>OY728128.1:1583454242-1585854242 GCA_963277665.1 Viscum album | reverse complement strand
AAACATTGAAAACATGTAATTTAGTTTTGGAATGATTTTAAAAAAACATTAATCTCATATTGTAAATAATAAACATATTAAGGTCATGATAATTACTATCCTTTATAATTTTTTCCTAAACTCATTTTTATGTTTAAAAAAATTCCTAAAATTTTCTTTTAATGTGTAACACATTTATTATTATAGAATTAATTTTAATCACTTATAGAAACTAAATCCATTAAATATGATTTCATATTTGAAATTATCTTGTTCACATTTTGTTTAATGTTCTTTTTTATTTTTTATCAAAAAAATTAATTTCCTAGGTAAATGTCAGTAACCATGGTAAAGGCTAAAAATGATAAAAGTGTAAAATCCAGGATAAAAGCCTAAAATATGTAAACAATCTTCTTATAATTTTTGTATGAGAAATTAATTGAACTCCCAAATTATTTTATTCATTGTATGTATTGTTTGGGTCCACATCCCTCAAAACATGACTTTCTTTTAATATTAATTTTCATTCAATTACAATAACGTCACTCCCATCATTTTTAAAAGGGGCATTCCACCACCACTTTAAACTCTCACAAAAATTTAGAATATATCCCATTAATCTACCTTATTTTATAACGAAATAAAATTATTCCAAATTATTGAGATTTTTTCCCAATAAATTTCCCAAATCCCATCATAATAGAGGAGGTATCCAAGAGAAGATTAAATTCATCTATGTAGGTATTTTATTCTCTTCAATCATTATTCCATATATTCTTCTTATTCCTACTCATGAATATTATTTATTACAATATTTACTTTTTATTAAATAATATAACATATATATGAAAAACATTACCATTAATTAATAACATATTCTTATTCGTTTAGTCCTTATAACATGATCATGATTGAATTGGTTCTACCACCTATATGGACAATGTTATGATGATTATATCATGAATGATAATTGAATATTAAATACATTGAATATTATATAATATTATTGAATCTTAGATGTTCTCATACATCTGGAATGATAATACTATAATAAAATAATTCCATAATATGAATCATCCTACTAATTATAGCATGTTATAGTTTTTGTTGGTTTAACCACTTACACGAGTGATGCTTTGAATTTTTATCTTTAATGTTTATGGAAACATAATTTCTAGTAAGATATGATATTAATATATGATTTTATTCTACAATTTAAATATAATGGTTTAACTCAATATTTCTTAATGAACTATTATTCGATAAACATTACTGAAACAAAATCGTTCTAAATATCATCACTATGGATCATACCTCAATGTCCTTTATAATGAACATGTAACTTCATAAATCCTTATGGAACTTCTATATCGAGTAATATTAGGACTTCTGCGTTTAATAATTCACAAATATGAGTTTAATAGAATGTATATATATTTTTATATTATCATTTTTTAGGTTTATGGATTTAAATAATTCGGAAAAAATGTAATAAGTGAAAAATGTAAAAAAAAGCAGCCACTTTTACTAAATATATATTTTTTACACAAAAAAAATATTTGTAAATTTAAACTAATTTTTCATTCAAAAAAACATTTTAGTCAATTAGGGATTGTCACCATTTATCATTATTTAATCTATATACATCCTTAATCCCCATGAAAAAAATTTGAATACTTGAGATGAGAAAAAACATCCTCATTAAGGGATATAAAAATAAAGAAAAACCCATTAGTCATTTTGATAATTCATTAAAACCATAATGAAATTTTCCCCTTTACATAATAAAATTTGTGTTAAAAATAATCATTACTTATATTTGAAATCAACTTTAATGACCAAAGTTTTTCTTATTTTTTTATAAGAATTTATTAAGGAAAAATCATAATCTAGATTATTACATCAAAAAAATAGGGATCTCAGGAAATTTTATCTTAAATAACATAAGTTTCACTCTTAAATGGGGAATAAACTTTCCTTTAAACATAATCTCATTTTCAAACCCTTTTAAATCAAAATTATTTCCTGAAAACCCATTTACAAGAATAGAAAATTCTAATTGGTAACTTGAGATATTATAATTTCATTCACCCATAAAAGAATCCTTACAATAGAGTCAAGAAATATAAGAATTCCCACATATTTAAGGAGTAACCAATCCCATGTAGACTTTATCACATTACCCAATTCATTGGAGAGTTATATTAGGCTCACCAATCATCATATCTTTATCCAAATAGCCCATTATTCATAAAAAATATTCAATAAACATAACATAAATAAAAACTATATATTTTTCACTTAAACAATAATCTCATTTGAATTTACATCTAATCCCATAATCAATAACACTTTTAGTTTTCTCATAAAAATTATAAAAACATTATTTCATTAGAAAATATTTTTAAAAATAAAAATTTATAAAAGATAGGGAATATATTATGTTATGAAAAAACATATCCACTAATATTGAAATATTAATAATGAATAATGAATATTATGGGGGTAGGGGATGGTCAAGGAGTATACCATAAAAAATATATTTCTCACTTTGGTTAAAAGAATAAAAGGTAACTCATACAATAAACCTTAAAAAATATTTTCCTTTTATGAAATTTTTAAAAAGTAATGAATTTTTTCCAATGAATTTAAATAAATCAATATAGTACAAGGAAGAACATTATTAATTTTTTATGAACATATATATAGATGTGACATAGCTTGAAATATTTATAATAATATTTTAAAGAATAATTCTTAACCTTGTCTCCTAACATGCCACATACAGCATTTACATTCTTTAATAAAAAACCTTTATTAATTTTATACATTATTAAATTTTTTTATGTTTAATTCGCCTATAATAATTCCTTTCATTATATTTATTACCATTTATTTTATAGTTATTAAATTTTTTAAGTTCTTGTTGGATATTTTTGGTTTCTTCAGTTTATAACCACAAAATAACATCGGTGCATTGATTGTGGTAAAAGGGAACATGGTTTCATTATTTATAAAATATTAAAAATGTTATAATTAAATTTTTTATTTTTTATATAAAATTTTAAAACCATTAAAGTATGGTGTTCATGAAAAAATAATTACATCGCTTCGTGGAGGAGGTATTATACATATATGCCCACGCAACGTTATCATTTTCCAATGGATGGAAGAGAAAAAGGGAAAGTAATATATTATATTTATATAATCATAATAATTTTATAACAATATTCTATATTCATCATATCAATTTATATAACCAACTATGAGGGGGTGTGATGAAAAATAAAATACATCAGTCTTGGAGAAGATAGTCCAAACATACGCACGACGATGGTTTTATTTTCCATTATAATGGATGATAAGTAGATAATGATTAATTTAATATATTTTAAATAATATAATTTCACTAATTTTCCAATTTTAATATTGTTAAATTGGATTTGGAGGATGTTGAACAAGAAATCATCATAAAAGGATTCAGTGAATATGATTACCTCTTTTTTGGGACACCTTCACTAGATCTCTTTTTAAGTACCCCTATATTAGTATTTGAAGAAAATTGGAATCCAAAAACATTAATGGGTACATTTATAGTTATTTGGGTAGTGGTTGGTAGACATAAGTTGCGTATGAATGTGTGAATAAGAGAAGAGAGAAGGCTCCCTTTAATATCTGAATGGAGTGGAACACACTCCATGGGCCCATAAAGGGAGTGACTTCACTATCACACATCCTATATCTAGATTTATTCATCTTAGTGGTGATGGAACACAATTATTATCTCAGCTTACCCATTCCGCTTCATCTCCTCCTCTTGGGTGCCAAGATGTTTCATCACCTTCAGGTTGAGAATTTTTTTGTATGTGGCCCCATTTGCTCTTGGTGGTCTCTATCGAGTTGTAAACCAGTTGGGTTCATTGGAGTATAATGTGGTAGGGTTTTCATATTATTACCAATTCAGTAAAAATCCACAAATGGTGGCCTCATGAAAACCTAGAACTGGTGGCATTCCATTGCGAGGTCACTTCTCAATACTTATGGTTTCTTCTGTGGAGTAATAATGTGGTAGGGTTTTCATAATAATCCCCATAATTCAATGGTTTTGGGGGTTCCAACATTTAGGTTGTCTCATGGCCCCACTCAGGTGTGGCCTGGCACATTGTTGTTTTCCTATTCTACTTCCCCATGATTGGTTCCTTATAATGTTGGTCACCCAAAACCGTATTTTCCCTATTACTCGATTCATAAACCCAGGATGATCAAGTTTGAAGTGTTACTTGGGAATTTGGGATGGTGTTCGTTGTTGCTGAGAGGAAGGTCCATCCCTAGGGGTTTCTTGTTGCATTTGGTCCTCAGTGGTGTGGTTCAAAGTGGTTGTGGTGTACCGGTGATCAAGTTCACCCTTTTAAATTTCATTGTTCCTACAATGGTGTAGATTTATGGTTTGGGATCCCATTCCTCATTCATTTCATTTTCCTTGTTGATACGATCTCTCTTCAGGAACTCTGTAGGGTAGTGATGGGATGGTGTTGTGTACCCCGATGGGTGACATGGGATGTATTGTGATAAGGATAAAGTGTGTAGTGGTCCTATGAGATGTGTTGTGATAGGGTTCGAGTGTAGTTGTCCTGAGGCCTTGTTCATCATTGGTGGATCCCCTTGGGCCACACTGCCTTGCCTTTTTACTTGCTTCCTTGTACGGTTCTCACTTAACAACAATGTTATTTTATTTGAAAAATAAAAAAATAGTTTTAAAAAATGGAGTGGCACACTTGTAATTATCATACATATTATAATAATATAAGATAACTTTCCTGGAAAAGTGGCTAAAATTGGGTGATTTTCATATGTAGGATAAGATAGGTTCAAAATTCACTCAACCAATAGGATTTATATTTATATTTTGTGTTATTTTATATCATATATCCTATTTTATCCATTTTTACCCCATTTAACCTCATACTATGGTAATAATATACATAGCGTTTAAGTGTAAATAATTTCATTCTAAAAAGGGAAGGTGGATAATAAGAGTTAAATTGTTGATAAGATTCACCAATTCCCATTCAATTGAATAAATATAATATTTTTATGATTTTTTAATAATTTCTTAAATATTTTTTAATATAAAATATCCTTAAAGTCATTTATGATACTATTCATGTAATTTGACTAGAAAAATATTGAGACTATCATGGAGTTTGAATTTTAAAGTTTAAAATATTAATTAAATTTCATCTTGATAAAATATTATAATAATTTACATTATACAAAATAGATCAATTTTAATATTTTAGAACTATTTAAATTTGTTTTTCTTCCGCTTGAATAATCGTTGTATTTTTGATGCATATGGATTTTCGATAATTATACCATTTTAAAAATTACAAAAAGTTACTATCATAAAAATTATTTATTCATATTAAAGTAAATCATTGAAAAAATATTCTTCTTCTTTTTAAAATATATTAGAATGTTAAAATTAGATGGGGGATTACCCAAGTGGTAATGGATCCCCATAATTTTGCATCTGACCCATGTTCAAATTTGGGTGGGTGCATGAACTATTACAAAACTATGCAGGTGATGATGCAAACATTGAATAAAGTAGGTGACTATGCTAGAAGGTGGTGAAGTAGGCATGATGCAGGAAAGTGGTGATAAATGCATGAAAAGACCCAGTGATGCAGATAGGGTGATACAGGTAGGACACTGCAATGGGATTTCATGCAATGTTTTTGGTTTCAAGCCCACTGGGCCTACGAGCCATGTACTAAATAAACAAGGCTTGATGGTGGGTTATACCCTCAGGGTGGGGGGTGGGCAATGACCTACCACTATGTATTTTTTGTGTGGTTTCTGTATGTCTTAAAATGTAATTATACCTCTAAGAACCTAATATATATATATTAGAGATATTAAAAGAAAGAGAGTGAAAATATAAAATTATTCATTATTTTAAATATTATAATGGTCATTATCAAATAAATATGGCACTAAATTGCCCTATTTTTTAATATATTACAATTTTATTCAAAATTCACTTGACCAATAAAATAAAACAATGTTTTTGAGATATTTTGAGATTTTATTCCATATTTATAAACTCGATTAATCTATTTACCCATTACCAAGATGATAACATTTTACCATAGTTACTATTCCTCAAGTATAAAAAGAAAATGAACTTAATTAAAAAATATGAACATATTAATCCCAAATATTAAATATGTTTTATAATATTCAATTTTTATAAGTGCGGGAAATTTATTTTAATAAAAGTTCACAAAACTCAATGAAAACCTGTTTTTTTAATATCTCGTTCAAGAATATAAATGATTTTATTCGGAATTCATGTACAATGTTGACTCACATGGAATAAATTGGTTTGTTTTTATTAAATGAAGACTGATTTCACATTAACTCTAATTCAGAATCTAAAATGACCGTATGAAAACTTGATTAAAATTGAATTACAAAATATTATTTTTATTTTTATAAAAAAATTACATAGATTTCAAAAATGACAAACATAAACTTATAAGATTGACATTGTATCATTAAATACATTATATTCATTCTTATATATATATATATATATTTTCGGTCTATAAAAAAGTTTTCATAAACTTTTAAATCCTTCATATATGATGAAATTAGAATAAAGGTGACATTGTTTATAAAATCTATGTTTTCATAATTCGTCCAAAAATAATCTATTTATAAAAAATCCCAAAAATTCATCCTAAGAAAATTTATATTTGATGAATTAAAAAATGAATTCCTTTTTATCAAATAAAATTAGTAATATTTAAATATTTCTTGTAATGAAAACACATAATATGACCATAGACTAATTTTATAAGAAAATAACCAATTTAACTTTAACTATTCTTGACCTTATATAATTTAATACTTATCATTTATAAGTGAGTACTCATTTTCCAGAAATTAAACAATAAATTTTTATTAAAAAATAATTATACATATATTTCATAATTTTTTACTCCTATTCATACATAGTAATCCAACAGCTATGTTATAATGATCATATTTAAGTAATAATAATTCCATAGTATATCATGATTCATTTTATTTCGGAGTTGCATATGGTCTATGATATATAACATAAAATATATTTAAAATAAAATTCATCTTAAAATCATGGGGTGTTAGACTATACACCCCTTAAATAAAATGTTTCACAATTTTATCTTATATGTGAGAAAATAAATTTAAAACTTTTTCAAAATAAATTATAAGGGTAGAAGAAAAATAAAGATAAGTGGAAAGATGTACCTTTTATTCCACATCGATTTCATTTCCATTTGAAAAAATCAATAATATCTTTGTTAAGATTAATAAATTTATCATTTCCTAAATTTTTCAAAATCCATTCATTTACCATTATTAGACTAATACTTATGAATGATTTTTGTAAAGCGTAGCTTCATAGCTGAATATTATATTATATATAGGACTTGATAGATTTATAATATTTTTTATTAATTTTGAGGAATTTTTTACCATTGAAATAAAGAATATGAAAGAATATAATTTCTTGATTTTATGACACATTTCAACCTTATGTTGTTTTTAGAGTAGTTTAACACATCTTTTTTATGTTATATGCTAACAAATATTTCACGCTTTAATCAATAAAATTATATTTCAATATTTCAAAAAATCTATAAAAGGATGGAATATTATTCCTTATGTTTCTACTCATTAACCAAAACCAAAATGGTTAGCACATATTAATATAATATATGATTTAAATAAACCACTTTACATCAATATTCAAAACCTCAATAATAAGGACCTCAAGTCCAAATTAAATTATTCCATAAACAATTAACCATAAAATTCATCCAAAATAATATTAAGCAAATTTGAAATCCAAAATCAAGATTATTTTATCACATATTCATCCACGGACAACATAACATTTACCCTTAAATTTCATTAATAACTAATAATGTAGCATACCAAAAATGTATATACTTTCATCATATAGTCTCAAAAATATACTAATCATTTTCCCGAAAACCATAAAACCACAATAAAAGAATCTTTTCTTCTACAAGTTAACCCAATATTTATTCCTCAAATAAATCACATCAAAAAAATAGTAATATGTTTAATTTTATCATACAATGTTCCCAATATAGTGAAATTCATCAAAAATAACTTGAATCACATAGTCACCAAATCACCTTTTAATCTCATGGTTATATATTCCCATAGTATTATAACCCATTTATTCTTATAAACCAAAATTTACTCAATATCATAGACCATATTGACCAAAATGTTTATCAATACCTTTCATCTTATTTCAAGAATATTTAAAATTATTTTTCATCAAATAACATTTTCAATATAGGACATTTTTATCATAATGGTTAACTATACCTAAGAAACTCAATATATGTATCCCATCAAATAAGAAATTAAAATGGAATAAATTACATTAAAATTATAATCATCCATAAAGCTTTTCAATCCGTAAAAAATGCAACTATATTTTAACTCTTGAAAGCATATATATATATATATACTCCAATAATTCAACTTCATTCATAACTCATTAACTATATTTCTTCATATTATTCATTATTTCATTATTTCCTCCAATAAAAAAATATGAATCCTATCCAATGATTCATAAATCTCAGTCTAAACATTATTCATACTTCAAAAAAAACTATTAAAATAACATATACCTTTCTAATGTTATTCATAGTTTCTTTATCTTTAGTATATGACCATTAAAATCCTATATTCATATTATCTTGATGGTATCCTTCATTAAATTTATTCCTGGGACGTTGATTTTCATAATACCTATACTCCCAAAATTTGGGAAATCTTCCCATTCATTTAAGATATTTTTCTGGGTGCTTATCCCTATATTCCAGAAACATAGGAAGGTGAACCTTTTTTACCTTTTTAATCTTTATACTTGACCATCCATAAAGCTCCATTTTTCTATTATTTTTTGTCTTATGGAGCTAAATTAGGTTAAAGTTATAAATAATATATTTAAATAAATATTTATGTATATCCATTTTTTCTTTCTCTATAAAAGCTATCCTGTTTGGTTGTTCATTATGAAAACCACCAAATTCAACTTCACATCCAATGTTCACTTGGTTCTTACTGGTTCTATCCATTTACTAAAACTAAAATAGTTAGTGTGAGTGTATCAAATAAAATCATAATAAATCATCTTATAAAAATGATAAATACTAAGATATACTTAATGATGTCATATTCAATTCAACTCTTTTGATTTATTAAAAAAACACAACTCTCATTAAAAAGATTTTTAATGTAATAAAAGACTTTTAACTTATGATCAGACAAAAATATATGAAATATGAAGAACCAAACTCCAATAGACTAGAGTCAGTTGTTACATTATTATATTGTCACTTGATGAAAGTGTTCACATCTAAATGGACCGAATAGTCTAGTAGTATTGGTAAACTAGATACATACATGAATCTCACATACATAAAATAAAATAATGTATTTTATTTTTGAACATCATTATCATCTCTAGAATATCCTTGGATATCAATCATCGAAAAATTCCTAGTATCATGAGGAAAAGACAAAAAATTAAGGGCGAGATCAAACACTCAGTAAAGGTTATGTAAAAAGATAGTTATATTGAGTAGATATGTCATAATCAAAATGTCATGGCGAAAATTGCAAACACATGTTTTATGATAAATAATTTGAGTATGAAAAATAATATTGCTGGAATAAATAATAATTAAATAAATATATATAAATAATCACATAATCATGAAACTTATCCATGGATATTAAAACTGTTAAAATAATTACACGTATCTCAATAAATGATTTCATAAAGATGAAATTCATAATGTCAATGATGTTTCCTTTTATTCTAAAATTTTACCACAATGTTTATTTCATTTAATTGTGTTTTATTATCAAAAATTATATTCTTATTCCATAGTCTAAAATTGATGTGAATTTGGTGTGAAATTAATAAAACTTTTATTTATATGTTTAAATATTTTTTCCAATAATAAATTGTAGTTTTTTGTTAATTTATAATTGATTTAGTAATTATTGGTAAAATTTTGTTCTGGGTAATATTTAAGTTAATTGTCAAATTAATAATTTTATGGTTAATTTGGTTTTTAGGGTTTAATTATTTATTCTACTCAAATTTGATATTATTATTTAATTTTATTGATTATTTTAAAATAAAAAATTTAACCACATTTTTTTATTTTGTTTTCATTTAATTTAATTTATATTATCCTTGTTTTTTTAATTTATTAATTAATTGATGTTTAACTTTAAATCTCTTATCTTTGAAGAATTTAAATTTTAGTTACATGAATTTATAATTTAATTCTTTTATAAATTTTAAAATTTATTTAATTTATTAATTAATCAATCAGTTAATTTGGATCTATTACAGATTAATGTGATGAATATAGAGATGAGGATTAAAGGACTTTTGTATTCGTCAATGATGATATCCTGAGTATTTTAGTGTTTGTACCTTATGATTTCGACTGGTAAATTTTTCAAAGATAATTTTTTTCTTTAAAACTATTATTTCTCTATATATTTGTGGTTGTTAAATAATAGATTGATGATTGAAGATTGAATCTTCTGTAATTTTGTTTTATTCTATATTCTATTTCCTGATCAACACATTACTGATCAAAGGGTGATGTTTATGAGGTGCATATTGTTAATTAAGTCTATTTATGATCTAGGTTTACACATTTTTTAAAATTAAAAATTATTGATTTAGAATTTTAATAAAAAAGGGAGCTAAATTTTGTATTGGTGCTCAGTTTTCATTGAGTTCTTCGACCATCTATTAAAAAAAGGAGGTCAATAACTGAGAGTATAGTTGTTGACCTAAACTATTATAAATAACTTTCAAGCTGGTTTGGAGATCTAAAAATTTGTGTTAGGGGAGTTTATCGTGTAAATTTTTTTAAGTGATTATGAATGGATAAACCCAAATATTCACTAGGAAAAACCATTATTTCATATATCACAATTTATTTCCACATCTCAGACACTGTTCAAAACAAAATTTCATTTATGTTCTTTTATTTTCACTTCTCACACACTGATGTTTTTTTCTATTTTAATATATGATAGTGTCACAAACATAAATTATTGTTAAATTATTTTTATGTTAATTAACTATATTTATTTTTTTGTGGGTTTCCCATGCTCTTATAGAGGAATGGGTGAGTTTTCATGAATTAGGCCAATCTGTGAGCCCTATTCCAGATTTAAAAATAGTTTTTTTGCTTTTATAACTCCTTAATTTTTAAACATTTTTAATCTATTCTCATTCCTAATTTTCCACCCCTGACCAATTAACACCAATATGTCAATTTGGAGCCTTTAGAAATCTATAACCAAGGTGTATTTGAGTTTTTAGGTAAGGAATTAGGACTTCCCGGAATCCCATTTCCAGTTTTAAAAATCAATTTGGTGTATTTAATAACATATTCAATTTTATAGATTTTTTGGTGATTCTAAGTGTCACTAAAGAACACTAAACCTAGCTGTGTGCCCAACCTCTTTCCCCCTCTTTGGAGATCTATTTCATCGTAATTTAGTGCAGAACATTATAGGGTTTCTCAAATCGTCCAAAATTTAAGAAGTAACGTCATTATTTCATAACTCTCATAATTCTTACTCTTTTTCATCAATTACAATTCCTTATTCGACCCTTTCACCTCCTGTTCAAACATAAAATCCATTATATCACTCAATGTCTCTAAACCCCATTCAGAATCCTAATTTAAGGGGATTTTTTTGGTGGAACCTTAATGAATCTCAAGTAAGTGTCTCTTCTCCTTAGATCCTCCCCTTTCCATGAAGTTTCTTTCTATCTCATTAATGTTACAAATCACAAGAGGGTAGGTTTTTGAACATAGGGGGTAACCTTGGGTTTTCTTGGTCAATTATTGTGGTTTTAGGTTCGATCTAAGTCCCCCTTGGTGCGGCGGTGGTGTGACTTGATTTTTGTATGGTGATTCAAGAGTTTCCTTTGATTTGGTATGTGGTTTCCGTGTTTATGTAATATTTCTATAGTATCATGTTGTACTTACCATATTTAAAGGTTTATATTATTTTATTGATTCTGAAAAAATTATTTTTAGTGGTGTTTTTATTGCAATTGAATTTTAAATGCCAATTTGGTGTGAAATTGTTGGTTTTCCAAATAAATGATTTATTGGATTATTTGGGGAATCCCTAAAAATAATTAGTTATTTTTATTGAGCTATAATTGGGATGAAAAAACTATTTTTAATTTTTATCACTTTTTTTGTTGAGTAAAAAATGGTTTTTAATGGTAATTGTGGAACATGTGAATATTAAGTGCCATGTTTGTGTGTAAATAGAGGTTTAAAAAAGTTATCATTTTTTGGTTCACATGGGTCTGCACTAAAATTGATTTTTTGGTTTCATTTAAATGTATTGGGCTTCTTTTTTGTTATGGTAACTTTTAAGTGTGCACATAGTGTACAATGTGGTGGTTTTCAAGGAGTTTTCGGTGCAAAATAACGTGTGATTTTGAGATATTGTTTCTTTTAAAAATAAAAGTGTTTTGTTGTGTGTTTTAAGTAGTTTAAAATGTTTATATCTACTGTAATTATTTTATGTGAGTAGTAGTGTAATTTTATATAAAAATGGATTTATGTGTCATGCTGGAATTGTTTGAGCACAAAGGGGGAAGCCCGGGTACCTAGGTGGGGTGGATGTGTACTAGTACGACTAGTGGACCAGATGGGTTTTTTCCCTATTTCCCTTAGAATTTAGATAAAAAAACAATAAATAAACTATATGGATGATTATTGGGTGCTACTAGGTTATCGGTATGTTCCATACTAGTTGCCTATGCACAAGAACATTTTTTTACATTGGTTACTTTACACCGAGGCACAACCTATTTTGGGCCTGAGACTATCTAGTGCATAGGGGTTTTCTAGATTTTATTTATCATTGTATATGTGGTATTTTACCTTGCCTTGGGGTATTATGGATTTAATTTAATTTAGGTAACATTCCTATTTAAATGTATGACCATTCTAAAAAATTTATCTTGAAAACTGTTTTCAATTGAAAGTTGCATTTCTTAGAATTTATCACTACTTTTTATTGCGTATTAAAAATGGTTTCTTTTTCATGTTGTATTACATGATCTTTGAAATATTTTTCTGGTATCCTATTGGTCTTATGCATTCACTCAACTTAAACCCCTTGGGTGTAAGTAGACTTTATTTTGCTTTACTCAAGTAAAGGGAAGGCTATGGGTGATGGAAGTTCAGGGTGTTGGTTCTCATCCTTCGTACAGAGTTGTGGAGATGGATTTTGGGGGATGACCCCATGTAGTGTGGAGTATTTGGGTATTATTTATGTTGTTTATTTGTGTCTATGGACTTTTTTAGTTCATTTAAACTTATTTATTCAGTTCTGGATTTTTGTATATACCGTGTTTGGTATTAATTTTTCAGATTCAGTTTATCAAATGTTTTTGATGTTTTGTGTATAAATATTCCTTCAAATCATTCCCAAATCCAGTTAAAAGATAAAAAGGCACTTGTGTCAGCACATGGGTATAGGTAACTCTCTTATTTCCTTGTCACGGGCTGGGATTGTTGCTAGTATTGGTGGAGACCAGATTCGGTTCGTGAAAAAATGGTATCAGAGGAGGTTCTCTCCCTTTAGGTCATGTTATTTGGGGAATAGTCAAAATAGTATGGAGTTATGATTGTTGGGACTTGGCATTCTAGTTATGATTAATGTGTCTAATAACCACACCTTATGATAGGATTCAATTCTCCAGGGAAAGTCAGGACTTTTATGAGTCTTTTTGTTTTCTTGGGCTGATGATGATTATGGGAAATGAAAAGAGAGTTGGGTTAATGGTCTCAGTGAGCTCATAGGGTCGGGAAATCCATGTGGATCTTGGGATATTTCTATAGAAAACTATCTCTGATGGGGAAGTGATTAGAGTATGTCCACCATGCATATGTCCAAGTCACCCATCGAAGCTAGTTTCCCCTAGCATTGTCTTTTGTCCTTTAGTTTTGAAATCTTGGAAGTTAGGTTTCAAAACAAAAATGACATGGTTTTAAGAAGTGAAAGTTTTTCATGAAATTATTTTCTAATAAATAAGGAAGGGTTTGAATTTTTAAATGGTGTAACTGAGTTTTCAGAGTTGTTTTAAAATGGAAAATGGAGTGTTTACACCTCTTTTAAAAGCATAAAATTGTGTTAATGTTGGTTTTGAAAAAGCGTTTCCAATAGAGTTTTATATAATTTTGAGAGGTATTTTAATGGGATGATATGAATTGAAATTAATTTATATGTCTTGAAAGTGATTTTTCATTTAAATTATTGTTCCTTTTTTAAAATTTTGGTAAGCTGTAATTTGGGTTTGATTTTGTGGTTAGCGGTTTTGAGAAAAATGAGGTATTGGTTGACTGCTTTAGTTTTGAAAAGTGGAATGAATTTTTATTTTTACCTTTTTTATTTATTTGAGAAACCACATGCATGGGGATATATGGGATTATGGATAGTTGATGGTATGAAAGGATGTGTTCTGGGAGGTATTTGAGGAGGGTACCCGATGTGGCACAGAAACATGCATGTGTGAGGCCCATGGGGCACCATTGTTGGATACACTAACTAGGGAACCTTTTATTTTCAAAAAGATGACTTTAAAGGAAAAACATGATATCTTTATGACATTTTTGGGATAGTGTGTATTATGTGTTTTTGAAAATTCTATGTTGTGGGATGTTTTGAGTCCAAGAACCCCTCCTGTTTGAAGAGTGTTCCGGGTTTGTGTTTGGTCGGTAAGCTATGTTAAAGGGTCGATTAGTGGTATCTTATGAGAAATGTTTTGGGATACCATTATGTTGGTTCCCTTCATGTGTTTAGATATAGTTTTTTGTATATCTTGACCAATGGAACATCTTTTTTGGGTCCTTGGGTTCAATCGATGGATAAGGTACTCCCTATTAAGGGTTAGTTCACAACTAAAGTGAAACATGGATTGTTTCGCCATTTGATGACCCTATAGTTGATCAATATAAGGAATATTTTTCTAATGCATTATAGATTTAGTATACACCCTTTAATTTTTGATTTTGAGGATCCTCTTGTAGTAGGAGAGTGCTCGTGGAAGGTTGAAAAAGGCCATTGTTTCTTAAGTTGTCTGATTCATCGAAGGTGTTGGTGGTATGTGGTTGTTAGTGTTGATGAGTGTATGGATGTTGTATAAGAGGGCCTCTGGGTCCTTCGTATTCTCTTTGAATAAGGAGTTCACATTAAACCACAAGTGTGGGAAATCTGGTCATGAGAGGCCATTATGGCCACCTTCTAGAATTGTGTGTTGTTTGGGGATGTTGCATTAGGTCTATCTCCATGCATTGCATCAATAAGTCACAATGGTCATGATTGGTGATGGATTGTGATGTCATGTGTTCGTTTAACTGTAAAGGCAAAAGTTGTAAAATCATCTAAGAGTTTGTGTTATGTTGGGAGTTTGCGTTCCTAATAAAATCTTCAAATCATCTGTCTTAGAGGAAGGTGTTAATATGTGTCCTTTACTTCTGTTTTTTCTCACATAAAGAAACATGTTGTGATGTGTGTGAATCTTCTAAGCCCTTGTTTCACTAAAATGTCAGGATTTTGTATAGTGAGTTCTGGAGAGTGTTATGCCTTGGTGAACCAATATTGGATTTCATTGTAGTTGTTTGTAGCACCAGAAAGAGAAGTTCCATTAAGGGAGTTTCTAAATCCTAACTATGAGACTGAAGATGCTTCAATCCTTTGAGCTCCATCCATTGGTCTTGGAGATAAGTTGGATCATATTTAGGGGAAATCCCTAGGTCATTTAAACCCATTTACTAATTCATATCCTCGGTATGAAAGATAATAATAGTTTAAACCTCTGGTGTTTTCATCTTGCATCTGTCGTTCCCATTCGGTGGGAAGAGGTGGAGGGCCTCTTGCCTATGTTATCACTCAATGTTATTCCTTCCCCCTTTAGTTTCCATTGTATTTTTGGATAAAGGATTAAAATCTGGCTAGGCAGATTAAGTGCATGGTTTTAACAAGGTTTGTTGTAACTGTACCCCAGAAAACCATGAAGAAATAAGGACCCACACGGTTAGAGAATGGTTTCCCAAATTATGTGGACTAACCATGTGGTCATCTGAACTCGTTTAGTTTTGGTGTCTTTCTGTGTCGGCCCATGCTGGTCGGTTAAGATGGTTGGTTCTTAGGGTTGGATGACCCAACATGGTTCTCAATAATATTATTTTAAGAATTTCTAATGGATGTCTACACCTTGTATTAGGGAGTCCGTTCGGTCCACCCTTGTTAGTGTGTCGATTCTGTCTTGGAAAAAATTTAAGCTGTCTCTTATGGTGGGGAGCCCATTTGTGTCTCCTCGTACGAGTAACCCAGATTAGTTCTTTGTCTTGGTTTGGCTGGGGGTAGTCTCCTTTGGACCTATCTAACTACCAAAATCTTCTGGGGGTAATCATTGAGATTAGAGAGTTCCCAATGGTTTAGTTATAGGACAGTATGTGTAACCTTGTTCGATGTTGTTGTTTTTTGGGTAATTACTTGAGACTTGTTTATATTTTTTTAGGATATCTCATTTACGATAAACCCTTAAAGTTCTTGATTGTTTCAGTAAAGTGGTATAAATTTGGTTTGGAAGATTATTCCTTCCTTAATTGATCATTGGAGGTGTTTTGGCCTTTGGGGGAGAAACCTAGCAAAGGAGTACCTCTTGGTTTCTTAGTTGGGTTTGGTTGTTGCTTTGGCCTTGTTGTGACTTTTCAGGGGAGAAAGTTTTCATGGTCGGGATAATTTTCACAAAAATAACTTATTTTAAAGTTATTTTTATTTTAATTTACATTTTTTTATTTTGGGGGTTTCCTATGCTTTTATGGAGGAATGGGTGAGTTTTCATGAATTGTGCCAAAGCGTGAGCCAAATTCCAGATTTAAAGATAATTTTTTTCTTTTATAACTCCTTAATTTTTAAATTTTTTTCATCCATTCCAATTCCCACTTGTCTTTACCAGACCTATTAACACTAAAATGTCAATTTGGAGCCTTTATATATCCATAACGAAGGTGTATTTGGGTTTTTATTTAAGGGATTAAGCCTTCTTGGAAGCCCATTTCCAGTTTCAAAAATTAAATTCCTTTATTTAATAACATTTTAAATTTTATAGATTTGTCAGTGATTCTAAGAGTCACCCAAGCCCACAAAACCCATCCACGTGCCAAGCCTCTTTCCCCACTCTTCGGAGCTCTTGTTCATCGCTAATCAGTGCATAACATTATAGGGTTTCTCAAATGCTTCATAATTGATAAGGTAACTTCATTCCTTCTTAAATCTCTAATTTATTACTTCTTTTCCTCCATTATAGTTCCCAATTCGACCCTTACTCCTCCTATTCAAGACTAAAATCCATGAAATCCATCCAAGTCTCTCAAAACCCCTTTGGAATCCCATTTAAAGGAGAATTTGTTGGTGGAACATTAAAGAATCTCAATTCAGTGTCTATCCCCCTTAGTTACCCCCATTTCCATGAAGTTTCATTTAATTTAATTGATGATACAAATGACCATGGGGTAGGGTTGTAAAAAAAAGGGCGTAACCTTGGGTTTTCATGGACAATTATTGTGGGTTTAGGTTCAATCTAAGTCCCACTTGGTGAGGCAGTGGTGCGACTTGATTTTTATACAGTGATTCAATGGTTTCCATTGATTTGGTAGGTGATTCCAATGTTTATTCAATCTTTGTGTATTAGAATGTGGTATTTATCATATTTGAATGTTTATCTCATTTTATTATTACTGAATAAATTAGTTGTAGTGGTGTTTTTTTTGCAATTGAATTTTAAATGCCTATTTGGTGTGAAATTGAGGGTTTTCCAAAGACATGTTTTATTGGTTTATTTGGGGCATCCCAATAAATACTTAGTGGTTTTTATTGAACTGTAATAGCTTTTAAAATACTTTTTTGAATGTTTATCCCCTTTTGTTGTTGGCAGGAAAATGGGTTTCAATGGTATTTGTGAAACATGTGGACATTAAGTGCCATGTTTGTGTGTAAATGGAGGTTTTACAAAGTTATCATTTCTCGGTTCACATGGGTGTTGACGCTCCTTTTTTCACATAATCTAAAAATTGGAAAAGGGAATATCTCAGCTGAAAGTGATTCATCCTTTGAAGAAAACATCAAAAATCAACAAAGGCATGAACAAAGGATCAGAAGCCAATTCACCGCGCATGTTTTACCACTATCGCGCAAGTACACTTGCGCAACTACCTTGGTCGCGCAGGTGACTTGCGCGACCTAATTGGTAACCGCCCGGTAACCGCCCGGGATCTTCTTTTGCCTATAAATAGACCCTGTGGGCCCCCCATTCGAGAGGATCTTTTTTCAGAAACTCGGATTGAAGCTCCCGACGCCCAAGTCTCTTCTCAATGCTTCCGGAACACTTCTAAGGTAATTTCTTACCTAGAACGGAAGATCTAAAGAGAAGAAGGAAGGCCTAAGTGTTGAAACTTATCAAACACTTGCGCGCCGACTTAATTCCTTCGATATAACTTGCGCGTCCCTTTTCTGGAAGAACCTCAAGAGGATTATAAAAGGGTTTAATAAAGAGTCGCTCAAGTATATCAACTCTGGTTGAAAATCGCGCAAGTATCCCTCATGTCGCGCAAGTATACTTGCGCGACCAACACTTGCGCGCCGCCGCAGGACTTGCGCGACCTTTAATACTTGCGCGCCCCTATCTTTTTGGGTGCCCATCTTACCCAGTTTACCCCTCTTAAGCCATTTCACCTTTCCTATTCAAGATTCAGTCTTCAAGAGACTCTTCAAAGCCATTTATGGCATGATTTCTTGATTTGACATCCTTGTCTGAAAGGAATTCTGTGAAATATCTCTCAAAACCTAGTGATTTAAACATATTTATGTCACCAAAGATTGAGAGTTCATTCATTCAACCTCATCCTTTAAGATGAGAGAATCCTAACGTAGGTCTCCTTTTCAGGAATAATCCCCAGTTATAAAACCTCTAATATGGGCATCTTCCTCAGGAGTAAGCCCCAAATTCTTAAAGTTCCCAATCATGGGCATCCTCCTCAGGAGTAAGCCCCAAGCCTTAATCCCTAACCTGGGTCTCCTTTTCAGGAATAAGACTCAGTCATAACCTTGGGCTTCCTTTTCAGGAGTAAGCCCCAAGTCCCCTAACCTGGGTCTCCTTTTCAGGAATAGGACTCAGTCATAACCTTGGGCTTCCTTTTCAGGAGTAAGCCCCAAGTCTCCTAAATTTCTCTTAACCAGTCATAATTGACCTTTGATTTGGGTTTCCTTTTCAGGAGTAAAACCCAATCATAAGTCCCCTCCTAACTTGGGCATCCTCCTCAGGAGTAAGCCCCAAGATTAGAGTATTCAAATCTCCATGAAGCACATATAACATTGTGGACCCTGTTCATGGATTTTCTCCTTAAAAGTAAATCCTAAACCTTCATCTATCTGGGCAGTCATCCATACATAAGCCCCAAACAAATTCTTATGATTGCATCTTTCATGGCACAATTGTCTAAATTTTACCAATACCTCTTGTTTCTCACACCGAGCATGACTCACGTGAGCTTAGAGTGTAAAAGTAATTATGACATTCATTTTTGAGCCATCAATCATAAACATCATACCCCATTCTTCGAACTACGTGGGTTCTGATTCCTTTTCCAAAACAAAGGATACGTAGGTAGCCCATTTATGGGTTCGATCCCAACTTTGAAATAATCTATGTCCTTCTAAATGACGATAAACTTCAAGTGCCCCACTGAGTGGCTTTAAAACTAGCCTGGTCATCATAAATGACCAAGAGACTTTTATATAAATGTTTTGAAGGATACCATTAACCAAGAATCTCTAAACAGATATGGATGATTCTCTATTGATGAAGAACCTCGAATACATATAAAAGATTCTCTAAATTTCTTGCATATTTAATCATTGATTGTTAAAACTAAAGGAAAGCCCATTTTATACTTGGTAATATAATAAGGATTCACGAACATAACTTAAATCTATAAAGAGAGTCCCGGAGTAGACAATAATTCCCCTCAAAAAGGTGTGATGAGTCCGACCTCCCATCCTCTCGACCAATGCATAATCCTAAGCCTCATTAGTCCACAAGCTAATGAGCGCCTACCTTTGGAAAGTAGGTCCAAACGGATGTGGAATCATTGGATGTTTCCGGTTCTACGAACAAACCCGTTAGAAACCGATCAGAACGTTTGAATCTCCCGTCCGGGAGGTCATCCCCGTAATCCGTGCGAAACAAAAATGGTGAACCCGATGTGAATCCTTAACCAAGTTAAAATGATGTTCTTCTTAGATGTTAGGCCCCTTGGGCCAACAAGGCAATCATTGACATATGATCATCCAAAAGATGCAGTAGCCGAATTCATCTTGATTATGTCTATTACATGGAACAAGCACTCTTTTCTCAAGATCTTCTGCAAAAAATGGCATTCCTTAAATTCACCCCTGTGAATACTGCTGCTATGAACACCTCTACTGTGAGGTCTGCTGCTGTGAAAACCAATACTGCTACTCCTGCTGGAACGTCGTCCGCTCTAAGGATGACATCACCAACTCAGCGTCTTCAACGCTGTGTTTCTAATGCACTGGTTAAAGAGTATCGTCACAACGGTACTATCCCAACTCTGGAGGCCGCTCGTCAAGCCCTCCAAGTTAACAACTCTACTTGGTCGTCCGGACAACGGCGACCAGCAATCAAGAAGCAGGCGGTGCTGACTACCGTCTCCAACCGTTTCGGGTCGTTATCCCCGGAACGCAATTTCCATTCACTCCCTTACTCCGAGGAAGTAAATGAGCAGGTCCCCCGGGGCCTTAATTCAAAAATACAGGAGTCCTTCCCGAGGGCTCCCATCAACAATCGCCGCCAGAATCGTGCGGTAGTGCGCCCTCAACATGATGAGGGTACCGGCTCCAGGAATTCAGCTCAGGTTCCTCGAACCCGAGCAGGAAAGATGAATCACCAGAGACGGAATCCGGTTAATAATAGGCAGGTTGTCATCCCTGCCATCTCCAGAGAAGTCCACCAACCTAACTTGGTGGCAAACAACGAGCAGGCACACACACCTGCCCGTTTTAATTCAGCTGTCCAGCAGACTCGTCTGGCAGCATCAAGCCGATCCCGCCAGGCAATTCCGGCGGAGTACCATAGGCAGGAACATACACCTGCTTATACATCAGCAGTTAGTCAGCAGGCTCGTCTGACTACATATGATGAATCTCGTCAACAGCGTTTGGCGAAGTGTAATCAGCAGGCACATACACCTGCTAATACTAATCAAGCTTACCAACAGTCTCGTTTGGTAGCACACGGAGAAGGCAGTCGGAAAGTCCCGACGACAAACAGGAGGCAGACTAAACTCTCTACCTCCACACTTGAGTACTGTCAGGATTCAATGACAGGAAAAGGAGGACAGGAGCAGTCACATACACCTACTCCAAGCCCGGAATGGACGTATATCCCTGTTCCGGCGGCTAAAGTCACCAAGCATATTTTATCAATGGTGAAAGAGCAGAAGCAAATTCCTGCTCATATTCTGGATGCTTTCCAGGATATCATAACATCTTCAGCATCATCTCAGGGACAGACTGTAACGCCCCGACCCCAGTTACCCAGAGTCGGTGCATTATTACATAACATTGACATGATCACAAGAAAGATCAAATCTCGAAAGACCGATTGGTTTAGTAGCCTTGGAAACACTAGATATATTCATAAGTTTTACATTACATCATAAAATGAAAAACTACTACAACAACATAATGTTTCCACAATCCACTCTATTAACCCCTCATAAAATCCCTGCAGGTCATTCATAACTTACTTCTTCACATCCTGGGAAAAATAAAACATAGAAAAGGGGTGAGCTCAAATGCCCAGTAAGGATAACAATATAGCGGAAAGAATAAACATTTAAGGCAATGTATAACTAAAACAAAAGCCTTTTAAATATGAACTTTCAACATGGTATGGCATAAATAAAATGAAATAATGCCATTTAATTATTCACATTGATATTCTACTAATCGAATAATCACATGCAAAAATCAATAACCACTTTCATAATGTTGGAATGCATAATGTCAAACGTTAATTTCATTGTCTAGGCCTCATCCCAAGACCTAGGGGTTACTTCTAACCGGAACCCAACCCGGAGTGCCTCTAATAACCGGACACCAACCCGGAGTGCCTCTAATAACCGGACACCAACCCGGAGTGCCTCTAATAACCGGACACCAACCCGGAGGGCATACTTTTACCGGTCCCTAACCTGGAGGGCTTACTTTAACCAGTCCCCAACCTGGAGGGCTTACTTTTACCAGTCCCCAACCTGGAGGGCTTACTTTTACCGGTCCCCAACCCGGAACATACTTGTTTAGCACATTCATCTGAAGAAAAGTTTGAAATATAACATAAACATTCGGATTAAAACTAGCATACGAAATGTCAATAGTTTCACCATAATCTATGAATGGTATAAAATAGCACATCCACAGTCAAACATATCACAAAACCTTCAATACAATATAGAAGTTTTGTATTATAATAAATCAACTTCAAATAAGCGTAAAATCCATTAAAGGATGTTGACATAGATGAAATCAAAACACTTTTTAGAGAAATATCTCTTTCTATTTTTTGAAATCATTTAAAGGCCATATAAAATAAAACATTTTCTTTGAAAATATTCTTATAATCTTGTAAGTAATGCTTTGAAGATTTTATAACGGCGTAAAATAACCGCACCCGCCGTATAGGTTAAAAAAAACATTCTTACCTCAATTCTGTCGAAAAGGTTAAAAAGGACCTTGTTTTGAAAACGACAGAAAGATTCCATTATAAACCTCTTATAAAAAGTTAAACAAGGGTATAAATGACTTTAACCCATATTCTTGTAAATAGTAAAAATGTTTTGAAATACATTTTTAAGAAACATGGATGTGGATGATAAAGATATCCAAGTAGATTATTACGTATAAACAACCTCGGATAATGAAGAGATTGTGAAATAACCCTTACCAATTTGGTAACTTATGAAACATAAAACCCATGAAAGAGGTATCATACAATGAATATGTAAATACACATAAATTAGAGTGTATTACACAAAGAATATAATTATGGGCAGTACATACACCACACAAAAGGTAATGGTGGCAATATGGCATGAATCTCACGGGAATAAGGAGTGAGATGAAAACCCCTTACCTTGAACTTTTCCTTGGTTGGGGTAGGTTAACCTCCTGTATAATGGTGAAATAATTGTTATTAAATTATACAAGAATCATATACATTAATATGATATCATATATGATCTTTTAACATTGCTTTATTAATAATATCTTAGTATTATCGTCGTTTCAGGTGATAATAGATTCGTTCTTCTTAAATGTTTGGTTACGTAAGGCATGTTTGTAATGGATATATTAAATCTTATTCATAATCAGAATGATATTAACATTATTTTTAACCCTAAAATGAGAATAAGGCTTGAATGGATACGATGGAGTATGGATCTCACCGCGTTCGTGGAGACGGTAGTCCGTACGTACGCACGAACGCTACTTCCATTTAATTTTTATTTTAAAAGAATTGAATCCAAATGATACATAGGTATATTACTATTCCAGTATAATATAATATTTTATATATGTTACTTAAGTTCATTAACACCATCCTTTA
The DNA here is from genome assembly GCA_963277665.1 of Viscum album. Lineage (NCBI taxonomy): Eukaryota > Viridiplantae > Streptophyta > Magnoliopsida > Santalales > Viscaceae > Viscum > Viscum album. Next base: position 1,585,830,397 of record OY728128.1, on the reverse strand, counting down.
TACGTTCCATGTGTGGTATGAACGAGTCATATCATTTTAAGGGGGCGGTAGTCTGCACTTCCTCAAATGAAATTATCGTATGTATATACAACACGAAACGAATAATGGTATGAAATAAAATGGAATTACAGAAGATTATATATAAAATATATATCATTAATATCATATTTAATTACAGTGCCATCATAATGGCCACCATGAGAGGCGGTAAGATGTATTTGAACAATCATCGTTTCGTGAGGCGTTAGTTTTCCATCCACAGAAACATTATGTTCATCATCCATTAGATGGAGTTGTGTGTATGTGTAGTTTGAATCCTTCTTATAACAACATCCTAGTATATTGAGGATACTGGTGTTGTTACAAAATAAAGGAAATAAAAAGAGTTTGGGGGTTGGAGAAGCAAAATAAATGAAAATAATTTAAGAGAAATCGTTACCTTTAATTTAGGTAACTCACTTTGGTTAGAACCAAAGGACTTGTTGAAATGATTTCTGCCTAAGGGTAAGCTTCAAGGAGGAGGAGCGGGATGTGGGGAGATTATTTGGGCAGGGTTTGGACGAGCCAAGTGGCTTGAGAGGTGTGAGGAATGAGTAGAAGTGGTCTCCTTTTATAAGGGAGAGGAGGGGCTCTTTAGGAAAGAGTGAAAGTATTACTTTATAATATAATTATATTCGGTTTATAATGGTCCAAAAATAATTGAGGTCGAAGATAAGATGACTCATATTCTAAATAACATCAACCAATAAGAATTGGACAGGTTTTAGATAATATTTTAATCATTATAATATTATTTATTTCAATGATTTATTAATGAGGTAAACATTGCATCATTATTGTGTCATTAATAATTTAACTTATTTGATGTCTAAAAATTATAAATAAAATATAATCATGTAGGAAATCTTTTTAGCTTTTTAATGAATATTTATAATCTAAAATCCAACATGTATAACCCTATGTAAAAAGTGTTCTTCTAAAAGATGTAAGCTTATGCCATTTTTATTTTTATTTTAACTTTATTAATATAATGTGTCCCTACCACATACAAGTGGCTCCAAGGGGTCCCCAAATTGACCCAAGGATGCCCATGGTCGGGTATGTGTCCACCAATAAGGTTAGGACACGTTTTAGGGTAATTTTGTATTATTATAATATTATTTTTTTAACCCTTATTTACCGGATTTACCCTTTAACCATGGTAAATAAAATATTTACCACAGTAACTATTCAAAATGTCTAAAAATAAAAGTTACCTATTTACACAATTTGAACATCCTGATTCCAAATATGGAATCCATTTTCCTAAATTCAAAACACATAAGTGGCAGAAATTAATTTAAAATTAATTCCCGCTGTCAAAACAAAAAGCGTGTTTTTAAGAGACAATTTATATCAAAAGATTGGCAATTGTTTATGTCTAATTTCAATGTTAAATTAATTCTAATGACAACCATTAGATAAAATGATAAAAATATATTCTAATTATACTTTAAAACCACTAAATAGTATAATTTATCACAATAAATTATTTTGATTAAAAAAGTTGTTTTAAGTATTTTTCACTATTCATAAAAAAATTCGAAGTTCTCAGAAAGTTACAAAAAATTCAACTTAGGATAATTTCGATATTACGAATTCAAAAATGAAGTCCATAAAATTTCTATAATTTTAAAAGGTGGTTATTACTATTCATAACGGCTACTTTGATTAGTCGCGGTGTTTTAGAACTCGAAGTTGCGTACAACACACGCTACTGTATTATTCAAAGGAAAACGTACCGTGGAAGCTTGGGATGTTTCATTTTAAATTTTTGATGTCCCCATTTAGTCAAAAAGTTTAAAATATTGTATTTAAAAATGGTTCACTATTAAAAGCTGATAAAAGTGCAATACTGAAAATGAATTTGTTCTTGCATTATATCTAAGAAACTCATAATATGGATTCTAAAATTATAAGGATTATATAAAGTTTAAAATTTAGATAATATTATTCATAACCTCTTTTGAATGGATTTTTTTTTTGTAATTCATGGTGTGATTGGACTCGGTGTTGCGTGTAGTGCAAGTTATTGAATTATTTTGAAGAAATAACACACTATGAAATCTTGGGGTGTTACATTCTCCCCTCCTTCAATAAATTGCGTCCTCGCAATTTGAAATTGTTCTTCGAAAATAAAAGGTTGAAAATAGAAAATATATTTGTGGGAAAACCCACATCGAAAATTGGGTTACTAAAACTTGGTCTTAATATGAGGAAAAGAGAAATGAAAGGGTCACCACCAAATTATGATCTCGATTAGGAGAACATTGGTGGCAATTAGAGACATATAATTGGAGGAAAAACGTAAATATTTATAGGTATTGATTGAGGTCATCAATCACAAACAAGTGTAAAATTGAGGTCCTTAAATTCATCAATCTATGATGATTTGAAATACCATCGGTTCAACAAAACATAGGGTATTAGGATAACACATTTTTGACGTTTCAAAATATCTTAGTTGAAATCCCACATCGAAAAATGAATTAATGAGGCCTCTATTTAAAATAAAGAGTGGAAAGTATGAAGATTACCGAAAATAACACATACTAGGGTTCCATGTAGGAAAATATGGATATGGAAGAGAAATCTAACCATCAATTATCTGATGGAGAGTGGTAGAGAACATGGCTATGAAAAGGCCAACAATCCCAAAGCCATAAATTAGTGATGATTTAAGGTACCATCTAGGACAACATTTTTGTTCTAAGTTCCTTTTATTAATGTTGAGGAATATATTTATGAGATTGGATAAGATCATAAGGAGATATACTTACTTTATAATTAGAGTTTTATCCATTAATAAATTTCTACCACAAACTCATCTTTCACTCTAAAAGATAATAGAATGTAATTCGTACAGGGTTCCAAAATAAATGAATTTATAATTCATCTACCAGGTCTTTAAAAAAAACAACATTATTTAATCCAGGACATCTCGTGGGCCAGTGGTAGGTGATACACCCTTGTCGCCCTTCGGTTGCGGGTTCAAGTCTCGCAGCCTTGCCGGACGCGACGGGTTGCCGCCCGACCTCCGGGTTGTCCCTTTTATGGAAATCCAAAATAATCCAAACTAGAACTATCCAAAATACTTCTGTCCAAACTCACAGTCCAACATTTATAAGGAAGGTAAGAATAATGTAGATCCTTTTTACCCCATAATATCATATGAATACCTTCATCTTGTATTCTTTTAATACACTGAAACATCCTGAATTACCATATTCCTTATTGATTACATTCATGCTCCCCTATTCCATATAGAATGATTGATATACTTCATCAATCCAAAAATGTTTTAAACCCCAACAATAATGGAATATACAAATCATTAATCAGTTCCAAGGTAGTCATGAATATCCAATACAATTTATCCAAAGCAATCATGTATTATTCCAAAATCACTACCTCGGTATCAGAACTATATTATTGTTTATCATTCTCTCAACCATATATTTTCCAATAATTTATCCTGCTATTGAGTCACTTTTCTTTGTTCCACACAATCTAAAGTCCTTAATGAAATAGTACTGCAGTACAATCCTTATATACTCCATAATTATTATAACAAGTACATTTTTGATACAACACTCCATTGATATAATCAACATAATAACTCTAATCATTCCTCTTCATCTGTGGTAGTATCATAACTTGATTATTATCCAATAGAATCATTTGCGGCATAGTCTGATGACTGGGACATAGGTTTGTGTAGTGTCCAAACTCCTTGCAAATGAAGCATTGTACATTTGAAACCATTTTCTTACCCTTGCAGTCATGTACTTTGTGCCCTTTTCCTCCACACTTATAACAAACTCCCATTCCTTTCAGGCAAGTTCCAGGGTGTTTCTTTCCACAGTTACCACATATGGAAAAATTCTTCTTTTCCCTCATCCCTTTATCCATCTTTCTCTCTTCCATCCTTTTCTTCTCTTGCTTCCCTTCAAAGCCATAGGACTCAGTAAACTCTTTACTTATCATATCAACACATGATATTATTTCTTCACATGATGATAATACATGGGAGACTATTCCTCTTATAAATTCCAGCTTAAGACCATGAAAGATATGATCCTTCCTTCTCTTTGGATCATGTGCATATCTGGAGTTCTCATTTCTTCTACTGGGCACCATTTCTAAACAATGGCATACACTAGATCAGTTTATGAATCAAAATACATAATCCCATACTTATAAAACACTTAACATAAATTGAACTATTTATGGATATAATCCATAATCATAAGAATGTTTTCTTTGAGGAAGTATATACTCATAATCCCTTCAAAATGATTTGTAAAGAAAATGAGAGTTATCCTAAGCATATCCCCCGGGAGTGTCGTAACCAAGAGTGCAGCAAGGCCCGTTGTCGTGCACCAGTTCCCGTTCGAGTCTAGCTCAAAGCGGTGTTTTCGGGTTTTACCCCTAGGTACATCTGTGCCAGAGCCGCCTCTACCTGCTCGTATCCAGACAGGGATGTATTGCTCAGAAAACTCACAAAATCTCTACAGTACCAAAAATCTAGGAAGTTCTTCTATACTAATCCTCAAAGTTCATCTTAGGTCAACGTTCTCTAATCAGAGTTTACCTAAATCTAGCTTCCAAGGTTTGTACTAAACTTTCTCTGATACCAACTGTAACTCCCCGACCCCAGTTACCCAGAGTCGGTGCATTATTACATAACATTGACATGATCACAAGAAAGATCAAATCTCGAAAGACCGATTGGTTTAGTAGCCTTGGAAACACTAGATATATTCATAAGTTTTACATTACATCATAAAATGAAAAACTACTACAACAACATAATGTTTCCACAATCCACTCTATTAACCCCTCATAAAATCCCTGCAGGTCATTCATAACTTACTTCTTCACATCCTGGGAAAAATAAAACATAGAAAAGGGGTGAGCTCAAATGCCCAGTAAGGATAACAATATAGCGGAAAGAATAAACATTTAAGGCAATGTATAACTAAAACAAAAGCCTTTTAAATATGAACTTTCAACATGGTATGGCATAAATAAAATGAAATAATGCCATTTAATTATTCACATTGATATTCTACTAATCGAATAATCACATGCAAAAATCAATAACCACTTTCATAATGTTGGAATGCATAATGTCAAACGTTAATTTCATTGTCTAGGCCTCATCCCAAGACCTAGGGGTTACTTCTAACCGGAACCCAACCCGGAGTGCCTCTAATAACCGGACACCAACCCGGAGTGCCTCTAATAACCGGACACCAACCCGGAGTGCCTCTAATAACCGGACACCAACCCGGAGGGCATAATTTTACCAGTCCCTAACCTGGAGGGCTTACTTTAACCAGTCCCCAACCTGGAGGGCTTACGTTTACCAGTCCCCAACCTGGAGGGCTTACTTTTACCGGTCCCCAACCCGGAACATACTTGTTTAGCACATTCATCTGAAGAAAAGTTTGAAATATAACATAAACATTCGGATTAAAACTAGCATACGAAATGTCAATAGTTTCACCATAATCTATGAATGGTATAAAATAGCACATCCACAGTCAAACATATCACAAAACCTTCAATACAATATAGAAGTTTTGTATTATAATAAATCAACTTCAAATAAGCGTAAAATCCATTAAAGGATGTTGACATAGATGAAATCAAAACACTTTTTAGAGAAATATCTCTTTCTATTTTTTGAAATCATTTAAAGGCCATATAAAATAAAACATTTTCTTTGAAAATATTCTTATAATCTTGTAAGTAATGCTTTGAAGATTTTATAACGGCGTAAAATAACCGCACCCGCCGTATAAGTTAAAAAAACATTCTTACCTCAATTCTGTCGAAAAGGTTAAAAAGGACCTTGTTTTGAAAACGACAGAAAGATTCCATTATAAACCTCTTATAAAAAGTCAAACAAGGGTATAAATGACTTTAACCCATATTCTTGTAAATAGTAAAAATGTTTTGAAATACATTTTTAAGAAACATGGATGTGGATGATAAAGATATCCCAGTAGATTATTACGTATAAACAACCTCGGATAATGAAGAGATTGTGAAATAACCCTTACCAATTTGGTAACTTATGAAACATAAAACCCATGAAAGAGGTATCATACAATGAATATGTAAATACACATAAATTAGAGTGTATTACACAAAGAATATAATTATGGGCAGTACATACACCACACAAAAGGTAATGGTTGCAATATGGCATGAATCTCACGGGAATAAGGAGTGAGATGAAAACCCCTTACCTTGAACTTTTCCTTGGTTGGGGTAGGTTAACCTCCTGTATAATGGTGAAATAATTGTTATTAAATTATACAAGAATCATATACATTAATATGATATCATATATGATCTTTTAACATTGCTTTATTAATAATATCTTAGTATTATCGTCGTTTCAGGTGATAATAGATTCGTTCTTCTTAAATGTTTGGTTACGTAAGGCATGTTTGTAATGGATAGATTAAATCTTATTCATAATCAGAATGATATTAACATTATTTTTAACCCTAAAATGAGAATAAGGCTTGAATGGATACGATGGAGTATGGATCTCACCGCGTTCGTGGAGACGGTAGTCCGTACGTACGCACGAACGCTACTTCCATTTAATTTTTATTTTAAAAGAATTGAATCCAAATGATACATAGGTATATTACTATTCCAGTATAATATAATATTTTATATATGTTACTTAAGTTCATTAACACCATCATTTATACGTTCCATGTGTGGTATGAACGAGTCATATCATTTTAAGGGGGCGGTAGTCTGCACTTCCTCAAATGAAATTATCGTATGTATATACAACACGAAACGAATAATGGTATGAAATAAAATGGAATTACAGAAGATTATATATAAAATATATATCATTAATATCATATTTAATTACAGTGCCATCATAATGGCCACCATGAGAGGCGGTAAGATGTATTTGAACAATCATCGTTTCGTGAGGCGTTAGTTTTCCATCCACAGAAACATTATGTTCATCATCCATTAAATGGAGTTGTGTGTATGTGTAGTTTGAATCCTTCTTATAACAACATCCTAGTATATTGAGGATACTGGTGTTGTTACAAAATAAAGGAAATAAAAAGAGTTTGGGGGTTGGAGAAGCAAAATAAATGAAAATAATTTAAGAGAAATCGTTACCTTTAATTTAGGTAACTCACTTTGGTTAGAACCAAAGGACTTGTTGAAATGATTTCTGCCTAAGGGTAAGATTCAAGGAGGAGGAGAGGGATGTGGGGAGATTATTTGGGCAGGGTTTGGACGAGCCAAGTGGCTTGAGAGGTGTGAGGAATGAGTAGAAGTGGTCTCCTTTTATAAGGGAGAGGAGGGGCTCTTTAGGAAAGAGTGAAAGTATTACTTTATAATATAATTATATTCGGTTTATAATAGTCCAAAAATCATTGAGGTCGAAGATAAGATGACTCATATTCTAAATAACATCAACCAATAAGAATTGGACAGGTTTTAGATAATATTTTAATCATTATAATATTATTTATTTCAATGATTTATTAGTGAGGTAAACATTGCATCATTATTGTGTCATTAATAATTTAACTTATTTGATGTCTAAAAATTATAAATAAAATATAATCATGTAGGAAATCTTTTTAGCTTTCTAATGAATATTTATAATCGAAAATCCAACATGTATAACCCTATGTAAAAATTGTTCTTCTAAAAGATGTAAGCTTATGCCATTTTTATTTTTATTTTAACTTTATTAATATAATGTGTCCCTACCACATACAAGTGGCTCCAAGGGGTCCCCAAATTGACCCAAGGATGCCCATGGTCGGGTATGTGTCCACCAATAAGGTTAGGACACGTTTTAGGGTAATTTTTTATTATTATAATATTATTTTTTTAACCCTTATTTACCGGATTTACCCTTTAACCATGGTAAATAAAATATTTACCACAGTAACTATTCAAAATGTCTAAAAATAAAAGTTACCTATTTACACAATTTGAACATCCTGATTCCAAATATGGAATCCATTTTCCTAAATTCAAAACACAGAAGTGGCAGAAATTAATTTAAAATTAATTCCCGCTGTCAAAACAAAAAGCGTGTTTTTAAGAGACAATTTATATCAAAAGATTGGCAATTGTTTATGTCTAATTTCAATGTTAAATTAATTCTAATGACAACCATTAGATAAAATGATAAAAATATATTCTAATTATACTTTAAAACCACTAAATAGTATAATTTATCACAATAAATTATTTTGATTAAAAAAGTTGTTTTAAGTATTTTTCACTATTCATAAAAAAATTCGAAGTTCTCAGAAAGTTACAAAAAATTCAACTTAGGATAATTTCGATATTACGAATTCAAAAATGAAGTCCATAAAATTTCTATAATTTTAAAAGGTGGTTATTACTATTCATAACGGCTACTTTGATTAGTCGCGGTGTTTTAGAACTCGAAGTTGCGTACAACACACGCTACTGTATTATTCAAAGGAAAACGTACCGTGGAAGCTTGGGATGTTTCATTTTAAATTTTTGATGTCCCCATTTAGTCAAAAAGTTTAAAATATTGTATTTAAAAATGGTTCACTATTAAAAGCTGATAAAAGTGCAATACTGAAAATGAATTTGTTCTTGCATTATATCTAAGAAACTCATAATATGGATTCTAAAATTATAAGGATTATATAAAGTTTAAAATTTAGATAATATTATTCATAACCTCTTTTGAATGGATTTTTTTTTTGTAATTCATGGTGTGATTGGACTCGGTGTTGCGTGTAGTGCAAGTTATTGAATTATTTTGAAGAAATAACACACTATGAAATCTTGGGGTGTTACACAGACACATAAATCTATCCCTAGCAGTGGAGTGACACATCAACAATTCACTCCAGAACATACACACACATCTGTTCCAGTCCAAGAGGGTTATGGGGCATACTCCCCCATATCATACGGACAACCAAGTCAGGCACATACACCTGATTTGAGCGATGATTGTCAGCCTATCCTGACCATCTTTCCTGATCAGGAACATACACCTGCTCAGAGCAATCACTTTCGTTATCAAGTGGTTTCTAAAGCGAGTAAAAAGGCATCTAAGAAAAAGATCCGCCCAGCACAGTCAGGAGATCAAAGGCCAATCTGTAACCAAGCCTTGCTCGATGCTGGAGTTCTTGAAGCCCTCAGACATTTATCTGTCGGAGTTCAAGATTTTACTCCCTTAGTTCCCAATAACGGGAACATTAATTCTGAAGGTCTCTAACAGACACTTCCTCATGAAAACTTGCTTCATGAAAATTCGGTCAATCTTGAAGTTTCTTCTTCAGATGAGAGCCACAGGAACCCTCTGTGTGGTCAGAAGACTAAGGAGCAAGAGATCTCATCTTTTGCTGTAACCCATCATGATAATCCTCCTCATGGTGATGAACTTCGCTGCGAAAGTCCTCTCCGCAGTAGTGATTCACATTGCCTGGAGAATACTCCAGTAGACAATGTAGTACCGAGAAAGCCCTCTTATCTTGAGGCACTTGCAAACGTAAAACCAGTCATGTCTGATGCTTTACTATCGGCAGGTGAAACTCTTTCTCCATCAGAAGATAGCCTGGGGTTCAGGTTATTCTCCGAACCATCCCTGGGTCATTCATCTTCCAGCATGAATAGTGATATCTCTACCAATCTTGTTGAATCCGATGAAACAACAAGGAAACACCAACTCTGGTCCAAACAGGTAGAAGAATCTTCATTTAATGATAAAGAGGAAATGCTGAACATGAGGAAAAAACTGGCAAAAGGTGAAGTACCAGTCATGTTTTGGCCTTTGGCTGACTCCCAGTACGACATTCCAAAGATGTTGATGGATGATGGAATCCATGACATTCGTCTCAACATATGGAAGACTCTTTGTCAATTGAAGAAGAAAGTATTATCTTATGGTGATTATGAAAATCATATTAAGATAATAGAAGGGTTACAACGCCAGATTGATTTGGCATCTCTATCAGTCTCTCGGTATCCGAAGGCTGAAAAGCAACAGAGAACCCTTCAACGTTCATGCCTTGGCGCACTAAGAAGATTGCGTCAGTTAATTTCCAATGCTACATCTAATGTTCATATCAGAGGATGGGGTGTTCACGGAGCACTACATTTCACAGTGCTTTCCGGTCAGCAAAGCCCGCCGAAAATGGTCTCATGCAATGTTATTGCCCATGGCCGGCCACAGTCAATGGGCTTTGTTCATAATCAAAATCTTTCTCGAGATCATGCTTCAACTAGTTCCTCTCAAAATCAAGTATATAGAGAACAGGTTGTTGAATTGCTCCTACATCAAGCAGGCGAGAATATTGCACAAGCCTCTCGTCTGGAGCAAACACGTCATCAAATGACAGAAGTTTTGGAAATCATCCAACGGTCTGTTGAACCAGGTGATAAAAGTGGATACAGGTTAATGCATCCAGCTAATTTCCGAACTAAGATTCACAAGATCAAGAGATATTTCAAGAAGATCTCAGACATAGCATGTCAAGAGACACCCCAGCTTGCCAGACTGGGGACTTCTCTAACCCAACCCTCAGAGTCAACAAATGGGATTCGAGGAGTTGAGCGGAAGCAGCAGGAACATCCCCAGTCCACCGGACTGGGGAATTTTTCAAATCCTCAATCCCTCCCTCAGAGAAAGTCAGTATTCTCTCGATTAGGGAAGAAGCCTCAAGAGGAACGAAGAGCCAAGCTATCAGGAGATTCTCTCCAAGTGACGGTTCACAAAGAAATTCCTGAGGGATCAAGTCAACGGAATTCCATGTTTCATCATGGACATGGAAGAAGACAATATCACAGAAATGTTGATAGAAAGGATTCTATGCAATATGCATCCATTAATGTCATCAATGCCGTTGCTGCTGATTCACCAGATGAGGCTCAATCAGAGGGATCAGATGAAGAGGTTCCTGCTCAAGAAGTTGCGCACACAGACCTAAATGAAGAAGGTGTGCGCACACGTAATCAAAGGCTTACCCAAAATCTGGGTATTCCTTCAAGTAACCCACTTCCCCCTCTCCGAAAAGGATCCAATAAGGGGAAAGGAAAGAATCAGGTTACTTCTCACCCTTCCTCTGAAGGAGGTCAATCGCTCTCATTAGAGCAAAGGTTTGCACAACAGGAGGAAGAAATGAAAGAATTAAGAAGGTTGAATGCAGAACTACTTCAGAATAGTCTTCTTCTTAAGAATGCTGAAGTCCGACAACCGAAAGAATTCGTTTTAACTACTGAGATGGATCAGGAATATCCTCCTTTATCAGTACACCCACAGAGGTCTAATCCTACTGGTCAAACGCAACAACGGTTGGCAGCACTACCATTAGTTGCAGCACCAACCTCCACGGCTGTCCAGGCTCCATTCATTGCACCTACCCAAAACCAAGTTCAACCTGATGTCTCTCAAAAGTTAATAACTACTATTGAGTCATTAACAGCTCGGTTAGAAACTATGGAAGGGAAACGGGCGCAAGTTCAACCTGAAAAGAAAGTTTACCCAGAATGGATAGATTCGATTTCTCCTCCATCCAGTTTTGGAAACCCTGTTTTCCCTACTTTCAATGGATCAGGCGACCCTGAACAATATTTGACGCATTACGTGTCTTGTTGTGATCCTATGATGGGAACTCCAGAGCAGCAAGAAGCAGTGAAACTCAGATGCTTCGTGCGAACCTTGCAAGGACCAGCCTTTGTCTGGTATACAAGCTTGCAATCCCGGTCAGTCATCGGATGGGAGGATCTTTGTCAAAAATTCCTTCTTCAGTTTATCTCAACTTTGCCAAAAACGACAGTTTTCGATCTTACAAACTGTAAGCAAAGAGAGAATGAAAGAGTCTCTGATTTCATTGCTCGTTGGAAGGGATTAACGTATTCCTTGAGTTTAGCACTCCCTCAGGAGGAATTGTTGCCAATCTGTGTGGAAAATTTGCGTGACGAATTACGCACACCATTGATCCCTGTGAAATACACAGGAGGGTTTCGAGACCTCACTTCAATCGCTCAAAAAATTGAAGATTCCCTTATACAGGCTAAGGTTAAATCTCGTGTAATTCCATCAGCTCTAGGAAGAAGAATGGGTAAAGAAGAAACTGCTACAGTTATGCTTAAACAGGCACCTGTACCTATTTCTACTTCAAAACCTTCATCTTCTCGAAGGGCTCCACCTCCTGAACGCCAACAACAAAGGCTGTTTCGTCCAAATGATCAAAAAGATCAACGATGAAAACAATTTGAGGATATGAAGAGTAAAACATACTCTTTCCGAAGTGAGAAAGTTCCTGGTTACTTCATTTCAGCTCTGGAAAATAATTTGGTTCAATTACCAGTGCCGAAGAGACCAAACAAGGAAGGAGATGAAGACCGTCCCAATTATTGTCCCTTTCATCAAATGTTGGGGCATCCCATCCAGGAGTGTTTTGTCTTTAAAGACCTCCTGCAAAAGATGGTTGATTTGGGACAGGTCAAATTGAAGGGTTCTTCAGCTCATGTAGCGTGTATTACCGCTACAGATCCAGAGGAAGGAGGCGAGTGGCAGGAAGTCAAAAGCAAAACTGCGAAAAAATATGATGATTGGATGGTCAGAAAGACAATCAATCGGACCCATTCCATTTTGCGAACACAATTGAAGAAGCCAATTGTGTCTCCTACAAAAGCTGCAGTAAAGCCTCCATCAAAAGACAAATCCTCAAAAGGGCAGAGCAATTCAAAGAAGAAAGAGGAATCAGAAGAAGATGAGTATGTATCAAAGCCTAAATTGTCTTTGACTCTAGCAGATTTCATGCCATCTACTTCAAAGCAACGGGCACCGTCCCACCAAACGGCACAGCCTAAACAGGCTAACCAGGCAGAATCTTTATCAGACGAAGAGTTAATCTTTGGTTCTGTTAATATGATTCAATTAACAGATCCATAATCCAGTCTTGATGAGCCTGAATTCCCTGTATCAAATAAGGGAATCCGAAGAGATTCTAGAGGTTCAGGATATAGGGGAAGACGTGGATCTTTTCGAAGCCACTACTCTAATTCTACCCCTGCTAGCACTGTATATGCAGCAGAAACTCGTGGTAGAGCCCTTCAGCGAGCTCAAAAAGAACAAGCAAGTTCTTCTGCCAATGGCCAACTCAGCTTCAGCACAGTTATTTTGGAAGACCGATTAAAAGTTCCATCTTCTTTATCTCAGCAAGTAAATGGATCTACTCAGTCTAATTTTCCAAAACCAAAGATGTTGCCAACTTCAATACAAGATGCATCAGCTTCCAAAGCATCTGCTTCCAAGATACCTGCTAAACCGCATATTCCTATTGGGAAACGCAGACCTCTAGATCAAAAGTATGATATATTGAAACACTTGGCCCAAGTACCAGCCAAATTATCAATTTTGGATGCTTTGAATCTATCAAGAGATCTTCGGGAAGCACTCATCGAAGCATTGTCAAGTCCTCAGGAGTTTGAAGCTGAAATTGCTGCAGCTGAAATTTATCACATAGAGAATAATCCTGCAGAATGCCATGCAGTGATATCTTTTACTGATAAAGATGAGGATGATGTTGTGCATGGGCACATAAAACCTTTGTACTTATCTGGCAAAGTCAATGGTATAGATGTTCGAAGAGCTTTCATTGACAATGGTTCAGGAGTCAACCTCATGCCCATTCGTACACTTCGTCGATTGGGCCTCACGGAATCTGATTTATCTCCTTCTACCATGATGTTACAAGGATATGATAAAGATGAACAAGAACCACTGGGAGAAGTTACGCTCAGAACTCAGTTTGGAGATCTTGTTTCCAATTCGGATTTCATGATTGTTGATCAAGACTCAGCTTTCAATATCTTGCTTGGAAGACCCTGGCTACATCAGCATGCAGATATTCCGTCATCATACCATCAATGTCTCAAATACTGTTTCGATGGTCAAGTTGGAACATTGTACGGTGATAAGGCCCCGTTCAAGACATGTGAGTCTCAATACATTGAGGCGGAATTTTATCACATGAAGGGAAGAGAAAAATCTACAATGAAGGAAATTACCAAAGTTAATGCTCCATATGGTTTGGAAAAAATTCCAATAAATCCATTTTCACATGTGAGTACAGATTATGTGTTACCTATCAGTCAAATTGACAAAATAGGCCCAAATCAAAATACTCTTATGGAAAGATCCATAATGTCAATTACGGCAATCGAGCCAGACAACATGGGAGAAATTGGTAACTTACCAAACAGTGATGAAAGCATAAGTGGTGACGTTTTCATTTCGTCTGCTGAAATCCAACAAGTCTATACTTCGCTAATCAGGCCAGAAGAAGTTATAGCAACACCAGAGGTGAATATTGATGTCGATTCTCAATCCATCATCTCCTCTTTGATTCCCAAAGAAGACCCTTTATCATCAATAGGATCGGAAATGGAAGCTTCTTCTTCAAAATGTGAAAATTTTGACATCTCTTATGATCATGAGAATTTCGTTTCGTCATCTACTTTGCAAGTAGAAACGGAAGAAATAACACATGATGAAGAGGAAGAGGAAGATCTTAGAGATGCTCCTCCAGCATTTGAAGAGGGTATCTCTACCACTGTAGATGAACTCAGAGAAGTAAATCTGGGTACAGAGAAAGATCCACGCCCCACTTTAATTAGTGCGGCCATGACCCTTTAGGAACAAGAGGTGTATATTTCTTTTCTAAAGCAAAATAAAGATATTTTTGCTTGGAATTATACAGAGATGCCTGGCCTTGATCCAGATGTTGCCACCCATCATTTGGGTTTGCCAAAAGAACATCGAGGATTCAAGCAAGCCGCGAGAAGAACACACCCAACCTATGCTTCCAAAATTGAGGCTGAAGTGGATAAGCTTATCAAAGCTAACTTTGTCAGAGAAGTTCAATATCCCAAATGGTTGGCTAATATTGTCCCTGTAAAGAAAAATAACGGACAAATTAGGGTTTGCATCGATTTCAGAGATCTTAATCGGTATTGTCCTAAAGATGATTTCCCAGTTCCGATTACAGAACTCTTAATTGATGCGACGGCTGGTTACGAAGTACTTTCTTTCATGGATGGATATTCTGGATATAATCAGATCCGAATGGCCCCAGAAGATGAGGAATATACAGCCTTCAGAGCTCCTCAAGGTGTGTTTTGTTACCGGGTGATGCCCTTTGGTTTAAAGAATGCAGGTGCAACATATCAACGCGCCATGCATCGTATCTTCAAACCTTTTCTAGGGAAGTTTGTTGAATGCTATGTAGATGATTTGGTGGTTAAATCCAAACAACGTTTTGATCACTTGGCTGATTTGGAAATCATATTCCCCAAGCTTCGACAACATAATTTGAAGATGAACCCCTTAAAATGTGCTTTTGGGGTAACCTCAGGAAAATTCCTCAGCTTTGTTGTACGCCATCGTGGTATTGAAGTCGATCCTGAGAAAACCAAATCAATCCTTGGTATGTCACCTCCTCAGAATTTGAAAGAATTAAGAGGACTTCAAGGACACTTAGCCTATATTCGTCGTTTCATCTCCAATTTGGCAGGCAAAAGTTTACCTTTTACCAAATTATTGAAGAAAGGAGTCACTTACCACTGGACTGAAGAATGTCAACAAGCATTTGATGTTCTCAAGAAATACCTCTTGAGTCCACCAGTACTCATGCCACCTGTTGAGGGTAGGCCTCTTATCCTCTATGTGACAGCTTTAGAGCGATCATTGGGTGCCTTTCTTGCTCAAAAGAATGATGCTGGGAATGAAAATAGTCTCTACTATCTCAATAGAACTATGCTTGAAGCAGAAACCCGATATTCAAGTATTGAAAAGTGTTTCCTGGAATTAATCTTTGCAGTTCAGAAATTGAGACAATACCTGCAACATCATGAGATCCAATTGGTATCTCGAAATAATCCGCTCAAATTCATCCTTAGTCGTCCAATGCTTACAAGACGTCTGGCAAGGTGGGCAGTTATTCTACAGCAGTTCGACATTCAGTATGTGTCTCAAAAGGCAATTAAGGGCCAAGCTCTGGCTGATTTCCTAGCTGAACATCCTTCAGTGGAAGACACGTATTCAGATATCGAACTCCCTGATGAGGAAGTTTTCTCTATTCAAGAGAGTCCTCAAACATGGGAAATGTATTTTGATGGTGCTTCTAGAAGTCCAACAGGGAAGAAAATGGAAAATCCTAAATTCAACAAAGTTGGTTTAGGAATTGTGCTCATTTCTCCAGACAAGGCAGTATTACCTTATTCCTTTTTGTTGTGGGAAGGTGGTACCAATAATGAAGCAGAATACCAAGCTCTCATTACAGGCTTGGAGTTAGCGCTTCAAGCGCAAGTGAATCACTTAAAGGTAAAAGGTGATTCAGACCTAGTAATCAAACAAGTCAATGGGGATTATACCATCAGAAAAGAAGAATTAATCCCTTTGTATGATTACGTCAGAGAGTTAATGTCGGAATTCTCTTCAGAACCGACATTTTCTTATGTCCCAAGATCACAAAATGCTCAAGCAGATGCACTGGCTAATATAGCCACAGCTTTAGCAGATCCAAATCGGGACGAGACAACCATCTGTATTGCCCACCATCGTGCAATTTCACCTTATGTTCAAGTCAGAACAGAGGAAATTAATGAAATTAGTCCCATTCCGGAATCGTATGGTCATACTACAAGATGGATGTCACCTATCAGGGAATACCTTCAAAATGGAACACTTCCACCTGATAGAGCCAAGAAAGAACAAATTCGGCGACGTGTGGTCAATTTTACTCTTTATGATAGTCCAAACCACCTCGAGAAAATTCTCTAAAAACGTGGTTTTGATGGAGTTCTCTTCAGATGTATTGATGGTGAAGAGACAATGGCTGTCATAAAAGAAGTACATGCAGGAGTCTGTGGTGCCCACCAGTCTGGACATAGACTGTCTGATCAAATTCGAAGGCTTGGATACTTTTGGCCTTCAATGATACAAGATTGTGTTAATTTCACAAAGAAGTGTCATTCATGCCAAGTATATGCCAACTTCATTCATCAACCTCCAGAGTTGCTTCATACAGCTAAATACTCATGGCCATTTTCCACATGGGGAATGGATGTGGTGGGACCTTACCCTTCAGCTACGGCCAAGCAGTTTAAGTACATTCTTACTGCTACTGATTTCTTTTCCAAATGGGCAGAGGCAGTACCTCTCAAAGAAGTCAGTTCTAAATGCATTGTTAGCTTCATCAAGTCTAACATCATTACTAGATTTGGTGTCCCTCATACCATATTGACGGACAACGACACCAACTTCTGTTCTGCTGAGGTAAAGAGATTGTATCAAGAATACAACATTAAGTCTAACCATTCATCTCGATATCATGCAGCGGCTAATGGCCAGATAGAGGCCTTCAACAAGACTCTTTCAAATATACTGCAAAAGATGGTGGATAAAGATAAGAGGTCATGGCCTGATAAACTCTTTCATGCTTTATGGGCTTATCGGACTACCACTCGCAATGCAACGCGGTCAACTCCATATTCATTGGTATATGGAACAGAAGCAGTCTTGCCAATTGAAGTTCAATTACCCTCACTCAGAATAGCCATTTGTGATCAGTTATCTACAGATGAGCAATCCCAAAAGCGGTTGAATGAATTGGAACAGTTAGATGAGAAAAGATTGTGCACTTTGCACCACTTGGAAATCTATCAGAATCGAATAACACGAGCTTTTACCAAAAAAGTTCGTCTTCGTTCATTCATTCAGGGAGAATTGGTATTGGTTCTCAGAACACCAATGATACCAGGAAAGAAGCCTCCCAAGCTTGAACCAAAATGGGAAGGACCTTATTCAATACATAAGGTCTACTCCAATGGAGCGTATTCTCTGATCTCAATGGATGGAGAACACATCACAACTCCAACTAATGCCAGATTTCTGAAGAAGTATTTTGTATAAACACAAAATATTGTTCCCAGAACCAAGACTCTTACATTTGGTTCATACAGTAATGGTCCAGTATGACCTTAAACTACAACTACGTCCAGCATGACGATAAACTGTACGGTCCATGCATATGACCTTAAACTATTCGCACTACGGTCCATGCATATGACCTTAAACTATTCGCACTTATGTCCCTGCAACATGACACTAAACTGTGCAGCACCAATAGTCCTAACTGCAAGACTTTAAACTGCATAGTCCCTGATTTTGTCCTACATGACAATAAACTGTATAGAAGTTCCTATATTTTGTCCGAGATGACATTAAACTAAATTTTGTCCCAGATGAAATTAAACTATATTGTGTCCTAGCAACATGACATTAAACTGTGTGGCACTTCCAACGTCCAGCATGACGATAAACTGTAAAAATTCTTCAGAACTGATATCCTCATATTGATTCACCTTAGTCTTAGCTACATGACTTTAAACTGTACAGCACCAGTTCGTCCTTGCTATATGACGTTAAACTATACAGCAATGGTCCAGTATGACTTTAAAACTGCAACTTCGTCCCGCACGACATTAAACTGTGAAAAAGTTCCATAAACCGTCCAGCATGACCTTAAACTGCATCATCCCTGGTCCATGTATATGACCATAAACCATTTGCAAATCCCTTTTGTCTAGCAAGACGTTAAACTGTGACGTCCTAACTACATGACGCTAAACTGTATAAAAGTCCCTCACGTCCGGAAAGACGTTAAACTATATAATCTCAAAAGTCCAGTATGACATTAAACTGCACCATTCATGGTCCATGCATATGACCTTAAACTATTCGCACTTTCGTCCAACATGATGTTAAAATGGTACACTCTTTTGTCCTTACTGCATGACATTAAACTGCACAGTCCCCCTTTTCGTCCAATATGACGTTAAACTATTTTATCCCCATCTTCCTAACTACATGACGCTAAACTGTACAGAAAATCTTTGATAGGTCCTACATGACATTAAACTGTGCATCGTTAAGGTTGTTATTACCTCTTGTTTCTCACACCGAGTATGACTCACGTGAGCTTAGAGTGAACATCAACCATAACACTCCCTTTGGGCCACTAACCATGTGTAAGTACCAACAATATTTTTTATTAGATCATTTTCCACAAGAACAACTTGATCATTAATTCATTCTTTCATTGAACTACACGGACTTTGATCCTTGCCCTCCAGGCTGGGTATGTAGGCAACGTCCCGGGGTTCAAGCCCAAAAACAATCTCTTCACATCGGTTCACCACAACCTCATATAATGTTGATTTGTGAAACCACCCTTGGAATCAATACCTTTACATTGATTCACTTTCATCCTTTCGTCCTGCACGACGTTAAACTGCATTTCTAGAACTACGTGGACTTGATTCCCATCCTTATGGGATACGTAGGAACATTCGAGTGTCCCTCGAATCCAGTCCCGAGTCTTTTGGGCCTAACCCCAAATTTCACTTTCAGTCCCTTGGCTGAAAAGTCCTCATGAAAACACACACTGTGTATTCATTATTATGGTCCAAATTCTATGACCCTAAACTAAGATCACTCATCCTTTCGTCCTGCACGACGTTAAACTGCATTTCTAGAACTACGTGGACTTGATTCCCATCCTTATGGGATACGTAGGAACATTCGAGTGTCCCTCGAATCCAGTCCCAAGTCTTTTGGGCCTAACCCCAAATTTCACTTTCAGTCCCTTGGCTGAAAAGTCCTCATGAAAACACACACTGTGTATTCATTATTATGGTCCGAATTCTATGACCCTAAACTAAGATCACTCATCCTTTCGTCCCGCACGACGTTAAACTGCATTTCAAGAACTACGTATGGCTTGATTCTCATTCTTATGAGATATGTAGTGAAGTCCAAAATTTCAATTCAGGACCCAGCCATAACATGATTATGGTTATCATTGACCTATGTATCTCTACATACATTGGACAACACCCATATTTATGTGTTATAATCCTAACCTTAAAATATTTTCAGATCTTCATAACCCTTTTCATGACTTCTAGTCACAAAAATGTCAATCTTCTGAGAATTCTTTTGCCTGACTATGCAGCACGTGCCCATAGGTGGCCTTGCATAAACAGTCCACATAACAGACTTGTCAGCCAAAAGATGCTATTTATTTGACCATGCAGCCAATGCCCATAGGTGGCCCTGCATGTTTTCAACCCCCTAACGGGTTTGTTAAATAATAGTAACTTCATTCTTGGGAAGAATGCCTCTTTTGTCCTTATTTGTCTTAAATGACAGTATGTAGGGATCCGCAAAAATAGCCATCCTTAACGTATTTGTCCCATATCCTTTTTCATGATCTGAAAGTATTCAAGTCTATGGTTTATTCTTCTTCCCTACGTTTGGGTCAGACCTTCGTAGGAGTGATATTCATCCAGTTCTTCGATATTATTGTTTGGAAATATCTTCTCCATATTCAAATACCTCTTTCTATACAACAAACTCTATGCTTTAGAAAATTTGAATCTCCATAAACTTTCACTGGCTTTTAGCACTAGGAAAGTAAATTTCTGGGAGTTCTTTTGCCTGACTATGCAGCACGTGCCCATAGGTGGCCTTGCATAAACAGTCCACATAACAGACTTGTCAGCCAAAAGATGCTATTTTATTTGACTATGCAGCCAATGCCCATAGGTGGCCCTGCATATTTCAACCCCCTAACGGGTGTTGTTAAATAATAGTAACTTCATTCTTGAAAACTACTTCTTCTAATGCCTTTTAGCTCTTTTTCATATCATTCCTCAGATTCAAATATTCTTAAGCCATAGTTTACATTTTTTCCCTCATACTTGAGTATGGTAATATGTTTTCAGATAAATTGTCAAGGAATTGAATCCATTTTTTTTAAATCCATTTTCGGTCAAAGCTATTTCGACCTTAAACATTAGCCCCTTTATGTCCGGCATGCATGACTTTAAACTGCCCACACAAAAGACAAGGAAACTATGAATAAAAGTCAAGTTCCAGCTCACTAAATATACATTTTTTGTATGATTTAGATAATATTGAGCAGTTAAAAGATTCAAAGTTTGTAGGGTTATTTATAATAATCCTAGTAAAAATCAAACTATGATTACTAAGCCTATTGGCTTAAGTAAATTTGAAGCAGGTAATGGAAGAATGCAAGCACAAATGATTGAAGACAAAAGTGTTTTTCATTGATACACAAGAGTTAGAAGGACATCCACAGACTAGAATCTCTTCTCTTTTTCAAGAATTACAGAAGATTGTCAACATAAGTCTTCATTTGATGTATAGCATCCTGAGCCTTATCAACAGTTACTTGAAGCTCGTGCACTTGACCAGCTTCACTCTTTTCAGCTTGCTGAAGTGCCTTCTTAGCATCTGCAATGGCTTTCATGCCATTCATATGAGTTTCATCCAATGATTGATTAAGCTGATCAAGTTCCCCAGTAACAGCATCTAACTGTTGCTGGAGTTGCACCTGTTGGACGACCTTTTCTTTGATTTTTTGCTTCAGATCCTTCATCTTGACAGCATAATCAGCTTCAGCCTGGGATATCGCAGCCTAAAATTCGCCTATGTTGACTGACAATTTCACTCTGGTCAAATCTT
Source organism: Viscum album (assembly GCA_963277665.1). Taxonomy (NCBI): domain Eukaryota; kingdom Viridiplantae; phylum Streptophyta; class Magnoliopsida; order Santalales; family Viscaceae; genus Viscum; species Viscum album. Next base: position 1,585,808,736 of record OY728128.1, on the reverse strand, counting down.
CGCGACTTGTCTGCATTTTCTCCCTCCTGAAAATAATCTGTTTCACCGCAGCATGGATCTTTTCATACCCAAAACAACCAAGTCCCATTATAACAAATTGGGATGACAATCGGGAAATTTTTGATGGTAGCTCTTCTAAAGGCACCCCCGATATGATGTTCCATATGTTGTTCCATGCCTTACGTCGTGAAAAGCTGAACGCTTTGAGCATCTCTGGATCTGATTCAACATCTTCGTCAGAAGGGGGTATGTAATCTGGAATTAACATGCTTAAGGAAGTGCCTCGTCCTGCTCATTCCCCTCTGACTTGGGATTCTTCACTTTCAATTCCCGTTGGGGCAGAGGCTGAAGCCTCATCTCCGGATCTAGCCATTACAGTTGATGGCCCTACATGATCAATTGAAAGATTTTAGTTGAATCTTAAAGGATAACAAAAGAATGGATTGTCTTGCAAATAAAATACAATCACAAATATTGTTATCCCTTACCCAATGGTGGTTCAGCAACATGAGAAGACTTCTCCCCATCTTTCCCGGTTTCAACAGGATTTTCAAGATGGGTCTCAGGAGAGTTTATTGGATTTAGCTCTACTTGAGCTAATGTTTCTGCAATGATAGGGTTGACATCAGTGTCCACACCCTCTTCGGGCATTGGCAGTTCAACAGCTTCTACGGAAGAAACTGCATATTATTTTACATCATGGTTAGAAATATGTTCTTTTTAAGAAAAATTTGGGCGAAGGGTAACACTCACGCCCAAGGTCTTCTAAATCACATGAAAATCTAGCATGATCATAAAATTCTTCAAAAGTCATTCCTTGATTCATCATTTCATCCAATGATACTTCAGAATCTTGGTTAGTCTCACCAGTGGGAGCATTTGCTACGTCTTCTTGCTGACTTATGTCCTGCAACCCCTGACCCTGGACAGCATCTTCAGTAGTGGGAGGGATACTGGGAATGGATGGTAGCTCTTCTCTAGGAGCAACCAAGTTAGCTTGAGTCTGTGGTTGTTCTACAGCACCCTCCACGACCTTTGAAGAAGGATCAGTCCCTTCCCTCAAGGGGGAAATTGAAGAAGCCCCTGCAATCCTCAGAAATATGAGTGACCATATGATTATGGGTATAAACTCATGATTGTTCGAAGGACTTACCACTGCTAATGAAACGTTTAGCTAAGGATTTCCTCCTTCGTTGCCTTGGCTTCTTTTGTTTTTTTGGAGTTTCAGTTGTCTCCCTTATTGGCACTTGGATTGGCGAATGAAAGGCTATGTCCAGTGCCTCATTCATGGCCTGCTGGCCTGGAGATATCTCGCCTGGTTCGCGAGGAGAATCAGCAGCAGCCCCAACAGAGGTACCACCAGGGCTATATTGTGGCGAAGGAACCCCGGTCCCTTTCTTTGCAAGCTGCAAGATGAAGAAAATAACTTCCTTAAGTAACAAAGCTTCAACTGAAATCAAGTTGCAAAGAAAATAAGGAAAGAAAACTTACATCTTCAGGAGCCACGTACTCTTGCCATTCCTCATCTCCAGAACCACCAGCCCCCTCAGTGGTGCCACGATCAATCATTTCCTTCACCCGCCTGGTGATAGGAACTGAATTATCGGTGGCATATATGAGCATTTCCAGCTCTCTGATGTAAGCCCGCACTTCATTGGGGTTATCTCCGTATTGAAGGTCTTTAGAAGCTAGAAGATATCCTATCCCAGGAAGTTGTAGGCCCTCACACAAATCCAGCCAGGCGGTCTCAGTATCACAATATAAGCTCTGCCATAGCTGAACAACCTCTGGTCTTAGATATAAAGGCTGTGAGGAAGGTCCTACAATTTTTGATTTTAATTTCTTCCCAATTCCTGCAACTACAGATACAGAATAAGAAAGTGAGACTTATTACTTTATAAAGTAGCAGTGATTGAAGTTATTACAATCAAATAACTCACCAGGAGCTGATGGAGTGGGTCTTTTAACTCTGGCCGGAGGATTATATCGGGCACGAAACCGCTTTGCTGCCGGTTGTGCCTCATCATCCCCATCATGATAATCCGAGGAATCAGTTCTAGAGGAAGAATCTGTTGAACCTATTTCAGGAGGAGAAGCATCACCTTCATGAGGAAGAGTTTCTTTCTCTACAGTCATCTTCCTCCTTCCCACTTGATAGACAGGGTGATTCAATATCCCTTTAGGGTATGATGCTATCCAGTGTTCGGCATAAAATGTAGTCAGATAATGTGCCGCTTTTTCAACTGGTAGATCAAATACTGCCCCAGTCTTCTCTCTTGATGTCAGCAACCATAGTTGTCGATAAACCATCGGATGTTGCTCTAACCTGACATGTACTGGAGGGGATACAACAATCTGTTGCAAACATTTGAATTGGCGTGCAAATCTATATGGAGCATAGGCCTCGCATATGATTTCTCCATCAACCCTGGCTACTAACACGCCATCCCTGCAAGCTAGCATGTATGCCCTCAAATCCAAAGGGGCTTTCCCATCATCAACAAACCGCCCAGATGGCGGACTTCCATAAGGAAAGAAGTTGAATTCCTTATACATTCTTAGTCTTACTTTTATGTCATAACCATTGACATCTAATGGAGCAATTCCAGAAAATGCTTGCACTGACGGTCTGAAAGAGCTTCCAGGAATTTGTAATCCATTCTGTACATTGTAAGTCCTGAAGTGAGTGGCGATCCATCCCCACAAAACCTGGAATGGTCCCACTATTCTTAAAGGAGATTTACCCTGGAAGACGTGAAGTAAACTCCTGTGAATCTTTGCTAAAATGGGGGTAGCTAACCCAACCATTTTTTCCTTAGCCAACTTGGCCTCAATGACGAAGGTCCCTGGCCTAACGCCTCCCTTCGAATCCCTGACCGGCAAGAGATAAATACTGAGCCACATTGCCAAGAAACCCGCCAGACGAGTTTTCTTTGGAATTCTTTGATTCACTTCATAGCCCCATTTTTCAAACTCTCCTGCTTCTAGAGTTGGCCAGAATGTGCCAGGAGCTCCTCTCTTCTCAGGTTTTGGACAAGTGGTAGGACGTCTGGGCCAGGTATCCTTGGATTTTTTTTCTTGGATCCTTTTTCCTTTGGCTCCATCCCTTTCTTCTCAGTAAGAAACACATTCATCCATTCTTCCGGATGGATATCTTTTCTGAAATGAGTTAATGAAGTCTCTGAACTCTTGAGCTTGTGAAAGATTTTGAATAATTCTCGAGCCAAAGCAGGAGTCTTCTCTGGATCATTCCAAGTCACCTTGGGAGGAATGAATTCATCATACATATCGCCCAAGATTGGAGCTCCTAAAATCTTGTGGACATCCCACAAACTGATACCTACTTCTCCATGAGTCAAGTGGAAAGAATTAGTCGCTGGACTCCAGTGGCTGAGTATCTCTGGCACGAAGATATCATGTCTGTAAATATATGTTTGCCCAACCCAAACAGACTCATATATTGCAGATCTCTTCAGATCCTCAATAAACTCTGCGCAAGTCTGTCGCACCCAGTATACCCACATCCAAGTTGGCTTCACGCCTCCCCCAGGACGGAAATCCCAACTTTTCTTCCAGCCTTTGGATTGATCCATCTGAGCATTTCGGAAGATTGAAGGATGGCAATGTGGTTGAAGCTCAGGTGTATGTTTTTTCAGATCTGGTGTGCAAGGGCTATGATGCATCACATAAGCCTTCTCCACTGTTCCAGCAGTTTGAAATACTCCTCCGCCTGAGATATTTGCTGAAGCAAAATTGGTATAATTCTGAAACCAAGAAAAAGGAAGATAATTCTTTACTTCTGGAATAATGACTTCTTGCAGATGACCATGACCATACAAAGGTAGATAAGTGCAGTGAGGAAAGTCGCGATGATATTTCTTTAGATACTTAGCCAAATCTGGAAGAGTACTGTCTTTTACAGTATAGTAATCAGGGCCAATGATATTCATCATATCATCTATCCGCTTGCTAGCCAGTTCATCAATTAATCCAGGTCTAAGAGCCATTGAATCTGCACAGGAGTTGAATAAATTAAACTCTTAAGTGGGTTTATTTTTCATAAAATTTGTGAAAGAATTTGGAAAAAAATGGCCAAGGCATTAAGGCGCGCAAGTATGGAGATGTCGCGCAAGTGATACATGTGCCGCGCAAGTATTTGTCGCGCAAGTATGTGCCGCGCAAGCCTTATTACCTTGAGAGTAGCGCGGCAGCGAGAAAACAGTGAAAACAGGAGACTTGCGCGGCGACAAAGACTTGCGCGGCGAGAGCTCGAGAAATTCGGGGTCAGATGCCATCTACGGCCGGAAGCGGTATATTTATAGGCCAGGAGGCCTACCTGCGCGCCCCAACCAGAGCGCTTAAGGCCTGCGCGACGCAGACTTGCGCGCCACCCTCTACTCACTGAAACACTTGCGCGCCCTCCCTTTTCCTTTTGAGGAATTCAATTTCCTCAGAGTCAAATCCTCATTTCTCTCCGGATCCAACTCTGAGGGGGGACTTTTGTTGACGCTCCTTTTTTCACATAATCTAAAAATCGGAAAAGGGAATATCTCAGCTGAAAGTGATTCATCCTTTGAAGAAAACATCAAAAATCAACAAAGGCATGAACAAAGGATCAAAAGCCAATTCACCGCGCTTGTTTTACCACTGTCGCGCAAGTACACTTGCGCGACTACCTTGGTCGCGCAGGTGACTTGCGCGACCTAATTGGTAACCGCCCGGTAACCGCCCAGGGTCTTCTTTTGCCTATAAATAGACCCTGTGGGCCCCCCATTCGAGAGGATCTTTTTTCAGAAACTCGGATTGAAGCTCCCGACGCCCAAGTCTCTTCTCAAAGCTTCCGGAACACTTCTAAGGTAATTTCTTACCTAGAAAGGAAGATCTAAAGAGAAGAAGGAAGGCCTAAGTGTTGAAACTTATCAAACACTTGCGCGCCGACTTAATTCCTTCGATATAACTTGCGCGTCCCTTTTCTGGAAGAACCTCAAGAGGATTATAAAGGGTTTAATAAAGAGTCGCTCAAGTATTTCAACTCTGGTTGAAAATCGCACAAGTATCCCTCATGTCGCGCAAGTATACTTGCGCGACCAACACTTGCGCGCCGCCGCAGGACTTGCGCGACCTTTAATACTTGCGCGCCCCTATCTTTTTGGGTGCCCATCTTACCCATTTTACCCCTCTTAAGCCATTTCACCTTTCCTATTCAAGATTCAGTCTTCAAGAGACTCTTCAAAGCCATTTATGGCATGATTTCTTGATTTGACATCCTTGTCTGAAAGGAATTCTATTGAATATCTCTCAAAACCTAGTGATTTAAACATATTTATGTCACCAAAGATTGAGAGTTCATTCATTCAACCTCATCCTTTAAGATGAGAGAATCCTAACTTAGGTCTCCTTTTCAGGAATAATCCCCAGTTATAAAACCTCTAATATGGGCATCTTCCTCAGGAGTAAGCCCCAAATTCTTAAAGTTCCCAATCATGGGCATCCTCCTCAGGAGTAAGCCCCAAACCTTAATCCCTATCCTGGGTCTCCTTTTCAGGAATAAGACTCAGTCATAACCTTGGGCTTCCTTTTCAGGAGTAAGCCCCAAGTCCCCTAACCTGGGTCTCCTTTTCAGGAATAGGACTCAGTCATAACCTTGGGCTTCCTTTTCAGGAGTAAGCCCCAAGTCCCCTAAATTTCTCCTAACTAGTCATAATTTACCTTTGATTTGGGTTTCCTTTTCAGGAGTAAAACCCAATCATAAGTCCCCTCCTAACTTGGGCATCCTCCTCAGGAGTAAGCCCCAAGATTAGAGTATTCAAATCTCCATGAAGCACATATAACTTTGTGGACCCTGTTCATGGATTTTCTCCTTAAAAGTAAATCCTAAACCTTCATCTATCTGGGCAGTCATCCATACATAAGCCCCAAACAAATTCTTATGATTGCATCTTTCATGGCACAATTGTATAAATTTTACCAATACCTCTTGTTTCTCACACCGAGCATGACTCACGTGAGCTTAGAGTGTAAAAGTAATTATGACATTCATTTTTGAGCCATCAATCATAAACATCATACCCCATTCTTCGAACTACGTGGGTTCTGATTCCTTTTCCAAAACAAAGGATACCTAGGTAGCCCATTTATGGGTTCGATCCCAACTTTGAAATAATCTATGTCCTTCTGAATGACGATAAACTTCAAGTGCCCCACTGAGTGGCTTTAAAACCAGCCTGGTCATCATAAATGACCAAGAGACTTTTATATAAATGTTTTGAAGGATACCATTAACCAAGAATCTCTAAACAAATATGGATGATTCTCTATTGATGAAGAACCTCGAATACATATAAAAGATTCTCTAAATTTCTTGCATATTTAATCATTGATTGTTAAAACTAAAGGAAATCCCATTTTATACTTGGTAATATAATAAGGATTCACGAACATAACTTAAATCTATAAAGAGAGTCCCGGAGTAGACAATAATTCCCCTCAAAAAGGTGTGATGAGTCCGACCTCCCATCCTCTCGACCAATGCAAAATCCTAAGCCTCATTAGTCCACAAGCTAATGAGCGCCTACCTTTGGAAAGTAGGTCCAAACGGATGTGGAATCATTGGATGTTTCCGGTTCTACAAACAAACCCGTTAGAAACCGATCGGAACGTTTGAATCTCCCGTCCGGGAGGTCATCCCCGTAATCCGTGCGAAACAATGGGTCTGCCCTAAAATTGTTTTGTTAGTTTAATTGAAATTATTCGGGTAGAATTTTCTGTTTTGGTAACTTACAAGTGTGAAAATAGTGTAAAAAGTGGGGGTTTCAAGGAGTTTTGGGTGAAAAACAACGTGTGATTTTGAGAAATTGTATCATTTAAAAATAAAAGTGTCTTGTTGTGTGTTTTAAGTGGTTTAAAATTTTTATAGTTGATGTACTGATTGTATGTGACAATTAGTGGAGTTTTATATGAAAATGGATTTATGTGGAAAGCTGAAATTGTTTGAGCACAAATGGGGAAGCCAAAGTACCTTGGTGGGGAGGATATGTACTAGTACGTCTAGTGGACCAGATAGGTTTTGTCTGTGTTTCACTTAGAATTCGGATAAAAAACTCTAAATAAACTATATGGATGATTATTGGGTACTACTAGGTGATGGGTATGTTCTCTAATAATTGTTCTTGCATGAGAAAAGTTTTTTAACTATGGTTACTTTACACCGAGGTATGAGGTACATGGGGCCTGAGACTATCTAGTGCCTAGGGGTGTTCCTGATTTTATTGCTCATTGTATTTGTGGTATTTTACCTTATATTTGGGTGTTTTTGGATGTAATTTAAATTAGATAAAATTTCGATTTAAATGTGTGAACATTCTGAAAATTTTCTCTTGGAAACTATTTTCAATTGAATGTTGCACTTCTTGGAATTTATCGATGCTTTTCTTTGCATATTAAAACTACTTGATTTTTCATGTTGTATTGCATGATATTTGGAATCATTGGGTGGTATACTATTGGAATTAGGCTCACGTTATACTTACACCCCTTGGTTGTAAGTAGACTTTATTATTCTTGACTCCGATAATGGGAAGTCTATGGGTGATGGCGGTTCAGGGTGTTAGTTCTCATCCATGGTGCAAAGTTGTGGAGACGACTTATGGGTGATGACCCCATGTTGCGTGGAGTCCTTGGGTATGTTTTTATGTTGTTTATTTGTGACTTTGGACCTTTTTTGGTCATTTTAACTTATGTATTCTGTTTGGAATTTTTGTATATACCTTGTTTGGTATTAATTTTTCAGATTCAGTTTATCAAATGTTTTTGAAGTTTTGTGTATACATATTCGGGAAATTCGTTCCCATATCAAGATAAATGATACCCAATCACCTATTACCAAACATTGGTATAGGTAATTCCTTTAGGGACTTTTCACTAGCCAGGTTTGGTGCTGGTATTGGTGGCGACCAGATTCAGTTCGTGGCAGATAGTTCTGGGAAAAAATTATAATTGCTTTTTTTTCATATAAACCCCACAAAAAAATATAAGAGAAATAATATTAAGACAAAGAAACTCCATAGTGTAACTATAATGTGTGAAAACCCTAGGTACTACTATAAAACAATAGTTAGGTAATGAAAAATTAATGAAAGGTTTAAAATTATATACAACATTTTTAATTCAATTAGAACCATTTTCTGAGAGTTTTCCTTAGAGTTTCAAAAAAAGACAAAACAATATATATAAATATAATATTAAAAAATTAAAAAAATCTAAAAAATAAAATAAGAATAAATAATATCAAATGGATTATAACCCTCCCTTGAAAAATTTAGTTAAATAATTCTCCTACAAAGCTAGATATATTTTCAAGACAATAATGAGAAAAAAATCAAAACAATCATAGAAGACTTTAAAGAATGTTCAAATATCAATGTTTTAGATGCTTTAGTCAATGTAATTAAAGAGTTTTCACATTTTATATCATATCCCAATGTAATAGAGATAATATTCCCAAATGTTTCAGACAAAATAAAATAGGACGAGGTTAAAATGATTGAACATTCACATCTTAGTGTGATTAATTTTCCCAAGGACATGGAAAAAGAACAAGGGCAGCCAAACCATTTACTTCAAGGCGACTCTAAATTTTTTTGACTTAATTTGTTTTGATATTTCTTAATGTTAATTAATAACTAAATCCAATTTTCATTTAAATATTAAAACATCAACCTCTTCATTTTCATGGGATTAGTTTGGAATCTTTATTTAATATGGTTCTTATTTTGGTGTAGATAAAGAGTAACTATAGAAAGAATTATAGATTGTATTTATCGAAAAGAACTCGAATAATTAAATAGAAGTATATGATATCCATTTTAAAGATGAGGATAATTACTTTGATTTACTAAGGGTGTCCCAAGAGGACATGGAGGGACTTGTACACAACCCTCCTCTAAGTGAAATAGAATAAGGGGCCCCGTATGTTGTTTTTCTAACCCCAACGGTTATATTGTACCACAATATGAGAATGATTGATGAATAATATTCCTTCAATGGAGAAATACACTAATAAGTGATGTTATGCTATTGTGGAAAAGATATTATTTTTTGGTTTTTACAACACAATCCCTATACACTGATAAATTTCAGATAAATAATTGGCTATCAAAATGAAAATAGTATACAATTCATGACTATTTAGTATATTTTACCCAATATATATATTCCCTTAATTTAACATTCCATTTAATTTTAGCTCTATGGTTTTAAATTTAATTTTTTTAAAATCATACAGTTTTTCTTATATAAAATAAAGTGGAAATAAGGCGAGTGCACCCCATTCCAAGGCTTTACAAAAGTGTTTGTTCCTATCTTTCACCTTGAGGAATCTACAAAGGCATACTCTCTACTTTACATAGAGGAAACATTAATATATATAATTTCCAATAAAATCTACAAGATTAATCTACTTGATTTATCCTCCTTATAATTTATAAACTCTAGTTTCTTTTTTTAAATGAGTAGGAATTTCTTAATCCTAGTGCTCATTTATTTTCACCTTTAGGATATTGAAGTTGATTAACTAGAGGGACATTGTAAACATGAAAAAAATAAATTTCATAAAATTAAAGGGGAGAAAGATTATTATTCATGAGAAGCAGTAAGTTATGAATTCTTCCCATTTTCATGCCTATAAAATCTATTTTTCGATGCTGCTACCTAGGACATAAACTGGTAAAAAATGTTAATGAAGTATATTTTGCATTCTGAAATTAGTATAGGAAAATATTTTTTACTCATATTAAATTGGTTGTTTTGGATTGTGTATTAGAGCCAAGTCTTGAAGGATGTTATTTAATTAACTAAAAATAATTATTCACATTTCATTGAACACACACCAATATAAAAAATTTACATTTTGAGCAAAAATATTTATGTGGTAAATAGTATATAACATTTTTGCAAGTTGTGTGCTATTGTTTGACTATTTTTTTGTGGAAAGATACTTTGATATTTCTTGTGAAACTTCATACATGATTATAATCTACTTAATTGCTAAAAAATATGATCTTTAAATTAAATTAACTTTTTTACCCACCTTGAATTCAACATTGAGGGAAATTTTGAGTTTTAATGTGTGTGAAATAGTCTTTTGAAGGGATAAATTGTTCCATAGTTTTAAACCATCAAAAACCCAACAAAAGTTTCACATTTTCATTTTCTCATATCAAAATTATCCATTTTATTGGTTTTAAATTTTTCTTACATTCGAACACCAATTTTTCACTTTGAGGAGGATAATTTGATATTACCACTTGGATTTAGTAGAGTAAATATTTTTTATTTCCCTCTTGAAAAATTATTTTATCTGATTAAAAGAATGGATAAGTTTTATAAAACTACCATTTCCCTTGAATTCACTAATTTAGATTGAAAATCATAAAATATGCATTCAAATGGATTAAAAAATGATAATAATAATCCAGGTTGAACTTATTCATTTATTTATTTATATTTTTGATGAGTTATTTATGCTACCATGTAAATTATTAAATTTTCTCATCCCAACAGAGTGTCTAATTATTTTTTTCTTATTATGTGAGTATGTTCTCATTGTGTTAAAGAGAATTTTTTTAATTTCAATTAAATAAAAATAAAAAATGGTTTAATATTTTTTGAAATAAGTATGATAAATTATTTTTTGTAAACCAGGAAACATATTTGTCACAGAAAAAATTTAATTTTTGTTGGGTTTATTCAGTCACCGTTTCATGAAAATCTTGGGTGCATTTTAAAAACTATATTGTTTGGCTACTTAGTATGTCATAATAGAAATAAATTTAACTCCATTGAAATTGATGCATTATTTTCTAAAGGAAAGGAAAAAACAAAGTGTGAGGGAATATGATATTCCATTTTGTTAGCAATATTTTTCCAAAACATTTCTTTAATTTAATTGAGTTTTGAATTCAAAATTTTGTTTTTATTGAATAATTTATTATTTATGATAATTCAATGTAAAATTTATACATCTTCTAATTAACTTATTAGTAATGTTTTTATTTAGATTAATTCAGTTTTTAGTTAATTTATAGTTGATTGAGTAATTATGGGTTAAATTTAGTTATGGGAAATTTTTAAAAATATTGTTAAATTAATGAATTTATGATAAATTTATATTTTTTATGATTTAATTATATATTTTTTTTCATAATTGAGTTTATTATTTAATTTTTAAGATTATATCAAAATATTAGTTTTATCATCATTGTTTAATTTTGCGTTCTATTAGTTTAATTTATCTTTTCCTTACTTTTTTAAATTAATTATTCAATTAAAGTTTAATATTAAATAGTTTTTCTCTAAATAATTTAATTCTTAGCAACATTAAATTTCTATTCAATTATTTTATAAATTTCATTATTATTTTTTTGTTAACTAATCAATATGTTAATAGTTTTACGAAAATTTATTTTATTTTTTAATATTTTATTATTTTAACAAAATAATGAGTATGAATTTGTTTTACTTATATTTTTAGTTATGTTATTAATTAAATAAAAAGATAAATTTTGGTTTTATTTTATTTTTGATCAATTATTATTATCTCAGTGATTTGTAAAATTTGTTTTGAGTAATAAAATCAACATAGATGAATATAAACTATAGCCACGTAAGAGTTTTTCCAACATTCCTTATATAGAAAAATTATAGTGGAATCAAATTCCCATTTTTTAAAGAGTAGATCTAGGTATATGTTTGTCCACTAGTACCCACATAGCTGAATATAAGGAACCCACATACCTATTTAATCAGGTACACTACAACCCTTGGGAGTTACTGGGGATTCATGAGGAATTTGATGAACAATATTCAATTTTGAAGGTACATTCCGATAAAGATGTGAAGTTTTGATAATCATGCTCACAATGAAGGAGACGATGTTGAGCTCGCCATTTTTGGATAAATATCTTAATCGAGGATACCGTTAATTAATATCATGGTTGGGTTAGAAGAAAATACAAAGAAATGAGATTTAATCTTTTAATCCAAAATAATCAAGTGCTATTGTCATATAGGGAGTTTGGGATCAAATTTAAAGGTGAAGTTGATTAAAGAAATTTTATTGAGATCCTATGAACTAAATCATGGTATTTCAAATTGTTAAATCAGATCCAAAATGAAATAAGGTGAATCTTGGATGAACCTTCATGGATCCAAACTAAGTTTAAGAATGCGAATTAAGTCTCTTTATAGATGATAGTAGTGGATATGCTAGTGGAGTTGTGTTGTTAATCTCTAACACTATTCAACCATTTAACACTGTACAAAAAGAGCTCTAGAATCACTAAAAAGAGTTTTCTTCCTTAGTGCTATTAATTTATCCCCATTTATCAACACTGAAAAACCATTGATAAAGAGGGACTTTTATCTACTCTAAAAAACCAATAATAATGGTGTTCTTTTATCAGAAATAGATTAGCACTCAAAAAAGACCCACTTGATTAGTTCTTTTCATAACACTAATAATGGACCTAGTGTTGCAGTGTGTTATTTTAATAATATCATACTATAGAAAATAAACCTGTATGAAAATACAGAATTTAATAGAAAAAATTATACATCACAATTGAAAAAAACTCTACTATATACATTTGAAACAATGTTTTTTATAATTACCTTTATAGTTAATATTAACAAAGATTTTAGAACATTAATGTTTCATTGTCTTTGACATCCATGACCCCCTCTCTAAAAAAGCCTGGCCATGGTGTCAGTTTCTAAATAAACCACCCAGCCTGAACAAAAAAATGCATATATATATATGAAAACAAATACAATAATAGTAATACTATAAAGAAATGAATTATATATATATATATGAATAAATACATTAATAAAATGTTCATTTTAAATAAAAGGAAACACTTAGATTCATGTCGGTCACACCGTGAGTCTGATTGAGGTGGGGTGGATTCCTACACATCACAAATGACCTATGGATCATTTTCCTGAAGTACCCAAACAATCTGAATTAATTTTCTCAATACTAAGTGTGATATTTTTCTTTTTTACTAGAATTTTTTTTAATCTACAAACAAACATATGGATTCCTACCATTCACATCGTTTGTTGGTTTGACATGTTACTAATTTATACACATCTAAAATGACAAATGAATCATTTTCTTAGAAAATCATTACTATCCGAGCACATTTTCTTGGTTTTTAGGGAGTACCATATGTTTTAAACTAAATATTAAATTTCAAACTAATAACAGGCACTTTGAGTTATATACGGAAGACCATGAGTTGGATTGAAGTGGGTTGATTCTTACATGTTAAAAATGACTTATGAATTATTTTATTATAATATCAAAACAATCTAAATGAATTTTTTTTGTTAATATATGTAACTTATCATTTTGAGTAAAATTAAAATAAATTTAATATAAAAGACACACATTGGGTCACATCTGTCACACCAGGAGTCAGATTGAGGTGAAAAATTTAATACATGTCACAAATGTTATATGGATTAGTCTTTTAAAGTACCAAAACAACCCATATGTTTTTTCTCAATTTTTATTATGTCACTTGTGTTTTTTACTAAATTGAAATTTAAAACTAGAAACATGCACTTTGAGTCAGAATAGTCATATTGTGGGTCATTTTGGTGTAAGAATATTTCCTACAAATCAAATATGACTTATGAATGATTTTACAAAATTATCAAGATAATTAGAGTGAGTTTTCTATGTTTTTAGTGAGTGAAAAACTTTTTGAACTAAATGGTTAATTTTAAAATGATAATAGACACTTTGAGTCATACTAATCACACAATGCATCAGATTGAGGTTCAATTGATTCTTACAAATAAAAAATGACTTATGGGTAATTTTCCTAAAGTATAAAAGAAATACAAATTAATTTTCATTATACTGAGTATTTCACTTTTCTTTTTACTAAAATTAATGAAAATATTAAATAAAAAGACACAATTAGAGCTATATCAGTCACACCATGCATCAAATTGAGGTGAGGATAATTTATACACTTTAAGAATAACTTATAGACCATTTTTCTAAATTACCAATAAAATATTAATCCATTTTCTCCATTTTGAGTATGTCATTTTTGTTTCATACTAAAATGTCATTTCAGACTAGAAAGATTCACATTGAGTAATATCGATCACATCATGTGTCGTTTTATTGGAAGATTTCTTCTTATATGCCAGGTGTAACTTATGAATCATTTTCCTAAATTATAAAGACAATTGGAGTGAGTTTTCTCAGTTTTATGTGAGTGACAATATTTTTTGACTAAAAGTCAATTTGAAACTAATAACATACGCTTAGAGTTATACCGGCGACATTGTGCTTCAGATTATGGTGTGGTTAATTCTTACACATGAAAAATGACTTATTGATCATTTTAATGTATCAAAACAATCCTAATGTGTTTTCTCGGTTTTGAGTATGGAACATGTTCTTTTTACTAATATCAATTTCAATTTTAAATAAAAATATACGCTTCAAGTCATGTAAGTCACACCATGCATCATATTGAGATGTGGCTAATTTATACACATCAAAAAAGACATATGGATCATTTTTATAAAGTAACAAAACAATACTAATAGTTATCCCCACTTCTCTTTCCCCTCTGGTCAGCGTGTTCCCCCCCTCTTCCTTCATTAGTTGAGAATCCCCTCATAGGTCACACATCTCCTCTAGGATGAGTTTTCCCTTACCCGATGTGCATCATCTCTAAGTCAAGCATCCCGTTATACTAGGTCAAGCATCCCATCTGGTTGAGCATCCCCTTCTACTATTGTGTGGTTTTCTAATTCCGGACATATTTGACTTCGATTCCCTAATACTTTTTTAGGTATGGTTAATTGGTTATTGTTTATTTTGAGTTTCGTTTATTCGGTTTGTATAATTTCATATTGTATCATTTATATCTAATATTTGATTGATTTTAGATTTCTAAAAACATAAAAATAGTTTTCATTTTTGTGTTTTTAGTTAAAATTCATTGTATGTTCACATAAAAGACACCCTAAGAACATGATTTCTTTGTGATATATGTGAACAATATATAACGTGTTTCTAGTTTAATAAATAATATCATAATCTATGTCAAATAAATAGGATCTCGTAAAATGTTAAGAATATTCTATGTATAGAGTTATTAATAAAATCGATGATTTGTGGATATAGTTGTCATGTGAATGGATTTTTATAATTTTCAAATGAAAATGATATCTAATGCATACTATTTAACTATGTACATGATGAATATGGAGGGAAATTAGTTTATGGATAAACGTCATGTTATTTTTGGATTCACATATAGTTGAATGGGTAACCATATTTTATTGAATTTTAAAGTGTTATCTAGATTAAATTTACCCTATAAATATGTAATTAACTCATGGGAAAGGTGTTGAA
Organism: Viscum album; assembly: GCA_963277665.1. Classification (NCBI taxonomy): domain Eukaryota; kingdom Viridiplantae; phylum Streptophyta; class Magnoliopsida; order Santalales; family Viscaceae; genus Viscum; species Viscum album. Next base: position 1,585,793,288 of record OY728128.1, on the reverse strand, counting down.
ATTTTTTTAGAGATGTGATTAACCAGAATTTACTTTTGTATTTTCTCAAATTTGATTTTTTCAATGAAATAACAACACTACATGAAGGATTAATTTCAAAAAATTATATTTATTCATAGAGAAATATATATATGTGTGTGTGTGTGTGTGAAGTGCATGTTGTATGAAATTTCCATTCAAGTGTTTTTTATATCAAAATTATTTTAGTATAATTAACTCCATTTAATTTATTTGTGAAATAACTATTTATGAAGAATAATATTATTGAAACAACAGCATGAGATAAGATACATACTCTATGAATGGATCATATAATTTATGTGATTATAATTTCATGTACTCTATAATAATCATAAATTTCATATGGTAAGAATTTATATACAAAATAAATATCTAATTTAGATATATTTTTGAGATAATGAGCTATAATGAAATTATCTCTTCTCAAGAATCTTGAATATATTAGCACTGGATACTAAGTTCAACCCATAGGATTGAAAAGTATAATATTATCTATCCTAGAGAAGATTTTATGGAGTAACTGATTTGGATTATATTGGAGAATCTATGATTGGCGCATCTTACCAATCATTTTAAGGAGTTAGCTAATTTTGAGGAAAAATCATGTAATAATATTGTGTCCCTATTCTATTAATTTATACTACATCTGGGTAAAGTTAAATTTTTAAAAATTTGGATTCGATCAAAATATTTAAATTATGATCAATGCCAATATAATGATAAATTTAAAAAAAATTAAATTATTCAACCCCCACCCTTTCAGTGGTGCAACACCTCTATTGGCTCCTAAAATCAGACCAAGTAACACCACTACCACACTATACATTTTTAGAGTTTAGTAGAAGGATTCTTATTCTTATAAATAAAATATATTTTCTTATTTTATAAGGAACTATATATGGTCACTTTATAACAAAAAAAGTTGGTTCGCATCTTTGTTATGGAAGTGATTATAGGAGGAATTCATGACCCAATAATAGATCATTAAGAAAATAACTCCATTATATTAACGACTATAAAAATTAATAATTTTATGTTTTGTAAGATCTAAACAAAGGATTGTATGTATAATTATAACTAGATATGGGATGTTAAAATTATTATGGTATAGGTTAACTATATGGACACAAACCACTCTATCATAGACATGGAACCTTCGTTGGACCATTATGGATTACCTTGTTGATCATCCATTTACAGGATAGAGGTAAGACTTTTATCTATGATACTGAATAGGTTGAAATTGGTGGTACAAAATAAGGCACTTACAATTAAAATGTGAAATATGTTTAAATATTAAGCTTTTATGTTGTAATAGTTTTTTTTATAGTAAATATACCTTTTTTATTATCGTGTACATTGTTGATTGGAAGATAAATGTTTTACTTGTTATTGAATGGGTAGAAGCAGGATGTATCATTCTTATCAGATTTCAACTAAGTTTCAAAATAATTTGATGTTTTTTAGACTTTTCATTTAATAATGCTTGGGATGTAGGTTTTATAAAGTTTCTATTATATAAATTTGTTAGAATACAATGGTTAAGACAAGAACAAGTTAGATACCATATAATGAAATTTAGATATCAAACAAACTATTTTTTGTGGTATCACTATGGAGAGACGAAAAAATCTTCTACAACTCCAGAATGAAATTAATGAAGTGAAATTAAGAATTTGATATTGGGATGGTTTCAATTTTTTCATCATAATGTGAGATATAGTATTCCTGTGTGAGAAAGAAATGATATTAGCACACTTGTGTAAAATACTAAAGACAATGATGTTGAGAGAGTGAACAAATTTATTGGATGATGGAAGAACTCCATCATATCAGGAATGTACTTAAATGACAATGCTGGAATTTATAATTCAATTATATCATGGTAAAAAAATGTATGGAATTTATAATACCTCCTTTTATTATATTTTTAATTTTTTTTGAAAAATTTGATTCTTGATGGTATAAATATTCCCTCAAACCATTATAAGGAATGGAATTTAATTAAATAACCTGGATTTTCTACTAAGAAACAACCTAATTTTACAAAAAAAAATTATTTTATTTTGGGAGAAACATCATACCGTAATGACTATAAACAATGTGGTACACTTCAATAGAAGAAAAATTAATATAGAGAACCATCTCATGTTCCACAGAAATCCATGCTTCACTTTCCATTGATTTCTAGACCTCAAAATAGATTCATGTCTGTATAAATCGCATCCATTATGCGATGGAATAATACTAAGAGAATTAAAGGTAAAAATGAGTGGGTTTATCATACATATGGATTATCATGGTGGAAATTTGATTCACAACATCTTTATTTTTCAATTGATATGAATAATTTTAGGATGGGCATATCCTGTGATGGTTTTAATTCAATTGTTCATATGCTTACCTCCCACAACACGTGACTAGTTTTTATTCATGTTTATAATATTCCTCCATGGATGTGTATAAATAAACTCTTCATACTCTTGAGTATACCGATATCTATACTTTTTTATCATGGTAATGATATTGATTTATACTTATAGCCATTAATAAGAGAGTTGAAACTACATTTGGATTTGGGTGTGCAGACATTCGATGCTTCTTCAAAGAATATGTTTATGATGCATGTTTCCCTTATATAGACCATAAATGATTTCCCTTCTTAGGCAATGATGTTTGGTTGCAGAAAAAAGGGAAAACTAAAATGTCCCATTTTTATGAAGAATACACGATCAAGAAGGGTTAAATATCCTTGTAGTTTCATTTTCATGGGGCATCGATGATTATTTTTTATAGATCATCAATATAGGAGGAATAATCAGAGGTTCGATAATACTATCTACACTAAAAAACCACCCAAACATATGTTATGATGTTATGTGCTTAATTAATTAAAATATTTTAGTTTTTCATTATGTATAGGTCAATAGAAATATAAAAATAAGATTAATGTTGAAACTGAATCCACTTATAATTAGAAAAAGGTTAGTATTTTTTTGAGTTTCCATATTGGTCTACCAATTTTTTACATCATTATTTTGATGTAATTCATTTTGAGAAAAATAAATGTGAAAGGTTTTTTTAAATAATTCTAAATATACAGGGGAAGACTAAATATGACCTCTGATCTTGTCAGTACTTGTTGGATTGGGGTATTCGACCAGAACTGCATCCTGTGTGTATTAGTTATAAAAATGGAATGTTTCTTTTAATTTTTATGTGATGGCACTATCAGAGAAATGTCGATTTATTTTAGTATTGAAGAATATCAATGTTTCTGATGTCTATTCCAGTAACATATCTAAATGAGTCAAAAGAAGATATGTAAAACTAAAATCCCTAAAAACTCATTATTATCACATCATCATTCATGAATTCATTCCAATATAAATTCAACATTTTCTATCCAATAATGTTAAGGTGAAAATGGTTCATTTGTTCCATTTTTTAGATACCTATTTTCTACAAGGTTATTCATGTCATTCCTGATAATTATATAATTGGAGGCGCCATCAATTTTGTGTGAGAAGGAAAAAAATTCCTCCATTCTTTTTCACATTCATGTTTCATTTAACAGTTCATATTCCAACCGAAACACTTCTTAGGGGACCATTTTCTATTCGGTGGATGTATCCTACTAAAATAAGTATGTGCGTAATAAAGTTATAAGATTAAAAAAAGTATTATCTTCAATGTTAGATTGTTAGGGGTTATCTGGCTCAAGAATGTATGGATTTTTGTTCAATGTATTTTTCTGATGTGACCACAAGACATAATCGGCCATTGAGAAATAGAGATGACCAATATGGGTAAATTGAGACCTCATTTCTACATCTACCCCAAACAAAAGGAATTGTTGGGTCACATACGTTGGCTACATTGAACCTTGAATAGTGGGAGATGGCACATCACTTAGTATTTTTTTAACTATGGTTTGTTTTATTACTATATCAAGTAAGAAATTTGGATATTTATATGTTATTTCATATTTTGACATTTCACATATAACAAACACTTTTATTATCAATTTATGTACGGAAAATAAAAAAAATTATATAGATTTCATTGATCTTTTCCTTTGATAAGGATAGAGGCTTCACATAGCTAAGAGTTTCCTGCTTGGTTGAAATAAAATGTATTACCATTATATTAATTTGCCTAAAATATAGATATCCATTTAATTGTATTATTCATATATATTTCAGGTGTTGAGTTTACCTATTATCTATGTTTCTCAATAATTAAGAGTATTGGATTTTGGTCCTAATTGTTGGTTTGTGAGTGAAAATCATTAATAATCAATGGGTATAAATTTGTTACAACTGATTTGGTGGGGGAAATGAGAAAAAACATGATAGTGTCATGTTTTTTTCTACAACGGATTTTTATGGTAGTGTATCTGATAGTCCACCTCAATATGATGATGTGTATAATTACAGACTAGTTAAGAAAATATTGTTAATGGATTTCTACTCAAAAGGTAGATTCTATATGATGAAATATAAATGGTTTGATTCAATGAGATGAAATGGTATATTTATTGATGACAATGGATTCAGAGTTATTGACATAAGTCAATTCCTACGTACCAATGAACCATACATTTTGGCATCAATGGATAAACATGTTTCATATGTGATATTATCATCTGAGACCAGATTATGGTTTCATTAATGACTTAATCCCAATACATATTTCTCTTGATGCTAGTGATAAAATTGCCACCATTGATGCCTCCATTGGTGTTTCCCAAAATATTTTATTTAATGAATAAAAGTGTACCATTATGATAGTTAATGTTGAACATGATATAGTAGTGGGAAATATATAGAATTAATAATATATGTTAACTGTTCATTTAGTTTACATTGACATGATTTTATCAGGTTAGTATTATTGTAATTAATTTAATTATGTTTTAGTTTGGAATGATATGTTTGTTTTTTATATTTTTTTGTTATCGTTTGATTAACTAGATTTTTCTTTACTGTTTCTAAAAAATTAACATTTCATTCTTAGAATGATTATTCCAATTACTATAGAAGGTTGAAGGAAGTGACTATTTTATCCCGATATACCAGGGCATGAGTGTGCGTTCCCTCCTTCACTTCTATTAGTGAGTATAATAATTTTAATATTTTTCTTCTGTATTGCATAAAAATTCATGTTAATATTATTTATAAAATTTATTTTAGGGACATTTAGTTCCACCAGATTTGACTCCTCATCCTACTACCATGCCTTTAAGTGGGGATACTCCTAGACCTAGACGGATCAACCATCATACCCATTTCCACAATAAACCTCTAACAAACACCCCTTCCACCACACCTTTCCATCATCAACTTGAGTCTCTATAAATGTTCATATCCATGCCTCCATCACCATCTTAGCTACACTCTTATTCAAATTCCATGTATTATCCACCATTAGGGATGATCCCACTGATGCCTCTATCATCTAATTTTTCCTCTTCTTCCCATACCATGACTGCAATACCACCGTATATTTTTTCACCTTTATTATATCCATTTTCAATGAGGTATCCCCCATCATACAACCCATATTATTCCATGATTACACCACCTCCAATTCCTACCATCCTGCTAGAATCTGATAAGTATATTCCATCAGCTTCCACTCCAGTGCATGAAGGCCACCCAGATAATGCACTAGTACAGACACTCCCTTTAGAGGCTACTGAGGCAGGATATCCCACAAATCTATCATGGTGTACTGAGCAGCGTGCATAGGGTTTTTAATTATAAAGGTTTCAAATTATATCACTTATTTTTTCGTTTTTTAGAATTGATTAATTATTATACACCCTTTTTTCTTATTTAGTGGGATCTTCTACTATGATAAGTGGGTCCACTCAGATACGGAATCCTGGAATCACTAAACAGAGATAACGGGGGATTATAATCTAGAAAATCTGATATTAGGTCCAAATGCAAGGCAATATAGAAGTTTCATGACCACTTTGGCTAATAATCAAAATATAATTATGGTTAAACCAGTTTCATGGATACATATCAGTAATGATATCATGTACAATGCATGGGAGAAACTATGGGTATGAAAATTTTACATATTTATATATATATATATTATTATTGTGTTTAAATGAAATAACATGTTCATTATAGATCCAATTTATCTTTCCAAATGAAGAAGTTTCTAATACTACAATGTTGATGGATGTTGGGTAGTTATGGCACTCATACAACCATGATTTGTATGTTCGATGGAATATCTTGGTTGGCACTGACTTAGAGGGTGTACCCATATTCCCTGACTATCCAAAAAGTCAATATGAAAAAATGATTGAACATTAAATTTATTTTGAGTATAAGGTAATCCCAATCATTAATAGTTTGTATATAAAATTTAATTCTTATTACTTTTATTGTAAATTTTTTTTAGTTTTCATATAAAACACAAATAACAATGATTAAATGACATATCTTCATACATTTGGGTGCACTACAATACCCGAGCATGAGAAGCTCCGGGTACTTTAACTAGTTATTGTGTTGTTATACAAGATATTCTAAAGAAAGTATTATTGAATAGAGATAGGCTAGAATTGTGCATTACTCGTATATGATTGTAATCTAGATTTGAAAATTTATCATTTTCGGAAATATATATTGGGCATTGAAGGTCATGTACCTCATGCCAAAATATATTTATCCAGTAGAAAGAAAAAGGATGTAAGTGTAGTAAATGCATAGAAACAAGAAAAGATTATATGATTTTTTATTTATATTTTAATTATTAATATGAAATTCAAATTTTAATATGTTTATAATTTCAATAGTTTTTATTAGAGTCCCTTGATGTTAAAGAAGATGAAAACTACGGGCCACAAGATCATTTAACTCATGTATTAGGTGAGGAGCTCCCAGGGAGAGTACGATGTAGACTGAAGAAAAACATTATCTCCTCAAGGTATTAGTCCTCATCAGGATCTTCTATAGCCTCTCAAACCTCAGAGCTAGAAATACCTCATGATGAAGTAGTTGAGGCAGATAAATGATCTTTAGAGAAGCGTAAAAGAAGAAAACAAGAGCATGATATAAGTAAGCTGATGAATAAACATTTCATGAACTCTATTGTAGTTTTGAGTCAATCACTTCCATCAGAGCCCGGTACTATTTTTCGATAATATATATAATTAATGAACTCCTTAAATGATGTGTTGAGTGATTCAAATGATGTTCATAATGGCGATGAAGGTTGTAGTGATAGAGAAATTACTGCTGAGTATGTGGATGATAATGTTGTTGGTGATGATGTTTCTAATGTTGTTGTTGATGATGATGATGATGAGCATGGGGATGGGGATGGGGATGCTGGTTCTGGGGGGATATGAATCCCCTCTATTTTTAACATAGCAAGTAAACTTGTGATACTACATTAAAATATTTAATTGAATTCATGTATGGATGAGAACGGTTAATTAAAAGTAGGTGTGTATGTTATATGATATTTGTGGAACACTTATGAATTATATTGAAATGATTATGAAGTGTGCTCTATGATAGAACTCCAATTCATTGGTCAATTTTTAGTATCATGATATGTCATATTGGGAAATTGTTTTACCTGGTTTTTTTTAGGAAACTTCCCCACCATGTTGGGATATGGGTTACCTAATTCTTTTATGTTTATGATTAAGTGTTTTAAGTTGTTTCCACATTTCCATGTTATGATGACCATGCTATATCGTGCTTTTATATTCATGTTTCTCTTATGATTCATTGATATGTCTATGGAATAATATATGTTGTATTATTCATTTTGTGCCTTGTTTTCTCCCTTAATGGTATTTATATATCACCCATTTCATAAGTATGTCCTTATGTTATCCCATGAAATGAAATGTACGAAGGAATGTTGTGGTTATGTAAAAGAAATTTTCAATAAGGATGATGTATTTTAGGTTTTTAGTTTCTATGTAATGTTCCTAATCCACAAAGAAACTAGTCTTATCGATCTTATATGTTTTATTAAATAAAAGTGTGTGTAATAAATCATATTTAAGTGTGTAATAAAGACTAGGGTTGTTATAGTTGGTATGAGAGTATATGTTTGGTTATTTTTGAGATTAGGATTAGAAAACCCTAGTAAAATCCTTACAGATAAGACTAAGTATAAGACAAACAACCCAAAATTTTGGTGAGTATGGAGTAAGTATTTTATGAAGAAAATACATCCATATATGGATAAGAACATGTAGAGGTGGCTCTGGCACAAATTTATCTAAGGGTAAAACCCCGAAACACACGTTGAGATTGACTCGAAGGAGAACTAGTGCTTGAACATGGGATTTTCTGAACTCTTGGTTCGACACTCTCATGGGATATGATTTATTAAATTCATAATCTTAGTATGAACCATTATTAATGGATCATGAAAAAAATCCCATATGAATATACGTTAGGAAATAGATCATGGATAACTTATATTGAATCCTAGAAAATCATATGTTATGGAAATAATTGTAATTTATAGGTTATCCCTTTTTCATTGGATTCCCTTTTATTTTTTTATAGTTTAAAATAATTGAACCTAATTTTCCTTTTATTCTAGATAATGGTAGGTAATAAGAGGAAACATGCTAACAACCAATGTAAAGATCAATGTGATGATTATTCTAATGAGATACCCATTCTGATGGGAGGAGTAATCACAAACATTATCACAATACTGTATTAGTTTACTCACATTTTGAATATAAAAATGGGTCAAGAGGAATGTGAATCCCTCTATGACAGAAAAATTCTCAATGGAGAGATTCATTGGAAAAAGGCCTCCTACTTTAATTGGATCATCTAATCCCTCAATCGTCGAACAACGTGTCAAATCCCATGAGAATACGTTATCTATCCTTCAATTTTTCACACAAGGGAATGTTTTTATGGATGCTTTTCATATGGAGGGTGATGCTGATCAATGGTGGACATTGATCAAAAATACAAAGTCTGAGGAAGATATCAAGGCGATGGGATTTGAGGATCTTTAGAAAATGTTTTTCGATAAATATTTCCATTTCACCCTCTTTCTTAAAATGGTATGATATTTCCTTGTACTCAGGAAAAAGGATAATAAATTTGTTGGGCGTATGAGGAAAATTTTACTATACTTGCACGATATACCTCAGGTTTTTTCATTACCTTGGAATGCATGGTTGACCACATTTTTGGTGGGCTAAAACCTAGCCTATGGAAAACCCATAAGATCCAAAACTTTGATAGGTATGTGGAGACTATCTGATATTCCCTCAAAGTCGATATGGAGATTGGAGAATCTTAGGGGTATAATGGGGATAAGAAGCGAAAAGTGGACTTTAATTCTATAAATCTGTTGAAAAAACCCAATGGTTATATGAAATTTCCGCATACCAGTTTCCAGAGGTGTGTAAAGAAGCACCATAAAAATTTCCTAAATGGGACGAGGAAATTCTTTAGGAGAGGGAAGGAAGGACACCTAGCCAGTGATTTCTGAAAAGAAAACCCACTACTACAATAGAGGAAATGAATTCTTCATTCGATCCTCAATGCATTGTTAATTACTACAACTAAAAATAACCAGGGTATATTTAGAAACAGTGCCATAAGACAAGGGGTTTTGGAGGTAAACAACAACCTCCATGGAACAAGGGAGAGTTTTTTCTATCACTACCACCAAAGTGAATCCTGACAACGAAGTGGTGATAGGTACGCTGGTTATTCATTGAATAATAGAAAATATATTTTTTTATTATTTTTCTATGAATCATTTTAGATCTCTAATGTTTAGTAGAACAATCCAAACACCGCCACAAATCATAGAAGTATATATGCCGGTGAGAATGAAAATGGGGAAATTATTGCATACCATTAATATAAATCCTCCCCTGTCATAATTTGTGGATTGAACTCCCTGGAAAACCTTATCATTCTTCCCTTAGTGTAATTTGACATAATTCGTGGAATGTATTATCTTTCCCTATATAGATCCAACACAAATTATTGTTAATGGTAAATCACTCTCTATATAGTGAATATACCCCCTATTCTATAAGATTGAACAGAGGATGATAAATCTTCTTTAGTACCATCATCTTATGCATGGATTTTACTTCCCAATAAACACATGTATATTTCTCATAAGATTGAGTCTACAGAAGGAACCATCCTCTAAGACATGCCTATTGTGAGGGAATTCACCAAAGTGTTTCTTGAGGAATTTCCTGGTCTTCCTCGTAGAAGAGATGTTGAATTCTTGATTAATCTTATACTCAAAGAAATGATAATATTAAATAACCCATGTGGAATGGATGTTGAGGATACTGAAGAGCGGAAGAAATAACTACAAGAGAATCTAGATAAATGGTTTATAGTACCATGTGCTTCACCATTGTGTGCACCAGTCTTCTTTGTTAAGAAGAAGGATGTGCCAATTCACCGTCGCATTGATTATCATGACCTCAACAAAATCAAGATAAGAAACAAGTATCTTTTTCCACTAATTGATGACTTGTTTGATCATCGAAATGAATCAAAATACTTATACAATGTGGATATGTGGTCAGGATATTACCGAGTAGGGCAGAAGAAGGAGGATATTCCCAATACTACATTTTCTATAAGGTATGGGTACTATGAATTCATAGTAATGCCTTTCAGAATCGCTACTGCTCTAGTAATATTCCTGTACATGATAAATAGAGTCTTTACAGATTATCTAGAAAAATATTTGGTAGTATTTATGGATGATATTCTAACATACTTCAAAACTGTGGAGGTGTATGAAGAGTATCAAAGGACTGTACAAGAAACAATACAAAAGGAGAAGCGCTATGAAAAGTACGACAAGTGAGACATCTGGTTGGAGAAAGTCTCATTCATGGGGAATTTCATCAAAATCAATAAGATATTTATGAATCATTACCAAAAAATGAAATTGAGGGATGTATGAGGCTGAAATCTATGATAGATATCCATAGCATCATGGGTTAGCTATATATTATCATCGATTTGTGAGAAATTTCTCATGATTGTAAAACCCTCTTAAGAAGCTAATTTATAAGGAAGTCAAGCTTGTCTGGAATGATGAATGTGAAGAAAGATTCATGAAGGTGATGAAGAGGATTATCTCTTTCCCTATGCTCACACTACCCATAAGTGGAGAGATTTTCATAATCATTAGTGATTCTTTGAAGAAGGGTATGCACTGTGTGTTGATTCCAAATGAAAAAGTCATCACCTATGCCTCAAGGTTGTTAAAATTTCATCCGCTAAACTATCCAACACATGATCAAGATTGGAAGATATGATATTTGAGTTGAAAATATGGTGGCATTTTCAATTTGGGAACAATTGTGAAATATATACAGATCAAAAAAGTCTCAAATATATATTCACATAGAAATAGTTGGACATGCGCCAACGAAGATAGTCAGATCTCATCAAGGATTACAAGTGTTCAATCTGTTACCACCCTAGGAAAGTGAACATAATGAAATATTCTCTAAGTAGAAAAGACCTAATAATTCTATCATTGATGATAATTGAAAAGGATCTAATCTTTTTATATTTTATGAATATGAACATGGGAATCATAAAGAAGGGAACATCATCAATCCTTTCCCAAATGATATCTGAACAGCCTTTTTTGGAAAGGTAAAAGGTTTCCCAAAACGATGATTTTGGAATTTAAAAGAAAGTGGAAACTATAAAAAAAGGTAAATCCTTGTAGTTCAATGTTAATGGATAAGGAATTTTGAGATTTGGGTTGAGACTATGTGTTACAATAAATCTGGAGTTATAGAAAAAACTTTTGGATGGTGTACATAGTCAAAATTTTCCTCATTCACCCAGGAAGCACAAAAATGTATCAAGATCTCCGAGAGCATTATTGGTCGGCTAACATTAATAATGAGATCGCTGAGTATACATAAATGTTACTGGAATGTCAGAAATTCAATGTTGAGATACAAATGTCTGAGGGGATGATGCAACCATTACCCATACCAACCTGGAAATGAGAGAACATCACCATAGACTTTGTCATCAGACTTCCTAAGATATACCAAGGAAACAATGCTATCATGGATGTGGTGTATCATCTTACAAAGTCTGCACACATAATTGCGATTCGAGAGAATTTCTTATTAGATCAACTAGCATAGAAATACATCAGATACGTGGTATGGATACATGTTGTACCACTATCGATTGTATCTGATCGAGATTCAATGTTCACCACTATATTCTGGAAGAGTCTCCAACATGCTCTGAAAACTGGTTGAACTTCAGTATGGTTTATCATACTCAAGAAGATGGCCAATCCATACATACTATCCAAACACTTGAGGAAATGTTGATATCATGCTCAATGGATTTCAAAGTAGGATGGTATCAACATTTTCCTCTAGTTGAGTTATCTTAAAACAAATGTTTCCACTTAAGAATCCAAATGGATTATTATAATGAACTTTATGGGAAGATGTGGAGAACAATAGCATGTTGGGATGACGTTGGAGTAAGAACACTTCTAGGCCCTAAAATGGATGAAGAAATAGTCCAGATGGTTAACACCGTCCTGCAACACATCAAAGCTTCTCATAGTTGACAAAAGAGCTGTGATGATAACTTTTAACGAGACTTAGAGATTTATGTTAGAGATATGATTCTCCTCCCCATGTCCTCATAGAATATAGTGATGAGATTTGGGAAGAATAAAATTATTAGTCCAGAGTACATTGTCCCTTTTGAGATCCATGATCACATGAGAGTAGTGGGATATCAACTAGCACTCCCACCAAACATGTCTCAAGTACATGATGTGTTCCATGTATCACTCATGAAGAATTACATACCTGACCCATCGAATGTACTCAATCCAAAGGTGGTACCATTGGATAATGATCTCTCTTATGAAGAGAAGTCGCTAAAGATCTTAGATAATATGGAAAAGGTTCTACGAAATAAGACAATGCCCCTTGGAAAAGTGATAGGGAGAAATAAAAAGTTTGAATAAGTGGTATGGGAATTGGAGGAAGTGATGTGGTAGAGTTACCCTAATATATTTTAGTGTGGGGAAAGGAAATTTCAAGGGAAAAAATTCTTAAGGGGGAAGGTTGTAAGAACCCCATCATTTATGAATAAAATTCCATTTATTTTAATGTATTATGGATATAGAAAACACATGAACTCATTTTTTTATATTATTATTTGGTTTAAATTACCATTAAGTATCATTAATATTGATAATATAGTCATTGAACAGTGATCACAGAATTGATATAAAAATAAGGTTTAATAAAAATTCTTTCGACGTAGACAAAAGAGATGATGGCCTCATATAATAAAACTCAGTCCATATGAAGCACATTTTTCAGAGCTTAGAAAGGTGGTAGTGTCACTGGTATTCTATCTTGACAAAGCCCAAGTTGAGATTCATTACATTAAGCTTTAACAGAATCATCTATGAGAGACGTTCTTGTTAATAGACATTACCATCGGGGCGATGTTATCTGAGCCACCCTAAGAGTCTATCACAATTTCACATCTTACCCATATGTCTTGTATGGGATTTATAAGTGGTTATGTAACAAATTGTTAGTTACTTATTTTGTAACCCCTTTCTATAAAGAAAATTCTTATTCCATCAATTCCCGTATTAGAATAGTCTTTCTTAAAAAATGATGAGTTTGATAAATTTATTTTTCGGGTAAAAATGGTACTTTTGAGAAATATATACATTATTATATTACAATGTGTATTTTATTAATAATATTATAAAAATAATAATTTTAAATGATGACTATATTAGTTCTTTATCTGAAAATGATTTGGTAATCAGTTTGATAAGAGTTTTTTATACGATAAAATTGAAAGTGTAATTTTAATGAATTTACATTAAGAAATTAATGAATTTTTTAAATAATTAATATTTTAATAAAATATTATTATCTAATTAATTTTATTAATAATACATTAGTATATTACTTTTTTATTGTTAAATATAATTATTATTATCTTTTAAAAGCTATTTTTGTCAAAACCCGTCAAATTTTCAATATATGTCTGTTCTCATTTTAAAAGATAAGAATCAAAAATTTTGAAAATTATTTAGATAAAATTAATAATATTTTTGGAATCTGGATTTTTAAGTTATCTAGTGGTTATTTTTTCATAATTTTCAAAGACAGCCGAATTTTTGGGTAAAAATTAAATAATATATAAATATATAGTGTATTTTATGACATCGTAATGTCCCAACAGTGATGTAATAAATACTTGAAAATGGATATTCGACCAAATATATGTCTTAAATTTTAAATAATGTGATTTTAAATTTATTTTAATTATTTTATAATGCCTTAGTGAATCCTCCAAAATATATAACATATTTTATGATTTTAAATTCATTTCCTTAAGAATGTGACACACCACCACATATGAAAGGGAAATATTTTAACATCATCATCACTTTTCCAAACATAATAATATTTTTCACTCTCTTTGGATATACACCATGGGACAATACAATGGGTTGGTTTGTGGTTTTGAATATATTAGTGTCTAGTGTCCAATACCTAAATAATAAAGAATTCCCACTCCATTACTATATAATCCAACCCAAAATCCCATTACTCACCACTCAACTCCTTTAAGCTCGTACTCACTCTTCTATCCACTCCCAAGAGACCTCCCATGGTTCCCCCATGCTCCCAAGAATCCTCTCCCAATCATTTGGGATAAAACATAGAAGTAAGGGTTCCTTTTTATCTCATTTTTTGTCTAAGTTTCCTTATATTGTTATAACAATTTATTTTTCAATTTAAAATAATGAGGTGTGTTTTAAAACCTCCTCCATAATAACTTTATTATTTATTATTATTCTAGGAATGTTTATGTCTCATTAATCTCTCTCATGGACACCAGTTACCATGCCTAAATTTCGTAAGAGTTATTACATTTCTCATCTTTCTTCAAGTTTCTTTATTATGCTATGTTGTATGTTTCAAAATTATGTATACAGGGACATGAATTTATATGACCCCTTTTCATTAAATTTAATTTATATATAATTAGATACCCATTTTCTTATCATCATCCATTTTTAAGAAATCTTTTGTTACAGGCTGTAGAAATTGCACTGCGATTTTTCATGCCAAAATCATCGTGTAGTGAATACCATTACCGTTTATCTATCAAGGGTATTCAAATTTATGAAAAAAATACATATTGAATTTATAATTTTATATATGTATTAAAAATTCCTCTATTTTGGAAAATTTTATTATATTTAATGAATCCATGTTATATGATCTATGTGGTGTACAGAAGTATGAGATTGAAATGATTATAAATGGTGCGCCCTGATAGTTCTCAAATGTATTGGGTAATGTTTAGTATCATGATAAATCATGTTGATATAGGGGTTTACCTAGTTCCTTTTAAGACATTTTACACCATTTTGGGAAATGGGTTACCTGATTCCATTATGTTTATGATACAGTCTTTTATATTATTGGCACATTTCCTTGTTATGATGGTCATGATATATCGTACCATTATGTTTATCTTTCTCTTATGCTCCATTGATATGTCTATTGTATAACATGTATTGTATTCTTCATTTTATTTATTCTTACTCCCTTACTAGTCTTTATAGATCACCATTTTCTTATATATCTCCTCACATTATCCCTTGCAATGTTAAGTACGAAGGAATGTTTTGGTCCTGTAAAAGAAGTTTTCAATAAAGATGTTGTATTTTATGTCTTAAGTTGTCATGTAATGTTCCTAATCCTCAAAGACACTATAAATCTAAATATTCTGGATTTTATTAATTTCAATTTTTTGTAATAAATCATGTTTAAGTGTGTAACAAATACCGGTGTTGTTATATGGATAGTGAGAGGGGGTTGCATGTGGTTGTGAGAAGGGGGTGCTGGAGTGCATGTGGGGGGGGGGGGGGGGGTTCTACAGCGAGCTAGGGTAAGGGAGGGGCTGCTATATGGGGCTAAGGGGAAGTCATAGGGGTTATTTTAGGGGGTTGGGGGAAGGAATCAGGGATTTTTTAGGGGCATGTGGGATGGGGGAGAGGGGGATGGGTGGAGGGCGGGGAGGCTGCAGGTGGGGGTAGGTGGTGCGAGGGGGGGGGGGGTGCTGGTGGATTGGGAGAAGTGGGAGGGGGCTTAAGAGAAGGGGGGTTCTATGCGGAGGGATGTGGGGGGGGGGGGAAGAAAGTGGATAAGAGTTTTTCTATGTATTTTTATTTTTGAAATAAAATTTTGTTGGATGGATGGTGTCTTTATGATAATTTTAATTTTTATGTTAAAATGCATTCTGTTTGGGTTATTCTGGTGGAATAACTTGGTGATGAATTTGATATATATATATATTTAATTATATAATGTTTTATATGATGTTTACTATATCTCTTATGATTAAGAAAATACTATGTACCTATCCACTTTTAGGGATCCTTGTGTTAGGATGAGATATGTGACATTGATTTGAGAGCTATGTGTTTTCATTGTCCTAGAGTTAGAGCCAAAAAATATGGTATCACCAGTGATTAACCTTATAGATGATGTGATTCTATGATTTCTTTATAATATCATGGTAAACACCATTGGATTCTATGGATTCCATTGGTCTATAATGTGTATTATATTATAACATTCATCATGTACACATATCATTTATATACAGATCATATGCATGGTCTTTCATATAAATTTCTAGAGGGAATTTTATCTCTCTAAGGTCGACTGGTCCAATACATTATGTTCTATCAAGGAAAAATAGTAGAAGGTAGTAATACCAAAAAATTATCTATGATGTGGCATTTTTATTTATTTACCTTTAGTTTCAGATTATTTATTCTCATAATGTTACAGAGACAAAATTAAGTAGATGAATTAGGTAAAACCCCAAATTTTACTACCATTGAATAAGTGTTGTGGTTAATTCTAGAAACATTACTAGTTGCATAACAAAAAAAAATAGAGAGCAAGCATGGAGAATCCAAGGACATTCTGGAAGAGGTGATGTACTTTATGGTGACGTTTCTGGGCTTCTATTCATTTATTAAAGCGTTATTGTTTGATTTTTTTGTAGGTGTTTGGATAATCTTCATGGTTCATGTTTTCCAAATAGCTTACGGTCTAATGTAAACCAATACAAGATAACCAGGTCAGGTTTCCTCTTTCAAAAAAGTTCCACTATTTAATGTTTTTAAGCTCATTTATTTGGAAAATCCTTCTTGTTCTTCCATTAAATAAATTATTATGAAAAAAATAAGCATCTATATTTTGATCACTCAATTTTTTATCATGCTTTTAGATTTAGGGATACATTAAAGCAACTTCAAAATTAAACCTATAATATGTGAAAAAATGCTTCAATTACAGAGGAATAGATTCCATGTAAAGACTAGTTGAATAAGTATGTGTCATTTTTCATAATTTAATAGTCATTGTGGATCTATAATAAAGATTTCAACAAGTCTAGGGATATGTATGAGTAAAACGTACTGGAATCGGTTTTAGGTTTGTACATATTACAAGAACATTGTGTATATATGAATTCAATTTCTATGTTAGTTTTATATTCTAAAAAATATCTGAGGTTATTAATTTACCATTTACTACACCTAAAATTATACCGTCTAAAGATTTTCATTCCAACTCAACATTAAAAATGTGATCACTATTCTTATTCATCTGGGAATAGCATGGATGTAGTTAATAATGGGGGAGGTGTGGCCCAACCAAAACAGGGTGCGATTCCACAGCCATATACAGTGAGGGAACAAATTAAATGTTTCTTGTTGCATCACCGGTCCCCTACCTAGAATGAGACTCTTTATATACATTACAAAATCTCAATATTCACATTCTATATATGAATGAATTTAATGAATATTTTACATGTGAGGTGGAACCTTATTCTATAGCATGAGAGCTGTCATATTCTCTCTCTTTATTTATTATCTTTTATAATCATGATAAACTAAATTTTACTGTTTTAAATTTAAATCCTAGATTACAAAGAATTATTTGATTCTTTTTTATCATGATATATAAAAAACCGACACGCTTTATGATGTCCATGTTTACTCTTTTAACGTGATAGAATACTCTTATAAACATTTACCCTACAATTCTAAACTCCCTTAAACTATTATAAAGTAGTAACCTACACTTCTATAGTCAATTATACTCTTACAAAGTCACTCTTATGGGAATAATATTCCTTTAATAAAAACTCATCTCCTTGATTTATTTACCATGTTATCTTATGATCAACTCATTATCACATTCAGATCAATTCATATTTTCACAAACATATGAATGAATTTAATTTTTATTCATTTTTGACATTTGTTTTCAACCCTCTCACTATAAATTACTATTACACGCCACACCTATAAATTTCATATTTTTAGTATTCTGAACTTCCAAATCTTCATCTAAAAAACTTATAGTTTCCACTTATTATTCTAATGAATCTCTAAAGATTATACCTTCCCCATTATATATCTATTTAACTTCTCACCATTATCCTTTTGATAATTTTAACTTTTTTATGCATATAATGCTTCACCAGGACCATTAAATTTTATGATCATCATGCCCCTCTTCCCATTATATCTTCATCTATGCATGCATGGGTGTCTAGTTATCTCAATCTGATCCAAAATATTTTTTTATTAGATTTAAAATCCTTTAAAATATAAAGATATGTGTAGTATGAACTTTTAGAAAATGAACAATGACACATGGAATATGTTTTCATAAATGAAATCCTATCAGTAAAACAACATGCACTAACTAAATGTCAGAAATGTATCTCATGAATAAAAAAACAAACATTTATTTTCTAGATAATATAATTGCTTTTAGTTTCTATATATATATTTATTCATCTAAATTTGTGGTTACTATTTATTTTTAATATATATTTAGTGTATGTAAAAATTATATATTAATGATAAGTGAATAAGAATTCAAATAGTAGTAGTCCAAACCACATGATCATAGGTACAGGGGAGGCTGCAGGTGGCTGGAGAGGAGGGGGTTTTGGGTGGAGGGAAGGGGGTGATATGTTGGTGGATGGGGAGAATGGGGGAGTTGGGTGGAGGGACTGGGGATATAGGTGGATGGGGAGAAGGGTGGGTGTTGGGTGGATGGAAGGGGGATGGGGGGTTTAGGTGGCTGGGGAGAAGGGGGTGATGGGTGGAGGGAGGGGGATGTTGGTGGTTGGGGAGATGGGGGTGATGGGTGGAGGTAAGGGGTGGGGGAGCTAAGGGTTGATTGAGAGAAGGGGGTGTTGGGTGGAAGGAAGGGGGGTGAAGGTGGTTGGGGAGAATGGTGAAGGGATTAGTATAGGGAGGTGGCTAAAGGTGGTTGGGGGGAAGGGGGTGCTGGGTGGGGGGAGGGGGGATATAGGTGGATGGGGAGAATGGGGTGCTGGGTAGAGGGAAGGGGGTTTCAGGTGGATAGGGAGGAGGGTACGATTGGTGGAGGGGGGATGTAGGTGGCTGGGGAGAAGGGGGTGATGGTTGGAGGTAGAGGGGGTTGTAGGTGGCTAGGGATCAGGGGGTTTTAGTGGAGGAAAGTTGGTGTAGGTGGTTTGAGAGAAGGTGGGGTTCTAGGTGGAGGGAAGGGGTGGGGGATTAAAAAATAAACATAATCACATGGTGTATCAAAAATCACACTACATTTGTTATTAAAACTGAAAATGTGAATTTTAAACATCATTTTCATTCTTTTATAGAGCTTCCAGATCATGTTAGAGCAGTGGTAAGAATTATAATTTCATTAATATATATAATACTTTGATCTAGAAATAAATAATTAATTGGATGCTCACTTTAGATCATTAATACTATAATATACCAAATGGGAGTAGTCATGGATGGGTTGGTATGCTGAATAAATTTTAGAATATCCCTTACAATGTCATGCTTATTTAGAGACCGGTCTATTCTAGACTATAAGTCGACTCATTTTTTATAATTTTTGTAATTTATTTACTCTCTCAATAAATATTATTTCATCTTCACAGGGAAGACCTCAATCTTATTTTTCTGAGCTATTCCACTTCTTATGAACTTTGGAAGGAAATTTTATATTCTTTTGATGTGGAGCCTCCTATGACTAGTTCTGTACAAAATCACATTAAACCACGTTTCTAGAAATATCTATCTTTATAGATCCACAATTTATCCCATGTTTTTTGGGGTGATATTGTTCAATTTAATTGGTCTGGTTAGAATAACGGGGTCCATGAGATAGCGACCTTCAACATTCAAATGGACCTGGAATGAATCATAATTGCTATGAGCTATCAAAATACTCTTCATCGTAACCATTACAGTAAATCGATGAATGATTTCTCTATTATCAGTCACCATATAGTAGCTAGAATGATTAATCTCCTCTAGAAATACTGAATTCATATAGAATACTCCATTTATTAGATGGATCAAATTCAGTCGAGATGGAGCATCTAGAGGAAACCCATGACCTTCGGGTTGTGCTAAATTCTTTTAAAGTCACAATGGATATATCATGGATTTTATTTATAGTCCATATGGAATTAATTAATTATTGAAGGATGCAATTCTTGGATTTATTAATGTGCGTGATATAAAAAACTAGAAATTATAGAACAATTTTCATTTTTTTCTCACTTCCAAATTGTTGAAACCATTTTTGTTATTGATGTAGAAAACTGTGTTTTTCTCAATTGAGGTCTGAATTGTTTAAACAATTTTTTATACTATAACTTGTATGTGTAACTTGTTTCTGTTTTTTCTATTTTTACTAATCTATGTAACTGGTCTATGTTTATTCTATTGTGTGTGATTTGTTTAACAAACCATGGTTAGTGTATCTGGTCTAGGTTTTTTGTGGGTTAAGGAAGGATATACTCATCGTTCACAAAACCGTGGGTATATTATGTTGGATTTAATACTCTATTACAATTGTTTAATAAACCGTGGGTATATTATGGCCACTATGATAAGATATACCCAAGATTTTTTTTACAATGGGTATAGATCTATACTGATAGATTAAATAAAACCTTGGGTGTTATGGAATTATCCTGGGATAAAACTATGCCTTGGTAGCCCATGATTTATAGAACCATGGGTAGAGCATATACCCACGGTTCTACGGGATATAACCATGGTTCCAAACCATGGTTATTTTTATGTTTTCCAACACTGTTAATTGTTATTTTTTACCATAAGTCAATGTTAATTTTAAATAAACTAATTCACATAGAGGCATATCGGTCACACTGTACATTATATTATGGTACAAGGGATTCATACATGTTTTAAATGTATTATGGATTGTTTTAATAATGTATTGTAATAATATTAATGTTTTTTTCTCGGTTATGAGTATCTCACTTGTGTTTTTTACTGAAATTAATTTCAATTATAAATAAAAAGTCACACCTTGAGTCATCCTAGTCACACCGTGTATCTGGTTAATGTGTTTCTGATTCCTATATATTGAAAATAACTTATGGATCATTTTTCTAAAGTATCAAACCAAACTATCTGTGTTTTCTTAGTTATGAGTATGTGATGTATGTGCTAAGTTTTGACTTATTGTAGATAGTTTAAGGAAATATTTGAATTACCAAAAGAATCCACCAGTATACAAAAACAGTTTTTATGTTAGTAATACTAGAAGGAAATAAATTAAATGTAAATATGAAATAATATATTATTAAAATTAAAATTTTATTCTAAAACCACAAAATTTGAGTCATACAAATTTCACCATGTCTCGAATTGAGGTATGAATGATTCCACCATGTCTTTTTATACTATAGTGCATGATTAATGTGTATGAGTGAATCATATTTTTAGGCAAATTAATTTATTCACAATCTATATGAAAATTAATTTAATGATTATTATATAAAATGATGAGTAAATAACAAAAGAAAGTGGATAAAATTTTGAGGAACTAAACAAAATAAGTAGTAAGAAGTCACATCATCAGGATATATGTGTATATTATGGTATCATGTATGTTTCCTAGTCATTTCTAAACATATCCTTTTCACCTTTATAATTTTAGGAACTTCAATAGTCATGTTAATACTTGAAATATATAAATACAAAAAATATTTATATATATTTGAAATTAAATAGTAATTATCATTTAAAATACCACTTTGGGTATGCTAATTTGTTAATGGTGTATGAAATATTTCATAAATTTGAAAACATAATAACCACAGTATTTTCCATATGTTTATTTCAGACACTGTAGTAACATTAAGAAAATTAATGATTTTTTTATATGTGTTTTGGTAGTGAAATGGTATTATATATACCCAAACACTTATCCACTTGTAGAAGTCAACATGATCCTTATACAGATTGACTATCGTCATTCCAAAATTTTCATGATATTTAAACACTACCCTATTATAAAAAAAATCTCATAAAAACATAATATATAATATACAACTTGATGATTAGTTTTAAAACATTGAATTTAGTGTATTAAAAATTGGAAAATGTCATCATGTGTAGCTAATTGTTTGGGTATCCATGTAGTGAATCTAATAAATAAATCATTTTAGTATCCAAATTTACTTCAATGAGTACCCAATGCTATATAAAAACAAAAATAAACATTTAATCCAAGGAATGAAAATATATTTTATATAATTAAATAGCATAATTTTACCCTCACTTCATTGGTAATAAGAAGCGTTTGTCATCTGTACGTTTTCATTGAAATGTTGCAGCCAACTTTTCCACTATTTCACAAATTTTAGTTTATTATATTTTTCATTAGTCTGTAGAAGTGATATGAGGACTAATGAGTCCATATTTATGTTCTCTTAGGTTTTCCTTTAGATAATATTTATATAGACACCTACAGAAAATATTAATTGTATTTATTCATAATTAACATAGTATATTAGCTCTCAAAAAAATACATACCATAAAAACAAACCTCGTATATGAATTTATAATTGAGAGTCCTAGCCATTCCAACTTGAGGATTTAATTTACATTCTCAGGACAAATGAAGTTTGTAATGAACTTTCCATACATTACTACTTCAAAATCAACAATTTGATTACTACCACTTTGTAACCTTATATCTGCATGAACCTTCAATGATAGTAGATAATGATATTAAAAATGAGGTATAAAGGTGTTTTTTAAAGATTTATATTGATGGATTGGTTAATACATTATATTTATTTCATTCAATGTTTAATTTCACCCCTTCCCTTTGTCAGCCTATAAGAACATTCATTGAATCATACCTTTTTTTATTAATTGTTAATGATTTTTTATAAATGAAAATTGGAAATTAACACCTCCCTTTTAACATTTTTTTTACAAGATTTGATGGCCACACTATGAATTTTCTAATAGCTTGCTCGACTGTATCGATATCTGCATCATCATGTGGAATAGGTAGCTTGACGCACAATTCATGAGCTATGAAAATCTCCACTATCACATGACATTTTGGAAATTTTCTATTTTTTTGAGGGTAAAACCCCATGAAATGTGATATTTGAAAGGAAAAATGTTTCTACTAATGTCAACAAGGTGCACCTTTATTTTTGAGAGACTATCTAGTTTGAAATCCATAGTTAAGTATGTTAGGTAAGAGTAGTGATTAGGATGGGTGAACCTCTAGAAATTTTCCTAGGGTGTGTATGAGTGAGGAAAAAAAGACACGAAAAGATCATGTGATAGCCTGTGGGGACATCCCGTAGTCTATATTTGTGGGGACAAAATGCACTAAAAGAACTCGTGTTGGAATGGGGTGACATCCATTAGTCTGATAACCGATCATAGTGGGTAACATCTTCTGATATGCATGAAAGGATACCATGTTATGATAGGTGATCCATGGGTTCAGATGAATAGGTTTATGTCCTAGGGAATGTCAGGTCGTGAAAAATGGCATCAAATCTAATAACCACCTGAAAGTTATGAGGAACTTCCTTGGTTTGGGGCTTGGGGTCTATAATGATGAAGTTTTTCTTTAAAGGGGTAGTGAGTGTAAAACGCTTTCAAAATTGAGATGTAAAAGGCTAAATGTTTCTACCCATATTGAAAACAAAACAAAATGAAAGAACAAGTGTTTTCCTATTGGGATAGTCATTTGTCTAATAATTTATATCAGTGGGTAATAGCATATGGTGTGCATGAAAGTAAACCAAGATATTATAGGGACCCATGGGGTTAGATTACAAGGTTAACGGCCCAAGGAAGGCCATGACATGAAATAGATTGTCTTCTTAGATATTGAACATGACGGAACATGCAACAAGGTGGTAGGTGGGTGTTGAAAGACATAAATCGCAATCATTTCACAATATAGAATATCAGTATAAGAATGGTATTAGTGTCTGACTAATTCAAAATTCACAAAAAATATATACAAGAATATTGATTACCTCTTCTAGGAATGTTTTTTCATGGGAGTGGCTTGCCTCAATGTTGGTGGGGGTGTTGGGGGGGGGGGGGTCATCACCAAATGGATGTTCGTGAGTTGTTTCTTGTCTTTTATTACCTTATATCATTTTCTACCAATATATACTTTTATTGACATTTTTATCCAATAGTATCTAATCTTTCCAGCATATCTTACATTTTTTTATCTTTTTCCCCCAATTATATTATTTTCTTAAAATATGTTTTGGGTATCACCCCAAAACCCACACCTAGGATGCAGCCATTTTGTTCTGGACTCTTCAAGGCCATTGATAGTAGTTGTTAATCTAGTAAAGATGATGATGATTCCTATGTCTAAGTTGAAAAAAAAATTTATTGGAATATAAGTAATCGTTATTATGTAATACTAATTTAAAAAAAAATCTTTATTATGTTATAATCACACATGCTTCCCAGATATTTTTTGTGTTTTCATTGATTAATATCCTATCTTTATTTACACATTCCTCCTTCCATAGCACATGAATAGGATGAAAGTGGATTTGTATTTTCATTCCTAAAACCATGTATAAACATAGGAGAAAAATTATGTTGTCGTTTCACATCACATAAAATTATTACCATGGATTTAAAATAAGTACCAATATTTTTTTCTGGTGAAGCATACCCCATCATTTCTTTAGAGAAGGGGTACGTTGGTTTTTCTAACTATTTCTTATTTTCAACACTATATTGGAGTTTAAAAAATTAAAAATTCATCATCAAAGTGATTAAAACATTTATTAACAATGAATGTATTACTAGCCACAATGTAACTGAAAATATGTCTTCTTATGATGACCAACAATGCCATCCCATGCTTATTCTATTATCAGGTGTGCATACATATGTGGTGGGTGTGAGTTTATTTTACCTTTAGTTTATTTACGATGAATCTTTGTTAGAATTTTGTTAAATACTCTAGGATTATTTTAAGAAATCATTAATACAAATTTCCTTTGGGATTGATCTACTATACATGCACTCTATTAGAGATATCGAAGTGTAAGTCCACGTTTCATTATTTTATTATTAAAATAAATAAAAGATATTATAATTCTACCCTAACCTCTTACCAAATGTGTGTATTGATGGTGAAAACTACATTGTGCCATGAATCAACATCAATTGACATGTTTTACCAAGTGTTGGGACAAATGAAACTACTGAACATGGAATTATTGGGATTAATAGGATGGCCTCCATAATTCCATCCAACCATGAATTTGACACCTTTGTTTCTTGCCTAAATAATTTTTACTGACACCATTAAGCGATGGTGCTAATTTTTTTAGGGATATCATTTGTATTTCATATACCATTTTCTCAAGGTCAAAATAATCAATATGTTGTGCCTCTAGATTGGTAGCATCCGTATGTAAATAAGGTTGTTATTACTATTCATTGGGAGCACCAACAGGTTGAGAAAACTATTGTTTCTTAGGATTGAGATCATTGACATTTTCAAAATTAATTATCTATAGAAGTGGTTCGCTATTTAATTTAAATTATATAAATTTGTCAATGAACATAAAATAACATGAGGTAAAATAATATATATTACAAAAAATATAACTAAATGATTGAACACTCTATTTTTTATGGTTGAAGGGATTTCACCCCTCTATTGAGTATCCATATCCCTTCATTATGGTCACAAATGACATAAAATTCTTCATATACATCGGCACCACAGAAAAATTATTGAATAGTCCAAATTAAAAGGATTTCCTATGTTAATCTTTCATCTAACACTTCATTGTTTTTGTTTGATAAAAGAACAATTAACCACTTTCAATTTATAGAATCTGGAACATAAAATACTCATACTTCCTGTGAGTCCGCTATAAATTGTTCCTCATTGTACCCTTATTAACTAAAATCCACTTTTAGAAATACTAATTCAATTCTTTTAACAATACTCCTTTTATCAACCCACTTTCATTGAAAAATTAGCACTTGGAATGTCTGTATAATCCAACTCCCATAAACATTTTATGATACCAAAGTATGAAATATTCAAATAAATTGGATTTATATCCATGACCTCAGATACATAAACAACTTCAACCACATGTTTAACTCCACTATTTTTTATGGAACTACCTTTATCATGTTCATTTTTTATATAACTTATAACAATTAATTTTATAACCATTATATGATAATACATGAACAGTTGGTCTTTTAGTGAGCCATCAATGTCGTTCCAAAATTGAATCTAGATTTTCATATGAAACCATAAAAATATGTTCTCAGAACCGTCCTATAAATTATCGATTATGTTTATTTAATATCATTTTTTCAGACCTTGATGGATTCAAATGTCTAAGAATTTTGTTCTGAGATTCATAATATGGGGAAACCTCTAAACTAGTATGAAATACGTAAAATAGGGGATGATCATATTCTAAAGTGACAATATATTTTCTAAAAATTCTTTCACCTACAAGCTGTCCAGTGTGATGAGATTTTGGTAGACCAATGCATTTTATATCGAATATAAAATTGATATAGAATTCTATGACATCCCCAATAATGTATCTCTATGAAACACAACCCTTTGGGTGACTTCACGTTTTTGACATATCCTTTCAAAATATTCTTAAACCATTAAATAGGGAACATACATCTATAATGTAAAAGAGTACATAGTATACTCTCTCTTACAAAGTGAACCATGAAGTGAACAATCATATCAAATAATACCCGTGAGAAGAACATTTCCAATTCACATAATACGATGACAGTTGATTTTTTAATTGTTAGAAATTTCAAAAGTTCTATAACATGGATTCAAATATCTTTGAAAAATAAATATATCTTGGTTAATGTATGATATCAATTATTGGTTAAAATTTAATGTAAAGCTATATGAATAAGATATTTTATCAAAACATGATAGTCATGTGATTTTAGACCCTTTAACATTAAACCCGTTATTGAAATGGTAATCTTGATATATAATGAATACCCCTATGGAACCATTATATCTTTCAAGAAGTTGAAAAACTAATATATTATTTCCCTGAAAATTGTATTAGAAAATATAGTAAGAAAATTATATTTATCACCCTTCACTAGTGCCAACTCTTCCCATATTCCCATGTCAATCATGTTTAACCTAGCATTAAGTAAATAATTTTTTTAGGTTCATAGAGTAAAATTCTAATGATACTATAATATACATTTTTTCTTCACGAATAACATCAAGAAAATTCATAACGTACAGAAAATAATAGTATGGTAATTTAAAAAACTAATTATTTTTCCAAATGATTTTCATAAGGTATTTCGAAAAAGTTTACCAAAATCATTGTTCATATATTTTAATCTCTAAAAAACGAAGTCATACATTATTGTATATGGCGATTTATGTTTTTATACACTTCAATTTAATGATGTTGTCAAATATCGTTACTATTTTCACAGGGGTAGAAATATGTGATTTCTTAGAAAAAAGTCATTGATGAATTTTTCAACCAAATTGATTGTGTACCATGTTCACAAATGGGACACCCTTGAGTTACATTAATGTTATATCTAGAAAAAATTTCATAGGATGTAAATTCATTTATCAACATATAAAACATGGTTCTTAATGTGAAAACTTCATTTCTATAAGTATCATAAAACATAACAGGTGAATCCCACAATAATTTGAAATATTCGAACAATGGAGACAAATAAACAACAATATCATTAAATTGTTTTTCAGTATAAATATAAGAAAAGATAACATACTATATTTTCATTTCATTTATAACCATGGTGGAATGTTATAATTTACCAAAATAATCATCCATTTACTATGAGTTCTTCTTTGAATACCCAAAGGATTCACTCTATCTTTTGATAGAGGAAGACAAATTTTTCGTGGTTCGTTTCCAAATTTAGGATACTCAAGATCAATTAACTTCTATAGAGGAGAGTGTATTGAGTAAAAATGTTTTCTACAATTATTTCTTATATCTATGTTCCACATAATTTGAATTTATGTCTCCTCACTTTAATAAAGTCTCAAAAACTATCTAATTATTTGAAAGTACTATAAAATTTTCATAGGACCTTATTCATCTTTATTTAATTAAGAAGCACCACACTTTTGACCTTATTTATGTTAATTTTGGTCATTCAAAATAGTATACAATCATTTGGATAAGCATGTATTATTTTAGAGATCATACCAATTGAACATAAAAATCATTTAACATCACATGTTTTCTTAAGAAGCTCATTATATTGTTGGAGAATAGCATTCCAGAGATAAAGTAGTTCAGTAAAACTAACATCACTCCATCCATTGATATATTTAAAATTATATATCTTCGTTATGGATAATAATTTGGTATATTTTTTACAATCATCATACAATGGTGTCTTTTCACAAATCGTTTTCTATTCATACAATTTTGGACAATCAAAATGTTTATATTCAACTGTCATTTTCATTTCATCAGTAAAATAATAATCATAATTCTCACTTATAATCACATTCTCAATATAATATTATTCATTATTAACACTTTTAAACATATTAGATGATCCTTAAAATGCACTGTTGTCCCAATCACTACCTATATTCAAATTTACCCAATCATTAGTCAACATTTATAACATTGACCTATTATATAATAGATCATGTTGTCTTCAAAATATTATGGACTAATTAGTCCATAATTACATTATCGATAATAGAAAAATGGATTTGAGAATGGTCATATACATGGTCTCTTGCAAACTTAATGAACCCTGTTACCCCCATATTTATACTCTTTTTTCATACGGTTGGTATCCATCCAATTTTTATTTATATAAATATTATTTTATTTAGTAATATTAATATTTTGAAAAATAAATAAATACACAAAATGTTCCCTTTCAAATAAGGGGAACCCAAAATATGAATGTTTTATATAATTTCATCACGATTTTCAGAAACATGGTAACTTAATTTAATTTAATAATTACATCACTAGTGGTAATTGTTATCATCTAAATTCATAATCAATGATAACTAATAACTGGTGTGGGAAGAATAATTACTAGTGTAGTTCAAGCAACATCAGTTCATGTCCATAAGAGATGGGGATGAGTCTCAGTAAACAAAATGAAATAATAACTATTTAGAAGATGAAGAAGATGAGGATGATGGTTGTCTACTTAAGTCTAGATGTTTCCAGGCTGGGGAGTTGGAAAATAACTACATAAAATTTCATAGTTTCTATCTAAAGTTGATAAAGTAAAAGTAGTTGTTTAATCCCCACAAGGAGATGATTGATTAGTGAGAACATGGGGAGGCTTAGGTGGATGGTCTTACACACGCTCATGTTGCGGGAGTCATTTTAATTTTAACATTCAAAGTAACCATTCAATTACTTCATGAAAATAAAAATATTTTTGGTCTCAGGGATGAATTTCAGTAGCGCTTAGCGTCCTGTGAGTCCAAGGTTACAAGAGTGGGGTTCTGATAGATATCTTATAGGTTAGCTGGTGTTAGTGACATGACTTTTCCATGGTGTTATTATCAATATATATTATATATTAGGTGGTATTATGTGTATGTACGAGCTATATGGAAGTTAACATGATCATATAAATATATATACCACCATTTTCCTTAAAAATGTTTTAATTTACAAATATATATACCAATCAACCCTCTGATAAAGCATACTACGTTAAAAAAATTAATTAATCTATTCACTCTAATTTCATTTCACAGAACTCCATTTTAACGTCAATGTGAAATATAAAAAATCATTTATTTAGATCGTAATTGATATAAAAATATCATCATCATTCTAAAACATCCTAGAAATTCAATTTATTATTTCACAAATTATACAATATAATATGTATAAAAACATACATATAGATATTCATGGAAATAAAAAAATAAAAGTTATATTATTAGAAAACCATTTTCATAATATAAAATATGACTATTGAATAATATAATGGTTTCATAAATAAAAAAAGAATCTAACATATTTTTTTAACTATTTTCAACAATGAAAACACCCATTTAATTTTTGATCCATAGCTATCAAAATAATTAAATCTGCTTCAAGCCTTACCTCAACCATTACAAAACCCAATAATCATCAATATTATTACTAATTCCATTGGATTCAAGTTTTTCCCTAACTGAAGAGATGACATAGATTCTCATCCTATTAGTCATTACATTTTTGTTGATATCAACCCATAAGAAGCTAACTAGAAATACAAAAAAAAAGTTGTGGAGGACTCTCCTTATTTAAACCATGTAGGTTTAGGAGTTACAACGAGTTTAGACATTAATTCACATTTTGGTGGTGTTATATGATTGTTGGTGAAGACTCAGTGGTAACTATTACGACCCATACATTACATACATTGTTATTACTTGAGAATTGAATCATACATATTAAAAAATACAACAAAACCATGATAGGATTGTACAAGTATAGTGTCTTTAGAAACTGGGAAACATAAACAACTGGTTCATAAAGCATCTATATTGTCTCCCATTTATTTCATTATATCTAGAGTACCTTTTGGCATATCCTACTTAATACACTTCTTCCTAGCCTGGGGAAAATAAAACATACAAAACGGTGAGCTCAAATTCTCAGTAAGGGTAAACAAAGGAAATATCAATCATATCATATTGATAAGAACATAACATTTCTGAAAATATTAACCTGCAAAAGAGATCATAATATCATAACATGGGATAAATCATAGTAGTGAAATGTAACCCCAATAATCATAACATAAAACATGAAACATTTTGGCATACACAAATAATCATAGAAAATCATATCATATTAGTCAATACTCATTGCCAAGACAATCATACCAGACAAAGTCCATTTCTTAACCGAGTTCACTCCTCATTCCAGTCCTGTATCACTGAACTGGATTAACTTTACATTCCAGGCATCTCTATCTCATGAGATATAAATCATTACCCAATGCATTGGAGGGATATATAGGTCCCACCCATCTCATAATGAAACCATTTTTATGTGTGCCACAAAATCATAAATCATATATCCTAGCATAACCCATGTAATAAAATGGGATTCTTAAACATCATGCCATAATAACATAATCCATATAAGATAAAATGACTTCATAAAAATAATTCCATCATAACATAATTAAATCAATGTAAAAAATAGGGATATAAACAGAACCCTATATTATCTTATATGGAAAATAATTTTGATTAAACACCTGATCTCCATTCCTGGGGAAAATATCCTTTCTACTTGAAAAACATTTTTCTATTATTAACATGTTATAAAATTTTAAACTAAAAGAATTTAATTAAAAATAAACACGAAATATTGTAAAGTAAGCTTCATGAAAATAATTTTCTATTAAATCATAAACATCCATTCATGTCGTATAAGTTAAAAAAATATTCTTCTCATACTTTGGATGGAAAAATAAAAAAGTATCTCGTACTGAAAACGAAAAAAGATTCCTTTCATATATTTTACTAAAAATTCAACAATAGATAAAATTGGATTTAAACAATTTTAGGAGGATGGAAATAATATTACATATTTAGGAAACATGGATGTGGATGATAAATATTCCCCAGTAAATTCCGAAGTATAAACAATCTCGGATAAAAATGAGATTGTGAGATTTCCCTTACCTTAGGTCCGATATGCTTCATACATATCGGAACCTCATGTATAATGATTTAAACAATTTCATTGAATTATTACAGAATCATATTTATTTCTATGATATCATATATGGTCATATTCTTATCTTCTTATTAGTAACATTTCATTGCTACTTGTTATTTGGGTGTTCATTGCTTTATGTTCTTATGCATGTTTTGTCGAATAAATTATTATTACTCTTTTTAGGTTATAGGTACCTCATTTAAAGAATGGTATTAGTGTAATATATATCATATTTATTCATTCAATTCATTTATATAATCACTATTCAATGAAGATCATGTAGAACGAGTCACATCACATCGTGGAGACG
This sequence comes from Viscum album, assembly GCA_963277665.1. Classification (NCBI taxonomy): domain Eukaryota; kingdom Viridiplantae; phylum Streptophyta; class Magnoliopsida; order Santalales; family Viscaceae; genus Viscum; species Viscum album. The sequence goes on along the minus strand of OY728128.1, from coordinate 1,585,760,747 downwards.
GTAGGCCGTACGTACGCACGAGCAATTATATCATTTTTTGATATTAAAATTGTATAAAATTTGAAGTTATATCATATATAAAGAATAATAATAATGGAATATTTATTATTTATAACATTTATACTCTTTATCATACCCATACAAATGATGAAATGTTTGAATAATAAACTACACCACGACGTCGAGACGGTAAGCCGTTCGTACGCACGTGTGGTGACATTTTCATTCACAGGATGGATAAAATAACTAATATGGTTGTACTATTTTTATAATAACATCACAGTATATAGAATATACTGGAGTTATTATTTTATAATGGAAACAACAAAGAAGTAGGAAGTGGAAGAAGAAAGGAACTTGAAATAGGTGGTGAGATATTTACCTCTTCCTCAAGTCCTTCCTTTTGATTTGATCAAAAGGGACACTTAGGTTGGCTTTATAACTAAAGGAAGGCCTCTGTGATAAAGGTAGGACAGTTGAGAGGGTATTTAGGCAGGTTTTGGCCTATCCAAATGTCTTTGGAGGCGTGAATTAGAGAGATGGGTGAGTTCCCTTTTATAAGAGTAGTGAGGGGCACCTTAGGAAAAACATAAAATATTATTATGTAATAAATTCATATTCAGTTTATAATGGCTTCAAAGCGACATATTTTGAGGTTAAGGTGGGGATTGGTTGATATTATCTCATAAAATAGGTTTTAGACAAGTTTAGGTTACCATTTTAAACTTATAATTTAGATTTAACTATAAGTTAAATAATTTAACTTTTACCATGTCTTCTTGTATTTTTACAATATATGGTTAATAAAGATACTATAAACTACTAATCGAACCACGAATGGGTCATTAATGTATTATATATTATTATAGATGTAATTTGTCCGATCCATAGATTTTTAGGAATAGAATATCAATTAATAATTTAATATTTAAAAAAACTCTTTTATGTCAATTTTGACACTATTTGGTTTTTTTTGTTAAATTCATAACAGCATTATTACTTGGAAAAAAAATTCATCTAACCAACTCTAATATGTTTTATTAACCTATATGATATGTTTAATTTATAAAAAGTCTCAAATTACATTTATTTGGGTATTTATAATATCAATTATGTTAATATTTAATTAATAAGGTAATTACTGTATCATCATTGTGTCATAAATAAATTAAATTATTTAAATTCTAAAAATTATAAATAAAATACCATTATCTTGGAAATCTTATTATCTTTCTAATTAATATTTATAGTCTCATTTATCTTATGTATAACCCAAATTAAAAATGTTTTACTTATTAAACTTTGATTTTAACACTTTTAACTCTTCTTTGAATTAAATAATAATAAATGTACTAATCTATTAAAAGTGGACATAAATGGTCATATTTTACTCCTAAGGTTTTTTTGTTCGAATTAAACTTATCCAATAGAATTAAGACATTTTTTAGGGTAATAATAATATCATTTTTACCCATAATTAAAATATTTACTTTTAACCGTGGAAAATAAAAGTAAAAAGTTACAATTCAAAAAAAATTATTTTTATCTTATTGAACCAGATTTTACTTTCTTATATCAACCATGTCTCTCAGATTTTTGAAATTCCACTCATAGAAGTGGTAAAATTATGATTTATGTAAATTCGCAAATTCTCCTAGGAGGTGGGTAAAAGACGGTAAAATTTTTATATATCTAAAATTATTATAAAATGACCTCAATGAATTACATTTAACATATATATGTATTCTATATCTTTTTTTTTACCTGAAATAAATTTAAATAAAATAAATAATTATTTAAATAAAAAATCCGTTTTAAACTATAACTCAATGTTTTTCACTATTCCTCAAAATTAAAATATTTCAGAAAAATACCAAAAATTCACCCTAAGCTAATTTCTATATTCCAAATCTGAAAGTGAAGTCCTTTTTAAAAGATAAAATTTATAAAATTTCAAAAAGTGGGTATTACTATTCATAACGGCTAGTTTATATAATATTTTAATAACATATCATTGTTTAGTGAAACTCGATATTGCGTAAAAGGAAATCTATCGAGGAAGGTTTCTCTTGCGTGTAACGCAAGACAAGACGGTTTTGTGTGTAGTGAAATATTTATTTGGTGTTTCATATAAAATAATAAATAAAAACTAAATATTTCTAATAAAATCTCAGGGTGTTACAGTCTACCCCCCTTAAAAATAATTTTGCCTTCAAAATTTGTTACTTCGTAACAAACAGATGAGGATACCTCTCCCTCATCATATCCTCAAGTTCCCATGTAGGTTCTTCTAATTGGTGGTTCCTCCATAAAACATTAACCAAGCGAGTGGTCTTGTTTTGTAGAACTTTTTCACTACGATCCAGAAACTGTATTAGCTGTTCTTCATAAGAAAGATCTTCCTTCAACGGTACGACTTCTAAGCTTAGTACATGTGAAGGATAAGGTATGTACTTTCTTAGTAGAGATACATGGAACACATCATGAACTTGAGAAAGATTTGGTGGAAGTTCCAATTGGTAAGCTACCATCCCAACATGATCCAGTATTTCAAAAGGACCAATATACATAGGGCTAAGCTTGACCTTCTTTCCAAATCTCATTACTCTCTTCCAAGGAGATATTCGTAAGAACACTTTATCACCCACTTCAAAATATTTGTCTTTTCATCGGTTGTTGGCATAAATATTTTGTCAACTCTGAGATGATCTTATGTGTTGTTGAATAGATATTACCTTTTCTTCCATCTCATCGACAAGTTCAGGTTCAAATAGCTTTCTTTCCCCAACTTCACCCCTGCACGTTAGAGTTTTCATCTCTTTCCATAGGGAGCTTCATAAGGATCCATCTGAATACTGGAGTTAAAGCTATTATTATAAGAAAATTCCACCAAAGGTAGGCCTTGATCCCAACCACCTTTGAAATCTATAGAGCAATCTCTCAACATGTCTTCTAGAGTTCGAATTTTCCTCTCAGACTGACCGTCTGTCTGAGGACGATAAGCAGTGTTGAAACTCAACTCTGTATATACAGTATGGTGAAGACTGCCAAAACTTTGAGGAAAACCTCATATCCCTATTAGATATAATATAAATTGTTACTCCATGCAATCTTACCACTACCTTCACATATATCCTGGAAAAATGATCAAGATAAAGATATTCTCTAATAGAAATGAAGTGTGCTGACGTTGTAAGACGATCAACTATAACCCAGATAGCATTATTTCCTTTGTATGTTTTAGGAAGTCGAGTAACAAAGTCCATAGTGATGTTTCCCATTTCCATTCTGGTATGGGTAATGGTTGTAACATCCCCTTAGACTTCTGTCTCTCAGCTTTAACTTGCTGAAAAACCAAGAATCGAGAAAAATATTCAGCAACATATATTTTCATACCATCCCACCAGAAGTACTCCATCAAGTCCCTATACATCTTCATGCTTCTAGGGTGAATAGAGAATGAAGAACTATGAGTTTCATCCAATATTTCCTTCTCTAATTCTAGGATGGGAGTAACACAAAACCGATTCATGAACCTTATTATTTTATCACAATCAATGTGGAATTCAGGAACATTTCTCCCCTTCTTTTGTAACTCTACATCTTCTTTCTGTGCCTCTTTAATCTTCACATGTATAGATGGTTGAACATTCATTTCATAAAGATAATATTTTTCCCCTTCCATTATAATTCCAAGATCCATCCTTTTTAAATCCATAAATATTGGATATTTTGTGATCCTCACCATGGATATGCTAGCATGGTCTTGTCGACTTAATGCATGTGCCACCTTGTTTACTTTCCTAGGGTGGTAATGAATTGACTAGTCGTAATCCTTAATCAACTCCAACCATCTTCTTTGGCACATATTCATCTCCTTCTATGTGAAAATATACTTTAAGTTTTATGATAAATATAAATATCACACCATTCACAATAAAGATAATGCCTCCAAATCATTATTGCAATCATTAGTGTAGCTAATTCCAAATGATGAGTTGGGTAAGTTTTCTCATGGATTTTCATATGTCGTGAGGCATAAGTTATCACCATATCGTTTTCATGAGAACAAACCCCAATCCCTTCTTGGATGCATCACTGTAGATCACAAACCTTACTCCACTACAAGGCAGTGTGAGCACAGGTGCGTAGGATAAACTTCTTTTTATCTCCTTGAAATTCTCTTCACACTCCTCCATCCAAACGAACTTAACTCCTTTTCAAGTCAACCTGGTGAGTGGATTAGATAATGATGAAAAATCATTCACAAAACGTCGATAATATCCAGCCAAATGAAGAAAACTTTAGATCTTAGTTACAGTTGTTGGTCTCGACCATCTTTCGATAACCTCTCTTTTTCCTCGATCCACAGATATCCCCTCTTTTGAGATTATGAGACCCAGAAATGAATCTTTTTGAAGACAAAATTCACATTTGGTAAATTTTACATAAATATTCTTCTTTATTAGGGTCTTTAATAAAATTCTCAAGTGATCTTCAAGTTCTTCCTTTCTCTTTGAATAGACAGGAATATCATCTATAAAGACTACCACAAACTGATCAAGATAGTCTCTAATAACTCTATTCATTAGATCCATGAAGATAGTAGGGGAATTAGTAAGACCAAATGGCATCACTATAAATTCATAGTGTCCATACCTTGTACGGAAAGATGTCTTTGGTATATCCTCCCTTTTGACACGTAATTGATGATACCATGAACAAAGATCAATCTTGGAAAGAGTATTGAGCTCCGCGTAGTTGGTCAAATAAGTCATCAAAGTGTGGGAGATGATATTTGTTCTTGATATAGATCTTGTTAAGTTCTCAATAATCAATGCAGAGTCTCATTGATCCATCTTTCTTGTTAACAAACAGAACAGGTGCTCCCCAAGGTGATGCACTAGAGCATATGAATCCATTATCAAGATTCTCTTGGAGTTACTTCTTCAATTCCTGCAACTTAATTAGGGCCATTCTATATGGTTTCTTTGAAATGGGCATAGCACCCGATATGAGTTCTATTGAAAACTCAACTTCACGATTTAGTGGAAGACCTAGAAATTCCACTGGAAAAACATCATCATGCTCTCGTACAATTTGAATTTTTTTAATCATGAGTTTCTCTCCAACCATTTGAGATAAATAACCTTCATTTATTGGAATCAAGATCCATAGGATAGAAGAAATTTCCACTGGAAGGCTATATTCATCCTTGCATCGATAGATGATCATAAATTGATCAGGAATATGAAATGTGACTTACCTTCTTTGGCAATTGATATGAGCTCCATATAAGGAAATCCAATCCATGCCAAGAATCACATCAAATTCCACTATAGGAAGCATCACAATATTTGCAGGAATCACATTTCTACTAATATCAATTGGAGAAGAATTATAATCTTTTGATGAAACCGTTGTGCCATTAGAAGTTTTCACAGCAAACTCAACAACTAATTATTGAGGTAGTACGTAAATAACCACAGAAAATTCTTCACAAATAAAAGAGTGGGTGAATCTTGAATCAAATAATACATTTTATAATTTAGAGTGGATAGTAAGTGTACCTTTCACCACATCATTATCGTACTCTACATCGCCGATAGAAATTGCATGTGACATTCCTCCTTCTTTGTCCTTAAGAGTTTGTTGATGTCGTTCATCATCAAAAACCCATGGATTAGGGAATTGATTAGTATAATGTCCCATTTCCTTGCACTTGTAACATTGAAGTGTAAGAGGTTCATCATGTGTATCCTTTTCTTGGTTCCCATCACTAGACATCTTTTTTCAATCATTGCGGCATTCAAATGCCCGATGACCTTTTTTCCACATTTTAAACATTTACCTGTCCCTTTAAGACAATTCCCTCCGTGTTTATTTCCACAAATTGAGCATAATGGAAAACTCATCTTATTTTTAGTGTGGTCTTTATATTTTCCTTTGAATTCCATTTTCATCTTCTTATCAAACCCATATGACTGATGGGTTACTCTAATCTCCATCTCAATCGTGAGAGCACATCTAATAATTTCCTCGTATCTATTGAAGTCCCTTTTGGCTAATTCCCTTCGAAGACTTGGTTTTAATACACTAAAGAGTCAATCGATCTTACTCTCAGGTTGGATAATAATTCCGGAAGTATGCCTTTAAAGTCTTGTAAAATTTTATTCGTAGGTACCAACAGATTCATCATCCTTTTACTTTAGTTCAAGAAACTAATTCTCCATATTTTTTGGAAGAATACGAGGGATGTACTTATTGAAAAATATGTTCTTGAACTCGTTCCATTCCATGGATCAATTTCATCTTTTTTCCTCATATTCTTGATAAGATTCCACCATTAATCATCTTCATCTTCCAAACAATATAATGCTATGATGACTTTATCATGTTCAGAACATTGAAGAACTGAAAATATCTTTTCAGTGGTACTAATCTATTGTTCAGCCACTAATGGATTAGTAGACCAGTTGAATGAGGGTGGGCGATGCCTCATGAAGGGTTCAACAGAATATTTCTCCTTCCTTTGCTTGTTTGGAAGTCCTTCTTGATTCATAGCTTGAGAAAGTTGTGTGGTCATGGCTACATGATTTTGCATTCCAGATCCCATAACATTTGGTTGCTCAGGGGGACAATCATTGCATTTCCCATCACATTCAGCATTAACACAGTTCCTTCAGGTTCCAACAATTGACTAAAACCAATAAACATAGTGTGAGAAACACTAATAATAATAGGAAAACCAAATAATCAAGCATAAAATTTCACACTTTAGGTCTTATAATAGGTTATTCATTGCCATTTCTAAAACACTAATATTGTGTTCCATGCTTAGACATATAGGGTTCTTACTAAGGCTTTCACATTATAGTTTCTAATCATTGAATATATCCTTCCTCTGAAACCAACAATAATGACCCATACTTTATATAGATTGTTATTACATCAGAATTGAATCATACTTATTACCACATATAACAAAACCATGATAGGACCGTATAGGTATAGTGTCTTTAGAAACTGATAAACATAAACAACTGGTTCATAAAGTATCTACATTATCTCCCGTATATTTCATCATATATAGAGTCCCTTTTTGTATATCCTACTTAATTCCCTTCTTCCTGACCTAGGGAAAAGAAAACATTCAAATGGGTGAGCTCAAATGCTCAGTAAGGTTAAACAATGAAAATATCAATCATATCATATTCATAAGAACATAACATTTTAAAAATCTTAACCTAAAAAAGAGATCATAATACCATAAGATGAGATAAATCATAGTAGTGAAATGTAATCCCAATATTCATAACATAAAACATGAAACTTTTTGGAATACACACCTAATCATAGAAAATCATTTCATATTAGTCAAGACTCATTGCCAAGACTATCATTGCGGACAAAGTCCATTTATAAAATGAGTTCAATCCTCATTCCAGTCTTGTATCACAAAACTAGATTAACTTTCCATTCCATCCATGTCTATCTCGTGAGATATAAATCTTTAAAGAATGCATTGGAGGGAGATATAGGTCCTACCCATCTCATAATGAAACCATTCTTATGTGTGCCACAAAATCATAAATCATATATCATAGCATAACCCATGTAATAAAAATGGGATTCTTAAACATAATTCCATCATAACATAATACATATAAGATAAAAGGACTTCATAAAAATAATTTCATCATAACATAAAAAAATCAATGTAAAAATAGGGATAGAAATGTAACCCTGTATTATCTTAGATGGAAAATAATTTTGATAAAACACTTGAACTCCATTCATGAGGGAAATATCCTTTCTACATCAACTTTTTTTCCTTTCTTAACATTTCATTCAATTTTAAACTAAAATAAGTTAATTAAAAATAAACATGTAAAATTGTAATGGAATATTCAGGGAAATAACGTTCTATGAAATCATAAAAATCCATTCATGCCGTATAAGTTAAAAAAACATTCTTCTCGTACTTTGGCTGGAAGAGTCAAAAAGTATCTCGTACTGAAAACAACAAAAGATTCCTTTCATATATTTTACTAAAAAATCACCAATAGGTAAAATTTGATTTAAAAATTTATAGGAGGATATAAATAATATTACATATTGAGCAAACATGGATGTGAATGATAAATATTTCCTAGTAAATTCTGAATTATAAATAATATCGGATAAAAATGAGATTGCGAGATTTTCCCTTACCTTAGGTCCGATATGCTTCATACGTATCCGAACATCTTGTATAATGATTTAAATAATGTCATTGAATTATTACAGAATCATATTCATTGTTATTATATCATATATGGTTATATTCTTATATTCTTATTAGTAATATTTCATTGCTACTTGTTATTCGGGTGTTCATTACTTTATGTTATTATACATGTTTTGTCGAATAAATTATTATTACTCTTTTTAGGTTAGAGATACCACATTTAAATAATTGTATTATTGTAATATATATATAATATTTATTCATTTAATTCATTTATATAATAATTATTCAATTAAGATCATGTAGAATGAGTCACATCACATCGTGGAGACGGTAGGCCGTACGTACTCACGCGCGATGATATCATTATTTTGATATTAAAATCATATATAATTGGATGATATATCATATATAAATAATAATAATTATTTATTATTTATTATTTATATCATTTATACTCATTATCATACCCATCCAATTGATGAAATGTTTGAATAACAAACTACACCACGACATAGAGACGTTAAGCCATACATATGCACGTGTGGTGACTTTTTCATTCATAGGTTGGATAAAATAACTAATATGGTTGTACCATTTTTATAATAACATCACAGTATATAGAATATATTGGATTTATTATTTAATAATGGAAACAACAATGAAGGAAGTGGAAGAATAAAGGAACTTGAAATAGGTGTTGAGATATTTACCACTTCCTCAGGTTCTTCCATTTTATTTGATCAAAAGGGCTCCTTATGTTGGCTTTATGGCCAAAGTAAGGCCTCTAGGATGAAGGGAGGAAAGTTGAAAGGGTATTTGGGTAGGGTTTGGCCGAGAAAAATGTCTTTGGAGGTGTGAATTAAAGAGAAGGGGGAGTTCCCTTTTATAAGAGGGGTGAGGGGCACCATAGGGAAAACATAAAATATTATTTTATAACAAATTCTTATTCGGTTTATAATGGCTCCAAAGTGACTTATTTCGAGGATAGGGTGGGTATGGGCCGAAATTATCTCATCCAATAGATTTTAGGCAAGTTTAGGTTACCATTTTAACCTTATCATTTAGATTTAACTCTAAGTTAAATAATTTAACTTTTACCGTGTCTTCTTGTATTCTTACACTATATGTTTAATAAACATACAATAAACTACCAATAGAACCCCAATTGGTTCATTAATGTCATATATATTATTATATAAGTCTTTTTTCCAAACCTTAGATTTTTAGGAATAGAATATCAATTAATAATTTAATATTTGTTTAAAAAAATCTTTTATGTCAATTTTGAAACTATTTGGTATTTTGTTTTTGATAAATTCATAATAGAATTATTAACTAGAAAATAATTCATATAACCAACCATATTATGTTATATTAACCTATAAAATTAGTTAAATTCATAAAAAGTCTCAAATTACATTTATTTCGGTATATATAATATCAATTATGTTAATATTTTATTTATAAGGTAATTAATGCATCATCATTGTGTCACAAATAAATTAAATTATATAATGTCTAAAAATTATAAATATAATACCATTATGTTGGAAGTATTTTTATCTTTCTAATGAATATTTTTAGTTGAATTTATCTTATGAATAAACCTATATTAAAAATGTTTTACTTATTAAACTTTGATTTTAACTCTTTTAACTCTTCTTTGAATTAAATAATAATAAATGTACAAATCTAATACATGTGGACCTAAATGGTAATATTTTATTCCTAATTTTGTTTTTGGTCAAATTACACTAATCCAATATAATTTGGAAATGTGTTAGAGTAATAATAATATCATTTTTACCCTTTATTACCCTATATAATTTTAACCGTGATAAATAAAAGTAAAAAGTTACTATTCACCAAAAATAATTTTTATCTTATTGAACCATATTTTATTTACTGATATCAACCATGTCTCTCAGATTTTTGAAATATCACTCACAGAAGTGGTAAAATTATATTTTATGTAAATTTGCAAATTCTCCTAGGAGGTGGGTAAAAGACGGTAAAATTTTTATATATCTAAAATTATTATAAAATTACTCCAATAAATTTCATTGAACTTATATAGGTATTATGTATCTATTTTTACCTAAAACAATTTAAATAAAATAAATAATTATTTAAATAAAAATTCGGTTTTAAACTATAACTCAGTGTTTTCACAATTCATCAAAAATTGGAAGTTTTCAGAAAAATAGAAAAAATTCACCCTAAGTTAATTTCGATATTCCGAATCCGAAAATAAAGTCCATTTTGAAAGTTAAAATTTATAAAATTTCAAAAAATGGGAATTAATATTCATAACGGCTAGTTTATATAATATTTTAACAACATATCGTTGTTTAGTGAAACTTGGTATTGCGTACAATGAAAGCTATCGAGGAAGGTTGCTCTTGAGTGTAACGCAAGCCAAGACAGTGTTGTGTGTAGTGAAAGAATCCTTTGGTGTTGCGTATAACATAATACATAAAAACAAAATATTTCTCATAAAATCTCAGGGTGTTACAGTTATCACAGAAGAATGTTTATGTTTTAATCTATGTGAGGGAAATTTAACTATTACACGAATAAAGTGTAAAATACAGTGGGGTGATTCTTGGTTACATTAAATTTCACGTTTTATATTTAATTTCATAAGGATTTTGTGGTACCAATATATTAGGGTGGTTAAATAATTAATATAGTGATCTGTCTATGATTCTTTTTAATATGCGCATCCTATCATTTTACTATTAGTTTGAATTTATAGTTTTCTTTATATATCGAGTATTTTATCTCATTAATATCTTTTTATATATAAGGTTTCAACCTTAATAAATAATAAATAATTTTGTTCAACTCTTTCTACATGGTACCAAAGTCTAGAAACATTTTTAGTCTCTCTCCATCCCTCCCTTTAGCATCATTACTTCTGGACGCCCCCTTGTTACTCTTATGATTTCCATACCTTTTTCAAAAAAGTTATCTTACATTGTCATTATGGATATTAGATTTTATTTTAGATTAAATTTTCCTTACATCCATATACAAACAATCTTGTACATACGTACTTTTTGAGATGATATTTTTCAATAAATAATTTTTGTCATAACCTTTTTTAAACCAATTTTGAAATCTTTTTTCAAGTATGGGAAGACCATGAAATTCATATAACTAAAATAAGAACATATTTTACAATAGTTTTGAAATCATCTACCTTATATATTTTTATGTGTTAGTAACATCACCTTGGAAAGAATATTATCATTTCATGTTTGAATTTTTTCTAAAAAAATTATTAAAATGAGATAGAGTATGCTCTAGTTTGAAATATAGTGTTAGAATTCATAAATAATTGGGGTATGGATCTATCTATGATGGATCTATTTGAATAGATCTTTCAGATATATTTTATTTTAGTTTACATTTTTAATTTTACATTTATATTGATTATTTAATCTTGATATTCATATTTATAAATAGAGTTTTGTCATTATTCTGGTGGAATATTTTCTTGGCCCAATATTTTTAAATATTATCAATGTTCAATGTGAGTGTCTAGTTTTAGATTTTTGGGAAATATTTATCATATGTGGTCCATTCTGGAGGTAAGTGGATTGACACAAAAGGGTCCTCCAGTCCTGGTCCTCTCAATCGTGTTTTTCATCATTTCTCAAGTTCGTAAATGCATCAGTGTTATTGAATTATTCTAAGATAAAATAAAATTGTTTTCGACTACTAAAATAATTTTATTCACAAAACATTCTTATTTTAATTTTAAAAACTTAAATAACATTTGGATATTTTAAAAAATTATCGTGAACATAGAAAAATATTTTTTGAAAAACTATAAACAAACTATAGTTTCAGTGGAAAATATAGTTTTAGAAAGCTAATAAAAAATTATTTTTAAGAAATAAAATAATCAACCTGAATTTTTATAAAATAAAAAATTATTTTTTTCCAAAATAAATTCTTTAAAATAAAAAATAATCTGTTATTTTAAACATGGTACTTTTTTAATAAATTACACTTTTTTTCTGAAAATTCGTAAACAAAGTTGTTGTAAAAATATTCAAAAAAACTAAATCATGTTTTAAATGATACAATATATTTGGTTAAATCACAGTCAATAAGTCCTTTCATATTGAAATAACAAGTATATAAGGCCTAAAATATATAAAAAGTGCATGTGTTGAATGGTTTTTGTCATTAATTTAATTATAAACATTATTTAAAAAACAATAAAACTAATATTTTTTTAAAAAAAATATTATAAGAAAATAAAAGGTATAGTGATTCCAAAAATTAAATTTTTCTTAAAAAAATTATATGGGAATATTTATGACAATTGTAATATATTTTAGAATAATTATTACTATAATGTATTAAAATATATAATTACAAAAATTAGAGTATCACATAATTTAATAAATAGTGGTCCCCATGTTCTTGTCAATGCATACATCATTGTTTGTGACTATTGAAAATTGTACAAAATGGAACATCACACTACAAATCACCGAATAACAAAAGAAAACACCACATGCATTAGGGACATTGATAAACTTCCCACACCAGTTTATGAAACTAGAACTACTGTGCATAGAATGTAACCAAAGGCTCTCCCAAATCATTGAATAGAAAAACCATTAAAAAATCATATAGAATTCCTACTGAAAACATTAGAACCACAATCATATACAATTGATAAAAGGGTGATGTGTATAGTGTTTAGAGTTTGGAAATTTTATGTATTAGTTGTGTGTGCGTGAGTGTTAGGTTTTTGCAAAGGAAATGAATCCATGGAAAGGATGGTGGTGGCTGATATGGTGATCCTATAGAGTAGGGATGGTTTTTTATTCAATTTGTTTGGTTCATTGACAAGATGTGAAGACGTATATAAGTAGGGTTAAGCATGGTGAAACAGAAGAAATGGGGGTGATCACAGGTTCTAACAAGATAAATCATCACATACCATAGATTTGGAGAGATTTATTCCTTGAGAAAGTCAAGTAGTGGTAGTAGCAGGGTTCAACGAGAGTGGGAAAACAGTCTGGTTCTATGAAATATTGAAGTCATGAGTGGGGAAAATACCAAATTAGGGTTCTTTTTATGACAACCCGTAAGGATTTTATTCGCACTTTACAAAAGTGATCCTAAAGATACCCCTTTATCAGTGTTAAAAAGAACTAATAATGATATATTATTATCAGTTCTAAAAAGGGGCTAATAAATATCTAATCTTAATAATATATTTATATATATTTATAAAATTATAAATATAATAAATATATTTATTATACTTTTTAATTATTTTAAAAGATATATATTATTTATAATTATAATTATATATAAATATATTTATAAATTTTTCTATATATTAATAAATATTATTATATAATTAAATATATTTATATTATTATATATATATTTTTAAAAATATAAATATAATGAATATATTTAATATAATTTTTTAATTATATATATTTATTTATTTATTTATTTACAATTACAAATATTTATAAATATTTTTATAAAATTATATATATATATATTCCTTAATGTATACCAGAACGGCATGAACCATAGTCTAAAACCAATGGTCCCAGAAAATTATTAATAAAAAGAAATTTGGGAAGACACAAAAAGCAAGGTAAAACAATACAATAAAAGTGGAAGTGTCACCAAAGAACAAAAGATCATCATTCGCCTCTTTTTATGATTGTCACCACTTCTTTAGAAGCCGCCCCTTCGGCTCAGATATCTACCTCAGTTAAATTATATAGGATCCCGCCAAGCATTATCATGCTCATATATGCTTAATAAATCATCATCATCAACATGAGAATCAGTATCTTGACCTCCAGGGGAAACATTTTTTTAAATAAAACCAGAGTTGTCCTTGAGAGTTACTCTTTTCCTCAAGAACTGTACCAGATTATTCATGAAAGACATCCCTACTCATGGACCTATTTAAAAATGAAGAAAAGAAAAATTACTTGGATCATGATTATTTGGCATAGTATAAAACTATTTAGTTTCTGAATTCTCTCCCTTTATAGCACAAAACATCATGTCACCCACTGTATCCTCAGTACCAGCTTCTTCATCCTTGTCTATTCAATTGCCTATAAAGGATGGTCATAGCCTGACATTCCTATGGGTTACCAGCTGATAGCCTTCTTCATGCACTAAAACATTTTTTTCATTTGTTTATAGCTCTCTCCTTTCATGCTTCCTTATCTATTGCATCCTATAAATGTATATTTTCTGAATAATGAACATCTAGAGGTGCCACATCATCATAATCATTAATGGGGGCCTCCCACAGACGATTCACCACATTATCTACATTTATACATGTAGTTACACATGTAAATATATTTTAAGTTATTTAATATAAATATAAATGTATATCTAAATAAATATATTCAACTATATATTATATGATTTTTTAGATAAAAAATTAATACTTTATATTTATTTTAATTATTTTCACATTTTGTTAATCAATGTATATAAATAAACTATTAATAATTTTGACTTATATAAATTTGGTAATTTTTTATATATAAAATTGTGAAAATAAGATTATTTTTTAAAAGATATATAATTCATATTTATATATTAATTATATATATATATACTTATTATAATATAAATCTTATTTAATGATAAATATATATATTTATTTATAATTATAATTATAAATAAATTTTTTTTTAAATATTTTTATATGATTATAAATGTATTTATATGATTATATACCATAATAATATATATTTATTAATATACATGTATATATAATTATATGTATAATTACTATATATTATTAAAATATATTTATTATAATTTTATAATTATATATATATACATTTATTTATTTATTAAAACGGATTGATCATGGGTTGAAACCCATGACCCCAAATTTATTAACAAAAGAAATCATACAATAATAAGAATGAGGGAAATGGTCAAAAAAGACATCAAATACCTACAAAAAACAAGAGATCACTCACCCCTCTTTTTCCCATTTTTTTGGGTATCTCCCTCCTCCCCTTAAATGCCGACCTCTTTTCAATGTCTTAGACCTTTAGAAGGGCTCACCTTCCTCAATCAATGACTAGCTAGAGGATTCCATTAATATAGAGAAGAATTTGAATTTCCAAGATAACTTTTGAAAGTTCATCACTGGGTTGGACCGAAAGCCTTCTTCAATGTTAAAAGAAAAATTCTTCTGGATTAGAAGATAATCACCACGTCCAAATACATCTGGTTCCATCATCGAAAAGGTGACTTCATGTTATGATAAAAACCATTCATCCACCTCCATTCTAGAAATAGTTATTGATTATTTGGATTTATAAGGAGAAAAAATTGGAAACCCTCATTATCCAATAAAATTTCATTACCTTTGATGTAATTATTATCCATCACATTAATGGGTGTAAGTGGTACCTTCATAGATTGGGAACCTCCTACTCCAATTTCATGCTAGTAGGGCCATAATCCACAATAGGCTCGTCATCAGCCTTCTTAGTCATTGAGCTTTAATAACTACTGATGGAGGAGAAAAAATTATTCTTTTAGGACTTGCTAGTTGAAACCATAACATGATTTTTGTTACCATTCCTTTTGGATCCTGCAATAACATTCCCTTGTTGTAATTATCCATCCACTTCTTTTTGAATTTCACATTCGATGTTAGATTGTTCACTACTCTCATAAGAGCCTCAAACCAATTTGTTTTGACTCATCAAAGTGCATCCAAGAGTCCCAAGATAAAATATGTATAGAGATATATTTCTGAGGTATTGTAGCAGTATTGTAGTAGGTGTTTTTTGGTACTATTGCAGCTGAAACTATTCATCTGTTAGGGATTTCAGGCCACTAGTTTGGTTCTCTAGTCCTTCAAAGCATTCCAGCCACCCAAGGACATCATTCCAGTAAGTCTTTCGGGCTACCTTAAGGCATTCAGGCCACCTCAAGGCCTTTGTGCCACATAAAATTTTTATTAAAATAGACCAAGAAGAATCTATAAGGAGCAGGCTCCATATGAGGATTCCGAGTAATGTGCATTCACCATAGCAGAGCTAATGGATTATGAAGAATAAGTGGTTATGAAAATTTTCATTAGGATGAGCATGTTCATACACAGGAATCCTAGTTAAACAGCCTCTCAAAGGTGGAGAGATAGAACCCTGATGTTGACATTAGGGAGGAGAAATTCCAAGGTGTTATAGTCTGGATGATTTTCTATAAGACCTTCGGGTCATGTAATGTCACGAAGACTATGAGTCATATAAGGGTTCCTCTTCAACCCTTTAAAGGTGTATTTTCAAAAGTGAATAAAAATAAATTTCCTTTGGGACATTTAAAAGAAACTTATCATTACTATCAGAGTCAAGATCAATATATTTTATGTACTCATCCAAAACAATATTAGTACAAGATATATTGTTCAACACATTAAAAGGGGTTTAATTACTTTTAATCATCCTAGATGACTATGATAGAGACACATTAGTCAATACCACTATCAAAAAATCATTTAATAAAAGAGTATAGAACTACACCCCAGTTCCATGTGAGTTAAAATATGAATATGGTGAAGCTCCAAATCCCAAAAAAAAACTTCCCGTATACAGAAGTGAATCCTCCATCTTGTAGCATTGTTGGTCTAGAATTCACGTCCTTAGGAAAGTCCAGATTATCAAAGGTAGCTAACATACACCATTTATCAGTGACCTCTTAATTAACAGGATGTTAATTTCTCTCTTCATCTAATGTAGGCAATTGAGGCATTTCACTAGTCATCAACCCCTCATCAATGTTCCTACCAAACAAAGGGAAAAGATAGGTTGAGGAAGTATGCATTCCTCTAGATCTAGTATTTTCATCATGGAAATAGGTTCTCTTATGCTAATCCTTCCTATTATATGAACTTTCCCCATGGGAATGTGTTGAGAAAAATTAATAAGAAGCAACTCTTCTATTATTTATTGTGTTGTGACAAAATAACTTGCATTCCGAACAGAACTTCATGACATTATCATATTAAAATTTAATCTCAAACACATCAAATCCAGTGGAGAGAAACAGTAATAATATATTTTGTTAAAAGGTTTTATCAACACTAAGACTGGTGATTATAATAAAAATTTATTACCATAAATACTATTGATAAGGGTTACACCTTTATTATCACATATAAAATATTCCTTTATCAGGGGTTTTTTCATATATCTAATAAAGGTATGAGTTTTATCAGTGCTTTCGGTTTAGTAATAAAAAAATTAGGTTCTATATACGCACCAATTTATGGTGGTGTATGATGGTTTTGGATTTATGATGATTTTTTATTTGATAAAGAGTTATTATTGTTGGTTTACATTTTATCTGTTTATCAGTTTGAGTTTGGGAATTCAATGGAATGACATAGTCAACCCAGTTAGAATTTTTCATTACTAGACCGATCTGGGTTGAAGTTGAGATGAAGTTTAGGATGAATCATCTATTAGAAAAACATTCACAATTATTCTTTGGGTTGGTCAAACATAGAAGAAGGTGGATTCTCCAGTTGAGGATTTGAGGAATATAAAGGATAGTTGAAGAAGACAACAAGTAAATAGACATCTGGGGATTATATTTATTTTCAATGGAGGTAAAATATTGAGGAGATTTTCCCTTAAATATTAGCCACTATATGAGGGTAATATTAGAAACTTGGGAATTGTGGAATTATATTAAATGAGAAATTATATAGTGATCCAAAGTAAGAGAAGCATATTTTCTAAACATAATGAATCTAATCATTATAATAGGGCCGTTTTTTGAACATTAAGAAATAAGTTGGTATTTTTTCTGATATTAGATTAATATTAAATTATAAAATATATAAAAATTGGGAAAAATGATGTATATTCTATTCGAGAGATTATAGAAGAAGATAGTAACACACATTTTAAGAGTAGAGTGATGAGATCAGAACTAGGGATCTATTAGATATCCCGAAGATGGTCTGCTATTGAACAAGATGTTGAAGATGAAGATGAGGGTAAAATGGATTTCATGTTTCTTGATCATAAACATCTAATTTTTTTAGTGGTAATACTGTGTGATTTCAATTGGTGGGTCTTTTCCAAGCATATTTTTATTCTTTTAAATTTTACTTTATCTCCATATTTATGTTCATTAAATAATTCATTAATGTATAATGATTTCATATTTTTTCATTTTTTTTCTTTCTATCATCCATTCCATGATCAACACATTACCAATAAAAGTTTGTTGTTCATCGAGTATAGATTTTTAACTCAGTATGGTTTGGAGTTTATGGTTTCCTTTCAATATTTAAACTTTTAAATTCTTGATCAATAATTTTGTGAATAATGGGATCTCAATTTGGTTATGGTAATCAACAATCGTTATTTTCTATGACTAAGTTTTAACTAAAGGAGGTCAGAAACTGATATCTTAGTTGTTGAGCTCGAATTTTCCAACTTAATGAGATGCAAGGATATATATTTAGAACTATGTGACGATTGATTTTATTGTGTGTAACATTTCAAACAGATGAATAATGGATGAACCTTGAGAACCACTTGAAAAAACCACTTTTTCATTTATGATCTTTTATGTCCTCTTATCACACACCATTGCTTTTTTTTTCTATTGTTTTAAGGTATGATAATTTAGAAAAAATAATAGAATTTTTTTTTTATAAAAACAAATCAAACATAGAAATATAAAAGTAATAATAATAATAATAATCATGACAGATAAACTAAATAGTGGAAACCTCATTGGGAGAAAAACCCATGTACTTTTATATTGTAGTTGTTAGTAAATAAAGACATGAATAAAAGTTGAAAAGGATACACAAAAACCTATAATTCAGTAAGAAATCTTAAACATATCATCGTGGTCTCATTCCAAGATATGATACTTAAATGAGTATAACCTCGCTCAAATACTCTACCTACTTTTTCTATTGAGACATAATGATGAATCAAGGGACAATATAATTCTAGGAACCAAATTTTTTTTATATGACTAATGTATTCATCATATGAATAAACCATGAAACTTAATCAAGAAACCATAATAATTAAAAACTACACATATTGTATGAACTGACATACAAAATTTTAATAATTTCCCTAGTGGAACTGATCATAAGAAATCCCAAAAAAATATTTCGGATGGTATCAATAGAGTAAACTATAAAAAACTAAAATTTAACAATTTTTTTAGCAAAATTTTTTTAAACAGATGTTGATTTATTGATATTTTTGGAACAATGTCTAAAAATGTAACTACTTGTAAATTTAGTGAGGGTTTTAGAAAGCATCACTAATTCAGCCATGTTTTATAAAAAACGTCGCTAATTTCTTGAAATTTCCAAACAACACCACTAATTTGGTCATGATTTTTCGGAAAGGTCGCTAAATTAGCATGATTTTTCTGGAAATGTAGTTAAAATTTAAATTAATAATGTTTTTTAGAAAATTAGGTTATTTTAGTGAAAATTTATCACACTATTTTAAAACATATAAAATTATATACAAGTATAATTCTCTTAATTTATATATATATATATACATTAATAAATACTTTTATACAAATATAAATTCATATTTACCTAATAATACATTAACCAATATTTAAATATCATAAGATTTATATATATATAAACACAAATACACATAAATAGATAAGTATATATATATATATCCCATAATATGAAACTCAATGGTAGCTTTTCCTATGGGTCTCGACGGGTTCTCATGTTCAATCCTCATCGGGGTTTTCCCAACATTTGTGTGTTACATGTTTATATTAGTAATATAGGTCATTTCCCCACATTGGTGTAGATATATATATGAGTGTGGGTGTGTGTGTATTAATATATATATATACACACAAACACACATTTTAACACTCACAAAAACACCCACATATATAAATATATAAATAAATAAACCTATTTATATTTATTTGTAATGACACATATTTTTTAAATTTGGTCACATTTTTATGAAAAAATGGCTATTTTAGTGACATTTTTACCAGTGTTTTAAAACATGAAAAATTTTATATATATTTATAATTATATTAATGTAAATATATATATAAATAAAAAATTATAATTATAATTATATATTTGAATACATACACACACACACACATAGAAATATATATAAACATATATATGGATAATTTTGATTATCTAATGTTTCCTAAAAACATGGCTAATTTAGTCATTTTTTCAAAAAGATTTACTAATATAACTACCTTTTTTCAGGAAATTTGAAATTTTTAAATTTAGCGATATTTTTATGAAATCATGGCTATTTTAGAGATATTTTTACTACTATTTTACAGAACTGCTAAATATATATAAGTACAGTTCTATTCATTTACATATATATATTTATATGTATATACAAAGATATTAAAATATATTTCAATATCATAATATATATATATATAAACACACACACTGGAACACAGATATATATTTAGATTTCCCTCATGATGCATCACAATGGCAGTTTCCCTTGTGGGTCTTAGTAAAGTCCTGTTTTCGAGCCTCATCGGGTTCTTTCCTGCATTTGATATATATATACCCAAAAAAGCTGAAAATGGTGACCATAGCCCTAAAATTTAATGTTAAAAAGAGTAAAAGATAGGAAAATATGATTAAAATTATAAAAGAAACATCACCAACATTAGTGTGACGTTCATCATCTATTAATTCTACCACACCTTCAATAGGAGCCACCCCGACCCCTCTAGTGTCGGCCTCTTTTCCACTATTTGGGAGTATGCTTGTTTCCCCCTGATCATCCTTGTCTGATGGTGAATTTTTTCTAATAATTGGCTGACCATTTCCTTAAACCATGCCAAAATCATTATGAAATACATCTGTACAATTAGATCTATTTACGATCTCATGCTATGAGAGTTTCATCAAGCTATGATCAGAGACTAGAGGTGTACAGACACACATATATAAACACACACACACACACACACACAGATATATATATATATATAAACACAAGAACACACACACACACACATATATATAGATACATATATTTATATATAAAACACATATATTTTTTAAATTTAGTAACATTGTTACGAAAATGTGGCTAATAATATATATAAATATATATTTTTTTTATTATGTACATAAATATAAAAATTATAGTTATAATGATTTATATGTATATATACACATATATATTTACACACACACACATAAATATAATTAAAAATATATATAAACATTAAATAGACATATAAACATATAACTATATATAAAAAAACACACACATAGACATATATATAAGAATATATATATATATATATAAACATATAAAAATAAATAAATATATATTAATATAATAATATTATATATAAATATATATATATATATTATTTTCATATTACTGAAATCTATTAGTCATTATATATATAGAAAAATACAATTTAATAAACATATTTTGTTGAGATGAGTTGATTTAGAGCAAGGCAGTAGGGGAGGGGGCACACATGTGTGAAGGCCAAAAGGGAGGAGGATCTTCGTCACTCGTCATCATCCTTGGAGGGCAGTAGGGAGGGGAACACAGCTTATCAAGGGGAAGGGACACACAACTAATAGGGATCATCTGAGTGAGGAGGCTAGAGGAGGTGTGTCTGAGGGAGGTGGAGTTGGTAATGTGTTCATGGATAGCATGGATCCTCGAAGGAATGGGTAGCGGATGGAGAATGTACATGAAGGTCAGATATGGTGGGGAGTAGGGATCAGAGGGTGGAGGATTGTTGAAGGGAGGAGGATCAGGGGTGGGGTGCCCACGTGAATGTGAACATGGAGGGGCATAGGGCAGAAGGTTATTTGGAGGTTATTAAAAAAATATTATATAAAAATATATAATCATGGAATATTAGAAAATATTTAATTAAAAAACACCCATGATTATAGAGTTTTCACTAATTACCAATGATTATAAACATCTATAATTAGTAACACCACATTTATTAACTTTTTTCATAATCATTAGTAAATGAATTAGAAATATTATAAAAGGTCATGAATGAAAAAATTAAGTTGCCACTAATTTTGGTGTTTTATGTAGCTTTACCACCACATTAATGTATATGATTAATCTAAAGATGTTAAAATAGATAAAAATATTTTGAATGATCATTGTAATATTACTAAAGAAAATAACATTTCATTTTGAAATAACTTATTTGAAATTTTAAAAATTAAAAAATATGAAGGAAAATTTTTTCTTTGAAAATAATCTTGAAAACATGGAAATTAATATTCTCTGATAATATTATTCATAATGCAGGAAAAAATAAATTCTATATTGTACATTAAAATAATTATTTCATTCACACCTTTTGTAAAAAGTGCCTCATTTTGAAAATAACAAGAATATTCCTTTTAAAAAAATTATATGAAATTAAAACATGTCTAGAAATGACATTGATTTAATCATTTAAAATTGTCAATATATTTTTGAAAAAATTATAATGAAAATATAGACATGGAATAAAAATATTAGAGTGTGAAAAAAAACATGTTTGGTTATCCATAAAAATGTTATTTTGGTATCTGGAGTAAAGAGTGAAAAATGAAAGGAAAACATTTGATTTTCACAAATAAAGATAGGATAAAAAATATATTTTTAATATATAAAGATAATATTATTCCCCCAATGAATACATGAACATAATCTATCATGAATAATGATGGGATTGTGAAATAAACCCTTACCCCACATTGGCAAATTTTGAATTATAACCCCAAAGAAAGGAATAACCTCAGATGAAATATACATACAATTAATTTACAAGGAAACATGATATATCAAATAAAATTGTTATCATATACACCACATTATTGAAACAAGTGGTGAATAAAACATATGTATCATAAGAAAATAATGAGATGAGAAACCTTTACCATCATATTGAATTTTGTTGAGAGCCCTCTAACATCCTGTATAATAATTTAAAATTGATTATAATTAAATACTATAACAATTTTCATAATTATAATATCATTTATAATCCAATTATTATATTTTAACTCTTATTTATTAGTAATTATTTTTTAAAATTTTCGTTTTTAGGTGTGAACGATTTTAATTTTCATGTACGATTCAGTTCTCCAATTGTGATCTTTGTACTTTGATCAGGGTTTCATTAAATCCAGATTGTTAAAAATTATATAAATATCATATTTATTCATTATATATATATATATATATATATATAAATTCATAGATGAATTTATTGATAGAAAAATGAATTACACTCTCCATAAAGACGGTATATCGTACATACACACCCATGCTATTTCCATTTTTCAATAAATGAAACAAAAGAAATGTAAATAATAACACATTTAAAAATAATAATAAAATCATATATAAAATTTTTATTTATTAAATATATCTTTATAACCATCCATGTAAATTGGTCATGAAAAGTGAATTTCACCACTTCGTGGAGACAATAATCCATACGTACGCATGAGCAGTATTTTTTGCTTTCCATAGCTTGGAAATGAGGTGGATACTGATCAAAAAATAATTATAATAACAATTTATCATATTTAAGGTACTGAATTCATTATTTTTTAATTGTTACAATGTATTTTGAGGGTTTAGAATAATAAATAAAATTGAAAACGCTCGGTCCGGAGTTATACCTCTTTACTCGGAAACATTTTTTGGCTTACACCTTATGCATTATAGGAATTGTGTTTTGGAAAACCATAATATCATTGATTTGGTAAAGGACTTTAAGAAGATATTATTACAATAAATTTTCAATCCATAAGGCTCAAAATGTGTGAGTAGCAAAGGAGAATATGATTCCTTTTAGTAGTAAAGGGAGGCTCACCCTTGAATTTACTTGAATTAATAAATTGGTATAAACTAATTTTATAATTAAGTGAATCAAAATTAAAATGTTTGGAAAATATTATTATTATAAGTTACAATTTTCTAATATAATAAATTTTCTAAATGTTTAAGGTATTTTTAAACCCTTATATCTTAGTTTTAACCCCCGTTAATCTTTTTGACTATTACCTCAATATCAATGTTTTATATTATTTAAGGGTTAATAATGTTAGCATAAAAGTAAAGGGATGCATAAATGGATTGTGGCTGAAATTTTCAACCATATAATATTCACTTGTATGAATATATTATTTTTATAAAACTTCTGTTATTAAATAAAATATTGTTTATTATAATATATCAATAATGTTATTTTTAGGAAACACGTGAAATATTGAAATAAAATATGCATATAACTCATTAAAATGGTTCCAAGATGACATGTATTAAAAATTAATGAAAATAATATCATAATATAATCGTCAAATAAAATTTTTACAAGTTTAGAAGTCATTTTAAACCTTATCATTTTTAACATCTTCATTAAAAAATTTTATCCTGAACCTTAGTAATGAATTATCAATATTAATAGTTTATTATTTTAATTATAAGTTTAATATTTGTTCATAAATGGTGAATCGATCAAATGTTAGACCATATC
Organism: Viscum album; assembly: GCA_963277665.1. Classification (NCBI taxonomy): domain Eukaryota; kingdom Viridiplantae; phylum Streptophyta; class Magnoliopsida; order Santalales; family Viscaceae; genus Viscum; species Viscum album. The sequence goes on along the minus strand of OY728128.1, from coordinate 1,585,735,927 downwards.
ACATCTTAATTTTCCTATATCAATATTTATATTATTCTTCAAATAATTTTATAAAATATATTTAACATAAAATACTATTAAAGACATTTTAAGAACTACTAACACAATTTCACATTGAAAACCACATGACAACAATGGTATTAGAAAAAAAACTTTCAAAAAAATATTATATGTTATATTTATGTTCACATTTTTGGGACACTTTAATTAACCCAAAAAAAATTACATTTATTTTTTTAAAAAGAATTTACTAAATTTTTTTACTACCTATACACGCGCTCTGTCAGATTTCTACAAGAATTTAAGGTAATTATTTCATAACTAAAAATTAAAAATAAATAACCATGATACAAATAAATAAATTATGTTTAAAATATACTTTTATATTTATTAAAATTTTATATTTAGTGACATATTTCATTAAAAATCATTAAATATGTTATTTTGAATTTTATAGCCTTTAACAAGAATTACACAAGAATTTGTATAATTCACTTGTTATATAATTAAAAAATTAATATATAAACCTAAATATAATAAATAAAACATAATATTTTAAAAAAATGGTAAAATACTACCCACTACTCAAATATTATCAATAGGACACCAAATATGACTTTTCGAGAGCTACACATGCATTGTGTCGGCACTAAAAATGATTTTCATATTTTTCATGAAATGATTTCCAATTTATATGGTTTGGATTATTTATGTATGATATTTTTATTATATTATCCTACATGATTCTTTCCCTTTGATCAATATGTTTTTCTATCATCTTTATATCTTTGTGATATCATAAAAGAAATTATATTTTATAAAAAAAATTTAATATTCCTTACCAAAAATTTAAGATCTTTAGAGAAATATTAAAAACTCAACAAATGATAGATTTGTATTTCTGAATCTAAAAATTTATTTTTTTCATCAAATTAAATAATTATAATTGGAATAAATAAATTTTATTAAAAAATCATTAAAAAAAATTTAAAAATTGTTTTTCTAAAAATGCGTTTTTATACATATAAATTAACTTCTATCAAGAATTTTAATATTTTTAATTAACATGTAATTAATTATATTACTATAAATTAAATTTATCACACCACAGTTCAATTGAATGTACAAAAATGGAATGATATTTTCAATTTACTTTATTTAATGAATATAATTGAGAGTATTTGAAATATATCTATTTTTCAAAATTCACTGAAAAATAAATAATTTAAAAAATTATCAATATGATAATTTTGGAATAATAATTTAAAAAAAAAGTTCATTATTTACAACAATGTTTCAAGAAGTGAATTTATATTTCATATTATTTTTTCAAAAAAAATCAATAAAACCCATTTTTAATGGAAAAATGAATATTTAAATCATATAATAAATTCAATATAAATATAATTTCTTCACTAAAAAGTTTATAATTTTTTTTAAAAGTTGGTTATTCATATTAATTCTTCAGATTTTATAGCTAGGATATAAACGTATACTATGTTTTGATTGATTTTGACTTGGAGTTCCATGTATCAAAAGCTATTGAAGAAATTAAATTTATTTAAAAATAAATATATAATAAAGTCACTATGTGTTGAGTTTTACTCCCTAAAATAAATACATGCTCATAATTTTTTATTCATCATTAAATGACCAACCGTTATTGAAAACCAACATCGTACTTAGAGATAATAAAAATTATTTTCAAATAGGAAAGATGGAAACATAGTTGTTACGTAAAATATCACATATTCATGTTACCATATAAGGAGAATATTAGTGTGAATTTAAAATATTGTAAAGTATGAGAATAATGACATCCATGGACTAATATAGGGTGATATAGAACTTGGTGATGAGATAGTTTATGGAAAAATAATAAATTAGTGAGTTTTGAAAAAAGACCATCAATTCATTAGAAATAAATGTAAGAGGATAAACCTTTTATATCAAAATATTTTTTTCCAGAGTGGAGTAATTCATATACCATTTACACTAATAGTATAAGGAAATATACTTACTTAAAAAGTAGAGTTTTATCCTTTAATCAATTTCTAATAAAATCTCCCCTTTGTCTCCAAATGAAATGTATTCAAATTTAATATTTCATACAAATAAAACTAAAATCAACTTCTAATAGATCATGAGATCCCAAAAATGATAAGAAGTTATTCCTCATATCCTTAATAAATCCATAAAAATGTAATATAATCCCAAAAATGAATAAACATTCATATGAATAAATAATAAATTAATCACCAAAATTAAATAATTAAAACAAATGTCTAAAATAGATCATTAGATAAATAAATAACAATATATCCCCAATCAACTCAACATTAAATAGAATTTTAACCTCAAATTTTATCTCATACCCATCACCTTAAATATCTAAAAAATATAATAGAATTCTTCCCAATAATCCTTAATGTTATACCTAGTGGTCATATATACCTCAACCCAATGAAATGTCTTCTAAAATATCATCAATCACCTGAAAATCAGAAAAACTAAAAAAATATTTGATCATATAATATTCTTCCAAAAATAAACACAATAATTAGTATTTAAATCCTTAAAAAAATTCATATTTACTCAGAAATTACATAGGATAGTTATAAGAATTTAACCCTTGTTTCCCTTCTGTATAGGGTTCAAGACCCAATACCATCCTAGATGAGACGGATTTCCCCCGAAATATAGTTTTACTACATTATTAAACTACAGAAATATAATTCATATAAGGTTTTCAAAAATATAATTACCATCCTAAAAAATAACATTAATCATTAAATCACTTTTTATCTTCTAATCTTTCCTATAAAAATTATTATTTCCCAGAAAATAAAATAATCATAATTGAATATTATCACCTTAACATAAATGTTCATATTAACCCTAAATTTTATCAATAACATTCAACTTATTTCCACAAAATATAAAAAGTATTATTCCTTAAATAACCACCTCACTAAAAAATATACTAAACCAAATGGTTTTATTTAAATAAATGTCACCCAAAATATCCTTAATCATGTTAAACTCCCATCCCAAAAAATGTAATGGCCCGAACCCACGTGGTCCATTACTTCCCCAAAACATGGCTCCATCGAAACGGTGGCACCGGTCACGGTGGCACCGTGATGGTCGCAAACCGGTCACGGTGACACCGTGATGGTGGCACCGTGATGGTGGCAACATGTCCTCACCGAGCAGTCTTCGTCCCTTTTTCTAGTTTCCGAATTTTTCTGGACCCGCAACATATCTTTCAACGTCAAGATGATTTAATGCCTCTTTAAAATTCATTTAAACCCCAGAAATAATATCTAAAATCCCCCAAAAGTCTGGCAATCCTTAAAATTACCAAAACGTGTGGTTTTACTCGGTGTCATGCCCTTCCTCGTACCTCCCTGTTCCACCCCCATTGTGCATTTTTCCTCTGTATAAAAAGAAAAGGTTTAATACACAACCGTTATTCCACCACCCCAATGGGAATAATTAAATAATAATTAATCCCATCGTGTGTAACCTCCCAACCGCAAAGGAAACCACGATCCGACTTTCTATCCGTTCAAAACATCTTATCACATAACAATAGAATCTGGTCTTTATATCATGCTAGAGTTTCTTACCTCCCCTTTTTGTCTGGATTTCTTCTTCTCACTAGTGCGCTTAGAGTCCCCCATCCCAAGGCTTGTGGTACGCATGTGCTAGAGTTTTTTTGATCGTCCTTGGAGTCCCTGACGTTCCTCCCCTGCAAGTCGTGCATCCCCAGTTCTTGGCATGTGGAGAAGAACTTCGATCCCTAACCAACCAAGTAGGGATTTTCCTTCATCTCTCCATACTGTGTATCATGTGGGGTTGGTACGCTATTGTTCTGTGTGAATGGACTAAACCATACATTAACAAAAGATAATAAACAGACTATTAAAGAATGATGGGGTGCGTTTGACAATTCTTCTCTACTCTTTTATAATTTCTATATGTTGTGAACTGTGTTGGCCATGCTCACTAAAAAATCATACCCATTGGTTGTATTTCCTTGCACACTAATGAAACACTATCTTCTGTTATAATTGAATGGATCCAATATGGGAATTTGGTTAATTACGTAAACTCGGCTGATTAAATTAATTTTCAGTGAACAACAATACTTTTGTGGTCACCCCAGTTAACTAAACTGAAATAAGAAAACTCAGTGAATGATGTGCTTGAACCTTGATGTTTCCCTACTGTGTTTCGGTAGTAGGTGTGTTGTACTGTTTGATGCTTATGGGGTGATGTGGATGGGGATGGGATCCTCTATTGTGGTAGAATTGTTGGTTGTGGAACTGAAGCTGTGTGGGGATATATATTGAGGATTGGTTTGGTTCTAGTACTTTGAGGGTTCTCACTGATCCCTTTGTTGTTGTGGCTTTACAAGAGAACCGGGTGGGAATGCTTAAATTTCGGTTTTGCTGTTTCTATTTCTCTAGATTGTGGTTATGCCTATTAGTTTCCCAGTAGTGCAGAATATACTTAAATGGGATCACTTGAACATGAAACCCAGAATGGGTTAAATGGGGAGTTGGTTTTGGGAATGAGTTGTGACTTGGTCGCGAGTGTCGTGCCTTTCTTTTATGAATGAATAGCAACGAGGGTGTTTTTCCTTAGGTTAGATTTGGAAACCATATGTTGGGATGAGTTCTTGTTACCTATACATATAATTGTAGTTTTATTTTCATATTCACGCCCCACCCAAGTTGAGAAATTCGTGTCGAACACCTGCATTTCATGGGGGATGGTGTTTTTTCCAACACTTTTATGAGTGGCTAGTTATTAGCTCCTTTTTTTCTCCCTTTCCTGAATAGGCCATGAATCTTCGGGCAGGATGTGATGGCCTGAGGTCCATTATTTCCCAAGATTCTTTAGGCAAGGTAATTGTGGTGGTCGGACCAGGTGTGTGTGGGCAGGTTGTTTCCCAATAGTCTTCGGGATGAGGCCCAGGTTTCTCCGAGCGTGGCAGTAGTTGTTCTGACCAAGGTGTTTGCGGGTGTGGTTATGCGTGGAGGTTGTGGCCCAGGTGTTTGTTGTAGGTATGTGTGGTTGTGGCCCAGGTGTTTGTGGGTGGGATGTGTGGTTGTGGCCTAGGTTTGTGTGGGCAGGGTGTGGTAGTGGGACTACGGTGAGAATGGCGGGATTGGTTTGATGCATAGGATTTCTTCAATAACTAGTGTGAAAGTGGTGTGGGGTACCCAATTATTGATGTGCTATTATTATATTACATTACTTGAATTGCGTTATTTGTGGAGTGAGCCTTGGTGAGGCTAGGGTGGCTTGTTTTCCTTACTAGGTTCATTGGTTACCTCTTTTTCGACGGGGCATTAGAATTCCCCCCCACTTGTGCATGATAGTATTTGGTTTTCCCTACTGAGTATACTTGTATGCTCACCCTACGTATATAAAACTGATTTCAGGTTTCCAGGAGAACTTTAGGGATCGTGCAGGGATGTACTAGCTCAGATGTTGGGACAGTTGCAGTTGCTGTTTTTTTCTTTTATTTGGTACTTTTCCTTTGTAGTCTCTTGGTACTTTGTGGCATTTACTTTTGTAACATGTATATGGGAATGGTTTTCATTGGCATTAATTTTACCCCCAATTTTTGTTTTGTTAGGATTTAATGTCTTATCTCCCAGTCCTATGAAACAAAAAGGGTAATGCCTTCGATCTTGTGTGTGATTCTATACCCTTGGTGCTAGTCGCCACTCTGGGACCTATTGAAGGCTGGTCTCGGGGGTCATTATCTCTCCTTCAACTTGAAGAAGGAAGGGTATTTCAATCTGTTGTCTCTTCCCTCATCTTGGTGAAGGCGGGTCGTGACAGAGTGGTATCAGATGGAGGTTGAGAGATAGGATAGAGTCTGGGTTAGGAACATTGAGGATTGCATGCAATAGTAGGGAAATAGTGTTGGGTGATCTTGGTATGTAAAATAGGATAGGGAAGACCGTCTAGGACACATGAATTTTGGGGCCCCCCGTGATCCGATGAAAGGACTCTGGGCCTACCGAATGACCAATTAAGGGTACAATGATTGTAGGGTATTGAACCGAGGAAAGGGACATGCATCATAATGACTTGTGTTATTGTGTTTATTGGGTATTTGGGGATTTAAAATGAATAATAAGTCTATGAAAATTTAAGAACAATATTCTATACTACGCGGGCTTAGGAATTCCTTGTTTACCTTGTAGCTACGACACCTGGGAGACGACCATGAGTAGTGCAGGTGATCAAGGCCCATGATCTTGAATTGGTCGATTGGTAGAGGACTGACCGAGAGGAGGAGGATGATCAGTGGTAGATGATGATTTGTGCCTTTCAGTGGCAAACCCTCAGGAAGTACGAGGGTAGAATCTCTGACATGGAGATAGAGAGCTGGCTATAGGAGTTGGTGATAGCTTTCAGCATGATTCGGGCTCCGACGGAGTACTGGGTTCGTCTGGCTACGAGCTCGATGCATGGAGCAACACATTAGTGGTGGAAGCTTTATATTAGGGAGAAGAGGGAGGTTGAGGTCATGTGGGTTGACTTTGAGAGGGAGTTCGGGGTGAAATTTCTCTCTTCCATGATGATGGCTGAGAAGAGGAAGGAACTACTCTCTCTACAGTAGGGGAGTATGTGAGTGAGAGAGTGGAGGATCATGTTCAAGGATCTCCTTTGATTTTCTCCCGACCTCTTCCCGGATGAGGAGACTCGGGCGAGACGTCTTGAGGAGGCACTTCGGCCTTCTCTCCATTATGTCGTTACTCTCTTCACCCTACCGACGTACTTGGAGGAACAGAAGAAGGCTGAAGTGGTGGAATGGATGCACACGCTGGGAGGTGTATCGCGAGAGGGAATCCAGTTGGGATCGTCAAATGGGAAAGTCTTTAGCAGCAGGCCTCCAGCATCAGGGCCCTCTAGGTTTCAACCAGTAGGAAGCAGGCCTCAGTAGTTCCGGTTCTGATCTCCTGGCCCTCACCCTTTTCTTTCGGGCCTAGGGCCGAGATGCTTCATCTATGGAAGCCATGGGAACCTTTGGAATCAGTTCCCAGATAGAGTAAAGTGAAGAGAGAGTGGGAAGGTTCAGCGCCCACCTCAGCAGCAGCAGTTTCCAACTAGGCCCTTTCAACAACAGTATTCGGGGCAGCAAGCTCCCGCTCCTTCTAGGGAAATCATTACAGGAAGAGGCTGACCTCAGGGCACTCCTTAGGGACATCTACCGGGGTGCGGTCATGGAGGCGGCCGACCGCCGAGGGGGAGGGGAGCTGGGCTTGGACAGTTACATGCCGCAGAGGCAACAGCTCCAGCATGGCCAGAAGTCGTCCCAGATACGATCAGCTTGTTTAGTATTCTTGCATATTCCCTGTATGATACAGGAGCATCTCACTCCTTTGTAGCACCTAGTCTGGCCTGTGCTCTGGGTTTAGACGCTGAGAGACTTCCAGTTCCCCTGGTGCTGAGCTCACTAATCAGAGGTCAGACCGACTTGTTTTATGTTTGACGAGGGTGTACATTGATGATAGAGCCACATCAGTCTATCAGTGATATTTTACTATTGAAGATACAACCTTATGATGTCATCCTAGGAATTGAATGTATGTTCTATGTATGTGTCGTCATTGACTGCTTCCTAGTAAGGGTCGTGTTTTTAGATTTGGGCGGCCGACGTGTAACCTTCATCGGTGAGCAGGGTTTCCAAAAAATTAGCTGGTGAGAGGAGCCACTCCTTTCGTTGTTAGATGAGGTATCAGTGGAGTTTGTGGATGTAGAAATGTTTTATGTTACATGGGTCGTTAGTGAGTTTATGGATGTATTCTCTATGGAGGTGGCAACTCTACCCCCTTGATGTGATGTTGAGTTCAGGATAGACTTTCAACCTAGTGCCCATCCGATTTCCATGTCTCTCTACCAGATAGAACATTCTGAGTTACGAAATTTGCGGATTCAGATTAATGATCTGATGAAGAAGGGTTTTTTTCAACCAAGTGCATCACCATGGGGTGCTCCAGTATTGTTCGCAAAGAATGTAGATGGTGGTCTCAGGATGTGCATAGACTACAAGAGACTGAATCAGGTGACAGTCAAGAATCGCTACCCTCTTCTGAGGATAGACAATCTCTTTGACCAGTTGAGGGGAGCAGGTTGGTTCCCTAAGATCGATATACGGTCTGGATATCACCAACTGAGGGTGAAGGAGGGTGACATCTCAAATACTACCTTCAGGTGCAGATATGGGCACTTTGAGACTGTGGTCATGCCGTTCGGCGTCACGAATGCTCCAGCTGTGTTTATGGGAATCATGAACTCCGTCTTCTAGGAATACCTGGATCAGTTAATATTCGTGTTTATTAATGACATCTTGATCTTCTCAAGATCAAAGGAGGATCATGATAAGCACCTGAGGACTGTTTTGGAGGTCCTCCGACAGCACCAACTCTCTGAGAAGTTGTCCAAGTGAAAGTTTTGGATGCAAGAAGTTCCTTCCTTGGGCACATGGTGTTCGAACAAGGAATAGCGGTGGACCCATCGAAGGTCAAGGTGGTTTTTTCTTGGGCAGTTCCCAAGAACATGGCAGAAGTTTGTAGTTTCCTTGGACTAGTAGGCTATTATCGGTGGTTCGTGCACAACTTCTCCTGAGTTGTAGCACCTTTCACATCCTTGACCAAGAAGGACCAGGATTTCATGTGGAATGAGCAATGCGAGGCAGCCTTTAGATATCTGAAGTAGAAGATGGTATGTTCCCCAGTGTTGAGGTTTCCAGAAGAAGGAGTGGAATATGAGGTATTCTATGATGCTTCAGGACAAGGCCTCGGGTGTGTGGTGATGCAACGATGAGGGGTGATCTCTTATGGGTCTAGGTAGTTACGTCCTCTTGATCATAATTATACCCCCCATGATCTGGATCTTGCGGAAGTCGTGTTCGCACTAAAATTGTGGCGGCATTACCTCATCGGGGAACAATTCACGGTCTTCAGAGATCACAAAAGCTTGATGTATATCTTCTCCCAGTGGGACCTGAACTTGTGGCAGTGAAGGTGGATGGAGTTCCTTCAGGACTACGACTTCGATATTTCCTACACCTCAGGAAATGGGAATGTGGTGACTAATGCCTTGAGCAGGAAGTCACAGAAGGATGGGGTTCTAGAGTCGGCAGATGCTTGGAAGGCGATGGAGGAGTTGGATGCCCTGCATCGGGATGTGAGGATGGATGGTGGTATAGGATTCCTGTAATATAATAAAGTGCAGTCTTCTCTACTATGGAAGGTGGAGGAGTCTCAGTGGGGATACATAGAGAGTGAAGTGATGCATGACTGGGTTAACCAAGGCGATGCTCCAGAAGGGTGGACAAAGGATGTTCAGAATCAGATGGTTTTCCAAGGGAAGATGTTTGTTATTGAGGCGATGCGTGGGAGAGTTCTTCGAGAGTTCCACAACTCACCCCTGGAAGTACACCTAGGAGTTTCCAAGATGTACCAGGGTATGAGGAGACAGTTTTGGTGGCCCAGGGTAAAGCATGCGGTGGCAGAGTTTGTGGCCAAGTGCCTAGTGTGTTAGAAGGTGATGGCTAAACACCATGTTCCAGGCAAACTATTACAACCCCTAAATGTCCCCGATTGGAAGTGGGATGACATCTCGATGGATTTAGTCATTGGGATACCCATGGTTCAAGGAGGCTGCGACGCTATCTGGGTAGTGGTGGATTGGTTGATGAAATCAGCTCACTTTCTGGCGATCAAGGAGTCGGGTGCAGTGGATGCCTTAGCATGGAGGTACGTGGATGAGTTGGTGCGGTTTCATGGTGTTCTGAGGTCTATAGTCTTGGATAGGGATGCATGGTTTACCTCACGAGTCTGGAGAGGATTTCAGGATTCATTTGAAACCCAGCTACGTCTTAGAATTGCTTTCCATCCCAAGACATATGGACAGACAGAGCGCACCATCCAGACATTAGAGGATATGCTATGATCATGTATTCTAGACATCGGGGGATCGAGGGTGTGACACTTGCCTCTGGTAGAGTTTGACTACAATAATAGCTATCACTCTACCATTGGCATGGCTCCATTCGAAGCTTTGTATGGAAGACCATGTCGCTCAGCCATGTGATGGACCGAGGTTGGGGAAATAAGTGTTCTTGGGCCAGAAGTGGTGCAGAGCATGATGGACAAGGTTCAGCTTTTACGAGAGAGGATGAAGGTGGACCAGGACTGGAAAAAGTCATATGTCGATAATCGGAGGTGACCCTTGGAGTTCGAGGGCGGGGACCACATATTCTTGAAGGTCTCCCCTCGGCGTGGACAACAGAGGTTTGGTTGGGGAAGTAAGATTTCTCCAAGGTTCATTAGACCCTTAGAATTGTTGAAGAGGGTCGGAGAAGTAGCATATCAGCTAGATCTACCGCCGCCACTGCTAAGAGTACATGATGACTTCCATGTGACTCAACTCCGACGGTATCTACACAACGTTTCACACATCATCGAGTGGGGAAAGCATGATATCGAGGACGGCGTGACTGTTGTGGAATGACCAGTGGGGATCGAGGATTGTGAGGAGAAGGTGCTCCATGGATGGACCATTACTTTGGTTCATGTGTTGTGGAGGCATGGAGGGCTCGAGTAAAGTACCTGGGAACGTGAGGCACAGATGCTTGCCCAGTACTGAGAGTTGTTTTGAGTATTTTTCTGTTTTGTTTGTATTTGTTGTGATGGAAAAAATTACCTTGTTAACTATGTAATGTGTAGTTTTCCTTATCTAGTGGATGTGTGTGAAGAGTACTGACTATGGGGATGGGAGGACCTGATCCCTAATCAAGACACATTAAGGTGGATGCGATTAAACCTTTGTGGGAGAGTCAGTGCCACCCAAAGCAGATAGTATCTTGACATGCAGGAAGAAACTCCGTAACCCATATGACTGGACTGTTTGAACCTCGAATGATTCCTGATTACTTAAGAAAGAGGTATTCCTAGATTTACATGAGGTTCACTCCTGAGAGGTATCTTTTGATGTGGTTGTTCGAAACCTCTCTTTTATTCAGGTATAGTTTTGATTTTGGAGGGCGAGAATAGTTTGAGAGTTATCTAATGTAATAGCCCGAACCCACCTGGTCCATTACTTTGCCAAAACACGGCTCCACCAAAACAGTGGCACTGGTCACGGGGGCACCAGTTACAGTGGTACAATGAAGGTGGCACCGGTGATGGTGGCACCATGACGGTCGCACACCTATCACGGTGGAACCATGAGGGTGACACCATGACAGTGGCACCGTGACGGTGGCACCGTGTCCTCACTAAGTGGTCTTTGTCCCTTTTTCCAGTTTCCAATTTTTTCCTCTCCCGCAACATATCTTTCCACATAAAGATGGTTTAATGCCCCTTTAAAATCCATTTAAAGCCCATAAATAATATCTAAAATCCACCTAAATTTGGGAAAACATTAAAATTACCAAAACGTGTGGTTTTACTCGGTGTCACGCCCTTCCCCGTACCTTCCAGTTCTGCCCCCGTTGCACGTTTTTCATTCTTTTAAAAAGAAACGGTTTAACTCACAACCGTTATTCCGCCACCCCAATGGGACTAATTAAATAAGAATTAATCTCATCATGTGTAACCTACCAACCACAAAGGAAACCACGATCCTGCTTTTTAGTTGTTCAAAATTCCTTATCCCATAACAATAGAATATCGTCTTTATATCATGCTGGAGTTTTTCCCTTCCCCTTCTTGGCTGGATTTCTTCTTCTCCCTGGTGCACTTGGAGTTCCCCCTCCTCGAGGCTTGTGGTGTGCCTATGCTAGAGTTTTTCTGCTCATCCTTGGAGTCTACAACTTTCCTCCCCTACAAGTCATGCATCCTCAGTTCTTGGTGCATGGAGAAGAACTTCAATCCTTGATCAACCAAGTAGGTATTTTCCTTCGTCTCTCCTTACTATGTATCATGCGGGGTAGGTACGCTATTTTTCTGTGAGAATGGAAAAAACCAGACCATAAAAAAGATAATAAACAGACTATTAATGAATTATGGGGGGATTTTGACAATTCCTCTATACTCTTTTATAATTTTTATATGTTGTGAACTGTATTGGCCATGCTCACTAAAAAATCATGGACGTTGGTGGTCTTTCCTTGTGCACTAATGAACCCCTATCTTCGGTGATAATTGAATCGATCCAACATGGGAATTTGGTTAATTACGTAAACTCGACTGATTAAATGAATGTTTAGTGAACAAAAAACCTTGTGTGGTCACCCCAGTTAACTAAACAGAAAGATGAAAACTTGGTGAATGATGTTCTTGAACATTGATGTTTTCCTTCTGTGTTTTTGTAGTAGGTTTGTTGTGCTGTTTGATGTTTATGGGGTGATGTGGATGGGGATTGGATCGTTTATTGTGGTACAATTATTGGTTGTGGAACTGATGTTGTGTGGGGCTGTATCTTGAGGCTTGGTTTGGTTCCAGTACTTTGAGGGATCTCACTGATACCTTTGTTGTTGTGGCTTTACCAGAGAACCGAGTTTGAATACATAAATTGTTGTTTGGCTGTTTCTCTTTATCTAGCTTGAGGTTATGCCTGTTAGTTGACAATTAGTGCAATATTTACTTAAATTGGATCACTTGAACATGAATACAAGAATGGGTTAAATGGGGAGTTGGTTTTGGGAATGAGTTGTGACGTGGCCGTGAGTGTCGTGCCTTTCTTTTATGAATGAATTGTAATGAGGGTGTTTGTGTTTAGGCTAGATTTGGAAACCCCAAGTTGAGATGAGTACTTGTTACCTATAAATATAATTATAGTTTTGTGTTCTTATTCGTGCCCCACCCAAGTTGAGCACTTGGTGCCGAACACCCCCATTTCATGGGGGAGGGTGTTTTCCCCAAAACTCATATGTGTGCCTAGTTGTTAGCTCCTTTTCTGCCCCCTTTACTAAATATCCCAGGACTCTTTGGGCAGGCCGTGATGGCCTGAGGTCCATTATAGCCCAGGATTCTTCAGGGAGGGAAATTGTGGTGGTTGGCCCAGGTGTGTGTCGGCAGGTTGTTTCCCAAGAGTCTTCGGGATGAGGCCCAGGTGTCTTCGGGAATGGAAGTAGTTATTCTATCCAAGGTGTTTGCGGGTGTGGTTATGGGTGGTGGTTGTGGACCAGGTGTTTGTGGGTGGGATGTGTGGTTGTGGGCCAGGTGTTTGTGGGCGGGATATGTGTTCATGTCCCAGGTGTGTGCGGGCAAGGTGTTGTAGTGGGACTGTGGTGAGAATGGAAGGATAGGTTCGATGCCTAGGATGTCTTCAATAACTAGTGTGAAAGTGGCATTGGGTACCCAATTATCGATGTTATATTATTATTATACATTACTTGACTTGTGTTATTTTGTGAGTGTGCCGTCGTGAGGCTTGGGTGGCTAGTTTTCCTTACTAGGTTCTTTGGTTATCTCTTTTTCCACGAGGCATTAAAATTACTTCACACTTGTGCATGAGAGTCTTTGGTTTTCCCTACTGAGTATACTTGTATGATCATCCTTGTATATAAAACTGCTTTTAGGTTTCTATAAGGACTTCAGGGATCGTTTAGGGCCATACTTGCTCGGATGTTGGGACAGTTGCAGTTACTGTTTTTTTTCTTTTCTTTGGAACTTTACCTTTTTAGTCTCCTGGTACATTGTGGAATTTAATTTTGAAACATCCATGTGGGAATGGTTTTCTTTGGCTTTACTTTTACCCCCAATTTTGGTGTTTTTGGGATTTACTATCTTATCTCTCGATCCTATTAATGAAAAAGGGTAATGCCTTCCATCTTGTGTGTGATTCTATACCCTTGGTGCTAATCGCCACTCTAGGGCCTATTGAAGTCAGGTCTCAGGGGTCATTATCTATCCTTAAACTTGAAGAAGGAAGGGTAAGGGAATCTTCTATCCATTATCTCATCTTGGTGAAGGCATGTCGTGACACAAAAGCACAAAAATGTGGTACCTATTACATTAAAAATATGATCAACTTTAGACGTATCAACCTAAGACACTTTAGTTATTTACTATAACACTTTGGAATATCATTGGTTTCCCTAGTTTCTATTCTCCCATTCCTTATAATGGTTCATAATGAAAATTTTAATTATCACATAAATATCCCCTAAGAGTTTCTAACCAGGCACACAGTTAGGGAATACTCACTATGAACTTGAATGATGTCTAAAATATATTCAACCACATATTTTCAGAATTATTATCCCTAGTAACATTATTTCTAAAACTACGTCCAACTGTAGTATCCAGACAGGGATATATTTCTAGGAAATTCACATATTATCTATCTTACCAAAACGTCTGTATGATATCCTATAACTAGACATGTCCTCATAGTCTATCATAAGACTATGTTTCGTAATATATGTTTTCCTAAATATAGTTCCCAAGGAATCTACTGAACTTTCTCTGATACTAATGGTATATACCCCAACTCTAGTATCCCAGAGTCAATGGTTACTTAATTATAATGAAACTAGATAACATTTTTGGAATACTAAAGGAATGAATAGTTTAGAAGTGTTGGTAACTAGATACACACTTGAATCTCGTATATATATAAAATAAAATAAAGTTTTTTTGATAACATCATTATTCTCTCTAGAATATCCCTGCATATCAATCATAGTACAATTGTTGGCCTATTGGGGAAAGGGAAAAAATAAAGGGTGAGATAAAATTCTCAATAAGTGTTACATAAAATGGATTCTTCTTGAGTAAAAATGGAATAATAAATATTGAAAGGTAACCCAATTCCATTTAATTTGTAAACTGAGCATAATGAATAATATGGAATGAATAAGCAATGATCAAATAACAAAATATAAATAATCAAAAGATCATATAACTTATCAATGGATATCAAAACCATTGAAATAATTACATGGATGTTAATAACTAATTTTATAATTATGGAAATTATAATGCACGAAATCTTATACTTACTATCTAGGCATCAATCCTCAACATCATACATAAATGGGTAAGGTCTTGACCAAAAACCCAACCTAATTTTTCTCATAATACATAATAATTCATTGAGGGGATATATAATTATGGTCCCCACCCATCACATAAATTTTCAAATGTATTCATCATATTAATAAAGAAAATGGCTTAATCAACTTTACTTGATAATCAATAACTATCTGTGTTGGACGAACAAGCATACAAAATGCTGATAATTTCCCCAGTGAATCTGATCAAAAACCTTCCAGATAATTATTTTTTATGGAATCATTATATTATAACCCCAGTAAATCAGAAGAATAATCAATTTACATTGACATAGATAAATGTACTTTTGACAGATCACTTGAATATTTCTTAAGGAAAACACTTATTTAATTTTAAAATCAATCATTTAAGATTTAATGATTTACAAAATATTAAAGAAAAAAATATTATTTTAAAATAATATTAGAAAATTTTAAAGGATTCTTCAATGAAAATATTTCCCATGAAGGTAGAATAATATATTCATATGGTGAATGTTAAAAAAAATATTTCACTCACTCATATAAAAGGTGCCTCATTTAGAAAACGATTAGCTGATTATTTAAAAAAAATAAAAGATAGTAATTCATCGGTAAATATGAATTCAATATATAATTATAGACTAATATATTTATTCTTTAAAACATTTTAATGAAAATATGCACATGGAAGAAAAATATTCCTCATAGAAAGAAAAAAATATCAGTTTTCTTTAAAAAATTAATTTTGATATCTTGAGTACTTAAGAGTGGAAAATGAAAGAAAAAAAATTTAATTTATATAGATAATGGTATGAGAATAAAATATTTTTTTATTAACATATAAATATCATATAAATCCTCCAATGGACACTTAAACAAAAATAATCATGAATAATGATGACATTGTGTTAAATAAATCCAAACTGCTTTGGTAACTTTTGAATCCAAGCCCTTTTAAAGAAATAACATAAAACGAAACTTTATATACCTTGAATATAAATATAATAATGATATTTCATATCAAATTTTCATTATATACACCACATGAATGAAACAAGTGGTGAATATAATATATGTATCATTGAAACAAAATCGAGACGAGAAACTATTATCTCAAGGACTACTTTCTTCATGAGTGATCAAACCTCCAATAAAATAAATTTAAATTTATTATAATTATTTACTAGAATAATTTATATACTTACAATATCATAAGTCATCAACTTATGACATTGAAACACCCATTTATTAAAAATTATATATTAAAATTTTCATTTCAAGGTGTTAACTATTTCATTTTTCATGGATGTTTCTGTATTGCAATAACATTCCATGTAATTTGATCATAGTTACATTGTATAAAGAATATTAAACATGATATAAATATCTTATATGATCATTATATATATATATATATATATATCAATCCATAAAATTATAATGAGAAAAATAAATTACACCATTCATAGATATAGTAGGTCATACATATGCATGAATGTTATATTCGGTTGTCGACAGATGGAACAAAGAAAAGATAAATAATAATTCTAATGTAAATAATAATAATATAATAAATAACATATATATTTATTAAATCCATCTTCATAAACATTTATATAAATTTGTAACAAAAAATAAATTACACCACTACGTGGATATGGAAAGTCTTACGTATGCATGAGTGATATTTTCACTTTCTATAGGATAGAAATAATATTTATACTGGTTGTTCTATCTTAATAATTTGAATTTAATATAATTTACATACTTAATTAATTATTTTTTAATGGGTAACTCATATTTATAGTAGGTACAAGAAGAAATAAAATTGAAAATGATCGGTTAAGAGTTATACCACTTTGTTGAGAAAACTATTTTAGATTAAACCCTAAACCATAAGAGAATGGTATTTTGGAAACAAAAGAGGCTCCAAAATATGTTATATAAATACAGGAAGGTGATATTTTAGTTAAGTTTAGAGATATAAGCCTTATAATGTGTGGTGAAAAGAGGTGAAGAGGCTCCCTTTTATAAGTGAGGGGAGGGGCCCTCTTGGAATTAATTAATGTATTAAATTAATACAAATTAATTTTTAAAATCATGTTACTATGTAATGAGAAATTAATAATCTATTATGATTATAATTTTATATCCTACCATCCAACAAAATTTAAATAGGATTAAGTATGTCATTAACTCATATCTCTTAATTTCAACCCCTATTAATCCTTTTTAGAACTACCACAATGTCAAAGTTTTCAACTATTTAATGGTCATGAATATTAACATAAATGGATAATATTCACATAAATGGACCATGGTTGGTATTTTTAACCATATAACATTCTCTTTGTTGAATTTAATATTTTTAAGATTTTTAAATAATTTAATAAAATTTTGTTTATTATAAAATATCATTAATTTCATTTCTTGGAAGAACATAAAATATTATAATATAATATGTGTCTAAATCAGGTAAAATGATTCCAAAAACACATTTATTTGATGATTTAAAAGATATGGACATAAAAAAAAGAAAATTAAATAATTTTTTTTTGTTTTAGATATCATTCAAACCCCAATGTTTTGTTTTAACCCTTTAGTTGAGCAATTTAAACCATAATCATGGTAATAACTGTTTCAAAATTATAGGTTCATAAATTACTTATAATTGAAAATTGGATCAAAAAACGAAAAGGGATAAAATTTTATACCACTTTCCATCCTAATTTTCTTCTTATAACATTTATATATTTTTTAAATAAATTAATAAAAACTATTTATTCTACAATACTATTAATGTCATTCAAAATACTATTCACATATTTTGACTTTGAAAACAACATGACTACATTGTAATTATAAGATAAACTTTTAAATATTACAAAATATTTTATATTTACCTGTAAAATTTTTTGAGCACTTTTACTCACCCTTACAATATTACTTTTAGATTTTTTAATAACATTTACTGATTTATTTTACTACTTCCATAAACATTGTGTAAGTGTTACATAAGAATTTAAGGTAAAGATCTCTTCACAAAATATTTAAAATAAATTAACATCATTAAAATAAAATAATCTAGTTCTTAATAAACTTATATATTCCTTAATAATATGTTCTTAAATTATTAAATTTTTATTTTGAATTTCTGAGCCTTATGCAATCATTACATAAATATTTGTACAATTCATTAGTTATATAACACACAAATTCATATATATCAATAAAAATAATCAATAATACTTCATATTTAATAAAAAATTCTATAAAATACTTAAACCTCTAAAATATTATCTTCAGGACAACAAATTTTACATTGACTCTGTTGTGCAAGCACTATGTCAGCACTAAAAATGATGTTCATATTTATCATGATATAAATTATGATTTATCATTTAAGAATTATTTATTTATCCTATTTTTAGTATATTATCACGCAAGATTCTTTATAAAAATGTAATAAATTTTTATATAATTTTTATATCTTGATGATATAATTAAAGATATTATATTTTATAAATATTAAGTTTCTTTTAATTTTCACCCAAAATTTAAGTTCTTCAGAAAAATATCTAAAATTCATCATAGGTTAAATTTTACATGATGAATCAAAAAATAGTTTCCATTTCAACAAATGATATTCCTATAAGTGGAATTATTTTAGTTAAATATAAATGAATAAAACGCAAAAAATAACATTGTCTTAGAAAAATGTGTTTGAAGCATAAAAATTAACCTATATTTAAATCATAAATATCACTAATTCAAATAGAATTAATTATTTTATTATAAATTAAATGTAACATATTTCACTTCAAAACAAAATCCAAAATATGATGGTTCTTTATAATTACGTGATTCAATGAAAAGAAATGACAATATTAGAATATAAATTTTTTTCATTATTTACTAAAAAATCAACCAATTCATAAAAGTATCCAAAATACACTTGAATATTATTATTATATGATGATTTAAACAATTAAGTTATTTTTCGTGAATTAAATTTTATAAAAATATTATAAAATAATTATATTATTCATTCACAAAAGTAAATAAAATCTATTTTGAGGAAAGAATTTATTTTTAACGAATACAATAACATTATTAATAATATGATTGCTTCATATAAAATCTTTATAATTTTTTTAAAAAAAATTGGTTATTTATATTCATTTCATCAGTTTAATGGCATGGTTAAAATAGAATATTATATTACGATTCATTTAGACCCATGGTTATATATATCGCAATATTTCGTAGAAATAAAATTTATTTAAAGATAAATATATCATAAAATCTTAGGGTTTTACATTCAACCATTAGGTTTTCAGAAAAAATAACATCCTAATACATAAATTCATCTAAATATTTCCTTTGATACAAACTATTTGGACTCATGACTTTAACAACTCATAAATATGAGTTTAATAGTTATTTTAAAAAAATTAGGTCAAACAGTCATTTTTATTATGAACGTAAAGATATCTTTCTAACTTGGTAGAGGGAGACACAATACATAGCCTGTTGAAAAAATGCCCAGTGGCCCATTATGTAACCCAAAGGCCCAGTGCAGTGTCATGACTGCATTATACTGCCTACGTAATGCCTATATCATCTCCTGCATGTGTCATCATCAGTGTCACCGCCAATATAATATTTGTATTGTATTTGGGCCCAACCAAGCTTGAACCCAGGACCTCTTGGGTGTGGAGGATTAAGGCTGAGTAGCACTCAACCGTGATACTTGACAAAAAACGTGTGTATGGTAAACATTCAACTCTAAGTGGGGGCCCTACCAAGTCTAGATCATGTTGCACGTTCCCTGACTAAGCAATGATCTCGAATTACCTTGTGCATAATATGAACTGTGTCCATGTTAGGTGGGACTCAAGTCTATGCTAGTTCTCATGAAGTGTATGAGGTCAAACCAACAAGTACCACTAGTCTAACATAATAAAAATTATTAAATTATATTACATTCCCATGATCTTTTTGGTTTGCAGTTTTAGAGAATTAGTAAAAAGTATTAAATATTAAACCCCTAAAAAATATGTCTACACTTCCACTAATAACCATTTTCCATAAAAATAGGATTCTAAAATATAAAATATTGTTTCACTCAAAACACTTTTTATTCAGTCCAGATATGTCACTATTTTCCTTCCATATTCCCTAAAAATCCTTAATAAATATGAAAAACATTTGGAATCATAGGATTATAAAAATAAATCTCCGTATAGGATATATAAATAAATTAAAACTCATTATCCCTTTTAAAATTTCATGAAAACCTGTTACGAAATTTTCTATTTTATATACTAAATATTATGCTCAAAATAATCATTAATTACATCTGAAATCAAATTTAATGGCCAATTTTTTTATAAAACAACATTTCAGAAATTATAAAGGTAAAATCATAATCTTGAGAGTTAAATAGAAAACCTTATAACTCATGAAAAAATGTTCTCTAAGAATATACTTTTACCCTTAAAGGGGGAATAAAATTTCCTTCAAACCTAAACTCATTACCATACCATATGAAATCAAAATAATTCCATCAAAACCCATTTAAAATAATAGAAAATACATATAGGTGCCTTATGAAATTATCCTTTCATTCACTATTATAAGAACCTTTACAGAAAAATCACCTAACTAGATCAATCCCATATCTATTAGGAGTAACATATCACCAAAAAAATCTTTTACTTTAACAAATGTTGCTCTATATCAGGTTCACGCATCATTAGAGCTATATTAGGGTCACTCATTATTCATATAAAATTTTAAATAACTATATAAATAATAATATACATATATAAGTCACATTAAATATAAAAATAATTTTTATTGGAATCCAATAACATAAGCAATAACACTTTCAGTTATCTTATTAAAATGAGAATAATTTTTTTTCATAGAAAAAATTTAATAATAGATACGATAAAAGGAATGTTTGGTCAAGCGGTATACATTAAAAACATTCTTTTACACTTTTGGTACAAAGAGTTTCATATTCCCTATACATAAAATAGAATAAAAATTTCCATTTTAAAACCTTTTTAAAAATTCAATGATTGTGGAAAATTAAATTAAAAAAATAATATTATTATAATGAAAAACATTATTAAAACATTTTGGATAATATTTATATTAAAGATAATGATTTTAAAAAAATTTAAGTAATGTTTTAATGAAAAACTCCTTCCCCCATTTCTTTACTCACCACACACGGCCTTTACATTCACGGAAAATAAAATTATATGAATTTAATACTTCATTAAAAATATTATTTTAGTTTCTCCCAATATAAAAATTACATTTCAGTCATTAATTACAATATTTTATATATTTTATAAATCTATTATGTTCACATTGGACGTTTTGTAGGCATTCAGTTAATAACGTCAAAATAACATCGGTGCATTAAATGTGGTCAAATGGATCATGATTACATTATCTAAAGAGTCATAAAAATATTATAATTAACATGTTTATACATTATATACACCTTTATAACCATTCTTGTAAGGTGTTCATGTGATGTTCCACACCTGGATGCCACTCAACAGGTGACCTAAGCTCGGTGTGCAACATGGACTCAAGTGCATCTCCCTGAATGGTAGAGGCTTCGAATGGGCATCGGGGGCTTAGATTGTGTCTGTGGGGATACTATTCCCTGAGTTCCAAAGTGTATCATAGTGGGTGAAATTAAACATAGGTAAATATCGTAAGCAACATAATTAAAAAGAATAAGAAGCTAATGGGAATTGATAAACAAGGGATAAAAATAACAGTATAATTGAAGGCACAGTGGAAAATATAGACAATAGTAATTATAACTGAAACAACTACAATAACATTCAAAAATAGATGATTATATGTCATGTACTATATAGGTGGAAGACATTGATAAAAATTACAGGCATAACATGTTACATAATGTATAACGGAAATCATAGACTATCCACAACATCCCAAGTTCCAACTCAGTCCTATGCTATCAATCACCATACTAAATAGAAATAAATCAGGTTTTTGGACTCATATGCTTACATTTTTCAACACTTGAAACCATGTAATCCAATCCAGGAAAGAAACAACGCCTAGAGAGGGTGTGAGATAAATCTCAGTGAGCCACCACCAATGGTGTCTTTAACATATGGCCCATGTAAAGGAAATGCAATAGTGTGAAGACATGTATATATAAAGTATATCAGTACAATGTAACTAAATACCCAAGTTCCTTCTTCATCCATTGACTAGTATCTAAGCCTGCATCCAATTAATTAATTATTATTTTACCAATTTATATTGATAGGTCATGTGAGGTAGTTCCAAAATTGACATCACCTCTTCTTAGTATAAATAGAAAAGGTTCCAAGATGTAACAAGTCAACCATGATCAATGATATTTAACAACGAAGACCCAAGGAAATAAACACGATGATGTAGACCTCAAGGGTCACTAACTCAGTAATAACAGTATCCTATCACGGTGTATGAGTGGAATCCAAGTAACGTAATCCAAGTCATTATACAATGAGGCACGTAACGAGTCCAAGGTGATCGAATAGGGTAAAATGGTGCAAACAATGACTCGGCCCGATGGACCATAACCATGGAACCTAATTTTCAATGATAGATCCCAAGAGTGTATCCGATGCATCCAGTAATGATATTTAAGGGATTCGAGGAGGGTATTCATGGCATCCAATAGTACTACATAAGGGATCCTACGATATAATACTAGGCATCTATGAAAAGGCACGGATCATGATCTAGGTGGATCTCAACCTATGAAAGTTATATCCTTGAAATGGAATGGTTTTCCTTAGTGTTCGTGGAATTCTCCGATCATAATCCAAAGTAGTCTCATGTCTGACCATTCCAATATTATCTTGAAGTCATGAAATATTTCATTTACTTCAAGCCTTGCCTTTCATTAGTGTGATAATGTCAAGTAGTATGCAACCTTTTTGTCAAGTCATTTTTTTCATGCCTTTCCTTTAATTAGTGTGACTAGTCTAGGTAGCATGAAACCAATCATTTAGTCCATTTCTGGAAGATTCTATAATTTAAGGTTCATTCTACTACCTTCCATTAATGTGTTAAGGGGTGATATGGATATAAAACCAATTAATCATTCCCATTAATTATCAAATTGAGGTACTTAACTTAGGAAGGTAAAGTGGTACACATACATGTAACTTTCCACAATTCAATTCAATATATATATAATACATTTAATATTGAAACTCATACCTTTAGAGTGGTCAAGACAAGTCACACCCAAATGGTGGCGCAAACGTGTCAAAACACTAAGCAGCAGTTATGGAATAACCTTCAATACAGAAGGGATGAAGTTGTGTTCATAACCACCAGAAATTAATCACAAATATAGGAAGAGAATATTCATATGGTTCTAACAACTATAAGCATGGAATATTCATTATATAAAAGGAAACCAATGAAATTGGTGGGTCCCACACAACAAATCAAAAATCAACGAACTTTAGGGATAAGTTATAGACCAGCCACCTTAGGGTTGTATGATCATTATCCTCTAGTATTTCCCTCCGAGTTTTCTCGTATCAGAGTAGATCTAAGAAAAATATAAAAATTCACATAACCAGATATCTTAGTCGAGAGAAAAATGGAATGACAACAGCTCAAGAGGACTTGAGTATTTTCTGTTACACATCCAACATGATAAACAGAAGCTCAATCAGATCCCGGACGTAGCAGATATTTTTAATCCCAATATTTGGCCTTACAAAATCTCAAAATTGAGTGAGAAATAGGTTAATCTTGCATATGATCGAATTAGGGAAGATGGAGGTGGCTTAATTGATCCTTAAAGGAAATTTTTTAAATTTACCCATAAAATAAATGTTGAATGGTTTGTCTGCACAGTATGAAAAACTATGTTCAATCCATGAAGAGGAAACTAGGAAAAAAGGGAACTCACATGGTTAGGCCGCATGACTGTGTGCCAACTGTGTGAGGTGGCTCTATCGGAAAAAACAAAATCCGCATAGTGTTCTAAACTGTGCAGCATTAGTGCACGGTTTACACTAAACATTGCGCCAGGCCTATTTTCCCTAAAAATATGGGTTCCAGGCATCACACATACCCCAAAAACCCTAATACCTTTACTAAACCACTAGGAATATGTACAAGGTCTGAAGTAATGATCTAGAATAAAAATTAAAGGATCCAAACCTTAGTGAATAAAGCGGGTTTTTACAATCTTCCCCTCGAAAAGAATTCATCCTTGGGTTCAACTTCAATGGTTATAGAAACAATTTCTTAGAGCAACTCTGGCTATTGTGAATGTATATTGGCTTCCATATTCCATGTATCATCTTGTACTTAGCCTTGCTTCCATAGCACTCGTACTAGAGGGAAAAACCAGCCTTGGAGAGCCTTCATGTTCCATTCAATGGTGCATACTTGATAAACGTTAAAGGTATCATGAACATTTAACTCAACATATTGAAGATCATAATTAAGAGACAGATTAGCATGATACTAGAAAATTTGTGAAACATGAAATATATCATTCATGCTAAGGTTCCTCTTAGGTAGTTGCAACTGATAGGCTACCAACCCAACTCCCTCTAGAATTTCAAAAGTCCCTAAAAAACAAGGCAACAACTTCACAAAAATTTGTAACCATATATTCCCTATATATGGTGATACATGAATAAAAACATGATCCCCAACCTTGAACTTAAGATTTATCTGATGGTGATTGGCATATGATTTATATCTATATTTAAAAGTAGTCATAAGCTTTCGGAACAAATAAAATTTCCCTAAACTCTCCTGATCGAGATGATGACTTATTAGGGCTACCTCACCAACCTCTATCCAGCACAAGGGTAAAGGGAATGGCCTACCATATAATTCCTCAAAAGGATCCATCTTAATTTTCACCTAAAATCTATTATTATAGTCAAACTCAATGAGAGGGATATGGTTCTCCCAAGAACCACCAAAATCAAAGACGCATGCCCAGAGCATATCATCTAGAACTTTTATTGTTTCTTCTGATTGTCTGTCAATCTAAGAGTGAAAAAATATAATTAGAATCACCTTTGTTCCCATAGACTTATCCAATCCCTGAAGTAACCTTGATGTCAAATGAAAATCCCGATGTGAAATTATAGTACGTGGAACCCCGTGTACTCGTATGACCTCAGAGACAAATATTCCTCCCAACTCATCAACTGAGAAAGTATCCCAAATAGGAATAAATCGGGATGAATTCATTGGTTGATGAATGACTACTCAGATAGGATTGCTACCCATCTATGACCTCTGTTATCCAACTACAAAATCCATAACAACATCGTCCCATTTCTATTCTGGGACTGGAATCATATATAGTAGGCCTACAGGTCTTCGATGCTCTGCGTTCAATTTCTGATAGGTGGAACACATAGTGATAAATCTTTCTATATGATGTTTCATCTCATGCCACCAATACTGGCTTCCCATATCTCGATACATCTTCAATATTTTTTTGATGAAATTACCATTAAGAATTGTGGGTCTCTTGCATAAACTCCTCTATTATGTTTGTAGGAACCCTGATACATCCACATAGACACAAGATGACATCTCAATCCATAGACCAATATAGTGGTAAGATATCTCTTGATATACTCTCATAGAGATCCAAGATTTAGGATATGAAAATTTCTACTCTTAACCTTCTCAAGGAGGGAATTGGTAACTGTCAAGGATGAGTGGTAATAATTCTCCTGACTACCATGAATATCTAGATGCTTCATTAAAAATAGGTCCATTATCTTCCATTCATCACTATCTTCATGTACGAACTATGATCGCGTTTTTTCAGTGAGTGCATCTGCAACCACATTTCATTTTCCAAGTGTTCAATCAAGCTAACAATCAAGGGATTGTAGTTATTCAACCCATATCCACTATCTGAGGTTATATTCAGGCTGAGAAAATATATATTTGTGTCTCCCGTGGTCTGTTTACACCACAAATCACTCACCCAATAGATAATGTCTCCATCAACATAAGGCATAGACAAGTTCTGCTAGCTCAAGGTCATGTGTTGGGTAATTTATCTGATGAGGCCTCAACTGCCGAGATCCATACATAATGACCATGTCTTCCAACATCAGTAATACTCAAATTCCAATACTTAATGCATTATATATGACGTTATAACCTATAATAGGCTTAGGAAAAATTAGAATAGGATTCAATACATGTATCCCTTTCAGCTCCTGAAAGTATTTATCACATGATTCTGACCATGGGAACTTGACTCCCTTATTTTCCAGACCAGTAATAGGTGAAGATAGACAATAGAAGTCTTGTATGAAATGCATGTAATATCCATCCATCACCAAGAAAAATTATATATAAAACACATTATTGGGATTCTACAAGGAGGCTAAAGAAATAACCATTTTAGGGTCCACCGATACTCCTGATTCTGCGATATTATTACCCAATAAGCTGAATTTTTTGATCCAGAAGTGGCACATAAAATTTTTGGCATAAGGATTATGCTCTCTCAGTGTACTTAGAATGATCTCAAGAGGTTTATCATGGTCTCTACAAGTGTGAGAAAACACTAAGATGTCGCTTATAGAGACCATGACAAAAGTGTCCAAATAGAGGTGGAAAACCATATTCATCAATGATAGGAAAACATAAGGAGCATTTGTAAGACTGAATAGTATAAAAAGGTACTCATATAGACCATAAATTCTACAGAATGTTGTACGAGGTATGTATGACGGTCTGACTCACAGTTGATGATAACCCGATCTCAAATCGATCTTAGGGAAGAAATTTTCTCCTCAGAGTTGGTAAAATATATCATATATTCAAGGAAGTGGATACCAGTTATTGATCGTACATTGGTTAAACCTTCTTTAATCCATGCACAAATGTAAGGATCCATCTTCCTTCTTGGGGAAAAGTTGGGGAGAACCCTTATAGGATGTATCGTGCTGTATACAACCTTTGTCTTTTAAATCCTATAACAGATGCTTGAGCACCGAAAGATCTATATACCCCATTCTGTATAGATCAATGGATACTGTATATTATCCTAGAACAAGGTCAATTTTAAACTCTACCTATCTCTCCAGAGGTAAGCCAAAAAATTTCTGGGAAAGACATCCATGAAATGATCCGCTACTGGAGGGTAATTAGCTTGACGTAGCCCTGATCCTCTATAAAGATATTTACAATATGGGAGGCCACACTTCTAAGCCCATGATTCTCTAGTCCAACTCTACCAACCTGAACAACCCAGACACCCTTGTGTAGATAACTACTTCCCTCTAGTGATGTAACAGATACTCTATAGCTATAGTAGTCTACCGAAGCATGAATGTATACCAACAAATACATTCCAAGAATGACATCAAAGCATGTCATCTCAATGAAAAAGTGGTTCTCTAATAAAGGGGAACTTTCTACCTTAAGAGGATTGTATTTACATTGGCATATGACCTCTTTTCATACCCCTAACATCAAATTTAGGGTAATTACACCAAAGTAATACTATATCTCTAGTACAAGACTCTCTATGATTTATAATGAGATAAAAGATTTTGAAGCACTTGTATCAAATAAAGTAGATACTATAGTAGAGGATACTAGAATAGTACCTCGTACTGTAGATGGTACCACAACCTTATCCTTATGTATCGGCAATGGTGCATGTAGATGACCTCATCCACATCACTATGAAATAGATGGACCACCATGATCATAATTTCTCTCCTGGTGCTACTAGTGATCAGTAGCATGGCTACCATAGCCACATCCACCTCCTTATCTAGACCTGCCAGTTTTATTCCAACTTCCCACCAGACGTGGTGTAAACAAACTCTCTCTTGAAGGTGGAGCTATTTCAGATCCGTTTCCACTCGAATCTTTTGAAAGGTTCTTATCGAAATGCTGAAGATACCCTATGTGGCCAAAAGACTGACACTCCATTAGGTTTCTATCACGCTAAGGCTTTCAATTCCACCATCTTCCACACTAATGATAGACTTTAGAGCTATCAAAATAGATAATCTAGTTGTCACTTCCCTGTTAAGAAACCTCATGGGAATGATTCCTACCACCAGATGCACAACTATCTTGACACAACGCTGATCTTTTAAACCCAATACTATTATTGTCTCTTAGGTTATGCTCAGTGATAAGATCTTGATTCACTATTTTAAAAACGACAGGTAGGAAAAATACATTGACCTACATAAGGATGGTGTACTAAAGCCCAGCCTAAAAACGTCTAGCATGAGAAATATCATCACCAACTAGAAGTGATGAAAATAAATACAATTCCATGAAATGCACATAATATTCCATAAGTGAGAGAGAACCCTACTCAAGATGCATGATATCTCTGGATCTGTCATCTCTTAGAATTTGAGGGATGAATTGATCATAGAAGGCAGACTAGAAATCAACCGCAAACATGACCTGATGATGATTGGCCTAGTTAATCACATCCCACCAATAACTTCCCAAATCCTGAAGCATGTATGTGGAATGCTTGACCCTTCACTTTAGAAATGACTCTAGATGCTCAATGATATATAGGGTGTCCTCTAGCCAAGACTCAGTGGCCTGTAGACTGCCATCCCTTGGGAATGATGAAGGGTACTGCTGCTAGAACTCACAAGTCAGATTAGCCATTGTTTGTTCCAGCCATATAGCACCATGCATGGACTACATTAGAAACATGAAACTATCAGGAAATTGGGCATCAATGCCCAATTTAGGTACAGAAGGTCATGCCTCAAGTGGAACAGAAGGAAGTAAGACTGGTAGCTCAGGTCCCACCCTGTCTAGACCATAGTCGTCACCACCTTCCTGGTGTATGATATGAGGATTTCTTGGAGGTATTGGTATAAAATTGCCAAGCACAAGCCTAGTGGAGAAACACATAAGAAAACTAACTACCCAAGGCATACATCCCATACTACCTTCTTAGACGACCATGTATTTGTATGTTCTCAAGTATAAGTTTCATTTATTTTTTCATTTAATTTCCATGTTTACTTCTTTATCTTTCATAAACGTGACAAGGCGTGATAAAGACGTGAAATTATTTCATTTTCGATGCCCTGACTAACTTTATAATGGATAGTCATTTCCGGTGGATTAGTTCCCATACACCAATCACTAGAAACGATTCCCATTTATTTATATCATAATGGTTCGACTCTTTAAATTACTCACCCCAACCCATGAGGGCCCTTACGCCTCATGAATTGTTATAGAAAATAACTCAATCATAGCCAAGGGTAATACAAGCATAAGCTAACTATCATTACATCACTCAGAAATCACAAGTCTATCAAGATATTCATAGAAGTGAAATGCATATATATGGCATGGAAATATGCATGACATGTGAATTCTAGGTTCCTATAATGATTCATGTATCAATGCTACCTAACCTCATATCATCAGTACAAGGATGAAATAAAATCATCAAATAGAGTAATAATCAACAACTCCATACAACATGAGCATCACCCAATGGTGAAATATTATCAACTCTAATAGGAAAAATAATAAAAATAATTATAATATAGGAAACTTTGTTTTTACCCTGACAATGGGTTCACAATGCCCAAACATGACTTATGAACAAGTCCCAAGAATTCCTAATCTATAATCTATTGTCTCCAAAATGTAAAGTAATAAATGAAACCACATTTTTACCACTTTGTGATGTATCGGACTCAGATGCCACTCAACGGGTGCCTCTAGCCTAGTGGGTAACATGGCCTCAAACATATCTCCATGAATTCCAGAGGCTACCGAATAGCAGCGAGGGCCTAGGGAGCGTCTGTGGGGAGACTATGACCTCATTACCAAAGTGTAGCACATCGGGTGAAAGTGAACATATGTAAATAGTTTATGTAAGATAAGTAAAAAAAAGAAAATAATATGAATAGATAAAAAAGAGATAATAATAACTATATAACAGAAGGCACATTGGAAAATATAGACAATAGTAAAAATAACTGAAATAATTGAAATAATATTCAATGATAGATGATGATATGTCATGTACTAGAAATCTGTAAAACATGGATAGAAACAATAGGCCAAAAATCTTCAACAATGTATAAAGGAAATCAAAGACTATCAAAAAACATCAGTGTTTCATATCGGTCCTCTCCTATAAAGCTCCACACTAAACAATAAGAAAACATGTGTTTGATGTCGTATGGTTACCTTTTTCAGCACCTGCCACCATGTAATCTAATCCGGGTACCGAACATCACCTAGAGAGCATGTGAGATAAATCTTAGTGGGCCACCACCAATAGTGTTTATAACATCCACCCTGTGTAATAGAAATGTAACAGTGTATAAGCATGAATATATAATTTATAACAATACAATGTAACTAAATACCCATGAACCTAATTTATTCCTCAGATTGTGTATGAGCCTATAACTATATAATTAAATAAGAATTTACCAATTTATGTTAATAGTTCATGTGAGGGAGATCCAACACTGACATCACCTATTAACAATATAAATAGTGAAGGTTCCATGATGAAATAAGGTAACAATGATGAAGGATATTTAATATTGAAGTCTCAAGGTAATAAACAAGGAAACGTAGACCTCAAGGGTCACCAAATTAGTAATAACTATAGCCTGGAATGGGGTAAGAATGTAATCCAAAGAGTGTAATCCAAGGCATTCTACAATGAGGTGCCTACCGAGTCCAAGGTGACTGACCAAGGTAAAACTGGGATAAGTAATGACTAGGACAGATGTGCTTTAACCATGGTGCCTACTTATCAATTCTAGATCCAAGGACTGTATCAATGATATCCTATAATGATATTTAAGGGATCCATGTACTATATCCATGGAATCATTTAGTTCTATATAAGGGATCCTATAGTTTCATATTGGGCATCCAAGAACAGACAGGGATCAAGAACTAGGGGGTCTTGACCTAAGCAAGCCATATCCTTAAATCGGAATGGGGTTCATATGTGCTCATGGAATTTTCTGATCAGAATCCCAGTTGAGCTCTAGTCACGCCATTCCTATTTGATTTTTAAGCCTTGTAATATTTAATTTGGTTCTGTCCTTGGCTTTCATTTGTGTGATAAGATCTTGTAGTAGGAAAAAATTTTATCAAGTCATTTGGTTCAAGCCTTTCTTTTTATTAGTCTGACAAAGCCAAGTAGCATGAAGCCATTCATTTAATTTATTTAAGGCATATTACATAATTTAAGGTTTATTCCGCTACCTTCAATTAATGTTGTAAGTTATGATATGGATTTGCAACTAATTAATCATTCTAATTTAATTACCAAATTTAAGTACATACCTTAGGAGGGAATGCCATGATTAGGTTGACTCAAGCTTTGGACTTCAAATATTATATGAATTAAAAAGGGTCCACTCCTATTACTATTGTGCATCCAACATGATGAATAAAATATCGATCTGAACCCAGATGAAGGAGGTATTTGAATCCATAGATTTTTCCTTCAAAATTCTCCTAATTGAGATAGAAATCCGGTAATCCAACATAATATCAGATTAGGTAATATGGAGGTGACTTAATAGATAAGTAAGGGAAATTTTGTAAATTTACTTACAAAGTATTTTGTTCATGGTTTGTTTGGGGAATGAGGGTTTATCAAACATGGATATGGTAGTCTATACATATAAACAATGATATTTTTATTTTATATTTAGAATAATGATTAATAAATAATGGTTATATATTAAAATAATAAAATTCACTAAGATAATTAAATGGAGTTATTTATAATAAATCGGTTAAATAATATTTATAGGTGGTATAAGAAAAAAATAAACATAAAATGATTAGGTGAATACGATTACCTCTTCTTTGAGAAACCTCTGTTGAATCTAATTTTATGGGCCCTTGGGATAGTATTTTAGGAAGAAAATATCCACTAAAACGTTTATAGGGATGTTTAGAAGGTATTTTGGTATGGGTTTTGAGATAAGAGACTCATGAAGGTGTTATGCAGATAAGAGAGGAAGTACCCTTTTATTAGTTAAATAAGTTTCACTCTTAAAATTATTCAAAAAATTAAAATAATATAAGATCACTTTCGAGGAAAATTCTATCATAATTGGATCAATTTTGAAGATGGGATGAGATATGTTTTGAATAAATTCTAAAAATAGGATTTATACATGTTTTGTTTTTATTTTAATCTTTATCTCTTAGGTTGAGCCTTTTTTTCACATTTAAAATGATACCATGGTATCAAAAGACTTATTCATTAATGGTCAGTAGTATCATTATAAAAGGTCAAGTGGATAAGAAATGGAAATTTTTTATCTAATAAAAAATTTAACATTCAATTAGAAAAACATAATTAATTTTTTTATTTTTGAAAAAATTATTTAGGACTATTCAATAGTTTGAATTTAAAAAAATCAATATTATGATGGGAATATATTTTCAATATTTAAAACATTACTTACATTTCATTTTGATCCATAAAAACGATAAAATACTTTAGATTATCCAAATAAACTTCACTTTTAATATTTTAGAACTATTTAGTTTTATTTTTCATCAACTTGCACAAGTGCTACATCAACGATGCATAAGAATTTTAGGAATTAATACAAATACAAAAAATTTTAAATAAATTTAGAATCATAAAAATAATTTATTCATTTTAAAAATACATATTTATACTTGTATATAAATTATTTTTATTATTATAAAAAACATGTTATTGATATTAAAAGAAAAAGAGTGACATTTTCTACTAATTTATTACTTAGAAAAAAAATTTTGATTAGAAAATAAAAATGGCCCCAAATTTCCATATTTTAGAATATAATATTATTTTAATCAAATTAAACTCGTTCAATTGAATAAAGGAATGTTTTTTAATTATATTGAGACCTTATCCCATAGTTTTAACGTGACTAACCCATTTCACCCTTTATATAGATGATAAACCATTACTATGGATATAATTTATTATGATTGAAAATTAAATGTACTTAATTAGAAAATAAAATAAAATTATGATCACAAATTTTGTTCAATTCTATAGTATTAAATTTCCACAAGTAGTAAAAATTAATTTTAATATAAAATTACAAAACACAACAAAAAAGAGTTTTAATGATCGTTTTAAGAAAAAAAAGATTTTATTGAAAAATCATGCATAATATTTATACTCTTGGAAAAAATTTGTTTATGTTTAATAAATAGATACTTTTGTTCACTTTCATGAATAATCGAATACAAAATGAACCTTAATAAAAATTTGTTAAAATTATGTAACAAAAGTAGTTTTTATATATATAAACATTACTTTGATTTCCAATATTTTAATCATAGATTTATAATTCCAAAAATAAATATTTAAATTAATTATATCAATTCATAAATATATATTTTTCACTATGAATATTTTTAATAAACTTCAAATTCATTCATAAATCATTATAATGTTATAATAATGATATTGTAAAATATATTTTTCACTATTCAACAAAAAATTATGTATTTCTGAAAAATGGAAAAAATAGTACCATGAAATCTTTTACAAGATGAATCGATTTTTTTTCTTTTTTATAAAATTAATTCTAAATTTTTTTACATTTTTTTTATCTAAATGAAATAAATAAAAATAACTAAAAAATAATTTTAAAGAAAAACAATTCCTTTAACTCCAATAGTTGTTGACCTTATAATATTTAATTATTATCATTAATTATTTATTTATTAGTAATTATTCAATAAATTTTGGTTAGGAAAAAATTTATACATATATTTTATAATATAGTTACACCTATTTATATTCGTCAATTTAATTACTATGTTATGACATTCATATCTAGAGAATAATATTTCAATTGTATATCGAGGTTCATTTTAGTTCGGTGTTTTTTGTGGTATATGATATCAAACATATTTTCTATTTAAATTAAAATTAATAATAAAATTTGGGGTTAAATAATCTTATTTATGATTCTTGAAATGATAAAACTATTCTATTACTCCTTTGAACATGATTAACACATTTTGGTCGTTTTAGAGGAACTGATTGAAAAACCCCTAACAGTGGTGGATAGAATAAGAAATATGAATATAATAATAAATAGACCATTAAAAATGAAATATACTTGAATATGGTTCTTAATAAATTGATTAATAAACTTAATTTGGTTATTAATAATGTTATACCCACAAAGAAATTGAGTAGGTACTTAAGGTAGGTTATTTTCATTTTAATTTTACTTCTTTGAGACATGTATTTTATTATCAACCTATCTTCATATTAATTTTTATATTAAAAAATTCCTGAATTAAAATATTATGGTTATCTATTCTATCATTATATTTAACATTTTTATTTTTAATGGGGTTTTGATTCAAAATATAGCAAAACCGTAATAGTTTTGTCTACTAAATTATCTTTCATTAAGTCATAAAATCAATTCTTTGAATATTCTATTTCCAATTTCTATTATGGTACAATTTATATATTATATATGATTTTTTCTATTTTAATCTATAAAATTTAACTTCTCTCATCAAAAAATTTCTATTTTATAAATTTTCCCCATCCTAAAAATGATATAATGTTAAGAATAATTCCAACCATTTATGATGAAACTTTTCTTCTATTTTTTTATATTATTTTTCCTCCAATATTATCCTTAATTAGTTGCAAACCCAAATTTTTTTGTTTACTATGATATTTATATCTCTCAATATATTATTTATATATTGGTTTTTATCCTTTTGGATGATGTGGATTTTCAATAAGGAATTTTAAAATAATAATAGAATTTCATTTTCATGTGTAAATTTTTATCTTCCACCCCACATTATTTATTTTTAATTGCATTAAAATTAAAGGTTTACATAATTATAATTCTTAAAATATTAATTTTTTCAATATAATATAATTTATCCTATTCAAAAGTTTTTTTATAATAAATTATAAATTAGTTTTTAAAACTATGTTGCAAAAGATTTAAGAAAATCATTTTCTTTAGTTTTCTCCCATCTTTATCTCCACCTAAAAATTATCTATATCCTATAAAGTATTTTTCATGATAATACTTTTAATTATTTTAGACTCATTTTGAATGATTGAAGTTATAGTAAAAAATGATCTGATATTTATTTCATTTTATATAATACAATTTTGAAATGATATGAAACCCAATTTTCATTTCAATGGTTTTTTATAGTAAGATGATTGATTATTTTCATGTGGCATAAAAGAATTATGGTATTTCATTATGTGATCATTAGGGGTCCCATATTTCCATCCAATCCATTATGTGATGCTCTATATCTCATCAGATAATGAAGTATATGCATGACTAATATTACAGGTATCTATGTTCACATGTCTATGCATGGACATGATTATGGTTACTTATGGTCAAAAGTTAGTTTGAATACATGATAGAAGGTAGATATGTTCAGAGGTATGTGGGTTGAAATGATTTTCGTTAGATACGTTCATAATGTGATTATTTTATATCAGAGATAAAGAGGTTATACACTATAATGGATGGTATTGAGATCCCAACTAATGCATCGCCCACTCTTGAATGCTTAAATTTCAAAGATATTAAGAATTATGTAAATTGACTTCCCAATATAACGGTTAATGGTGAAAATAAAAATCAGTAACAAACTAATCTAGGGGATAATAAAAATACATATGAAAACACAACCACTGAAGTGGGTAATGAAAGTGAAGTAATTTAATGTACACTCAACATCTACTATGGAATAAAAAAATTTCAATTTAATTATGGTTTCACCCGCTCCTTTATGTCTAGAATTTTTTCTAAGATAATCATCAAACCCCATCAACAAATCTATATTGAATTATAATTTAATATTTTGATTACATCTTATATTTATAAATCCTTTCAAACAGAAGCTTATAAAAATATGTTTCAAACAAATATTATTCTACATTTAGTGAAATTCTATGTGATTTTTCAAATTTGATGGGTCTCTATAACTAAATACCATATTCATTTTTGAATAA
Organism: Viscum album; assembly: GCA_963277665.1. NCBI lineage: Eukaryota > Viridiplantae > Streptophyta > Magnoliopsida > Santalales > Viscaceae > Viscum > Viscum album. Next base: position 1,585,699,811 of record OY728128.1, on the reverse strand, counting down.
GGAAGTTACATTTCACATTCCAAATGAACTCGTGATCATATATTAGTATGGGGCTAAAAATTAACTTCCTATGGGAATTACTTCTATAATATGGGTCTCAATACCTACCCATGAAGAAAAAAGATGAGTTTCCCTAGTCTCTCCTAATATATTGAGGATGATAAATCATTTGAAATTATATCTTTAGTCATGTCAATATTTTGAATACAATTTCCTATTTATAATAGTGAGTAATAATTAATATTTTGTGGTCATAGTTTAATTATGGGAGGGAGAATGTAACACCTTGAGAACTTAATAAGCAACTATCCATTAAATAAATACTATATGAAATATATTATTTCAGATGAAACATAAAACTAAAACAATCCATAACATATTAGATGAAAATTATTAATAAAACTAAAATAATATTAATACCACTTGTAAATAAATAGATGGTAATCAATTAAAAATTATTAAATTTAGATAATAAATAATTAATATAGTTTAATTTTTAAATTTTTTTGTATTTTATCCTAATAAATTAAATTGGTCACTTTAAAATAATGATTATGATAACATGTAATATTTTAATATATGAAATAATGTATTAACATTCATTTAATAAGTAATTTATATTAAATAAGATGAATGACACTTCAAGTTTATAATGTTGTTCTATTTAAAAGTAGTTATTCTATATATTTTGTATTTTCGCTTAAATGAATAATTTAGTAATTTTATAATTTTAATATTATGAAATGAAAATAAAATTTAAATTCATCATGTTAATATTATCGTATGATAACGTTTTTATATTCTTACAAAATTATTTATTTTTTGGCGAACAGTGGAAAATATTTTTTTAACTATACCATATATTTTTTTAGGTAATCCTGACATAAAAATTTACAAAACATTTTTGTGACCAAATATGTATTAAATGATTAAAATAGTCATTTCAAAATATCATTTTTAAATTTATAAAATTGTGTTTGACATTTTGGTAAATAAATAGTATTTTTTATTTATAAGATACTATTTTTGGTATTTTTCTTTTATTTATTTATTCATAAGGAAAAATTAATATTTTTATTTATTTTAAACATAGATAAATTATATTTTATTATAAAAAAATTAATTTCATATAAATTAACAACATTCATAATTTTATCCTAAACTCATTTTACATATAAAAATATATTTATCTAAAAAATATATTTAATGCGTTATAAATTTATTATTTTATAATTAATTTTTATCTTCTTTATAATTTTAATTCAATATAATGGATTCCATATTTGGGATAATAAAGTCCATATTTTTTAGTATAGTAGATTTTTTTAGGAGAAAATATAAATTACTTAGGTAAAAATATAGTTACCAAGATATATGTTAAAAATGTTAAAACTCTTTAATCCAAAGAAAACACATTAAATAATTTTGAAATTTATATTCAAATTTATGTTTGAAGACTTTCTCAACCCACTATATCCTTTAATTTATTGTTCTTCATCTTTTCTTCCACGTTTCTTAAACGTTGATGTTATTTTTATATTAGGTTTGTATTATTTACAAAAATGTTATTCCCTTCACTTAAAAAAGTATCCTTTCACTTAAAAAATTATCCTTCCACAAATCCATTAAATAAATTCAAAAAATTCAAATACCACCCATAAATGTTATTATTTTCTTTCCAAAATAACTATTTTCCATGTTCTCAAGCATGAGGTCCTAGAAGTTTCAAAAATCTCATAATAATCAAGGATGTTCCCAAGAGAAGATTAAATTCTTCTACGTAACTATTTTCTTCTATACAATCATTCATACCTATATTTTTCCTCTACCTATTATTATATATTATTTCTCCCATTATTAATATGTCTTTAAAATAATTAAGCTTTTATAAAGGTAAAATTTTCATTAAATAATACCTTGTCTTAATTATTCAGTCATTAAAACACATTCTTATTTGGGTCAGTTTGACTACCTATGTGAAATAGCTTTTAATAATTATATCAAGAGTGAATAATATGTCTTAAAACCTAGTAATAATATATAATATTTTTTCGTTTAATAGTTTCTCATACTTCTAGAATATTAATATTATAATATAACTAATCTATAATAAAAATTATCATGGTGGTATTTTCCACCAGATCTAACATGCCTGGTTATTTCTGAACAACATCCATCTATGTTTTGTGCTTCTATAGACTTCATTCTTCACTACGGTTGATCAAGGAAGAGATTCATGGTGGGGTGACAGAGATGTTGGGATTAGAAATGGTGTGTGGTTCTCCATCCAGATATGTTTCCATTAGCATAACTCGACCCCCACTGGATGCTTTCTCATTCTGATCTTTCCCCATTCTTGCTCCATCATTTTATATATAGAATTTGTTTATAAAGATGTGGAATAGGGATTCACATCCAGATCATAGTTCCTTCACATGGTGACCAACATTGGGTTCTTCTTCAACGGATTTTGATCTTGGAAAATACTTTGACATGAAGGACGTCTTCATTGGTCTCTCAGGAATGTGGGTAATGTTGGTGTGGTTCATGATGAGATCTTGAATCCTCTAAAGGAGGTCCCTGAGAGAGAATATAATGTATACCCCAATTGGGAACAAAATTGAAAATATCTTTTTGTTAATACTCTTATTCATTGACTGTTATAAGATTCAAAGGGTGAGTCGACTATAGTGAAGAAAAAATTCATCAAAAATAGATCGATGTCCATTGTTGAGGATAATCCTAGAATCATAGAGGAACTTCATTAAGATTGAAAATTATTGATATTTGGGTGGATTATGATTGTGCCTATAGATCATCACAAGAATCTATTTGATTTGTGTACAATGCTTCAAATGGATGGGGGACTTGAAGGATGAAGTATGGTCATAATGAGTAAGGTAATCCTTAATATTTTCTTCTATTATGATGAATTAAAATACCAGGCTTGGGGATCTATTTTTTTATCTATGAAGTTAGGAAATATTTGGTTCAATGATTGGTACCCTCTCATTGATCCTACAAAGTTGAAAACATTGATTATTCAGTAATATATTCAGATTATAGGATTGGTTTTGTTCTTCGGTAATTCCCAAATTATATGGGATATCACTTCTTCTATTAAGATCAGGATTGTAATTTATTCTGAAACAAAGCTTGTAATACATAAACACATTTAAGGGGTCTTTTTCAAAGTTTATGTATGTGGGCCTATTATAGAAATTGTCTTTCTTATTGCTGGGGAATAAAAACATTAGTTGTCTATTGAGTTTGAAGAGAAGCCAATATTTTGTACCAAATTCTCTTGTATTGGACACTATCTCAATCAATGTCGTATAAATTTATTTATTGAGAATTGTAAAAATTTTTGTCATAATATGGATAATTTCAAATTCAAACTGCCTGTTTATGATCATGTAAATACGGACAATGGAATATAGGAGGATACATGCTGGTGTATTCGATGTAATGGACTCTCTAATTATGACATGGTTGGTGTCCGTGAAAATGGTTTGAAAGCATTGGGAGAGGAGATACCTATTGCTAATATTCAGAGCCATGGGGATGCCTCTCTATCTAAATGGAGGGATAATGATGTGTGTCATGAGAATCAGAAACTGAATTTTTAATTTAATGGTGATTCTACTATCTTGTTATAGGAACAATTATTCTCAATAGACAAGGATAATGAGGATTTAGTATAGGTAAAAGAAGATATTATGGAGGATGTGAATCGGGATGGGCTGACAGCTGGTGACACCAGACATTTTGTGTCCTCTCATGGGGTGAAATGTGTTTTGGCAGTTGTGGAAGGACAATGTCTCAATGAATTAGATGTTGATGCTCCAACCTATCCCAATAAGGTTGGGTCTAATGACTCTACTATGATTTTTTATTATTATTGATCTTCTATATTACATGACTAACATGGAGTCATATCTACATTATGTAGAAAAATATATGGTGATTTGTAATAGGACTCAATCCTATAAAGGTTCCTTGATTAGTTATGGAAATGAGAGTCAAGTTGTAATCAAACCAGTGTTGTAACGTGATTACTCTAAGACAGAAAATGTGGCAGTTAAAGTAGAACCTAGAGGAATAAAGGAGGTTCTTATTGATGAAACAAACACGGATTCAAAGGAAACTCAAAAATAATTTCTGATTGAGTCATATATGGTGGATCCAAATCAATGGATCACTATATAGTGGAAAATAGGTCGGCATCCCAAGGAAAGGGGAGGTGTTAGAAGATGATCATGTAATTTCTTCTTCTAATTTCTGACATTGGGCATGTTTTTTCATTTATCTCTTCATCTTTCCTTTAGGTACATTGTCATTTCTTTAATAAATTTGGTGACCATGGTCTTTCTCAGGGCTTAAAACATTTCAAATATAATCAAACTCATCCAATTAATTCTAGAATGTTATTTTTTTTGGATCATTTTAAACAACTACATGTGAGATGCTATGGATTTTTATCATGGATGGTTAGGAAAACAATATATTTTGATAAGATGTGAAATTAATATATAAATAATTGTTTTTATTTCAGTAACTATAATACTAATAATTGAATAAATATTAGTATAAAACATTTTGTTTGATAAAATTTACCAATACAAAGTCATTTTAAATTTCATCATTAAGAATCATACCCCAATGTTTTATATAGTGAACAAGGTGATGGGTTTCGTATGATCATAATATGATATTATATAGTAGAATACAACACAAAAGTAGAAAAATCTATATTCAATAATCAACATGTAAATAAAACTATAAAAATTGAGTACTTAGAAAATTCAAACATCAGAAATATTCTTCTTCATCCACAAAGGATAATGTTTGATAAAGATCACAAAAAAGTGAAAAAATAACCCTTCCACTAAGGGGTTAAAATGACCAATAGACATTTTATCATCTCGTGATGATACCCAAATGCTGAAGGAATGCTAACACCTTCATCTCAGAAGATGAACAATATTATGGGAGGAAGAGGGAATTGAGAGGCTTTCAGACAATCAGTTTTAACAATAGGAGGGATCACATCCCTTTATTTAGGAATCCATGACAAGATTTATTAAATGAAACATATTGGTAGTATTTATGTATCCATATAAATTTATTCCGATTATCATTAATTAATTGAATAATATTCAATGAATATTCCATTCATTCATAACTTATTATCATTTAATGAAAAGTTATGGAATACAATGGAACCTAAATTAAATATTCTATTTATTTATTTTATTGTATATTCAACAATCTCTAACTAGCACTAAAATCCATAAGGGCTTCTTCAAAAATTTAAAAACTCTTTTTGAATCCATCCAAACACTTTTTTGATATAGTTTTCATGAAAATATCTTCATTTTGAACAAAAAAACTGTCCAAATGTTTATCGTTATTCATCATCATAACTGTGGGACCCTACCAACCTTATCAAAATTGTAATAAACTATGAAATCTTTATTTCATATATGTAATCAATGAGAATACTCTAGAAAAAAACAGTGTTACTCAAAAAACTAATTGGACTAGTGTGATCTCCATTAAATATATTCATATCACAATATAAATATGATCACTAGAAGATGTATCATATACACCATATGTATCTTATATAACACCTTTGTCCATGTCATAGAGAGACTGATAGACATGTACCATGTCCTTATAGTTTATACATATCATCATTTTCATGATTCCCTAAAAAATACTGACCAAAATGGATAAATATATCACATTTCATTCATCTATACGAATACCACATCACAAGTCACTTATTTTTAGTAGTTGAACACATCATTTTTAAAACAACTAATAATGGCCATCCATTTCATCAGTTTAATTCAGTCAAGTGACATATGTCTTTTATTATCACACTAGTGAAAAAAATCCCATACTTAGTTCACTATAATAAATGAAATGATCAAATCATACCCAAATACCCCCTTCTTAGCTAAATTCTCATATTGAATTGTACTAGTAGAGTACCAATGTCTGAAGGTTCTAATGATAGATATTTCTCTATCCTCAAGTACTAAGGAATTATAATAATAATAAAACCCTATATATATCCACAGTCGTATGGAATTTCTTGAGATATACATTAGCAGAACAGTCCACGCAATAAGTCTCTTCTTATTTCCTCAAGAATTTATTCTTCAGTATCTCATATGAAACCCTATACAATGGATATGAGTATCTATTCAAGCTAATATTTACATATCATCACAATCCATTATACTTCATGATGATAATCGGTTAGGGAAAAATCAATGTTTCTTTATTTGAAGGGATATTTATCATTTAACACTTAATTTAAGTAAAGTTACAACACACATGAAGGAATGATAATTAGAGATTTCCTTTATTATAAATACATGATATTTTTTCAACCATTACTACTGATATTTATAGTGTTATAATATGACCCTCATGCAATTGTTATACTAAAGGGTTCATTTTCAATACATTACTTCAATATGTAATTTTCACTATATCCATATTTGACCATGTGATAAAATGTTCCCACTAACCTCTTTGTGAGTACCATTTATAAAGTAAGCTATTTTGAATAATAGTGTTGCATAGTAATTAGATTCCTTAAGTTCAACTCATTGAACTCATATTCAAACTCTATAACATTATAAAATCAAGTGTTATAATATTATATATTTTTGTTCACTTTTTTTTTGATTAAAAAAGGGAACATTAATGACTAAATTCAGCAGAAATACATGAGCGAAGCAATGAGGGGAAATTGTCCAGCCAGATCAGGTTGGAGTCGAATGGGCCTAAGGCCGCTAGTTGATGGGTCGCGTTGTTACATTCCCTTTTGGTAAATGAGAAGGTGCATAAAGAGAAGTGTTGGAAAAGTGAGAGAATGTTCCTTTTGATGATGCCAAATGACTGGAGACCACAATCATTGTGGTGGATAACCTCGATTATGGTAAGGTAGTTGGACTCAACAATGATATCACTCCAACCACATTCCATGGTGAGTAACATATTGGCAAGGATGGCCATGGCCTCAGCAACTACAGGTTCCCAGAAATCCTGATGTGGTTTGTACATTGCGTCAAGGATTTTCCCCAGATTATTTTGGGCTAGGAGGCCCAGAGAGACAATCCCACCCTTTGGGAGTGACGCATCCACGCTAATCATAAAGGACCCTTTCTTCTGGGGGGTTTTAATGAGGGGTGATGGAGAGGGTAGCACCTTGCGTAAAATGTTCATTCTCGTCTTTCCATCCCTAAATCAAAGAGGTGTCCCGTTCAATCCAGATTTTGGGGGGTTTGTAAGCTTGAGGAAAAATGGAATCTTTGCGTCGGACCGAAATAATACATGCCAGAGTGAAAAGTAAACCCGAAGAAGCTGATGAAAGAGAGGAGAACCAATGTGTCCGAAGATCAGGAAGGTCATAGGATGATTCCATTGAAGCAGTAGAAGCCGGGCCCAATTTATTCAAAATTTTCTGAGCTCTTGGTTAGTGAATGACGGTGTGCAATGGATTTTCTGGAATGTTCGTGCAGAAAGGGAAAAAACCAGTACTAGCCATATGTTTGTAACCGAGGAGGCTCATGATGGCCAACAATGGGATTTGGCTGGTTCTCAATGTGGTAGAGAGTCTATGAGTCATTATTAAAGGCATCATGGGAATCTCCTTGTGAAGAAATCACATAGGAACCTCAAGGTTAGGGTGTCAGGGAGGTAACTACACCACCATGCCCCTACAGGCACACATAAATATCCTTAATTAATTTTCAAATTAATTAAGTACGTTAATAACCTTAATGAATTCATCAATTAATTAATCAACATACACAAACTCAAAAATCCCATAATTATTTCCACAATTAATTATATTATTCACAATCTCAACACATCCCAATTAATTCCACAAGTAATTATATAAATTTTCAATTTTCAATATCTCATAATATATTCATTGATTAATTTTAAAATTTTATCAATTCAATTTCACAAAAATATATAGTAATTAATTCACAAATTAATTATTCAATTAATTCAATTTCACGGTAAAATTAATTCCTATTAATTAATTTGTCACTTAATGAATATAATTCATCAAATTTTATTGAAAAAAATAATCACCGTTAATTAATTTTCTATTTAATTAATCTAATTGTTTCAATTGCATCATCACAAAAATACCCATTAATTAATTCACCAATTAATTAATCTAAATCATTCAATTATTTCAACACAACAACATCCATTAACTAATGCTCCAATTAATTAACCTAACTTATAAATCATAACATTACATCCATTAATTAATTCATCAATTAATTAATCCTAATTATTACCATTAAATAATTAATCTCCCTCAATTCTTTAAATTAATTGACCAATTAATTATTCACATATATTTACATTAATTAGTTCCAGAGTTAATTAACATCACTTAACAACCATCAATTAATTCACCCATTAATTGTCCATGTCAACTCCCATTAATTATTTTATAATTAATTAATCACATCCATTTGTTTTATTTAATTCAAAAATTAAATATCAACTATATAACATTAAGTAATCCATCAATTAATTATCCTCACTCAACTAATAAAATATACCCAACTGATATGTGCATTAATTTTTCTAAGTACATAAATTAAATTCACCAATTAATTTGCCAATTAATTGTTATAACTCAAAAACCTAAAAATTCCAAATTTATTTGAAAATTAAATGATTACAATAAAAAATCCAAATCAAAAAACTCTAAAATAATTAATTCTAAAATTATTTATTCCAATAAAACAACATTAATCTAATACTAATTAATTCAAAAATTAATTATTCAAATCACGATTTCAAAACCCGAACCATCCAAATTAATTAATTCAACAATTAATTAATCATGTTCAACAATCCTGATAACTACATAATTAATTTAACAAATAATTTTTCATGATCTAAAATGTCAATATCCAAATTTCACATTACCCTTGATTAATTAAATCACCAAATTAATTAATTTAATAGAGAACACACAAAAAATAATATCAATTTTATAATTACATACACATAAATTTTATTAAGACATTGGGATTTGAATTATAAACCACCAAACTCAAGAACGGTGCCAAAAACATGCAAAAGTAAATCCTTAATTTGAAGAGGATCCATCAAGAAGGTGATGAAGAACATAGTCTAGATCTAAATCCTAAATCAAGGATTAAACGAAACCATATTTCATAATATATTTATCTAAATACAACTAGAATAGATTTAGATTCTATAAATCTAGATCTAGATCTGACAGTGGATAAACATCTTTCATTTATCCAGGAAGAGGAGCAGAAGAGAAAGATAGATCTAAAGGATATGAACACCCATACCTGGGAGGTGCGTAGATGGTCTTCAGTCAAAGGACATGGTTCACATAGGAGCTTCAGTCCATGTAAGAGGTCTGTAGAAGAGATCTGGTCCAAGATGGAGGGTATGTGAAGGATATTTGGTCTATGTATGAGGTGTATGAGGCTTACACGGCAATGAAAAAGGGTTCCAACGCCCTAAAATGGAGGAGAGGTGAGTCCGGCAGCTATCGTGGTGATAGATACTAATTTTTAAAAAAGTCTCTTGTGATAAATACATGATGTGAATCCACATTTAACGTCATGAAATGATTTTTTACTGATATCACTTTTTCTTGATGAAATATTTTCATATCATTTAAAAAATCATTAATTAAAGATTACATGTGGTGTAATGTTACACGTGGTGTAATCTAATTTAATGATATGTCAACATGTGGTGAAAGGCAGTTACAAGGGGTGAAATATACTTTCTTGACATATCTTCTTGTGGTGAAAACTAGTTACAGGGGGTGAAATATTTTGAGGATGACAATTATTCTATTCCATGAATTAAATTCACATGGTTTTCCAAAATTAATTGAAATGGTTTGTAAGTGAAAATATGGGATACTACACCTCACGACCTCTTTACTTTCCATTAGTTTTATAAATTTTACCATTCTATTTGTGTACCATCATAATGGTACATGAGCTAAGACCTCCCATATCCTACTCAGTAGTCATTAACATGAAATGGATATCAGGTAAATTTTTTTAGAATTTATTCATGTTGTTTTTTATTACAAACTATTTGAACCCCTCTAGAAGTGATGGAATAATGAAATATGTAGTAAGCTCCAGCTTGAAAGGTGAACCCAACCTCTAAAAGTCATTAACATACCCAATTATTTTGATTAAATGGGTAGAAAAAAATGTTCCTTCCACCATTTTACTTCAAATAATTGATTTTGAAACTACATACATTCCATGTCTTTATTGTTCTTAATAGATCCTCTTTAAAATTTTATCATTTTGAAAGTATCCATAGACTCATTTTGTTTCTATTACTTGGGGTCTATTGTAACAAGAACAAGAGTAAAAACCTCTATAGTTTCATTTAAATGCATATTATAGATATCTAAATCTATTTTTGGAATGTCCTTTAAAGGTGATTCCTCTATTAGTGTCTAATATAGTATATATAATTTCTATTTTTTTCATGATAATGACTCTCAGTTTTTTATATTAGTCAATAAAGATTATTCCATTTAATTTTTTTTTCTTAAAGATATATCTCAAATTTAATGTGGTGGATGATGACTCCATTTATCTATAATAGTATTTTTTTAATAGTTGAATATCATGTTTTAACATATTTTCATTAAGTAATTTTAAGGACATTGCACCCATAGAAAATAATAACCCCATACATCATATCATTTTAGTGATCCAAGATCCATATTTCACTAATAAATGATTCAGTTAGTGAATTAATCTCACAACTTATTTATTTTGGTTGGGAATAATTCTAATCTAAATATTTATGGATCTTGGATATTAGAGTGGATAACTCTATCCAAATCCATCATATGGGTTCATTCAACCCTATTCCTCTTCTACCCTAACCATTAAGGATTTCTATCTTGTGTAACCCAGTAAAAACAACAAAAACAACCTAACTAAGAAAAATACAGGGTCACCTGGATATCGAATGAAACTACCTAACAAGACTATCTGAAGTGACATATTATTTGATTTCCTTGAAAAATATAATCCTAGGTTACCAATATATGGCAAGAAACTGCACACTTGGATGGTCTAGGTCTTGAAATTTTTTTCACTAGAAGTAATATCAAACTAATTATTTGAGGATAATTTTGTATCACCACATATTTCATGTAAATGAGCCTTTATTCCTTTATTTTGAGTCTATATAATGTACAGATTATGTTTAGGGAGGTTTCAAGGAGTTTTTGGATAACTTTTTGGAGGTGCACGATTTACGAACAACTAATTGAATCCCTGAACCATCTCTAGGAAACCATGAAAGGGAAGACAATAGGAATTGAGTTAGCATGCAGTTGGTGTATGATTTGTCTAAACTGTGTGAGTGGCTAGAAACGTAGGTAAAATTAAAGTTGGTGCATGGTTTTTCTAACCAAGTGATCCAACTCTGTGAGGTGTGGCTTTAAGACAACAACACTGCATGGTTGGAAAATAGATTTCCAAACCATGTGTCGTAGATTTGGGAGCCCTAAAATGTGGATCTAATTGAAATTAATCAACAATAACTCTTTTAATCGCCTTCTCCATCTAAATACTCAATACAAAAAAAAACGATTATGGCAGAATTTTTTCGACGGGGAAGGGTCCCATCGAAAAATGTGTCTGGAGGTATTTTTTACAATGCGACCATGTTCCCATCACAAATACCCTGCAGTGGTTTTTGTCATTTGGGACGAGATTTATAACTCATCGCAAATTCTATGTCGGCAGGTAGATATTTAGGACAGATCCCATAGCATATACTCTTTTAACTGGTTAGCATTTGCGACGTGACCCATTGTAAATACCTTCAGCTGGGTTTTTATCATTTGTGGCGGGATTTATCTCCTGACACAAATACTACATCGATAGTTAGGTATTCTCCATAGGTCCCTTGGAAAATTCTATGTCGGTAGGTAGGTATTAGAGATGGGGCACGTTGGAAATATCTTTATAACTGCCACCCCTAATTAATATGTGTTTAGCATTTGCGATGGATACCGTTGAAAATAGTATTATTTTCTATGAGAATCCTCTCACAAATACTCCCATATCAAATAATCTAATACAAATATCCATCCAATTTTCTCCCATTTTACAACTCTCTCAACTCCTCTCTCCCTCTCTACTCTCATATTTTTCTCTAATTTTTTTTTTCAGAGTTTAAAATTTTACATCGGAGTGATTTTCAAGCCTTTCATCAAACAAATGATATTGTTTTATAGTATTTATCTATAGATTTTATGTTTTAGTTAATTATTTTTCTTTTATATTACGTATAATTATTTTTAAATAAAATTCTATTAAATTAAATGAAAATTATATAGTTTTATTGTTCATTATTTATTTTTACAAATATATTATGTCATTATGATTTATCTTCTTTATTTAAAAGTAAATAGTATTAATTTGTAATAATTTGGTTGAACTGTCATTAATTAATATTAATTAATAGTAATTAGTATTAATTATTATTAATTAGTATAAATTTGTATTAATATTTATTAATTTGTAGTAAATAGTAATAAATAGTAATAATTAGTGGTCCTTTGTAATAATTAATAGTAGTTAGTAATAATTAGCAGTAATTAGTGATATTTATGTGTAATTATTAAAAATTAGCAGTAGTTAGTAATAAATATTTATAAATATTAATAAATATCAATATATAGTAATAATTTGAGGTAATTAGTAGTACTTTTATTAACTAACCGTAATTTTTAATAATTAGTTATAATTTGTAATAATTAGAAGTAATTAGTAATAAATATAAATAAATATGAAAAAATAGGAAAAAATAGTAAAAAATTGTAACAAATACTAATAAATAGTAAAAATAAAAATAATCAGTAATAATTAATAATACTTAGCGACAATTAGTAACAATTAGCGACAAATAGTTATAATTAGTAATAATTAGCAGTAATAAGAAGTAACTAGTAATAATTATCGGTAGTTATTAATAATTATTTGTAGAAAGTAATAAATAGTAATAAATAACAATATATATTAATACATAGTAATAACATGAGGCAAATAGAAATAATTAGTGGTAAATAGTAATAATTAGTAATAAATATTAATAAATATAAATAAATAGCTCTAACTAATAATAAATAGTAATATAATATTAATAAATAGTAATAAATAGTAAAAATAGTAAATAATTATAATAACTGGTAATAATTATCGGTAATTAGTAATAATTAGTAATAAATAGTAATAAATTGTAATAAATAGTAATAAATAGTAAATAACAGTAATAATTGGTAACATATAATAATAAATATTAATAAATATTAAAAAATATTAAAAAATATTAATAAATAGTAATTAATATAACTAAATAGTAATAATTAGTGTTAATTAGTAGTAATTACCAGTAAATATTAATAATTAGCGGAAAATAATTAAAAATAGTGGCACATAGTATAAAATAGCCGTAAATAGTTATAAATAACACAAAATATTAACAAATAGAGATATATATTAATTAATTGCGGTAAATATTAATAATTACCGATGAATAGTAATAATTAGCAATAAATAGTAACAATTATTAATAAAAAGTAATAATTAGTGATAGATAAAAACAATTTGTAATAAATAGTAATAAATAGTAATAAATATTGATAAATCGTAATAATTAGTAATAAATAGAAATAATTAGTAATAATTAGTGGTAACAAGTAATAATTAGTAATAATTAGTAATAAATAGAAATAAAAAGTAGTAAATAGTAATAAATAGTAATTAAAAGTAATAAAGAATAATAAATAGTAATAAATTGCGTTAAATAGTAATAATAAGTAATAAATATTATTAAATAGTAATAATCATTAATAAATAGTAATAATTAGTGGTAATTAGTAATAATTAGTGGTAAATAGTAATAACTAGATATAAATAGTAATAAATAAGAGTAAATAGTAATAAATAGTAGAAAATAATAACAAATTGTAGAGACCCAAAGCTTGACATACATGGATGTTACATTACTTTTGCGGAATACTTAATACATAACAAAAATAGACACCCACAGACTATAATGGTTTAGTGTCTTTGGAAATTGGGAACAAAATCTTCTAATCATGGTAAAAGATCTTCAACATCTCCCATAAAGTTCTTCACCTTTTTTTCTTACCTAAAACCTTTATTTATATCATGGGGAAAATAAAACATATAAAGGGTGAGCTCAAATGATCAATAAGGGTAATAATGGAGAAAATAAAACAAACCATATACATTAGAACTTAAAAACATGAACATAAATTTAAACATAAAAATCATGAGTTGTGTAACAAATCTTGGCAATACGTAAGGCATAAATCATAAAGGAACATCAATCATGAAAAAATATCATGGGAATAAAACATGTAATTGTGGAAAACAATTAAGCACATGATATTATTTCTATAGTAGCCAAGGCATTGCTACAAAGACCGTCATAGTGAATAAATTCCATTACAGAACCGGGTTTACTAGTCGTTCCATCCCTGTATTACTGAACTAGTTTTTACTTATCGTTACATCCATGTCAATCTCATGAGATATAAATCATCACCCAATGAACTGGAGGGATATATAGGTCCCACCTATCTCATAATAAAATCATTCTTATGTGTGCCATAAAATAAATAGAACTTATTCATCATAACCCAAAGAATAAAATGGGTTTCATAAAATCATCCCATCATAAGATAATCCAAATAAAACAAATGGATATCATTTCATCATAAGAAATATCAAACCATGTAAATAATAGATTCATTATACTTGAAACATAATCATACTAAATAATTTCATCATAGATGGGTAATAGTTTTGATAAAACACTTGAAATGAATTCTTGAGGAAAATACCCTTTCTTCTCCAAAATCATTTTCATTTCAATAAATTACATATAATTTTAAAAGAAAACGATTTTTTTTGAAAATAATCATGATATCATGTAGAGTAAGCTTCATGAAAATATGGTATTATAAAACTGTAAAAGTCTATTAAGGCTATATAAGTTAAAAAAACATTGTCCTCGTACTTTTTCTGGAAAAGTCAAAAAGTAATTCGAACGATAAACAAAAGAAAGATTCCTTCCATAGATTGTGGTAAAATTTATAAAAGGGTAAAAATTAATTTAAACATTCATGTAATAATAGTAAACATTTTATGAAATTTTTTTGAGAAAACATGGACATGTATGATAAACGTAACCCCAATAAATACTTTCGAATAAACAATCTCAGAGAAGAACGAGATTGGAATAATTATCACTTACCTTAGGTCCAATTTCTTCCATACATGTCTGAGACTCTTTTATAGTGGGTTAAAACATATTATTAACTTATAAAAGAACCATAATAATATTTATGATATCATATATGATTCACTTATTACTTTATATTACCCATTCTTTTGTCATTTCCATTTTAAAGCATTGTTTTGGGTAAAATCGTTTCATTTATCGTATCTGTTTTGACTTATAATTGTTCATATGAATACATAGATCATGATTACTTACTTCCAAAATGTAGAACATGATTTATATATAATATATATTCAGAATATATATAATTGATCGATAAATGGAATAAAATACACTGTTTATAGAGAAGGTTGGTCGTACGTACACATGAAAACTGTTTTCGTTTCCTTATGAAATTGAATGGAAGTAATTGACATATATATATATATACATAAATCCAGTAGAATTATTATTTTATATATTTCATTATTACTGATTATATATACTTTATAATCTTTCTTGAATGGTTAACATGGAGAATGAATCTCATCGCATTGTGGAGACTGTAATCCGTATGTATGCACGAGTGATGCTATGGTTCCCATAATTAATGAATGGAATTAGAGTGGATGATATAATATCTCACAATTAGAATCATGTTATAATAAGTATATATAGTTATTATTTTCACCATTATACCCATCCAAGTAAGTTGGTGGTGGAAGAACAGATTACACCACAGTGTGGAGACAGTATTCCGTACGTACGCACGCACGGTGATTTTGTTTTTCATAGGATGGATAGAAGTTGAAATAGGGTTTTTTCATATATATAATAACATATCAGTATATTATTTATACTGATTTTATTTTTTATAATGAAATAACTAAAGAAGATGAAGTATAATAATAAAGAAACTTGAATGAATCGGTAGAAGAGATTACCTCTTCTTAAACAAGCCTCTTCTAATCCTCCTCTTAGGGAACTAAATTTGGTCTTTGAAGAAAACCAGGAACTTTAGTATATTACTAGGTAAGTGGAGAACAGAAATGGATAGGGTTTAGCAGAGCATGATGGCTCAAAATGGTGTGAGGAGGAGAGGGATGAGGTGCCATTTATATGAGAAGAGTGGGGCACTTTAGGAAACCTTCAAAAATATTAATTTATAAGAAACTCAAACCCCACCTAAAAACCTCCAAAATGAATAAAATTTCAATATGAGATTAGATAGGGATTTAATATCATTATAAAATAAAATTTAGACATGTTAGGAATTTATTTTAAACCTTATCATCTTGATTTATACATATTTAATCTATTTAATTTTATTTGTGGTAATAATATTCTATATTTTAAATTGCCATTAATAATTATTTATGTGCCTTAAATTGTTCATAATTGAATATTTTATGAAATATTAGACTATATAAATATCAATTTATAATTTTTAAACAATTTTGAGATTATTAAATAATTTAATAGTATGTTATTTTTATAAAATAACAATAGTGTCAATTTTGACATTATTCATTTATTTGAATTTAAATAAAATCCATGGAGAAGATATATTCGAACAAAAATATTTAATAGATTCCTAACATGTCATATTTATCTATAAAATTCTTTTATCATATTAAATATTTCATATAATATTTATTTTAATATTTTTAAATCCATTTATTTGATAATTCAATCAAAACAATAATTCCTACATCACTATTGGGTCATCATTAATAATAATAATTATTTAATCCCTAAAAATTAAAAATAAATTCCCATGATGTAGATAATTTTATAAGATTCTTGGTTACTATTTAATTTCTATGTTTTATGATGTTTATCACTAAATTGAATTTATTACACTTATATGATATAAGATAGTGACATGTTGTCACTTTCTTTGGTTTTAATAATAATTACATCATTTTCATGGTCAAAAGTCCCAGAAATGAATCTATGCTGATCCTTAGGTGATACAGTTATACTTTAACTCATCCAATAGAATTTTTGATGGTTTTAGGATAATTTTATAATCTTATTTTTACCATTAATTACCCAATTTATCTTTAACTGTAGTAAATAAAATTTTACCGTAGTTACTATTCAAAATGTCTAGAATTAAAAATTAGCCAATTAACATAATTAATACCTACTAATTAAAAATATGGAATCCATTTTTCCAAATTAAAAACCTATAAGTTTGAGTATTTAATTTAAAATTAATCCCGCTGTTGAGAAAATGGGTTTTAAAAGTTAAAACATTGCAAATGATTGAAATGTTTTTACCTAGGAATTTAATGTATAATTAATGATAATGACTTACATTATATTAGATGGTAAAAATATATTCTATCAATACATTAAAACCATTAAATATTATAATTTTTCAATATACATTATCTTGATGAAAAAAGTTGTTTTTAATTAAAATTTAGTGTATTTTTACTATTCATCAAAATATGAAAGTTAACAAAAAAATTAAAAAATTATCCAAAGTAAATTTTTATATACTTGTTGTAATGAAGAAGTTTATTTTTGAAAATTGAACTCATAAATGTGTAAAAAACTATATTTAAAGTTGGGGTGCCCCAAAAAGGCTGTAAAACTACATTTTTTGAAAAATACTTATTTTACCTGAAAAAATTATTTAGTTTTCATACCATGTTCTAGATAATGTGTAAGATGAATGATAATGTTATAAAATTAAAAATTTGGTTAATCCTATTCATTACAGCTAGTTCATAATAATATTATAACAATATATAGTTGTTTAGTGAAACTCAGTATTGCGTACAACACATGCTTTTGAGGAAGGTCCCTCTCGCATGAAACACAATCCAAGAATAGTATTTGCATATAATACAGGCTAATATAGTGTTTCGTATAGCACAAGATTATTTTGATGTAGCGTACAATACAATACATCATGTAAATTAAAAATAATATTTCTCAAAAAATCTCAGGGTGTTACATTCTACCCCCCTTAAAATGAATTTCCCCCTTGAAATTCATCAGGGTTATAAATGGTTTACTACATGAAAGTTTCTTTCATAGAATCCCACATCATAAAAAGGAATACTAAAACGTTATTTTAAAAACCAAAGTATGAAACATAACGGTTACCCAAGTTAACTCATCAATGGTTTACCACTTATGAGAACATAGGTGAAAATATAGATTTGGAAGAGAAATCTAGCCATCAAGTTCTAATGGAGAGTGGTAGAGAACATGGATATGAAAAAGCCAACAATCACAAATCCATAAATTTGTGATGATTTAAGGTAACATCTGATTCATCGGATATGAGGGTACTAGGACAACGTTTTTGGTTTTCAAGATCATTTCCCTAAAGTTGATGAATTTTTCCATAAGGATATCTACTTACTTGATTTCAGTGTAATATCATCATTGGTCATTCCATGAACAATTTCCCCTTCATCTCTAATTTAAAGAGATGAAGTTGAATTTGTCCTCATTTAAATGTTAGCAGATCACGCGATAGAATGATAGGTTAATCTATCTATCTCAAAAAGTTAACAAAAGTTATTAAATATACATAAGTCCATATATGGAGAGTTTAACCGTATATGATTCCAAAAATGGACTTTTACATCAACTATCATACCACTTATTAAAATAAAATTAATTTCTACTAACCAGGGACTTCTTGTAGGCCAGTGGTAGGAAATAAAGTCCTACGGTACATCAGTTGTGGGTTCAATTCCTACATCCTTGTCCCATGCGATGGGTTTTTGCTCGTCCTATGGGTTTTCATTTTTCTAAAACAATATTATTGTAAAATTTCTGAAATATTATCAAAAAATTCTATCCTTAAACAATACTATATGATGTATAACATAATCCATTCTAATCTTTAGGATTATCCAAAATACATTTGTCTAATCTCATAGTATAAAGAAAAAGATTACGAGAGAGGTCATATACAAAGCATGTGAATACCATCATTTATGCCCCATATATCATAAGATATATCTTGTTGTTCATATTTGAAACATGTGAATAACATAATCATGTATTGTTTTAAAACATGAATTACCATAGAACCATAGTGAAAACATGAATGCTGTCAAAAGATAATTATTTCCACATACCAAAATCACAAAATTTCTATATACTCAAACCATGATGTAACTTTGTCCTTATATTAGTCATGAACTCATTAATACTGTAAAACATTTTATTTTCTCCATATCCCTTCATTATGTGCATATCATCTTCTTTCCAAAAATATTTCAATCATTTTTTCATGGTTACTAGTACCATAAAATTATTGAAAACCAATATATTGATATTCCAATATTCTATAATAATATAAATGATATTCCACAACAATATTCTGGAAACCCATTACATATACACATAATCAATCCATCACTTCATTATCATATTCAAAATCACTAATAGTGATCGCATGTGACTTCCCTTTATCCTTTTCCTTAAGAGATTTTTGATGTCGATCATTATTAACCCTTGGATTAGGGCATTGGTTAGCATAATTCACCATTTCATTACACTTGTAGCATTGACGTGTTAGTAGTGCGTTTTCTATAGTCTTTTCTCTATTCACATCATTAGCTACATTTTTCCCATTACGTCGACACTCAGCTAATCGATGACCATATTTTCCACACTTAAGACATTTTCTCGTCTATTTAATACAATCTCCACCATGCTTCTGTCCACACATTGTGCATAAGAAAACATTCACCTTCTTTTCACCATTGTTTTGAGATTATTCCTTGAACACCATCTTTCATTTCTTGTCAAAAACCATGAGATGGATATGTAACACCAACTTCCAGTTCTACCTTTATACCACAATGCACAATTTCTTCGTAGCTAATGACGTATCTTATAGCTAATTCCCTTCGATGACTTTCTTTTTAGGCCACTGAAGAATTGATCAATTATACATTCAGGTTAGAGGATAATGTCAGATGCATACCTTTCAAGCATTGTAAAATTCGCCGCATATATACCAACATATTCATCATCCTTTTTATTAAGCACATTGAACTCCCTTTCTATCATTTTTCGAAGAAAACGAGGGATGTACTTATTGAAAAAAAAAAGTTCTTGAACTTTACCCATTCCATGGATTCAATTTCATATTGGGGCCTTGTATTCTTAATTACAGACCACCACTGGTCTGCTTCACCTTCTAAAAGGTAAACAGCCAAAATGACTTTTTCACATTATGAACAACGAAGTATGGAAAATATCTTTTCAATGGTACCGATCCATTGTTCAACAACAAGTCGATCAGAAGACCCACTGAAAGAAGGTGGATGTTGCCTCATGAAGGACTCAATAGAATATTGTCTCTTTTTTTACTCAATTAGAAGTCCTAATTGATTCATATCTTGTGTAAGTATAGAAAAAATATTTTTCACTCCATTTCCCATAACATTCGGTTGGTCAAAATGACAATCATTGAATTTCCCAGTGCATTGATCATTAACACGGTTCCTTCAGGTTCCATCCATTATAAAAAACCCAAAAACAATAGTATGAGAGGCAAAAATCATACTAGGAAAAAAAATAATCAAGGAGAATAATATTGATATCTAACATCTTAGGTTTAATCCGAGGTTATTCATGATCAATATCATAATTCTAGGACTATAACCTATACTTATACTTAACCTTAGGGACATCCCTAGACATACTTTAGAAATATCTCTAGTGATCTCACTACAGATTTCACATCCCAGTTTCCAGAGGTTAAGTAAACGTTTCCTCAAATATCAACTGTAGAGACCCAGGTATTGATATACATGGACGC
Organism: Viscum album; assembly: GCA_963277665.1. Lineage (NCBI taxonomy): Eukaryota > Viridiplantae > Streptophyta > Magnoliopsida > Santalales > Viscaceae > Viscum > Viscum album. The sequence goes on along the minus strand of OY728128.1, from coordinate 1,585,678,660 downwards.
CACATTACTTTTTTGGAATAATTATTACATAACAAAAATAGACATCCAAGGAATATAATAGTTTAGTGTATTTGGAAACTTGGAAAAAAATATCTTAATAATGGTGAAATATCTTCAACATCTCCCATAAATTTCTTCCCCTTTTTTCCTTACATAAAAAATTTATTTATATCCTGGGGAAAAGAAAACATATAAAGGGTGAGATCAAATTCTCATTAAGGGTACACATGGAGAAAATAAAACAAACCATATACATCTGAACTTAAAAACATTAACATAATGTTTAAACATCAAAATCATGAGTTGTGAAATAAATCATGGTAGTACGTAAGGCATAGATCATAAATAAATATCAATAATGATAAAATAGAATGGGAATAAAACATATAATTGTGTCAAACCATTTATCACATTATATGATTTCCATGGTAGCCAAGGAAGTGCTCTGAAGACCATCATAGTGGACAAAGTCCATTACTGAACCGGGTTTACCAGATGTCCTAGCCCTGTATTACTGAATCAGATTTTATTTACCATTCCATACATGTCTATCTCATGAGATATGAATCATTACCCAATGCATTGGAGAGAGATATAGGTCCCAACCATCTCATAATGAAATAATTCTTATGTGTGCCAAAAAATAAACATAAATCATTCATCATAACCCAATGAATAAAATGGATTTCATAAACATCATCCCATCATAACATAATCAATATAAACCAAATGGATATCGTTTCGTCATAAATAAAATCAATCCATGTAAATAATAGAGGAATTATACTTCAAACATAATCATACTAAATAATTTCATCTTATATGGGAAATAGATTTGTTAAAACACTTGAAATGAATTCTTGAGGAAAATATCCTTTATTCATCCAAATTATTTTATTTTCACAAAATATCATGTAATTTTAAAAGAAAAGGATTTTGTTGAAAATAATCATGAAATCATGTAGTGGAAGACTCATGAAAATAATTCATTATTAAACTATAAAATTCCATTAATTCCGCATAAGTTAAAAAAATAATTTCCTTATACTTTTTCCAGAAAATTCAAAAAGTACCTTGTATGATAAAAAAAGAAAGATTCCTTCCATACCTTGGGGTGAAAGTAAAAAAAGGGTAAAAATGACTTTAAACAGACATGGATGAATAGTAAACATTTTATGAAAAAGGTTGATAGAACATGGACATGGATGATAAACATAACCCCAATAAATAGTTATGAATAAAAAATCTCAGATAAGAAAGAGATTGGAATAATTATCCCTTACCATAGGTCCAATTTTTTCCATACCTGTCCAAGACTCCTGTACAGTAGGTTTAAACATATTATTAACTTATAAAAAAGCCATAATAATATTTATGATATCATATATCATTCACTTATGACTTTATATTACACGTTCTTTTTTCAATTTCATGTTAAAGAAGCGTTTTGGCTAAAATCGTTTCATTTATCATACATGTTTTGACTTTTAAATAATCATATGATTACATAGATAAGGATTACTTACTTCAAGAATGTAAAAATTTATTTATAAATAATATATATTCAGAATATATATAATAGATCGATAAATGGAATGAAATACACCGTTCATGGAGACGGTAGGCCGTACGTACACATGAATGTTGTTTTCATTTCCTTATTAAATTGAATGGAATTAAATGACATATATATATATATACATAAATATAGTAGCATTATTATCTAATATATTTCATGATTACTTATTATATATACTTTATAATCATTCTTGAATGGTTAACATGGAGAATGAAGCTCCTCGCATCGTGGAGACAGTAATCTGTATGTACGCACGAGCTATGAAATCATTCCAATAATTATTGAATGGAATTGGAGTGGATGATATAATATATCAGAATCATGTTATAATAATCATATATACTTTTTATTTCGAGCATTATACCCATAATTAAGGTGGTGGTGGAAAAATAGATTACACCACAGCGTGGAGACGGTATTTCGTACATACACACGCGCGGTGATTTCATTTTTCGTAGGATGTATAGAAGGTGATATAGGTTTTTTTAATATTTATAATAACATATAATTATATTATTTATACTGATTTTATTACTTAACAATGAAACAAATAAATAAGAGGAAGTAGAAGAATAAATAAACTTGAATGGATTGGTAGAAGAGATTACCCTTTCTTCGACGCGCCTCTTCTGAACCTCCTCTTTGGGATCTAAAGTTGGTCTTTGATGAAAAACAGGACCTATAGTCTATTTCTAGGGAAGTGTAGAAGAGTAATGGACATGTTTTGTCTGAGCTTGAAGGCTCAAAATGTTGTGAGGAGGAGAGGGATATGGTTCCCATTTATAATAGAAGAGAGGGTCACTTTAAGAAACACTCAAAAATATTAACTTATAATAAACTTAAAACCCACCTAAAAACCTTTAAAATGTCTCAAATTTAAATATGGGATGAGATAGGGTTGTAATATCATGAAAAAATAAAATTTAGACATTCTGGTAATTTATTTGAAACCATATCAACATTATTTATCATTTTATAATATATTTAACTTTATTTGTGGTAACAATATTCTAAATTTTAAATTGTAAAAAATAATTAATTATGTGTTGTGAATTGTCCATAATTTGACAATTTATAAAATTTTAGACCATATAAATTTTAATTAATAATTTTTAAATATTTTTTAGATTTTTAATCAATTTAATAGTATTTTATTTTTATAAAATAACAATTTTGTCAATTTCGACACTATTTATTTAATTTAATTTAAATAAAAACCACATAGAGGATATATTTGATCCAAAATATTTAATAGATTCATAACATGTCATATTTATCTAGAAAATTCCTAGATCACATTAAATAGTTCATATTATATTTATTTTAATATTTTCGAAACCATTTATTTGATATTTCAATCAATAAAATAATTTCTACGTCTCCATTGTGTCACAATTAATGATAATTATTTAATCTCTAAAAATTATAAATAAATTCACATGATGTAGATAATTTTATTATCTTTCTATTAACTTTTTATGTTCAAATTTTATGAATCTATCACTAAATTAAAATTATTACACTTATAAGATATAAGAGAGTGACATGTTGTCATTTTCTTTGGTTTTAATAATAATTACATCCTTTTCATTATCAAAAGGCCATGAAATGAATCTATTCCGACCCTTATGTGACATGGATCTACTTTTATTCATCCAATTTAATTTTTTCATGTGTTAGGGTAATTTTATAGTCTTATTTTTACCCTTAATTACCCAATATATCTTTAACTATAGTAAATAAAATTTTACCTTAGTTTCTATTCATAATGTCTTAAAATAAAAAGTTCCCTATTAAAATAATTTGGCCCTACTGATTCCAAATATGGTATCCATTTTTCAAAATTCAAAACACAGAATTTGTAGTATTTAATTTAAAATTAATCCTTCTATTGAGAAAATGAGTTTTAAAAGTTAAAACAGTTCAAAAGATTGAAATGTTTTTACGTATGAATTCAATGTAAAATTAATGATAATGACTTAAATTAAATTAAATGGAAAAAATGTATTCTATATATACTTTATAACCATTCAATATAATTATTTTACCATACAAATTATCTTGATGAAAAAGGCGTTTTTATTAAAATTTAGCTTATTTTTACTATTCATCAAAATATAAAAGTTAACAGAAAAATATTAAAAAATTATCCAATGTAAATTTTTATATAATTATTACAATGAATAAGTTTATTATGTCAAATTTAACACCTAAATTTGTCAAAAACTAGATTTAATGTGGGTGCGCCATCAAAAGGTGGAAAAACTGCATTTTTTGAAAAATACTTATTTTACCCGAAAAAATTATTTTGTTTTCATACCGTGTTCTAGATAATGTGTAAGATGAATGATAATGTTATAATATTCAAAATTAGGTTAATAATATTCATAACAGCTAGTTCATAATAATATTATAACATTATATCGTTGTTTAGTGAAACACGATATTGCGTACAACACACGCTTTTGAGGAAGGTTGCTATTGCGTGCAACACAAGCCAAGAATAGTGTTTGCATATAATAAAAGATAATATGGTGTTGCATATAGTGCAAACTAATTTTGGTGTAGTGTACAATACAAGACATCAAAGAAATTAAAAATAATTCTTGTCATAAAACCTCTTGGTGTTACACAAATAACGATAAATATAAATAAATAGATGTAACTATTAATAACTAGTGATAAATAGTAATAATTAGTAATAATTAGTGATAAATAGAAATAATTATTAATAAATATTAATAATTAGCATAAATTAGTAATAGTTAGCAGTAATTAGATATAATTAGTTGTAATTAATTATAAATAGTGATAATTAGTAAAAATTACTAATAAATAGTGGTAATTTGTAATAAATTTCAATAATTAGTAATAATTAGTAATAAATAATAATAATTAGAAATAATTAGTAATTAATATAAATATTTAGTAATAAATTTTAATATTTAGTAACAATTAGTGGTAATTAGTAATAATTAGCGATGATTTCTAATAAATAGTTGCAAATAATATTAAGTACTGGTAAATAGTAATAAATAAAGGTAAATAGTAGTAAATAGTGACAAATAGAAACAAATAGAGGTAAATAGTAATAATTAGTGGGAAATAGTAATAATTGGTAATAATTAGCGATAATAAGTAGTAAATATATGTAATTTGTTATAATTAGTAATAAATAGAAAAAATTTGTAATAAATAGTAATAATTAATACTAATTTGTAATTAATATTAATAATTAGTTATAATTAGTAATAATTAGTTATAATTAGTAATAATTAGAAATAATTATGAGTAATAAGCATTAATAAGCAATAATTGACAATAATTAGCAATAATTAGCAATAATTAACCATAATTTGCAATAATTAGAAATATTTAATAATAATTAGAAATATTTAGGAATAAATGATAATAATTGGGAATAATTAGTTATTATTTGGAATATTTAATAATTATTTGAAATACATGGGAATTATTAACAATTTTATTTTCTTTTTTTGGATCTTGTTTTTATTATATCAACATTATTTATAAAAAAAATTTAATTATTTTATATTTTTTAAATAAATATAGAATAATGAATTCAATGAAAGTCATTTTTAGATGATCGTTCTTAGATAAATAAATACAGAAATATTCATGGTTCTGGTATAAATCCTATATTAATTGTGGGTGTTGAAACATTTTTATCATTTGCATCCTTAACCCCAGAATTTATTTTAGAATGGACAATTAAGTGTCCATGTAAAAAATATGGTCTTTGGACGTTTGAGACATTTTAAAATGTTGGTGTTCATCTATTGAATTTTGGTTTTCATGAAGATTATGTTTTTTATCAACATGGTGAACACAGTTCGAGATAAGATACTAATAATTTAGTTCTAGATTCATCACAGTTTCCAAATTTAGTACATGGTGGGGAATATATCTCTTTTTAACAAACTAAATTTCAGGATAATATTGATTTAACATCTGAGTTGGAACCATATGAATTTTAAGAGTCGTTGAGGTTAGATGAGGATACCTTATATCCTGGTTGCAATATAATAAAATTTAAGGAAGTTGCAAATGTTATGGTTATTAAGTCAGAAAATGGGATGTAAAATAGCTATTTAAAATATTCTCTTTGGTTAAAACACTGTCAGATGAAATAAATATGTTACCTACAAATTTTTAGGACATCAAGAGGCTCGTTCATAATCTTGGTCATGGTTGTTAGAAGATTGAAGCATGTTAAAGTGATTGGATCTTATATTATTGTGAAAACGAGTTGTTGGATAGTTTTCCTAAATGTGGGAAATTGAGTTAAAAAGAGAATTAACTAGGGATGTTTGGATTTATTCTTGTAAAATAGTTGAGGTATTTCCCACTTACACCCATATTTCATCATTTATTTATGTCTCAGAGCACAAATTTATTGATATTATGGCACAAAACCAATATTTCAACTAGTAAAAGCATAAATCACCCTTGTAATGGTGGTTTATAAAAACATTTTGACCATGTACATCCGTATTTTTTTCAGAAGCCAAAAAAATGTGATGGGGTATTTCTAATGATTGTTTATTTTCATTTTGTTCTTATAGTAGTCAATATTCTTGTTGACCTATCTATATAACTCCTTATAATTTACTTCATTGAATGTTGATGAAGGGGCCATATATATTTTGTACCTTATTAATTCCAGGACATCTTAAAAATAATATTGTTGTTTAATTGAAGTAAATAATTGACGTGTTAAATTTATTGTGGAGTAATGGTGTCAGTACATATGATATTGCTGTGAAACGAAATCTCATAGTAAAAGCCACATTGATATGGACAATTAGTGACTTCCCATCATATTCCAAGTTATCTGGATAGTGGAATCATAGAACAAAATATTTTCTATAATATATGACATACAAACAATCATTTATCCCCATCAATTGAAAAAATATTGTTTTTTCAACTGTCATTGCAGATTCCTTCCATCTGATCATCCATTTTTGAGGAACAATTATCATTTCAGAAAAGGCACAATTGAAAGAGATTAAACTATAAAAATGATAATAGATATGGTGTTAAAATCATTTATCTCTTCCTTAACTCCCATTATATTTGGACAAACTATAAACCAACAATAAATTGACGGTTTTGGAAATGAACACAATTTCGTACAACAATGAATTTTTGGGATCTGCCATATTGGTCTGATTTGCTGACCACATGTTGGATATCATGCATATTGAGAAGAACTATTTTGATAATATATTTTTTTAAAGTTTTTGATACACCAGGTAAGACCAATGATGATGTAAAGGCACGATTAGATCTTTCCAAAATTTGCAGGTGACCAGAACATGAACAATTTGAAAATGTTAGATCATAGAAGTTAATGAAGCCAAAATAATATTATAATCTTTGCAAAGAAAATCAATTATTATTATATATTTAGTGGATTGCATATTTGAGACTAACAAATGGTTATGTTTTGAAAATGGATAGATGAGTCATAAATGATTATATTACTGGATTAAGATGTCATGACTTTCCTCTTTTAATGGGAAGACCTCTTCCAATTGGATTAAGAGTTTTGTTAAAATCAATGATTTGGGATGAACTAATAGTCATATCATATTTCTTCTGAGGCATTTGTGTGGTGACAATAGACTATGATGCACTAAGTAGATTGTAAGAATATTTTGTTTGAATTTTATGTATATAGGAAAAAATATTCCTACCAACTTTCTTATACTCAATGGAACATTTAATATTAAATTATACACAAGAATAAAAATGTTGAGGTCCGGTACAATTCTGACGGATCTTCCAATTCAAGAGATACATGAAAAAATTGAAGAAAAAAGTACATCACAAAGCATCGATTGAGGAATCATTTTAGAAGCTTATTTGTGGGAAGAAATTATTTTTTATTCTTATATTATATTCAATATGAATATACCTCAAAACAAAATCACATAGGACATACTGAGGGAATTTTTTTTGGTGAAATGAAAATTCAATTATCAGTTTTTAATCAGAAAAAACTTAGCTTTGGTGGAGTTTATGAATGATGGATTTATGATGATAATTATCACAGAACTCATACATATGTTCTGCATAACTGTGAAGAATTGACACCATTTTGTTTGACTACTCCTTTCACTTATTCTATAATATTTGTTACAATAAATTAATATTATTTTATTTTTAGGTTATATAATAATCATATTATGAAAAAACTTCCACAAATTATAGCTACTGGTATTGAAGAACATCGATAAAATATTTTTTCCTAATGGTTTCAAAATATGGTTACATAAATTATTTATGGTTTTTGCGTATAAAATCAATTTATTAATTGTTATGTTGATAATTATTTTAGAAATCATTATGTATCTAAACATGCTGATAAAATTGAAAATCGATTGTGTTTATTGAGTAACCCAACATCCAAAATGGTTAAATATTATAATTCATATGTGGTGAATGGTTTTCGATTTCATACACACGCATATTGGGAATAAACAAAAAAGAATAAAGAATGGTGTTTACATGAGATGATCTCATCATAGTGAAATTGAAATTGAATTTTATGGGATACTGAAATAAATAATTGAATTGTGCTATCTAGGATAGAATTTCATAATGATTTTAAATATTAGTGATGGGATAGTAGGAGAGGCTTACATGTTCATCTGAGCCATTGAATAATTGAAACTAAATATAAAATATAGCTTTTAGTAAATTAATTACTTTTATTGGCTAATCAAGTACACAAAATTCATTATAATAATTATTATACTACTTTAGGCGAGTTGGGTGATTGGTGGAGCATAATAAAAAATAAATATGGGGAATATCAGTTTATTCAAAGTGAATGTGGTTTCACTGATGTACAAGAAATTGAGATTTTTCAAGAGACTACTCCAAATAAATATTTTCCACAAAGAGACATGAATATCGATGATGAAACCCCACATTTAAGGTTCGATGGTGATGATAAGAGATGATGAAACTAAAACTCCTTTGGAAATTGATGACGTTGAGCAAGAATATGAAGATATTTACATCTTCCTATATGAAGATAAGGATAGAGATTAATATTGACACGATTAAATATTGTATATAATAATATATAATATATAAATCTTTATATAATAATTTTTTTCAACTATTTTCTAACTATAGTAATTTCATGTTTCAGATGGACTTGTATTTTTTTGTGAGTTGGAGGCTGCTGATCTACCTGATGATGAGCAGGATGTTGTATCATCGACCCTCATACTGCTGGTGGTGCACCGAGGACTCGGAGGTTTTGTGGTCATTTGAGATTGATGAATCTTAATCTTGTCCTCGAGCGACTTCCAAGTATTAGCTTCAATCCATGAATGGAGATGTATGATTACTTGTGTATTTTAGTCAGAATTCATTAATTATCATTAATTTATTTATACACTAATTGGTTAATTATTTTTTCTTCTTTTTCATAGCTTTTCATAGATAGATATTGAATATAGGAGTCCTATATTGTGAAATTATTTTTCTAGAGTATTGGTCACATGGTATAAAATTCCTATAGATGTTTAGCACTACATGTTCTATCCATGGATCATACATAAATAAAGAATATTTATATTGAAATTTATTTAATTAATAACGTGATATTATTAAATGTTTTTATGGTTTATGGTATACCATTGATGAGAGTCTTCATGAATATATTTGGAAGGCATAAGAGAGTTGTATGTGTGAGCATTACCATCATTTTTTACAATATTTTAGGAGGCCAATAATGAGGGAATCATTAGTCACAATGTTTGTCCAGTCTTGTCATGCCCATCGACTTGATTTCATCTCATATCAGGTTTGGGATGGATTATTTTCACACTGGATAGTTTTTTGTTTTCAGATGAGATCATATGTAGATAGAAAAAACTAGTGGAGACATGAGGTGACACATCGAGTTGGTTGTCGAACACTCAGTATGTGTAGGGCACATATGGTAAGTACATTTTTAATTAATTTAAAAAACATTAAATATAAATTGTTTTTTTAATATTCATATAGTTAGTCTAATAACTCGATATTATGGAGCTCAACATTTATTGGATGATGTACAAAAATCCTGTCACTGTAGAGATTAGAGGCGATCGCCAGTGTCATATTGTGTTCAGTATAAGTTATTTTTGAGTTTTAAAATTAACTACAAATAATATTTTAACAATTTTAATTTTAAAGTTCAGTTGAAGGATTTATATACGGCCACGACATCTCAGACACAGAATGAGAGTCAAGATGATACCGATAATCTAACTAGTATAGAAATATTCGATGAGGCAACATGGATGCAAGTGACGACTTATGCCTTTGAGAAAGGCTGTGTTGTTGGTATCAGCTCTCAATTGATGCTTTTGAGTCATTATAATACCACTATGATGTTGGTTTGAAACTCGAGAGGAGCTCGTGAAGAGTAATAATTATCTGCTACACAGTATGTTAGGACCCATCCCCCAGGGCCCGTGCCATGACTACCCCAAGCCCACATTGCATAGGCCAGTGGCTGGAAACTAGCACTGGAAAGGCATATCCCTATGATGGGAAGGAATTGCCTTTAAAACTGTACAAACACATAATACAATAACACAACAAGATGCAACCATGAATTAAACTGCATCTGTAAAAGGTGTACTGAAAGTAATGCAGCTGGAATACAAGCTCAAGTAGAAAGTACAAGTACAATTGAAATTATAAATAAATCCTCGAACATCCACTGACGATCCTACATGAAGGGTAGGTACAAATCATGATCAGTATTCACTACATCACGTTACGTCAATTGGATCGCCTCTGAACACCGTCCAGTCCTGGCTCCCTCATCCTTGATCTACATTGTCCATTGTCTATACAAGAGACAATAAGGTGTGGGTGTAGCCCATCCAGGGTTGAATATAACAATACTCAACAGGGACCATGAGACCCCAAAAGTTCTCCTAGAGTTTTAAAAATTAATAACCACAAATCAAGACCTCAACCACAAAGCATGAAGCACTCAACAACTCTACTTAGGTATATGACCATACATATACCGAAGTTATCATGATGTACTCGAATCATACATGAGAAAACAAAAGGCTCCAACAATAATGCAATTTTCAAGATTTATCCATGAAGAAAGAATACCACAAGGGTAACAGTACGAAGGTAACACCAAAAAGGTAAAAGTACCACAAAGATAACACCACGAAGGAAACACTATGAAGGAAAAAGTACCACAAAGGTAACACCATGAAGTTAACACATGAAGGTAATAGTACCACAATGGTAACACCACGAAGGTAAAAGAACCACACTGGTAACACCATGAAGGTAAAAGTACCACATAGGTAAAACCACAAAGGTAACACCATAAAGGACAAAGTACCACAAAGGTAACACCACGAAGGTAAAAGTACCACAACAGTAACACTACGAAGGTAAAAGTACCACATAGGTAATACAATTATGGAAAAGACTCAGCTCAAAATCAGGTATAACTTAAGAATTGATGTAAAAATGATTAGTCACAAGCTAGATCATCTTATTATGTTAAGATGCATTTCTTCTGACCCACACAAGATTGATAGGTAGTAACCCATAATAACCCACACAGGATCTGACCCACACAGGATCGTTGAGCACTGACCCACACAAGATATCATAGATGCTAACCCATACAGGATTGATAGATGTTGTCCCACTTAGGATCGATGTTCTTTCTACATGTTACAGCCAACCACAGGATTCATCGCACCCAGTGCACTCGAGTTCGGTAGAATCTGCCCCTCGATATATCCGTCTAACTCGGCCACTCCTAATATCCACAAAGGATTATCCCAAAGGACTTCCATGTCGTAAGGGATCCAACACGACAGACGGTGCACGTCCATTTCGGGTCAACCTGACTCGTTCAGAGTTTGACCCTGCTTGGCTGGTCCATGGGGGGCTCGACCCAGCCCACAATAGGGTGTGGCCCTGCCTGAAAGGGGGTGTACCACTGGGCTGGCATGGGCCGGCCCGCCGAGGGCTGCATACTGGGCTTGCGCGGACCGGCCCGCGACAGGGCATGACCAACTGGCATACACGACTTGACCTGCGATGGGGCACGACCCGCTGGAATGCTTAGCCTGGCCCGCGATGGGGTGCATCCCACCGAATCCCATAGTTCATTCAAGATAGCATGGAAGGGGAGAGGCCCTCTCCCAATTTGGAAGGCGATGCAGCATCACCTAAGGGGCGCAGCCTGAACACCTGCAGGACCCGTTCTGGGTCCCGCCGCCACTGCTGCCTCCACTTGTGGATTGCTATCCTACTTGACCCCGCCTTGGCTGGAAATCTGTGGCCCTTCTCCACCAGTGGTTTGTGATGGCGCGCCGCATCACCTCCATGGCCAGCAGGTGTCAGCCACTCCGTCGACCGCTGCGACATGGTGTCAGAGCCTCCTCTTACGGTGCTCGCGCCGCCTCCGTTATAGGTGGTCAATGTCAGTCTCCACCATCATCTATCATTTGGGATCTCTCTCAACCCTAATATACTTTTTTGGATGAACACACCAAAAATTTATACAAGGGTGGAGGGTCTGGGCCTTTTTCATTGGGCCCGCGCCCTCTGTGTTAGAATGATAGAAAGAGGGTAGTATTCAACAATCAAATAGAATTATATCAAAAATAAATCCATACGTCAAGAATGGTGGAGAGCGCCCAAGATTGAGGATGTGGGTAAGTGTTTGTCATTCGGTGGTACTCAACAACGCCTATTGGAATCTGCTTCGTCCTTCAAGGATGGCGTCACGACACTTTATCAGCACTTCGTTTCTTGACAAAGTTGTACCAACCCTCTAATCTGATCTCCATATAAATAGGTGGTGGAGGAGGTTGGTAATGCCCCAAGGAATTTATGAGGTTAATTTAATTAATTAACCTTTCAAATTCCAACTGTGCGGTTACTAACAAGGAACAGTCAAGCCATTTGATGCCACAAAACTTCATCGGTCCCGCCACCGCCGCTCATATGCTAGAGGAAAAGAAAAGAAAAAAAAACATGTTATTTTATTAGTATTTCTTTAGTCTGCAAAATTAAAATTTTCAGCCCACCCATTGCGGTCAATGTGAAGCCTCCCGTAAGTGAATCTCGGTGATGCGGATTTAACGGTTCCCTCATATTTGTAATCTGAGTACCAATTCAAATGTTGGAAAATGTTGCTCATGCGTTTACTGAACATACCTTAAAAAATTTCAATAAATTATTTATATTCACCCTCGACCAGCGTCGGTCGAGGTTAGGCTCCCCCTAAAGAGAACACACCTCAAGGAAATCAACATTACTTTCATATTTTCAATCTGAGTTACCATTTAGAAGTTATGGATTTTAAAAATAAAATAATTGTTAATTAATTATTTTATTTACTGCCAAAATCTATTTTCTATAGTTGGCCCACACCGGACAATGTTAGTATCTGCCTACAGAAAGTTTAACCTCACGAGCTTAGCGGTGGTCTCAGATTTTTCATATGAGTCACCGTTCGTGAGTTATAATCATTTGAAATATAAAATAACTATAATTTATTAATTTATTTACGTTCATTCAATTTTCGGGTTTTCACACCGGAGGCCTGCACTGACTAAACTTAAGTCACACCCTGGGTTAAACCGATATCCTAAATGCAACAATGCCACCATATTTTGGATTCGGGCACCCGTTTAAGTATTATTCCTCTTTTCCTAGAAAACCACTCACACGTTCTATTTAAAGTTTAAGAAATCTTGGATGCGTCATTCTGGGAACAACAAGCCTCAGAATCGCGCGCTGAACGATTTCGTGGTCTCGAAATAATTTCATATAATTAAAAATATTATACAGAAATTACAGGACATTAAATTCTCCCCACCTTAGGTCTTCATATCCCCGAAAGACAAAAAAAAGTAATATTAAACATATGAGGGTACTAAGCACAAATATGATCCTCCCACTCCAATGTTCTCTATTGGAGGTCCCTGTGCTACCACCGAACTTGCACCAGAGAGATCGACCATCCACGAAGGACTGACTAATGTCGATCCTCTATCACCACCGAGAACTCCATAAAATTCACCCAATTTTCAATGTCCAACTCACCCTAGTTGATAACATGCAATGGATAATGCACGCTTCTCCTCATCTACGACACATGGGAAACATTATACACTCAGTGCATCTTTGGGGGAAGACATAGACGGTATGTCGACTCACCTACACTGCCGAGGATCTAGAATGTTTCGATGAACCTTAGATATAGCTCTCCGCCCCAGCCAAACCTCTACAATCCTTATCTGGTTGAGACCTCTAAGAAGACATGGTCTCCATCCTCAGACTCCAAGGGTCACTGTCTCTTGTTACCATAAGACTTCTTTTGGCTCTGTGCAGTCTTCACTTGCTATCAAGTAAGGCATTGTGATTCAAACTCTGCCACTACTTTCTTTATCCATGACTACCAATTATGACACTGGAAGTCATGGTATAACTTCACCACTCCAGGATGACCGCTAAAGGGGATTTATAGAACTCCTTAACACCTCCTCCTAAAGCGTCACTGGTACCATGGTGCATCCTTTTAAGAGAACGACATGCTCTCTACCTTCCGAAAATCCTTTAGGAGACCGTTCTGAGGATATCTGAGCACGTCGGGCCTCATTGTCAACATCCCAAGCTATTCCTCCCTAAATTCGATAAAGAATTGGGGGAGTAACAGTCACAAACTGGAGGTGATATACTCCATCTTTATCCATGAAGGATATCCACAACACGACTAGCTGCTTTGATGTCTCACTCAGCAGTAGTAGACTAGACATCCTGCTGAGTGCATCTGCTACAACGTTTCCTTTCCCAGGAGTATAGACTATCTCAAAGTCATAGTCTTAGAGGAACCATAGCCATTTTAATTGTATTAGATTCATGTCTTTATATGATAATATATACCTAAAAATCTTGGGATCAGAGTAAACAGTAAACTGTTCACCTATCAAGTAGTTCCACCACATCTTCAACGCAATGACCCCTACTGCTAACTCTATGTCATGGGAATGGAAGTTCTGCTCGTGCTGTCTCAAATATCATGAGTCGTACGTGATCACTACCCCCTCATACATCATGAAACCACCTACTCTGATTCCCAATTCATCGTAGTAGACTATATACCCAACACTCTCTTCTGGAAGCCTAAAGATGGGGGAACTCATTAATGTTTGTCTCATCTTCTGAAAGCTCTGCTGAAAATTCTCCATCCATGGGAAAGGCTTCCCCTTCTTCTTCAAATCTGACAAAGGTGCTACTACCATAGAGAATCCAAATAAAAATCTCTGGTAGTACCCCGCCAAAGACGATGTCCCTCTCTCTTCAGGGAGGTAATCCTTATAAAATATATTGAAAAGATGTCCCCACACTCTTCCACTCTTGTTGGGAACTAAAAACTCATAAATCTTGATGCCATGAGGGTAAGGATAGCTGACTCAAGAGTGATCGGCTACACCCTCCTATGCATGAGTTTATCATGTGCTTCCTGGGTTTCTTTTTTTGCCAACAAAAGAAAACCCTATTCCAACACTATAGATATACAACATTTTTTTTCCTAAAACAGTCAATCTGAGTATGAACTGTGAATGACTAGTCCATACCCAAACTTACATCGTAAGGCCTCAACAATGCCACTAAGTGGTTCGTACCGAAACTCTAACCTCAAGGGTCATATCACACCATCAACATAAGTGTGATTTTCAAGTATCATACCAAATGTATATCCAGATGTAAGGGTCATGTAAATTGTTTAATAGGAAGCTCTAGGTCATGAATAAAATTTGTGTAAATATGGAATGATTACTTCCTATGACTATCAATATGACAGCTAGTCGTAGACCCAGACCATTCCTCTAATTCTTCTTGGATCCCTGGGGCACACTCCTTAACCCCTTGCAGCTAATCCCTTCCCCTGTCCTTCAGCTACCTAATCCTGGTAGGGACCACATTAGGGTGGTAGTTGTAACATGTTGAAATGTATACCACCTCATTCTGCTCTCCTAGCTCCATTTCCACTTCTTCTTCCCTACAAATTCATCTGTCCCTATCACTTCTTATTCCTGAAACATTGTACACACCCAAGTCTGTGATACTAGCATCAGTTTCCTACTTTCCCACTATTAACATTCATTGTTTTTATCCGCTCATCCATAGAAAATTCAACCACAAAGGTTCTCTATAAAACCCTAACATAAGTAAAAATGCATTGAGGAATAGTGCTAGCTAAGATGTCCCTAAATACAACTCTATTGGAGGTCTGAGCCTAAAGCACTTACCGTACTATATTCATCGAGTACCTAAGATGGTTGGTATGACTCAATGAATACACAGCTACTGACATGTCCTCCTGCCGAAGTTGTAAAATCTATAGGGAACTCTCATCCCTTATCTCTTTATGGAAAAAGATTCCCTTCTTTGAGGAAGGTTCTTAACTTTTTCTATAAAAAGTCACCTATTCGTAAGATTAGGGTAATCTAAACCCTGCTATAATCCTGTTGATCCACAAAGAAGGCTCTCTACCAGGACTGCCACCTGATCGAATAGTGCCCTGGCTATATGAAAACTCAACCACCTCCTCAAGTCATTAATTTGCCTCCTGTGAGTCGGGATCTCCTCAGAACCTGAGGGGTATCTGATGCTGAAACACATGTAAGGAACTAAGCATATACATGTCCTCTACCGGTATTTCCTTTTTAACTACTGACCAATGGGTAGTGATATAGCTGTAACACAACTCGAAGGTACCATCTCGGGTAATGGTCCATGTACCGAAGCCTCATCACCAGGTGGACCATCCTCATGGTCACACACTGATAAAGACTAGTATTTAGGATCACCATCAGATTTTCTGTTGTCCCAACTTGGAGGAAAACACTAGCCACAACCTCCAGCCAGTCCTCAGCTCCCTAGGGATCTTTCTCACGTCGAATCCTCAAAGGCCTCTACTGTTGGAACTCGTGCAATGCGCTCAATCGGCGTGTACAGTCAACTGGTAGCATCTGTTCCTTATCCACAAAGGATCACTCAGTGGGTCATCATTGTGTACTCTCTTAGGAATCATAGCTGGCTATCTACATGGTGGAATCCTGACAAGTAACTGTTTCACTACAGTCATTATGTTGTACCTAGTGATCCTAATCCAAGGAAATGAAGGGAAAACATTTCCAAAACACACGCAATTAGTGTTTTCATGAACCGAGTCGGAAATCAGAATTTAGGTTCCTGGTGTATGGATATATCGGCTGCCATACCAACATTGGACTCCCTGAACTGGGATCCAAACTCAAAACACTTAACACGGTTACTCCATTAAAAACATAAGAGTCCTATTTCTTTGGTAGAACCGACTCCTATGATACCACTATATCACGACCCGTCCATCGAGGCCCATGCTGTAACAACCCCTAACCTACCTTCCATAGGCCAGGTGCTGGTGACTAGCATGGAAAAGGTGTATCCATATAATGGGAATACATTGCATTTAAACCTATAGAAACACACACTCCAAGAACACCACCAGAAGCAACCACGAAGAAAACTGCTGTAGTAAAAAGTGTACTAAATGTAAAGGTGCTGGAATACAATCCCAACTAGAAAGTACAAATACAACTAAAAAAGAAAACATTTCCTAGAACATCCACTGAGGATCCTACCAGAATGGTAGTTACAACTCATGATTAGTGGTCACTGTTTCATGTCATGTCAAATGGTCTGCCTCTAAGAATCATCCAGTCCTACATCCCTCATCCTCGATCAACTATGTCCATCATCTGTAGAAGACACAACAAGGTGCGGGCGTTGCCCATGCAGGGGTGAGTATAACAATCCTTAGTAGGGACCCCGAGACCCCCGATGGTCTCCTAGAGTTCTACAAAGGAACAACCACAAAGAAATACCTTAACCACATATCACGAAGTAGTAAACAACCCTACTTAGGTATATTCCCATACATATACCTAAGTTATCATAATGTACTCATATCATACATGGGAAAACATAGGGCTGTAACATTAATATCATTTTCACGATTCATCCATGAAGGAAGAATACTACAGGGGTAACACTACAAAGGTAACACCATGAAGGTAACACCATGAAGGTAAAAGTACCCAAATGGTAGCCCCATGAAGGTAATAATACCACAAATGTAACACCACAAATGTAAAATAACCACACAGGTGACACCACGAAGGTAAAAGTTCCACATAGGTAATACCACGGAGGTAACACCACAAAGGTAAAAGTACCACAAAGGTAACACCAGGAGGGTAAGAGTACCACAAAGGTAACACCACGAAGGTAAAAGTACCGCATAGGTAATACAACGAAGGTAAATACTTAGCTCAAAGTTAGGTATAACTTAATTACAGAAGTACAGATGATTAGTCGTAATCTAGATCATCTTATTCTATTAAGAGGCACTGCTTCTGACTCACACAAGATCGATAGGGAATAACCCTTGCTGACCCACACAGGATGTGAGCCACACAGGATCTGGGTGTGCTAAACCACATAGGATCACTGAGGGTTGACCCACACAAGATCTTATATATGCTTACCCACACAGGATTTATAGATGCTGACTTAAATATGATCGGTGTTATTTCTTCACGTTACAGCTAGCCACAAGATTCCTCACACTCGGTGTGCTCGATTTCTATAGAATCTGCCCCTCAAGATATTGGTCAAACCTCAACTACAACTAATCTCCAAAAATGAGTAACCCAAAGGGCCTCCATGTCATAAAGATTCCCACGTGATGGACGGTGTGTCAATTAGACACCCTGTCTGTGAGATATGACCGTTTTAGTTGTGAGGGCCCGGTTGGATTCAGGTTCGATCCAACCCAGACATACTCTAACTGTCTCCAAAATTCAAGTGTATTATACCAGATGGTCTACCTATCTCCAAGGATCCCAACACCAGATACGGTTGTTCAAATGGAGGTCCATATTTCATGTTATGGCCCTTTAAGCTAAACTGTTCCTGGTAGGGTCTGGTTCCGGTCTGGCCTGACCCAGTTCAGGTCGACCTGACTTGACCGGGGTCTGACCCGAATGGGATGGGCCGCATCAGGCATTCCCCACTGGGCTGAGTTCTAGCCTGACCCACAAGGTGGTGTAGCCCAACTCGCAAGCTGGTGGCCCGCTGGGCTCGCACGGCCCGACCTGCGACGGTGCACGATATGATGGAATTCATGCCGCGACCCACGAAGGGGGGTGGCCGCTAGCTAGTGTGGTCGTACCTAGCTGGCATGGAAGGGGATCAGCCCCTCCCCCTTTTTAAGGTGAAGTGGAAACTTCTAAGGGGCGCTACATGGTCACCTGCATGACCCGCTATGGTTCATGTCGCCATGACGCGCAATGGTGCGCCGCTACCTCCACATGCGGCCGACTGTTGCCTCCCGCCCTGCTAGACCCTATCGTTGCTGGAAAGCCCCGACCCTTCTCCACCATCGGCACATGATGGAACACCACATCACCAATGATATCGGCCCGTGTCGGCCGCTCCGCCGACCACCGTGACATAGTGTCACGACCTCCTCCAACGATGCTCGAGCCGCCTCCATCGCAGCCGGCCAGTGCCAGTCGCTATGGTCATCTACTGTCCGGGATCTCGCTCAACCTGAAGATAATGTTTGAGATGAACGCACCAAAAATTCTGACAAGGTAGGCTGGTCCAGGCCTTTTTTTCTTGGCCCATGCCCTCCGCGTTAGCTTTATAGAAAGAGAGTAGGATTCGATAATCAAATAGAATTATAACAAAAATAAATCCCTACCCCAAGAATGATGGAGAGTGGCTGCGATTGAGGAAGTGGGTCAATGTTTGTCATTTGGTGGCGCTCATAACTGCCTGGTGGAAAAGACTCCGTCCTCCAAGGATGGCATCATGACACTTTATTAGCACTTCGTTGCTTGATGAAGTCGTTCCAACACTCCATCCCAAGCTCCATATAAATAAGAGGGGAGGAGGTTGGTAATGCATTGAGGAATTTATGAGGTTCATTTAATTAATGAACCTTTCAAATTCTAACTGTGTGGTTACTAAAAAGGAAGAGTCAAGCCCTTTAATGGCATGACACATCGTCGGCCCCACCACCGGCACTCATCCGCAGGAGAAAAAGAAAAGAAAAAATAAAATAGCAAAACATTTTATTTTATTAATCATTATTTAGTCCTCAAAATTAACTTTTTCACCTGACCCATTGCGGTCGAAGTGAAGGCTCCCTTAAGAAAATCCCAGCGCTGTGGATTCAATGGCGCATTCGGATTTTTAATCTTAGCACATGTTCGAAAGATAGAAAACACCACCCACACGTTTACTGAATGTACCCTAAAAAAGGTTAAATAAATTATTAACGTACACCCTCAACCGCACTGGTTGAGGTTAGGCTCCACCTAAGGAGAAAATGCCCCAACGAACGCAATGCTACTCTCGTATTACCAATCCGAGTTACCATTTAGAATTTAATAATTTTAACAATAAAATAATTGTTACTTAATGATTTTATTTACAACCAAAAACTAACATCCCTAGTTGGCTCGCGCTAGCCATTTCTACTCTCTACATAAAGATAGAAAACCCCCACAAGCTCAACGGTGGTCCCATATTTTTGATCAGTGTCACCATTCATGAGTTATAATAATTTGAAAAATAAAATAACTATATTTAATTATTTTATTTATGGTTATACAATTTTCGTGTTTTCACACCAGAGCCTGCGCCGACTAAACTTATGTCGCGCCTAGGGTAAACCTGCTATCTTGAACGGAATGGAGCCCTTAGATTTTCGATTGGGGCATCTGTTTAAGATTTATTACTCCTTTTCAGGAAATCCACTCATGAGTGTTATTTAATGATTAACAAAACTTGGACAGATCATTCATGGCACTCTATGCCTTAGAATCAGGTGCCATTATATTTCACGGTCTCAAAATAATTCTTTATAATAAAAAAAATATATGGAAATTACAAGACATTAAATAGTATCCAGAGAAGCTATGAGATTAGAATGGCCTTATAGAGAGTATACACAAAGAGTATGAAGAGCTCAGTCAACAACAACAACATGGGTAACTGCAGGAGGAGATACGTCGATGGAACCATCGATAGCATGAGTATACAATGGATTACCTATGACATATGACTCATAGTTTAGGGATGAAGTTCCATCCACCATCCCATCCAGTTCCTCCAGCTCATCTAGAAGCCCATCCCACTTAGTGATGTATTCTCTTTTTTGGATAATTCTTTTGAATGTAATTTTTTTATAATATTGTATATTAATATTCTATATAGTATATTTTTTATTTCATTGTGAATATTTATTTTTTAATAATTTTATTATTTATTTAATTTTCTTATTATTTTATCATTGGATTATTTATTAATTAATTTTATTTATTTATTTATTTATTTATTATTTTTGAAAATTATTAATAATTTTTTTTCTTTATTATTTTTATATTTTTATGAATATTAATTTTTTAAATATATTATAATTTTTTATAATTTTATTATCATTATTAATTTTATTAATATTATCTTATTAATATTAATAATATTATTAATACATTATTCATATTATATTATTATTATTATATTTATATTATTTATATTATTATCCTGTTAATATTATTTTATTAATATTATTTAATTTATATTATTAATTTTTTATTCAATTTTATTAATATTAATATTTTTTTATATTATAAAAGTTCATTGCGATGGGCCCATTGCAAATAGTTATTTGTGAGGGGACTGTCATAATTAGTTTTTTTAAAAACATTGGGAAACTATTTGTGATACCATTTTTTGCAATCGATAAATTACAATGGGGTACCATTGAAAAATAACCATCCAAAATAATTCAGTTTTTAGTAGTGACTGGATTCCATTTTCTCTCTAGGATTGAGAGACGATTCCCTTCAATACAGAAGTGATTCTTTGGCGAATCTATGTGCTTAAGAGTCACTAATTCATCAGCAAGTCATTATTCTACATTATTGTTCTTAGAACAAGCATTAATCACCCTCTTATAATCCATGATCTAAAACATGGTTGATCGATCCATGTTTTTTAAAGGGAATATTAATGATCTATCATTGGATTGATTGAGGGAATGGAGATCAAAAACCAAATCTTTAGTTTCATTGTGCCATTTATTTTTATGACTGTTGTGAGTTTGTTAGAGTACCTATTATCTTCCTTGAATTAGAACTTGAAGGTTTAGTTTAAATTAAATGTTTTGATCGATATAATTTGAGAAATGCTTGTGGGATTCTCGGTAGAAATCCTGTTTGGTATTGTGTATGGAAAATTTTGTGTTGTATGGATTTCAATAAACACCTTGGGATTAGAATTCTAAACTGTTAATTTTAAAATTATGGATTTTTTGCTATTCATGGATAGTGTTTGATGAAATGATTTAAAGAAATAAAAGTTTGTGGAATGGTTTCACATGGATTTTTTCATACATGGTAAGTGTGAGTAAATTTGTTGATGTGACCTTATGGAAGGGGCATGTGCCATTGGAGAACCTGGAATTGGTCTCCTTGTGATGACTTGGTGGAATGCCAATCGACCACTCATGAGTGTGGAAGTATCTATTGATAATTTATGGGTGTGTATGGAGATGTGTTTATAGTCATACCAAATATTTTTTTTTATATCATTCTATGGAAATTGCCTATATTTTTTTATATAATATGTTTATGATTCTTTTAAACTATTTTATATAAATTGTGTTAAAATTTTATTCTGAGGGGAATTAATTGGAAAGTCATTGGATAAATCCTATTGAGTTGAGACTCACCCCTCTCTTATAAAACCTTGTTAATTTTTAGATGTTATCTTTCGGGACACGAGTGAAAGAAATTCACCTCAGTTCTTTTGTGATTCTTCTTGATACTGTGAGTATAAAATGTGGAATTAAATCTTGGTGTATGATCATGTGATTCTTGGGATAAAGTCATTATAGAGTCATGGATCTTACAGTTTCAATACACTTTTCTTATCATCATCCTTTTTTCTTGTACAATGATATTGTAAAAGGTTTTGGTTATTTTTTGAGTTATAATTTAAACTCATGCGTCATATAGAGGTGTGGCTTGTGATTATTTATGTAGTTTGTATGTTTCATATTTTGATGGGTAAATCAGCCCCCAAAAGGTCTTGATTCCATTGGAATTTTTTTCCAACATTTGGTGTCATAGGGATGTCACCTAAGTCTTAGTAGAACACTTATCACATCTCAAGCCAGTGAAGAGGGGAAGGATGTTACAAATGGTATTAGATTTAATCGGTGTATCGATCTTTTTTTTGGAAAAAATTGTGTCAGTTTTGTTTTTTTTGGAGTTGGAAATGGTATCGGTCTTTATCTTGGGGTGGTAGAAATGTGATATGATTTCATGAACATTAAATTTAGAGAATAATAAGATGTATCTAACATTTTTATGCTAAACATCAAGTTACCAAGGAAATTGGGTACAAAAGTGTTTGGACACCCTTATAAGTTTTTTTTCATCTCATTATCGTAGCATTAACTAATGATAATTTCAAAACATTCATTGATTGTAATACTCCCCAATAGGATTTCATTATTCCCTTTTAACATGAATGGTTTATCAAATGGGAAAAAAGTATTTTCTTTCTTGAATATATTAAAAAATGGTTTTTTTGACAAGAATGGTCATTGTATTTTAAAAAATGGTTGAAATGTTTATGATGGTTGAATTGCGAATATCTATGTTGTGATATGTTTGGATTTGGTAAATCCTAAATGATAAGACTTCAGTTACTGATGAGTGAGGCTAAATAGAGTTTATTTTTCTGATCATAATGAATAGAACTGGGTAGGCATCATAGAAATCAACTTGAGGAGGCTATTAAAAATTAGGTTTCACCTCAACAATAGGTGAAAAAATATATTCCAAATCATATTTTTGGATTTTCAAGACATTTATAGGCATAAGGGGAATGGCTAACCATAGAAAATGGACCATTGGTTCAGTTTCAAATGTAGAATCCACCAATAGTTTTGGAGGATACCGAACTGGAAATGGAAAAATCCTGGTATAAAAGCATCAATCATGTATTTGATTTTATTAGGAAACTAGAATAACTAAATGTTAATTTGAAATCATATATGTTGAAATATTTGGAATGTTTATGTTTGATAATTAGATGTTCTTGGAATATTGGAACAAGGAATGACATGAGAGAATTTTGATGAAAATCATAACAAAAATTTTTATCCTCACATATTTTTGATTGATAAAACAATGTTCTTATTAATTTTGAATAAATATAACATCTAGATGATAGATTATGAGGCTGAATTTATGAATTTAGTATACTTTTTCAAGAATGTTAATGCAAGTACATATTTAATGGAATACATTTTTGAGTCAGGATTATAAAAAAATCTTATCTCAAATATTATTGTAACTTATATAACAGAATATATATATATATGTTAAATAGAGTCACTGTAGTCAAAAGGGATATCTTGGGAAATTCATTTGCGTAGAGAATGTTTATTCTGATGAGAAGATGTGGGAGATCTAATTCTAGGAATAAGTGGAAGAGGGATACCTACTTACCAAATAGAGGGAAACATCCAAATTTGACCATGCTATTAGTAAAACATTCCTCTTAATTGAAAAGTAAGATATGATGTATTCAATGTGGTTCTTTCAACCATAAGAACTAAGATTATATAGAACTACCCAGATCTTGTCACAATTTCAACTACATAGGACATCTTCATCACTATTCTTGCAATTTCCTATGGTCAGGTGGTAGAGACACATATCATGTTTCTTATGAATCATGTTCTTTGACAAGATGAGTACATCAGAATAATTCTCATCATCACAATTGAGCAATCCAAGGAGTTTATAAGAACAACATGACTCCTCAACTATTGAAATTTAAATAGTATAGAAAATAGTAAAGTGGAGTGAGTAATCAATCGTATAGAGGTGATCAAGTGATTGTGGATGATTGATCTTGTACTTCGATAGAGAGAGGTACAATTATTTGGAATACTACCATTTTCATGATATATTTGTTATTAGTGAATCCCATAATTAGTGATTCCCATTTTGTTGATAATATGGGTTTTCATGTTGAGATGATACCTTATATATTTAAACATCAAACTCCCCCTGAAAAAAGAGAATATAAAGCCTTTTTGTGTAAATATATTTCTATAACAATCGATGAGGATGGGTTTCATTGAGATTTTTCTTTTATTTACATGGATTTATATGATTGTTTTTGTCAGAGTAGAGTACTCAAGAGGGGGGGGGGGGGTTGAATAGAGTATCTATAAAAATTTCTGTTTAAAATGTATTCTTAAAATGGATCACCAATAAATTTAAATACAACCCAGTTAATCAAAGTAATTATGTTATAATTTTTTTTACTGTTTACAAAACTACTTAGAAGATTGATTAATTATCATTAATATTAATATTAGTTAATAACATTTCTTTTGATGATATTGTAATAAGGATAAATAGTTATAACTTCTTTCCAAGATTAACTATCAAAGTGAATTTAGTGATTTCTGAATTATATAGTAGAATAGTAAAATGGAGAAGACTAAATTAAGTAACACAACAGATATAAAAAAAGTGGTTCAGTCTCAAGCTGAGACCTAATCCACTCTACATGGTGAGCACCTTCCACCAACTAGTTTATATTAATTAACTTGATCCACACCTTGGATTGGGGTTAACAATAGTACACAGGACCGTCTTGGTCATAGGACCTCTTCCACAGTTCTTTGTCGGTAAAAACTGACATGTCACACATACACCTCTTCCACACTTATCAGTTGGTATACACAAGTGTAAAAGGGTGTTTGAGAAAAGATATCTTATATCCTTCAATTTAATTATGATACAATGTGTGTTTTTATACAGAAATACACACACACACTGATCGAATGTTAAAAATAATACACAATAGAGCAGAATTATTAAGATAAGTTTATAATTTCTCTAAGTGTTAGTCCGTGTAGCTCTGGACTTCAAAGATTAAGCAAATGTTGGATTAGAGACCTCGAATAGAAAATAGAGTCTCACAAGTCTGCTAGATCTGGCTCGTGTTCTTCATGGTGTTTTGACAGTGTGAAGATGTCCCCGACTCTGGGATTCGATTATGTTTTGTGTGTTATTCTGTAGTGTCTAGTTGTATGTTTTGATTCTCTTCTCATGAATGCTCTAAGTGTTTCATCATTATCGTTCTCACACCAGCTTTCTTCACTTTTTTTCACCCGTTGTTTACAGGCTGCACTTAACATTTATTTTTGGAGTGCATGTGTTGAAGCTGACAAGATGCCTGTATTCTACACCTCATACATCGTACTATGAGGTGACATGTCTACAAAAAAACATTAATTATGAAGGTCCATTTAAAATCATAAAATATGACCGTTAGAGATTAAATTGAAAAATGACAAAATAGATTAAAAAATGGCGTCCCAATCTGTCAGGAAATGGTGTTTCCATGAAACAGTGTCTTCTTGAAATGGTGTCTCATTATGTGCCTTTGAACGATGAGACAATCTTTATGGCATAATTGCATATAGATCCGAAACAAGTAGCACATATGTAGTGTTTGATTACAATGTCTGGTTATGGTGTCTGGACGGTCACGGTGTCTGGATGGTCATGGTTTTTGGATAGTCATGGTGTTTGGATAGTCAGAGTTTCTAAATAGTCATGGTGTATGAATGGTCATGGTGTCTGGATAGTCACAGTGTCTGAATAGTCACTGTGTCTCGATGGTTACATGTTTGGGTCCTTGGCCCTAAAATCACCACTGGTGGAAAACTCACAGTGTATCAGACTTAGAAAAATATCTGTATTCAGAATTAAATAGTGATACTCCTAAAATGTATTAGACATAATCATTAAACAATGAAATAATTATAAAGTAAATTAAATATTTTTCACGAGGATTATTTAAAGAATAAAGATACTAATCATTTGTAAAAATGATTTGAGATAAATTACATAGGATTAACATGTTTTATAGAATGAATAAGATTTTTGATCATTAAAACATGATTAACACATGAGGAGTCCAAAAATCTCTCCCTTTTTGATGATCACAAATCATATGAGTGAGAAATATGTTCTTAGACTTTAATTTTCATATTTATCCCCCTTTTGGGATTTTCAAAAAGAGTGAATAAGAAATAGAGAATAAAAGTTCACAAAACATTAGATAAATAAGATTGTTATTAAAAATAGTAGACATAAAAACAAATACAACAAGATCCATATGAAAAGATAGTAGTTACTCTTCTTCAGCACTGGCAGGTATTTTCTTTTCCCTTGGAAACAAAATCAAAAGAGGAAACCATTATAGAAGAGGTAAAAGTATAATAAGGGAGTGAACCAGTTGATATATAATTTAAATGAAGGCCTTCAAAGATATAAGGGCCAAGGTAGGGGTAGTTGAAGAACAATGAAAATGCTGATCAAGGATAATAGGTTTGATCTGACTGAGAGCCTAAGAGACAAACATAAATGTAGTGGCAAGAGCAGTAGAGGAGAAGGTTGGAAAACCATATCACAAGGGTGCACCTACAGGAGCCACAATGGCAGTAATCTGTACATGAAGATAGGGCCTCAAAAGTATGATGGCGTCAACAATGATCTCTCTACCATACTTGATGGATTTTTCAAATCCAGTCTTGTTATCCAAAAAATTTTCTAACAGATGAGTGGACTCTATGATCTTTTAGACTTGAGTTTTGAAGGATTGAGTAACAGGAGAGATTATCATATTCTCAACTAGGTACTTAAAGTGATTGGTCATTTAATTCTTAGAGAATATCCGATTGAAGTAGAAATCCACCAATTTAGAATTTTTTTATTGATCATCATTGGAAATCTTGGAATTGAATCTCACCAAATCAAGAACTCTGTCACTGTTCTTGATAAATTAATTTAAAAATTCTTTATCAAAGCCACTGAGCACAGTATGAAGTTCTTCTTTGACAAGTGTTCTAAGTAGATCACTGTTTAAGTAGGTTGAGATGATTGTCTAGAGGCATTAGAAGCAGTGAAAGTCAGGTTAAGGGATTTCAGTGGATTTACAACCTTCTAGAGATTT
Organism: Viscum album; assembly: GCA_963277665.1. NCBI lineage: Eukaryota > Viridiplantae > Streptophyta > Magnoliopsida > Santalales > Viscaceae > Viscum > Viscum album. The sequence goes on along the minus strand of OY728128.1, from coordinate 1,585,650,876 downwards.
CCCTTATACTCATCATTTAACTTGTTAAGTTCGATAAAAAGTTAACACATCTCTTGAACAATATTCTTGTTTCTTTCAGTGACCTTTTCAGCTAAAGAAGTCACGTGAGGTTGAATTAGGGATGCTACCTCTTGTGGAATCTGACTACTAATATCATCAATAGTATGAGAAGTAGGTTCTTGTCTCAATTTCATAACTCTCTGCATATCTTCAACCATACCTCTTAGAAACATTACTTCATCACTGAGCTTTATGTTTTCAATTATGGTTTCTTGAATATCATGGAGCATCTTTGGTTGAATTTTACATATAATTTTATATTGTAACAAGACATAATCACTTTCACTCAAATTGGTTTTAGGAGCAGGTTGATTATTCATGAGTTTTTCAACCCCAACCAATAGTGTAGCTCCAAAATTTTTTAGATCATTCTTACACACCTAGTTTGAAGGGTCTTGTGAAGGATCAAAGATAGAAGCTAAGACAGGCTCAGGTTCTTTGGTAGAGATATATTCAGGAGCAGGTGAGTTTTTTAACTAAAACATAGTAGAAAGATCAAGACCTTGACTGAGACTTCTTATGAATCATTCACATCGAAATAACTAGGAAATTTATACCCTGTATCCACTAAACATGGATCAATAGTATTAGGCACTTCAATAGTTTCTATAATAAGGGGGATGCTCCCTCTCAACTGGGGAATCTTCTTCAGGATCGAGAGATTTAGATCCTTCACCAATTTCCATGATTTCAAACCTAATTTCCTCATCCATTTCCTATCTAGAAAATAAAAGGATAGATCCATTCTCTTTTCAGTAGAAGGAATAAATTTAGGGGAAGTTTGTTCCTCTACATGATCCTCACCAGAAGATTCTTACAAAAGAGAAAAATCTTCTTCTATATTCCCTTATACAACTACCTGTTATCTTTCAATAGAAACAAAATCTTCTTTTGAAGAAGGTTGTTCTTACAAATCAATATCCTTTTCAGGAACATGTTAATTTTTCTCAGCTAAGTCTTTAAAAACAGGTTCACTGTCCACCTCATTCAAGAAAGATTCTATTGTTGGTGCAGGAAACTCTTATTCTTCTTTTTCCTCAGGATACTCAACAAATTCATCTATGTTTAAAACAAGATCATAAATATCTTTAGGTCTTGAAGAGTGTTCCACTGGACTGGACTTTTCATAAATCGTATCATTATCTTCCACCGAAGCATTCTTCCATGGTTTCCAACTGATTTTTATCCTTTTTTACTGTATTTTCTTTGAGCCAAAACTCATAATCCATGATAACATCTTCAGTATGTCCCACTAATCCTTTTTCATGAATCATAGCTAAGATAAGCCTTGAGTATTATAGGTAGGTTGACTTATGGGTGGTCTTGATCAATTCACACATATTGAGTATGAGATACTTTCAAATATTGATCTTATGTCCATTGTTCATTAGATATATCAAAAATACATCCTAATACTTGATTATAGAGAAATAATCTTTTCTGGGGATAATCATATTATGAACAAATTTAAACAGATGTTGGTTTTCTCCATCCAACTCAGTAGATATAGCTATCCTCTTAGTTTTTTTCCAGTTATTTTTTCTAAATATCTTCCAAAACAAAAATCTCACATTAAGGTGGAAGACCTCTCTAATATTTTTCATATATTCCCTCATGTGTTATCCCAAGGTATGAATCCCATAACCTTGAAGAAATAGTTCATATCTAGAAATATATCCATCTTCTCACAACATAGCCATCTTTCTTATCAAAAGAAAATTGAATATTCTGGTAAAAATGTGCAACAAATTTCTATTAAATAGGTCGATCCTACTTTCAAAACCCATCCAACCATCTTTTCTCTTTTAATACATTCAATTCCAGAAACTTACTTGACATAAGACACTGGGGGAAAATCTCCTTCTCAGCCCCCGATATTCTATCTACCAGAGTCAGATTCAGAGGACTTTCAGGTGATATCTTAGGTGCGATTTTCCTTTTCTTCTTTGAATTTCACTTCTCAGGAGTTGAAAAATATTGGAGTTTCATCCTGGGCATTCATAGAACGTTTGAGAGAGAGAGGGGAAACCGAAGGGCTGGGAGAAGGGTTAATATTTGAGAGAAGAGAGATCATGTGAAGAAAAAAAAGTGAAACATCTTTAGTTTTTATCATTTTGGAATACCGATCATTGTGAAAAAAAGAACAGAAAAGTAAAAGGGTAAATTAAGTAATTACCACAATACAGTTTCGAATTTAGAAATGAATTAATAAAGAATATTTATGGTAAGACAGTAACTGACTCTCACAGTGAGACAGTTACTGGATTTCACGGTGAGACCATAACAATGTGATTTCTAATCTGTGTGACCGTATTGTTTGAGACAATATGTGCCAGACAGTAACCATGAAATTGTAACCATGAGACCATAAACAAGAAACAGTAAGTCTTAAGTTATTAGAACTAAATAATTATTAGTGTTAAATAGTAATCCTAAGATAGTGACCTGTGAAACCATTGACTTTGAAATAGTAAGGTGTGAAACAATATTATTACTACTTAAGGTTTATCATTCCTAATTCATGTATGACGTAGTCTATTGTTTCAGAATTTAATGGTTTGGTGAATATATCAGTGAGATGATATTCATTACCAATGAATTCCAAAGTGATATAACCTTTTTGATAATGATCTCTCAAAAAGTGTGGTCTTACATCAATATGTTTTTTCCCAGAGTGTGAAACATGATTTTTTGAGAGGTTAATAGCACATGTGTTGTCACAATTTATATGTACATTCCTGAGTTGATATCTATAATCTTGTAATGTGTTTTTCACCCACAAATTTTGTGCACAAAAACTACTAGTAGCAATTTATTCAGCTTCTATAGTAGATAATGCAACATAATTCTGTTTCTTACTACACCATGATACTAGTGACTTTCCAAAAAATTTGCATTTTCTAGAGATTATTTTTCTATCTAACATACAACCACCAAAGTCATTATAAGAATAACTCACTAATCCAAATGATTGGGATAGAATAGTCCTAGGTTGGGTGTATGCTTCTGGTATTTGAAAATTTTCTTGACATCATTTAATTGAGATTCCGTGGGATCTGCTTGAAAATGAGCACACACACACACACACTAAATATAATGTCAATTCAGCTAGCAGTTAAGTAGAGTAAGTTTCCAATCATCCCTCTGTAAGTGGATTGATCAACATTTTTTCTATCTTCATCAAGATCTACCTTACAAGTGGTACTCATTGGAGTGGCACTACTTTTAGTGATGTCTAAAAAAATGTTTTAGAAGATCTCTAGTATATTTCCATTGATTTAAAATAATACCATCATATTTTTAATGATCTGAAATCCAAGAAAGTATTTTAGTTCACCCATTAAACTCATTTCAACTTCATTTTACATCATTTTAGAAAATTCAATAAATAAATAATTTCTTGAAGATCCAAAGATAATATCAACTACCTAAATTTGAACTACTAAAACATCATTGGAAATTAGTGTTATAAAGAGGGTAAGATCAACTATTCCTTTTGTAAAACCATTATAAATATGAAAGGTACTCAGTCTATCATACCTAGGTCTTGGAGCTTTTTTTAAACCATATAAATATTTTTATTGTTTAAAAATATAATTTGGAAAATAAGAATTTGTAAAACCATGGGGTTTATAAATTAATACATCTTTATCTATATACCCATTTTTAAATGCACTCTTAACATACTTTTGATAAAGCTTGAAATTCAGATGTAAAAAATAAGCAAGCAGAATTCTGATGGCATCATGTCTGGATACTGGTGCAAAGGTATCCTTAAAGTCAAGTCCCTCTTCTTTTCTGTAGCCTTGTGAACAAATCTAGCCTTATTTCAAACTATGTTACCAGATTCATCTACCTTATTTCTAAACACCCATTGGTTCATATGGTGAATGTGTCGTTGGGTCTTTCAAAAAATTTGAAACTTTGTTCCTTTCAAACTAATTATGTACTTCTTGCATATCCATCACCCAAAATTTATCATTGATAGCATCATTAATGTTTTTAGGTTCATGTTGTGTCAAAAAGAAATGATGTTCACCCTTTTTTTTAAGAGAAACTATAGTTTGAGTTCATTTATCTATGTATCCCACAACAAAATCTAAAGGATGGTTCTTAATAGTCCTCACTGCTTTAGAAAAGGATGGACTAGTGATTTATGGTCAACAGGTTCATGTTCATTGTGTCTTGAGTCTAAATAATTTACAAGACTTGAAGTTTTCACATATTCTTTTACAGGATGGTTAGAGGATTTTTAATTAATGTCCAATTTGATACAGCATCCTGCATGTTATCTAGAATGGTATTTGGATTTTTTGGATCTGCATAATCAAATTTAAAATGCACAAATTCTTACACGCACTTAGTTATATTATTAAAAACTCTATTGTCTTTACTAGAGATGGAATATCCTATAAATATTCCTTCATCACTCTTGGGTGCAAATTTTTCAAGATTGTACTTAGTATTAAGGATATAGACTTTGCTACCAAAAATATTGAAGTAACTTACTTTGGATTTTCTATTGTTCTTTAACTCATAAGGAGTTATTTTAAGAATAGGTCTGATCAACACACTATTGATTATGTAGCATGTTGTATTTATAACTTCATCCCAAAAATAAATTGGTAAGTCATATAAACTAAGAATGGTTCAATCAATCTTTTCTGAGGTTCTATTTTTTATTTCAACAACTCCATTTTGTTGAGGTGTTCTAGGGGTAGAGAAATTATGTCTATAGTCATTTTGTGAGCAAAAGGATTCAAACTCTTGACTTTTAAATCCACAGCCATGATCACTTCATAAGAATTTAATTTTAAGCGCACTAATATTTTCTACAGTTTTGGCATATATGGTAAAATGAGAGCAGGCTTTACTTTTTTGAGCCAGGAAGAAGGTCCAGGTATATCTAGAAAAGTCATCTACAAGAACATAAATATAGGGCTTCCCATTTAAGCTATAAACTCTAGATGGTCCAAACTAATTCATGTAAACCAGTTCAAAAGGTTGAGAAGTTGACACTTAGTTCTTTCATTTGAAGGGAATTTTTTGTTGATTTTCCTTTTGAATAAGATTACACACTTTATCATTTGGAAACTCAAGTTTGGGTAGGTCTTTGACTATGAATTTTCTAGTTAGCTTTCTAAGAGAGTGAACATTATTGTTTCTTATTCTTCTATACCAAAGATAATAATCTTTATGAAATACACTTAAACATGAATAATTTTTAGAAACTAATGAATCTATTTTAACAGAGTATACATTTTCATTTCTCAATGAAGAAAACACTAATTCTTCTTTATAATTAAAGACGTTCCAAGAATATTTTTTAAATTTAACATGAAATCCATCATCACATAATTGTGAGATACTATGTAGGTTATATTTCAATCCACTAACAAAAAAGTACATTGGAAATTAAAACTGTGTTAGAGTTACTGATTTGGCCAAGGCCAACGATTTTTTACTTCGGCATTGTCACCAAAGGTGTCATTTCCACCACCAATTTTGATTAGTTTTCTGAAGCATGAGTAGTCTCCTGTCATGTGTCTTGAATAGCCGCTCTCCAAGTACCATAAGCTTTTACAGGAACTCTTTAATAATATATCCAGGAAGATGGTTAAATAAAAATATATTTTGGAACCCATATTTGTTTAGGTCTAGTAATATTAGTGAATAGTTATTTAAAAACCCATATCCACCTCATAGGATTCCTATAAGAATTGTGAAATGTACTTGAACAGTAAACTCTATTTGGTCTATAAAAACATGAAATAGTAGAGAGTGTATCATAACATTAACTAGCTGGATTGTTTCTATAACTGAGAGTAATGTTGTATGTCCTTGATTTAGAATCAAATCTTGTTATTCCAAAATTTATTTTACTAGGTTGATAGCCAATGATAGCCGTATATTCAGGGAAATTTTTTTTACCTAGAATTTGAGTAAGAGTATTTTTCCCATTAGTAAAAGTTTCTATGACTTTCTTCAATTTCTCATTAATCATTTTTAATTCATTGTTCTCCTTGATTAGTTTAGAATTTTGCTTTTTTTTTCAGGTGTATGTTCATATTTGACTGTCATAGAAAGAGCATGTTGTTTCTTCAATTATTTATATTTATCTTTTAGTTCATTTCATGTTCCTTCATGAATTTTACAGTATTTAAACATTTCTTCATTAGACATAGTTTCAGAGTCACTCATATCTCTAAAATAGTATGAATTATGTATAGGAGAGTCCAGTGTTACCTCAGATGTGTTTTTAATAAAAAACATATTGTCTTTGTTTGCCTATTCATCATGTGAAGATTTTGAGTCACCTAAACTATCCTCAGAAGTACACAAGGTTTCTTTAATTTCCTTTTTATACTTTCTATCATTGTCCTCATATTTCATTTTGTACCTGAGATTTTGGTAGCCAGCCTTGATGTTTCCATTACACGTACCTTCATAATAGACTATCTCATCAAACTTGTCACTTCTTTTCCAATATTTCTTCAAACTTCCTTTTTTGATCATATTTTCTCTTGAAGTTAGGATTTCTGAAAAGCATCTTTTTCTTTTAAAATCTCTTGATTCACTTATCTAATTGATCCATCTCCACATCACTATCAGGTGATAATTTTTCACATCTAAAAAATTCCAAAGAGGCTTCCAACTTCCCTTTTCATTGTGCTTAGAGGTGGTGGGTTTAAATGCAAAAAATTTTCATTTGGGTTTGTACTCATCTTCCTTATTGTCTTTTATCTTCTCTTAATACACCATTTGTTTCCAAATGAGTTATTTTATAGGTAGCTTGTTGATATCACATGATTCTCTAATAGAGACAGAGGTTCTCCTTTATCTGTCAGGTAGGCACCTGAGAATTCTCATGATCTGTTCCTTAGTAGTGACTTCTCTTCCAAGAGAAATCATTGTGTGGAAAATTTCATTGAACTTGAAATACATGTTAGAAATAGGATCATCGGGTTTCATTTTAATGTTATCATTTTTAATTGTATAAGTTTTATGTCTCATTTCTTTCACACTAGAAGCCTTTCATGTAAAACAGACAAGGTATCCCAAATTTGATGGGCAGTTTTACATGCAGAAATTATATTAAATTTCTCATATCCTAATGAACAATATAAAGAATTCATAGCTTTACAATTGTTAGTGTATGAAGTTTGGTAGGTTCATCCCAAGTGATTCTATCAGTAGTCGGAATCTTGTATTCATCTATAATTGAAGACCAGATTTCAAAACCTATACCTTCTAAATACATTTTCATTTTTATTTTCTTATTGAGCATAATAGGTTACATTAAATAATGTTGGTCTTTTTTACTACCTTTCAATCTGTTATACGTAATAAAGAAATACATTAAAAGAGTTAAGAATTTAGAATAAACCGAAATTTTTAGATCTTTAAAGTACAACTACAATCACAATTGAATAGGGTCAAAAATTGAGTCTTTATAAACAATACAATGATACTAAATGTTGGATGAAGTAGATTACTCAAGGTGGGGGGGGGGGGGGGTGAATTGAGCATCTATAAAAATTTCTATTTAAAAAGTATTCATAAAAATGTTCACTAATAAATTTAAATAAAAGTCAATTAATCAAAGTAATACGGTTATGAAGGTTTTAATTTTTAAATAACTTCTTATAAGATTGATTAATTATCAATAATATATATATTAGTTATTGACATTACATTTGATGCTATTCTAATAAGGAAAAATAGTTATAACTTATTTCCACGATTAACTATGAAAGTGCATTTAGTGATTTCTGAATTATACTATAGAATAGTAAAACCTAGAAGACTAAATTAAGTAACTCAAAAGATATGAAACAAGTGATTCAGTATCAAGTTGAGACCTAATCCACTCCACTTGGTGATCACCTTCCACAAAGCAGTTTATATTAATAAACTTGATCCACACCCTAGATTGGGGTTTACAATAGTATACAGGACTATCCAGGTCACAAGAACTCTTCCACAGTTCTTCAGGGGTAAAAACTGATAGGTCACACAGGGACCTCTTCTACACTTATCCTTGGGTATATACAAGTGTAAAAGGATTTTTGAGGAATGATATTTTTTATCCTACAGTTTAATGCAGGATACTGTGTGTGTTTTTATACACACACACACAAACACACTGATCGAAAGGAAAAAACAGTACACAATTGAGAATATGTATTGAGATAAGGATAAAAGTTCTCTGAGTGTTATTATATGAATCTCTGGACTTCTTGGATGAAGAATATACTAGATCAGTGTCCTCACGTGGAAAATATAGTATCACAAGTAAGTTAGATCTAGCTTGTGTTCATCGTGGTGTTTTGATATTGAAAATATTTCCTCAACTCTGACATTTGAGTATGCCTCATGTGTTCTTCAGTAGTTTCGAGTTTCATGTGTCTATTATCATCTCAATATTTCTCCAAGTGTTTCATTGTTATTATCCTCACACCATCTTTCTTGGTTTTCCTTTCACTCTTTGTTTCTGGGATACACTTCTCTTTTATTTTGGGAGTGCATGTGTTGGAACCTACATGATGCATGTATTCTACCCCTCGTACCTCATACTATTAGCTGAAATGTCTACAAAAAAAACATTAATTATGTCGTTGCATTTAAAATATTAAATTATGACCATTCGAAATTAAATTAAAAAATGACAAAACAGATTAAGAAACAATGTCATAGTCTATCAAGAAACAGAGTATCCATTAAATAGTGCCTTCTTGAAACGATGTCTCTTTATGTGCCTTTGAATGAGGAGATAGTCATGATGTCACAATTTTACATGGATCAGGAACCGATAACATCGATGTGGTGTTTGCTTATTTTGTCTGGTTACGGTGTCTGGATGGTCATAGTGTCTTGATGGTCACGATGATTGGATTGTCACGGTGTCTGGATAGTCACGGTGTTAGAATAGTAATGGTGTCTGAATGGTCATGGTGTTTGGATAATCACAGTGACTGAATGGTCACGGTGTCTAAATGGTCTCAGTTTCTGTGTCCTTTTCCAAAAAAATCACAACTGATGGTAGACTAATGGTGTATCAGTCTTGCTTAATATCTGTATTCAGAATTAAACAGTGATATTCATAGAATAGATTAGACTTAATCATTCATCAATGAAATCATTATGAATAAAATTAAATATAGTGCACAAGGTTTATTTAAAGCATAAAGATACTAATCATCTGTACACATCCATCCAAATTTAATTTTTTCATTAAAACCATTTTTAGGGAAAATGGGCAACCAAAGTTCACAAAAGGAACCCACTACATCTGAAAGAGCTCAAAAACTGATTAAACACAAGGATAAAATTACTCGAACCAACTATTATATAAATCTCTCAGTGCAATGAACTAACCTGAATAGCTGGTTGTTCTCTAATAATCTCTTCAAAATGAGATATCATCCTTTCCATTGACTGAATAAATTCCTATGAGTTGATTTTGTTCTGATTGAATCCTCAGGCCAGAATTCTATCTTGCTTATCCAACAACACTTATTTTTCCATTGTTTCATCCACTTGCAACCTTCGTTCATAAATCCTATTGAGTTCCTCTGCTAAGACGTTGGGTTGTATGTGTTTCTCAAGCATAACTTCCTTGGAGTGCAGAATTAGTTCCACACACTCCCCATCCTTTTATTTTCCATATATTTTGTACCTAATTACTCCTTCACTTTCTCCTTTCTGTAGGAATGATCATTCTTTATTCCTTCCCTTCATGGCTGGCTGAGTTTACATAGGTTTTGGAAAGTAAGTATAATCCTTTCGTTTCTTTGTGTTGTGGATTGGTTTCCATTTTTCAAGGATCATATTGATTATTATGCCCAAAAGGGTAGTTTCACATATCTAGATGAATTCAAGGATATTTTTAAAGGAAATTGGAATGTAAATGTTAAAAGAACCTGCATTTTTTCAACTAGTGCTTGCAACTTTGTCGTATCACTTACAATCAATGAAAATAGAATCTCTGGACGATATTAGGAATATATATTTTCAAACTATTTTTGTCCGATTTTTTGATGGTTTCCCTAATAATTCCTGAGGGTTGACAATTAAAAGAGAAGTGGAGTTTATGATTGATATCCATATTAGAAATACTTCTATTTAAATTCCTTATTTTAATATTTCACCAAATTAATTATGGGAATTGAATTTTTATTTATAATACTTATAAATAAAAGGATTTTTTTGACCACTAATGTATTTATAGGAAACACTCATTCAATTTGTAAAAATTGAAAATGAAACTCTTATAATCTGTGTGGATTATCATAAGCTTAACCAAATTATAATAAATAATTTATATCCACTTACACATATTGATGTCATTTTTGATCAATTTAGGGGAGCCTAATGGTTATCTAAAATTGACATATGTTCAGGGTATCACCAATTGTGAGTTCGAAATACGGATATTTTGAAGACAGATTTTAGAAGTAGATATAGCCACTATGAGTATGTGGTTATGCCTTTTGGTCTTATAAATTCACCATTACATTCTTTGGAATTGATGAATATATGTTTTTAGTGGTATCTATAATACTTTGGAGTGATTTTTGTTGATTGTATACTCATGTATTCTTTGAAAAAATAAGATCATAAAAAACACATGGATATAGTATTGGGTATCTTTTGGGATAATTGTTTGTTATCCAAGTTATCAAAGTGTGATATCTGGATGCAATAGGTACATTTCATTGGCCATTCCATTTATGAGAAAGAATTTTATATGAATCATGAAAATATATAAGTTATTATCTGTTAGAAACAAATAAATAATTCCTTTGAGGTATATAGTTTCCTTGGATGAGAATGATATTATAGATGTTTCATATGTGATTTTTGATGTTTGGAATCACCAACGATAGCTTGGATGAGGAAGGGGATTCATTTAAAATGGAATTGGAATTCCAAAAATCTGTTTAAGAACATAAAATTATAATTACATTAGATCTTATCCTCAAGTTGAAAAATTATGCATAGGGTTATGTAGTCTATTATGGTGAATCGAGATCTAGGTTGGGATGTTTTCTTAAATCATTTGATTAGGTTATTTCTCATGATTTATGAAAGTTACAATTTCATGAGGAGAACTATACAACACATGACTTGGGACTTGTTGTTATGGTCCAAGCTTTAATGACATGGTGTCATTATCTCCTTGTTGATAAATTCATAGTGTTTTTGGATCATAAGAACTTAATTTCTTTCCCACAAATAAATTTGAATTTAAGGTAGTGAAAATGGATGGAATGACTATCGATGTTTGAATCCAACCTAATGTATACAATAATTAAATTGAAATATATGGTAGAATAATTGAGTAGGAATTCATATTCTCCACTGTATAAAGTGGTTTAGAACTAGTGGAAACAAATGAAAGTCATGTTAGATATGCATCTAGAATGATTGCACCAAAGGAGTTTTACATCTATCTTACCAGTTTCATTTTTTTATGACATGGTGGATCAGGTTACAGTTTCCCAGTCATGAAATTTTGAATATGTTAGGATGATGTCAAAACTCAGTGGTGGGTAGATCATTGAGGTTCATAATCTGGATGGGAGTTTAGTGTTATAGTTTTGAGATCAGATAGTCATAACTTTATAATATCAAAAATGTATTCTTGTTACATACCACTATTAAAGATTGGTTGTTCATCTAAGAATACAATGATGTATACATAATTAAGAGTATTTTTTTGGTGGGTTGGAATTAAAATATCTATAGAGTGTTTGTCCTGAGATGCCTCACATGTCAGTAGGCGAAGGTAGAGTATCAATGACCTGCTGATATGTTGTATTTCATACCAATTCCTATGTGGAAATGGGAATATATATACCTGAATTTTTTAATAGGTCTACTAAGTATGGTTAGTAATCTCGATTTTATATGGGTAATAGTGGATCATTTTAAAAATATGGCTTATTTCATCCCTATTATTCAAATTAATATGGTGGAAGACATGTCCAAAATCAATATTCTAGAAATTTTAATGATGCTTGGAATTCAATTTTTTATTGTATCTAACCCTAAACAAAGGTTTAAATGTCTTTTTTTGAAACCCATACACCAAGACCACAGATCACGGTTGACTATGAGTATAACTTGTCATTTTAAAATGAATGGATAGTTTGAACTGGCTGCCCAAACATTGGAAGAAATGATTAGGTATTGTGTTATAGAATATGCTCCACACATTTATGATACTTTAATTTTATTTTTTAGTGTGTTAAATTTTACTGACTACAAGGTTTTGAATATATTTTCCGAAACCTTGATAAGGAAGTATATTTAGAAGATGAACTGTAATCAATATGAAAAAAAACATAAACTAAAAGATTGAAAAAATTGACTGATATTTCATAATCCAATTGAAAGGTAACAGAAAAACATGAAAGATGATTTTATTTTAGAAAACATCATTTAAATTTTTATTTATTCTATAATCTATACTATTATTTGAGTTTTCAAATATTCTGAACACATTTTTTAACATTTTTGGGACAAGAATATTTTGTTATTTACAAATCATTTTTTGATTATTTTATGGTTTTCTAATAGCTACCCCCAATACGCATAATAGTTAACCTAGTTTCTTTTTCCTCACCTTTATTAACTACTGCAAGGATCAAAATCAATTTAAACCCAACATCCATAATAGGGGATTTACTATAGCATTGAATCACACCACAAATGGCAGAATTTTACCAACAAGGACGTCTATGAAAATAATATATATGAAATACATTAAAAATAATATTATAAATATTGTTTTCTATTCCTAACACACCAAAATTTTCAGAAATAAATACTTATATGTACATATTTTGTTATGATTCAGTAGTTTCAAACTGTCTCTTTATTGTTGAAAGTCACAATATCAATTATCAAATTTCAATATTCAAGACTATATTTTCTTATTTGAAATATATTTTACATTAATTATATTATTTCTCCATGATTAAAATAATTTATCATTCATTTTCATATATATTTTTTTTTCTACTATAATGATGATGTCTCATAATGTTCTAAAACCCTTCTAATTTTATCTATCACTAACATGTAATTTGAACATATTTCTCATTATTTACTTTTCAAAATACGAATAACTATTGAAAAAATGAGTTGTATTTATGGTGTCATGAATATTCATGGGAAAGGTACTAATTAAAATTAATATGGTGAAATACATGTCAAAAATATATATTCTAGAAATTTTAAATATTCATGGAATTCTAGTTTCTATTGTATATCAACCAGACCCTAGGTTTACGTCTCATTTTTGGAAATACTTCATGCAAGACCTTGGATCATAATTGTCTATGTGTATAAATTATCATATTAAAATGGATGGATATTTTGACCAAAAACCCCATCGTTGGAGGAAATTCATAGGTATTGTGTAATAGATTTTGGTTGCTCATAAAAATAGAATATACTATTAGTAGAGTTCTTTTACAATAAAAAATATTAGTCCTTGATTAATATGCATCCTTTGGAAGCATTATACAATCGTTCTTGTCATTCTCCACTTTTTTGTGTGGAAACATGTCAGAACACACTAATTGGATCTACACTTGTTCAAGAGAAAATAGAGAAGATTTCATTGATCACAAAGTGTATAGATCTAGCTCAAAGTCATCAGAAAGCATATGGGGGTCATCATCAGAAACTGTTTTCATTCTATGTGAGTGACCATTTGTTTTTTAGAATCTTTCAATGTCTTGGGAACCATCATTTTGGTAAGAAGGGTATATTGCCTCCTCAATATATAGAGCCTAATCATATACTTGAATGATTCAATGATATGATTTATTAGTTGGTTTTTTCCAAGGTTCAGTTTAGTGGCCAATGTGTTTCATATATCATTGTTCAAGAAGTACCAACCTAATCCTAACAATGTTATTCGATGTTATCACATTAACTTAGTGTCAAATGATATTTTGATTCATTTGCTTGTACATATTGTGGATATGAAATTGAAGATCTTTCATGGGAATTGCATCGGTCTAGTAGGTGGTTTATGGCCACATGGATGAATTCAGGAAGAAATGTGGCAGCATGAGAAGAAAATGTTTGAGCAATGGCCTAAACTATTTAAGGACAATAAGGGTTCTCTAATTTCATTGGATGGAATGGCCATTGATGGGGATAATTTATAACCATGGTTTTAGGTACATAACTGCTCACATAATATTAAATCAACTCTTGTGAGTCCTTCAAGTTAAGACTTGGGGGAGAAGTTAACACCCAAAAGGCAGAGGTAGGAACCCTAGGAATCTGAGATCCAGAGGGACTCACAAGATTTGATTTAATATTATGTGACTATTTATTCCGTCTAGGACCTATTTCATTTCTTATTCAATTTACTTTATTAATAAATTTTGGGTCAGGGGGTTGGTTGTCATACACATGACTGAACCATTTTGATATTTTAATTTGAAATATTAATAAATAGTATATAGAATATATATATATATATATATTTAAAACTAATAAAATAAAATAATTAAACAAATATAAATTAAAAATGATAAATTAATAAAATATTAAACATTTTATTAATTAAATAATTATTTCTAAAAATGTATAAATTGTAATAATTAAACAAAAAAATTTAAAATGAATAAATTACAAAATTATTAAAAAATTATGAATGAAACAATTTTTATTAAAAATGAATAAGTTTAATATATATATGAATTATAAATAATAAAAAATAATATATATTAAATTTAAATTAAGAAAATGAATAAAATGTAATAATTAAAAACATATTAATGCCTTATTCATTTTAATGGAGTTTATACAAAGTTATTAATTAATATATTTAATATAGAAATATATTCATGCATATATATATACATCAATGTATTTAATATTTCCTAAAATATGATTTATATAACAAAAAATATTTATGCATACATTGAATAATTCATATATTTAGTGGAAAATAGTTTATAATTAAAAATTAATATTATTTAAAAATACCAACTCATTGAATTGAATAATATACATAATTGAATGTTGTTTGATTTCTAAATTTAACACATATCGAATGTTTGTTAAATTGATTTCACATAGATATACGTAATTAATACTTTTTTATATACAACACACACAAAAATATACACAATTGATAAAATTTATATAAAAACACATACACTTAACATTTATGTAATTTGTTCACATTTTTTTCTTCATTTTAGAACTTAATTATAATATAACACACCAAATATATTATTTTTTTAATCAGTAAATTTAATTTATTTATTTTTAATCCTATTATAGTTAATTATTATTTATTTATTATTTATTTTAATTTTTAATTATTTTTTAATATAATCATTTCTAATTATTTATTTATTTATATTTATTCACTATGTTTTTGTGTTTTCATTATGTATTCATCTTTACTTCAATATATATCCACATTTTTTGAATAATATATATTTAATTAATAAAACTTATTTATTTTTTCAGTATTTTTAAAGTGTACTCATTTTTAATTATTCAATTTCACTCATTTTAAAGATATGTAAATAAGATTATATATTCATTAATAATGGGAAAAATAAATTTTTCATAAAATAGTTTGAAATAAATAAAATTATATATATATTTACTTTATTTATAAATTTATAAATTTATAATTATAAATATAAAGATATTAATTTTTCTAAAAATAATTATATAATTATAAATTAATAATTATATATATATATATAACTATAAAATTATATGAATTTATTTAAATAAAGAAACCATTTATTATATTTATATTTATATTTATTTAATAAAAATATATATTGTTATATAAATATATAAAAGGATAGAAATATATAATTATATTTTTGATAAGTTTTTGTATATTTATATTTGAATAATTATATATTTAAATAAATATAAAATTTTAAAAAATATATATAATTAATAAATATATTTACTATATTTATATTTATATTTATATAAATACAAATAGTGATATAAATATATTTATAACTGTGAAATTAGAACAAATATATGTAAGTATTGAATATATTTACTATATATATATATATTAAATATATATAATTATACAATTATATATAATGATTTAAATATTTTCATAATTATAAATAAGTAATTATAATTATTTTTGAAAATATATTTACTTATAAAGATATTTATAAATGTGTATTTACTATTTTTATAAAATTATATATTTATAATTATGAATGGAAAATATAATTTTTTAGAAAATAATTTCATTTATTATTAATAATTAATGATAAATTTAAATAATTATAAAATTATAGTAAATAATACATAATTATTTATATATATTTATAGTTTTTTATTTATATTTATAATTACTATATCTTATCAATGCCTTTTAATTTAGCGCTGATAAAATGTGTCTTTATGAAAACTTTTTTTGGAAGAGATGATAATGATCTCCCCAATATGTTTAAAAGAACCCTAACTGTGACTGATTTAGTCACGATTCTCAAGTTTTCACAGAACGCCCCGATTGCCGGTAGTCCCCCTCTACGTTATCTCGGATGAATCAAGGCTAGAATCCAATGTATGTTATTTCTCTTCTCTTGTTGATTTCTTGTTTGGGTTCCATGGATTACATTATTGTGGTGTTCTAAACCATGATTAACCCTACTTATCTTCTCCCATAACTCTAGTTGTGATTGGAATCTCCCATTCTTCTTTATAGTTTCTATTTAGATCACCACCTTCTCTCATGGGTCTTTCCGTTGATAGTACTATCACTATCACCATCACCACTATCTATATTACTACACCAAACATTCAATACGATCATTCGTCTTATTCAACATGGTAACTACATATCATAGATATCATATTTTAAAATAATGGATCTTATAGTGATGGAAAATGGAAATGGTTTTGGTGTTTCACATATTGTTCTGGAGACTCACTCTTTCTATCATTATAGTCTTTAAAACTTCCTATGGACTGAGATATTCTGTAATAGAGTTAATAAAGGGTGTTTGGTTCAGAATATTATTGTGAATCGATAAGGGCATTGTCCCATCAATTTATCTAATAGAATCTTAATTTTTCGATCATTTTTCTATTGCAAACTATAACCAATTTTCCAATTACCTACCTAAAATGTTTTTTCCAATGGTATTTATTATAAGAATCTGAGTTCCCTAAAAACCATTGTAGAACAAAATATAGATTTATATATTCTATATTTATTTATAAGGAATAAGGTCTCCATGTATATTTTCATAGTCTTTAGGTATCTCCGTGGTGTTTGTTAGTGATACCAGAGTCCTAATTCCCTCAAACTAATCTATTACAGGACACCATGCCTTTTATTTCAAATGTTCCTTACATTTTTCAATATAATGAAAAATTGAGAGGTATATTTTTTTATATAAAAATGATATTATTATACGAATTTCAATTTAATGTAATTTTTTAAGAAAATATCGCTTAAACTATATTGATTTTCACCTTTAATTATTTTATTTTGTTATATTTTAAGAAATATTTTTTATATTTTAGATAAAGTGACAAAAAATGAACTCCCATGTTTAAATAATTATATTTTATTAAACTAATATGTTAGAATCCATAATTTAAATAACATTTACCTTATTTTTGAATATGAGTGGTATAAGAGTTTACATGGGATAATTTTTTAAAAAAAGTAATAAGTGATAGGTTTTATTTAGTTTTTAAACAAATATGTCTTTAATTTTTTTTTCAAATTATTTGTAACAAACATTTTATCATTAAATATATAAATCAATTCATTATTTACATTAAGGATACTTTTTTCTATATTAATTTCACAATATTTAGATCGTATAAGATAAATAAGAGTGAATAATGTATGTCTTTTAGGGGTTTTTTGAAAATAGAGAATTTATTGTTTTGTAACTATTGAAATATCTTATTCATTATTTGAATAACTTAATACTAATTAAATAACTCAACTGAAGTGGTTTTTAGATTATATTTGAACATAATTAATGATTGTGAATGGTTTTAAATTACATTATATTTGAAAAAACATGGGTTATATAGAATCATGATCAATTATTATGTAGTACACATTATACAATAGAAATATTTAAGTGATTATCATGTTTTATTATTCGATTACAGAGTTTGATGTATACAATACCAGAATAGTTAGAGTATTTATATATGTTCTTAGTATTTTATTTTTCTTATTAAATGGTTCAATATATATATATATACATATTGATAGGATAAATGTATTCTTCAAATTATTTTTTTGTAATCATACCAAAACATTGTTTTAATTATCATTATATTTTAAAATGAACCAATACACATTTATAAATATTATTTCGACTAAGGGAACTATATGAATTATTATAAAATGTAAAATGATTTTTTTTGTATATATTATTATGTTATGAAATGAAAAAGTTTGGTGATATTTATTTTGTATGTCTTCATTTTTATCTTTGTATACAGTTTATACATATTTTTTAACTAATTTTTTTAGCTCCAGAGTAACTATTTTTTTGAAAATTATGATATGAAACGTAATATGTAACTATTTTCATTTTAAATTTTGATAAATATTTCATTATAATGTTTTTTTGAATAATCACTTGATATTATTGGAAATTATTTTTAATATACCTCTTAGTGTATGAATTCAATATTATGTACAATCAACACATGTGTGGATGTGATAAAATTATTTTTATCAACTATTAGAATATTATGGGTATTATGTGGAAGGTATCTATGTGATGTTAGAATGGGATTTTCTGTAGACATGTAAGTGATTCATCGATGTCTAGGGTGAGGGTGATGTGACATTTGTGTGGTTGTTTGTTCTTCTATATGGTTTTTCAGAAGTTTGGTTTAACTAATGTATTGTGGAACCCTTTGTGCAGTTCTTTCAAAAGGGAACAAATTATGAAATTATATAGGTATGTTTGACTATCATGGGGCATTAGTTAGTACACAATGAATTTTCTTACATGTGTATTTTGAGTGTTAATAATTTTAACATATACTCAAATATATGAATTGTTGTACATTTTTGGGGCTCTGTTAGTATTTACTTATTTATTTTATACTCATAACTTACACATGAAACTTAGTGGACATAAAGGTATTATATTTTAGATACTATTGTGGGAAAAGGTCATGTAACATTTTTTAAATTCAGTGTAACTCATTGAAGATGATTTAATTTTTTCATTATAGTGTTAAGGATCTTTTATAATTTTGAGATAAAATATTTGAATTTTTTAATTAAGATGTGGTAATTTAAAATGTTTTTTATGGGAAACTGGCATCCTCACAGGATTCATCTCTTTAAAAGTTATTATTACATTTTGTTTCTTGAGACTCATCCTACATATCTTGTTTATTTATTAAACTACCTTGATAATTATATATTGAAAAAAGGTCACTCGTAACCAGTATGGAATGACCAATTCTTAGAGTACTTTAAGAAACATAAGTTCACGTACAAAAGAGATAGATGATGATTCTTATGAAAAAGTTCAATAATAATAGTTTGGGAGATGAAGCTGATGATGATGAAAGTTTTCTATAACTTTCACGTTTAGATGAATTCAGAGGACAACACCTACCATAGAGGGGTAATTATATTCTTTAATTCAATTACCCATTCCACTCAAAATGGATGCACGCTCAACATTTGACAAAAGAGTATGAATAAAGAATTAAACATCTCTTTAAATTTTTAATATATCATTTATACAGTCCTTATTAAATCTATTGTCCATGATTATGTTGTTATTATTCAAGAAAAATTAAATGTTTGAATACTCATAGAGATAATGTTTTATGAACATGATGATGTTAGTAATCCCAAAGAAGAATATATTGTTGATTCTAAAACTACATAATTATTAGAGGATCAACAATACGTTGATGAAGAAAACAAAAATGATACAACTTTACAATGTTGAATAAAATTCTCTAGTCATGAATTAAGTGTATAAATTTTGGGGTTGGTTGGAATCCACACAACCAACTTATTGAACCCCAAAACTCTATGATAATTAGTTATGTTGGTGTCACAATGATGATGAATTTACTGATTTATATTGATTTATGTCACCACATGCAACCTATGTTGAATGAAACCATTTGTAATGATATAACAATAATTTTACGATATAATAAATTTATTTTTCCAAAAAATATATCATAAAAGAATTATTTAATATTCATTATTATTTGACATGTTTTTTTATTTTAGAAAATTTCTACAAGAAATTTTTATTAATTTCCACTGGAAAATCAAATAGAGCCATCCATACTTTTCTTACCAAGTTACATATTAGGGATGATGAGGGGAAAGTAAAGCCCCACCCACCAGTCAGTTATAAACACTTTACAAATCATGAAACATGGAATGTTTTAATTAGTTATCCTGATGAGATATAATTCCAGGTGCATTATAGCCAATGATATATTTTCTGACATATTTTTTTAATCCAATTTGATTCAAAAAATTTAATTTATGAAATAATAAACGAATATTGAAAATAAATAATATACATCAAAAAAAATATACCCCTATCACAAGGCAAGGATGCGGTATACTTCAATAGAGAAGAAATTAGTATATATTTTAAATATACAATAATAGTTTTATTTGATACAAAATAATATATATTAATTTTTTATATGAATATTGATGAATGAAAATCCAAATCCACTTCTTACCCACATCATGTGTTATGCAATGTGTCTCACATAAATAAGAATGGAAAATTAGTTTATGGAAACAAAAACGTTCTATGGAAAACATGTTTAAGTATGAAATAATGTTAATTAGTTATTCTTTATAGCAGTATTACATAAAATATCAATTTATGTTCATATTTTTTACAGGTTTTAGATACATGAATCAGTAGTGACCATACCAGAAGAGAAATGAACTTGAGTAGATTTGAAGAGTCCATAATAATATGGTTTCATTAGAAGATTAGGTTTTGGAGTGTCTCTACAGACATATTTTGAGAAGATAAAACCATATAAAGATACATATAATAATAAGAAAGGATTTTAGATACAAATATATGTTTTGTAAGATATTATTTCTTAGTCAGATTTATCAGACCAATCTATCAGAAAGTCTCAAACTAAATCGACATTAGACAATTATCAACACATGAACCAAATAACCCCCACCAACTTTGAGGCAAGTCATTCTCCTCAACCACATACGTTACCCAAGTAAATAATTTTTCTCATTTATATTTCTCTTAAATGTGAATCAAAAAACGTCTAATAACATTATATTACAAAAATACTATAGTGTACTATTGTATGTGATTTGTATCTATCAGCACCCATGCACCACCTACATGCCAGAAGAAAGGTTCATAATATCTTAGGATAAGAAATAAACAATAAAGTACTCACAAACAATCACTTGAGAGCAGTGATTGAGGTATATCCTGAGTCGACTCATGTATTTTATCTTCCACTTGATGATTTTTATATTAAAACAGTCAATGATGCAATTGGAACTTTAATAGAATGGTATCTAATCTATTAAAGATACATGAGGGACGTCATTTAATAAAATTCATATGAAAAACATGTAACAATTAATGAAAACACTTTTTTTATGTGAGGTATGATAATACATATGGATAAATTAATATGGAAACAGATGGTCAGATCAAGAAAATCTAGTGAATTGACCGAGAAATCAAAATGGACTTCTGGGAGTACCTTCTTCTCACCTGTTCTAGAGAAACATTTGTTATCATTAATTTTTTTGAAGATACCAAATTTAAATAAGAGAATATATCTTACATTTTATATGAATAATAAATATATAGTTATTTCTTGATAGACGTAGTTTGTGTCAACAGTATACAAGAGATTCTCAAGCATGAATGGATGGGATTCTCTGTTCTGAATACATACATAATGTCAATTTTAATAATATGTATTTCTAAATAGCGAGATAATATGTTTATTAAAGTTAATAATTATTCATATTTTCTATCGTTGTTTATATTACTGCTATATAATGGGGAAACCGTTGGAATCATGATTTGGATTCATTAATCCATGTATCATTTCTATGGAAAAAATTAAATTAGAAAGTAAATAAATTGAGAAGAAAAGAGATTATATAATCAAATAATTTGAGAAAATAATAAAAGATAAAGGATTATTTTTGAATCCTATAATATAGAAGTTAAACTATACAATATAATCACATAAAATATATTTTTATTTTTTACATTACTGATTTTTTTTGTTTTTTAGAATGCACTGGATGCTAATCATAATACATATGGATAACCTAAACATTTATTTTTGGGATCTAATGCATAGATATCCATAAAACCAACCACATATGATGTTTATTGTAAATTTCAAGTATACTGTAATCAAAATATTGTTTATAAACTTCTAATAATATGATTAACTCTGTTTTTTATCAAAAAATATTATGACAGGCTGGTCTCTAAATGTAGGATAAATAATGTAATGATGTTGGTGTCTGAACATTTCAAGTACATAAATTACTAAAATAGCAAAATATTAAGGTATATATATATATATTTTACTATAAAAACATATTTTGAAACAATTTATTTGTTTTCTTCAATGTTTCTACCATGTTTTTGGTAAGATAATTACAACTATATTAGATATTATGTTTGAAAATTTATGAACAAATCAGAAGCCATCAAAATAAGACCATCCACAAGTTTTTAATTTCCATACACAATTAAAATTACATTTATAAAAATTCATAATCACTTGTTTGTCTATATTTTCTCAAGACTACCAAGATTTCCGGAAACCTTGGTACTCAAAAGAGGTAATTTTTTTAGAGATTTGTTGGCAGCACACATGTTGTCATGATTTTTTTCAACAATAAATTTAGGTGATTACATTATATGTTTTTCATCTAGTTTAGGTTATGACATTTGAAGTATATTTTTTGTATTAATAATATGTTTAAAAATAATTATATATTATTTTCAATATATTTTTCAATGTGAAGTCTAACAGAAGAAATAATTTTTTTAGAAGCATAGACCAGAAACAAAATTGTTCGATGTGGAAGAATAAAATCCATGGGTATAGGTAGAGATATAGGTGGAAGTTGATTTGGAGTCAAAGATTTAGGGGAGGATGAGAAATAGGTGAAGACCATGGTGAAGTAGGAGATGAAATACTGGCTTGAAAACAATAATATTATAGAGTGATGGAGTATAATGGGGATCAAACTAAGGTTGTGTCTGAGAAATTGTTAAAAAAATAATATAATTTTTACTTAAGATAATATCCATTTTGAAATTGTTTCTAGTTTCTTATTAAAAAAATGTTTTCTCTACTTATTGATTTGGTTTTATAAAGGAAGTTATGTAGAGAATTACTTTCCAAAGAAAAACGAAATACCACTTATTTTTTAAAATTGATTATCTTAGGATAAAATTTCTATTATCACATTCGAAGTACTTTCATATATTAATGAGGTGCGAATGAAACCCCTTTCAAAGAAAAAAATGAACAACAAAGAAGTATTGTGTTGTTTCTTGCTGATGGATTCTCTATACGACAAAGAAAAGGTTTTATTAGTGGAGCCAATAGTCACCTGATATTCATAAACCACCAATCAAATAATAAAAAATGTATATAATCAAGATCAAATATTTGAATAAATATGCGTGTAATCAAATAAAAATCATGAAGTGGATGAGAAATATTTTTGAGGAAAACCAATATTGTGATATCGTGGTCCTGAAGGAGGGTTGATATTAAAGAAAAAATGGAATTTAATTAAAATAAACCAATTTATAAATAAATACCCGAAATGAAAAACCCACATCAAATGAAATCTTGAATCACCAAAAATCAAAAGGAATCCCACTTTTAATATAAAGATTGTAGCTGGATTCAAAACCTATAAAAAATAAATAAATACAAAATTTCATTGACCGAATCATAAATTTTCAAAAAATAGAAATATGGTGGTTTCAATCTTGTGGGTGGTGGAATTATTTGGGCCATTCTTTCATCAATTAGATGTAAGGTCTAAAATCACAAATTCTTGTGAAATCCATACAAGTAGCATTCATTATTCATGTGCGCATTCATTATATAAAATAATATTTGTTCACAAGCTTATTAACAAAGAACCCATCATCATTATCTTTAAAAAATACATGAGAATAGGGATATGCCAATTTTTTGGAAAAAATAATTATGTTGTTATGTTATAGTTTATCACTGATAAGAATATTGAAAAGGATATACTAATCTATAGAACAATCTAGAAATACATAACGGATCCAATAAATTTTAGTTTCATTTGGATGAAATAAAGGCCAATAATTGTGTTTAATATTATCAAAAGGGGTAAAAACATCTATTATGGTGGTTATTTTTTTTTCTAAAAATACATAAAGGGTTACACTAATGTTTTTTACATCAATTATGGTTAATTTTTTATCATAGAGTTTGAACTCTCTATTACGATGAAATGTAAATATAGATTTTATCATGTTCCATAAAAACTCATATGTGAATAATTATTTCATTTCAATTAAATAATTCTAACATGTTTACAATAATGGATAATTTTATCTAGGAATAAATGATTTCATCCACAAGGACGATTCACTCATATACCATGATCATGCACTCAACAAGGATGGATCGCTCATGATAATGCAATTTTTTATCATAATTTTTTTGATTTATAAATTTATATTATTAATTACATAAGAATTATTTTAAGACACAACACATACTCAATCAACCACACCTGAATATGATGCATAGTGTGAATTATATGACTTGAATTGTATGTTTTTAATTTATAATTTAAATTTAAAATTTTTAAAAAATAACATACTCAAAAATGATAAAACACATTTAGATTGATTTGATACATTAGTATAATGATCGAAAATTCATTTGTGATGTTTAGGAATCATCCACACCTCTATATGTTACATGATGTTCATGAGTTGACTCGAAATGTTTGTTATCAGTTTAAAGTCATCTTTTAAATTCAAAAAGTACCACTCACTAAAAACCAAGAAAATATGATCAAATCTTCTTGATAATTTAGGAAAATGATTCATAAGTCATTTTTGATATGTAGGAATCAATCTCATGTCAAACTAAGACAGGATGTGACTGGTATGACTCGAAGTGTGTGTTTTTAGTTTAAAATAACATTTTAATAAAAGCACAAGGGACATACTAAAAATAGAGAAATAAAATTCATATTGTTTTAATACTTTATTAAAATATCTATATGTAATTTTGGAAATTTATGAATCATAAAAACTTAATACGACATGCAGTTTTACTAGAATGACACAATGTGTGTTTTTTATTTAAAATTGAAATGAATTATTGTATGAAAGGCAACTGAATTATTCAAAACCATGAAAAAACATTCAAATTGTTTTTATAATTTAGTAAATTTATCCGTTAGTTATTTTGTGTGTGTAGAAATTAACCACACCTCAATATTATACATGATGTTCCTGATATGACTCAAAATGATCAATATCATTTTAAAATTGACATTTCAGTTCAAAAAGTGTCAGTCTTTAAAAAATAAGAAAATTAAATATAATTGTGTCGAAAATTATGGAAATCTTTTCAAATGTCATTTTTATGCATATGAATCAATATAAAGTAAAAATCACTTGATATAACTAGTATGACTCAAAGTGAGTATTTATAGTATAAAACAACATTTTAGTTAAAAAGAGTGACATACTCAAAACCAATAAAATATATTCAGATTTTTTTGAAACTTTATGAAAATGATTCATTAGATATTTTGGATGTCTAATAATCAGTCTTACCCCAATTTGACACTTGGTGTGACTGGTATGACTCCAAGAATGTCTTTTTATTAAAAATTGACATTAATTTTCGTAAAAAAGACAATTGAAATACTCAAAACTAATAAAAATCATTCAGATAATTTATATACATTATTAAAATGTTTCATAAGTCATTTATTATTGGTAATAATAAACTACACCTCTATCTGAAAAATAATGTTCCCGACGTTACTCCAAAGACCCGTTATTAGTTTAAAATTGATATTTATGATCAAAATGTGTCACAAACTGAAAACAAATAAAACATGCCGGGATTATTTTGATAATTTTGGAAAATTATTCAGAAGATATTTTTGATTTGTATGAATCAATATCACATCAAACAAGTATGCAATGTGAATGGTATGACTGAATGTCCATTTTTCTAGTTTAGAATGATATTTTAGTAAAAAAATACATCTGAAATACTCAAAATTGAGAAAACACATTTATATTATTTTGATACATTAGAAAAATTATCCATATTTATTTTGGGATGTTTATGTATCAGCCACACCTCAATCTAAAGCACAGTTTGATTGGTATGACTTGATGCGCTTCTTTTTATTTAAAACCGACATTAATTTTAGTAAAAAAATAAATTTGACATAATCAAAACTAAGAAAAAAAATAAGATTGTATTGATAATTTATAAAATCAATACATTAGTAATTTTTGACATGTATAAATTATCCTTACCAAAATCCGACACATTATGTACCCGTTATGACTCAAAGTTACCATTATGATTATAAAATTGATATTTCAATTAAAAATATATCAGTCACTAAAAGTTAAGAAAACACACTAGAATTGTCATGATAATTTAGGAAAATGATTTATATTTTAGTTTTTAGTTTTATTAATAAATATCACCTCAAATAGACAAAAAATGTGACCCGTATGACTAAAAGTGTTTGTTTCACGTTTAAAATGAAATCTTTGTAAACAAAACCAGTCGTGTACTCAAAACTGAGAAAACATATTCAGATTTTTTTTATAAATTATGAAAATTATTCATATGTCATTTTAGACATATATGAATAAGACTCACCTCAATATTATACATGGTGTGATTGGTATGACTCAGAGTGAATCTTTTTTTGAAATTGACATTAATTTTATTAAGAAAGTCAACTAATGTACATTGAACAAAGAAACAACATTTGGATTTTATTGATACTATTGTAAAAAAATATTTAACTCATTTTTTATGTTTTTCAGTGATCTTCACCTCAATCCAATATATAATGTTCCTAACATGACTCAAAGTGTCTATTACCAGTTTAAAATTGATGTTTATATTCAAAAATATCACTCACTAAAAACCTAGTAAACACACTATTATTGTCTTGATAAATTATAAAAATATTCATAATTCATGTTTAACACGTACTAATTTACCTCACATAAATCTGATACACAATGAGATGGGTATGACACCAAGCGAGTGTTTCCACTTTAAAATGTCATTTTTTTAGAAAAACACAGGTGACATACTTAAAACATAGAAAACACATTCAGATTATTTTTATACTATAGGGAAATCATTAATAATTCATTTAGTATTTTTAGGGATCAGTCTTACCTCATACGAATGCATTTTGTGACTAGTATGACTCTATGTGCATATATTTATTTAAAATTGACATTAATTTTAGTAAAAAATACCACTTACACACTCAAAACTAGGAAAATGCCTTTAAATTGTTTTTAAAATTTATGAAAATTATATATATGACATTTTTTATGTGTATAAACTAGACACACCTCAATCTGATACACGATGTGCCCAGCATTACCCAAAATTTTCATTATGAGTTTCCAATTGACATTTAATTTCAAAAGAGTCACTAAAAACTAATAAAACACTTTCAAATTGTCTTGATAATTTAAGAAAATGATTATTTAGTCATTTCTGAAATTTATTAATAAATATCATGTCAAAAAGACACCTGATGTGACTGATATTAATCAATGTATGTGATTCTGGTTTAAACAGATATTTTAGTTAAAAAAAACAAATGACATACACAAAACTGAGAAAACACATTTAAATTATATTGATATATTATAAAAATGATCTATAATTCATTTTGGATGTATAGGAATTATACTCACCTCAATCCATCACATAGTGTGTCTTGTATGACTTCAAGTTAATCTTTTCAATATAAAAGTGTTATTTTAGTTTAAAACATGTATATCATCGCCAAAATCGAGATAATCCGCCTAGATTGTTTTATCATCATTATATCCACTATTACATAATTAATTTCCTTACAATTATTTATCTTATAATTATTTAGTTAATTTTTATAGAGATAATTATTGAATATGAACAAGAAATGGTGCGACGTGAATGAATCAAGCGCAACATGGTCAAATACATAGGGTTTCTAGTATGACACAAAGTTTTGTTTAAAATTAACATTTTCTATTTAATTTATTTGTTTATAGTTTATCCAAAATTATATTTTTTTTATTATATAAGAACATTTTTTTAATTGAGAATGGGTGGATTGTTCTTTTAAACAGGTGCGTTCTTTTTCTCTATAACAATGTATTTTCTTGTATTCCTATTGTAAATCTTATTTCATATAGATTTTGTTTTTGTATCATATTTTGATAATTTATGATGTTTTTTATAGTATTTTAGTGTGTTGTTATGAAACATTATAGTATCACATATTTCTGGTGTTGTAGTGTGCCATTACAACATACTACAATATGGTCCTTTATCAACACTGAATAAAAGCGCTGATAAATGGTTTCTTTGATCAGTGCTAAAAAAATCACTAATAAAGTGGTTTTTTGTCACTGATAAAGGACCCATTTATCAGTGTTTTTCTAGAAATGATAAAATCATAGGGGTTTTAATAATTCTCAGGTAGTCAAAAAATTTAAGTACTATTAAATTCCATTTACAGCACTTTTAAAGGCATTTTCTATTTTTGTGGAGGTTACGAGGGTGTTTGAAATGAGTTAAAGGATTTTATAGTGGTGAAAAGTTTGTAAAAATTTTGTCTAAATCATGGTACATATCAAAAAAACCATGAATAAAAAGAAAGTTATCACATGGTTGGTGCACGATTGGCTCGTGATTTGGATAAACTATTCAGGTAACATGGAAAAAACATGATTATTGTAATTGATGGAAAATCCTGGTTAGAGAATGGATTGTTTACCTATGTGAACCAGCATTGTAAGGTGTGACATTAAGATTGTATTACTTCATATTTGGTACTTGGTTTTCCAAACTGTGTGACATAACTAGGTGTCATACAGTTGACACAGATAAAGATGTGTATCTAATCCAAATTAAGCACTGATACCTCCAATAATACCTTAATCATTAAAAATCATTAATTCTGTTTTATCCCTCGGCTTGAGAGATAATTATCCTCGATTATAGAGTGAATATTAAGTGAATATATGTGAGTTGGAGGCCTAGATTCATTAATAAGTCATCATTATTAACCATTATTCTTAGATATAGCCTTATCCTATATCCACAAATATTAGATATAATATGTGGTGGATAGATTCATGTTACATGTTGGGAATGTTGATGTTTAAACATTGATTTGTTTAAATTAAAGGATATCTAAGGCTATATCTAGAGTTTTATTGTTCCATTCTTTATTTTCCAAATGTTGTGAGTTGGTTGGCTTCTCTCATATATCTAGCTTCCATAGAACATGATTGATTAGTTTAAATTATTTGTTTTCTTGAAATTGTGGTGAAATAAATGTTTAATTATTAGTGAAAATTTCATATGGTTTTGTATTTGGAAAATTGTGTCAAAATCTGTTAGATTTAAGATAACCCCTTTGGTTTATAATTTGAAAATATTGATTTAAAAATTATGGTTTTATTTTGATGCATAAAAAATTCCTGTTGAAATGGTTAAAAGAAAATAATGGTTTATAGAGTGGTTTTACATGGATTTTGGAATCCATAGTTGGGTTAATTATTTTCATAGACATGACTCTATGCAAGGGGTATGTTTCATAGGGGAACTTGGTATTGGTCACCTTGTAATGACTTTGTGGATCAAGGAGAGATCACACAGGAGTATGAAAATATAACATGGGTATGCATGGGTGCATATAGATACATGGTTATGGGTATTTTAAATTCATGTAAAAAGGTTTTTGGCTTTGTTTATTTATTTCCATTCAAATTGTGTATAGTTTTGACACAAATGATTTCAAATGATTTTAAATTATTTTATTCAAATTTTTCCATCAAGTTTCATCCTAGTGGTGTGAGTTGGTAAGTCATTGGGGAACTCCCACTAACATTTCACTCACCCTTTTCATAGGTACTATTGTAAATTTGTATATGTAATATCCCAGGACATATGTAACTGTAAGGTGTCCCATTTCTCTAATGATGATTCTAGATTCCACATGAATAGATTGGGGAGTTAGATCTTGGATCATGGTTAGGTGTTTCTTGGCTTGATTCTATATAGGATTCATGGTTCTTGGGTTTTCATTACACTTTTCTGGTTATTATCCTTTTGTTTCCACTTATACTTTGATATTATAAAATATATTTGTTACATTTGGTGTTTTTTATACCCATGCATCATATTGAGGTTCAGTTTGTTATTATTTATGTAGTTTGGATATTTCATCTTTGAAAGGTAAAATCATCCTTAAATAGTTCTTAGGTCCATTGGAACTTATTTTTAGCATTTTGTGTCTTGGGGACGTCCCATAATGCCTAGTATCACACATATCACTACACAAACCAACATGGAGGGGTGGGATGTAGAAATTTTATTTTAATCCCTCATAAATTTAATATAAATCATATGAATATTAAATTTGAAACTATTACATCATATTGAATTATTATCATCTAAAGTTTTTTTAACCTTTTTAATATTCATTCTAATAATGATTTATTTTTGGAATCTATATTCCAATCACTACATTAACGTGTTTACACTAGCTTACTATCCAACTCATTACAAAACCCACAAGTTTGTATTAATTAACCCAAAATAAATTAAATTTATATTCATACATATCCAAATACATTGTATTACTATGTTACGTGAACAATTTATGTAATTTCATTGAGTTATATGAGATTGAAAAACTCTATATGAGTGTGCCCAAAGCATCAAATAACAAACCCCATTCACATTCCTTTCCAAAGAAAGCCTCTAGGAAAGTAGGTATTCCAACCCAGTGTCCCTCTACCCAGGGAGGCATTACTCATGATATAATTCAAATCATGAAAACTCTAAGACATAATATGCACAAACTATTCTTAATACCTATTCTCAAGTTCATAATTTCAATTAAAAACTACATTTATAGTGGATGAAAACAACATTTTATTATATCAAACCTTGAATGATATGTAAGTCTCTAGACTAAATGAATTTTATCATATAAAATTTTAGCGAAGAATCATTCATAATCTAAATAATTTAAAACAATGAATAATATAGTGAATTAAAATTAAAAAAAATAAACAATTCAACTATTTAAATATGATAAAATCATTAATGAAAAATTTTCTAAATAAAATATAATTAGAAACCCTTTTATAATTTCAATTTTAACATTATGGACATTCCCTATTTCTGATTATAAAATCTTTATATTCTACCCACTATGAACTCTTTTATATTTATCATTATATGAAATTTCTTTGTACAATATATGATATTATATGAAATATAAATTATTTATAAATCAATTTCTATTATGTAAATGTTTT
This sequence comes from Viscum album, assembly GCA_963277665.1. Taxonomy (NCBI): domain Eukaryota; kingdom Viridiplantae; phylum Streptophyta; class Magnoliopsida; order Santalales; family Viscaceae; genus Viscum; species Viscum album. Next base: position 1,585,619,164 of record OY728128.1, on the reverse strand, counting down.
AAATAACCTAATATATCATATACTTAATTATAATTATATTAAATAATAAAACTATTTATTAATTTCCAAAAACATGATACATTTATGAACCATTCATAAGAAAAGTCTAATTATAATTTTTTTATAAATTAACAATAATATAAACATTTTATATTCATTTAAATATAAACCTTTTTCATATTTTATATTAAATGGTATTTATATGATATTACATGAATTATAAAAATTTTATTATTAAATACCTAATAAATGAACATTTTTATATAATATAAATTTCATATATGATATAATTTATGAACTCTTTATAAATCACCTTTTATGATTTCTAAATAAACTATGTATTTCTATATCACAAATCTTTTATTTAATTTTTCAAAAGGTATTTAAAAATATTTATCAATTAATCATGACGATTTTATAGGAATTAATTTATTAAAATGTCTTAAAATTTATTATAAATATTTATAAACCAAATTTTCATTATTAATATAAATCTTTTTTAATAATAAAATTCAATTCAAAGTTAATGTATCTTGATTAAAATAAATAGTTTATTTTTCTTCACAAAAAAGTGTAATAAATATGAATGTTTAATGTTTGAAAAAGGTTATTAAAACAAATTTTGTTAAGATTATTTAATGTTATTACCATTTTATAAAACATTTTATAAACAAGAATCACATAGTTAATTACGTAATTTTTTATTTTACTACTAAATATGAATTTTCTTATTTATTTTATAAGATTAAAAAATAGTGTTTTATAATTAAAACAAGTTTTTCATCAAATTATAATAACATGGATTCTCTAAATAAGACCACCCTATGTTACTATAGATGGGTTTTTTATGATAATCATATGATCATATTTAGTGGATTATATTCTGAACATGGGAAAATTTATCTTCATGAATCTACACAAAAATAACACTTTAAAAATAGACTACTTGAAAAAAGCCAAAAAATGTAGTATTTTTGTTCCTCAGTGCATGAGAATGATTGATAAAGACCATAAAGAAGTAAAAAACTCCCTACCTTTGAGGGGGTACATTGGTCAATGTATCTATAATCTTGTGATGAGGATACCCAAATTTTGAAAGGGTGGTAGCGACTTCATCTTAGAAAATGAAAAAAATGGGTGGAAGAGAGAATTGATAGGCTTATAGACAATGAGATGTTAACAAAATGAGGGATCACATAATTTTATATATCCATCAATGATGGATTTCATTAAATGAAATTAATCAGATATATTTATGTATCCATATGCATTTATTCCCATTTTCATTACTATCCAATTAATATTCAATCGATTTAATCCTTTCATAATGAATTATCATTTTATGAAACTACATTGAAGTTAAATGAACCAATATTAAATATTATATTAAATTATTTTAGTGTACATTAAACATAAATAACATCCTAAATAATTATGGAACATATTTTTAAAGTTCAATGACCATTTTCTAGATGAATAAATTTTAATCATACAGAGAGAAATGGAACTTTTATTCCTAAAAAAATAAGGAATAATTAAAATAACTAACTAACAATAGTTAATATTATCTAAAAACAAGTAAAATATATATAATGAATTAATTTTAAATATTCTTATAGTGGGTAATCAGTATGAATGTATTTATTTAATGAAATATTAAGTAGTCTATATTAATTAGGAAGTAATTTAGAATGAGTCTGATTTGAGTAACAACCCATGAATACTTAATATTTTATCTTTTAATATATGATTATTCAAGGTATTCTTGTGAGAGATCAATTTCAACCATCAAAATAAAAAAATACCATTGGATAGATTTAGGTTATAATGATTGGTATTTTCTTGGTGTTTTTTCATCCACTAATCATTAATGAAATTATAACCCACATTATTGTTTGAGAATCCCATTGAGGATCGGTTGATTTATTATGTTAGAGTGATGGTCGATGCTAATTTGTTGAAATCACTACCAAATAATTATATCATCATTATCAATGGTGAATGGTTTGGGGTTGATTTTGATTATGAATCAATTAATTTTCTTTTTGTGATTTATACAAGATTATTTGGCATGTGGTCTCAAGTTCCATGAAAGTTAAAAATTTACCTGTGAAGAATTACGGTCCTCCCATGGATAAGGAAACCATGTCAAAATTGGAAAAAATAAGGTATAAAGTCTTAGTTTCACATCCATCAAAGTAATTCGAGATGGTTATTGGGGAGAATACAAAGAACCTTGAACTAATGGTTTTGGAGACAAAGAAGGGAATGAATTTTGAGAAAAGATAATGTATTAATATGTATATTAAGGGAAATGTGGTGTAGGGTGTGAAAGTTACATGTTCAGGGCCTACAAGAACACTATATAGAAATATAGCATCTATGAATACCATTTTTTATTTTAATTCTAATTTTCTCAACTGGGGTAAGATGTCTACTTCTGATCCTACACTATCTAGATATTCCCATAGGTATAATGTTTTTGGATAAACAGAGGTGTAAGAGAATTTTAACACACATGATTATGGAGTTGGTTCTGATCATGAGATGTCTGAAAAAGAGATTGAGTAATAGGTTTATATTGACCTAAATTTGAGGTGGGAGAAATATATGACTAATTTATTTGATCCTAATAAAAAGAAAGAGTCATTTTTTGATTATTCTACTAAAGTTAAATCTATATGGGCTATTCTATCAGATGGGGGGGGGGGTCCCTTTATGGATCTCAAAAGAAATATTTTATGGTTGATACATCTAATTCATTTTAAGGGATTTTGAATAAAAGTGATATTGTGATAACCTTAGATTATGAGATTATTTCCAAAGAAATGGTTGTTGATTATACTGGTGTTGTCCTGCAAAATTAGGGCATTGTACTACATCAACCTAAACCAATGAAAGATTATATAGACTATGCTAGTTTTAGAGTGGTTACTGAGTCTGCTAAGATTGAAGTAGTCTATGTTGGTAATATAGATATAGAAAATCAGGTTAGACACAAGTCACCTAATTCTAGAGTAAGGTATATTTTAAGTAATGGGGAAAAGTTATTGATTGGTCTTTCAGGTAAATAGAACCATCCTCTATTATATTATCTTGTTTTATAGGTTCTAAAAATACTTCTTGAGAATTTTTTTGTCTCTAAACAAGGATTAGATACTTAAAATTCTCAAATATGACCATATATTTATCATTTTTTTACATAATTATATATATATATATGTGTGTGGCAATTTTGTGAGGCCATAGTTGAATATTGAGATAATTCAAAAGAGATTAACTCATAAAGGAATTTAATTCTCGAGGATATTATGGGTTAATTGTCACCTCAAGGTATAATTTATGATATAGAGAAATTTTTTTTATTTTCAATTTGAGGTTTTATTTTTAAATTTGGAATATTTATCTTTCATCATTTGTGACTATTTTGATGTTTTAGAGTTTCATTCCATCAACATTGAAAAAAATATTTCTTAATCCCATGAATGGAATTCTAGGCCTCTTATAAAAAAATAGAAAATGGATATTGAGATTTAATGGTGGAAAATTCACATCATCATCATCCACATATGAGAAATTTTTTTAACACATATTGTTTTATAAAAACATTCAATAAAAAAATCAATTTTTTGATTGTTTATGTTTCACGAAACACATAGTTTTAACAAATCATAATATAGTATACCATTATGAACTAGTAGTTAAATTGGCAGCTATGAACATGAATAACAAAATTATTAAAATCATATGTTTTTAAAATGAATAAAATTTGGTGTTTAGTTATTATTTATTTCTAATTTTGAACAAAAACCATTGAAATAAAGGATATGTTTTTACGAAGAATTGTTTTTATGCACATATTTGGTATTTATCTTAATAAATTAAATTTATCACTATTTTTAAATTATTTTAATGAAATTTATATATTATATATTCCATTGAATGTTTTATTATTCATATTATATTTTTTTCTAGGGACGACATAATAATAAATCAAATTTTATGCTTAAAAATTATATTTTTCTAATTAAATTGAAATTAATTTACCAATATTAGAAAAAATATTAAAAGAAACATAGTTTTTTAAATCAAAATTTAGATAACTACCCATGATTCAACTTCTGAAAATTTTCTTAAAATATTATTTTTTCGATGAATAGTGAAAAATACTCATTTTTATTGTAATTTACTTCTTAATTTAATGTATTTAAAAATTTATATTTAATCTAAAAATATTTTTTTAAAAAAATAAGTTCAGTTATATTATTATTAGTACAATATTTTCCATTATAATCTATTTTATGTTCAATTTTTATACAATCAATTTTTATACTTAAGAAAACTTTTTCTTTGGAAAACCACTTGTTTGTCTCGTCTACGAGTTTAATTTTAAATTAAATTATAAAAATTATATGAATAGAATATGTTTAAATGTATTAAATATGATTAATTTTAATAATTAAAATTATTTAACAATCCCTACCTAATTTTCAGTCATAATGAATAATAAAATAAATAAAAATAAATTATCACGGTTAAGGTTAAAATAGAGTTTTAAACATCACATGAGCATCTATTAAAAATCATTTTACACACAAATAATCTTTTATTTGAGAAATTGGATTTAATATTTTGAATTAGTGGGTTCAAAATATTAAATATTTCTAATCTTATTTTTTCCCTTTATGGATAAATTACCTTGGTATAAAAACTACTTACCATGATGAAAATAAAAATGGTAAAAGTAAGTGAACACAAAGTTTAATGGAATAACATGTTTAAAACATGATATTTTTTGTGGGGGTGTTTCTTGGACATATATTACATCTAATATATTATTTATCAATTTTTTATACGTATGGATTGAGAGTGAGTTATTATTATTGAACAAGTTTGTGTATTTACAGAAATTCCACTATTTCTTACTTATAAAAGGGGACCACCTATCCTTTTCTATTCACACATCCTCCCACTTTTTTCATAATATAAATTTATAAATAACTACCAGAATTTCCAAACCACATACTAGTGTTTTTATTTTTATTTGTAAACCCACCTAATAAGGATTTGGGTGCAAACCAAAAGAGTTTTTCAAAAGAAGTGGTATAATTCTTAAGCAAGTGTTTTTGATTTATTTCTTCTTTGAAAACATGAAAATATTCTATAAATATAATGGAATAAAATAATGATTATAATAAATATATTTATATGTTTCCATTTTAATGTAATAACTTATATCTATCTCCTCCTCTATCAAATGGGAAAAACCAGTTGATCCTCTGTACAATAAACTGCCACCTTACAAAATTATGTAATCCATTTGGAATCACTACCTCTCATGAATGGATTTAATAATGGATTTAATATATATAAAATATATTTATGTCATAATAAAACATATGTACTTATAATATCACATATACTTTCTTACATTCATATCTTTAAAAAAATGATAATGTCGCTCATGTGTACGTGTGGACTACTTCCTCCATGAAATGATTTGATATGTTTTTCATTTTATTTTTTATTGGATTGTATTAAGGATATGTTTAATGAATATATACTATTTATATTATATAAAATTTATTTTCAATTTTGAATTAATATTTATACTTCATTCATTCCATCCATTGAGAGAATGGAAACAACATTCATGTGTACGTGACCGTCTCTATGAACGATTCAATTCATTTTTCTTTCCCTAAATTTTATGGATGACTACAAATATGTATTTAAGTAATATATATGATATTTATATCATTATTAACATTATGATATGTTGAAACCATAGTCACAGTTTAAGGAAAAAAACTACCAAACCAAAATATACATGAAAAAATGATGTAGTTGTCACCTAGATTAGTGATTTTAATAAAGAGTAGTTAATAAAGGAGTGATAAAAGGGTATAATTAAATAATACATGGTAGGATATATATTATTATGATTATTTAATATATTTATAATAACATTATATATATTTTAAAGTAAATTTTTACATGTACGAAGGAAATCGAGATTTTAGTTCTGGGATTTTCATCTCACTTTTACTTATGTTAGACATATGCTATATTCACCACTTCCTTCTCCTATGTGGTGTATGTAATCACTCTTTTAAAATTTTTTTGATCATTATTGATGGAAAAAATACTTTCTTGGGAGAATATTCTTTTTAAAATTCTTTTAAAAAAATAATCAATCAAAATTTTAATATAGAATAATTCAATATTGGGTTGTAGTGTGTAGAAAACTGTGCTGTCAAAATAAAATAATTATCATGGTTTTTTATAGTGGTTCAGATAACCATGATCCTAGTACACTCATAATGATTCTCTAGTTTTAAATAAAAATTACACCTACAATGAGGAACTTAATTTTATATGTGTTTTAACCTATTACAGACACTATCTATTAAATTAACTAGAGTCACGACCCAGACTTTTTATCAGAGTCTCAAATTAGTTGGGACCTATGGTTTTTTGGGAATCATAAAAAATCTACCTTCATATTGGGTGTTATAATAAACAATTATGATTTTATTGTAATTTCTAGAAGAAAAAATAGACATAAAAAATACAAATTTATAAAGAAAAGATAACAGAAAGAGTGAAATAGAAATAATGAAATCCATCAGATGATGGGAAGATGAAGATGATATCCCTTGATGATATTTGATCACTTAAACAACGAATGACGGAAACTTTATCCCTTAGTTATCCTTGTAATGTAACTATAAGGACCTTGCCTTAGACATTACATAATATGGAGTTATTTCATGAATTTTAATTTCTCCAACCTTGAGTATATTTTGAGCTTTGTAGTTTATTTTAGAATTAGGACATATCAAATTCCTAAAATAAAATTGAAATACAAAATGGACACATCCAATGTGTATCCATTTTTACAATAATATAAAACATTTAAAATAAATCATGAATTCTATTCATGGAAAATATCTAAGACTTTTAAATTGAATTTCTTTCATTCCCTTACCCATACATAAAGTTGCTGAAAACACTTTAAAAACATCGGATATGCATAAAAGCTAAGTACGAGATACAAAAAGAAAGTTAACCGTTAGTTTTGTAAAATCATGAAAAAAATATAACATTAACATTTATATTCAATGTCCATTGAGAACATGAAATAAATCATTTTCACATGAAAAAATACGCATTTTTCTTAAATAAAAAAATCATCAAAACCCATAGTATGAAATTAAACCACTTTTGTTGACTTAGAGAATCATATAAAAAACCCTTTCAAAAGCCTTGTAATTGTAATAAAAATAATGATAACATCCAACATCATCATTAATAAATTCATTTGACGTCAATAATGGGATTCACCCTTCCTATAAGCTATATTGGTCTCACATGTGAGTTATAATGGGGATCAAACCTTTATATAAGCTATATTAGGATAACCTATTTCTCAAGAACTATAATGGGGATCAACCCTTTATATAAACTATATCATGCTCACACCTATGATATAATGGGGATTAACCCTTCATATAAGCTATATCAAGCTCACCTATTTCATATTATTCTTAATTACTATTTTAATAGTAAAATAATCTTATCATTAAACCCTTTTAAAAACTCTTTTTAAACAAAAAAGAAAAAAACATTTGGAAAAAAATACTATTTCTTTTTATGAAACCATTTTCAATACCTAAACACCATTTTATTTTAAAACCCATTTTCAATAACAAAATATAAAAAATGTATGTGTTAGACCATTTGATATTGAGGACTACCATATTTGGTTTTAATAATCACAAATCATGACATATATTATTAATCATGTATAATCATTTCAATCATGTTTATTTAAGTTTCAATATGTGTAATTATGATTATATATGATCACATATGTTTAAAAATTTCTGATAATATTCATGTTTTAAGACAGTATAAATAGATATATTTACTAGTATAAGAAATTTACACATTGACAGACCTACTATCTCCCTGATAGTTCAAATGAGTAACTGATTGTTCAATTATCTTAGCAATAAAAGGACCTACTGATACAATGACCTGCTAATGATAGGTCTTTCCGATAGAAGAACCTACCTATGCCAGGAATTACTGATAAGAGGACTTATTTATTGAAGGAACTACTGACTCTAGGACTTTCCAATAGAATGACTAAATAAGCCAAGGACTTACTGATAGAAGTACTTAACGAACCATAGTGCTACTGACGCCTGGTCATACTGATGAAATGAGTCACTCCACAATGAGTCACCAATGCATGAGAATAATGTATTAATGGCACGCCTATGGAATGAGTCACCAGTAGAATGAGATACTGAAAGAGTACTCATTGATAGATTGTTCACATTATCATTTATTTAATATTATTTCTAACACCCATATCTTTATTGGTTTAATTCAACTGATTAATTTAACGAATTTTATAGACATCTTCAATGAAGATGTTAGAAGTACAAGGAACATTATCTACCTCAATATATACAAATTATCGTGCTACAAGAATATAAAAAAGGGAGTTCATGAAAGATACAATGGAAAAATGAAGATACACATACGCACAGAAGCATACCCACACGAGAAACATACAGAAAGTAAGAACACATGAGGAACCCATCATTCCTTATTATTGTTATCCTGAGAACTGTTATTCAACAATGTTAAAACATCTCTACTACATTCAAATGAACCTAAAATTAAAAACATCTCATGTTCCTCGAAGACTTATTATAGTTCTCCATGACAATATGTTTTCATTTTCTTCTTATAGAAGAGGACTCCATCTTCAACTCAGATACATCAAAGAGTCTAGAGCTGAAATTCATAACACACATAGCCTTCTACACCCTGTCTATTACTAATTTATCTATTGTGTGCCTTTTTATTAACTTTTCAAGTTGTGTGTGAATCTGTATAAGAAACACATCGTCTCCTTCACCAAACATAAAGATACTAGATATCCTCACATAGGTATCTTTTTTACACCTATTCATCCCACAAAGAACTAGGGTAGAAGTCTTATATGACCTCGTTGTATTTTTTTTCCAACATAAAAATGGGGTAGAGGTATTGTGACTAGGATAGTTTGGTTACTTTTTTGTAAAACTGGATCCAAGGTGTGGATCAAACCTTTATTTATATAGATTTCTTTGTGGTAGGTGATCACCAAGTGGAGAGTAATTTTTCTTGAACTGAGAATTAACCTCTTGTTTTATATTCGTTGTGTTTTCAAATTTAGTTTTCTAATTTTTACCTGTATTTTAGAAAAATGATTTTCACATTAATAGTTAGTACTGGAACATATTTATAACTATATTTTCTTATTAAATTTCTTTCAAATGATCTATCAATATCTCATATTTTTACAACTGAGAAATAATAAATCATCAGAGAAATTAATTGAACAGTCAGACTGTTATAAAATCACTACATCGATTTATTGGCATGATATGTTTTAAATTAGGGGAATCATTTAAATAAAATTTTTAGCAGAAACTTTTATAGGATCTAAATTCACCCCCTCCAAAGTGTCCAACTCTGACCAAAAATTGGTATAATAGAAAAGTAATTTGAAATATTTTTCAAAATTTTCACGTATGATTTAGTTTTGTTTTAAAGATCTCAAAATTTCTAATACATAAATTTTTTTATCTATTTAAACACATTTTCTTTAGTATGGATAATATATTAGAATGTGATTCTACAAACAGAGAACCCTAATATAATTAAAAAACTATTCACATAGGAATATTAAGTTCAAAATGCATTTAAAATGTACGAGAATTGTTATTTTTGCAGTTATAGAAGATCAATGCGAAATACCAAATATTTCTAGTAATACATGGGGTGATTCCACAAAGGCTACTTATAATTATAATTAAAATGATATTAGTTCTTTATTTTTTCCACTAGGAGAAAATAAATACTATAGAATATAAGGTTCTACATCTCCCTATGAAATTTTTTATAGTTTATCTATTTCACATAAATGAACTTATAATATTAAAAAATGACGCTTAACACTTATACTATTATGTATGATAATTTTATGATGAAGTCTAATGAGCCTATTTATGACATGTATCTCAGGTTTAATGGAATTTCGAACACCATGATCTATCTGGGATGAGCTTTTACAGCCAAGGATAAAATCATGAGAATACTTATATGATTACCAGATAAATGGAGAGGGACTTTTATATCAATAGGAGAATCATGTGAGCTCACCACTTTTCTAGTGGAGAAACTGATAGAAATAATGATGGTGTATGATAAAGAACTAAAAATAAACAAATAAGAGGATAATGAACCCTAAATAAAATCTATTTCATTCAAATCTAATACATCCAAACAGAAGGACAAGGCTCAAGGTGAAACTAAAAGTTAAAGTGATGAAAAGTATTCAATAGATAGTGATGAATAGATGGATCAGATTTCTAGAAGGTTTAAGAAATTTTATAGAAAGAATAAATTCTTTAGAAATACAAAATAAAAAGCAAAGTATGAGCATAAGGAAAATTTGAAAAAGTATTGGAAAAGATGTGAAACTTCCAATGAAATCATCTGTTATGAATGGAAACAAAAGCGACATTTAAAGGCTGATTGTCCTAAGATAAAGTATAATAATAAGTATGATGATAAGGATAGAATATATAAAAAGTCCCTGAATAAAATTTTGAGTTCTTATAAGGATAGATCAAGTGACTTAAAATCCTCTATGGATGAAAATTATAATAAAACAAATATGTGTTTTATGAAAAACACATCTAATGTAACACTAAACTCTCCTAAATATAATTCTTACTATCCCAGAGATGAATGTGATTATGAAAATATGAAAAATGATGAATTTTTGAATATTTAAATATTCTATAGGATAGATGTGATGAACTAAAAGATAAGTACATATCATTGAAGAAACAATATGTTTTGAGTACCACTGTTAAATATGATATTTCTATATAAAAAGATAAAAATTCTCAATTGATTAAGGAAAACAATGAGCTTAAATTTCTAATTGAGGAATTAAAAAAGGATTTAGAAAATTTTTCCATTGGTAAACATATATTGGTTTAAATTTTTTGTAATGATGTTACACCCAAATACTCTAGTGGTATTGTCTACTAACCTGGTGAAAGATATTTTTTCAAAACAAATTTCGTCTCTAAATATGGAAAATCGTGTTTTATTCCTAGTTTAGGAAAATTTTCTACAAGTTCCTACCACGAAATATCTTATACTATTTCATGTTTCTCTGGAAAAAATATGTACATCTATTAAATAATTTACATGCATCTTATTGGAATCCAACAAAGAAAATGTGGTTCCCAAAGATCTAATTAATAACATTATTGGACCCAAAAAAATCTGGGGAGTAATATCTTTTCATATATAATTTTTTTTTGTATGAAAGTTGATTGAAGAGATCCTGTAAAAACATATAGTACTAGGATAATGGATATTCATGACATATCACAGGAGATTATTCATTCATCATGAACTTGGAAAAGATTGATGGTGGGTATGACACCTTTTCTAACAATGCTAATGGAAAATTCATTGGTCTTGGCCGGATGGATAAATATAACGCAGTTATAATTTATAATGAATTTTTTATTGATGGATTAAAATACAATCTACTTAGTATCTTTCATTTATGTGATGATTGTTTTAATATTAAATTTGAGGATGATGCAGGAAATATTTTTAATTCTAAAAATAAGATAGTATTTTCAACATTTAGAAATGAAAATGTTTATGCTGTTGATTTAAATTCTTTTATTTCGAAAAATGTTTCTTGTTCGAGTGTTTTTTATAAATATTCATGGATTTGGTATAGAATAACAGGGTAATGAAATATACACTCACTTAGAAAGCTTTAGAAAAAAGGTTTAGTCAAGGATCAACCTAAACATGATTTTTTAAATGAAAAAGTCTGTAATCATTGTCATAAGGGCAAACAACACAAAATATCTTTCAAACAAAAGAATGAAGTTTCAACATCTCAACCTGTCGAGTTGTATAACGTGAAATTTTTTAGAGAATATTGAGTTTCAAATCTAAGTGGGAAGCACTATGTCTATGTTCTTGTAGATGACTACTCTATATGTACTTGGACATTCTTCTTGACACACAGAAGATAATATTTCTCTCATTTCACCAAGTATTCTATTACTGTAGAAAATCATAGAGGTCATAGAATTAAAACCCTAAGAAGTTACCGTGGCTATGATTTTTATAAAAAAGAGTTTGAATCCTTATTATCACAAAATGGATATAGTCATACATTCTATGCCCTTAGGACAAGAAAATAAAATAGAGTTGTAGAAAGAAGAAATATAACTCTGTAAAAAATTGATAGAAACATGCATAGTGAGTATCAACTACCTATATACTTTTGGTCAGCAGTTGTCAATACAACAGTCTATATAATCAATAGAGTCTTTATTAGACCTATACTTAAGAGAACTCTTTATGAGTTTTGGAGCAATATTAAACCCAAGGCTAACTAGTTCAATATTTTTGGGTGCAATGTCTATATTTTTAACACTATGAAAAATATTGATAAATTTTCCTCCAAGTGTGATGAAGGATTTTCCATTGGTTATTAAATTTATATTAAACCCTATAGAGTCTTCAATTAGGGAACCAAATATATGGGAGAATCTGTACATGTCATGTTTGATGAGACAAATTCACATGAGTCAAAGACCTATCTTGAAAATAATGAGGATGATATGTCAAATCTGGGAATTAATACTAAATTTTCTAACCATCCTGTTAAGGAATCTGTTAAAACTTCAAGTTCTGAAAATTCCCTAGACTCTAGTAATAATGAACACAAACCAATAGAGGAACCTAAAATCTATAGCAATTATTTTTCTAAACCTATAATAACTTTAAAGAACCATCCTTTATATACAATATTTGGAGATTTAGACAAAGGGAATCAAACAAGAGTTTCTCTCATAAATCAGGTTGACCATCAATATTTCTTATCACAGCTTGAACCAAAGAACATCAATAATGCTATCAATGATTAATTTTGGGTGACTGATATACAAGATGAGTTAAATCAGTTTGAATAAAGAAAATTCTGGAAACATGTAGTCATAACCAAATACACCTCCACTATATGTACTAAATAGGAGTTTAGAATAATGTCGATGAATATGGTAATATTTTTATAAAAAAAGTAGATGGGATACACAAGGTTATAGTTGAGATGAAGAGATTGACTATGAGGAAACCTTTTCACTAGTAGCTAGACTTGATGCCATTCGAATCCTGATTTCATATGAAGCACATCTAGATTTTAATCTTTATCAAATGTACGTGAAGTGTTCATTCCTAAATAGTTATATACTTGAGGATTATTTTGTTGAAAATCATACTAGTGTTAAAAATCCCCACATTCCAAATCATGTTTTTAATTAAATAAAGATTTATATGGTTTAAAACAAGCTCCAAGATCTTGGTATGATAAACTCATTACTTTTATTATTTTTAAAGGTTTTATAAATGGTATTACTGATCCTACCCTTGTTATAAAATGAATTTCCCCAGATGTTTTAGTAGTAAAAATCTATGTTGATGATATTATTTTTCGATCTTATAATAATTATTTATGTGTCGATTTTTCAAAGATGATGAAATGTGAATTTGGAATGTGTTTGAGGGGGGAACTCATATTATTTCTTAGATTTTAAGTATATAATAACAACGAAGGTATTGATTTGAATCAAAGTAAACATACTAAGTATAGTTTAAAAATATTTTCCTTTGAATGCACTAAGAGTTGTAACAAACAAATGAGAACCACTTGTAAGTTAGACCTTAGTAATGGTGGTAAGTCAGTTGATCAAACCACTTATAGAGGAGTGATTGAGAGTTCACTATACATAACTTCTTGTAAGATATATATTAGGTTTAGTGTGTTCATGTGTGCACATTTTCAGGAAAACAAAAAATAATATCATTTAAATGCTATCAAGAGGATTTTCAAATACCTCAAATATACAAATAATTTAGGACTGCTCTATCCTAGAGAACAAGATTTGGATTTTGTGAGTTATTTAGATGCTAACTTTGGCTGGTTAAAGTTGGATAGAAAGGGAACCTATGAAACATGTAATTTTTTTGGGAAAGTATCTAGTTTGATGGTGTAGTAAGATTTTTTTTGCATTATCTACAACCAAAGATTAATACATAGCTGATGGTAGTCATTGTTCAAAAATTTTGTGGACGAAACTCACATTACTAGACTCTAGATATCAATTTAGACACGTCATTATAAATTTTTATAACATATGTGATATTAATATTTATAAGAATCCAATTTCACATTCTAGTAGAAAACAAATTAATGTAATACATCACTTTTTGAGAGACCATTATCAATAGGTGATATAACTTTTGAGTTCATCCGCATAGAACATCATCTTTCTGACATCTTCAATGGGCCATTGAACACTAAAAAAATGAACTACATCACACATGAGTTAGGAATGATCAATATATAGGAATTTATTATGTTAATCCTTATTAATTTTATGTGAAATTTGCATACTAACACTGACATTATGTAGATGACAATTTCATGCCAACACCGATTACTATGTCATTCCAACATAGTTGTCATACTGATTCATTATCAGGCCGACACCAATGACTATGTCATTCCATCACTGTTGTCATGATGAGACCGATGCCTTATCATGCCGACACTTTTATTGTTATGAAAAATATATCATGCTAACAACGATGACTCACTAGTTTTATCCATTTTATTTTTTATTAAAATGATATTGTTTCATTTATTTTGTTGAACTTGGTTCATGATTTTGTGATTTCAAATGCCCTAAAGGATATAAATTTGTGTCGATCCACTTTAATATTTTACCATTAAACTCACTCATCTGTTTCTCTCTCTACCTGCCAATACACATCATGACCATCAAACTAAACTATTGTAATGGTGCATGTGATGTGGGATCTTAAAGGTGATTCAAGAAACTAAAATTATATAGCAAAAAAAAATTGGAATCAAGAAAATCTTCTAGACATGTAAATTCTACTATGGATAAGGGTATAGAGACTCTAGAAAATGAGGTTCATATAGAATGACAATTGGTTATTAAGACTTTCCTACATAGAGTGTTATAGGATCATAGATGGCTTGATTTGTTCTCAGATAATGAAATACCATTCTACCTGAAGCTAGTTCATGAAATTTATATGAATTTTAACCTTCTAATATATAGAAGTGATGTTTGTGAGATTAGGTCCATAGTCAAAGGTAAGAGAATTTCTTTTTCATCATGAAAGTGGGATGGGTGTCTTAATGTCCCTCATGAGGGAGTGTATGATGATTACAAGGATACCGCTCCACCCGAGAGTTATTTCTTGTTCTTTGAGATAGCTCTAAAAGAGCTTACTGACAATAACACACATTGGAGTCCAATTTCTTTAGAGTTAGATGGGGAGTGTAGAATTTTTTTCGAGTTTATATAGCATTAGTTCATTCCTATGAAATTTTAATTTGAATATTTAAGTATCATGATTTATATTTGTTTTATCTATTGAGAAATGGGATTAATATAAATCAATGTAGATACATCTTTGTGCACAAAAATGAAATGATAATACCTTCTTGAAAAACCAATTCCCTATTTTATACAAGGTTAATCTCAGCCATGTTTAAAGGGAATGGTTGTGTTTGTGATGGAGATTAAATTTTTTATGAGTGTAGTGGGATCTACCAAATATATGTGATATATAAAAGGATGAAGAGTAATTAGATCCCATGGAAGAAATAATGGGTTGGGGATGAAGATACAATTTATGATAAGTTTAATCCAGTTTACCATCCAAAGATGCCAAGGAATATGGTCTGATTTAGTCTGGGACTAGATGAAAATGTTTTGTACTCTTCATATGAGGAAGAAGATTATATCACAACAATCAGAGATAGAGGGTCACCTATAAATGATAGGAGTGATCTTGACACCACTAAAGCTCATAAAGGTTTTTATTCTGGATGACAATGTCCACCAATTTATTTACCCTCAGATGATCCCACTCTTGGAACTAATGGATATGATACGATAAAAGTCTCAGGAAGTGTAGAGTATGTCTGTAGATCCAGTGACTCAAAAAAAGAAATATAAGGAAGTGAAGAAGATTGAAGTGGAATTGGTAGTGACAGTGGTAGTGAAGAGGACGAATGTGAAGAAAATGATGATAGAAATGGAAGTGAAGAGCATTACTCTGGACATGGTGATGATAGTGAAGACAATGGGAAGGAAGTGAAAGTGTTGGTGTAAAGTCCCGGTTTTTTCCATGTAATTTATTTATTTATATGAGAATATTATGAGTCCACAAAAATTGATGGCAAGTGATTCCGATGCATGGTGTGCCCAGAATGAATTTCTGAACTTTTTTTCAGGTACGTTTAGTAAACTCACGAGCGACACTTTGTAACTTTTGAACCGGTGCCCAGAATTGAAATCCGAGGACACCGTTGAACTCACGACGCCGATATTAGCTTAAGGAGACCATCACCTCAACCGTAGTAAGTCGAGGGTAGAAGATAGTTTTTTATATTTTCATGGGTGGGGTATACAAATAATAAAATGAAATAATTAACCTTTAATTTTTTTTTCTTTTGAAACATTCCATTTGAATTCAAAATGGTGGGGACCACCCAAACCCCCATTTAATGTGGAGAAACCCTTGTAATCCTCCCAACTTAATGTGCCAACATTATCTTAATTAAAATCCCAAATTTAATTTCATTAATAACTTAATGCATTATGATTGGCACAAAACTTTTGGTAGCTAAATCATTGGAAATGGAAAGGAGAGCTAGGAATATACTTTGGAGAAATATCCTCCAATGAAGAAAATTCTCCGGATCAAGAACGAGGATGACGCAGGAGCCCGGATTGGAAACGTATTGTTGGAGCGACGAATGTTTTCGTCCTCTTCACAGACTTCATCTTCTTCCTCATGAAACCTCCAATAGACAAATGAGGTAGGGGTTTTAAATTGAATTATGATTAAATATATTTTGTTGATTCTTCATATTTTGGATTCACAATGATGATGGCCAAATGAACATGGCCATCGAACCACACTTATACCTTGCCCTGTTTTCTTTTGTTCTTCACCCGTTCTTCGTGCGTTCATCAACACTAGATAATTAAGTACACTGGAAACATAATGTCCTGTTGAGAGTAACATATGGATGTGGATCCCTCGACCCGAGAATCAAAAATATGTGGCCGTCATAATTTTGGGCTTAGAATGAGGTTGCGGTGACCCGCGGAAGAGGAGGGCGGCTAACACATCAGCCTACCATGTGGGGATAGGGTAGTGCCGGTCCGCGCCATCGGATGAGCAGGAGGCCGTTCCCTATCAGCCGTGGCAGAGTAGGGTTACGTCCGGCACGCTGGCCGGTGGCATGGCAATGAGGTTACGTGCATCCACGCCTCCTGAGCTGGAGACCGCGTCCTCTTGCCTGCAGCCGAGGTCGAAGGGCGGCCGACCCCCAACCATCCTTGGAGGATTTTGGCGCCATCGTGTCACAGGGTGGAGGACCTTCCGGGGACTTAGACATCCGTGACACACTGAGTAGGACCCGCTCTAGTGGGCCCCACATCAGAAAACTGAATGGTATGTTGGACTATTCCGGTGACCTGGGAGGCACCTCCCTCCAAGGAGTTGTCCAGGGAGGACCCCGCTGCGATGGTCCACCCAACCGTGGGCCGCAACCAGCGGGCTGTTCCAGGATGTACCCCTCACGAGCCAGGCCAGAAACGACCAAGCGGGCTAGGCCCGCCATAGTCAAGGCTATCCAAACCAGACCTGGGTCGGGCCGGGTCGACCAAAACCAGGTTGGGTTGGGTAGGGTCAGTCCGACCAGGTCAGACAGGACACGAGACCATCCAGACCAAGTTTCGCCTCTTTGGCCATAAATTGGGATTCGACCATCCGTTTGTTGAATAGTCTATGGCATTGAAATCCTTGGATTATAGTGGAACATTTGGTATACCCCACTTCAGTTTTGGATAATGTTGGAGTACCACCGAGTTGGATTAAAACCTGCACCCAACTGGGCCCTCGGAGTAGAAACACTAATAACTTACAGACCATTCATCCAATTAATGTGTCTTCTCTTACGTTGGGTCCCTTATGACCTAACAGACCTTTGGGATAATTTTTTGTGGAAGGTCATGGCGTTTGAAGTGTGCCTATTGGTTTGTGAAGTGGTTCCCCAAAACATGCTATGAGCGAGAATCCAGCAGCTGGCAGTGAGGTAGAGGTTGGTGATATATCATATGGTGGTTAGTACTGAGTGATCCTGTGTGGGTCAACACCGATCCTATGTGGGTAAGATCCTATGTGGGTCAGTGCTCAGTGATCTTGTGTGGGTTGGAGCATATCGATCTTGTGTCTATTAGATCCTGTGTGGGTCAGCGCTCAACGATCCTATGTGGGACAGCGCACACCGATCCTGTGTGGGTCAGATCCTGTGTGGGTCATTGTGGGGGTTAGTACCTATCGATCCTGTGTGGGTAAAACTCCGTATAATCAGTAGTAGTTCCTCTTGAGAGAATAAGAAAATCTAGATTCCCAACCAATCATATGTTCTTCTATACTTCACTGATACCTGGTGTGAGTTGAGTTCTTACATTTATGGTATTCTTCTGTATGGCGTTACCTTGGTGGTACTTACCTTCATGGTGTACCTGTGTGGTACATATATCTTCGTGGTGTTACGTGTGTTGTACGTATATCTTTCTGGTGTACCTATTTGATACTTATATCTTCTTGGTTTTACCTTTGTGGTACCTATATCTTTGTGGTGTTACCTAAGTGGTACTTCTACCTTAGTGGTGTTACCTTTGTGGAATTCTTTCCTCACGTGTGAGGTGTGTGTTTATTCATAACGTAGATATATTTTTGGGAATATACATAAGTATTTTTGATACCTATTTATTATTTCTTTGTGGTTTTTATTTAGTGGAACTCTAGGATACCCACATGGGTCTTGGGGTCCCTACTATGTATCGTTATACTCACCCCTACATGGGCTACGCCCGCACCTTACTTTGTGATGTGCAGATGACGAACAACGCTGATCAAGGTCAAGGGTACTAGACTAGAGGATGATCGAAGGTGGACATTGGACAAGAGATCCATAGGGATGAATATTTGAGAGCTGTACCTACCCTTTAGGTAGGGTCATTGGTGGGTGTATTTTGGAGCTGCTCTTTTTGAGTTTTACATATACTTTCTAGTTGGGATTGTATTTTAGTTCTCCTTACTTACTGTACACACCCTATTTATATTATAATTTACTTATACTTGTATCTTGAAGTGTGCTTAGTTTGCGTGAGTTTACACATTTAAATGGAATGCCTTCTATGTTTTAGGGATATCCCTTTCCGGTGCAAGTCGTCAGCCTCTGGCATATTGAAGGCTGGCTTGGGGTAGCCACGACAGTGGCCCCGAGGGAAGGGTTGTGACAAATTGGTATCAGAGTAGTTCGGTTCTACCGAAGAATTAGGACTCTGATTTTTCACTGTGAAGCAATAGTGATAAGTGTTATGGGTGTGGTTTTCAGTTCGGGGAGTCCAGTGTTGGTGCGCCGGCTGACGTATCCATAAACCAGGACTCTGACTTTTGATTTCTGACTCAGTATGAAAAAACCATAATTGTGTGTGTGTTTATGAAAAGTATTCTTTGGGATCACTTTGAGTCAGCTCACTCGGTATAGCTAAATGATCATGGAGCACCGGTTTCATTTTCGGATGCCTCCACCTAGACCACCAACTAGGGTTCAAGGTAGAGTTCATGATTACAGCCCACCGAGAAATGAGAATTTAGTGCAGGCCCCCCTTACGGCAGTTGTACATTCATGTGGTGTACCAGCAGCACCACTACCCATTGGAAAACTCATGCCACCAGACCCAATAGCAGAGGGTGCACACCGCTTGCATGTGTTTCACGAGTTCTAGCACCAGAGTCCACTAAGGTTCTTGGATGAGATTGATCTACAGGTGGATGACGATTCGCTAGAGGCCGTGTTTAGAGTTTTTCAACCGGTAGGGACACAAACTGATGTCATGGTGATCCTTGCAGCTAGCCTTCTTCAGGCAACAATGGGAAGGTGGTGGATCTTGATTCTCTAGGTTCATGATGAGGTGACTCTTATCTGAGCAGACTTCGAGATCATTTTCAGGGCAGAGTTCATCCCAGCGACCCTACACTCAGTCCATATATAGAAGCTTCTCCACTTGTAGTAGGGTAGCATGACTGTTGCTCAGTATTCGGAGAGGTTCACCGACCTCTCATGCTACTCCAGTGACATGGTGCGATACCCTTTATTCAGTGCCCGGACCTTCGAGTAGGGGCTCAGACGGGAGATTAGAGCTTCTATGATTTCTATCAGCATCCCGAGTGTCAGAGAGAGAACTATTAGTAGAGATATTCCTTGCAGAGAAGTCATCGGTAGCGAGACCCACCATCAGATGACATGTAGAAGATTCATCATAGATGGCAGCAGACAGATGACATAGAGTTCCAAGTAGACCAGAAATATTGGTGGATGACCGCAAGATACATGGTCGGTGGTGTGGGGCTCTCGAGACAGGGCATGACAGGAAAGGATCAGGCAGTGTTACTCGTGCGGCGTGCATGGTCACATTGTTCGCGACTGCCCTACCCATTGTACGGAAAACCAGCGGACAGTCGAAGGACTGCTTGGACAAAGGAGAAGATTTGATCAGGTAGGTCCGTTGGCAGGAGGCGGACATGGCAGAGGATTTGGCTATGCAGTAGGCAGTGGTTGGCGATTCGAGGTTCTACCACCACCACCTTCATGTGGTCCACCCTGACCACAGGGAGTAGGTGGGCAGGGACGAGCTCAGCTCCAGGCAGGTGAGGCCTATGACCAGGTGCTCCAGAGATGATACAAGGTATGATCTATGTCTACTCTACCCTAGCTATAGTAATTATAGACACAGGTTCTAGCCACTCATTTATTTCCATGGACCTCATTCGGACCTTAGAGATTCCAGTGGAGTAGTGGGCTCGATCCTTAGGGCCCGAGACTTCTACGGGAGTAGATTCTACGATTACACACTAGTGCAGATAGTGTGATCTTTCTCTAGGAGGCAAGATATTTGGCTGGGATCTTCTAGTAACGACGTTGAGGCCTTACGACGTCATCTTGGGTATGGACTGGTTATCCACATTCCATGTTCAGATTGACTGTATTAGGCACAAAGTGCGGTGTGTCTGCACTGATGAGACCATATTTTCCTTCACCAATGAAATAAGAACCTTTGAAGCATAGTATAGACTTACCCGAAGTAGGGTTCATATGATCACACATCAGTCGGCTAGCCTTACCCTCAGAGCAGTTGATGTTGAGAGTCTGAGCTATCCTGTAGTGGTAGACCAGTACACCAATGTTTTCCCTGATGATGTTCCAGGTCTACCTTCTCCTAGAGAGGTGGAATTTTAAATCTACTTGTACCCCGTGACATCACCAATATCTACTCTAGAATATCGTATGGCTCCTATAAAGCTTTGAGATCTATGAGTACAACTAGAGGACTTGTTGAGCTAGGGGTTCATTAGGCCCAATGTTTCTCCTTGGGCAGCCCCAATTCTGTTCTCTAAGAAGGAGGTTGAGTGCTTGAGACTCTGTGTGGACTATTGGTGCTCGAACTCGGTGACCGTGATGAAAAAGTACCCACTCTAGAGGATTGGTGATCTATGTGATCAGCTAAATGGAGAAAGGTGGTTTTTGAAGATAGACCTCAGATAAGGCTATCACCCGATCAGGGTACAAGATGAGGATGTGCAGAAGATGACCTTCAGATGTCGGTATGGCCACTATGAGTTCTTGGTTATGCAATTCGGTGTGACCAACTCCCTAGCAGTGTTCATGGGACTCATGAATAGGATCTTATAGCAATTCCTTGATCGCTTTGTGGTAGTCTTCATCGACGACATATTGATATACTCAGTGATGGAGGCGGAGTATGCCTATCATCTGTAGATAGTTCTCGACATAATCTGAGAGCACCATATTTATGGTATGTTCTCGAAGTGTGAGTTCTGGATCTGATACGTACACTTTCTAGGACACATCATCTCAGAGGCTGGAGTTGTGGTGGATCTAGTGAAGATTGAGGCTGGGCATCCTTGAGAGCCACCCAAGAGTGTGACGAAAGTGTAGAGTTTCTTGGGTTAGGCTGGTTACTACTGAAGGTTTGTTCTTGAATTTTCAAGAGTTCAGAACCCTTATAATTGTTGACAATGAAGGGGAAACCCTTCGTGTGGTTGGAGAGATGCTAGAAGAGTCTCTAGGAGATGAGGTAGAGACTGAAGAGTTCCCCCATCATGAGGCTACCAAAGGAGGGAATTGGGTACGTCTTATACTGTGATGCATTAGGGACCGGAGTTGGATGTGTCCTGATGAAGGAGTGAGCAGTGATCACATATAGTTCTCGACAACTAAGACAACATGTGAGGAACTACACTAACCATGACTTGGAGTTAGTAGCAGTGGTCTTCGCATTGAAGATGTGGCAACATTACATTATGGGCAAATGTTTTATAGTCTACATTGATCACCAGAGTCTCTGATATATCTTCTCTCAGAAGAACCTGAACCTAAGACAATGGTGTTGCCTTGAGTTCCTCCATGACTATGACTTTGAGATAGTCTATACTCTTGTGAAGGAGAACGTAGTAGCAGTTGCACTTAGTAGGAGATCTGGTATATATTTTATGAGTGAGTCGACGGAGTAGCTAGACTCTTTGCGGATATCCTACATGGATCGAGATGGAGCATCTTATCATTAGTCCTTGATAGTCACTCCCCCAGTCTTTCAGTGATTCAGGGAGGCATAGCTTGGGGACACTGATTGCGAGGTTTGATGTGCTTAGATATCCACAAGACTTACACCTGCTAAATTTTCTGAAGGTGGGGAGCATGTCATCATCTTCAGAGGACGTATTATGGTACCGATGATGACATGGGAGGAAGTGTTGAGGGAGATCCATATGTCCCAACTAGAGGTACATCCAGGAGTGAAGAAGATGTATGAAGACCATCGACGTCAGCACTGGTGGCCAAGAATGAAGAAAGTAGTTGCAGAGTTTGTCTCACATTGCATAAATTTTCAGCAAGTGAAGGTAGAGAATCAGGTTCCAGCATGCTTAGTTTGGCCACTAGTGGTGCTAGACCGAAAGTGGGATAGAATTTCCATGGACATATTGATAGGACTTCCACGCCCAAGCAGGGGTCATGATTCTCTCTGGGTGATCATTGACTGACCCACTACGTCAGCCCACTTCCTACCAATCAGAGAGTAGGGAACAGTAGAGAGACTGGAATTCCTCTACGTGCAGGTGAATGTACGGATTCTTGGAGTGACATCTACGATTTTCTTCGATAATGATGTACTTTTCACTTCCCGTCGATGGAAGGGGTTGCAGGGGGTTTCTGGGACATAGATTCGGTTGAGCACCCCCTTCCATCCTTAGAAGGATGGTCAGACAGAGCGGACCATTCAGAACCTTATGGACATGTTGTGCGATTGCATCCTAGATTTCAGCCATAGATGAGAGAATCACTTACCTTTGGCAGAGTTCACATACGACAAATACTATAATTACACTATTGGAATGGTAGCAATCATGGAATTGTACAGTTGACCATGCAGATCACCTTTGTGTTGGGCTGACCCAAGGGAGTCATCAATCATGGAACCAGAGATGGTCCAGGCTACCACGAAGAAGGTGCATATCATCCAAGAGTTTATGAATACTGTACAGAACAGAAAGAAGGCCTATACTGATAGGAGATGGAGACATCTTGAGTTTGAGGATGGTGAGCATGTCTTTCTATGGGTCTCACCTCGATGAGGTTTGTGGAGATTTGGCCAAGGTGATAAGGTAACTCCGAGGTTCATCATACCCTCTCAGGTTCTCAGCAGAGTTGGAAAGGTGGCGTCCCGCTTAGCTCTTCCCCCTCAGTCACACCAGGTGCATGATGTTTTCCATGTATCCTAGTTGAGGAGATACATACATGAACCTTCACACATTATTCACTAGGGCGAGATGGACATCGACAATGGGGTTCCATTTTCAGAGGCTCTAGTGGATATTGAGTATCGATAAGACAAAGTTCTTCATGGGTTGTTGATACCTGTAGAGCTCATTTTTTGGTAGCATGAGAACCTCCAGAAGAGCACATGAAAGAAGGAAGCTAAGATTAGTGCTCAGTACCACAACTTGTTTCCCTAGTTTGTGTTGTGGATTTCATGGATGCAAAGTCCCGATGTTGTGAGAATGTAAAGACCCAAATGTTTCCATGTAATGTTTTTTATTTATATGGAAATATTAAGAGTCCACAAAAATTGGTGGTGAATTATTCCATGGCCCAGTGTGCCCGGAATGTTTTTTTGAAATTATTTTCTGGTACGTTCAGTAAACGTGCGAGCGGAATTTTGTAACTTTTGAACCAGTGAACAAAATTTAAATTTAAGGACACTGTTGAACTCGCAGTGCCGATATTCTCTTAAGGAGACTTTCAACTTGACCACAGTAGGTTGAGGGTAAAAGTTAGTTTTTTGTATTTTTGTTGGAGGGTTAGACAAAAAATAAAATAAAATAAAATAATTAAATTTTATTTTTCTTTTGAATCCTTGCATTTGAATTCATGAGGTTGTGGATCACCCAAACCCCCATTTAATGTGGGGAAACCCATGGAACCATCCCAAATTAATGGTCCATCTTTAACTTAATTAAAGTAACATATTTAATTAAATTAATAACATAACATATTAAGATTGGTACCACACTTTTGGTGGATGAAATCATTGGTAAAGGGAAGGAAAACTTGGGGAAACCCTTGTAGAAATATCCACTAATGAAAAAAATTCTTCAGATCAAGAACAAGGATGATTCATGAGCACAGATAAGAAACATGTTGCGGGGGCGACAAACATCAACGTCCCCATCACCGAATTCATCATCTTCCTAACAAAACCTCCAACAGATGAATGAGGTAGGGGTTTTAAATTGAATTATGATTAAATCTATTTTTCTGATTCTTCATATTCTAGATTCACAATGAAAATAGAAAAACAAACATGTCCATCATCCCGCACTTATAACTTGCCCCATTTTATTTTTTTCTTCACGTGTTATCCATGCGTTCATCAACGCTAAATAATTAAGGGCGTTGGAAACACAATGTTTCGTTGAGTGCAACGTTTAGACAAGGAGCCCTCAACACGAGGATTGCGAATATACAGTGATCATATTTTTTGGCCTTAGAAAGAACTTGCAGTGACCCACGGAAGAGGAGGGCAACTGACACACTAATCAGCCGCGTGGGGATAGGGCGGTGCGCATCTGTGCCGTCAGATGAACAGGAGGCCGACGGAGGAGCAACGTTGCTGTCGGTATGCCAACCGACCGCGTGGTGAAGAGGTGGCATGCATTAATTCCACCGGAGCTGGAGAACACAAACGGTTCACTGCAGAGGAGGGAAAAAGGCAGCTGGCACCCGACTGGCTATGGAGGACAGTGGCGTCGTCACGCCGCTAAGAGGATGACCAGATGGGGATCCGGCTAACCATGACGCACTGAGAAGGACCCGCTCTGGCGGGTCCCACTTCCAAAAATCGAACTGTCCATTTGAACGTTCGGGTATCCTGGGAGGTGCCTCCCCTCCCGGGGGTCGGCCAGGGCAGACCCCTCCATAACACTAATGCTGACCGTGTGCCGAACTGCGTGCCACACGACAGATCACCCTATAGTGGTCTGCCCCAGTGGGCCAGGCCGGGCTATCCCCTTCGCGGGTCGGGCTAGTCCACAAACCAGCGGGCCATGCACGCCATGCCCTAGACCATCGGGGCCAGACCTAGGTAGGGTCGGGTCAACCCGAACCAGGTCGGGTCATCCGAGGCCGGGTCGGGTCGGACCGGACCTGGGCCTATCCAGACCCAGTTTTTCCTTTTTTTCCATTTCTTGGGATCTAGGAATATGTTTGACAAACTGTCTGTGGCACAAGAATCCTTGGATCGAGAAAGACCTTTTGGTATACTTCACTTGAGTTTTGGATAATCTTAGAGTACAACTGGGTTGGATCTAACCTCAAATCCAACCGGTCCCTCGGAGCGGAAAAGCAAAAACATACTGGCCATGCATCTGATTGACGTTCTCTATCTATTACATTGGATCGCTTGTGATGTGACAGACCATTGGGATACTTCTTCAGGGAACATTGTAAAGGTTGAGGTATGACTGATGGTTTGGGGATAAATTCTCAAAAAATGTACTATGAGTGGAAATCCTGTGGCTTGTAGTGAGGCGGAGGTTGGAGACAGATCATACAGAGGTTAACACCGAGCAGTCATGTGTGGGTCAGCACCAATCCTATGTGGGTCAGATATTGTGTGGGTTAGTGCTCATCTATCCTATGTGGGTCATCACATACTGATCCTTTGTGGTTCAGATCTTATAGGGTTCAGCGATGAGCGATCCCGTGTGGGTTAGTACATATCAATCCTTGGTGTGTCAGATCTTGTGTGGGTCATTACAGGGGTTGGTACCTATCGATCATGTGTGGGTCAGACTCCGTATAATAAGCAGTAGCGACTCTTGATGGAATAAGATGATCTAGCTTTGCGACTAATTATATATACTTCTATACTTCACTAATACCTTATGTGAGCTGAGTAATTACCATTATTTTATTCTTCTATGTGGCGTTACCTCAGTGTTACTTAAATTCATGGTGAACTTGTGTGGTAATTATATCTTCACAGTGTTACTTGTGTGTTACCTATATATTTGTGGTGTACCTGTGTGGTACTTATATCTTCATGGTGTTACCTGTGGGGTACCTATATCTTCGTGGTGTTACCTGTGTGGTACTTATACCTTAGTAGTGTTACCTTTATAGTATTCTTTCCTCATGTGTGAGGTGTGTTTTTATTTGTAACTTAGGTATATGTATGGGCATATTACTAAGTAGTGATGATGACTATTGCTTTGTGCATTATGGTTTCTCTCTTTTGGAACTCTAGGTGACCTACGAGGGTCTCGGGGTCCCTACTGAGTATCGTTATACTCACCCATGCTTTTACTACGCCCGCACCTTGCTGGGTCATGTGCAGATGACAAATAGTGCTGATCGAGGTCGATGGTACCAGACTGGAGGCTGATTATAGGTGGAAATTAGCCAATACGACCCACAGGGATTACAGTTCGAGAGATTTCCCTACCCTTCAGGTAGGGTCCTTCGCGGGTGTACTCAAGAGCTAATCTTTTTCAGTTTTACTTGTACTTTCTAGTTGCTCTTGTATTCTGGACCCCTTTACATACTATACACATCCTATTTAATTTATAGTTTACTTGTTCTTGTATCTCTCTGTGTTCTTAGTTCATGTGAGTTTACAGGTTTAAAGGCAATGCCTTTACAGATTTTAGGGATATGCCTTTCCAGTGCTAGTCGGGAACCCCTGTCCTATGGAAGGTAGGCTTAGTGTAGTCATGACACGGGCCCTGAGGGATGGGCCATGATAGTTGGTGACCATTATGAGGATGATCAAGGTAGCGATGTAGAGATGGATGATGATTTGGTTTATAATTTTGTTGTAGAATTTTCTCTAGTTGTGTTTGGAGAAAGGGAAAATGATGATGTTCCCGACAAAGTGGAAGGTGAAGTGATCCCTCCACCTTAGTTTGTGAATGAAAGTAGGACACATCAGGTTGAGGGTGATAAACTAGTGAGGATATAACAAATTAAGGGTTAGAGTAAATATAGAAGATCTCAAGATGAGTGGGAGCCTCATGAAATGAGAGATCAAGTTTAGGTTGATCATCAAGCTGGAAGAGTGAGAATTGACACTCTCAATACCGTGGATGATGATGTTATGTTAGAATGGGAAAGGTTTCCAATATATTTAGAACTTATTTTGGAATATAAAGACCCAGATAATGAGTTGTTTGTACCTAATTTTAAATAATCGGTAGATGAGACCCTTCATAGTGACTCTGTCACTAAAGTAGACAATTAAAGGTTTAAAGATGAAATATGTTCAACTATGAGTGTATGAATTCAACCTAATAAGGTCTATGAGATTTGACTAGATAGAATGGAAAACACTAAACTGAGTAATGAATTACACTCTTTGAAATCCTCAATTGAAGAGATGATACAGTCTGTGCAAGATGCCCTTTGTCCAATTCAAGAAGTTGGGGTGAATGAGGCCGACACAATCATAATTTCAGGAATGGTTATAGTAGAGATTCAACCAAACATAATCAAAATTGGAGATTAATGCTCAATTTGGTGCCTATAGTTGTGATAGTCATTATAATATTGAGGAGAAAACTAATCGTGTGAATGATATGTTTAGATTTTATACCAATGAATCATCTACCACTATGGAAGAGATTACAAAAAAGATTAATTCATATTTCTCAAAGATTTACACCAAGAACCAGTTGGCAAGACACTTTATGTATTTGATAGAGAATTTGACATTACCCACAGTTACAAGATAATTTGAATAACACATCTAGAAATTGATATACTTCATAGAACTTATTGACATTTTCATGGAGAATAAAGATGATTTTGAGAAAGCTATGAAGTATGGCAGTGAAATCATTGGGGATTTTATTAAGCTATTGAAGCCATACCATCATTTTTAGAGTGAAAAAATTTTGGTGCCTACTACTACACATATTTTACCTACTATATCAGTACCTCGACCTCATATGACAATTGATCAGTCCTTGAATCAGATCAGACTAGGGATTCAAGAGCAGATTCGAACTCTTGTTTTGTCACAACAGAAACCCAGCCTTGCACATAATGTTATAGAAGTAGTGATCCTACCTCCTCTGAGGATTTCTTTAGTACCTTACACCTCTCATCCTCCACCTTCTTCTGGGCCTTTTATTAATCCCTATGCGAAAGGAACATAACCTTTTTATCTTAAACAATAAAGGGGATAACTCTTCGATAGTGATGATGTTCTGTTTTTCTGTTCTTTTTACCTAAAAATTTGTAATACAATATACTCCATTGATTAATGAAATTTAGTGTTCTTGTCTTTCATATATTTTTGTTATATCTATTATTATATGATACATCTTATTCTTTTGATTGTATTTCTCTATTGATTTCTTTTATTCCTTGATACCCTTGAAATTTTTGATAATCCCAAAACAGAGAGAATACTTTGAAATTATCCTTATTTATTTTACATTTAATATTACTATTATGTATTTTATTTTCCTTACCCTTGATTAGTTATGGGAGGAAAAGGAAATAGCCTTAGATACCATTTTTTGTTTTGTTTTCTTATTTGTTTCATTTAATATATTTACTACTTATTTTATAGCTAAACCTTATCTATATTTTTTGAAAATTTATCAGTAATAGGAGTTGACAAATACAATGAATTTACCACCCATCAAATGATTTTACATTATAATTCCATGATTTGTGATCATTAAAAAGGGGGAGATTGTGGGCCCATGAGATATTTTTGGCCACCCTCTTTGGTTTTGATAATCACAAATCATGAAAAATATCATTAATCATGCATAATAATTTCAATCATGTATATTTAAGGTTCAATATGTTTAATTATAATTATCTATGAACACTTAAGCTTAAAAAATTCTGAGAATATTTATGTTATAAGAAATTCCAGCTAGAAATATTTCTTAGTATGAGGAATTGAAAACACTATCAAACCAACTATCTCACCGACAGTTCAAACGAGTATCCAACAGTTCAATTGTATTACCTATGGAAGGAATTAGCAAGATAAGGACCTACCGACATAATTACTTATGGATTGAAGGACCTACCAATGCAATGACATACTAATATAAGGAAATACCAATATAAAGACCTACCAACACAAGGAATTACCGATAAATGGACCAACATATGTAAGAACATACAGATATATGGACTTACCGGTGCACGGTACTACCGACACATGGTGCTACCAATTGAATAAGTCACTGATGCAATTAATCACTGATGAAATGACTCATTGACGCATGCAAGGATTGACAGAATGACACACCGATGGAATGAGTCACAGAAAAAAGGATATACTGATGGAGTACTCACCGATAGACTTTTTAAATTTCCCTTTTTAATATTTTTTCTAACAGTAATATTTTGAAAGTTTTAATGTGACTGATTAATTTAATTATTTTTTCAAACATCTTAAATGAGGATGTCAAGATTATGAGGTACAAAATCTTCCTAAAAAATGCAAATTATGAACTACAAGAATATATAAAAAGAGATAACATGAATGATACAATAAAAAATGAAGATACACATATAAATAGTAGAATACCCACCCGAACAACATAAATAAAGGTAGAACACACGAGGAAGTATTCATTCCTACTTGTTGTGATCCATAGAACTACTATCCTCTAATGTTCCAACATCTCTGTAGCATTCAAATAAACATAAAGAGAAGAGCATATCGTCTTCCTAGAAAATAGAACACAGTGCTCCATGACACTATATTTTCAGTTTCTGCATCTACAAGAGGTCTCCGACTTCAACTCTGATACATCAACGAGTCCAGAGCAGAACTATATAACACACAAAGCCTTCAAAACCTTTTCTATTACTCATTTCTCTACTCTGTGCATTTTTATTACATTTTTACTAGTGTGTGCATATGTATGTAAAAGACACTATCTCTTACACTAAACTGGAGGATAGTATATATCATCATAGAACTATATTTTTACACCTTTTTATCCCACTATAAACTATGGTAGATGTCCTGTGTGACATGGTTTTATTTTTTTCCAACGTAGAACCGTGTTAGAGGTATTGTTACTTGGATTGTCTTTTTATTGTTGTTTAAACCCCAATCAAGGTGTGGATCAAACAATTATCTATATATATTACATTGTATTAGCTGATCACCAAGTAGAGAGGACCATGTCTTGGCTTAAGTCATAACCTCTTATTTTATATCCACTATGTTTTTAGATTTAGTTTTTTCTATTTTGATCTATTTTTCAGAAAACTAAATTTCACTTTGACAGTTATTATTGGCTAGTGCTCATAGCTATTTTAGATTATTAGATTAGTTTCATAAGTTTTATCTATATATAATACTCTTACAAATAAGAAATAATCAATCTTCTATGAAATAAGTTGAACACTCAGACATCTATAAAATCACTACTTTGATTAACTTGCCTATTAGGTTTTAAATTGGTGAATATTTTAAATAATAATTTTAAGAGAAATTTTTATAAGAATTCAATTAACCCCCCTATTGAGTTTCCTAATCTGACCAATAATAAATATGGGTTTTCATTTATGGAACATAAAATCATTAAATGTAATCCAAAAATAAAATAATGGCCTCATTAGTGGAAAAGTGATTGTCGCTGTGTAAATTATGAATGAAACATTCTTTTTGTTGTTTGTGATGTCATTTTGTATAAAACATGTAAAAATATTCTTTTGAATATATTTTAATGGAATTAAAAATGTAAATAATTTGTAATTTATAAACCTTTTATAACCATATAAATAAATATGTAAAATAAATTCAAGAATATTAACATAGATATTTTTTTGGAAATTAAATATTTAAATATTCAAAGTGTCTGATACCATTTTGAACCTTTAAATAATTGGCCTCATTAAGGAAAAAAACATTTAAAAAATATTAAATAACTTGAGAATAGATAAAATATGGATATCTAATGTCAAATGATCTATATATACACCTTATAAAATAAAAATGCTGTATATCATCATGAAATACATCAATAAAAAGAGATTGAGATGAAAGCCCTTACCACGAGTCTAACATGTCATGTATGTATTTATCATTCTAAAAAATAAATTTATATTAATTATTTAATTTAATTATAATTATTTTCTTGTTTATAAATTCATTTATTTCACTTATTATAATTTTTTTACATGTTCTTAAACAATTATGTCTACGTTAAGTGCACTGACCATATTAAGTTTAGGTGTCAAAATCATGAAGTTGGGTTGACTATGGTCAAGAAGGTAATTATATAAACATATCCAGGATAATAATAATTTAATAATGATCATATTTATAAATCATTTATACTTTTAAAACTAATCATAAAATATGGTTATTAAAAATAAATGATATTACGATCATGGATATGGTAGGCCACACGTGTGCATAAGTAACATTCCCATTTCTCAATTATCATTATGGAAAAAAGGAAAGTAAAAATTAATTTTTCAGAATTATAATTATATCATAAATTCCATATTTTATAATCATAAATTATTATACATAGGTTTATTTTGATGTCAAAGTAATCACATTACTTCGAGGAGGTGGTAGACTACATGTCCATGAAAGACGTTATCGGTTTTTTAGAGTGGGAAAAGGTAATTAATAAAATGATATATTCTACTTGAAAATGGTTATTAGGTAAAAAATATAATATATATGTTGTTTATATCACATATTTTTATTAAAATCATCTTTAATAAATTCCATGTAAATCATTAATTAATCACATCACTTTGTGGTGGTGAAAGAACACATGTTGATGAACGATGTTATTGGATTCGCACAAAATAGAAATCATGAAGGTTTGTGGTATATAAAAATTAATGAAGCATGAATACATTGTAAATACCATATATATCATATAAAAACTATATTTTCATCATAATGACTTACCATAATAAGTCTCAATGGAAAAATGAATGATATTCTTTCACAATGTGATAATTAGCCGTACACATGAACAATATCTTCAATACACATTTATTGGAAGTGTGTGTAAGTGTCATTATAATTTAAATAATTACAAAATATCAATATATTTAAGATGATTATATTATTATATAATCATTTAATAATAATAATTTAAGTGGTTTGACAATGAAACAAAACAAAAGTGATCATTGAAGAATGTTACCTCTTTTTCGGTTAAATCATTTTGCTTTACAACAAAGGACATAATTGGATTACGTTATTATCAATGTGAGACTAATATAATGGGAGGAAATATGTTTTGAGATTATTTAGGAATGTATTTTATGAGTTAAAGGTCTAGATATGTGTGATTAAGTGGGGAGGATGAGTGCCTTTTTATAGTGGTGGGGGAGTGGCATTTTTATAAATATAAAATGTTAAATATTTTTGGGTGGTCTTCCTTACATAATATTCCTAAAATAATGATAAAACATAGATAAAATAGAGGATATTGTCAAATAATGGATATACAATTGGTTTTGGACATGGGTCTATATAATTTGTCCCTATATGATTAATGTTCAACCACTAAGTAAACACATTTATACCGTAATCAGTGTAAATAATTTTAATTATTTTCACTAATATTTTTTTTGGAAAAAAATAAACTAACACTATTAAACATTATAAATCTTTATATTCAAAATAAGGAATCCATTTTTACAAAATTAAAACTATAAAAGTGGAAAAAATAAATTTAAAACTAATCCCATAGAAAGGAGGACGAAGTGAGTTTTTTTAAAGTAGATATGTTCAAGAGCTTAATATGTTCTTATATCTAAATACAATGTTTAATTGTTTAAAATAAACTAATATGGTTTAATTTATATACCATTTATCAATTTATACTTTAAAACTAATAAAAAATATTATTTAACTAAAGAAATATATTATATAAAAAAATTATTCAAAATTCAATGTTTTTCACAATTAATCAAAAACTAAAACCTCTTAGAAAAATAAATAAATTCACACAAAGTAAATTTTGATATTAAGAATCTAAAAAATATGTTTATTTTTTTACATGAAAATTATAAAAGTGTGAAAAATTATATTAAAAAGAGGTTCTCCACTAAAAGGTTAAAAAAGGACCTTTTAAGATTATACAACTTTTTAAGTATAAATCTAGATTTATTCTTATCTTATGCCTATAAAATATATTAGATAAATGTAAAAAATATATAAAATCAGCTGAAAATTATATAATTAGTCATATTCACACTCTCCACTACAACATGCATGTAACAAATTCCTTGTTAAATAATAATATAAATAGTATATTATTATTCAGTAAGACTCGATATTGCATATAACAGAAGTTTTTGAATAAAATGGATATTTAGTGAAATTAAATACAAACATTGATACTCTTATAATGAATTATAAACTATTTATTGCGTGTATCTAAATCAATGGAATACTTTAAATAAATTTGAAAGAATATATTTTCTAAAATCATGGGATGTTATATCCAACCCCCTTAAAATGAATTTATCCTATGAAATTTGTATTAGTTATCAAATGATCAACATATATAGATTAAATTTATTGAAAAAACATAAAAAAGGTGTTAATAAGACACACTCTTAAGAAGGGAAATTGGGAAGAAAAAGAGTCTCTAAAAGATACACGTAACTAGGATTCCACATAGGGTGAACAATGGTGGGAAATTAAAAGATGTATTTTGGAAGAGAGAAAAAATTCCCATGGGGTAATAGGTAATGATAGATAATAAGGTCAAGAGGAATTAAATGATGCCAAAAAGTTCTAAATAGGTGTGAAAAGGTCATTGATTTCATTAGAAATGATGTAATAGGATAACATATTATTTCAAGATACTTCTCTTAGAGTTGACAGATTCTTTCACTTTCTACACTAAGACAGTAATTAAATATACTTACAAGATGATTAGAGATTAATACTTAAATAAAGTTCCACAATAAACACATATCTTTCTCCAAAAAATTATTATCCAAGATGAATTTTCATTCTTGAATCACTAGAATCATCTTTTAAAGGAACACATAATCCTCAAAAGAATAACATGATATTCCTTATATCATTAAGTATTAACCAAAACCAACATGGTTAATACATAGTAAGATATTTAAACCATTTATGTGATTAGATCATGAATTAATATAAAATGTTCAATAAAAACACCCAAAGTTAAAACTAAATCATTCCATAGATATATAACCCTAATGGACACCAACACCATTAAACATAAATTCACACAAGTAGAAGTATTATTACTCAAATAACTTTTAATATTATAACTTAGCCATCTATAGAAACTCAATAAATATATCCTAGGGTATCCTAATCATTTAAAACATTAAAAATGGTTTCTTAAGACATTGTTATTATGATCAAGCCTCTAAAATATAGATCTCCCCATAGATTCCATCACTTCACTAGATGGCCCAATATCAACAATAGATGTATAAAATGATTTCACCATCCCTTCTTTCTTTTAATCATTAAAATTCCCTCCCATTGATGGATTATTCAAAAACATGGTAGAATAATGTACCAACTCATTAGATATAAATAATCTTACTATTGAATTTATATCTATAATTTCATTGTTTGATTGTTGATGACTTTTTTCATTGGAGTATCAAACGTTGTGAAAAAACACACCACATGGGTAAAAAATTCTAGATCCTAACATACATTCCCAAAATTAATTTTACCATACTCAGAACATGTTTTAAGATTACATCTATAACTATTAGTTAGTTGATTATATATTTCTTACGACCTTGTCTATTTCGTACTCTTTTATTCTCATGGCTTGTAAGTGTCAATAAAATATATTTAAATTTTCTCTTCATAACAAACCACCTTTCATATATTTTAAATTATAAATAGTTAAAAGATCATTATGAAATTGTTTTCAATACTATATAAAATCTATTAATGTTATTATCAATGTCTCAAATAATATCTTTCACATACCTATAAAATGTTGGGATGTTAAATTCACATGCAGCCATAAGATCTCTATCCTTTTGCCTCAACTTCCAGAATAATTTATCCATCATAATAAAAATACATTAGTAATATATTTTCATTTAAATGTTACTTTAATGTTTTCGATTCCATGTAATCAAGATCATATTTGTCTCTAGTATTAATATCCAAAGGCCACTATTGATCAAATTCAACTTTAAAATGATATATTATAAGAGTAACCTTTTAATTTTTTGAATATCCCATGGATTCAATTATATTCTATTGGGAATTGACCCATCATATGGATACCACTCGGTTATATTACCCATTGAATGATGGGGGATGTTTCCTCATAAAATGATCCACTATCCCCAGGTTCCGCTAATGTAGTCTGGGTTCCTCTTTATCATGGATACCACCTGCATTTATAACTTTTTTCAATTGATCCATCACTATAACAAAGTATTTAGTTCTAATTCCAACTATCTAAGGATAAATATGTGCATTTATTGTTTTCCCTTTAGGCCTACCGACTATAGATATTATTTTATTCTATGGAAAACCATTCAAAACAAACACAATTTAGGTTAAGAAAAATGGAAATACTAAAAATACATTCTCATTTATACTTAACCATAAAGTTAAATATTTTTATGGAATTATATTAACACTATCCTAACCTCTAAAGTTATAAAAACCTTTCTGTTGATAATAAATATAAGGACCCAACCATAAACATTACAAAATCCAACGTTATGTTAATAATTTTACTATATCTCACATTGAGGATCTTTTTAGGCTTTGAGTTTTAGATAATTTGTAAATTACTGATACATAGAAATCCAAATAATACAATGTGGAACCTTTCAAGAAGTATGAATTTTTATTGTAATAAAATACTTTTAAAATAAATCATGAATTATTTTCAGGAAAAATATCCATGACTTCCAACTTGACTTCTTCATTTCACTTACCCATCCATAAACCCTGTGAAAATAGCCATGTGAATTATTATGATCACAAAATAACAGTAAGAAATAAAAAAAGGAAATAGTTAGTTTAGTAAATGCATGAAAACACATAACGCTTACCTTTATAATCAATGTTCTTTGAAAATATGAAATAAAACATCTACACATGAAACAATCATTATTATTAATGAAAAAAGTCATTAAAACCAATAGGATGCAATTAAACATCTATTGGTGACTTAGAGAATCATATACATAATACCTTTCAAAACACTTTTAATTGGAATAAGCTTATGGATGAATTCTATAATTATCATTACCCAAGAATTGGAAATATATACTAGGGATCACCCTTTGTATAAGCTATATTGGGCCCACCCATGAGCTATAATGGGGCTCAACCATTTCTATAAGCTATATCTGGCTCACCCATTATTCATGAGCTATAATGGGGCTCAACCCTTCGTATAAGCTATATTGGGATCACCCAAGTGTTATACTGGTACTCATCCCTTTGTATAAGATTTATTGGGTTCACCCATTTCATATAATACTCATGAAATATATCAATAGTAAAATACCATCATCATAAAGCCATTTTAAAAACTCATTATAAACAAATTTGAAAACTATATTCATACAAAATAACCCATTTATTTTAAAAACAAATTTTCAATACCAAAACATCATATTCGTTGATAAATATTATTTAATACAAAAAATATTCAACAGAGATGGTTATATTTTTATTTAAGGAAACATGAAATCTTTTAATGTTGTTAAAAAATAAAATAATTGCCATGGTAGTGGATAATAAATTTTCATCATGTTCCTTAATAAATGACTATTTCTTTTTTTTCAAAACACTCATTATAAAACATGTAAAAAGATTAATTTTGAATTTATTTTATTGAAATTAAAAATAAACCTAAAATTTAATTTATAAACGTTTATATCCACTTAAATTATTATGTAAAATAATATCTATAATATTTGTATGCAGAACATATTTTCAAATTAAAACATTGGACATTCAAAGAATCCCATTCCACTTTGAACAACTAAACCATAAGACTAATTAAAAAATAACATTTATAAAACATTCAATAAAATTAGAATATAGAATATATAGATTTATATTTTGAAATTTGATTTATATACACATTATCAAATAATAATGTTGTATATCATATAAAAACGACTCAATGAGAAGAGATTGAGTAAAAATCCCTTACCTTAAATCTGAGTTGTCATGCGTGACTTTTTATTACTCAATAATATACATATTTAAATTATTTAAATTATTCATAAACATTTTCAAGTTTTTTTAATTTTACTTCACATATTATAATTCTTTATTCAACTACTTAAAAAATCAATTCTACGTCAAGTGCTCTGACCATATTCAGTTTTTTTGTCAAAACAACTCAGGTTGGTTGAATATGGTCAGGGTGGTAATTATATTATAATATTAACAATAATAATAATGAAATAATTATCATATTTATAAATGAATTATTCTTTTAAAACCAATCATTAAATATGGATATGAAAAATAAACCAACATTATGATCGTGGAGACGATCGGCCATACACATGCACGAGTAATATTCCATTTTCTTAATGATCAGTATGGAAAGAAGGTAAGTAAAAATTATCTTTAAATAATGATAATTATATCATAAATACCATATTATTTAATCTTATGCACTTATACATATAATTATTATGATGTTAAAGGAACCACATTGCTTCCAAGAGGCAGTAATCCATACGTCTATGAACGATGTTATTACTCTCTTTGTGTATGAAAAAGCCATAAAAAAGATGACATATTTTATTTAAAGAGAGGTAATTATATCAACATTATCTTATTGATTTTATTTATATAACATATTTTTATTCAAATCATCCTCAATACATTCCATGTAAAGCGTGAATGAATCACATTGCTATGAGGAGGCAGTAGTACACACGTTTGCAAAAGATGTTATTATTTTCCCACAGAATAGAAAACATGAATGTATGTGTTATATAATATTTAGAAAAGAATTAATAAATTATAAATATAATATATATCATACAAAAATATCATTTACCTCATAATTCCCAACCATATGTTGGGGTAAAGTAAAAACGAATGACATCATTTCATGAGGTGATGGTTTTCCATACACCCTAATGGTATGTTCATTAACCATTTGATGTAAGTGTGGGTATTTGTAAGAATAAAACTTTGAAAAACAAAATATAAGTATGTGTAGGATAATAATATTATTATATAATCATTTAATAAGAATAATTTAAGTGGTTTGATAAATAAATAAAACAAAATTGATTATTAAAGATTGTTATCTCTTTTTCTGGTAACTTCTTTTGGTTTACACCAATGGACTTACATGGATTTATTTATAAGAAAAGAGATGATTATAGGATAATATGAGTGATTTTTTGATTTTAATTTTTCATGTGTTTTATGATGCAAATGTCTTGAGTGGTGTGAAGAAGTGGGGAGGGTGAGTTCCTTTTTGTAGTAATGGGGGAATGACATATTTGTAAATATTAAAAGGTAAACACTACTGGGAGGTATCATTTTCACCATGTAATTAAAATAATGATACCACTTAGATAAAATAAGGTATATGGTAACATAAAGGATAAAAAATTGGGTTTTTACATGTTTCATGGTCATTTGTCTACTAAAAATAAAGTTTCACTAGTGAGTAAACACATTTTCTCATTAATCCATATAAATAATTTTAATTACTTTCACTAATTATTTAGGTCAAGATATTATTTGAAAATATTAGATATTAAAAATTATTATGATTGAAAATATTGAATCCATATTAAGAAATTTCAACTAGATAATTTATAGAAGTTAATTTAAATTTAATACTGCAGAATGGATAACAAAGCGAGTTTTTTTAAAAGTGAATATGTTCAAAAGTTTTCTATGTTTTTATATCAAACATCAAGGTGAAATTGTTTCTAATGACCTAAAATAGATTAAATGATTTAAAATGGATCTAATTATTATTTTAAACCAATTAAAAATAGTATTTAAATATTTCAATAAATTTGATGAAAATTGTGTTTTTAATTAACACTCAATGTTTTTTACTACTCATCAAAAAAATGAAACTTCTTTGAAAAACACCCAAAATTCACCCAAAGTAATTTTTTATATTTCAATTAAACAAATGATGGTTATTTTTTCAGATAAAAATTATAAAAGTGTGAAAATCATATTTATGATAGGTTCTCAAATAAATGGTGATAAAACATCCATTTTTAAATATAAAATTTTTTAAGCATAAAACTATAATTATTCTTATATTATACCTATGAAATATGTAGGATAAATGTCACAATAATATATAAACTTATGTAAATATAATATAGTTAGTCGTATTGACTCCCTCTAATATAATGGCTAGGAGACAACTTCCATATTAAATAATAACATAACAACATATTATTGTTAGGTAAGACACGACCTTGAATGTAACACAAGTTATATGAGAAAATCAATGTTTTGTTCAATGAAATATAAAAATTAAGTTTCATATAACAAAATATAAAATATCATCTTGTGTCACTCAATAAATTAGTGAATTTAAATAAATTTCAATGAATATATTTCATAAAATCTCAGTATGTTACAGTAATAGATGTCATAGAGCTTCTTAATTGTATGAGCACGAAGAATTATATATGTGTGTTGAGTTGAAAAAACTGATTGAAGATTGTTTTATATGTTGATCACATACCAAAACTCTAATCCAAAAACTTCATTACATCTAATATCTGCTCATAACATCATATTGTTCAATCGAACCATGCCACAAGTTATAAAATAAAAATACATAATATTACTATTACATGTATATAGAAATACCACAGTCAATATCAAATAGTTTTTTTCTCTTTTAATTATATATAAAATAACATCACAATTATTTTAACATTATAATTGGTACAATAAAATATATTTTACACTTTTAAAACATTTAAAATAATACAAATAAACTTTTATTTTATTGAAATATCAGAAAATCACAGAAAATAGAGTATCATAATGAATATATTTCATGTGTGAATATACATAATATATGATCATAATATTTTTAAGAAATATGCAACTAAATTATTCATAAAAAAGAATTATTTATTGAAAATATATTTAAATTGCGTTAATTAAAATAATAAGAATTATAATTTTAGAAAAATATGTTTAACTCATGGTAGATAAAAATACATATTGATAGAAAGAAGTTTCGATCACTAACTTGACATCGTCATGCGAGCTTACATTTTATGAGAAATCATTTTATGGTAGAATGATCTACCATTTTTGTAAAGTAGTGAAAAATTATTTTACCATTAGAGGGATATACAATTGAAGTATTATCCACCAGTCAAAAAGATCCACAATTGAAGTGACGATCTTTCATTAAAGAGGTGATCTATCATTGGTGCATCATCGTAATACACTAAAGAGATGATATACCATTTTGTCTATATATTATCACAGATAATATACCATTTAATTTTGATTTACCATTCTTAGACTTTCTACCTTTGATGTATGATGTACATTATAGAGATGATCTACTATTAAAGAAGTGATCTACCATGGAGAGTTTGAATGAGGATTAACTGTCATGAATGTGAAAATAATAACATATATCTATGAATATAATTCTCCTCCATTTATGGAGGACACACAAACACCCTCTTACAACTTTTTTATATCCTGATCAACCATATCTTTCTTCATTAACTTTTTCATGAAAATAATATTTCATGAAAATTATGATCTAAATAGAATATATTTAGGGAAATGAAATGCTCAGTATGATCACAATGACCTAAAAACATAGAACACAACAAAATAGGATGAATGTTGTTCTATAATGAAGATCCAAATTAATGATTATGGTGCTATGGTTATCGGACAACTCAGATAGATTTGATCAGGTGGTGGGAATAATGTCACTATTTATTAATGAGATGAAAGGAAAAATGTTGCATCTCCCTTTTCCCACATCCATTTAGATCAATTTTTATATGAAATATATTAAACAAATACTTCCTGATATTAATTTGAGCCAACACTAGGGTCAAAACTCAGATACAGTTATACACTCTCACATGCAAAAGAAATATATGTGGTGTTTCAAACATCTCATCCTCATGGTTGCCTCCATCGACACCTAGAAGGTTCCATGTGTTCCCTTTATCTACTGCATTCCCATGTTGGTTCTCAACTTCACCCATGCCACCATGGATGATACCTCAAGATGGATCTCCCAGAGGGTTCACCTGTGGGTCCCATATGGGTTTGATAGTCTAGACCATGTGGGAATGTCCTAGTGGGCCCGATTTTTCTACTAAATCCACCAGTTAAACTGTATGAAATTAAAAAAATATAAAATATTAAGATGGAAAACAAAAAAATTTATTATATATGTACGTAATATTTTTGAAGTTATTATTAGCAATGAAAATGTAAAATTATTATTATAATTAATCATCATTAATAATTTCTAAAAAAATAATAATAGAAAAATTAAATAACTACATTGAGAATTTGATTTTAATAATATTCATGAAAGCTATAATTTATCAAAAAAACCTTTAATGTATTGATATACAAGTTAAAACAATAACAATATAACCATTTTTAAAAATTAAAATATGAAATATTCATCAAAATTGTAAAACAAATCCTCCTCATTTTAAAATTTTTCAAAAATTACATTAAAATTAAATATTTAGAATATTCTACCTCTTAAAAAGTATCATATACCTAATTATTTCAAGAAAATTAAAATTTAGATATAGTATGCATGTAAACATATATTCTAAATAGTGTTCGGTTTTAAAA
This sequence comes from Viscum album, assembly GCA_963277665.1. NCBI lineage: Eukaryota > Viridiplantae > Streptophyta > Magnoliopsida > Santalales > Viscaceae > Viscum > Viscum album. The sequence goes on along the minus strand of OY728128.1, from coordinate 1,585,576,472 downwards.
AATATGTAATTATAATAAACAGAAATATTATTCTTCTAACATACATGATTTAAACGTCATTTTCTCAAATATGACAGAATATTAATATATATTGAAAATTCAAGAAATATATTTTTCAGTGGAAAACATTGTAAAATTATATATCCCTTATTCAAATGATCCCTATCAAAATGAAATTTAACATCAATATGTTTTGTTATAGATTTACATAGATATATTCCAGAAATTAAAATATCACTTAAATTAAAATGAAAAATTGTAATTTTATGTAAATTAATATTAAAAACAATTAATGTTTAATTAATCGATACATTTTGAGAGAAACAAATTAGAAGGAACAACATACTCCACCGTAGTTCAAGACAATTCTAATGATAGATGTTTCATAAAACACTAGGAGATTAAACTTTTACCCAAAAATTGAAAAATACCTGTGGTGCTTTTCCAGTTAGGCCTTTAACCTCCAATTTAAGAGTCAATGTAAGATAACAAATAAATAGAGTTTTGCGTTGAATAAAAATAAACCATTTATTACATTACCTTTAATATATACAATAACTCTATTCCTTGATTTAATATTAAATTCTTTATTGTGGGAGTAAAACCTAGAAAATAAAAATATTAAGATCATTATGTCTAGTCAAGATGTAGTGAGATACAATAAGCCGTATAACATGCCTTTATAAAATTATATATTAATACACTTTCCAAATTCAGTAAAACCAAATTTGTAATTATTACTCATAGGTTCTTTTATAGTCCTATATGAGTCAAGGCCATACATTTTAACATGTTTTTTATCATATTTATATTGATTTATGAAATCCTGATCAATTATTTGATTAATTATTAAAAAAATGATTTTTTAATTCATTCATTAAGATCATATAAAATTCACTTGTAATTAGTTTAGATAAATTATTTAGATTAAATCATTTAGTGAACCAAATATTATATTATCAACATAAATCATTATAATAAAAATTCCATTTAAAACTCATTTTATAAATAATGTAGTATCAACATTACCCTCAACAAAATTATTTTTTGACACAAATTGAGTTTTTCCTTCATTCCAAGAATTTGTATATTACATAAGACCATATATATTATAAATATGTTTAAGAACATGATTTGGAAATTATACATTATCAAGTCAAGTTGGATTTTTGATATAAACTACTTTATAAATCATTCCAATTAAAAATGAAATTTTATATCCATTTCAAATAGTATTATATTTTAAAAACATGAGAAATATAATAAAATTATTATTACTTATATCCAAGAAATAAGATAAAAATAATCTTCATATTCAATTCCCTATTTCTGGGGATTAACCTTAAGCCACAAGTATTTATTTATTTTTAACTATGTTTCCAGATTCATCAATATTAAATTGAAAAATCCAGATAGATACTATAATTATTTTATATTTTGGTAATTGAACTAAATTACATAGTTCATTTCATTGAAATGAATTTAATTCATCATGTATATAATTAATCTAGTTCGATAAAATTTAATCATAATCAATGTTACCAAGTACAAAATCAGTTAAAAAAATAGAATCAGTATAGTAATGTAAAAAAAATTAAAGTTTATTTCCAGATTCATGCTTTCCAATAAATTATTCTATAATATGATCTTTAAGTGTTTTACATGTTTTACTATTCATTTTTAAAACATATATGTTTCCCATCAACTGATGTATTCTCATTATCTTTGTCATTATCTTCATCAAATTTAAATATCTGGAATCCATCTCCATCATTGTTTGAATTAGAATTATTATTATTATTAATATTATAATTAATCATAACATGTATAAGATCATTAACAAAAAAAATTTGACTAGAAAACATTTAATTATTTCTAGTATTGAAAGATCTTAAAAATATCCGTTCATTAATTTTAGAACTCAATTTATCTAATTTATCATTTTTATTTGAGATATTTACTTTGCAAACAAATATAGAAAAATATCAAATTATTAGTTTAAAACCTTTAATCAGTTAATGATTTTTTTAATGTCTAATAGATACTCAATTTAAAACATGAAAACGTTTATTTAACACTTCTGCCTAAAATTATTTATTCATATTTAATTCCATAATCATTAATTTTTCTACACTTTTAAGAATTTTTTTTATTCAACCACACCATTTTGATGTGGTGTCATAGTGTCTAAAAAATAGCATTTATTACCATTTTATTCACAAAATTTATCAAATTATAAATTGAAAAATCACAACCACATTTACTTCTGATAGAGATGATTGATCAGTTTTGACATTTTTAATCATCTTAGAAAATGCAGATATTTTTTTTAATGTTCGATTTTTATATGATAAAATATAAATCCAGATGAATATACTATAACAAAAAAATATTAAAAATGAATACTTTATACTACCAAAACTAATCAGTTTTATAGGACCATATTATTCAGGGTGTCATAGATCTAGGAATTATGAAATAATAATTTCATATAAATATTTAAATATTTATTTATACTAATTACCCTTTAAATTGGAATCACACCTAAAATACTAAATTGTATGTAACTTGTTCCATTGCTGAATTATTTCACACATCATCAATTTTTGTGGTAGTTTAATGTTTTCAATATCAGTCTTATATGTAATATAATGTTATCTTCTTCTATATTATTTAAATAATATTTTTTTTATTTAGACCATATAAATCAAGAGTATAAAAATTCTCTTTTATATTTTCATGAAAAAAATTATTTTTCAAATATGTACATTTATTGTTTTTAAAAATCACCTTCAATCTATCATCACAAATCTATGATATAATATTTTATGTTTTAAACCAATTCTAAATAATAATTTTGGAAATTATAATAGTTTTAGATAAACAAACATCACAAATACCTATAATCTAACCTTTAGAGTTCTCTCCAAATGTGAATAGACCAGCATCACTTTAGTTAAAAGATTTAAATTTTGAAATATCACCAATCATGTTCATGGAACAACCACTATCTAAATAAAAAAGGCTTTGAGAGTTCTGAAGAATATTTGTTGAAATTAAACAATCATGTATAATGTTTTTGTACCCCCAAAAACATGGTTCCAACTAGATTTGCGACATTAAATATTGGAACACAAAATTGATTTAAAAAATATATTATTCGGATATTTAGAAAATAAATTTCTAGAAATTGATGTAATATTAGGACAATATAACTATGTAAATATTAGATAATGTGTTTCGGTATAATTTCCTTTCATTATATATTGAAAATATGTTACACTAGAAATACATCATTTTGATTTTTTAATAAAGGTAGACCTATTTATACTTGATGATAATCTATTATAACCAAAACCATTATTATTATAATTTGATATCATAATTAAAATAATTTTATCATACTGTTTCTTTCCATGAATAAATGTAGATAAATTCTCTTAAATAATGAAAACTTCATTTTTCAAAGTCGTATTCTCCTTTTGAATAATTAATAAGTTATTATAAACATTCAAATTAGATAAAGATACTATATTTACAAATTATTTATCTTCCTTCATTAGTTTATTTGAATCATTCTAAATATTAAATAAAACTTACACAACCAAATAAAAACATCATTTATGCTCATAATTATTCACTTCCAAAATGTTTTTATATATTTCATTTTCTTCTTTTAGTATTAATTTTTCAGATTCATAATTCCTTTTAGATTCTTCATTTTAGGAAATGAAAATATTTTAATTCTAAAAAGCCATTTTTTAGTTTCTCATTTTCCTTAAAAAATATTATTTTAAATTTTAATTTCAGTATTTTTGTAATTATACTTATTCTATATTTCCTTCATTCCTATTTTTATTTAAGAAATTGTTTTAATTTGGAAATAGAAAGATTAGAATCAGAATATGAATTAGTATCATTTTTATCTTCATAAATAGAATTATTATTATGATTATCATGAGTAATAAATTCATTGAAAATTAAATTAGTCATGTCACCCTATAAATATATCATATCAATGTTCTCATTCTCATGTTCACTTCTAGATTCACTTCTTATGTCTAAATTGTCTATGAAATACTATCCTCTAAAAAATATTATATTTATTTTATCCATTTCCCTTTGTATTTCTTTAGAATTTTGGGTTTTGGATAATATATATTAATGTGGCCTTTTTTCGTGGGTTAATTATTAATAATCATAACAATCATTCATATTACCTTTATTGTACACCTTTTTAACTTCCTTTTGAACAACCTCTTTCCACCTTTGTTTTTTCTTCATTTTATTAAACTCTTCCTAAAGTGATCCATATCATTGTCACTTTCATTGAGCTTATATTCAGAAGAATTAGATATTTCATTGATGTTACACTTAAAAGCTATACCATTTACCTTAGTATAATCCATATCATAAATTGTTTCCAACTCTATATCATATTGTAGTAAAGATGCTATTAGTTTATCAAATGTACACTTCCTAAAATTATTACTATCATCGATTGATGCATTACCTTCATGGAATCATTTTTGGAAGAGATATTTGTACGCCTTCAAATTAATATGTGTTATTAATTAATTCACCAAGATCACTAATATTATTGATAATAATTGTAAACAAATGGAACATCTCGTTCATTGAATATTCTTCTCCCATATTGAACTCCTAGTCTTCTACTTGTAGGATTCATATAATAGTTATTTTTTGTTTTTTCCCATAAGGAGTGACTTGAATAATTTTTCATATGTTTTGGACTGTCTTATATGCTAGAATATTTCTAAATACACTATAGCTTATATAAAAATACAACATATTTTTATCTTTAAAATTAAAAACACACAGAACCATGTCATTTCCTATAATTTTCTCTAGATCAAAATATTATATCTCATATGTATTATCCATTATAGTCTAATGATACTCAATTATCTATTTATGGAATGATTCCCTTAGTTATTTCTAGCACCCATAGTATCTTCCATCGAAAAATGGGGGCTTTTTTGGAATATATCAATCATTATCATGAATACCTACTATATTACAAAAATTGTCTTTAATTATTCGGATTTTAAGGTCTAGGATATTTTTTTTATCATAGTAGCTAAAAAAACATAATAATATCCTGAAAAATTACTATCTAATCATAGACTAGATTTTGATACCAATTACTAAATCATTATTAACAGAAATAATGGCAAGTGGAGGAGGGTGTAGTATTTTTAAAATAAATTAAAAAAATTATAGTTTTATTATAAAATTTTTCCATAGTGAGTTGAAAATTTTAGAAAATAGTATAACTGAATTAAAATATTGAACACAAAATTTTTTAGTAGTTGGTGAACCCTGATCTTTTTCCACCCATAATACATCTCTGTTACGTGAGAATATTGGTATGAACTATGGGAAACTCAATTTTAGAGCTGTGATAACCTATTATTGATACTACCATTTACATTACTAATAAAAACAACAAATAAATTTCATAGGTGTCACAACCTAGTCTAGATCTATCTTTTATATGAGAGTCACAACCCATGTTCCTTCCTTTTGGGAGGTATAACAACCAATTATGTCATGATTTTGATTTGGAAAGTATAGAATATCTTGAAATGATAATAATAGATAATTAAAATATAATAGAAAGGAAAAAATAGAGACAATGAAAATGAGTAGATGATCTGAAGATGAAGATGTTGTCACTCAATGATTTATGATCACTTTAAGAATGATTTATCGAAAATATGTATTTGATTCTTGATCAATATAATGGAATAAATGTTTTATAGGTTCTTCATTGTATGATTAACAAGAATTTTTTATGTGAAATGTGTTGAAAACTACATGAAGCTTGTTTAATACCATGATAAAAAAATAATGGAATAACCCCACATCATTATTAAATAATCAACCCTCTAGGAGTGTCATTTTTTCCTATCATTGCATTCCACGAGTTATAATATAATAATACATAATATTACCATTACATGTATTCAAAAATACAATGCTTAATATTAGATAGTTTTGTTTCTCTTTTATTTCTATATCAAATAACATCAAAATTCTTCTTTCATGATCATTAGTACAACCATGTATATTTAACATTTTAAAAATATTTAAAATTATGTGTATAAACATTCAGTTTATTAAAATATCAATAAATCACAAAAAAGAGTTCTATAAAGAATATAATGCATGTGTAAATATACATAATATATGCTAAATATATTTTTAACCAGTATTTAATTATATTATTTAACAAATAATAATAACAATAATTAAATTAAATTTATTTCAATTACTTTAATTAAAATAATTTCAATTATAATTTGAGTAATTTTTTTTAACATGAGGTAGATATAACTACCTATAGATAAAAGGCTGTTGGTACCATTGACATGCTATCATCACTTGAGCTACTATTGAATGAGAAACCATTTCATTGGATAATGGCTTAAATATGATGTAGTGTATTGGTATTTGATGCTAACATAAGAGGGGTTTTTCTTTAATGTATTCTCTACCATTTGAAGATGACTTACCATTTATGAGGTGATCTACTATTTTTTCACATTTTACTACCATGAATATATGATCTACCAACTCATTGATCTACTATCATAGATGACCTACCATTGAAATATGATCCACCGATAAAATACTATCTACTGTTAATATATGATCTACCATTTCAAGATGATCTACTATTGAAGTGGTGATATACCATGGATGGATATAATAATGAGTAATTATCATGAATATAGTAAGCATAACATATATATTTAAAGATTATTCTCTTCAATACATGAGGGATTTATTAATAGTAACCAAACATCATTATATAATTATTGTTTTTATTGTTTTTCTTTAAATTATTCTTGTAAACAAAGTTGCATACATATTAAGATCTCATTAAAATATATTAATGGAAATAGATAGTATTTTCTGATCATAGAAGATTAGAAACATAGAACCCAATGATCTCTAATTATGAAATATCTCCAACAATGCCTAATATTGAATTTTATAAAATTATGGTGATGAGACCGCTCAGATGCATTTGAACTAGAAACAAGGGGAATGTATATAATTTTATGTAATGGAATAAATGTGTCATGTCTACTTTTTTCCAAATATATTTAGCACATTATTGAGAAATTATATGTTAAAAAAATACATATAACTAATCATCTAAGATAAAACTGGCATCGGAGCCCATATACACTTACACAAACACATATAGGGAAGACTGACCCACTTTACCCTATTCACACCTATGTGTGCTACAAGTAGGAACCATACCAACCATTTTTCTTATGCCAACCCTATGTCAGATATTAGCTTCACCCATGCCACCATGGATGGTCCCTCAGGTTTTTCCTCCCACAAGTTGGACCTAGGGGCCCCCTAAGTGGTAGATAGGATGGCCCTCATGGGCTTTTCATGGTGGTCCATATTATTGACTAAGTACACCAAGTAAATTCTCAGAGATTCAACATAATTAAAAATAATATGACACCAAAAAAATAAAAATATTATATATATATTTAATATTTTGAAGTTATGATGAATAAATATAATATAAAATAAAATTTTTATTAATATATCATTATTCAATTCAAAAAATCAGTACATGTAAAAAATAATGATTACACTAAATATTTAATTTTAATTAAATGTCAGAAAATTTTACTTTCTAAAAAAAACCTTTACTATATTAATATATAATTTTATAATTTGAAAATATTATAGCATAAATTACTTTATTATATTGATATTTGAAATTTCAATTGATGTTATTACATCATGGGGATTAGCATTCAAAATTTACCAAAGTGGTAAGTGTTTTTATGTTACAACCCCATTTTTTATTCAGATTATTTAATCATTCAATGATAATGTATTATGATCTATATCTTAGGAAAATCATGCTTTTTCTTCTTCCTATGGTTATTTCTATAGAATACATGTATTCCTTCCATTTTTATCTCCTTAAGAAATAACAAGACCACAAGAATGAAATTTAGAAAAATTTATTTTATTTCTCTCCTCGGATGAAAATCCTTTCTCTTCCATGTCCATGTTTTTAAAAAATGTATTTACATTTTTTTACTACACTATAATGATTGATTAAAAAAATTATCCATGATTTACATTTTATATAATTTTTAAAAGGATTCATTTTTTTCTTGGTTGAGGTACTTTTCAATTTTTACCAAAAATGCTAGATACTTTTTTTAACATGCACGACATGAATAATATTTTATACCATCATGTTCACTCAATTATTTAAGGATTCCCTTAAAATCACCTATGTTATTTAAAAAAAACACATATTTTATTATTTTGAAAATTATCATATTTTAATTAAATAAAATTATAATGTGGAAAGGGCATTCTCTTAAAAATGTTATTAATAACCTTTTAATGGAATTTATATTCATCAATAACAAGAAACATTGATTATATATATGATCTATTAGGGATATGATCAAATGATTATATCCTTATTCTTTCTCTAGATGGTTTATGATTATGATGATAATATTTTTATGAAACCTTTTCCTTTTCCATGTGCTACTCTATGACGAAAGATGAAATATTTTTGGAATTCATTCCTTTTCTATGGGTAATGACATGATGAATTGTTCATGAAAATTGTTTTCTTTTCATAGGTTATTATATGATGAATGTTTTTTTTGCTCTTGAGGAACACGTCAAAATTATTTTCCTTATGTGGTTGATGGGACTACAATTAGATAGCCCTATAATGTATTATACAAGTATGGATAACTGAAGTAGTAAATATGTTATACATGAACTATATTCCATGTTCACAATTTTATGTGTGGAAATCATTTTCTTGTCCACATGTTTATGTATGGACCTGAATTTCAAGTCCATAAGAGTATTTTTATACTTAGTTTTCATGTATATAGGTATATTCATGGACATTTATTTCATGTAAATAGTATATACATGAATTTATTTTCATTCCCATAAGTTTATTTGAGGTATCTGATTTCATGTCCATAAGAATACATGTAGACCTAGTTTTCATGTACATAAGTTTATGCATAGGACCGATTTCATATACTTAATAGAATAAGTGAACATGTTTCTATTTATACATGTTCAAAATGTTTAAGATTATATTTTTTCATATTCTTATGACTGTGGGAGGTTATTATTTCTTATTTTCCTTGATTTACATTATGATTATTGTCTTATAAACAACCATGATTAATTCCATGACTTGGTATTATGTTATATGTTATATAGAGTATGTTTTTCCAATTCTAATATTAAGGTTTCATACCCTTATGCTCATGCTACTCCTAAGAGATCATTGATATCACCCTTATTTACTATTATTGATAATCTGAGATCACTTTTTTGTATGTTTACGTTCACCAGGTTATGAACAATGTTTTAAATTGGGTATGTCTAAGAAGATTACTATGTGGGAATATAATTTTAGGATATGTTGAATATATTTCATGAAGTAATAATATTACATATCTAGATTCCAAATACACTAAATCTTTATGGTCATTAGGTATGTATGTTTGAAATATATTAAAAATTCATCTAAAAGATGAAGAATTTATATTTCCAAATATTGGGTAGATAAAGTTGGTATTATATGATAGGTTTAGTAATCATTTAAAACATTGATGAAATATTTTTAGTGATAACCATTGCAATCAGTCCAAGGAATTTTCAAAGTATAACAAATGTCCTGGAACATTATTGAAGGATAAAGTGAGTGGTTTATAATAAATTTCATCATTTTCTAGATAAAACATATATGTGTCTTGAGAAATTGTACGTAGGGTTAATATCTATTAAAAAAGGTGCATTGGAATTTGATTCAACTATCAGATGGTGTACAAAAAATTACCTTGCGGCATATCTGGTTTGACTCTCTCAAGGGATATGTTTTAAAAATCTCAAAACTCGTAATGAATCATCAAGAAGTATTTGAATATACAATGATAATTAATGAAACAGGTAAAACCTAAAGTGTTGTAGGTTGAGAATTAGGTGTATTGATTTATAAATACTATTAATGACTATATTTCTCCACAATAGGATTATTATTTCTCATTGTATTATTTTTTGTTTTAGTGAATGGATGAAAACTAAAAGAAATTTGTGAAACATTAATATAATATCCCATGCAATGAACATTATCATAGGATACTAAACAACATTGAATCTAGGATACAATATTTGGTTATTGTTCCTACTCTCCTCCATCAATATATAAGTGGTAACACATGTCAATTTTAACATCCAAATTTACCAATGAGTGGGAAGAATTACATTGAATATTTTATGCGATAACATACACCATACATCTATAGGACTTGTGATATACTAGTTGTTTATAAGTGGATCAATGTGATAAGAAATATATTTTATATTCCCCAATGATAAGACCACGAAAATTTTATCATAACCATTTATCATTTGGATGGTAAAGCATATAAATTATATAATATTACTAAGAATATATGGAAATGGGATTAAATTGTCTCCATGGAATGTGATGACTTTGTAAATAATGAAAAAATCATTCGATGTGCACTCAATGTTTGAATGGAAGCTGGAAACTCTCTTGATTTTGGAGATAAGAATAAGAAGATGGATTTTAATGGAATATCTAGTGGTATATCACATGGGGGAGAAAACTATTAAACCTAAAATATTCCAAAAATTGTGGGAAGGAATACTCAGGTGAATTTCAAAAAGAAAGTTAAAGATGTTTCTTGTTTGGAAAACTAATCCATTAAGAAAAATATTGTTAAACTCATGTGAATAATATATTAAATTAAATGAATGAAGAGTGGGTTCAATATAATACACCACCCATACTAGAGTGCTATATATTTAATGAGTATGGGAATTATATAAATCCATTCTCAAATCTAAGGGATAATTATGATAATAAGTAAAAACACTCGAAGGGAAAAAGAATAATTTAAAATATTATGAAATCACAACTGCTAATGTGAATTAGGATAGTTAAGGAACACATAAACTCTACTCCAAAATTGGTAATTTCATGTTGGAGTTATTATGAATGATCCCTATGTACATCATATTATTTATCCTTCAGTGAAATTTTTTATTATTTTGAGCATTGATTATCTCTATTTACAAATATTATAGAATAATGAAATCAAATATGAAATTTTTAATCATTTTATGATCATATTAAAGTGTAATAATGTACCTGATATTATAATGGAATTGTTTTTTCTAAGGTAATATTTTATTTAATTAAAACGGGTGAATTATGTTTTGGAAGCATATCTGATTATGCTGGGACATTGTTTTGGAAATGTATTGGGGTATATATATTTTGGAATGAGAATTTATGAGTAAAAAAAAATTATTTTATGTTGATCATAGAAGGATGTGAGATCAAATCATTCTAATATATGGGATTCAATGTTTTTCAAAAATATTTTGGGGGAGCCTTATGGTTAACTCTTTATGGAATGTGTTAAGTTGAACTTTTTGTGTTATTGTTTATGTTTTAGAACATAATCATTTATATCCATCCATGTTAGATAACTTGTGTTAACTATTGTTTTGGAAAATATCCATAGACAAGAGTAATAAATTTCAATCCATTTATGGATCTGATAACCAAATAAAGGTTAATTTTAGTTCTTCAGGCACGAAAAATTCATCTTTAATATTCATTAATTAGAGAAACAGATGATGTGAAGATTTATCAAAGAACATCCAACGAATGAGATCGTTATCATTTAATGTAATTAAATCAAGTAACTATATTATTTGAGGAATATTTCTCAACCTTAGGAAAATAGATATTTATAAAAAAAATGTTAACCTATTTCCCTCATTTTCGATAAATTAATGGTATTTTTCTCAACTCAATGGTTTATGGTTTTGTGGTCATTTTATGTGCCATCATCATTCAATTTATTTTGATAAATTATCCATTGAAATTACTTTTCCGTGGTGTCCAGATGTTAACTTTACAATAATGTTGTACTATTTGGAAACCCAGTTATGTATTACTCCATATGACCTTCGTATTTTATTTTCCCACATTTCAAGAAGATATTTTATTACCCTTTTTATGATTAGGGTTTTCTAGAAAATAATTTTCAAATATGAAGCCCTTAATTACTAAACCCAAGTTCAAATTATGAGAACACAATTTAATAAGGATTGAAGGGGGATTGATAATGTAACACCTTGCTATTTTATAAAGTTTTTCAAATTAATTTAATTTCGTCAATAACTTATAATATACCCATCCCAATGTTTTAAAAAACCACAATACAGAATACCATTATAACTTAGTTAGTAAATTAGTGGATATGAAGAGGAATAATTAATTTTTAGATTTATATGGTTTACATATACAAAAATTTAATTAATTAGTTATTAATTAATTATAAATGAAAAAAATTCCATTTAAAATAAGGGATATTTTTTTTCATAATAACTGTTTTTATGTACGAAATGTGTATTTATAATATTAAATGAAAATTATTTTTATCGGTGAATGTTTTTAATGAAATTTATAAATTACATACTTAATCATCTATTTTATCATTCACCGAATATATTTTTTCTAGGTGCGGGACAAAAATAAATCGAAATTTATTCTGAAAAACTATATTTTTATGAATATCGATATCCTCATATTTGTTGAAATTATTTTAATTTTATTTGAAAATTTTATAAAATTTATTTGAGAAAATAAACATTATTTTTTAAATAATCATGTAAAAATTATCATAGAGTGAATTATTTATAATTTTATGAAAAGAATACTTTTTCGAGGAATATAGATCATATTGATATTTATTGAAAATTATTTAAATTATATTTTTATTAATATAATTTATTTCATTGGAATCAATTTTATGTTAAATTTTTATATATAAATGTCTTATACTTATGAAAACATTTTCTTTAGAAAACTTCTTATTCATCACATTTGTGGGTTTTATTTAAAATTATATTGTATAACTTATATAAATTAATTATGGTAAAACAAATTATATATTATAATAATAATAATTAATATTATTAAATAATTAAAAATAATTTTTTGGTTATATTTATTTGAAAAATCTGTAAAAATTAATTATTGTAGTTAAACTTAAAACAAGCTTTTTCACTTTACAAGCGCATCTGTTAAAATCAATTTTACTTACAAATAAGATTTTTATTTAATAAATTTTATTAAATATTTAAAAAAGCTGGGCGAAAATTATCAAATAAGGCTCATATATTTTTTAGTCCTCAAGGATAAATTACATAGGTGAAAATTCTGGTTATTGTGGTGAAATTTTAAATTGTAAATGTAAGTAAACATATGGTTCAATGGAAAAAAATGTTTAAAATAATGTTATTTATTCATATATGGAGGTTTTTATAAAAAATATATTACCTAAAATAAATTATTTAACAATTTTTAATCCACATGTCTTGAGAGTTACTTCCAAATATTTAATAGATGTGGGTTTTTATAAAACTGACACTCTTTCTCACTTTTAAAAGGGGATGTCTTATCCTTTTATGTTAAAACTTATAAGGCCTTTTGGTTTGACAAAGAAAATATCCAAATATATTTATATATTCCAACAAAACTTCCCAGTTTCAACATTTTGATTACATATCCATATAAAGAATGATTTAGGTTCAAGCCTAAATAGTTTGTTAAATGAAATAGTATTACTTTCAACCAGGAGTTATGGTTTTATTAACTCTTCCACCTCCTTCAAATATTATAAAAATATTATGAAATAATAAAAATATTATCATCAATATACTGATATTTTGTTATTTTAATGAAATTATATGTATCCATATCATCCTCCATCAGGTGGGAAACAAAACCATCGATCATGTGTATGTTAGAAACTGCTTCACGAAACAATTTAATTATCTTTCCATCTCTACATTTCAATGATGTATATAATTATGTAATTAATGTATATAAATAATAATTATGACATAATTAAACATAAATTATTATAATATTTCATATATTATCTTAAATTGAATTATGTTGAAAAATTACAACGTTTTTTGTGCGTACGTTTGGACTACCGCCTCCACAATGTGACGTTGTACATTTTTCATTTTATTTTTAAATGGATTGTAAAAAGGTTTTATTTTATGAATATATTTAATACTTATGATATAAAATTATTCTTTAAATGTGAATTAACATTTACCTTTATTTTATTCCTTCTACTGGGAGAATAGAAACAATGTTCCTGCATATGTACGTACTACCATCTCCAGGAATGGCAGAATTCATTTTTCTATATTTACAATTTATTTATTACTATAAATATATATATATATATATATATATTATATTTATATCGTTGGAAATATTATATGTATGATGGAATCATATTCAAAGTACAGGGATGAATACTTCTAAACCAAAACATAGAGGGATAAAATGAATCACCTATCTCATAGAGATGTGATATTAATAAAGAATTGTTAATAAATAGGTGATAAAATGGTATAATTAAATTATATATGGTATTATATACATTTTTATGGTTATGTATTAAATTTATACAAAAAAATTTGTTTATTATATAGGAGGTTGGAGCATGCATAAATAATTTTTTTACTTGAGGATTGAAATTTTCATCTGGATTTTACCTCTATTAGACATATGCCATATTCACCACTATTTTATTTTGTGTGGTGGATATAATGACATGTGACATGTTATATTTTTAATGTACTTCATTTAACTTTTTTAATCTTCAATTGATGTTATTCATTTATGGGTATTATGAATCAAATGGTACAAAAGGGGTAAGGGTTGGTAGTATTTATGCTTCCAATGATAAAAGCTTATTATATATCTATAAATAAACTTTTGAATTTTATAATAATCTTGTTATTTTTGGATAATAAATTTTTTAATTTTACATTCCTCTATTTAAAAACAAAATAGAAAAAAATAATATTGTTAAGGAAAATTGAATTTATTTCTCTCTTTAGTTGAAAATCCTTTCTCTTCCATGTGTATGTTTTTAAGAATAAATTTAAAAAATATGTTTACAAATATCCATTTATTGATTAAATATATTTTTAAAAATGATTTTTTTTTTCAAAATGGTTTAAAACGAATTTCCTTTTTTTAGATAAGGATATTTTAACTTTTTACTGAAAATGTGAAAGGAATTTTTGTTTTAATATGTATGACATGAAAAATATTTCACACCATCACGAATAATAAATGATTTAATGCTTCCTTTAAAAGTTTAAATATTTATTTTTGAAAAAATATTTATTTAAAATTTTAGAAAATTTTATAATTTAGAAAATTTTATTCTCAAAGTGAAAAAAAATTCATTTAGAAAATTTTAAATGATCTTTGAATGGTATTTATATTCATCAATGACCACAACTATTGATACTAATTATGCTATATTTGGGATTTTATCTAATGATATGATCCATATTATTTCTCAAGATAGATTATGAATATGATGAAAAGATGTTTGTAAAACCCATTCCTTTTACATGTGCTATTCTATTATGAATTGATGAAATGATTACGAAACCCTTTTCATTTCAATGGGTTATACCATGATGAATTGTTTATGAATCTCATTATTATTATATAGATTATTATATAATAAATGTTTTATGACCTTGAAGAACCCATCTGTATTGATTTTATTTTATGATGGGTGGAAAAATAATTATATATCCCTTTAAGGAACTAGGTAAATTTTGATGACTCGTGAGGGAAATATATTATGAGTGAACCCAACTTTAGATTCACAATTTTTTGCGTGGACCTAGTTTTCATGTCCATAACTTTATGCGTTAACTTGAAATTCATGGCTATAATACAATGTCTACACCTATTATTCATGTCCATATGTTCATGCATAGAACTAGATTTCATGCTCATAAAAATATGTATGGACCATGTTTTTATGTTCCAAAGTTTATTAGTGGAGTTGTATTTCATGTCCATATGAAGATTTATGGACCAAGTTTTCATGTTTTTAAATTTTTGAGAGGTCTATATTCTATGTCCTTAACTTAATGGGTAAACATTTTTTATTTATATATGTTCAAAATGTTATAAGATTATTTTATTCCACATAACTATGTCTATGCTATGCTCTTACAACTCATGTTCACTAATTTTCTTAATGACTCATGTATTATGAAATAAAATTATTTATTCTACGAGTGAAGATTATGATAAATGCAATTTAGGGTATTACTTTAAAATATTAACATCATGTTCTAGTACCTTTATTCTAATTTTATGCCTATGTGATCATTGATATCACAATTGTTTACCCTTACTAAGGATTTGATCATAAACTTTGTAAAGTTTACATTCCCCCGGTTATGAAGAAGGGTTGGGTTTGTACATGAAAAATTATATGTGGTATGGTATTCATGGAATATTTTTATTATATTTCATGAAATTAAAATATTGTGTATGTTGTCTCTAAAGATACTAAATCATTATTGTCCTTGGACAATATTGTGATATTTGTTAAATATTCTTCTAAAAGATTCAAAATTTATGTTTGAAAATCATGGGACGCTATAACAAGATCCCTAGAAAAGGGTAAATACATGGTGGTTTGGTCATCATCCACATGGATATGGTATTCATTAAGGCCATGTTGGATGGAGATCCCTCGAATTTCTATTATTTTGGTGCTCATCTTACAATGCCTTTTGATCTATTCATTCTTGGTATTGTCTAATCCTATTAATAATTTCTTATACTAAATTTTTTTTCAATAAATAGAATGATCCCTTATGTATTTCTAGAACCTTAACATTTTTATCATGATTTTGTGTATTCTTGGTAAAAAATTCATAAAATATATTATATAAGTAATGAAAAATGAAGCAAAAATTTGATATTTAATATAAATATTTTTTTAAAAAAAATTTATATGTATTTCAATATTATTATTAAATAATAATGTGATAAAAATTATACTAAATAATTTAATATCAACAGTTTTATTACATTTAGTGATTAAAATATAAATAATTAATTTGAATTGTATGTTGGTCAAAAGCACTTAATATAAAGAGATATTTCCAAAGAAGACTTTTTTAAAGTGTTGTGTATTAATATGTACTTGATAATGATTTTAATGGTATTTATTTTTAATAAAAATAATAAAATAAATTATCATCCAACTAATAGTTATTAGTATGAATGTAATATGTATAATTTTATTGTATGCTTAAAATATATATTTTTCCTAAAATTGGTTTTAAGAATGCCTATTTTAGAATTATTATTTTTATCAAATATAGAAATTTATTATAAAAAATAGTTCTCTTATTTTTAATCATAAAATTAAAAATTGAAAATTTGTCCACATTCATTTTAAACTTTTAAAAAATTAATCTACCAAAGGAAATATTGGTTAAAATTGTAAAATCGTTATTTTTTAATGATTTTTTTAGAAATGTTGTGTATTTTTTTGTCATAAACCGAGTCGAGATACCATCCAAACCAACACTTGACCCACCCGAGACAAGGATTGAGAGGAATTTCTAATCCTCACGAGCTAGAATCTAGTTCTTGGGTATCAAAATTATTCTTTGGGAATGATTTTACAAATTTATAAAATAAAAAAACTTACAATAATTACATTACAATAACCAATTTTCATATCCAAATGAGGTACATCAATTTTCAGACTCTAGGGTTACAGCTTTAAACCAAACCAAAAGATCTACAATGGAAAGGGAACAAAAAAATATCCCAAGAAACTCCATGAAATGAGAGGGGAATCACCCTCAAGTCACTACCACCAACACCCGCACGAATTGGAATACTAGAAACCAGATCCACCATCACCACCAAACATCTTTCTATTACATGGGTCATACCTAACAAAGTGTACATACACCAAACTGTGTATGTATTGTGTGATCCACAGACCAATATGACACCACCCTAAAGAAAATATTCTATTCTAAAATATTAGAAGACAAATTAACATGAAATTATTATAAAATCAATTGAAGAATGTTTAAGGAAAAACATTTCTAAACTATGTTTGCATGAGATAAAAATGTAGTCGAGGTCTGTCATATATTGATGACTAGAACCACATTGGCTAAGAATAACATCACAAGAGAGGTTAGTAGAAAAATACCTATAGGTAACTAGAAAAAATGGGACTCTAAGAACCACATACCTTGATGATCATAATCCTCAAACTCAATACCAACAACATTCCCATGCATGAGCCATTAGAGGGGATCCCATCACAAGGTATAGTGGTCTCCAAATAGTAAGCCAATACTAATAGTGTTCTCATGAATGAGAAACTAAAGGGTAATGAATCCTAAGGTTTAGTGGTCTCCAATTATATCACATGTTTAGTTAGTATTGTAATTGTCAATCTTGGAAGATGAATGTAGGCCTCACCCTCTTCTGAATCAACTAGCGTACTAATTATAGTTCACCCACCTAGACACCCATGATTTAGATTGTGCTCATATTCAATTTCACATATCAAACAAATCATCACATTCACATACACATTCCAGGAATCATAAGAACCCAATAAAATCACCACTTTCACATTTTCACATTGATCCAATGTTAAAAACCCTCATGCAAACAACCATTTTCCACAATCAAAAACAATTTTCATTTCACACGCACACCACAACCATTTGTAAATACATTTTTCACCACATGGACAAATTATAAAACCTATTTTGAAACCTAATAAGTATAAATCTAACCATTTCCATGGGATGTGCCCCTCTAAAATCCATAATCACACCAAAACCATTTATAACATGATTTATATCACTTTCACCTTTCAAATGCATATTTAAGGTCCCCAAAAAAATAACAAACATGTAATGAGATCCCATTTCCCTTGTAAAAACCAATTACAACACATTTTCACCCTTAAATATATTTAAAAAAACATTTTCACCTTCCATAGAAGGAATAAATTTTTTTCAACAAACACTATAATGAAGCACATAAGAAATATAGACAATTAATTTTCAGAAACCAACTAACCTCACGATAGAGTCTCAAAACCATTTAAAAAAACGATTCTCACCACAAAAACAATCCATATATCACATAAAAGTAACCAAGACATGATATCAAAATCATAGAGTAATTTAGAATCCTGGAACAACCTACTTAACCCTTGGAAAATTCAATAAATTGGTGTAAAGACACAACTACACCACCACAAGACCCTATAAAGGAAAGATAAACAAAAGAAACATCAAGACCTCAGCCAAAAACACATAGATAGAACTCCCTTTTGGTTATGAAACTACTGTAAAAAGAAATCCATAGGATAGAGGGAAAACCCTAGAAGAAGGGAGAAACCAAAATAAGATACACTTACTTGATGAATCCTGGAAGCTCCCACACCAAAATCTCCCAAGGATTGGTGTTGAAGGGTCCATGTAAGATTGGAGAGAGCTCCCATGGATAAAAATTAAATATTGGTCAAATGGGAAGGGATTTAGGGTTAAATAAAAAGAGGACACACAGTTAATTTCTCACTTTTTCATAAACACTAAAGACTACACATTTTTTCAGACGGTTTACCAAACCGTGCAAAAACTATGCCGGTGCCACTGTCTTAGTGGGACATGCCACATGGTTAACCCATATAGTTTAAAAAACCATGTAAATCCCTCAACCTGGACATATATATTATTTAATAATTTTTTTTGTTTATTTATTTCATATATGATAACATAAAAAACATAGTAAATTTTATAAATATGGACATTTCCTAGTTTCTGTTCCGGATAATTTGACAATAACTTACATACATTTAATAAGATAATACAAACATACTTATTATATTACTATTTGGATTCATCTGCATTAGAACCATCACTATCCTTTAAACATATAAATAATACTATTTGAAATATATCAAAAACGTGTGATGTGCAAAAAAATCTTAGTAATGGTTATAAATAGAAGAAATGAAATGGTTAGTTCCTAAATACTTATAACACATTTTCCTTTGATCATAAAATTAATAACATTACTTATGAAAACAAGTGGTTCTCAAAAAAGTATCAGAAGTATAAATAAAAAATATTAGTAACTAGGGTAATTAATTACTTAATATTGTAACCCTCATGACTGCCATATGATTTTTAACCCTCACAACTACCTTATAATGTAACTCTCATGTCTACCTTACAATGTAACCCTCACAACTACCTTATGGTGTAACCATCACAGTTACACATGGAGTAACCATATGACTGACCTCAAACATAATCATACCAAATTAATTAGAGGGAGATATATATCCCACTATTAATCATAATCAATTCCCAAGAACCAGATAATAATCACAAAACATGAATAATTTCCTAAAAACATTACTTTTGAATATTTTAATATATAATTTTAAAAGAGAATTATTTAAGAAACATCCCTTAAAAATATCATATAATGGATGTGAGAATTGATATAATGAAATTAATATGTTCATACATAGTAAATACACATTGTATAACATAATATGAATTAAATTAATTACTCAAATAAACTTAGTACCAAATAATTAATTAAAAAGAAGGTTATCCCAAATAATGTAAACTAGGTTAATAATTCTCATACCTTAGAATTAATTTACATAAAACATATTTAAAACTTATGTATAATTTTTAAAATGGTGTGATTAATATTTTATAGAAACATATTGATGTTTATAACTCCTTATATGATCATTTTATATCATCATTCCACCCATTAATTAATAATATTTCGTTCTTTCCATGGTTATGGGTGCATTCTTAAATGACTTCCACGGTTAGTTCACAAAGGATTTCATTGTCTAATGAAAGAGGAAATATATAAGTGGAATGAGATAGTATTAATATCTGTATAAAATATTTTTTCTAATAAATTATTTTCTTAATATGTTGTGATGATGAATCATCAGATAAATCATTAATAATATCCATTCAGATCATTTTTCTTTTTCTTTTATAATCATGGTGTAGTTTCATTATATAACACAATATTATGTATATATTTTAACTATAGAACATGAAAGAGGATATATAAGTCATCTTGAAATATGTTTCAACCATTAAAATGTTTTTATAACCAGTTTTTATGGAAGTAATGTAAAATGAAATCATATTATCTATGATTTTGGTAAATCGGCATACTACAAACAATGTTTCATTTTTAGAATATGAGGAAGAGGAGAGGAAGAATGATAATTAATGTTTTCCATAAACATGATAAAATAAAAAATATATAATATTTTGGTTACTTCATTCCTCTTGGAAATGGGGAGGGGAAGTGAGTATATGGAAATAAAAGGAATTTAATAGAAAACACCAGAAAATGAAAGAGGATTCTTACCTCTTGGTCTCTTCTCCTTGAAATCCATCTTAAGGCCTTTTCTTTTGGACTTTTTGTTATTCCAGTAGGTATTGGACGCGGGGAAGAACCTTAGGAAGTGGATTTGGAAGATGTTTGGAAATTATTAAAGCTTTAGAGGTGGGATAGAAAGAGGGGGGGGGGTGAGGGTGGTATTTATAGGGGAGAAGAGGATAAGTTTTCCATTATTATAATCATTAGTTCAATATTTTTTCTCAGGAATATAAATAGTATTGATTCATGTGACCCAAAATAGTAAAGGGAGCATGTGAGTTCGAACCAATTACAATTTACAATACCAATGACTCAGTCTTGATACAAATATTCATTCATTTATCATATTTTTTAAATTACCGCATTTCATTTTTCACAAAAATATAATGATTTTTAGAAAAATATAAAAAATATACCCTAAAAATTATTTTGATGAGTAGAATTCAAAAATGAACTCCATTTTTAAATTTTTTTAAATACGATTAAATTAATTTTTAAATAAAATCATAAATTATTCAAAAAGTAAGATTTGAAACAATATATCTCTTTTTATATAACCATGAAAAATTAATTACAATGTCATTATCTTATAACCTTAATATCTCTAGATGTTACACTCTCACCCCAATAAAATAACTAATCCCTCAAAATAAATTCATTATAATTATAATTTTGAAATAACATATTTTAAATTAAGAAAAACTATATTATAACATGTTCTTAATTTACTTGATGTCAAAAAGTAATTTTTATAGCTATTTTATTTAAAAAAAACGAAAACATCTAACCTCAAAAGTTGTCTAGACTGTTCCTCTAATAATAATTGTAAAGTCCTAGACCTACTCATCCAAATTAAATACTAAAATACTATTTGTATTTTTTTAGAAAGGATAAAAAAATATTACATTATACAAACAAGGACCTTTTTCTGTCTAGGTTCTAGAGAATTAAACAACAACTTACAAACATTGAATCAGAGAATACAAAATAAATATAATATAACTAATTGAATTCCTCTACATTAGCACAATAAATATCTTTTGAAATTATAAATAATCCTATGAAAAACATTTGAAAACATGGGATGATCACAAAAAGATTAGTGAGGGTTATAAAAATAATAAAATAAACTCTTATTCTATAAATACTTAGAAAACATCTTCCTTTGATCATAAACATAATAACATTACTTAAGAAAACCAGAGGTTTCCCTAAAATCATCAGAAGTATAAATAAATTTTTTTGGTAACTTGGGTTATTACATACTTAAAATTGTAACCCTCATGGCTACCATATGATTTTTATCTCTCAAAAATAACTTACAACTTAACTCTCACGGCTACCTTACAATGTAACCTTCACGTCCACCTTATGCTGTAACCATCATAGTTATACATGGATTAAACATACGAATAACCTCCAACATAATCATAACCAATGAATTGGAGATAGATATATTTCCCAAAATTCATTATAAACAATTTAAAAGAACCATAAAAAACCATAAAACATGAATAATTGTATAAAAACATTTCTATGGAATTTTGCAAAATATAATTTTAAAAGGTAATTTTTTATGAAAAATCCATTACAAATATCATATAAGGGAAGTGAGAATTGATATAATGAAAGGAATATGTTTATAAACTGTTAAAATACATAATAGAAAATTATATGAATTAATTTCATTACAAAAATAATCTTAGTACCACATAATTATTGAAATTGAAGTTTGTCCCAAAGAGTGTCTACAAGGTTAAGAATTCCCTTACACTAGATTTTTCTTACATCGAACTTGTTTAAATAACCCATATAATTGTTAAAAGAGTGTTATTAATATTTTACCAAAATATATTGATGATTATAACAACCTATTTTACCATTTTATAACATCACTACTCTCATTAATTAATAATATTTTCTTATTTCCATTATTTCGGGTTTTTTCTGTATATGAATTCCAAGATTGGTTCATAAAGGATTTTCTTATCAAATGGAAGAGAAACTCCAAAATTCAAATGAAATGGTATTAATATGTTTAAAAAATATTAAATTATTCCATGAAACATTTTTGTTATATGGTATGAATCATTAGATAAATCATTAGGGATATCCATTTAGATCATTTTGGTTCTTCATTGATAATCATGAACTAGTTTCATTATATAACATAATATTTTTTTATATATCTTAACTAAAAAAAAGGATATATAATAAATTTTAAAAAATTTATTAACCACTAAAATGATTTTATAACCTATTTTTAAGGATGTAATGGAAAAAGAAAACACATCATGCATGATTTTGGTAAACCAACACATCTTGAGTAGTGTTTTTATTTTTAGAATAAGAGGAAGAGGAGAGGAATAATGATGATTAATTTTTTCCATGAACATGATAAAATGTAAAATATATAATATTATCTATATTTAATGCCTCTTGGATATAGGAAGGATAAGGGATTATATGAAAATAAAATTAATTGAAAAAGAAAACATAAGAAAATGAATGATGATTCTTACCTATTGATCTCTTATCCTTGAGATCCTCCTTAATGCCCTTGGTTATGGATTTTTGGTGTGGCCATTAGTTCTTGGACGTGGGGAAGGGCCTTGGGAAGGGGATTTGGTAAAATATAAACAATTATCAAATCATTAGATCTGTGAGAGAAAGAGAGAGGTGAGGTTGGTATTTATAGTAGAGTAGAGGAGGAGTTTTCCATTATTTTAAACATTAGTTTAAAATTTTTCTCATGAATATGAATAGTATTGATTCATATGACCCGAAATAGTAAGGCGTTCATGTGAGTTTGAAGAAATGACCATTTACATCAGCCATGGCTCAAGCATGATGCAAAAACTCGTTTTTTAGCATATTTTGTAAATTATTGTAATTCACTAATCACCAAAAATTCAACATATTAATAAAAAAAATAAAAATTCCTTCATAACCATTTTATATGTTTATAATTCAAAAAAAAAACTCCATTTTTTTAAAATAAATTTCTAAATATCAATAATTTAATTTTTAAAAAAAATCATAATTTATTTGAAAAATAATAATTGTAAAACTATAACTCATTTTATATCACATTGAAAAATTAATCAATATTTAATTACCATATAAACTTAAGAAAATAATTTAACAATATGATTTAATATTCTTAAGGGTCATATTACTATTCATATTACTACTCATAAGGGTATGTAACACTTCACTAAAAATTAAGTTAGTTTTATCAAACCCTAAATAACCAACTCATCACAATTGTGTTTGTCTATTTTTAGAAATTAGAAACACATAATTGTTAAAATTATTTTTAATGTATGGATTATAAATACCTCATAGTACCTAGTTGTTCATTTAATCACATATTGTTTCCTTTTAAAATATCAAGATGTTAAAAACTATGTGCCAATTGTGGAGTCTCCACTACCCATAAATTGAATTTGGCTACACACATTTTTGGGAAAGGGTGTCTGGTTTCCCCTACAAATTCACCAATTTTAAAACACACACTAAAAATATCAAAATCACCTTTTCCACAAATGTCTCCTGGGAAAACCCAAATGTAAGTACAAGACTAAAAATAAATAACATATTACCTCAAAAAACCTAGATATCACAATTTTAGACTAGTATAATAAATTGATAACTATTAAAAGATGATGAATATGATGCATTATATTTTAATATATAAACTAATATGTTAAAAAAATTAACTAGTAAATGATTTGAAAGAAGATTAATAACACTTAAAGTTTAAAAAAAATTATAAGAGAAATTTTTCATTATATTTTGTATTTTCATTTAAAAGATAAATTTATGAATTTTAAAATATTAATTTAATGAAATTAAATTAATATTTAAATTCATCATTTCAATTATTTCTCTAGAGAGTTTTTTGGATTTTTTTAAATAGTTTATTTTTATGTGAATAGTGAAAATATAGCTTTTACCAATACTATAGACTTTATGATATTATCATGACATAATAATGTGTTAATTATTTTTAAAATAATTTATAAATCAAATCTCTATTTAATTAGTTAAATAATTCAGTTTGATAAATTATTATGAATTTATTAAAGTATATTTGATATTTTGGAACTAAAATAATATTTAATCATATAAATATTTATTTTTTATATTTTTAAATTTTGTATTGATGAGTATGAATTTAGTTTTAGATTTCTATAAAATTAATATTAATCTCATATAGTTAATAATAAACCAATTATTATTATAAAAATTTGAAACTTTAATAATTTTATAATAAACTCAATTTTATGATTAAAAAGATGTTTTTCAAGAATTCCGATTTTAATGTATTATATATGTGTTATTTTAGAATTATTTTTAATCAATTATAGAAATTTGACCCATTAAAACTCATTCCGTATTTTATATAATCGTTTAAAAATTATTTTTAATGTTTAATTTTATTTTTAGTCACAAAAAAATAATTACCTATGTAAATGTAAGTCACAACAATAAAAGATAAAAATGATTAAACTGTTAAATCATGGGTAAAAAACATAAATATCTTAAAAAGTAATGAAAAAATTATTTTATGAGGATATTATATACTGCTAATAATAATTTCTTAATTTCTAGTTTTTTTTTCACATGCCACAAAATATGACTTTCTTTTAAAACTCGTTTTGATTATTTACATGAATGTCAAACCCCTCACTCATAAAAGGAGCCTCCCACACCCCCTTTTATTCCACTCAAAAAAGTTGTATACCTAAAATTAATCTAAAATATTTTCATACCAAATAAAATTATGTCACATTATTTAGATTATGATCAATAGAAATTCCCCAAATCCCATTATAACAATTAAGTGTTTTAAGATGAGATTAAATTCTTCTACGTAATTCTTTTAGCGTCGTTAATAATTCTTCTATATATACTACTTTTACAAATTATTAAATATTATTTATCACTATATTTTCATATTTTTTAAAGTCATTAATATTATTTAATATTATTATTAACATTAAATAATAGAATATTCTAATTCATTCAATCATTATAACATGCTTATGTTTGGGTCGGGTTTTCCACCAATATGAATAGTGTTATAATGATTATATCATTAATGATTAATAAATCCTAAAAATTGTTATATTATATAAAGATGATCAATTTAAGACATTTTCACACTTCTAGAATAAAAATAATATAATAAAAATATTAAATAAGTAGACTCATCTTATTAATTCTGGAATGTTCTTGTTTCAGTTTTATTAACCTCTTACATGAGCGATGCTATAAATTTTTTATCATGGATAGTTATGGAAAATTAATTTATATTAATATATTATAAAAAAAATATATAATTTATTTATTTATTTATGGAATGGTAAAATTAATATTAAACTTACCGTTACTAAAAAGATAATATTCGATAAATGTTATTGAAACAAACTCATTTTAAATTTCTTCTTTAAAAATCATACATTACAGTTCCACTAAATTAATATAAAACATTATAATTCATTATTGAAATTATATATTTAGTAAATTAGAAATTATGGGGATAATGATACTATTCTATAAGTACCTTGAGTAGGGTCAACAAACCAATGTAGTTTTAAAGGAATTAACTAAACACCTAGTAGAGGTAAAACGGAGGAAAGAAATATATATAATACTAAATGGAACTCAAAAAATGAAATATACTTGGAAAATGTTTTAAATAAATTATTTAATAAAACTAATTTTGTTATTTATAAATTTAAACCCACCACCATTTTAGTTGGGATTTTAGGGAATGGTTTTTCTTGTCAATTTTATATCTCTAAGAAATGTTCTGTATTGTGAAAATATCTTTCTCTACATGTTGTACATACTTACCCATTGACATAATAAATCATGATTTTCTATTTATTCATGGTATTTAGTGTTTTATTCCTTTTATTATTCAATAAAGTTTTTTTATTAAATTCATTCTAAATTGTTTATGGTTTTATACATTGAATTTTCATTCATTATGTCGTAAATTAATTTCCTTAACTAAGATATTTTGGGGTTTTATTATTATACCATTTATCTATTATATATGATGGTTTAGAATTTTATTTATAAAATTTAAAATTTATTATCAAAATTTTCATTTGACATCATTTTTTCTTTCATAAAAATGATACGTTATTAGGAATATTTCATTACATTTTAAACGCACATTTTCTTCTAGGTATATATTTTTCTTCCCATCAAGGATCAATGTTTTTAATTATAAACCCAAATATGATTCAACTCATTTTATCTTTTTATATTATTTTTAATTTACTTAAATATATTGCTATTATATTTTTTTTAATGATGTCAGTTTTCAATTAGGCATATTAAAATAATAATGGAATTTCACTTTCACACATGAATGTTTTTCTTTCACCCCAAATTTCCTTCTAAAAACCATTATTTCATTTTTTGAGTTCCATTATTGATATTAACTTCCAAATATTTTTTGAAAAAAATAATGTTATCTTATCGAAAGTTACTTTTGAATGTGGCCATTAACGGCATCATTTTATGATAATGTAAACAAATACTTTATGAAACATTATCTTATAATTTAGATTTCATTTTCCTCTTTATCTCTAAAATAAATATATTAATTGTAGTAATTATTTTTGAATCACACTATAAATTTTGTTATGAAATAAACTTTTTGGGTGATTAAATATTGAGTATTAACCAATATTAGTCATGAGGTCATTTTTGTGATATCATTGAAAAATATTATAAAACTCCATTCAATTCATGGGTTCTTTATGATTGGATATATGATGGATTTTTTTGGAAAAAAGAATATGAATTATCAGTATGATATTGGTGTGGTCCTATATAGCCCTACAATGCATTGGTTAGGGATTTATACCTTGTGATATAATGATATGAAGTGTGGGAACTATGTGGTTATTTATGTTCAAAAGATTTAGTGTGGACATGATATGGTTAGATATGTTCACATGATTGAGTATTTACACTATTAATTTTTTTTTCACTAGATAGACTGTGGGAATGACGTTGCAAGCTATGTTCAATTTTTTTTTATTTCTTATGCTTATTCTTATGACATATTTCTTTATTATATGATTATTTCATAAACCATTGTACATGATTATTATATCATTTTTATATACTCTTGACTCATAGTATATGTTTGATTATTTGATATTACTTGCCCTTCCATTACGCATCATAGAAAACTCTAATAATTCTATGTTATTTTTAATCAAATATTTCTCAAATAATCATGTTTACTCAAATACTTATGATATAAATCTTGATGAAATATTGGAATGTGTTTCGGATAGTAATATTTTGAGATCACTGATTATTATTTTTTCCTTAGGAAATTATAATTAAGAATATTTTTACAAGGAAGTCTTTTGTAAATATTTTAATGGGTGATGTTAAAGAAATTATGTGAAATATTTATTTTCATATATAATCTCCAAAGACAGTAAACCTTATGTTATGTGATGACGTAATTATTTTGAGATATAATGTATGAATTATGGAAGTACATTTATGTTTTACTTGAGACACATCTCTTATTATTAATGAAAACAATTAAAGTATTTTTTTTATCACCAGATACGGGAGTAGGGGATATGGGTAATTCTGTTGGTATCTGGAAAGGGTTTAGTATATTTTTTCTATTAGTTTAATTATTATTGGGAAAATAATTAGATAAAAAAGTTTCAGATCCTATGGATAAGTATAAATTTAGGGAATATCTTGAAATATTGTTAAAGTATTGAGTGTGTTGTTTACTATAAGAACATATCTATCTCGATAAAAAAATTTGATGTATTCTCTGACATAGTTAAACCTAAGAGAAATAATCCCTGATAAATTTCCATTGGGTATTAACTCAATATTTACTCAGTTTAAAACAATTTGTAATACTATTAACCTAGATCGAAACTCTATAGGGATATTTTTTTTGTGATTCACAAGCTCTTTATGAACTATTGTGAAGGATTTAAAGTGAATTTGATTGTGTAAAATGTTTTTGGTTAGGTTTGAGAACCTAATAAAAAAACCATGAATAACTAATATTTAAACATATATATATAAATAAGTTTTCTTATACACACAATCTATGAGGTACTAATTCTCAGTTTATAGTTCAAATATTAGCATTTATTAAATTATGTATTATAATTCCTAAAAAACATTTATTTATGTTATGGTTGTAAAAAAAGGAAATTGAGTTAATAATGGTTATGATGGGAAATGTTGTGATTATTTAAATGAGAAACATGATGGGATATAAATTGGTGTTTAAAATATTTTGGTTATTCTCACAAAGAAATTATGAGGTATGATTGACAACATGAAATTTAACAAACTATAAATATCATCAAATAAGAGAAAAATATGATTTCATATAACTTTTGGTGAAAATTATAGTTTTGGAAGGAATATTTGACTTCAAAAGTTTCAACAATATTGTAATAAACACCCAAGGGAATGTATTAAAAGAAAATTTTTGTTTCAATTATAGAATGATTTTCTAGAGATCATGATTGTAGATGATAGATAAAGTGGTCAAACTATACAATAAAATGTATAATGATAGAAACTAATGTTCTGCCAATAAATAAGTGCTTCAATTGGAATTTTTTTGGGCATTATATAAATAAATTCCCTAATACTATTGTCAATGATGATAATAGATTAAATTAACCCCAATGAACAAGTGAAAAATGAAAGTACTATATAATAATCATCGCTAAAGTGGACCTTGATAATTAAGGCACACATATCATCCAGTCTAACTTTGTTGATCTTCTTATTGGATTATTGTAACACACACTCCAATATATCAATGAAGATTCTTTAAGATCACAAAATAACCACCCTAATGATTTTATATTGGATTATTGGAGTAAAACACTAGTTGTATGAATATTTTATCCAAAGTTAATGTTTGTGGAAATATGCTACATGAAAATTTTATTATTATAGGCATTTTATGTGATTTTAGAATTAGATTGGCTATCATTACCCAGACTCCATTTTAATTACCAAAATATGGAAATCATATTTCATATTTTAAAAAACCATTGATCATATATCATCTCAAAGATGAATAATAAATATCTAGGAAAATCAATTCCATGTGTTTTAACACCCTATCTTGAGGAATATTTAGCTCAAATTATTTGAGAGAAATTCAATATTTATAATATTCATATTATGAGGGATTATATTTTTTTGTAGTCTTACATGAGATATTATGATATATATCTCATTAGAAATTAAATATTGAGATGTTTCTATCTATTAGACACCCCTTGTGATTTTTATTATTAAATGATAATTAATATTTTTGTGGATGTATTTTCTTTAGGGGAGGATGTAACTCAATTTAATTTAGAGTATATTTTTATTTATGTAAATTCTAGGAATATATTACTTTACACACAATATTAAACTAAAAAATACCATGAAACGTTTGATTATGATAAAATATTACAACAATAGTATATAGTATTAAGAATTAAAAAATTGGGTTATTACCTACTATGCATGATTACATCCCATGAAATCATGAAAATTTTATGGGGATAATAAATGAAAAATAATAATATATTAACAACATGGAAATTCCCTAGATCATCTTCACCTTTAATAATCACTATGATTTGAACTAAAACTTCAATGAAAAGGAAAATAGTTAAGGGATAAATCATTATGAAAAATATTTAATATGTAATGAGAAGTGTTTTTTGATATCTAAGAGTGGAATGAATGAATTATATTAGTAAGGTTATATGTATAAAAAATAATGATCGCTATAAATAAAGTCGTTGGATATATTTTCTTAGGATATAAATATATCCAATAGTTATACCGAATATTTGTATTTTTAGTAAAAAATTTATTTAATATATTTTATAAATAATAAATAATGGAAAACATATATTATTTAATTAAAATATTTTATTTCACAAATAATTTTATGCATTAAAATATAATTATTAAAAATTATTATATTAATATTCAAATAAATATATTAATATCAAAGGATAGATAAAATGTAATGTTTAGAATATAAATAATTAATTTTAATTGCATTTGGGTTAAGAAAAATTAATATAAATGATATATTTTTAAAGAACTCTTTTTTAGTGTTGTTCTTAATCTCTCATGGAGAATGATTTTCAGGAAATGTTTTGATAATACACTAAAAAAATAAATTATCATTTATAAAAAAATTTATTACTGTGCATGTAATTAATAAAAATCTATTTTTTTAAAGATATATTTTCATAAATTTTTTATGTGACCTTATATTAAAATTTAATTTCCTAAAAAATCATTAAATTTTGTCTAATAAAATGGTTTCTATATTTTTAATCATCTTATTTATTTTTTTATATAATTTTTTGTTTCAAGCATAAAATAAAAAGTTACCCGAGTAAATATTAGTTACCATGGTAAATAAATTATTTTTCAAAGAATTGTTCTTATAAAAGAATTTTATTTTATCCAAATAAATTAAATTGATCACTTTTAAATTATTATTATTACAATTTAAAGAAGATAAATATATTAACTAATTTATTAAAATTTATTTTCTTAGAAATTTATTTGATATAACATTAAAAACCCTTAATGTATAAAAGGGCTACTTTCTATAATAGCGGTTTCGTTTATATTTATAAAATTTGATTAAAATAAAAAATTATGAATTATAAAATTTTAAATGTATGAATTGAACATAATTTTTATATTGATCATGTCAAAATCATCCTATAGTAAATTTTTGGGAATGTTTTGAAATATTTTTTAGTTTAATAGTAAAAAAAGAGTTTTTACTAACACCATAGATTTTTTGTTATTTATCAAGATTTTATCATGAATTCATTTTTTATAAAACATTTTTCTAATGCACTAATCCTACACTCCTAAATCTGGTTCTATTAAACGATTCATTAATTAATATATTTGATTCAACGTGAGATGACTAAAGTGAAGCTTATATATATTCCCATAATTCATACATTATATACTAAAATAATCTCACTATACTGGAACACAAAGGTTTAATGTCTTTTGAGATTTGTTATATAAAAATAATATTTCACATAAAATATTTAACATCTCCCACAAATCAAATGTACAAAATAATTCATTTTAAATACATTTTCATTTATAATATCCTTGGTAAATGGAAAAAATAATGGGTGATCCCAAACACTCAATAAGAGAAATTAATATCAACCTATCATCATGGGATATATCATAAGCATGTGAGTAAACATAAGAATGGGGAAAATATATAATTAAAAAAACATTGAACAATAAATTCTATTCCTGATGCTTAGTAAAAGTAATTGTAATTTCAAATGATCCAACATATATGATGGCATAATAATGAAGAAATGTGTGATTATAAAAATGAATCACGATTTAAAAGATAAGAATATAACAAAGAAATATGTTATCAACATAAAAATAAGAAATAAAAAAAAGTTATACACATCTATCCCCATTATTCCCATTTCCTATATTAGGAATATAACTAATTAATTTTTTTACATCATCAATACTGTTAACAATATTATTGCATCACATAAATTCTAAATCTTTTGAACATAGCTATTTGTTTCATTCCCATGATTCATATCATTATCTAGTGAGATCTAAAACCATAACTAATTAATTAAAGGGTTATATAGTACCATAATATTCTCATATTGATAATATATATATATATATAATTATGAATGTGCTATATTAAAAATTTATCATATATCATTTCATAAATAACCCATGGAAGATTTCATAATTTTATCACTAAATGAACTCAACAGTTAGTTAAGATTATACCAAAAATACAATCATCCAAAAATAATATATTAAAACTGAATTTAGTTTGTGATTAATATAAAATTACTCAAAAGGAGTTGTATGTTATTGATCTAAAGGGAAAAATGGAAGTGAAATTGTGGAAAGATATTTCAAAAAATACCTTTTCATTATCAAAAAAGGATGATGTTTTTGTTCACTTTAAAAATTTTATATGATGATTTTGAAATGTTTTTTTTCAAAAACAATTTATAATTGAATCAAAATAATAGAACATTGAAAAATTCATAGTTATTTTTATGAGGAAATATGGAGTAGATGATAAAAATTCACTTGTGAAAAATGAAATTGATTTATTATTTTAAATGTCGTTTTTGAAAACTCACATTATTAAAAGAGTTAAAAAAGCAAAATTTAAATAACTAAAATATAAATTTAAATAACTAAAATATAAATATAAATATTTTAGGAGATAAAACATATTTGTTTATCCAATTAAAAATAGAACATTTCTGGTGAGAAAACTATGGGCATGAAATAAATAAATCCATTAGAAAGGGTACACAATATTTTTACAACATTCAATTTTTATGAAGGTAGAGATTAATCAAAGAGGAATGTTTTGATAATAAATAGTATATTTTACATATAAAAATATAAAAAATTATATAATAGATAAATGTTAATATAATATAAACAATAAAGGTATCAGTTAAAGAATGTATTTTATGTTTCAATGAGTTGAAATTGAGATAACAAAATCGTTATAGCTTTGGAATCATTTGAATAATAACTACATTAAAGAGGGAATAAAACTGAAACTTTAGTCACCATTAATAAAAAGTGAATAATGATATAATATATCAAATTTTACGTTCATTCAACTTATAGAATAAGATATGTGGACAATACAGAACATGTTTCCAAGAGGAAATTTTGATATTAAAAACCCTTACCAAAAGTCCCATTTCAATTAGTGTCTTTGTATAACTTCTTGAAGAACAAAATTTAGTGTATTAAATAGTTTTCTAGTAACTTTTTAAATTATATTTTATTATTTATGGTTCATTTTTTTATATTTATATAGTTTTTATCTATTCTCATACTTTATGGGTTCTTCGGTCATTTCCGCCAAAACTGCTTCAACTTGTTGATTGTGGTCAAAGCAGTGATATAATTGGTTTATATTCTACAAAATTTTATTTTATTTATAAATACAAGTTATATAATGACTTTTTTATGTTTTTTGTTTATTCTGCAGAACATTGTTGTATGATTTGTAAATATTGAATTTAAAAATAGTTTGTTTTGGTAACATTTATTTAACAAAACGTTGTTTAGTAATGTTGAGTTAAATATTTATATAGATATTACAAAAAACAAAACAATATTTTTATTTTAATATCACATCATAACCTGAATTATGTTTATATAACCGTATGTGATAGAAATTTATTGTATCACTCTTATTATTAGTTTAATCGACCTAAACAAGTACATTCTTCAATTCATGTATGATTTTTATTATAGAATGATTTTATTATTGACGCAAACAAAATTATGTTATAATAGTGAATGAATAAGAATATGTGATTTTATAATGATAGTGTTACTTAAAAATAATCATAATGATTTAAAAAAATTATAATGATAAATATTTTTTATAAAGAGTTAGAAGAATAATATATGAAACAATGATTAAAGTGAATAAAATACTTGCACTGAATAATTTAAGCTCCTTTAGAAACCACCCTTATTATGAAGTGATGGGGAAATTTATATATATCATAAGCTTAATAATGTAGAATACGTTTATTTTAAAATTATATGAGGTAGAATAACTAGAAGAATTCAATTTTTTGGAGATTATTTTTAGTGGTGGGGGAATGATACTTTGGTAAGTGAGGGGAGTGGATTGGGAAAATTTATAGGGACCAGATGCTTAATAATGTGAAAGGGTATTTTTTTAATAATGAGATAAGGTAGAGTAATGGGAGGTATTTGAGTTTTATTGGTTAATTTTATGAGGTTGTGGATGAATTATTTTATATGGGAGGGTAGTGTAAATCTTATAATGAAATAAAACATAATGTAAAATGAAAGAAAAATTACAATCCAACTTCACTAATAGTTGACTAATAGTGAATTAAATAATATGTTAGGTCAATGAAGTCCTCATAAACTCATTTTATAAATTGTTTTTAAGATATTTTATTTTTTTACATTTTATTTAACACTATTTCAAATTTTATCTTTTACCACGTCGACTAATATTTACCGAGGATATTTTTTATGAATAAAAATGAAATAATGAATTTAACTAATTTTAAATTGATAATGTCAAATAGGAAAATCATTTAATTGGATTAAATTTATAAATCTAATTATAATTAATTCGGAAATAGTAAATGTTTAATGTATAAAAGTTTATTAAAAAACAAATATTTTGAGTATAAAAACCAGTCTTTGATAAATTTATGATGATTACAAAATTTTCATGAAATTAATTTTTTTATTATATACTATATTTGAGTGACTTTTCATTAAATGAAAAAAAATACTAAATTCAACTTTGTTAATACTCAATTAAAAATATAATTTTTAGTAGTATAAAATATTACTTTAGGTTCCAAAATGTCAAACATAGGATCATAATTTTAAAATAATATTTTTAAATTTATTATTTTACTCTTTAAATAGATATTTGTTTCAAAATAATAGTTTATAAATATTTATGTCATAAATTCATCATGATAAAGGAATAAAAGATACAATATTATTAAAAACCATATTTTTTTTGCAGTTGGTATTCTAGAATGAGTTTTGTGTCTTTTGATTACATTTATATACAGATATTTGAATTTTAATAAAACATTTTATTACATCTTATTCATTTTTAAACATGGAATTTATGTAATAATATAATAATATATCTTTTTAATTGATATGTTCGTAACAGTTTCCCTCTTTATTTAAAACCCTGAAACTTTAGGGTGATATTATTAAATATAATTATTCAGTAGGATAACATTACATGACAGGGCACCTAGTATATTGATTGTCTGATGTGAGTACTCATAAGTGGATTATAATTCATTTGAGGAAGTTCTCACTTAGTATTATCTTATTTTGGATATTACAAGATCATACCCTTCTATATGAATTCCACATGTTTATGTATCATCAGATATTCCACTATATGATCATGTGTAATGGTATGTAGGTTTTATGACTTTGATTAATTTATTTCAGTATTCAAACTCTTATATTACTTACCAGAACCGTGATTCCACATGTTTATGGGAAGTAGGGTATGTTGGGTTAATCGTGTATGAAATATTATTAATAGATAAGTTGAGGATATATTTTCCCTTTCATATATATGGAATTTGATATCTAAGAACATTGATTGAAATGAAACTAACCCTATAAATTCCATGACCATTGTGTATCGAGGAATTTATTTTAGATTGTGAAGGAAAGATGTATCAAGCACGTAGGTTGAGGTCACATTTTTCAAACATTCTTGTTGGGATATCATGATAAAGGGATTATACTACATAGAACACATATGTGGTTATTTTACTTAATACATTAACTATTATCTCTTGGGGGCCTTGTTCCATTGAAAGATAGAAATCATGAACTTTAGGAATGCTTGCCTAATTGGAATAATAAACAAGACTGGAGGGTCACACACAATGTGTTTCTATTAATATCAATTATATTATATATCAATTTAATTATTTGAGTAAATATTTTTCTCAAAATCATTGAGTTATTTTGTTTTTATCTCACTGAATGAAAATATTAATTAATATTTATTTTCCAAAATGTGAATAAAATATTAATTTTATTTATTGAATATTTAGTAAATATTTATTTACTATTCAATGAATACTATATTTATTTTTGAAAAAATATTTAATTACATATTTATTTAGGTATTCATTAACTTCTATGGAAGGTGAATTTATAAATATTTTATTCAGTGATAAATATTCATTTACCAGACAATAAATGAATATATATTATTGTGCCAGTTAAAGCATGCCATAAAATGATAATATCATGATTATATAAAATTGTGTAAGAAATGGTTTATTATATTTTTTATGTGTTGGTATACAATTAAATAAATTTTTTCAACTTGAACCATAAACCCATAAATAGATGGTAACATCTATTGTATAGGGCTAATCGAAAATTAATAATCGTCTTACACACCCCAATTCTTCCTAAAATCTCCCCTTAGATCCTAATATCAAGACTGGGAAGAAAATGAGAGAATCCTTAAAGCCTAACTAAACTATAAGTGATCAATATGTACAATATATGATGATTGTTCCACCACTATAGGACACTGAAATCAATTAGTTTTGTTCAAAGATAAATGGACCACATGTGGATCACTATAGGAAGTATTCTACACTTGGATCCTACAATCCCAATGGTTGTAATCTGAAAAGGGTTTTCAGATGATCAACAATATCCCCAGATAAATATTGTAAGATGAGGTATTATTTCTTTAGATCTATTTAAATTAATTATAAATTTACCATGAAAAATATTTTCTTTTAGGGTTACAGGATATTAGAATTAGATATTGGATGGAATAATTTAATTGTTGATGATATTAACATCATGCATAATTAGTGAATGATCCATCGAATCTGACAAAACCATTATGGTTTTTTTTCTACTAGTCACTTTTGCTGAATATGGATCCTTCATGTGACATCATGGGGTTCACATTTAAAATTTAAAATAACTAATTTTATTTTTGATCAATTATCTATAATATTGGATATATATTTCACTTCTAAAACATTTATTCGATAATCCATTTTTTCATTAACATGATTTTGATATATTAATTATCATCATTCGTCATTTTATTTTATAAATGACTAATAATAGATAAATAAAGAAAATAGATTCCATTGGGAAGTTCCAAGGATTCTGGACGGTGAGATAGGGCAACAGAGTGTGTATTCAAAGTACACGTCATGTATCCAAGTGCACTACACCTGGACATGTCAGAGGATACATGATTCACTGT
Source organism: Viscum album (assembly GCA_963277665.1). Lineage (NCBI taxonomy): Eukaryota > Viridiplantae > Streptophyta > Magnoliopsida > Santalales > Viscaceae > Viscum > Viscum album. Next base: position 1,585,538,133 of record OY728128.1, on the reverse strand, counting down.
GAAGATATTAAATGTAGTGAATTTATTGAACACCATGTTTAGATTGGGCCAACCTAGAACACATATTTTAAGATTATGTGGAATTTAGAACACATACACATTGTGTAGTCTCCATGGTTTTGATATAAAATTCTCATAACCATGTGATCAAATACATGATTTCCAACCACTTGAGACTGATAACCTATTTAATTAAGGAAACAAAATTCATGGATCTAGTATAAATTATGTGTTGTTTATTTATTCAAATTTCTGAAATATAAATAGATTTATTTAAAGGATTATGAAGACACATAAAAAAATAAATCTAATTTTTAGCATTTTAGTACACATTGTGCAGTCCCATGATGAAAAAACATTCCTAGCTATTTAACTAATTGTACAGACATACAATAAGCATGACACATAGAATGTATCTAGTTTTTACACATTATTTAGTCTAGTCAAGATACATTCTGATGCCCCATGTTTTGTCCCAGATATATGAAAAATGATGAAGAGTGAAAGTAGCTCAATAGTACATGTCAAATAGTTTCCCAATAAAAACAGAATTAAATTACATAATTTTTTTTAATTTTTTCATCAAAAACTTATTATGTTGATTAGATCCTGATATATTACACAATGTATTAATGGATTTCAAGAATTAATAATGTTTAATTTATTTATATTAATTATCATTAATTATTTTTCATTCTGTTTATTTTCCCTAGACAAATTAATGATGGGAATCTCCAAGAGAATTCAAATAGTAATTAAGATAAAAGGGAATTAATTAATTAATTAATGAAAGAACATTTATCTAAATAATAAATAACAAATTTAAATTAATGTTAACCGGGGTTCTTATACATATTCATTTCATGTGTATGAAAGATCATGAGATATACCAATACATATATATTTGTTGGTTTAGTCTAATTTAATTTATTGCATGTTTTTAAAATTATTAGTTAATAAATAATAATATGGTGGCTTGATATCCATATATCCTTACATTATTATATAGTAACTATATGTGCAAGGTGATTTATGTAATTCCCCATAACTAATCCTTTGGTTCCCATCACCTGCATATGGGTTATAAATACATGATTAATCACTTATGTAAAGTCCACTTAATATTTACAACAAAAGTAAATAATATATCATTAAATATTTACAGCTAATAAATAAAAATACATCCACTTAATATTAAGTTAGAATAAGCCTTACATTATTGGATTGGGAATAAAACCACATAACTATGTGTTTAGACAATAATAGGATAGAAAACTACATTTATTGGGGAGTTCTCAATATAGTTTTAGGCTGACTTAACAAAAACTGTATTTAATATAACATATATTGTTTTCACCAACACAAACATGGAGGCAAGTGTTGGGTAAATACTAGTTTGTTTTTCTATTGGGAGGGGGGGTCCACTCAAGGATTCCCGGCGCTATTAGTTTGTAGTTGGATATATATCGTACCTAAATACATTTTTATTATTTTCATGGTCATATTATGGATCATAATGAATGGAAATATGGATCAATGCCTATAGAATTCATTAAATAATGGGACATTACATGATTAATAGTGAGGGCCGCCGAGACTTGATTAATTATTGGGAGACTTAATAAAATCAAATTCATTATGTCTCATATTATTCATAATCAGCTGAAGTATTAATAATCTACTATTCTTTAATTATAGAATAGTGGATATTTTATCATTCATGTTAAACCTTTGACACATCTTAGAGAAAGGCCCTCTCCTAACTAGAATTAATTTATATTAATGGTTTAAATGCATACAGGTTTTGTTGTTCCATGAATGGAAATCTTACATGCTATAATCCTCACTGCCTGAGCCACCTATAGAGGAGGATTGTGATAAAGAGTTCATGGTCATTAAGAAACATTTGAGTTATGTGGTAGACGTTCAGTGTTTAATACATTCATCTATGTCAGGTGAACTGATGAAGTCTCATAAATACATGGATTCTTTTATAATATTCTAGCATCTCCATGGTCTATATCAATAGAGGAATAGATTAGAAAAGTTTGAGATATCTAAGGTGGAATTTCAGAGTAAGCATTGGGAATGTGGAATAGATGATCCTCACATAGGAAAAATCATTAGCAACATTGAGTTCTCAATGGTTATAGAGATTAAATTTGTTGAAGAACTATCCCTGATCTCATTCTTCCATTACTCATATAGAGCTTAAACATCTTTGTAATTAATTTCAATATAAACAATAGTGATAAGTCACTCCCAAATCTTATTCCAATAATACACCAAGATCATAAATACAGGAAGAATAAAAAATCATTCATCCTTTTGGTGAATAAAAGGAATGTCCATATAGATGTATTTAAACCCATAACATGTTCAAAATGACCAATTAAGAAGATAATGATCAGGGGACTATCAATGGAATTGGATGATATCTATTTCATATATTTAAAGAAGGGTTTCTAGAAGAAAAATTGAACCCAAATAAAGAATCTTTGGGAATATTTTGTGGGTTGTCATCAGGTGATATTAATATGTTTTTAAAATTTGGTATTAGATAAAACATATGGTTCTCACTTATATATTGAAATAGAAAAACCAAGAAGATTCTATAAGATTTCATGGGGGTAGGTAGATCTATGAGAAGCCAATGGATTCATTCACTTGGTCATGGCCAATTTAGAATACAAACTTAATTTTCCAATAATATTTATCTTTGCTTTAAAATATCATTATTATTCCATCTATTACAATTTTTTTTTTGTATTTAGACTTGATAAATGGATTGATTTCCAAAATTGAGGATAAATGTTTCTTTTTTACAAGTATAGAACATGTTATAGTAAGATAAATTTAAATAATGGTATTTATGTGTTTTATTAAATGAGCCATGTATTTGAAATCACTAAGGGAACTTTTTCACCTAACTCATACCATGCATAACTTTGGAATCAGTGACTAGTTTATATAAATGAATTTTTTGACTAAATTATAGAAAGATCGATGTTTGGATATTTTTGAACTAAAACAACTTGGTATGTTTCACAAATTTTTACAAAGAAAAATGATCTAAGAAACATTTAGTTAAAGACGTGAATGTGCCAAAGAGAATAATGATTTTCTTCACGCTGAAATGTGTTGACCATTTCCTATAGAAGCGATGGTGGGAACTCATAATTAATAAATATTGCTGAAAATTTTAGTAGATATTGACATTTATACTTGATGATGTATAGGTAAGACTCTTTTAAGAGATTCATGGAATGTAATAATCAATTTGAGAATGATATTTTTATGAATTTTATGAAATTAAGCTCAAACCATAGTGGCGAATATATTAATCAAGACTTCATTGATTATTTTTATGTGTTTGGGATTTTATCTTAACTCACTCCTCCACACACAATTAAATGGAATAGTATGATAATAAGGAGGAATCACAATTTGTTTGACATGGAAAGATAAATAATGATTCATGTTTTTATTCCATTATCCATTTGGGAAATAATAATATTAAAACTACAATATATAATAAAATGACACCAAAATAGAGTGAATGTCGATATTTTTACTAGATATAGTGTAGAAAAACACTCAGGTTGTCTTAATTATATGTGTGATATTGAAAATAATTTTTATGGCATAGTCAAGAAACAAGCTTGTACCTCAATAAATGTTTTTTACCTTTATGAGATACCTTAAGGAAATAAGGGGATATTACCTATACAAAATGCCAGAGAAAATCATAATAGTGGAAAGACATACTTCATTTTATGATATGGATAACATATCAAAAAGTGATATTATGAGTTAGATAGACTTTGATGAAGTCTAGGATCATGGTGAAAAAAAGTTAGCGCATGAACATATTTCACAATGGACCATAGAAGAAGATGTTCTAGACACATAAGTACAACATATGAGTAAAAGAGATGTTAGATAATAATAACAATATATTTTTCTAGTCATAGACGATTGTAACTAATTATTTATAAATAATGTTCCCATAACCTATAAAGAAATAGTATGTCACTTAGATGTTTTAAATTGGAAAGATTCTATGAAATTTAAAATGGATTCCATTTACCAAAACTATGTATATATTTTGTTATATCCTCCAATGGATTTAAATAGAGTTTGTTGTAAATGGGTATTCAAGAAGAAACTAGTCATGTTTTGAAGAGTCAACACATAGAAGGAAATATTTGTTAGAAAATGGTTTAAACATATCCAAGGTATTTACAATGACAAAAAAAATTTCATTGGGTTTTATGTCGAAATCCATCAGAATTATACATTCCATTTTGGATTTCCATGGCTATTATATTTGAAAAATGGTTGTAATAAAAGATTTAATTAATTGGGACCATTAAGGAGATGTCTAAACGACACAACCCTAAGTGGGTTTTTACTCCAAAGGATATCAATAAGGCATGAAAATAGTAAAGAGTCATTTATGGATCAATGAACGAATCAATGTCATGGAATTTTTTTTGATTAATCTATAACATAATTTTGTTTTATAAAATCAAATTTGATCCTTGTGTCTAATTTATTTTTTTTGGGAGTGTGCTAATTTTCATAATAGAATATTTCAAATTCAAACTATATGTTGGAATCAAAATACCAATCTTATATTCTGTTAAATCATTGTTGAATAAATTATTCTCTATAAAGGACTTAGGAGAATCATCATATATTATTGGTATCATGATACATCATGATTTATCCAAGAGACTAATCATCTTATGTCACAATATATATATTATTGATATATCAAACATATTCTGTATGGAACAATCAAAGAGGGTACTGTTTCCAAATTCCAAATGGAATTTATCTTTCTACGAAAATTTGTGTTGAGATGAATGTAGAATATAAAAGGACAAGTATCCCATACAAATCAAGGATTGGGTCCATCATGTATGCTTTTCTATATACTTTTCTAGATGTCACCTACACCTTAAATGTGGTAGGATGATATAAATCTAGCATAGGTGACTACCATTGGATAGATGTCAAGACTATCCTAAATTATATAAGTCATATTAAGGATATGTTCGTAGTATATAGAAGAGATGTTGGAATTTTCTTTAAATGATAGGAATATTCTTTTTTAAAAACAATTCAAGTTGAGTTAAAATTGTAACATCCCAAGTAAGTGATGAATAATAGATATTTTTATCTATGTCTATTAATGATTAAGATAGTGTTTTAGAGGCTTAAAATGAAAATAAATACAATCTTATGCATGGAATACACTAATATTCTTAAAAGATTATTTTACTTCCTTATGATGGAAAACCCTTTTTAAATCTATCTTTTGACAATTTTGTAAACTATGTTTGTCAAAATAAACTTATTCGTTATGATTGGGACATCAAAATTTACTTTGTGTGAGTTTTTGGTATTTTTCTGACAATGTTCATTTTTTAATGAATAGTGAAAAATACTTCATTTTACATCAAAACTGCTTTTTAATCTAATTTATTTATATGATTAGATTATCTTTTGAATTGGTTTTGAAGTGAAATTAGAATATATTTTTACCATTTAATCCAATGGTGGTCATTGGAATCAATTTCACTTTGAAATTGGACTTAAACTGGTGTCAATATTTTGATACTTATTGTTTCATAAAAACGTGCTATTTTCTCTGACAGCGGGAATTAATTATTAGATTAATTAATTTGACTTATATGTATTGAATTTTGTAAAATAGACTTCATTTTTGAATTCGGAATATCAAATATAGCTTAGGGTGAATTTTTTGTAATTTTCTGAAAAACATCAATTTTTGATGAATAGTGGAACCACTAAGTGGTAGTTAAAGAAACTGATTTTTCGTTTAAATGAAACTTTGCCACTTTTGTGTTGTTAATTTCAAAAATCCGACATTCATGGTTGTCATTAAGAAGTAAAATGTGGTTCAATGGGATTAAAATAATATTTTGGTGAATAGTAACTTATTAAGTTTTTAATCGCGATTAGTGGTAATTAGGGTAGTTTAAGGTATAAATAATGCTTTAATAATATGAAATGACCTAGAAACATGTCCTACCCTCATTGGTTGTGTCATGGCCGACCAAGAAAAGCCATGGGTCAACTTGGGGACCCCATGGATTCAATTTGGTTGGGAAATGACATAAATAACTTTTTATTTAATGTAAAAGTAAAAATGACACAAACATAATATGTTTTACGAAAAAAAAATTTACATGTGGTTAGAAAGATAAGATTTTTGATTATAAATAGTCATTGGAAATATAAAAAGATTTTCTACATCATAGTATTTTTTTAATAATTTTTAGACATTACATAAATTAAATTATTTATGACATAATAATGATGCAGCGATGACACCATTATTTGACGATTTAAAAAAATGGAAAGATAATGTAAAATCTATGATCTACACATGTCCAAAACCAATTGGATGAGTGGATTTAGAACCCTTATCACCTTTACAGGAATTATATCAATGTGGGACCTTTTAAAACCGAAACACATTTTCAAATAAAGTAATATTTCTTTACTTTCCAAAAGTGCCCCTCCTCTCCGCTTATAAAAGGCCCCCACCTCTACCTCATTTCACACACTCCTCAAGCCTTTGGCTCAGCCAACCCCTGCCCATTTACTCTCTCCACATCCCTCTCCTCATCCTAGAGGATTTCCTTTGGGCAGAATCCTTTCAAGGAAGCCTTTAGGCTCAAATCAAAAGGAGTTACACTTTTAAAGGTAATTCATTCTCTCATGTTCATTTGTTTTATTTTGCTTCTCCAACCCCCTAAACTATTTTTATTTACTTCTTTTGTAACAAAACCAGTATCATCAATATACTAGGATGTTGTTGTAATATTTATTTGAGCTACACTCTCACACAACTACATCAAATGGTTAAAGAACATACGGTTTCCATGGATGACAAAATTCTGCCTCCTGAAACGATGATTGTTCAATACTCATTTAACACCTTCAAAGGTGGCCATTATGATGTCACTATTTTTATATATGATATATAATATGTTTATGTTTTCCTTAAGCTTCTGTTTTTTCATTTTGGGAATACCTTTATGGTTTCCATTATGGGTAAACACGATATCTTCATTTTAGGAAGTGCGGACTACCGCCCCCTGAAATTGATTTGATTCGTTAATACCATATGTGGGATGTGTAAATGATAAAGTTAATGATATTATATATGTTATTATACTGGAATTATAATATACTCTTATATCATTATGATTTCATTCCAGAAAATATGAAATAGAAATGGAAGTAGCGTTCATGCGTACGTACGGCTTACCGTCTCCATGAACGGTGCATTTCATTTCTTACCTCTAAATGTGATGTAATATTATAAATACATGTATATGATGAATATATATGATATATATGTTATCCAAATCAATAATATCATTCTGGATATAACGAACCCATGACCAAATTAACAACATGTAAGTGTAAGAAGTCTATTTTTGACTTAAGAACCAAATACTGACAAAATGAACATTATTAACTTAAATGATTACATGATGTTCATAACATGGTATAAAAGGAATAATGAACTTGAAAAAGATTCATAAGCAAGTAGAGATTAACTCAAGTTTATTATTCAGGAGATTAAAGAACGGTCGGGTCAAGTCGGATACGTGGTATGGGACGTCGTCTCAATCTCCTTTCATTGAGGCATATTTTATTTTATACACAACTTTCTTTTATACGGTGTATAAACCCCTTTGACTTTTAAGTTTATTCAAAAGGAATATTTTTTATAGGAAACGTTTACTAAACGACAAAAGGGAATGTTTTTGTCGTACGTATGTGGTGACAACGACTTCTCTGCCGTCGTGACCGTTATTTGAGTTTCGGCTTCCTCTACAAGCCATACCTTTTTTTTAAACGAAAAATAAATACCATGTTTTACTTTGGTATTGAAAATGGTTTTCATAATGTTTTTATTATATCAATGTGTTGTATTGATATCTCGTGATTGAAATGTGGAAATGTTATGTTTTCTTTATGCATGTTTTATGTGATATGATTATGTTATGGTTCTTGGGCATTATTATGAAGATGGGTGGTTCCGTGATAAACTAAGGGCGGGTGAGCCCGTTATAGCTCTCCAATGCATTGGGTAATGCGAAGGAGTGAAACGTTAGGGTTTCTCCGAAGATATTTTAGGGAATATACTGTGATAGGTATTTCAAACGTAACCAAGAGGGTTACTCCCTACGTAAGAATGTTATGAATGCCTCAAGTTACCTTTATGTCTTATGATTTCTATGATTTATTAATGATTTTATGAGATATGTTAAAGAGACTATGTTTTATGGGTAAAGTATGATTTCATTCTTATGTATATATGAACTCATGTTTCCTTTCCATGTTTTTATAACCCATACTGAGCTTTTTATGCTCATCCCAAGTTTTTTTTTTGAAATGTTTTTCACAGGTCAAAGGAAAGGTACATGATATGATGATAGTGTCAAGGAAGTGTCAAGAAATAATCCATGTTTTATTTTAAATGTGTTACCATTGATGGGAATGAAAAATATTATCTTTATGTAACCACTTGGTTTATATGTGGAATGTAATGCAAGTTTTATGATCTAATTCTCTAAAACTCTATACCCGAAAAGATCCTCAATGTGAAATCTTGTAATAACTCAAGATTAAGTAAGGTTTAAGGCTGGGGCCTTATAGTTGGTATCAGAGGTCGGTTTAGATAACTTTAGGAGTTAGAATTCTATTAAATGATTATCCAAATTTTTTTTTGATATAGCATTTAAAGATTACCATGTTGCTTCATCTAAGACATGTTTGTTCAGAATGGTTTTCCGCAGAGGAAACAGGGAAGCAGTGCTAGGAAGGCATACAGAAGGAAATAACCTTCCGAATCAGCATCCCGAGATGGTCGGAATTGGAACTGAACAGTTTGTTGCAGTAATGGCATAGTTGACTCAAGCAATAAATGGTGGTGGTATCCATGCACAAGATCAGCCAGATCAACCGCAGAGGAACATGTCAGTGGTGGAACATTTCATGAGGCAACATCCACCATCATTCAGAGGATCATCTGACCCTGTGCTAGTTGAAGGGTGGATTAAAGCACTGGAGAAGATTTTTGATGTCATGGGGTGTTCAGACAATCAAAAGGTTAGTCTTGCTATTTACCGTTTGGAGGGTGAAGCAGATCAGTGGTGGTCTATAGTTAAAAATATCAGGGACGCCGATGAGATTGATGCTCTTGACTGGGATGAATTCAAATATATGTTTCTTGAGAAGTATTTTCCTAAGGCTGTTCGACATAGGATGGAAAAACAATTCTTGGAATTGAGGTAAGGGGAAGACTCAGTGGCTACCTATGAATAAAGGTTCACTCGATTGGCAAGGTATGCTCCAAATTTTATCCGAGACCTTGATACTAAAATCAATCGTTTTTACTCAGGATTAAATCCAAAATATCGAAGGGCATTAGATTCTCGTGAGTTTAAAAGTTATGAAAAGCTTGTTCGATGTGCTGAGAAGGTGGAAATGGAGTTTTCCGATGACCAAGTTTTCTATAACAACCAGCAGAAGAAGAGACCGAGGTGGCAGGAGAAAGGTAAGAATTCTTCAAAAAAGTCTGATGGTAAGAGAACTAAGTTTCCAGTTTGTGAAAAATGTGGCAAAATGCATGCTGGGGAATGTCTTCTGAATTCTGGAAAGTGCTACCGATGTGGTAAGATGGGACATAAGGCTCGTGATTGCACTGAAAAGGATCAAGGTGAAGGTAAGAACAAATTTGATTTATAGTTAGTGAAATGTTATAAGTGCAATGAGATGGGTCACTATGCAAACGAGTGTCCGACAAAGAGCTTGAGTGATGGGAAGCAGTTAGACTACAAGCAGAAAGGGGTGGTGAAATCCTTTGCAACTACTTCAGCAGATGTCAGGCCATCAAATGAAGTGGTATCAGGTACTTTGTTTGTTTTTTTATATTATGCCAGTGTGTTGTTTGATTCGGGGTCTACACATTCTTCCATCTCTGAAACCTTTTCTAGTAAAATGGGAATACCATCTCAAAAATGACTCCTGAACATTTGGTAAAAACACCTGGGGGGAATGTTGAGGCAAAAAGAATTTATAAGAATCTTCCTATCCTTATCTGTGGAAAGAACCTACTTGCAAACCTTATTTTTCTACCTCTAGTAGAGTTTGATGTTATCCTAGGTATGGATTGGCTCTCTATTTACCATGCAAAGATTGACTGTAGAGCTAAAGAAGATTCTTTTCAGAAAGACTTTCAGTTTGTTTACAAGAATGAACCCTTACTTTTTATAACATATCAAGAGGCCGAGAAACTTGTAAAAGATGGAAATGAATGTTACCTTGCACACGTCATTGAAAATAAAGGAACTGTTCAGATTAATGATGTGCTAGTGGTAAATGAGTATCCTGATGTTTTTCCTGATGAGTTTCATGGAATAATACCAGATCGTGAAGTTGAGTTTACTGTTGACTTAGTTCCTGATGCTAAGCCAATTTCAAAACCCCCTTATCGAATGGCACAAATTGAACTTTTAGAGTTGAAGGAGCAATTGCAAGATTTATTAGAGAAAGGTTTCATTAGACCTAGAACATCACCATGGGGTGCTCCTGTTTTATTTGTTAAAAAGAAAGATGGTTCTATGAGAATTTTCATTGATTATAGAGCCTTGAATAACATCACTGTTAAGAACAAATATCCTTTTCCTCATATCGATGATTTGTTTGATCAGCTCCAGGGAACTCAGTTTTTTTCAAAGATTGACCTGAGATCGGGGTAGCATCAGCTGAAGGTAAAGGAGGCAGATATTCCAAAGACCGTGTTCCGTACGAGATATGGCCATTATGAATTTGTAGTAATGCCTTTTGGTCTACCCAATGCACCTGCTGTATTCATGGACTTAATGAATAGAATTTTCCATGAGTTCTTGGATAAGTTTGTGGTGGTTTTAATTGATGATATTTTGGTGTTTTCTAAAAGTAAAGAGGAGCATGAAAAGCATTTAAGGGTTATCTTGAAAACCTTAAAAGAAAAGAAACTGTATGGTAAATTCAGAAAGTGTGAGTTTTGGTTGCAACAAATTTCTTTCCTTGGTCACATTGTTTCTAAAGATGTAATAACTGTTGATCCTGCAAAAACAAAAGTTGTGGAAGAATGGCCAAGACCCACAAATGTAACCGAGATTCGTAGCTTCCTTGGTTTGGCGGGCTATTACCGAATATTTGATAGAAATTTTTCACGGTTATCTAGTCCAATGACTAAGCTAACTCGGAAGGGTGTTAAGTTTATCTGGACAAAAGAATGTGATGATTGTTTTCAGGAATTGAAAAGAAGATTGGTGAATGCTCCAGTTTTAGCACTACCTTCCAGGAATGGTGAGTTTGTTATATACAGTGATGCTTCATTGAAAGGACTTGGTTGCATCCTAATGCATAATGATCAGGTAATTGCTTATGCTTCACGACAGTTGAAAACTCATGAGGTAAATTACCCTACACATGATTTGGAATTAGCTGCTGTTGTTTTTGCTTTAAAAATTTGGAGGCATCATTTGTATGGAGTAAAGTGTGAAATATATACCGATCACAAAATTTTAAAGTATATATTCACTCAGAAAGAGTTAAACATGAGACAAAGGAGATGGCTGGAATTAATCAAGGATTGTGATTGTACAATTCATTACCATCCGGGAAAAGCAAATAAAGTGGCTGATGCTTTGAGTCGAAAAAGTAATGCTTCATTAACAATGTTTCGTTTGGAAAGTGATCCTTTGGTTAAGGATTTGATGAACTTTGGCATAGAAGTTGTTGGTGCAGGAAGTCCTTCTGTTTTGTTTCAGGTATCAGTGAGATCTTCTCTATCAGATAGAATCAAGCAAGCACAGAAGCAAGACAGTGAGTTGCAGAAAAAGGTAGAGCTGGTTCAGAAAGTTAAGTTTCCTGAATTCAACATTGATAATGATTGTGTTTTGAGATTTGGGAAGAGATTGTGTGTGCCTTGTGATTCAAAGTTGAGGAGAGAGTTGTTATGTGAAGCTCATAGTTCTCCGTTTTCAGTTCATCCGGGCAGTACTAAGATGTATAGAGATCTGCGGGAGTATTACTGGTGGGATGGAATGAAAAGAGACATTGTTGATTTTACTGTGAAGTGTTTGACATGTCAATAGGTTAAAGCAGAGTGGCAGTTACCGAAAGGGATGCTTCAGCCTTTACCAGTGCCAGATTGGAAATGGGAGAGTATATCCATGGACTTTGTTGTTGGATTACCGAAGACATCTCGAGGTAATAATGCAATCTGGGTTATTGTTGATCGCTTGACCAAATATACTCATTTCCTTTCTATACGAGATACTTTATTTCTTGATAAACTTTCCCGTTTGTATCTTAAAGAGATATTCAGGTTACATTGAGTTCCTCTCTCCATTGTATCGGATCGTGATCCCAGATTTACTTCTAACTTTTGGAAAGGCCTTCAGAAGTCGTTGGGTACTGAATTAAATTTTAGTACAGCTTTTCATCCTCAATCAGATGGGCAGTCAGAACGAACAATTCAGACATTGGAGGATATGCTACGAGCTTGTTCGATGGATTATCAGGGAAGTTGGGACCAACATCTTTCTTTGGTTGAATTTTCATATAATAACAGTTTCTATTCCAGTATACAGATGGCACCATTTCAGGCATTATATGGGAAGCGGTGTCGAACTCCAGCTTTCTGGGATGAAGTGGGTGAAAGGAAGTTGTTGGGACCATAATTGGTAGAAGGGATGGCAGAAAAAGTTCAGCTGATTCAGAAACACATGAGAACAGCTCAGAGCAGGCAGAAGAGTTATGCGGATAACCGGAGGAAGGATCTATCTTTCGAGGTAGGTGATCATGTTTTTCTCAAGGTTTCTCCTTGGAAAAGCATGATGAGATTTGGTAAGAAAGGAAAGTTGAGTCCAAGGTTCATTGGACCATACGAAATTCTGGAGAGAGTTGGATCAGTTGCATACTGAGTGTCTTTACCTCCGAGTTTATCTCAGGTACACAATGTTTTTCACATTTTGATGTTGAGAAAGTATATGCCAGATCCATCTCATGTTTTGAGTCCAGAGGTAGTTCAGCTGGAAGAGGACCTATCTTATGAGGAACAACCGGTCCAGATTCTTGACCACAGGGTGCAAGTGTTACGGAATAAGGTGATTAAGCAGGTAAAGGTTTTGTGGAAAAACCACATGATTGAAGAGGCAACATGGGAATCTGAAAATGCAATGAGGGATAAGTACCCCCATTTATTCGATAAGTAAATAAATTGCGGGGACGCAATTTTCTAAAGGGGGGAAGGATGTAACATCCCAAGTAAGTAATGAATAATAGATATTTTTATCTATGTCTATTAATGATTAAGATAGTGTTTTAGAGGCTTAAAATGAAAATAAATACAATCTTATGCATGGAATACACTAATATTATTAAAAGATTGTTTTACTTCCTTATGATGGAAAACCCTTTTTAAATCTATCTTTTGACAATTTTATAAACTATGTTTGTCAAAATAAACTTATTCGTTATGATTGGGACATCAAAATTTACTTTGTGTGAATTTTTGGTATTTTTCTGACAATGTTCATTTTTTAATGAATAGTGAAAAATACTTCATTTTACATCAAAAATGATTTTTAATATAATTTATTTATATGATTAGATTATCTTTTGAATTGTTTTTGAAGTGAAATTAGAATATATTTTTACAATTTAATCCAATGGTGGTCATTGGAATCAATTTCACTTTGAAATTGGACTTAAACTGGTGTCAATCTTTTGATACTTAATGTTTCATAAAAACGCGCTATTTGCTCTGACAGCGGGAATTAATTATTAAATTAATTCATTTGACTTATATGTATTGAATTTTGTAAAATATACTTCATTTTTGAATTCGGAATATCAAATATTTCTTAGGGTGAATTTTTGGTAATTTTCTGAAAAACTTCAATTTTTGATGAATAGTGGAACCACTAAGTGGTAGTTAAAGAAACTAATTTTTTGTTTAAATGAAACTTTGCCACTTTTGTGTTGTGAATTGCAAAAATCCGACATTCATGGTTGTCATTATGAAGTAAAATGTGGTTCAATGGGATTAATATAATTTTTTGGTGAATAGTAACTTATTAAGTTTTTAATCGCGATTAGTGGTAATTAGGGTAGTTTAAGGTATAAATAATGCATTAATAATATGAAATGACCTAGAAACATGTCCTACCCTCATTGGTTGTGTCATGGCCGACCAAGACAAGCCATGGGTCAACTTGGGGACCCCATGGATCCAATTTGGTTGGGAAATGACATAAATAACTTTTTATTTAATGTAAAAGTAAAAATTACACAAACATAATAGGTTTTACGAAAACAATTTTTACATGGGGTTAGAAAGATCAGATTTTTGATTATAAATAGTCATTGGAAATATAAAAAGATTTTCTACATCATAGTAGTTTTTTTATAATTTTTAGACATTAAATAAATTAAATTATTTATGACATAATAATGATGCAGCGATGACATCATTATTTGACGATTTAAATAAAATGGAAAGATAATGTAAAATCTATGATCTACACATGTCCAAAACCAATTGGATGAGTGGATTTCGAACCCTTATCACCTTATCCACGAATTATATCAATGTGGGACCTTTTAAAACCGAAACACATTTTCAAATAAAGTAATATTTCTTTACTTTCCAAAAGTGCCCCTCCTCTCCTCTTATAAAAGGCCCCCACCTCTACCTCATTTCACACACTCCTCAAGCCTTTGGCTCGGCCAACCCCTTACCATTTACTCTCTCCACATCCCTCTCCTCATCCTAGAGGATTCCCTTTGGGCAGAATCCTTTCAAGGAAACCTTTAGGCTCAAATCAAAAGGAGTTACATTTTTAAAGGTAATTCATTCTCTCATGTTCATTTGTTTTATTTTGCTTCTCCAACCCCCTAAACTCTTTTTATTTACTTATTTTGTAACAAATCCAGTATCATCAATATACTAGGATGTTGTTGTAATATTTATTTGAGCTACACTTTCACACAACTACATCAAATGGTTAAAGAACATACGGTTTCCGTGGATGGCGAAATTCTGCCTCCCGAAACGATGATTGTTCAATACTCATTTAACACCTTCAAAGGTGGCCATTATGATGTCACTATTTTTATATATGATATATAATATGTTTATGTTTTCCTTAAGCTTCTGTTTTTTCATTTTGGGAATACCTTTATGGTTTCCATTATGGGTAAACATGATATCTTCATTTTAGGAAGTGCGGACTACCGCCCCCTGAAAGTGATTTGATTCGTTAATACCATATGTGGGATGTGTAAAGGATAAAGTTAATGATATTATATATGTTTTTATACTGGAATTATAATATACTCTTATATAATTATGATTCCATTCCAGAAAATATGAAATAGAAATGGAAGTAGCGTTCATTCGTACGTACGGCTTACCGTCTCCATGAACGGTGCATTTCATTTCTTACCTCTAAATGTGATGTAATATTATAAATACATGTATATGATGAATATATATGATATATATGTTATCCAAATCATTAATATCATTCTGGATATAACGAACCCATGACCAAATTAACAACATGTAAGTTTAAGAAGTCTATTTTGACTTAAGAACCAAATACCGACAAAATGAACATTATTAACTTAAATTATTACATGATGTTCATAACATGGTATAAAAGGAATAATGAACTTGAAAAAGATTCATAAGCAAGTAGAGATTAACTCAAGTTTATTATTCAGGAGATTAAAGAACGGTCGGGTCAAGTCGGATACGAGGTATGGGACTTCGTCTCAATCTCCTTTCATTGAGGAATATTTTATTTTATACACAACTTTCTTTTATACGGTGTATAAACCCCTTTGACTTTTACGTTTATTCAAAAGGAATCTTTTTTATATGAAACGTTTACTAAATGACAAAAGGGAATGTTTTTGTCGTACGTATGCGGCGACAACGACTTCTCTGCCATCGTGACCGTTATTTGAGTTTCGGCTTCCTCTACAAGCCATACCTTTTTTTAAAAGGAAAAATAAATACCATGTTTTACTTTGGCATTGAAAATGGTTTTCATAATGCTTTTATTATATCAATGTGTTTTATTGATATCTCATGATTGAAATGTGGAAATGTTATGTTTCCTTTATGCATGTTTTATGTGATATGATTATGTTATGGTTCTTGGGCATTATTATGAAGATGGGTGGTTCCGTGATAAACTAAGGGTGGGTGAGCCCGTTATAGCTCTCCAATGCATTGGGTAACACGAAGGAGTGAAACATTAAGGTTTCTCCGAAGAGATTTTAGGGAATATACTGTGATGGGTATTCCAAACGTAACCAAGAGGGTTACTCTCTACGTAAGAATGTTATGAATGCCTCAAGTTACCTTTATGTCTTATGATTTCTATGATTTATTCATGATTTTGTGAGGTATGTTAAAGTGCCTATGTTTTATGGGTAAAGTATGATTTCATTCTTATGTATATATGAACTCATGTTTCCTTTCCATGTTTTTATAACCCATACTGAGCTTTTTATGCTCATCCCAAGTTTTTTTGAAATGTTTTTCACAGGTCAAGGGAAAGGTACATGATATGATGATAGTGTTAAGGAAGTGTCAAGAAATAATCCATGTTTTATTTTAAATGTGTTACCATTGATGGGAATGAAGAATATTATCTTTATGTAACCACTTGGTTTATATGTGGAATGTAATGCAAGTTTTATGATCTGATTCTCTAAAACTCTAAACCCGAAAAGATCCTCATTGTGAAATCTTGTAATAACTCAAGATTAAGTAAGGTTTAAGGCTGGGGCCTTATAAAAATAGATGATGAGGTACATATTCACATGAAATGGAGGTTCTATGAGTTGGAAGAGATCAAATGAAGAGTTTATAATAGATTCTAATGAAGATCCATAGAATATTAAACCTTTGGATGATAATTAAGAATAATTTTAGATATGTGACTTCATCTAAGATCATGACATGATACCTAAAATTAAATACCCTATTATATTTTATAGTGATTATAATTCACCATTAGATATTAGTAAGGATACCAGGTCCGATCATAAAAAAATAATATACATTATAAGTATCATATCTTGACGGATTTTTCTAAGAGAGGTTAAGTTTTAGTGGGCCAAAAATACATGGAAGACAACATGGAGACCCCTTGAATAAATCCTTGGCTCAATCGAAACAAGACTATTATGTGAGGTCCAGTAGTTTAAAACTTGTATATTATTATCTCTAGTCAAAGTGGGATTTTTTTAGAGTTTTTATTTGAGAATAAACTCTTTATATTTTGGTTACATGTATATTAACATATTTTAATACTAATTACACATCTTAATACATATTGTTCATTATTCTCCATGACTATGATGTAATAATGTTCGAGGGTATCCGCCACATTGATACAATCATTATAGTTCCCACTATTATGAGAACATTGTAGTGACATTATGATTTTATTATATATAGTTATATATTATGATAACAATATAAGATAGAGAATATAGTGTGTTTTATTTTAGGTTTGAGTACGTGTAAGATGATGAGACTTCAATTCATTGAAGCCACACAGGGTAACCTCTCATAACTAAGATTATGAGAACAGACCTCCTAGTAGTAATTCTACATGTTTATGTGTCATCATATATATTTTTAAAGAAATTTTAGGAGTTACAAGACATTTATATTTTTATTAATTCATTTCATTAATTACACACATAGATTTACAGACCAAAATTGTGACATCATATGTTCATAGGATGTAGGGTATATCAGGTGTGTCATAAATGAATTCTTGTTAAGTGATAAGTAAAGGAAGGATTTTCACATTCTATATTTATGGAATTTGATATATCATACCATTGATCAAAATTAATATTTCACATTAAATTCCATATCTATGGTGTAATGACATATTTATTTCAGATAATCAAAGAAATAAGTATCAAGTATGTAAATTGATGACATATATGTGATACATTCTTGATGAGATACCAAGAGAAATTAATTTTATTACACAGTTGACACTCATATGTGGGGAATTTAATTAGGACAACAAATTCTTTCTCTGGGGTTCTTTGACCCACTCCTAGACATTAATCATGGAATATATTCAAGGGCCCCTAATTTTCATAAGAAAGAACCCTAGGGGGTCACACAATAATTATTTTCATGAATCACAATTAAATTCTATTTGAATTTAATTATTGGAGTAAATATTATTTTTTTGATCTAGGGATAATTTTATTCATGTTTTATCGATAATAAGTATTAGTAATTATTTATTCTCTAGATTTTGAATAAAATATGTATTTTATTTATTGAATATTTAATAAATTTTTTCCATAATATTAATCGATTATATATTCATGGATTTTTTTTAACAAAATATTTATTCTCTAATTCATTAAATGATGAAGAGGATGAACGTACCCAGATCGTTTCCAGTGAAAAAAAATAATTTACAAGTTGGTAAAATAAAATTTATTACCACACTAGTTAACAAATTCGATAAAATAATAATAATAATAAAAATAATAATAATATATGACATGAGGTAACAAATGGTTTATAATATTTTTAATAGATCACACGAAATTAAATTATATTTTAAACTAATGCCTAATTCTATAAATAGATGGTCACGTCTATTGTGTATCGTTAATCGAGAAATGAGAATCATTTCACACAATGGGATTCTATCTTGAATGAAACATTTTATTATCCTATAAATAATGATAATAATAAGAGATAATCTTTAAAACAAGAAGGAATTGGAAGTATTCAAGATATTCAATATAAGATTAGTGGTCCTCTTTATACAAACTAATTAAAATTAGACTTCATTTATAGATCAAAAGTGAAAGTCTGGATCACAGATATAGGGATTCTACACTTGGATCCTAATAGTGAAATAATGGTAATTTGAAAAGGGTTTTTCGGATGATCAACAACATTAATGATGAAAGATCCTAAGAAAATTATTATATCTTTATATTTATTTAAATTAATTATAAATTTAATGTTGAAAAGTCCCCCTCTATGGGTTCTTGGATTTTATATGTCAATAGTTGAAGTAATTTTTTAAGGGAGTTTATGTCTTTAAACAATTGGGTAATGATCCATAAAATCTAAGAAAACCATTATGTTTATTTTGCCTCCAGGTGCTTCTATTATGCCAAAAACATTCATTTACACAACTCACTTGAAAAGAAAAAACATCATACAATTACAAAAAATTCTTTCTATTAAAATATTGACATGAATAATTGAAAAATAAAATAAATTTCATAAAATTAAAATCCAAAGACTCTAAAATTTATTTTAAATTAGAAATAAAAAAAAGAAATAAAAATTACTCTAATAAAAAAGGTTGTTTTAAAATTTTAGTATTCTTAATATTATTTCATATCAATTAATATTTAAATTAATTTTAATATATTCGTTAATATGTTGAAATATTGAAAATTATTATAAAAATATTTTCAAATGGACCAGTTTAATTTTTATGGCTAAAATATAAAACCATTATAATTTTTCTAAATATTAGTTTTACTAGGGTAAATAATATTTACTGGGGTAAATTATTATTATATAAGAAATAAATATTTTGGTATTAAAAAATTAAGATATAATATCTAGAAATATGAAATCCATTTTATTAAACTCGATCTTTAAATTTGATAATAAATAATGTCAATATAAGAGAACATAAAAGAAATTTTAGGGAAATTATATCATTAAAGCATAAAACGGTTTTATTCTTAATAATTTTTAGGAACGTCTTACTCTAACACCCCTCCCAGTTCTGCAATGGAAATATGAGTGACTCATGAGACCTACCTCCAATAATACATGAGTTGGAAACTAGCACATAGGCCATCTATAATTATAATGAGAGGAATTACCATTTTCAATCTAAGGAGAAAATAAATTGACCACCCATTAACTCTCAATAATTCTTATATGATATATATTGATTCCCACAACCCAATTTCATCTATATATCATAATTTTCTCAAAATAATGAATACCTGAGACGTTGGAATTCAAAAATATATATTCCTCTAAATCCACCCATGATACCCAAAAATCATATTTAATATCCCCTCGGAATATCCAATATAATGTTATAAAATTATGGTGGGGTTATCACTAAGATTCACTTATTGGGATCATATTTATATGGAATATTATTTCATAGAAATAATATTTAGATATAGGATTATATGGATACTTTTATGTGAGAAAAAAGTGCTGAAAAAACTAGAAAGTATAGAAATACTCACATATTTCTCACATTAAAGCATCACATATAGATATATTTTCTAAAAATCAATTTGAAATGTAAGAACAAGAAAAAATAATTCCATGAGATTTATGATAATTAATAAGGTAGAATTTAATGTAACATCAATGAATAATAATCATGAAAATTACATAGATAATATCACAATAATAATATTATTTATAAAATTTGGAAAACCCAACATTCAACCCACCCCAAACATCCCATCATTGCATCCCTGCATCCTGTGTAACCACATCAATAGATCTGACACCATCTGTTGTAATATCACCACATCAATGCACCTCTTGTAGCTATATCATCACATCCATGAATCCCATACAGAAAAAATCATAGAATCCTTACATCTCATGAAATATTATCATCACATCCATGCATCTCATGTATCCTCATCATCGATGATGTTGCGCATAACCTTAATCCATTACGTCACAATACATGATATAAACATTTATTCCATAACAAATAAAGAACATGTATACATGTTAACCTTAGACCGTTACAACACATAATTAAATTCATGTTTTTTATCCTTGTTTAATTACAAATTTTATATAAAAATATATTATATTCATTTTATAAGCTATTACATCCCCAATGTTCAAAAAAAGGTCAACCAAGAGGGTAAGAAAACTGTTGCACAAGAAATTAATAAAATAAATGAATCAAAGACAATTATAAAGATAAAAAATAATCAATCATCAAATAATCAATCATCTATATAGAGTAAACACATATGAAAAGACCAACATGAAACCATTAATAAAAAAAGTAAACAATCGTATAAAATTTAAGAAAGGCATCATCATAATAAATATTAAGAGAGATAGAAGATGTGAAATTTATAATGAATCAACAATACATATCAAATTTATTTAGTGTAATATCTCTGTTAGATATTTCTATAAAACCTCATACATAATAAAACCCATATTAAGTTCATATAATAATGTTTTATTTAATGGTTCGTACATTTTGATTATTTATCTATCCATTAATACTATGGAATTTATATAAGGTCATGATAATTATTACTATTCATTATTCAATAATTTCATACACTATTTTAATAATATATTAAATTGAATTTTCTTTAAGAACACATTATATTATTAATATTCTTCCGCTTAAGTCGATATTAGTATTCCTCAACTCTAATTTTGAGCTTTATTGATTTACTATTAATTCCATATAATTTTATATTATTAATTATTTCTAGAAATTAACTCTATTACTCAAATTTGATTTTGGTTTAATATATTAACCACATCATTACCTAATTTTAGATTATATTTATTATTTCATCACTTATTTTCTACCATAATGTATTATATCATGCTTAGCTAATTCAACATTGAAAACAAATCCACAATACAACCTGTATTCTCATAAACATATATTCAAATATTTTATAAATATTACTATTTATAAATGAGAATAAAAAAATAAATATCTAAAATTGTGCTATATATATGAAATATAAATATTCTACAATTTCTAAATAATAAATTTGTGCATAATTATTAATATTTGAATATTATAAGGCTTACCACTTCCAAATCTATTATCATTATTTTCAATTTTCCTCATGGTTTTCATTTTGAGAGTATCTCCATTTCGTAAGGGTAGTTGTATAAAATTTACAACACTTATAATCATGTATAAATAATAAAAAAAGAAAAAGGGTTCATCATTTCATGACCACCCATCCAAATTCATTCTCTTTATTTTAGATACTCTTTCACATAACCTTTTTCTGAATTTCATAAATTTATCTTGAATAAAAACAAATTAATGTAGTAGATAACCAAATCCACTCATTCCACATTGTATTAAGACAAACACATGAACATCAAAAGATATAATTCAAAGGATAAAGGATATCTAGATAAAAAAAATAGTTATTCATATACCAAAAAATAAATAAAAACATAGAATTTAAGAACCCCTTTCCTTGGACCAATCAATGGATCAATGGAAGAGGGTAATAGTAAAAATATTTATACAAATCAAACTACTCCCTCTGCATTAGTTCATTGACATCAATCCTAGAGAGAGAGTATTATTTTACCTTTCACTTTGAGGTAAGTCCATGGTAGGTAAAAAAATTGTTTAATATTTTATAGAAGTCTAATGTATATGATTTATTGGGTGGGATTTATTAATGATAAATATCATGGTATCGTAAGAATAATTTTATATGGTTAATAATAACAAATTAATATTTTTAATTTCACTCATTCGGTACTAGATTCAAATAATGAATTGTTTTATGTTTTAATCAATTATTTGAAATGTTTTTATCATGTAAAACAATATAGTTCAAATATAAGAATGTGGTAAATCATCTTCTTAAATATATAGGGGGATTTTTGGGTTGAATTGATACCCAAACTAGAATATTACTTGAAGAAACTCCTACCTAGGTCATATTATATAACCACTCGAAGATGGAAGAATATAATCATAAGAAATCATATCTAAATGGGTGAAAAATTACCCATGAAGTGTTCAATGAAATAAAATAGGATAAAAATAAGGATAGATAGATAGAGAGATAATTTTATAATTACCATAAATGAAAAAAAGAGATCATATCACTTGGGATATAAGATATTTATATTCTTGAATCCCAACTTAACACCCTTTACTATGCTTCTTTACTTCCAAATAATTTAGCTTATTTAATATCTTTATATATTTTCATGCATTTTTAAAACTTTTATGTGAGAGATAAAGAAGAAATAAGATAATTCTCGTATGTATATACAAGCACAACTGATCTTTCAATAATTTAAAAAATATAAATACACACATTTTGGGTTTACCTAGAATGTTAAACATACATAAACACAATCCCCTTATTTTGAATCACATATAAAATTCTAAATGATTAAACACATACCCCTTTATTAAATTTTCAAAATGGGTTCATTCAATTTGTTAAAAAATAAGTGGGTTACGATTTTTTTTTTGTTTTTTTAATATGGGATAGTCGAGCATAAAATGAACTGATGCTTAGTCATCTAGGTGGGTGACTTGAATTCATTTAATTACATCCACACATATTTATGAAAAATTTAATTTAATAATTTTTTGATATATATATATATAATGAAGTAAAAAATAATGTTTAAAATACTGTATCTTTTTGTTTTATTATATAAAAATAACTATGTTTTCATAAAATATTTTAAATTTTTATTTTTTATTTTTATTTACTTGTATTTATGTAATTCCAAAAATTTGACTAACCCCCCCCCCCAACAACACCCCTTTAAAGGGGAGATGACCATGAAAACCATTATTGTGTTTCCATGTGGTATTTATTTTCACTTTTCCATCATTCTAATAATAATAATAATATGATAATAATAATAATACATAAATAGCAAAATATAATTGAAAATTCAACTAATTTAAATTTATTATCATTAATTTAATGAATATTTAATTTTATAACTAAAAAACTAATAATATATATTTGATATTTGGGTGTACAATTATGGTGAATCACAAACACCACATACACCCACATGGCGGAAGGGTAGGTCACCCCTAGATGTTACCCACCCATCAAGACCAATTATATATGTTGGTCACCCCTACATGTTACCCACCCATCCCCTGAAGGCCCCATGCCCTTGACACCCATTGATAATGAAATCTTTGGCCAACAACACTTTTCATGAGGTCATCATCTAAGATGATAAACCAATAACTACCTTCTTTACTATAAACTTTTTTATTCGACCTTAGGATGATGGAATTCCCTTCATCACCACTACTCTTGTGTTAAAGGTTTTACCTATTGAATGTTTCTAAAGAATCTCACATCTACATATCATCATCGATATTGTTGCACTATTAATGTCCCATTCCACTGACAACCTCTATAAAAAAATAGTAAATGTGTATTATATTTTATTTTAAAATATTTTTCAAATAAAACACATAAAGCGATAAAACATATTATGTTACATAATTATTCATAAATTTAACCCATTAAAATTAGAAATATTATGAGAAGAAAAATAATATAAAGTTGAAAAACTACAGGGGAAAATTATGGATCTCTCTAATAAGATATAATGAGCTCTCTTACAAAAAACACTATAAAAAACAAATATAAATATTAGTAAACTGATCGATAATTTAGAAAATGATTATATAAAACCTTGAGATAAATTTAGGAGAACTAATAACAAACGAAACTATAAAAAGTAGTCTATACCAACATATATTTACTATAATCTATTATATTCGTTGGTAAAAACATGCAATTCCAATAGATATTATGTTTTGTTGGTTTTAATTATACAAGCCCATAATTATTTTTACCAACATATATATCCATTGATATTAAATACTTAATACTTATAATTTTTTTTACTAAAATTGAAAATAGTTGTTTTATGATATTAATTACAAAAAACTTTTTACTAAAATTTCTATTATTATTGATTTTTATAACAAAAAATCGCTTATCATTAAATAATTATGTTCGAATAAATTGTTTCAAAATAATAATTTATTATTAAAAAGTTAATTATATATTTATTGACTTGTTAGACATAACACATCAGTCATCATAAATAATTATACACTAAATTATATTATTGATAACAAAAAATATTATTTAAAATGTATATGAAAACAAATATACCAATATATAAATATATAAATATTAAAATATTAAAATATATAAGTATATTATTATTGATAAGTTATTCGGGTACTTGAATATTATATTTTAAAAATTATTGATCATAAAAAATACATTTTGAAAGAATTTAATTTTTTTTCAGAAATATTTGTAGTGAAAAAATAATCTATCATATTTATTTATAAAAATATAGTATCTATCAAAAAGTAAAAAAACTAATATCTAAAGAAATCATTAAAAAATTCTAACAATCATAAATTAAATATAAAATGATATTTCTTTTAAAATAATTGATATTTTCATAGAATAAAAAAAAGATTATTTTCTTAAATTTTTCACACTCATCCACCAGCCCCACAACATCACCTGGATGCATATACTAGACAGTTATTAAATCTCCTCCTCGATACTATATTCCATTTCAAGGTTCTTGATCCCCCACCCCACTGAAATACATTAGAGAACATCATTGATACAACATTGTTCATATGAAATACCACCCAGCCGACATGCCACCAACTCACATAGAGGTTAAAGAAAAAATGGACGAGGAAAGTAAAATAGAATATACACCCATGATTGTTATAATTATTATTTCCCTCTATATTATATTTCTCCATCACATTAATTTTATATATTTAATCGCTTGAGTATGTTTTCTCAGATTCTGGAAATGAGAATAAATTGTGTTTTAGTTATGGTTGTGTTTATCTATTAATCAGACATTCTATAGTTGTGATTGATTTTTGAAGACAACATTTTTTATTCCATAATTCTAGTAGTTTTTTAGGTTTGGATTCTATTCATACATTAATAGACTTGCACTTGTGTTTCAATCTTTTTACAAAAATATACCTATCATTAAAAAGGCGAAAGTTAGTAGAAATAGTTTTTTATCTGAATTTACATTATAGTGCTTATGGATATTTTTGATGTTGAAATATTGTTTCCAGTTTTTTTGAAAGAAATTTGAAATTATATATTATTTAAAATAAAACACAATTGAAGTGATTGTAAATAGACTAGATTTTCCTTATATCCTAATTTAAATTATTGTATAATTGATTTTTGGGTATGTATTTGTTTAATAGATTAATGGGTCATTGTAAAATAAATCACAAAAACCTCCTTCTTATTTTTCTTCTAGATTTTTGGGGTTTAAATATATATATTAAAACCTTATTTTTGTGATATTTTGGAAAATAACCTATGTCCTTAGGTTTCAGAGATCATAACAAACATTGTGGTTGGTCTTTATTTTATAAAATCCAATTACATATAAAATGTCTGAGATATGTTTTTGAAAGTTATTTGAAATGATAAATAAATGGATCTAGAAAATATTAATATATATAGAAAACTAATTAATACTTCCTCAAATAAACATTAAGTAGTGTAACAATTAATTTGAATATTTAAAGATAATTTATATAATATTTGTTACATGACTGTGGTATTTTTTAGACGTACCATTTGATTGAATACTAGGTTTATTTGAGAAATCCATTTTCCTTTAGAAATATGTAAGGATAGTTTTTTAGTATTAAATAGGTTATTATTTCTAGCTATATTTTTAGTTCTATGATGGTTTTGGTTTTGGAATAACAATCTACGTTAACTCAGGCATTTTTATTCTTTTACATTATATTTCTCTATGCGTGTGTTGGATGAAATCATAGAAAAAATATGAATAATATTTTAATATATAATTTGTTTTATTAGATTATATATGCTTGATATATTCCCTATGGTCACCATCACTATGGTCCAAGATAGACTTATAAATTGATCAGGTGTATCTACTTATGCAGTAGATTTTTTGGTAATGGAAAGGGTCTGAGTAGCCCATGAGGGGAAATATACCCACCCTATCATCTATTTAAATGTGAAATAAAAAATCCATAAATAGATAAATTCTAGAGTGTATCAATAATATAATAGTATTATGTTAATTGTATTTAAATATATACCCCATGCAGTAGAAAATGTAACCAATGCGGATTATATAGACGTATATCTTAACAAATTTAGATAGTAGGTCGATGAAATATATTGTCATAGGAAAACTAAAATAAATTAAAATGTAGACTCAACCAAATATTCAAATATAACTTAAACCCATCCATATAACCTTACCATGATCCTCTTACACACTCACCTACACAAGGTAACTTGACTATACCTACATTTAGCCTAAATTGTTAATAAAAAACAATTTTAATGTGTAGTTTGTGTGTTTAAAATTAGACGGAACCCCACCAAGGTTATCATCAATGATAACCAAATATATGTGAATATATTTATAGGCTTAATTGGAATAAATAAATAGTCCCATACATTAACTATGCAAACCATTAGGTTCTGAAGAAATCACCCTAATAGATAACGCATACAAACTTTTTCTTGTACTAATGTTGAATCTGAATGTTCCATTCATGTGGTGGGTTAAATAATATAGAAAGATATCCAGTTGTGATATATGTTTGAAGTGACAAACATTCTAGATTTTCTTCTGAATCTTATCCTAATAACCTATCTCAAGATATCTATTTTAGAATCAACACTATTGAATCTTTATAATCATCACTAAATAAGTATTATCCCATTTTTACGTCATAAGTACTCTATAGTTATTAAATATAAGGCACACTAGTTATAATATTATAGAAACATAATATATGCTAATAAATATTGGTTCTTTAAATATTTTTTAATTCGAAAAATATCCACTTTGTGGTTATGTGGTAACCATTACAAAAAATTCAAATGGAATAAAATCTACAAACATCACAAAAAACACCAAATTACTACATTATAATTTAAAATTACAAATTTTGAAATCCAGAAAAACACTCGAGCTATACGATTTACACGAATTGAGGTTTCATGATGCTTGTTTCATCATCATCACCCTTTTTCATCGATTCGACATTGACCCCGTCATTTCCCGAACCATTGGACAATGCTAGAAACACCTGATCATAATTGGGGCCAATAACCACCATGATAATCTATCACATAAACAAAATCACAAGAACCATAGAATCCATGAGCTGAAAAACATGATTTTCCATCATTACAAAGACATCTTCATCCAAAGAAAGTGTATACCTCAAATAAAAATAGAGTTCAATGAACTAAACCATCCTCACATTAATCCATAAAAATGAGTAATCAAAAAAATCCATGAAACGAAGAACCATAGAATTATAAAGGGATAGCGCTGGTGCATGACCAGCCTCCATAAACACTATCATCTCCTCAAAATTCATATCCCAAAACATCATAGTTAACCCCCACACTAGACCAACATGGAGAGAATCACTAGAATCATAAGCTAGAGAATATCCTGCAATGTGTTGTAACAATAGGACAATACTTTCAAAAAAACCCGCAAGACCATGAAACACTAAATAAAAATAGGGATTCCATCACAACATCGAATGGGATTCAACAAATGAGAACCACTATAGATTGAATTGAATCCATGATTCTCATCCTAATACACTATTATGAGAAGATGAAACACCACCAAAATATCCCTTGAAACAGACATAGTAGACTGACTTAGAGATCAATGCAGGAATCATGAAGCCACAATAGTGTTTGAATCAGATAGGGTTGAAACAAAGAGACATCCGCCCCCAGACCACCAACCTGATTTGATGAAGCCACCTCCAACTAAAAAGAACACCTGTAACAACACAAAAGAAACAAAACATGAATTGTATGAGAGAAACATGGATAAATGACAATGTACACTGGATAAAATACAATGAGAAGAGATGACATGGGCTATACAGGGCCACTAATAAAAATAGATAGGGTGATGTAGCGGGACAAAACAAGAAGAAAAGAGAGAATAATGGGAGAAGAGGAAAGGGAAGGTAGAATATTGTATGAAATAAGGAATAAGAGAGTACATGGGGAGAGATGAAACTAGAGAAGTAGAAAAATTCTCCCCCTCTACATCAGGACCAAGGGAATCCTAGGGGAACGCATCAACAGAGAAAATCCACTCAGAGGCCTAGAATATTCCTAAAAACTATTGTTTTAGTAAATCATAGTACCTATAATACCAATTTTACTTTTGATAATTGATATATTTCTAATAATCCAATTTCTCAATTGATGTATATAACCAAGGTTTCAGAAACCTTTTAATTCAAGTGTATTTATGCTTCCATTGTGGTGTCCTTGTGTCTTTATAGATCAATTGGATAGATGGATTTTGGTAATTTTATTATTTATATTCCTTAAATTTAGAAATAAAAATTCTGTTTTCATTTCACCAGCTTACTGAATTATTATGAAAAGTTAATATCATTATGGTGATCTCTTAATGATTAAAAAATATGATGTGGGGTATCTCTATTATATTAGTGACAATATTATTATCTAGTAACGTTGTTTGGGATATTGTAATCTAAGAAGATAATTTTTATTTTTTTCATGGGATGTTTGTGGAAGCTAAAGCAGCACAAAATAATAATGTTAATTTTATATTTTATCCTTTGGGAAATGTATTATAGATATAAAAATATATGAAATAATACTTTTAATCCTGAATTATAGAAAACTATTTATTAAATGATGCTTCAAGATATCTTGTCTCATATTTTTGTTGTTATGATATATCGATAAAAGGAATTTCCTTCTCTTGTAAATCCATTAGAAAAGAGGAAGGGAGTCATCAAATACATGTTCCATAAAAAGAATATATAACAAATTTTAATGTTGAGAAAGTGTACTACAATATATATGTGGTTAAGGAAATTTTTTTAGAAGGATCTTCCATGCTTTAGAAAAGGTCTGTATTTGTAGAAAATCATTAAATTTTAAAAGCGTTTTAACCTAGAATGGGTTGATTATAAGGTGGATAATAAGTACCAATTATGCAATATTTCCAAGATATTAATATGTGTGTTTTTTCATGTAGATATTTTCTATGGTGGTAGAATTATATTGCACACCTGATCCACTAGCTTAAGGAAGATCCATCCCTAGGATAGACCATTTATCATCTGCTTGAGCAGCCAAGTTAACAAGGGAGTCATTTTATGGAAAAGACCATGCAGACGTTTTTTCGCCCTTGACTTCTAATTTCTTATGTTTTTTTCATATATAACAACTTAATAAGACTAAATAGGTTGGTTATTAATATAAATATGAATTAGATAAATAGATAAATTAATGAAGTTGGGTTTTAATGAGTTTATAAAATTTTAGACCGTGCATATATATGATAATATATTAATTGTTTTTAAATATTTATTTTATGGTTATTTAAAATTCTGGGAAGCTAACATGTTAAAATGATATACTTTCAGCGATTACTCATATAAATTACTTTTCAAATAATTCATTATGTGCTTATTTCTCCAATTTATATATTAGTATTATAGAATTTATAATAAATTAGTAATATTATATATATTGGTAATATTAATGTTTTAAACTATTTTGTGTCTTGAAATAGTTTTAGGAATGATTTGGAGACATAATTAGAAGGTATTATTTCTCTTATGCATGTTTGGTTGGACTAACATTTTTTTCCTTAACTAAAAATTTGTCGGGTAAATTTTTACTAGTTTTTAACTGTATTTATGTATTTATGTCATGTATAAATCAAAGATAAATTCCTTTCATATTACACCCAATGCTCAATTGGTAAAAAATGTCTAATATTTTTTGGGTTTTCCTCAAAGATCATTTACAATAGGTTTTGATTGTTGGTTTTTCCATCATTTTAACTTCATACCTAAATAGAACTTATTGGATAATTGTGGTTATAAAACCTTGAAATAAGAGGGGCCTACAAATAAACTATTTTTTTCAAATTAAGATAAAAAATATGTTGGTCCTCATTTGATGATGAAAAAACATGCTGGTTTATTATCATTACATTTTCATGAATCTTTTCATTGACAACTAGTTATAACCTTATTGTTTTATTTTCAATGTGGTACCCTATATAGATTTTATATTAGTAATATTTTTTATTATCAAATACATTTACTCTAATGTTTAATGTTGTTATACATAGACTGATTAGTGACTATGCTACTATTAGACACAAATACATCTACTTTTTAGCACGCTAATCTATGTGTGTATTAAAGGTTATGTTATGAAATAGATATCTGTAAAAATATTATAAACACAAACTACATTAAAATTGTATTACATGGTCTAAATTTTGATAACTAGACATAGTAGTAGACCTTTACTTATTAACATGCCAAATTTTAGTAGACATTTATACATAACATGCGAATTGTAGTGGAGGTATACTGATTATTATGAGGGAAATTAGGCATGTTTATAAGAAGGCATCTATAACTTAAAATTACAATTTGAAACCCAACTAATTAGTGACTCATACTACTATTACACAAATAGATGTATAATTCTATTAAACACACTGATGGATCTATTATTTGTTGTCGAAAGTATTCCTATTATGAAAAACATGAAAATTAGTATGTATTAAACTTTTATATCTTTCTAAATACTATTTTTCTTCAAAGCATTGTTAATGTTTACATGATGATCATGTCGAATTTAAAACAATTTTAAACAAATAATTGTATTTAATAAGTGATAGAATTTATAAAAACTACTGAGAAGGGGTCATTTTTTAGAATAATAGTGTATTTTGTTTATTACATATTATGCTAAAATTGGCATATATTTAATGTGGATTAACAGGCATATTGATCTGAAATTTGAATTTATTTTTTTCTCTATGAAATTCTCTAATTTAAACTATTTTTTATTGACTATAATAAAAAAAATTAATCAATTTTGTCACAACTAAGTTAATGTGGAAATTATATTTTGAGATAATATTGTGTTTGGGATCCTTTGGGAATATTTTTTAATAAATTTTACCCAGCTTTGAGTAATTTGGAATACAGATCTTTGAGATGTCAACACGGATGATAGAAAATGTTCATTATATGTGGATTATTTTTTACAGTTTCATTTATATCTATTTTGGTTTCAATTCATGAAGATTTCTAGGGTAGTTTTTGGGTATTCTCTTTTGTTGTGTGTGGTGTATATCTTGGAGCAGAAGGTTGTGCCATAAAAGTGACTTAGGGTTCCCCACTAGCGCCAAAGATGAATTTGTTGGTTTATTATATTGGAATATTTGGGGGAGATTAAAGAGATTTGGTAAAAGGAACTATTATTTGACTGTGGTGGGTAATGAAGGATTACATTCAAGAAATGACATTACTATTGGTGGGTATAGATGGGTCCTTGGTTTTTCTGTTTTTATGATCTTTTTTTTATATCAATAAAATTAAATTAGTAATTGATTAATTTTTCAATAAATTATGGTAAACTAAATAATTTTTTTACGGATGAATTTTTTTTGAAAAGAGGCTTATGTTTTATAATTAAATCAGGTTTATTATATATGCTAAATTAATAAATATGATATTAAATTATACAAGAAATTAAAAATTATAATATTTATTTAAATTTGATTTATAAACAGATATTATATGTTAGTAATGTTGTTACCAATAGAAATACATTTCAAGAATAGGTTCTTAAATACTTTGTCCAATATATACATTATCTATGGGTATTATTATTACTCTAAAAGAACAAATTTATCTTTTGAAATAATATTTCGTGACAATGTTTTTTTCTGAAATTTTAGTGACATGGGCATATCTATTGGTAAAATAGTTTTCTGAAATAAAATGAATCTTGACCAACACAAATTTCTTTTTTAAAAAATTTAAATATTTTTTACTTGGAATTGTTTCATATTTATAGTAGGTTGTGATACCATTTGAATAGAAATGTGACTGTTGGAATTGCAACTTGACATTTAGTAATAGTATTTGAACCATCAGGAAAAATAATCTAATAGTTGGAATTGTAATTAGATCTCCAAATAATGAAATTTAATATAAATAATATTTATCATGATTAATGTAATTAATATTTATTTTTATAATTCAAAAAAATAAATATCTTTAATAGAAACTCAATGAAATAAAATTCATTTTCAATAAATTGTACTTTAAGGTATTTCATAAAAAGTAATAATTTTTATATTAAAATTAAAATAACATAATTTGGGATGTTATTTTTATAAAATTAATTTCATTTGTAAATCAATACATCTAAATTTAATAAGAGTGAGTATTTTTTGATTTTTGAAAAAACTTCAGTATTCTAGTGAATAGTAAAGAATAATTTTTTTTCGTAACCAATGCATCCTAAATTACATCATTACTAATGTAATAATGACCGAATCATTTTCTGAAATTATAGAAAAACACAAACATATTTAATTGTAATAAATATTCATTAAATTCTAATAAATATGTTTCCAAAACCAAAAAAATTGTTTTCTAAAGTATAATGTCAAAAGTATTGCTTTAAAGAAACAATTTTCTCAATTTTTAATTTTTTTAATAAACTATGGAATATGAATTGTAAAGTTGTTTGATTCCCTAAATTAATTCAATAATATATATTTATGAATCATTAATAAAAAATATTACCATTACAATATTTACCTTTGACATAGTATTTTATTAAATATTTTATTCTAAAAATACTCATATCCGAATGTTTAAATAACCCCATCCATATCCTTGAATAAAAACTCCTCTATCACCTAAAAATGCCAAATATCTTCCCAAATCCTCTCTATTAATCCCTTATCATCCTTAAGGAGGTGTTGGAGTAAATCA
Source organism: Viscum album (assembly GCA_963277665.1). NCBI lineage: Eukaryota > Viridiplantae > Streptophyta > Magnoliopsida > Santalales > Viscaceae > Viscum > Viscum album. Next base: position 1,585,504,318 of record OY728128.1, on the reverse strand, counting down.
AATCCATTTATTAAGGAATTATAATTTTGTATAATGGATGTGATACTGAGAAAAGAGTTAGTTTTTATCAAATCTTATCTTATACTCCTCATCACCTCTCTTTTTCCCCATTGATTTTTAAAAAATAAACAATGATTAATTAAGAAGTATTTTAAAACTATATAAATTATGTTAAACCACTTTAAATAATATATATTTTGATGTTTTTTTATTTTATAGCTCTCTTATCTTTTCGAGAATGTTTCCGCTAATGCTTAGTTAACCATTGACATGGAAATTTCTAACTTATTTCCTTTTCTCAAAACATATGTATGATTATAATAAATTTCTTATTATATATAAAATTTTAAATATATTTATTTTAATTCTGATATAATTAATTCTAATTATGTATAATTTTCCGTGAACAATAATGGTGAAAATGGAGAAAAGTGAAATTTTTAACAAAGACGTGATATAAAAATGTTTTAAATTTAACTAAGGGAATTAAGTAATATTAATTTATTAATAATTACATAATTTAAATAATTAAATTCAGGTTATATTTTTTAATATACTTATATTTATTATCTTGGATACATAAAAGTCAGGAAATATAGTTAGATATAAAGTAAGGGGATTCTCAAACCGAACTCATTTTTCATAGGTTTATCCATACGTATCATAATTTTTAATATGGATATTACTATAATATTACATAAATATTAATTTAATATTATTCAATTTATTTTTTGGGGATATACATGATTTCCACCCTACTAAAATTATTTTTATGGAAAAAGCAGATTTTTAAAAAAAATATCTTTCCAAAACACATTATTAAATCATATTGAGTTATTTCTTCTTCAACCAATAATAAATATGTTCATGAGATTGATTTTTGATTATTATGTTTGGAACCCCAATTTTATTTATTATATTATTTATTATGAAATTGTTATAAAACCCCTTCCTTTCCATGGGTTATTTCATGACTACCGTTGTGATATGTTCTATGTTCCATGCATGGTTATGAGAATTTATAATGTGACATGAGGGAAAACAATTATATATCCATGTAATTTATTTTTAAAATTAATATATCTAAATATATTATGTTTAATACTCATGCACATGATTATAACTTCATTTAAAATTATAATTTTATTATTTATGCCCATATTTTATGGATGGGCATGGTGCTAGATTTGTTCATTAATATGTGAGATATTTACCAATATGATATGATGTTATAATTTTATGAATATAAAAAACATCATGTGTTTATAAAATGTTTCTATAATTATTATGATGATGATTTTATCTTATGATATGGTGATGAGGGTTATGCTCAACCATGTTTTATTGACTCATGTCCCTTAGTCCCCCTATTACAGGTCTTTTGGCTGATACCGTTCATTGATTTAAATCTTTAGGTGAATATATGTACTAAAGGGAAAATCAAATTTTAAAAGTATAAAGAATAAAGATTAAAATAAATGTTTATTTTCTATTATTTACAATTGATGCATGAGCATAATTTTCACAACACACTAAACCTTCTGGCCCAAAATTTGTATCAATTTTTTTTGGTCATAATGAAAAATTTATAATATTCATGTAAAAAAAGACATGTATCGTTTATTGGTATATGATCTATGATTTAGTTAATTTGGTAATTAATATTATATAACTTTAGAAAATACCCTTAGGATAAGTCGAAGTGTAGGTAAACATTTAAGAAGCTTTGTTTTAGAAGAAGGATAAACAATGGGATCCCATAAGACACACTTTTAGACACTATATTCACATCGAAATAAATTAGTTATTTATGATTCGTGGAATTATTTTTTTAAAATTTTAAATTATAGAAAATTGTAGGAACCAAGAAATACTAGGCCAACAACACCTATGAGGGAGAAAGAAATAATTGTCTGAATGACATCCCTAATGCCATGGAAGGTGGATTTCAAAACATTATAGAGTTGCTTAACAAGATGTCTTAGGCTATAAATCAATAACATAAACCATGAATAATTCCATAAATCACCCAAGATATAATAATTGGGTATTTAGTCCTTTAAGATTCAACAACCATTGTCTTTTATTAGATTTTATGATATACTTTTCACTGAAAAGTGTGTTAACTCACCTGATAAGAGCTTTTATATGATCCATTATTTTTATAAGGTGATTGTGACTCTAGTGGTATATAATTTATATAGAGAATCCTATCCGTGGTGGTCATTGATAATGAATTCCAAACCAAAGGATGAAATGGTAGAGACGTAGTGGCATGAATTTAAGAAAATATTTCTTAACAAGTATTTCCATCAAACGTTCCAAACAAATATATGGAGAGAATTATTATAGGTAAAGATAACTGAAGGTGAATCTATCATGGATCATGAGGAAAATATCACAAGTATTTAAAGATATTCATTTCGATTTGTTTTTAATAAGATAAAAAGTTGATGGATTATTTAGTGGTTTGAAATAAAACCATCACAAGGCACTGATTATCTGAGACTTTGGGAGTTACGATGTTGTCGTTTGATGTGCTATAAAAGTATGGAAGAATTTTAGAGAATGGCCCCACTGTTATGGAGATAAAATTAGAAGAAGGGGTTTTAGGCTTGGGATCAAATAAAAACGTGGAAAGAGGATCTAACAATCACCGGTCAAAAATGGGGGAAGAAGCGTTATGGGAATTGATTCAAAATGAAGTAGAAATTCATCATGTGCCCGAATGAAAAGAAATAAATCTCATGAATGATGAGGAGACATGAAGAATATAACCAACATGATTGACTAAATGATGTAACTTCTTAATAAAACACACATGGTTCAATGCTTCAACTATAGGGAGAAAGGTAACTATAAATGCTAGGGAACTAAACTACAAGTCTTTGAGGGTAATCCACATAAAAAACCACCAAATCCAATGGATATTGGGAAACAAAATTCCATCACTAACATTGAAGTGGATTATTAAAATGAATTCATACAATGTACAATTATTATTCACTCATGAATGATACAATATTTATTTGATTATATTTATATAAATCACTTTATATCCTTTAGGTTTTGTAGAATGATTAAACAAAACCCTCAATATATTGAAGTAGATATATACATAAAAAATTTAGTGGTGTGATCATTAGAACCAATCTCTTGGAATATTCTCTTTCTAGTGTATATAGGAATATTCTTCTAGTTAATCTCACATTTTGTCCCTTGGGGCAATTTAATGTTATTCTGGGAATTGATTGACACTCATTATATAAATAAATCATTAAATATTAGGAAAAAGAAACATCATTTATTATTTTCAACCATATCATACTCCTAACAAAATTCATGGAATATAATTAATACCCTTCATAAAATCCCTCAACTGTGTGGGTGTGGATACCCATTAGATATGCATACCTTACAAAATTGGATGAGTAAAAAAACACCACCCTTGATGAAATTACCATTGTTATGGAATACCATTTTGTTTTTTTGATGTGTTTCTTGAGGTTTCACCTGATCATGAGGTAGAGTTGTCAATAAATATTATACGTGGAGCCGATCCTAGTTCCAAATATTCCTATAGGATTGTCCCTATAAAATTAGAGCAGTTATTCAAGATAGTGAAATAACATTTTGACAATGTTTTTATATACCCACATTTATTTCCTTAGTGTTCACCAATGATTTTTTATATAAAAATTATTAGTAAATGTGGAATATATAGATAACTAGGAGCTTAATAAGACCACTTTAAAGAAAACGTATCACCTAACATGGATTAATAGCTTTTTTGATAAACTATGAGAATATCATTACATATCAAATACGGATTTCCATTCTGAATATCATTAACTAAAGGTGAAGAAGGAAGATATTCATAAGATAAACTTCAGTGTAAGTTATCGGTTCTATGATTTTATAGTGATTCCATTCAAAAATACTAATTCCCCTACAATCTTCTTGGATTTAATTAATCGAGTCTTTAGAGACCACCTCAACCGGTTTTGATAGTTTTTATTAATTATATTATCATTTACTAAAAAAGAAAATAGAAATATTAAGAGAATCTAATGATTGATCAAGTGACAATAAGGAAGGCTAAAACTTTATCTATGTTCATAATGTGTTACTTTTGGATACCAAAATAGAAATTTTTGGGGAACCTGATGATTTGTGACAGAATTTATTTGGACCATTTACAGGAAAAGTCAATCGAATAATGTTATAGACCCACTAGTGTCATATAAATCCATATTTTAATTGGTGTACTAGGGTATTGATGACATATTAGGAGAAATTTCTCATGATTTCTTGCCAAAAAACTAATTTGAAATAGAAATGGATAAAGTACATATGGATAGAAGAATGTGAGGAAAACATTAAAGAGATCTGGAAGAGGCTAATAATTTTACCTCTAATCACACTACCATCATGTTATGAATTTTCATATACAATAATTCTATGAAGGAAGTCTTGGGAAGTGTTCTCATGAAAAATTATAAAGTGATAGCATATACCTCATGAAAATTGACGATGAAAGAGAAAAACTAACTAACATTATATTTCGACTTAGCATATTTGATGTATAATCCTAGACATCATAAAGGTAAATTTTCACCTAAATTCTAATTTTAATCCCTTTAATATGGGTAGTTAATTTTTTACCAGGTGTATAAAGAATATTAGGGTTGTTCTGAGGGTTCCAAACATGATTGAATGAGAAATAGGGCCATCCAGTGCATCTTTCACAGTTGGCGCATGGTTACTGTAAACTGTCCAAGGGGTAAAGACAAACTGTGAGGCCTTGAACAAAGGATTTTCATATGGTTGGTGCATGGTTTTTCAAATCCTATGGAGGCCCCAAAAAATTTTGCAACATGGACCCCTCTTATAAGAGGCCTACACACAGTTAGTGAATGGTTTGTAAAACCGTGCAACTCATAAAAAGTGTGATTTTACAAAAGTGCTCACATGGAATTTTAATGTTTATCAGATGATTCCACCCCTCATTTATCCTTTTTAAGGCCTAATGACATACCATTTTGACAAAGAATTTAATGGGTGGCTCTCCTTTGATTGTATGATATTCGGTGTGTTGTTGGGTGAGGATCAATGATCTTGGCGATTCTAACACTTCTCTTTGTTACCTTTTCTAGATCAGGACTTTTAGATTCATTTTTCCTCTCTAGAAGCTATAAAACTGTATTTTTCAAGTGGATCATATTTTAGGGATTCAAAGGGTTCTTAAATCTGAATAAATGTTTAATTTTAAGGGTGAATTCATATTTAGATTCAAGTTAGGAGGTAAACAATTTATATCCTAGTGTCTTGAAGTGGATTTAGGAAAGTGTGATTATGTTAATGGTTCGCTTTCATTGTGTTTTTGATGTTTTTAAATGTATTTGGTAAAATGGATGAAACAATTATGGATTAAACACCTCATGATCCCAATGGGATGAGTTGGGGTTGACTGTAATGACATAGGGCCACCCATGGGGTGTTTTAACTTTCATAAACAAGGAAATTGGTGAAATAATATATATAATTTACTAGTGATAAAGTAGATCTTGTGATGACCATATGGATTTGTTAGTTTCAATGAAAAGGGAATATATATAGATGTGTCTAGTATTTAATAATGGCATAAGGGATTCTTTGGATTAATATCCAATGGGTTTCATGAAATATAGTGACTTTTCTAAATGAATTATGAATTGAACATGAAATGAACAGGTGAGTTAATGCTTGTGAAATGATGAACATGTAATGTAGGTACATTATTTTGAATTGATAAATGTTATAAATGGGCTAATGTATAGTAATTTATGAATATGGGATAATTCACGGGAAATTTTTTAATATACTTAATGGGTTAAATGGAATATTCAATGTAAAAAAGTAAATATTTTAAGGGATTAAGGTTTGATGTCGGTTTACAAGTCGAATGATTATAAAATGTGAATGTTATGTGCATTGATTTTGTATGATTTTTGATATGGTATATTTAGTGAATGGATAAATATACATATGTACTTGTCTTGGGGTTATGTTGGGTATTGATTTGAGGTTCTTTGCCTATAGGTCGGGTTGGAATTAGGCTCTAAACCCCACTACTAGAATGCATGTGTTAGGGGATTAGAATGAAACTCTATGTACCCAACAATTTCATTGGATGAGACTACCTAGACTAAGGCTCCATGGTAAGTGTAATTTAATTTATTATTAAATTGGTTATCTAGTGAGATAAGGAGTCTCACCTAACCCCTTATGCGTAGTAGTCGACACGTATATACTATAGTGAAATAAATGTAGCTGCCTAACCCTTGGAAGAAATGATGATAATGATTTAAGTGAATTATGTTAATTAATGGAACCTAAGGTTTCTTTTGTATACATCTCTTTTTATATATTACCTGTAGGAACTATCTATTTAGACTGGATATTTTGTTTAACACTATTGGTGGTGTCCTACTAATTTGTACTCACACCCTTCTCGAGCCACCATTGGGTTCCTTAGAAAATTTCATAGTTGTAGGCCCATATAAAGGAAAGGGCCATATGTTAGGGAGTTGAGTTAAGCTTGGGTTGTGCATTGATAATGATTTATACTTTTAGTTAGGATCTATTTTGGGTATTTAGACATTTATTATTTGTGTTGTTTTCACTTTCAACATGGTATGTCATGACATGACATATTTTTTATATAGCTATTGGTTGTACACAGTTTTGGGAAATGAATTGAAATGCATTTTTCTGGTTTATTGTTTACATTTTCCATTATTTCATATGTTTTCTACTATGGATTACTCTATTAAATTGGGTATAACCACCCATCATGATCTAGTAGACCCTCACTACTATTCAGTAACTTTTTTCTTATGAGGACACATGCTAGTAGTCATTTGGTGACCCAGCATGGGCCCCCAATTAGAGGACTATAGGTTTTGGACATTACAATGTAGTTTCAGATGTAGGTATTTTTTATGTTTACTAATTGTAAATAGTATAATAGGGTTTAATAAGTGTCTATCCTGGGAAATGAGGTCATGGATGGGAGTAGCTAACCCATGTACAAGGTAAAACCCAAGTACCTAGGTTGGGAATTGTTCTTCTTATTGTGTGTAATTACAATTGAGTCATATCTCACCATTGAGTGATGTACATTTTTGTGATGTGAATATTTTATGAAATTTTTCTCATCGCTAGAATAGAACAAGGTTCTGTATTCATTTATCCTTATATGCACTTAAGGATATGGGTGACATGCATCCTGATAGGCACACACATGATGGGTGTGTGGGACATTAAGGGTAAGATGCATTTTACCTCATTTAAAATTTGATGAAAATGGTGTCTAAAAAAGATGATTAAAATTTGTAAATATAATGACTTTAATTGGATGGTTAATGAATAATGTGCTAAAAGAGACATCATAAGCATGTTAAATTATTATTTTTTGATAAATTATAATGATGTAATGGTGACTTAAAGAGAAATATTTATTTTGTGATGGTTAAATGGTAAAATAATGTTGCTTAAATATGGCTTTGAATGAGTTAAAACATTGTTTTTAAATATATCAAAAATGGGAAAGGTGCCTAAAGGGGAATGATTTTAACCATGAATGTGTAAATGGTCTAAAAATATGAATTCTAATGAAAGACATGTATCCACATTGGTTGGGTTACCAAATTTTGACCATGAACCATGTTATAAATGGTTGAGGGTATTATTAGAGATGCGATAACATCTATTGGGACAATATATGGAGTGTGTTGATTATGGAAACTAGTGCATTTTCTATTTTGGTATACATCGATTTTACTTTCCTTGAAATTTTAATTGATTAAAATGTTTGGAAATATGAATCCGAATAAGAAGGGTTTTTTTAAATGTTGAGTGAATATAAAATTATAAATTGTGATCCATCAAGTTGTAAAAATGGTGAAATTAATAAAAAAATAATGTGTAATGATGGGGCTTTTAGGGAGTTACTGTATTTATTATTATTTTTTGTTTTTTATCTGGCCTTCTGTATGTGTTGTTTAGGAAGGGAGAGTTCCCTAGAAAGAAACCTTGATTATATTGTTGGAGATCTTAATTAGTAATGATTATTGGATAAAGGGGAGTTTATTGTTATTATTTTGGTAGGGATGTGACCCTGAGGTTTTGAAATGTTTCTTGATAATGTGAATGTTATAACCCTTGTGGGTTGTGATTATGAAGGGTATATGGGGTTCAAAATTGATGTCCTAGATCATAGTACTTTTTTTTCTTGTGTTTTTATGGGATTGGAACCTATTATTGATTCTTTCATGGTGTGTTTGACATAGCACTTTAGAATAGGGGTAGGAGAGAAACACATGAGTGATGATTTTTTAGAAGTTTGATTTATTTGTCACATGAAGATAAGGCCTAACAACTTGTTACCCATAACCATAGTTGTGATGTGTGTCTCGATCAACCATCGAAAGTGACCCATAAGAGTGATCAATCATTATTTTAGTGCTCTTGGGTGTGTGTGTCACCTATAGGGTTTTTGTTTTGGATAGGTGTAGGATTGACATAGATGTTTAATTCTGGAGTTCATTGGTTTCACGGGACATGAATTGAGTTTTGACAATGAGTTGACAGTATTAGGAAGATTGATGGTGAACTCAAGGGAGGTTAGAATTTGTTTTCCAGTTCTATGTAATATGAATCATGATATATTCTTCAAGGGTGGAATTGAAGCATAATATGTATCATCAAGATTCAGTAAATGTTATGGTTGCGGTCTGGTTATTTTATAATGGAACACGAGTGCTAGAAGTGGGGTGTGTTGTTGTATTGGAAGAGTTGTATCATTTGGATGTATGGACCTTTTATTATAATGATGGTTATTGAAAATGTCGATGTAGATTTTGGGTGGATGAAACATGGGTGACTAAATCTTGGATGGATGATTTGGTTATGAAGGTGATACTTGAGGTGGGGATGGTCATGAAGTTAGGATTTCATACAAATGGTTTGATTGTTGGGCGAGATTTAGAGAAATTATTCAGGCCGATGTGGTGAACAGACCAGGAGGAATGGCCAGGTTAGTAGGTTGACATATGGGAGATGGTCTGGTGATGTTTGGAACATGTGATCTAAAGTAGTTTCCAGTGTGTGGTCACATAAAGGTGAGAGGCCTAGAGGGCTCCGAGGAGGTCTAGATGCAGGCGCATGATATGAAGGATTGATTCAATTTTTAGTACGTACACATGTGGATGAGGATAAGTGAATGTTGTTCTCTATTGAAATGACATGGAAAGCTTTTCTATGTAGTAGAACGTGGTTTTTTATTTGTGTGGTAGAACAATTTGTTTCAGTTTTTAACTTACATGATCCTACTGAAATAACTTGAGTGCTGTGGTGGAAATAGTTCCAATGGAAATATTTTTTTACGACAGCTTTGTAGATGGTCAGGGAGGAATGATGAATCTTATTTGGAAAAAACGCCAGAGAGGTGGTGGTTAAGTTCTGATGAGATGTGTGTGGTAAGGGAAGCCCAATATTTTGGATGTTAAATGTTTCCCTTAGTGTTATGGATCATATGGGATGGATAATTCCTGGTGGTGTTCCTTGAAGACTTATTAGCATACTTTTGGAAACTAGAGATCACACCCAACATCTTATCATCATCATGTGTAATATAAGAATTCTTTGGATTTACACCTCGAAACGTGAGTGTGTTTGGTTGGATATAGGACATCATGGAGGTTTCTCACTTATGGTGGTATGTGGATATAGATGGTGGGACATACACCATCGATCATCTGCTGGTGAGGTCCTTGGGATTGACTAGGTGTCAATGAAAAATGTAAGTGACCTTCTCGAAAGATGATAATTAGTATCAGGTGATGTTTATATTATTATTATGAGAAAATCTAGAAAACCATGTTTGAGTTTTAGAGATTTATTTATGATCAAATTGTGAGCCCTTACGATTGGAATCCCATGATCAGAGAATTGGTAATGCCACTCTTAAGGTGGGGGTGATGAGTCAGTCCTGAGAGGCTGGAGTGGAGAGTGGAATAGATGTAATGGCATTGATATTCCAATAAGGAATGTATGGGGTTCATGTAAGGTTCCTATGAAATTTTTATGTGGGCCTAAAATGGGATTTTTGAATGATAAATGCATTGTATAAGGGATCGGTGTGCTTCCAAATTAAATTCATGATGTTTGTGTTAAAACTGTTGAAGGGAATGGTAAGACATGATGTTTGTTTATGGTAAGGGAGGTTGAGTCCTTGATCATCATCGATGGTCTGGTATATTTTATGGTAGGTGTGTTTGGATATCCTTGGAGTGTACTTATGTGTGGATCATCATGTCTATGAAGGGTAATTGCATGACAACAGTGAAGCTAAGCATTCGTTGTGTGAGTTCGCCAGTGATATCTCGACTCTACTAGAAGAAAGGAAAAAATATGGTGATTTGTAAACCAAATTTTGTGGATGTTTTGGGGTGAAAATCACATTTCAATGTATAGAAATAGGTTTTGAGTAATAACCTATTTTACTTTAGTTATTGTATAGATGTTGGGAGTGCTTGTGTTATAAATGTGGATGGGTGTAGTGGAGCACAATGGTGGTTTGGATGGTATTGGATGTTGTGACTATGTAGTTCTACAAAAAGTCTGTGAATGAACCCAGTAGGTGTCTCAAATGTTAGTTATAAGCAATAAATGATTATACTTCCTGGGAAGGTAATGGGGGTATCAAGTCAATAGTGTAAGATTTGTGTTCAAGGACAAGTTAGTCAGCGGTGTTTCGAAATGATATGTTAAAATGAGATGACATGGTATGTCATGACAGTCCTCTATTTTGATATTTCAAATGGATTGTGGTTTTCAAAAATGATTTTCTACTTGAGAGATTTCATGTAATTAATAGTCTAGACATGGAAGGTCGGGATTTCATTCCTAGTAGTTTCAATGGAAATGATGGATGCTAATAATGGGTGATGTCCATACGGATGTTCGGGCATGCTAAGAGGGGAAACACATCGGCTATGCTGTGAAAGATGATTTGAGGTTATGATGGTCCTCTTTTGATAGAAAATAGTAAAACTACTATAAGGTGGTGTGGGTATGATTACATGTGTGGTGTGGATCCCCACCATGCCAGAGTTTTTGGTTGATTATGGGACCAGTATTTCGGGTTGAAGGGACTCATTTAATTACCAATTTTGTGATTTGGCCTTGGTAATGATCTTTGACATAAGTTTGACTGATTGGGTGAGTTGAATGTTTTGGTTGTGTTTTGGATGTTCCATTGAGGAATGGGACTATCAAGCCTTAATATTTGGATCAATATTTGAGGAAAATCATGGTTTTCAAAACCGTGTGTTTTTTAGGTAGTATTGAATTTGGGTCACCATTGGAGTTTTGAAAATAGGGAATGAATGTATCCAAATGACTTGGACCATTATTTATGGGATTATGGTGTGCCAATTAGATCTTTGAAAATAGTATGATCCTTTTTGTGACCCTAACTTGTGTTTCAATTTAGGAATAAGTATATGAAGCTTCACTATATAGTTCTTTTGGTTGATGTTTTCTATGAGGTTGATGCATCAATTGAGAAGAATTTGGTTTGTGTTGTGGATCTTAGTGAGAATGTATTGTGGTAAAAATTGTTCCCTTCATGATAGTTTTTTGGAGGTATGGTAATTTTTATGAAGATAATTGGTAAGGAGAGTCAGATATACGAGCCCAATTTCCAACTCTATTTTATTTGGAAGCTCGATCATGTTTAGAAGCATGACTCGAATATAAAAACTTATATGGTGGGGAGGTTGTAATATTCCAGACATCATGCAGGTACATTGAATTCTAAATTCTTGTTTTAATAACTTATTGTTGTAAAGTTAAATGTTTAATAGTTGTATGAAAAATGATGGGCGTGTTTCAAGGTTCATAACATGAAAAAAAATCAGGCCATTGTGTGCATGTTTCACCACTAGCACATAATTATTGTAAATCATGCAAGGGGGAAATCCAAATCATGCATCCTTGGATGGAAGAATTTTGAATGATTTCCACAATATTTTTCAAACTATGTTTGACCCCAAGGTAACTGAGTGACTTGGGCCCCTCTTGGAATATGTTAGTGCACGATTGGCACACTATTTTTTAAACCATGCAGTAAAACCATGCGACTCATTAAAAATGGTATTTTACAAAACATCCCATTTCTATTTTATGGTTTGCCACCTGAAATCTCCCCTCAATTATTCTATATCAACCCTAGTGATGAACCCCTTCGACCCAGACATCCCAAGGGTTGATCTCTTTCGATTCTATGTCAATTTTAGTGTTTTAGGTGTAGATCGACGCTCTGAGTGAGTCTAATGCATCTATTTTCCATCTTTTATAAATCAGGGATTATAGTTTTGTTCTTCTTCTTATGAATTCTTATCACTCTATTTTTCTAGTTGATCAATGGTTGGTTCTTCAAAGGGTACCTAAATCTAGGTTTAAAGCTAAGGTTAAGCATGCATTCACCTTTAGATAAGAGGTAGGGGGTCTATATGTTATCTCCCATAGTTATGAAGTGTATTCATGCATGTGTGGCTATGTTAATGGTTCTATTTCATTAAGATTTTCATATCTTTAAATTCATTTGGTAAAATGGTTGGATAAACAATGGATTGAACACCTCATGATCCCCTTGGGATGCATTGAGGTTGACTATGCCAATTTAGGGACACACATGTGGTGATACAACATCCCCAATCATTGAAATTGGGGATATTTTTTATAGAATCGACTTATGATAAAGTAGATCCCATGATATACATTTTAATTTGGTAGTTGTGTTGAACATGGAATTTTTATAGTTATTTATAGAAAATTATAATGGAATATTAGATTATTTGGATTAATATGGAATCAGTTGGATGAAATATGGTGGTCGTTCATAATGAATTATGAATTATACATGAAATGAATAAGTGAGTTAATGCATGGGAAATGATGAACATGTAATGTGGGTAAATGATTGTGAATAAATATGTGTGAAAAATTCTCTAATGTATAATAACTGATGAACATGGGATAATGCATGGGAAATTGTTTAATATACATAATGGGTTAAATGGGATACGTAATATACATGGTAAATATTCTAAGGGATTATGGATTGATGTTGGTTTATAAGTCAAATGATTATGAAGTGATAATGTTATGTGAATTTAGTTTAGATTGATTGTGATATGGTATATATAAAAAATGAATAAATATTCATGTGCACATGGAATTGTGGTATGTGGTGTATTGAATTGAGAATCTATGCCCATGGGTTGGTTTGGACTCAGGCTCTAAACCTGACACATATAAAGCATAGGGTAGGGATTCAGACTTAGGTTCTATGCCCCTAAAGGATTCATTGGATGAGACAACTTGTAATGAAGATCCAAGGTAAGTTCGATTTAATAAATTGTGAAATCTTTTCCCTGGTGAGATAAAGAGTTTGACCTATCAGTTTACGCATATTAGTTGACTGGTATAGACTGTGGTGAAAAAAATAGAAATTCCTAAACCATGGAACAAATGATGATATTTATTTTAGAGAATGATGTTATATAATGGAACATGTGTTGTATTTTGTTTACCTTGAATTTCATTTAGTACATTCATACAACATCTATTTAGATTGAATATTTCTGTAGACACCAATCATGGTGGCCTACTGAGTTGTGCTCCCACCCTAATCGAGCTTCCATTGGGTAACCATGTAGATTTCATAGATGCAGGTCAAGACAAGGAAAATGGCCCAATGCTAGGGAGTTTAGATGGGCTTGGGTTGTGCATGGGAGAGGATTTGTGCTTTGAGTTGGGTTCCATTTTTAGGATTCAACTATTATCTTATTTGTTTTTTCTTCACTTATGGAACTGTATGTCATGACATGGAATATTTTCTATTTTTTTGTGGGTTGTACCAAGTTTTGTGAAATGGATAAAAATCATATTTATGGTATATTTTTTATTATTTCACTTATTTCATCTATTGTTTGTTGTGTCTTACTCTAGTAAAGAGAGTATAGTCACCCCACATGATCTATTAGACCCTCACTACTAGTTTTATGCCTCTTCCATATTGGAAGTATTTCTTGAGGTCATGTGGAGGCTCGGATCAGGGTACTGGATAGTGGCATCCGAGTCGGGGACGTTACAGGTGACCTACACTTTGAATATTTAGAGGCACTACCCATATGGTGAGAAGTGCGAAATATATATACAGAACATGATATTAAGTATATATTCCTATAGAAGGAGCTCAAAATGATTAAAAAATATGATTAGAGCTAATTAAGGACTACAATTTCTTTATTCACTAACATCGATGAAAGGAGAACAAGGTTGTCAATGCAATTTGTTGAAAATAAGACGCTACTATATACATGATGTGAATTGAGAAATATCCTCCCTTCATTGATAGAGAAATGATAGATCTTGAAATCATAGTAGTAGGGAATACATCATACCTTTATTAAATTATTTCCCAACCTTCATTCCAATAGAAGATTTAAGAGGCACAAAGGGTTGACCTGGGGTATCAAAAATTGGTAAAAGTAGTAAAGTAAGGAAAGATTCATTTGTACTATATTAATGAAGACAGTTTAATTTGGTTTGAAACTTGTCACTATGTGAATTAATCACATGGAATAAAGAAGGAAATATTTGATAATGTTCATAGATCATATTTCTTCTTCCATTATTGAATAATCAAGAATTACCTTGATCCCAAAAGGCACTTATCATTGGAAAAGATGAAGTAAGATAATTCTTAGTAAACCTTAATGTTTTTGGTATGCCATCAAGTTTATATAGATCAACATAATTTTATGGGGATGATGCAACTATTTCTTATATCCGTATGAAAATGGGAGAATATCACAATGGACATTATCATTGGTACCCTGATGACATTTAAATGAAAGAATGAAATATGTATTGCGGTTGATTAACTAAATAATACTTTTTTATCACTATTCGAGAAGATTTATCAGTTCAATATCATTCAATTATATGTCTAAAAGAATTGGTTTGGATGCATGGGAAACCAATTTCAATAATATATGATCATGATCTAATGATCACTTCAAAATTCTGGATATGTCTCCAATGTCATCTGAATACTTAATTGTATTTCAGCACAACCAATCACCACCAAATAGATGGCCAATATGAAATGATTATATCGACAATCGATGACATGATGAGAACCAACTCAATGTAATTTAAAGGATTATGTGATCAACATCTCCCATTAGTTGAGTTCTGATAAGTAACGACCTAAATCCAGAGCCCCTCCACTGGTGCCCCGTACTCGGGTCGCCACATAACCTCAAGCGTGTTTCCCGGAACGCCAGAGGCTTCCGACTAGTAGTGAGGGCCTTGATGAGTCAGTGGGGAAACTATGCCCTCATTCGGTAAGGTATACAGTGGAGAAACAATCGACGACAACAGAAGTAGTAAAAACATGCATAACAGCAGAAACCAAACAGCGGAAGCAATGAATATATATAGCAATGATGACAATGATGCATCAGGTACAAGTATCTATGGAAAGAAACAAACACAACAACGTACTGGAATACAACTGAAAACAATTGAAAATAAAAAGAAAATAAAATCCTCAGCATCCCAAGCCCCAGCTCGGCCCCATGCTCTCCAGATCCAATGCAATCAAGAACCTGAAGTAGAAGGGCTCTTGCCCTTATCAATAACTGTAGCAAAATTTTCTTCTTGGGCCCAAAATCATGGCCCAAACAGGGTGTGATATACAATCCCAGTAGGCAATCACCCAATGATTTCTGCCTAATAGTCAATGAATACAAGGAACGTAATAAAACAAGAAGCAGTAAGCAGGAAAGCACAAGAAGATACAATACATAGTTCTAACAAATAAAGTACACAAGTAAGAAACCAGCAACAAGAAAAAATAGGTAACCCTCTGGGTAGTTCTCACAACCTAACCCATATGGTTCAACCTATAAGTACTAGCTACCATCTAGGAGGCACACACGGTCTCACCCCTCTGGTTCAACTATGAAATTAAGCAGACTCTATGGGGAAGCACCTACTATCAATTCCCCCTATAGTCTTGTATCATGATAAAGGCACTCTGGGGAAGCACTCAACGTCTATTCCCCGCTGTAGCCCGCGTCGAGGAACTACAGACTTTCTGAGGAAGCACTCAATGTCAATTCCCCCTATGGTCTTGTATCGTAATTAATAGACACTCTGGAGAATCCCTTCCGTCAATTCTCCCTTGGTCTACTACTATAGGTTCTCACAGTCCTAAGTGAAAGGTAATACATGCTCAACACGTGTGTACATCGTCCAAGTAAACCTCAAGAACTACTTGGCTATCAACTAAGGCTCAGCAGAAAAACAAGGCAACAGTCCACAATCCTACAACTAGGCATGACAACTGGAAAAATGCCAAACAGGCAGAACAAGCATAGCAAACATTCAAGGTACAGTAAAGCTACCATAATCAAAGGTAAAACATCTACTCTAGAAATCAGGCAAAACAGGCAATACAACAAGGGAAAAACAGGAACACACAATACCCCGTTCTAGGGTATTGGTGGAATTTGCACAAAATATTCATCAACTTTCTACAGAAAGGCAAAAACCACCTACCTCGATCTTAGGTGATCGATATATGTGAACCATGATGACAGATTCCCCTTGGAACGATGTAGATCTGAGAAAACACACAAAACGCTCAACCTACGATAACATGGAAACCAGGAGGAATCAACAAACAAGACTCAAGAAGAAGGGAGAGCTCACCGCTGTGATTCCAACGCAATTGACCGTGCTCGAATCGGATAACAGACTAAGTGGCAGGATCTCTTCGAAGATCCATCTGTATGTTCACTCTCTGGCCGACGAAATCTGGAGAAGAAGATGAAATTTGGGGTTAGGCGCGACCCCGGTCCGTTAAGTGAAAAAAAGAAAGTACACGGCGTGTACTTTTAGATTAAATGGCGTGTACTGGGTCCCTTCCGTACTCTGCCAAAATAGGCCTCCATGTCACCCCTACACACCGTGTGTGTGGCCTGGGCACGACCAGCACACGACTTCGAGCTGGATCAGAGTTCACTGAGTGTACTCAGAAAGTACACGGCGTGTACTTTGAAAATTTACAGAAAAATACTTTCTCTTAAAAACTCCAGAAAACAGGATAAACATTCCTGAACTAAGATTCGGGTTCTTACATGATACATCAATAGCTTTAACTAATGTATTTAAATGGCTCTATATGAAGCACTATATGAGAAGCAATGTAGAACGTCTACTTGTTGGGATGAATTTAGTGAATGAAAGATAATTTGACACGATCTCATGAAAGATATGATAGATATGGATCAAGGCCTCTGATAGCATATAAAATATGCATAGTGTTAGTAGAATACATATGTCAAAAATCATCAATGGTACTCAAAGTATGATGTTGGAGAAAAATTATACCTTTGAATATCACCATGGAAGAGAGTCATGCAGTTTTGAAAGAAATAGAATCTTAACCATAGATACATTGTCCTCCTTGATATCCTTGATCACATAAGAGTAGTGTCCCAATGCATTTAACTTCTCTAAAATATAATTCATGTTAATTATGAGATCCCCATATCTATATGGAGGAAGTAAATAATCAATCCCTCACATGTGCTGAATCCAGAGGTGGAAAAAATTCGTAATGGTCTCTCCAATTGGAGAAGTCAATGAATATCATAGACTATAGAGGCAAATTTCTATGAACCAAGACAAATCACATGGTAAAAGTGTTGTGAAAAAAAATTTAAATACGAAAAGGTGACATGGGAATAAGAGCAAACCTTGAAATAGAAGTACCCTAACCTATTTTCAACTGATAATTGGAGTTAAAATTTCAGGGATGAAATTTATAATGGGCTGAATAAAATAAAAACCTAGAGTTTATAAATAATATTAGTTTCTTGAAATAAATGTTTGCTATATTATATTATACACATTTATGCATATACAAAAAATAGAGAAACAAAAAATACTTTATTTCAATAATGAAAATCCTTACATTAGTATGAAATTAAACATATTAAAATTATAAATAATAAAATTCAAAAAATATAAAACATAAAAATTATAATGGGAAAATATGGATTTCCCCAATATACTAGAATCATAGCTCCCATGAACAACACTATTGAAATGAAACAAAATACTAGTAAACAAATTAAAATATTTGAAAATAAAAATATAGAACACCGAAAGAAACTAAGGTGAATAAAAAATGATGGAATTTGATAGTATTTAATAGAGGTAATGTTACTAATGTTATATTGATGTGACCATTAGAACTATAACCTGGCCATTGAGAATAGTAACCTGACCATTATGAATAGAAACCTGACCATTAGAATAGTAATGTGACAAAAAAATATTGTAATATATTATAAATTATATTTATAATGAGTATTCAAGTTAATATAAATATTTTATAACAATAAAATAAATATCAAGATTAAAACTGAATAAAGAGATAATCATATTTTTAATAAACTTTATTTTAATTTATTTTATAAAAAAATCATAATTTTTATAATAAAATTTAAATATCCAATTGAATAATTTTTTAGATAAAAAGAATTCTATTTTTTAATTTATAATTTTGATATTTTCCAGGGGTGAATTTCACGTAATTTACCTAAGAACTTCAATTATAAGGTGAATAGTTAAAATAAAGTTTTTTCATAACTAGTGTATCTTCAATTACATCATTCCTTATGTAATAATGACCCAAAAATTTCTAGAAATGGTTTCTAGACCAAAATAAATTTTATTTTATAAAAGAGTCATTTAAATATAACATTTATGTCGTCTAAACCTAAAAATTAAATTCTAAATCTAAAGTCAAATGTATTCTTTAAAAAAATCTCATTTTTCAACTTTAATTTTTAGTAAACTACAGAATTATAATTATAAAGGGTTTTATAGTTCTAAAATACTATATTTTATTTATTTAGGAATTATTATATAATAAATATCACTATTACAGGGTTTTTCTTTCATATAGTTTTTATTTAATATTTTATTTTAAAAAATACCCCTCACCTCAAATATGAATAACCACTCTCCCTCTCCCTGAAAACATCCCCTACCTCACATAAAAAATACAAAAATATTCATAAATCCTATCTCTTAAATCCTTAAATACATTAGGTATTTTTTGGAGTAATCCAACTCAATTCATCAAGGAAGTCTAGTGCTTTAATATGGAAGAAGTATAGAGAAAATATGTAATATTTTATCAATTCTTCTATCATTTTCAACCTCTAATATCTTTTTTCCCAATTAATTTCAAAACCAAATATTATAATATTAACTACAAAGTTTGTTAAAATTATATCAATTATTTTTACCTATTATAAAAATTATATATTTTGAATTAATTTTTTTGTTTATACATCTATTTATCATTCATTGGACAACGTTCCTGATAACGGTCGATTAACCACCAATGAGGATGTTTCCAAATTATTTCATCATCCCTAACCGTATGGCTAGTAATAATAAATTAATAATGATACATAAAAGTTTAAATATATGTATTTTATTATTATTTAATTTGTTATACCTTTTTATAAATTACATTGTATAAAATATCAATAACAATGAAAAAGATATTTTTTTATGAAAAAAATTATATCAAAACATTTTCCATTTAATAGAGAGAATTAATAACTATAATCCAACGATTATAATTTATAAATAAATATAATATATGAATAATTTTTCTATTGTTAAATATTTTAATAAATCTTTTTTATTATTTTTTAAGCATAAACGTAACGAAGTAAAGTTGGATTTAAGCTAATGTGATTCTTTAATACAACTCCTTTTTTATTTGGGGTTTCTTTATTTCTTCTCATTTTCGGTATGGATATTCCCCTAATATTAAATAATTATTTTTTTACAGATATTAATTTTTTTGTAGCATATAATATTTTTTGACCTATCCAAAATTATTTTTATTCTTGATACAAATAATTTTCAAAAATAATTTTTTATCCAAAATTCATAATTGACACATCTTGAGTTATTTTTCTTTAAATAAGTGTGATTAGTTTTATACAAATTTTTTTTCCATTATTAATTTTGGAACCCCAAAATATAGTCATTAATATATAATTTTTTTTAATCCTTACGAAATGAAATCATTTCCATGGGTTATTTTATGATTACGATTGTTATTTCTTCAATGTGGTATGCCAGATTATGAGTATTTATAATGTGATGGGTAGACACAAAATTATATAACCCTCTAATTCATTGGACAATGTGATATATATCACGATTTTATTTTTATGATGCATGAACATGATGATATATTCTTTCACAATGATTATGGTTAGGTTTATGCACATATGTTATGAGTGGATATGATACTAGTTTTGTTCACAACTACATGTGGAATTTGACCACTATAATATGATGTTCCATTTTTATAAATATATCACATTTCTTCAATTTATAAAACATTTCCCCCATAATTAAGATGATGATCATAAAATTATGATATGGTGATGAAGACTATGTTCAACCATGTTTTGTTAACTTATTTCCCTTATTTATTCTCTTACTAATATTTTTTCTCACCCCTTTCTTTGTTGTATATCCTTATGTGATTACACTTTCAAAAGAGAATGATGGATTTTATAAGGATAAAAAAGAATGATTTAAATATTTCTTTTGTTTTATTATGTAAAATAGATTCATGAGCCTAATTTTACTTAGATAGTAAACCATTAGATCCTAGATTTGTAACATTATTATATTGTTTATCATAAAAATGATGCAATAGTTATGTAATAAAAAAGAAATTTCTATATCTGTAGTTCCCGAGTTCATCGCACCTGTTGAAACCCTATACCATCGATGGTGTCCCCACAGATAAAAGAGACACCAACATAACATCACACCATATCCACTATTAAGGAGGGGGTCCTCCTTTCTAGCCACTAACATAAGTGGGCCACCACTATCATCAATGCCCCTGTCCATCACCACCTCACTTTCAAAATTCCCCCTCTCTGCTAGGGCCACCACCATCTTCAACACCAAAAATCTATCACTACTATTCTTATATAGGGCTCCCACTATCAGGAAGGGATGCCCATAATCATATTGGTATTGATGGCGCTAGCCCATCTAACAACACACCTGTTACATTTGTCAAATATGAGCAGGCTAGGATTGTAACAACAACCCCACCAAATTTGGTATCAATGTTGAGAACCACTCAATTGATTCATTTTCCATATAAAAGTAATAATATAAACAATATACTTACTTATGGTAAACAATAATTAATAGCTTATAATAATATTATTAACTAATAATGAAATTGTTAATTAATAATGTAATTATTATAATTATAATTATAATAATAATTATTAATTAATATAATAAATAATAATATAAATAATAATCATATAATATACTATTGAACAATTAATAATTAATAATTAATAATTAATAATTAATAATATAATTATTCAATTAATTAATAATGAATTTTAATTGAAATTTAACAATTAATATTTAATATTTTGTTATTAATAGAAATTATATGAATTATTAATAACTATTAATAAATATTAACAATTATGATTAATAATTAATTATTAACTATTATTTTGAATTAGTAATTTTTGTTAATACAATTAACTAATTAAAAATTAATTATTAATAATTAATCATATAATTATTTACATAATTAATAATATAATTATTTATTACGAATTATTTATAATATAATTCACTAAATAACAATTAAAAAAATAATTAATTGTATAATCATTTATCTAATTAAAAAACAATAATAAAAAATTTAAAAATTATTAATAATAAGTAATTATTAATTAATAATAGTTTGTACTAATTAATAATTAAAAATCATTAAATAATAATTAATAATAATTGGTAATAATTTCCAATAATAATAATTAATTAGTTAATAATAATTACAACTTAATATATATTTATTACTATTAATTTCTACTAGTTATTAATTAATTATTATTATTTAAGATTAATTATTAACAATAATTATTAATATTTATTAATTATTAGTTATTATTATAAATTATTACTATGTATTGTTAAATATTAGTAATTATTATCTTTAATTATTCATGAATATTATTAACACATATTTATAATTATTCCATATTATTAACATTTATATTAATTAGTAATTATTAATAAATGTTATAAATTGTTATAAATTATTAATTATTTATAATTTTAAATTATTATATAAATAATATTATTAATTAATCTATGAGGTTATGGGTAGTAGGCCAAGATACCCATTTCTATATATTTTATTAAAAGAAGTGTATTGTGATGTAACTGGGAAAACATGGAAATGGCTTTTAAAAAATAGTGAAAGTTATCTACCACAAAATTTCATCCAAACAGGTACCCAACAAACTAGGGAAATAGGCTTAAAAAAGAATCATCCCATAGCCAAAAAAATAAGAAAAATCGCCGATCATAGTAGGATCAACCACTACCTCGACCTCTCGGATAACAAACCCACTTCCGTGATTTGGGCTTTTGCCATGTTTTTTCATCATCAATAGTGTTATCATTAAATAGGGTGAGAACCTCCAAGGCCCACATATCTTATTCCCTAGAAGAATCTTTTCATTGAGCTTTGTCAAGCATTTCTAACTCAATTTTATGTTCATTTCAACTTGACGTCTATCATGTTTCATTATTTATATATGACTTGAAACATCATTAGGAGAATGGGCATTGTTAGATTCCATCAGAAATGATTCCCTGGAACTAGATCATTTAAAATAACCCAACAAACTAAATTTTAATTCCTAGCTATGATTCACATGTCATTCATAGGGGAGGGGGTGAATCAGTGATACATATTTCTTTTAAGTTTCATTTCTTTTGAAACATACTTAGACTTCTATTAAAGATAAATCACATTTCTGAAAAAAAATCACACATTCATAAGAATATAAGAATTTACAAGGTTCAATTCTCAACAAGAGTAGCTACATCCTTGGAATGGTTTGGAAAAAATCACATACCAAAAATTAGACTTAATAACATCACTTTTATGTGTATACAATAAGTAAGATATACCCTTACACTTGTGAAACACTATATTCAATAAAATAGTGTGTGTGATTGTTATTGCACTAAATGATGTCATAAAATTGGAGTAACAAGTTAATAAAAATTTACTAGGTTCTTCCCAACATGTTATTATTCCACCTTGTCAAATTTGAAAATTATGATCTCCTGAATAGTTCATCACTTTCTTACCAAGCATAAGGAAAGAACTTCTGAAGACTTCATAATGATACTCTATATGATTACCCGTCTGATTACCATGTTCGATTACTAAGTCCAATTTCCCAGTATAGATATATAATTCTACCATAAAACCAATTAAAAAATTATGAACAACTTCTCCATCAATTTGGAAATCCCAATCTGATTTCTCAGTCTGATGTTGTAGTAAGATATGATAATAAGATAATTACGATCTTCGTTCTTCTTCTGTCTGGAAACACATCCTATAGAATGCTCAATCTAGAAACTATATCTCTACAAAAAATTTAAACACTCATCCTTCTATCTTCTTTAATAGTGAACATCAATTTAGTTATAAAGTACAATTTGCTCTCTTTTATTTATAGGCACACTAAATATGGTATTAATGGGATTATAAAATTGTTTACTGCTTAACCAAATTTTATGAATCATTATATTTATCTTAATTCATGGTACCATATTTTACTTGTTCAATGCTTATAATATCTTCATATTCCTTACCAAACCTTCTAAAATATTCTCACAACATCATCTTGCTTTATATTTCTTCATATGAACCAGTCTGATATTGATTTCCATTCTAGTTTTCATATTATGATGAATACATGTTATTCTTCATGACATCGATCTACACTAATTTAATGATATGAAATGTAAATTTATTGTAATTATGTTTATCATAACTAACTAAAAAATGTCTTCCAATTCTGATGCTTCGTACCTGGTATTATATATAATACATTGAAAACATTGGTCCATAATAATTATTCAAATTTGATCAACTTCAACGACCTTTCTTTCTTGGTAAACATAGTGAATACATTAGATATTACAATATTTATCTTTATAAAATCTACATCAGATCCAAACTTCCTTGAATAATAATTAAAAATTCATGACTCTTCATGAACACACTTCAATATATTTTCCTTTTTCTCTTTTAATTCTCTTTATCAAACCAGTGATTATACATCTGATGAATTTATCATTTTTAATCTACACCTGACGAATTTCTCTCCACTTCACTCTGAAAAATGGTATTAACTCCATTCTGATGTATCTTGATCCAATTGAAATAAAACAAAATAAAATTATTATCATAACTTGACCCACATAAAAAACATATCAATGTTATTATTTCTCTCTCGACCCAAGTGACATAGAAATAAAATAATTCCACCTGATGGAAATGGTTCAATACATTTTTTATTGGTCCATAACTTTCTTCCTTGCATCGGTCCAAAAATATAAATTATTATATTTTTCATTCTCCTTAACAACTCCCAATGAAAATAATTATTACTTTGATTGCTTTTTATAACCACCACTATGTCTGATGATTGGTTTCTATAAAACTATAATGATCGG
Organism: Viscum album; assembly: GCA_963277665.1. Classification (NCBI taxonomy): domain Eukaryota; kingdom Viridiplantae; phylum Streptophyta; class Magnoliopsida; order Santalales; family Viscaceae; genus Viscum; species Viscum album. The sequence continues at coordinate 1,585,479,556 of OY728128.1, read as the reverse complement.
TGGCACTCTATGTCGGTGGAACCGGTATCAGCAGCTTTTAATTTGACAACTTCCTCTATTTTCTAAATACGGCTCACAAGAACTTCTTTCTCTAAATTTTTTTATTTTGTTTCTTATTGGATTGACTGAAAACCAGTATATTCATCTTCAATTGTTACAAAAAAACATCATAGAATTAAAATAATTCTACAATCGGTGATCTCACAACAATGGAATGAGACCAGATTACTCTGAATTTATCCTTTAAAAAATTCTTGCATTTAATTAGTAATTCCTCATGGTATTGAATACAATTTGGACTGGCATAGAATTTCCTAACAAACATGGAAATTATTTTAACTTACCATACTCTATACATCATATTTATTTCTAACAAATAATCAATAGGATTGGCATCACATCCGTTCTTTTATAAGTCATTCATCACAAGTTTCATAAACAACATAGTCTTTATGTGGATTCAATGATCATAAAATCATCTTCAGATTTTCATTGGAGTCTGGACTCCTTTGATTAATCTTCTCATTATGATCAAAACTACCTTTTCCAGGCCTAAGGAGAGTTTGATGAGCCTCCTCTAACAAAAATATTCCAAAAAACTCATTCGAAATCTTTATGAATTTGATTATGATATCTTAATTCCAATTGTGAGTCTGATTCTCATGCAAAAGGTCTGGATCCAATTTAAAACATTTCACACATCCATCTTTCGTTAGGATTTCCAACAAATTCTCACCATGTAAAGTGTTATTACAGTTTATTATTTTTTTAAAACATAATTCTATAAATGATCTATTGCTATCAAATAAAACCAAACACATATTGGGACTAAAAATCTCCCCCATTTTGATTTTTGTAAATACCCACTTTAAAAAAATATAACTTTTTTTCTTGTCTCACGTTTTCTAATCCCAATTCCTTTCTTAAAAACCTTATTTATTATCTCTCATCCTATTTCTTTTCTCTTACCCTTATTGAAAATAAACATAAATAGGGACATCATGAAAATTTTCCCCCTTATTGAAAAATGATTGCATTTCTATTGTTTGGAATATTTCATCTCAATATATTAAAAATTATTCTTCATGGTAACATTAGATTCACATTATTTTATTAAAAAAATATCCTTTAACATAATATATCTAAGATTATGTGGGTGAACAAAGTATAGAAAATATTAGTGTATAATCAAATCTAGTATTATCATCTATTACACAACATTCATACAATACATTTTCAGGTTTCTTCAAACATTCTCATATTAATGGAAATTTTGAAAGGAATTTTTCAGGATAAAAGTAATGTGTGCCCATCTCAATATGCATATCAAAATGATTATGTGTAAAAACACAACTTTCTGAAACTCATATTTTGAAACCTTATTACTTTTTTTCAATAATATTATGAGATTCATGAACATTATCTTCTATATCTAAAATTCTTAAATTCCATAAAATTTAGTAAACGTATATATAACATTTAGGGAACATGGATTAGCTTTAGTTTTTTCTTAAACAAAATAATTATACAGAGATTCCTCTCTCGGTCTTTAATTTTTATTATTTTTCATGGATTTTTCATTTGATTTTTTTCTTTCTTCTGTTCATCATTCTCAAATTTTATAAGAACCTTATTTACACCTATAGAAGCTTATGATGAGGCTATCTACATATCCAAAAATTTTGTAACAACTTTTTTAAAATTAGTTTGTAACATATTATTCATGTCTTCTTCTTGGGTTAAAAATATAGTAAAACATATTTTAGTAAAATTACCATCTTTGTAAAATCTATCTCATCTTATTTGAAACTTCAAATCCTAATATTTTTATATATTTCTATCAAATTGTTTCTTTATTTTCAGAAACGTTTTTCTTTTAATCAGATGATTTTTATTCATTTTTCAAAAACATTTCCATTTTCAGTTATTCAAGATAAATAACTAAGGGATATCTATTTGCATACATAGCATATTAAATTTTTTTAGGTTTCAAAATACAATTCTCAGATTTATTAAAATCATTAATCTCTTTCATCCCTTTAAAAATATCATGTGAATAAAATTCTTGATTATTTATTGATGAAAATTTATTTCACTATTTCTTTATTCCTTTATTATACATCACAATATTTCGTGATTTTTTTTCCAATTATTCACTCAGATTAAATTTAAATCATATTTCTTCTTATTTGGAACAAATTCTTACAAATTTTTCATTATTAACTGTTACAATGAACATATTCTCTCCAGTATTTTTAGTAAAAGTTTCAGATTCAACTTATCTATTTTCTTTTTTAGAAAAACTAATTTCCCTGCTAAAACAAATTCCCCATTAACTTTCTCAACAAATGTGTTTTCTTTAGAATAATTTGTATATTGTTCACTATCATCATCTTTAAAAATAACTTTCTCCTTTGTGATTTAGAGAAAATCTAATTTTTCTCCATGGAATAGAAATTTTTTTCGTCACCCTTTTTCTTCCAAGATATTTTTAGCCTTATTTTTTTCATAAATTTATTCTTCATCACTTAATTTCTAATCCCCTTTATAAGGGAAATTGTAAACAAAGTACCCCATGCATCTACACAAAAAAATTTGTAGGATATCTTCCCTTTATTCTTTCCTATACATCTTTTCACATTTTTATAAAATTAGGATAAAATTTCATCAATACTTTTACATACCTCATATTATGAGTTATATTATCAAATTAATCTTGTTTATGAATCATGATTTATTTTTTCTTTTCTGGTATCCTTGAATGAAATTTCTCCATCATCTTTAGTTTTTTCTATCATCAATATATCCCTTCTCATTTTATATTTCATGAGAGTACTAAGAATTTCATCCAGAGATAATGTTTCTGGATGTTTATCTTCAAATGAGGGAACATTAGCATTAAACATGTCAAGAAGAATTCTCAATATCATTTCAACAATAGTAGAAACTTATATATTTTCCAAAATACATATAATATAACCAAAAATTTTAGTCACCCTAGTAAAGATGTCATCAATAGATTCATACTCACCCATATTGATACAATCATACTTAAATATCCAAATTTTAATATTTTACTTCTTTATTTTTTTATTTCCTTTCTAAATATTCTTAATTTTATCCTAGATACCATTATAAGTGGTAAATACCTTTAATAGTAGAAGCTCACTTTCAAAAAGTAATGGGAGTAAATAATTCTTAGCACTTCCATCATTATTAAATTTTTCCTTATCATCACCTGTTAGAGGATCATTTTTAATATGAGGGAGAAAACCATCTGTAACATCTTTTGAAACATCATATCCATGATATATAAGATATTGAAGAATTATATCATTATAGATTTGATAATTCTGATCATTTAATATTGAAATACCCAAACTATTCACACAAATATTATTTCTCATAACAACGTTTTCTTCGACAATTTCAGAAAAGTATAAATGAAGGAATCCTTTTCTGTTATACAAATTGTAATTGATTAGCAATGATTTCAGTATCACTAAGAGTGGCAGGGGATTATTTAGTGATAAACTTTTCTTTTAACTCTCTTTCCTTTTGAATGAACCTTCATGTAACATCCCAAGTAAGTAATTAATAATAGATATTTTTATCTATGCTTTTTAATGAATTAGATAGTTTTTTAGAGGCTTAAAATGAAAATAAATCCAATCTTAAGCATAGAATACACTGATATTTTTAAAAGATTGTTTTACTGCCTTTTAATGGCAAACCATTTTTAAATCTATCTTTTGAAAATTTTATAAGCTATGTTTTTCAAAATAAACTTATTATTTATGATTGGGACATCAAAATTTACTTTGTGTGAATTTTTGGTATTTTTCCGATAAAGTTCATTTTTTAATGAATAGTGAAAAATGTTGTATTTTAATTCAAAACCTCTTTTTAATCTAATTTATTTATATGATTAGATTATCTTTTTAATGGGTTTTTAAGTGAAATAAGAATATATTTTTACCATTTAATCCAATGGTGTTCATTGGAATCAATTTCACTTTGAAATTGGACTTAAACTAGTGTCAATCTTTTGATACTTATTGTTTCATAAAAAACACACTATTTGTCATGACAGCGGGAATTAATTATTAAATTAATTAATGCATCATATATGTTTTGAATTTTGTAAAATACACATAATTTTTGAATTCATAATATCAAATATAGCTTAGGGTGACGTTTTGGAATTTTTCTAAAAAACTTCAATTTTTGATGAATAGTGAAACCACTAAGTGGTAGTTAAAGAAACTGATTTTTCGTTTAAATGAAACTTTTCCACTTCTGTGATTTGATTTTCAAAAATCTGACATACATGGTTTTCATTAAGAAGGAAAATTTGGTTCAATGATATTATAATAATTTTTTGTTGAATAGTAACTTTTAAGTTCTTAATCACGATTAGAGGTAATTAGTGTAGTTTAAGGTAAAAATAATGTTTTAATAATATGAGATGAGCTTGACACATGTCCTAACTTCATTGGATGTGTCATGGACTACCAGGAAAATCCATGGGTCAACATGGGGACCCCATGGAGCCACTTTGGTTGGGAAATGACATAAATAACTTTTTATTTAATTTTAAAGTATAAATGACACAAACATGAGTTATTTTACTAAAACAATTTTTACATGGGGTAATACAAGTCAGATATTTGATTATAAATATTAATTGGAAATATAAAAGGATATCCTACATCATAGTATTTTTTTTATAATTTTTAGACTTTAACTAAATTAAATTATTTATGACATCATGATGATGCAGCGATTACCTCATTAATAAAGGATTTAAATAAAATGAAATGATAATGTAAAATCTATGACCTACACATTTCCAAAACCTATTGGATGGGTGGAAATAGAACCCTTATCACCTTACCCTAGAATTATATCATTGTGGGACCTTTTGAATCTGAAAATCATTTTAAAATAAAGTAACATTTCATTACCTTCCAAGAGTGCCCCTCCTCTCCTCTTATAAAAGGCCCCCCACCTCTACCTCCATAACCACACTTCCAAAGCCTTTGGCTCGCCCAAACCCTGCCCATTTTCTCTCTCAACATCCCTCTATTACTCCTTGAAGCCTCACTTTGGGCAGAAGTCTTCCCAAGGAAGCCTTTGAACTCAAACCAAAGGGAGTTACCCGATTTTAAGGTAATGCCTTCACTTGAGTCCTTTTGTTTTATTTTGCTTCTCAAACCCCCTAAACTCTTTTTATTAATTTATTTTTTAACAACTATAGTATCTTAAATATACTAGGATGTTGTTATAAGAAGTATTCGAGCTACACTTACACACACCTACATCTAATGGTTAAAGAACATACTGTTTCTGTGGATGGCGAATTTCGGCCTCCCGAAACGATGATTGTTCAACATTCTTTTAACACCATCAAAGGTGGCAATTAAGATGAAAATATATTTATATATGATATATTTTATGTTTATGTTTTTCTTAGGCTTCTGTATGTTTCATTTTGTGCATACCTTTATGGTTTCCATTATGGGTAAACGCGATATCTTCATTTAAGGAAGTGCGGACTACCGCCCCCTCAAAGTGATTGGATTCGTTAATACCATATGTGGGACGTATAAGGGATGAAGTTATGATATTATATATGATATTCCACTGGAATTGTAATATAAATTTATATGATTATGATTCCATTCTATAAAATATGAAATAGAAATGAAAGTAGCGTTCATACGTACGTACGCCTTACCGTCTCCATGAACGGTGCATTTCATTTGTTACCACTGAATGATTATGTAATATTATAAATGCATGTATATACTGGATATATATGATATATATGATATATACATAATGATTATAATTCTGGATATAATTGATACATGAACAACTTGTAATTATAAAGGGTTTATTTTTGACTCAAGTACCAATGATCGTTAAAACGACCGTTATTAACTTAAATAATTACATAGTGTTCATGAAATGGAAATAAGTTATATAAAAGGAATAATGAACTTTAAAAAGGTTATTAAATAAGTAGAAATTAACTCAAGTTTATTATTCAGGAGATTATCGAAAGACCGAGTCAAGTCAGACCCGAGGTATGGGACTTCATCTCAATCTCCTTTCATTGAGGCATATTTTGTTTTATACACAACCTTCTTTTATATGGTGTATAAACCCCTTTTAATTTTACGTTTATCCAAAAGGAATATTTTTTATACAAAGCGTTTTACTGAACGACAAAAGGGAATGTTTTTGTTGTACGTATGCGGCGACAACGACTTCTCCGCCGCCGTGACCATTATTTGAGATTCGGCTTCCCCTACAAGCCATACCTTTTTTTAAAATAAAAATAAATACCATGATTTACTTTTCTTTTTTTTGGTATTGAAAATGGTTTTCATAATTTTTTTATATAAATGTGTTGTATTGATATCTTGTGATTGAAAGGTAGAAAGGTTATGTTTCGTTTATGCATGTTTTATGTGATACGATTATGTTGAGGTTCTTGGGGATTGTTATGAAGACGGGTGGTTCCGTGATAAAATAAGGGCGGGTGAGCTCGATATATCTCTCCAATGCATTGGGTAATGCGAAGGAGTGAAACGTTAAGCTTTCGCCGAAGAGATTTAGGGAATATACTGTGATGGGTATTCCAAACGTAACCAAGAGGGTTACTCCCTATGTAAGAATGTTATGAATGCCTCAAGTTACCTTTATGTCTTATGATTTCTATGATTTATTCATGATTTGATGAGGTATGTTAAAGTGCTTATGTTTTATGGGTAAAGTATGATTTCATTATTATGTATATATGAACTTATGTTTCCTTTCCATATTTTTTATAACCCATACTGATCTTTTTATGCTCATCCCAAGTTTTTTTTTTGAAATTTTTTTCACAGGACAAGGGAAAGGTACATGATATGATGATAGTGTCAAGGAAGTGTCAAGAATGAATCGATGGTTTATTTTAAATATGTTTCCATTGATGTGAAAAATGAATACTATCTTTATGTAACCACTTTGTTTATATGTGGAATGTAATGCATGTTTTATGATCTAATTCTCTAAAACTCTAAACCTGAAAAGATCCTCAATGTGTAATCTTGTAATAAATCAAGATTAAGTAAGGTTTAGGCCAGGGCTTTATAGTTGGTATCAGAGGTCGGTTTAGATAACATTAGGAGTTAGAATTCTATTAAATGATTATCCAAATTTGTTTTTTCGGAAATGATATAGCATTTGAAGATTACCATGTTGCATCATCTAAGACATGTTTGTTTAGAATGGTTTTCGCAGACGAAATAGGGAAGTAGTGCTAGGAAGGAATAAAGAAGGAAATAACCTTCCGAATCAGCATCTGAGATGGTCGGAATTGGAACTGAATAGTTTGTTGCAGTAATGGTTCAGTTGACTCTAGCGATAAATGGTGGTGGTATCCAAGCACAAGATCAGCCAGATCAACCGCAGAGGAACATGTAAGTGGTGGAACATTTCATGAGGCTACATCCCGCATCATTCAGAGGATCATCTGACCCTGTGTTAGCTGAAGGGTGGATTAAAGAACTGGAGATGAGTTTCGATGTCATGGGGTGTTCAGACAATCAAAAGGTTAGTCTTGATATTTACCATTTGGAGGGTGACACAGATCAGTGGTGGTCGATGGTTAAATATATCAGGGATGCTGATGAGATTGATGCTCTTGACTAGGATGAATTTAAAGGCATGTTTCTTGAGAAGTATTTTCCTAAGGCTGTTCGACTTAGGATGGAAAACAATTCTTGGAATTGAGGCAATATGAAGACTCAGTGGCTACCTATGAAGAAAGGTTCACTGGATTGGCAAGGTATGCTCCAAATTTTATCCGAGACCTTGATAGTAAAATCAATCATTTTTACTCAGGATTAAAGCCAAAATATCGAAGGGCATTAGCTTCTCGCAAGATTAAAAGTTATGAAAAGATTTTTCGATATGATGAGAAGGTGGAAATGGAGTTTTTCTATGACCAAGTGTTCTATAACAACTAGCAGAAGAAGAGACCGAGGTGGCAGGAGAAAGGGAAGAATTCTTCAAAAAAGTCTGATGGTAAGAAACCTAAGTTTCCAGTCTGTGATAAATGTGGAAAAATGCATTCTGGGGAATGTCTTCCAAATTCTGGAAAGTGCTACCGATGTGGTAAGATGGGACATAAGGCTTGTGATTGCACTGAAAAAGATCTAGGTGATGGTAAGTTCAAATTTTGATTTATAGTTAGTGAAAAGTTTTAAGTGCAATGAGATGGGTCACTATGCCAACGAGTGTTTGACAAAGAGATCGAGTGTTGGGAAGCAGTTAGACTACAAGAAAAAAGGGGTGGTGAAATCCATTGCAACTACTTCAGCAGATGTCGGGCCATCAAATGAAGTTGTATCATGTACATTGTTTGTTTTTTCAGATTATGCCAGTGTGATTTTTGATTCGGGGTCTACACATTCTTTCAACTCTGAAACCTTTTCTAGTAAAATGGGAATACCATCTCACGAAATGACTCCTGAACTTGTGGTAAAAACACCTGGGGGAAATGTGGAGGAAAAAATAATTTATAAGATTCTTCCTATCCTTATCCATGGAAAGAACCTACTTGAAAACTTTATTGTTTTACCTCTAGTAGAGTTTGATGTTATCCTGGGTATGGATTGGATCTCTATTTACCATGCTATGATTGACTGTAGAGCTAAAGAAGTTTCTTTTCAGAAAGACTTTCAGTTTGTGTACAAGAATGAACCTTACTATTGATAACATATCAAGAGGCCGGGAAACTTGTAAAAGACGGAAATGAATGTTACCTTGCACACATTGTTGAATACAAGGGAATTGTTCAGATTAATGATGTTCCAGTGGTAAATGAATATCCTGATGTTTTTCCTGATGAGTTGCCTGGAATAATACAGATCGGGAAGTTGAATTTACTGTTGACTTAGTTCCTGATGCTAAACCAATTTCGAAACCCCCTAATTGAATGGCTCAAATTGAACTTTTAGAGTTGAAGGAGCAGTTGCAAGATTTATTAGAGAAAGGTTTCATTCGACCTATCACATAACTATGGGGTGCTCCGGTTTTATTTGTTAAAAAGAAAGATGGTTCTATGAGACTTTGCATTGATTATAGAGCCTTGAATAACATCACTGTTAAGAACAAATATCATTTTCCTCATATCGATGATTTGTTTGATCAGCACCAGGGAGATCAGTATTTTTCAAAGATTGACCTGAGATCGGGGTACCATAAGCTGATGGTAAAGGAAGCTGATGTTCCGAAGACTACATTTCGTACAAGATATGGCCATTATGAATTTGAATTAATGCGTTTTGGGCAAACTAATGCACCTGCTGTATTCATGGAATTAATGAATAGAATTTTCCATGATTTCTTGGAAAAGTTTGTGGTGGTTTTCATTGACGATATTTTGGTGTTTTCTAAAAATAAATAGGAGCATGAAAGACATTTAAGGGTTATTTTTCAAACCTTAAAAGAAAAGAAATTGTATGGGATATTCAGTAAGTGTGAGTTTTGGTTGCAAAAATTTCTTTCCTTAGTCACATTGCTTCTAAAGATGGGATAACCGTTGATCCTGCAAAAACAAATGTTGTTGAAGAAAGGCCAAGACCCACAAATGTAGCAGAGATTCATAGTTTCCTTGGTTTAGTAGGATATTACCTAAGGTTTTTTAGAAATTTTTCATGGTTATCTAGTCCAATGACTAAGCTAACTCAGAAGGGTGTTAAGTTTATCTGGACAAAAGAATGTGATGATTGTTTTCAGGAACTGAAAAGAAGACTGGTGAATGCTCCAGTTTTGGCACTACCTTCCAGGAATGGTGAGTTTGTTATCTACAGTGATGCTTCATTGAATGGACGTGGTTGTGTCCTAATGCAGAATGATCAGGTAATTGCGTATGCTTCATGACAGTTGAAAACTCATGAGGTAAATTACCCTACATATGATTTGGAATTAGCTGTTGTTGTTTTCGCTTTAAAAACATGGAGGCATCATTTGGATGGAGTAACGTGTGAAATATATACCGATCACAAAAGTTTAAAGTATATATATTCACTAAGAAAAAGATAAACATGAGACAAAGGAGATGGCTATAATTAATCAAGGATTATGATTGTACAATTCATTACCATCTGGGAAAAGTAAATAAAGTGGATGATGCTTTGAGTCAAAAATGTAATGCTTCATTGGAAATGTTGCATTTGGAACGTGATCATTTGGTTAAGGATTTGATGAACTTTGGCATAGAAGTTGTTGGTGAAGGATGTTCTTCTGTTTTGTTTCAGGTATCAGTGAAATCTTCTCTATCAGACAGAATCAAACAATCACAGAAGCAAGACAGTGAGTTGCAGAAAAAGGTAGAGCTGGTTTAGAAGGGTACGTTGCCTGAATTCAACATTTATAATGATTGTGTTTTGAGAATTGGGAAGAGATTATGCGTGAATTATGATTCACAGTTGAAGAGATAGTTGTTATGTGAAGCTCATAGTTCTCCATTTTCAGTTCATCCTGGAAGTACTAAGATGTACAGAGATCTACAGAAGTATTACTGGTGGGATGGAATGAAAAGAGATATTGCTGATTTTACTATGAAGTGTTTGACTTGTCAACAGGTTATAGCAGAGTGGTAGTTACCGAAAGGGATGCTTCAGCCTTTACCAGTGCCAGATTAGAAATGGGAGAATATATCCATGGACTTTGTTGTGGGATTACCGAAGACATCTCGAGGTAATAATGCAATCTGGGTTATTGTTGATCGCTTGACTAAATCTGCTCATTTCCTTGCTATACGAGATAATTTTCCCCTAGATCAACTTTCCCGTTTGTATCTTAAAGAGATATTCAGGTTACGTGGAGTTCCCCTCTCCATTGTATCTGACCATGATCCCAGGTTCACTTCTAACTTTTGGAAAGGCCTTCAAGATTCGTTCGATACTGAATTAAATTTTAGTACAGCTTTTCATCCTCAATCAGATGGGCAGTCAGAACGAACAATTATGACATTGGAGGATATGCTACGTTCTAGCTATGTGGATTATCAGGGAAGTTGGGACCAACATCTTTCTTTGGTTGAATTTTCATATAATAACAGTTTTCATTCCAGTATACAGATGTCACCATTTCAGGCATTATATGGGAAGCGGTGTCGAACTACAGCTTTCTGGGATGAAGTGGGTGAAAGGAAGTTGATGGGACCAGAATTGGTAGAAGAGTTGGCAGAAAAAGTTCAGCTGATACAGAAACACATGATAACTGCTCAGAGCAGGCAGATGAGTTATGTGGACAACAGGAGGAAGGATCTTTCTTTTGAGGTCGGTGATCATGTTTTTCTCAAAGTCTTACCATGGAAAAGTGTGATGTGATTTGGTAAGAAAGGAAAGCTGAGTCCAAGGTTCATTGGACCATATGAAATTCTGGAGAGAGTTGGATTAGTTGCAGACCGGGTGGCTTTACCTCCGAGTTTATCTCAGGTACACAATGTTTTTCATGTTTCGATGCTGAGAAAGTACATGCCAGATCCATCTCATGTTTTGAGTCCAGAGGTAGTTCAGCTGGAGGAGAACCTATCTTACGAGGAACAACCGGTCCAGATTGTTGACCACAGGGAGCATGTGTTACGGAATAAGGTGATTAATCAGGTAAAGGTTTTATGGAAAAACCACATGATGGAAGAGGCAACATGGGAATCTGAAAATGCAATGAGGGATAAGTACCCCCATTTATTTGATAAGTAAATAAATTGCTGGGATGCAATTTTCTAAAGGGGGGAAGGATGTAACATCCCATGTAAGTAATGAATAATAGATATTTTTACCTATTCCTATTAATGAATTAGATAGTGTTTTAGAGGCTTAAAATGAAAATAAATCCAATCTTAAGCATGGAATACACTAATATTTTTAAAAGATTGTTTTATTGCCTTTTAATGGAAAACCATTTTTAAATCTATCTTTTGACAATTTTATAGGCTATTTTTGTCAAAATAAAATTATTCTTTATGATTGGGACATCAAAAATTTACTTTGTGTGAATTTTTGGTATTTTTCCGATAAATTTCATTTTTTTAATGAATAGTGAAAAATGTTGTATTTTAATTCAAAACCTCTTTTTAATATAATTTATTTATATTATTAGATTATATTTTGAATTGGTTTTGAAGTGAAATTAGAATATATTTTTACCATTTAATCCAATGGTGGTCATTGGAATCAATTTCACTTTGAAATTGGACTTAAACTAGTGTCAATCTTTTGATACTTATTGCTTCATAAAAACATGCTATTTGTCATGACAGCGGGAATTAATTTTTAAATTAATTAATGCATCTTATATGTTTTGAATTTTGTAAAATAGACATCATTTTTGAATTCAGAATATCAAATATAGCTTAAGGTGAAGTTTTGGAATTTTTCTGAAAAACTTCAATTTTTGATGAATAGTGAAACCACTATGTGGTAGTTAAAGAAACTGATTTTTCGTTTAAATGAAACTTTTCCACTTCTGTGATTTGATTTTCAAAAATCCGACATACATGGTTGTCACTAAGAAGCAAAATGTGGTTCAATGAGATTAAAATAAATTTTTGGTGAATAGTAACTTTTAAGTTCTTAATCGCGATTAGAGGTAATTAGTGTAGTTTAAGGTAAAAATAATGTTTTAATAATATGATATGAGCTTGACACTTGTCTTACCCTCATTGGATGTGTCATGGCCGACCAAGACAATACATGGGTCAACTTGGGGACCCCATGGAGCCACTTTGGATGGGAAATGACATAAATAACTTTTTATTTAATGTTAAAGTAAAAAATGACACAAACATAAGTTATTTTACTAAAACAATTTTTACATGGGGTTATACAAGTCATATTTTTGATTATAAATAGTAATTGGAAATCTAAAAAGATTTCCTACATCATAGTATTTTTTTTTATAATTTTTAGACTTTAAATAAATTAAATTATTGATGACATCATGATGATGCAGTGATTACCTCATTAATAAAGGATTTAAATAAAATGAAATGATAATGTAACATCTATGACCTACACATGTCCAAAACCTATTGGATGGGTGGATTTCGAACCCTTATCACCTTACTCTCTAATTATATCAATTTGGGACCGTTTGAATCCGAAAATCAATTTAAAATAAAGTAACATTTCTTTACTTTCCAAGAGTGCCCCTCCTCTACTCTTATAAAAGGACCCCACCTCTACCTTTTTACACACACATCCAAAGCCTTTGGCTCAGCCAACCCCTGCCCAATTTGTCTCTCCACATCCCTCTTTTACTCCTTGAAGCCTCAATTTGGGCAGATGTCTACCCAAGGAAGCCTTTGAGCTCAAACCAAAGGGAGTTACCCGATTTTAAGGTAATGTCTTCACTTGATTCCCTTTGTTTTATTTTGCTTCTCCAACCCCCTAAACTCTTTTTATTCATTTCTTTTGTAACAACTCCGGTATCTTCAATATACTAGGATGTTTTTATAATAAGGATTAGAGCTAAACTTACACACACCTACATATAATGGTTAAAGAACATACTGTTTCCGTGGATGGCGAATTTCGGCCTCCCGAAACAATGATTGTTCAACATTCTTTTAACACCTTCAAAGGTGTCCATTAAGATGACACTATATTTATATATGATATATAATATGTTTATGTTTTCCTTAAGCTTCTGTATTTTTCATATTGGGCATACCTTTATGGTTTCCATTATGGGTAAACGCGATATCTTCATTTAAGGAAGTGCAGACTACCGCCCCCTCAAAGTGATTTGATTCGTTAATACCATATGTGGGACGTATAAGGGATGAATTTATGATATTATATATTATATTCCACTGGAATTATAATATACCTTTATATCATTACGATTCCATTCTATAAAATACGAAATAGAAATGAAAGTAGCGTTCATGCGTACGTACGGCTTACCGTCTCCATGAACGGTGAATTTCATTTCTTACCTCTAAATGATTATGTAATATTATAAATGGATGTATATACTGGATATATATGATATACATGATATATAAATCATGATTATAATTCTTGATACAATGGATACATAAACAACTTGTAATTATAAAGGGTTTATTTTTGACTCAAGTACCAATGATCGTTAAAACGACCGTTATTAACTTAAATAATTACATAGTGTTCATGACATGGAAATAAGTGATTTAAAAGGAATAATGAACTTTAAAAAGGTTATTAAATAAGTACAAATTAACTCAAGTTTATTATTCAGGAGATTAAAGAATGACCGAGTCAAGTCAGACCTGAGGTATGGGACTTCGTCTCAATCTCCTTTCATTGAGGCATATTTTGTTTTATACACAACCTTCTTTTATACGATGTATAAACACCTTTGACTTTTACATTTATCCAAAAAGAATCTTTTTTATACAAAGCTTTTTACTGAACGGAAAAAGGTAATGTTTTTTTCGTACGTATGCGGTGACAACGACTTCTCCGCCGCCGTGACCATTATTTGAGTTTCAGCTTCATATACAAGCCATACCTTTTTTTAAAAGAAAAATAAATACCATGTTTTACTTTTCTTTTATTTTGGTATTGATAATTGTTTTCATAATGTTTTTATATCAATGTGTTGTATCGATATCTTGTTATTGAAAGGTGGAAATGTTATGTTTACTTTATGCATGTTTTATGTGATACAATTATGTTGAGGTTCTTGGGCATTATTATGAAGACGGGTGGTTCCGTGATAAACTAAGGGCGGGTGAGCCCGATATAGCTCTCCAATGCATTGGGTAACGCAATGGAGTGAAACGTTAATGTTTCTTCGAAGATATTTAGGGAATATACTGTGATGGGTATTCCAAACGTAACCAAGAGGGTTACTCCCTATGTAAGAATGTTATGAATGCCTCAAGTTACCTTTATGTCTTATGATTTATATGATTTATTCATGATTTGATGAGGTATGTTAAAGTGCTTATGTTTTATGGGTAAAGTATGATTTCATTCGCATGTATATATGAACTTATGTTTCCTTTCCATATTTTTTATAACCCATACTGAGCTTTTTATGCTCATCCCATGTTTTTTTTGAAATGTTTTTCACAGGTCAAGGGAAAGGTACATGATATGATGATAGTGTCAAGGAAGTGTCAAGAATGAATCCATGTTTTATTTTAAATATGTTTCCATTGATGGGAAAAATGAATACTATCTTTATGTAACCACTTTGTTTATATGTGGAATGTAGTGCATGTTTTATGATCTAATTCTCTAAAACTCTAAACCTGAAAAGATCCTTAATGTGTAATCTTGTAATAACTCAAGATTAAGTAAGGTTTAAGGTCGGGGCCTTATACTTTATCTCCTATTAAACATATATAACCATGAGAAAAACAAACAAAACAAACATCTATATGAACAAAATAATTTACAAGATTCACTACACAAAAATAATAAATATATCCTTGGTATTGTTTGAAAAAAAATAAAAGCACATAATCAATTAGAAAATAATCATTCTTGTGAATACAGTAAGTATGATATACCCCAACATAGGTGTAGAATGCTGTTCAATATAATAGTTTGTGCAGTATATCAAGCACAAATGATCTCAAAAAATTTATGTAACAAGTTAAGAAGCATTCCCTTGGTTTTTCCCAACATGTTAATTTGCTACCATGTCAACATTCACAATTATGATGTTCAGAAAAATTATTTACTTTCCTACATAGCATCATTTATGAACTTATCTAGACTATGGAATAATACTCTGTTTGATTACCAGTCCAATTACCAAGTCTAATTCCAATGTATGATTGCTCAGTATGAAAAAATATTTCCTCAAGAATACCACTAAAAAAATTCTAATCTAATTCACACTCTCTATGAATATCGCAATCAGATTTCTTGATCATATCGTCAAGTCTATTATAATAATCCGCTAAATATGATCATTATTCTACCTCTTATATCCAAAAAACATTATTAGGAATTCTCGATCTAGAAACACATTCTCTCTAAAAACAGTTAGAACTCTTCCTTCTCTTTTCTTCACCCATGAATAATACTTTTGTCAAAAAGAACAATATACTCTATTTTATTCATTAGTGCACCAAATATGGTATATGCATGATTCTGACAAGGTTTCCCGCTTAACAAGATTTCCCAAATCATCAAATTTCACTCAAATAATGGCTCAATATATTACTTCTTTAACACTTATTAATTTTTCTCTGTCCATCATGAAGCTTTAGAAATTATCTCACTACTTCATCTTTCATCATACATTCTACTAAAACACTAATTTTATTTCTATTTCATTTCCAATTTTTTCATTATAGTGAAGAAAATAGTTTCTTATATACAATATAATTCCCATATTTAGTGATATTAAAAGAAAATATCTTCTCATTAATATTCCTAAAACCAAATGAATACAATAATCTTATTCTGATGCTCAGTACCAATTGTAATATATAACATATTGAAATCATTCTTCAATAACCATTATTAGAACTTCATTATTATTAAATGTTCTTTATTTCTTTATAAATAGAGCGATAAATAATAAAGATTTCAATATTTCAAGGTAGAACTTTATCATGGACTTAAAAAACATCTTTTACAAACAGTTCAAACTTCTTGAATCTTCTAGACTACAAATTAAGAGAATTAATTTTTCTTCTTTTACTTATTATTCTTAGACCAATGATTTTTCATCTAATGACATTATCAATTTCAATCCATACATGGTGAATTAATCTCTTATTCAATCTGAGAAATAGTGTGATATCCAGTCTGATGTATCTTGATAGAATTGAAAACATCTCATGAAAAATATATTTATCTCTTGACTCGATTGAAGAAAATACTAGATTTATTTTTTAGGTCTTGAAAATAGCGATAGAGAAATAAATCCATTCAGCCTGATGGAAAAAGGTTTACTACATTACTAATTGGCCACATAATTAATTTTATTTATTGATCCAAACAAGTTCAATTATTTTCTTTTTCATTGGTCCTAACATCATATATTGAAAAAATTTCTACCTCGGATTATATTTTGAAACCATCATTGTGTATGAGGATTTGTGTCTATAAAACTCTGATGATCGGTGCATTCCACATCCATTAATCAGTATCAGTGACATTGACTCCAAACACTTCTTATCCTTTAAAAATAAAATCCACAACAACTTATTTATTGGAATATTTGTTTCTTGGGGTCTTTTATTCTAATTAAAAATCACAATCTTCATTTTCACTTGTAATGAAAAAATCAGTACATTATTCAAATAATTCTGTATATGGTGATCTCACACTGATGGACTGAGGTTGGAAATATTTGAAACTATTTATTCACAAACTCTTTCTTACAATCATGAAATCCTCATGATTATAAGAAAATTAAGATAAAAATACATCGCCTCACTAATATTAGAAATTATTGTAACTTCCCATCCTTCCTGAAACTTCTATATTTCCAACAAACCCTCAATATATTTGGCATCAATTCCTTTCCTTCATAAGTATTTCATCTCAATTATATTGATAAACATATTATTTATGTGAAATCTGAGATCGTAGAATAATTTCAGGTTTTCATCAGATCCAGTCTGCCTCTAATATAGCTCCATATTATGATCAATACTTTCCTTTCCAAAAGAAAGGTGATTCCGTTGAGACTTTTATTCTATAAAATTTCTTCATAACCCACTATACTTTATTATTTATTATAGAATTATTACATGATCAAAATTATGAGATTGATTACCATGATGATGGTGTGTATCTGATTGAAAACATTTCACACAACCTTCCTTCATATAGATTTCTAGTATCCTCTCACCAAATAAAGTTTTTACTCACATTATATTCTTATTTAACAACATATTCATGTAAATGTTCAATTGTGAAAAAATACAACCAAAACACAAATTAGACATAAATATAAAGATAATTACCCTCAGTACTCCTGGGTATACCTTCCTTGTTTGAATAACTAGGAAAATACGTTTTAGGAACCCCATCAATATCGCATAGACCAGGTGCCACTAGAGCACTGGCCGTTTAACAACCCTAGTCTTTATTACACACATAAAAAAGATTTATTACATATCATTTAACTTAATAAATCTCAAAATATCATGAATTATAGTGTATTTGGGGCTTACTAACATTACATAACAACTTAAAACATTAAATACAACGTCTTTATGGAATGATTCTTTTATATGAACACAATATTCCTACATACTTAACACTGCATGGGTTTACCTAAGGATGTACACAAGAAAGGAGCGAGCTATAAATCCCACCATGGAAAAAAAGAGTAACATGAAGAATAAAATACATGTTAGGTAATAGGCACATCAATGGAGCATTAGAGAATCATTAACATAAAGGCATTATATAGTAGGATTATCATAACATGGAAATGTGGGGAAAATGTAAAACACTACATCATTAACATAAAGGAATCAGGTAAACCTCTGTCCCAACACAGTGGAAAAAATAAAAATATTGCAATTAGGTAACCCCCTATCCCAACATGAGGTATCATGATACTAAACATTATCCTATGCATTTTATCACTATTAGGGTCATACTTCATGAACATTTTAATCTCATGATTAAGTGTGCCACATAGATTATATAACATGGATTCATTAAACATTATCATTTATTCCATGATAAATGAATTTGGAATACATACATTAAATTATATAATCAATAAGAATATGTCCATAAAGGTGAATACCCTTGATATAGTAATGGGAATGGTAATCAATAAATAATGATTTTGGCATGGAAAATCACGGTACAATTTCAGCTGCATAACGACATCACATGGGGATTCATAAAATGGGTTGATGAGAGAGAAAGGGTTACTTATAATTTATAAATGAAATGGTAATTAAGTGTATCATCGAGCTTAACATCCCAGAAAATTAAATTCAATTTTAGATTCATTATATAAAATAAATTCTTTGAATTGAAATGAGGAGAGAGAAGTACCTTATAGAATTTCATTATGGTAACAGGTGTACATCAGAGTGAATAATGAGAGTGAAAGGGGTATATCATAATAAAAACATAATAAGGGATATTTGGGGGTGGTAAAAAAACATACCCGATAATTTTCAATTGAAAATAAAAGGGTGTAACAATATAAGGAAACTATGATAAAAAATGAGAATGGAAGGAAACCCTTACTTGAGCGTGTGACTTCAAATGATTGAAGTGGGGATTCCAAAGATATTCAGGTGACATTCATGGATTCTAGAGTGGGTATGAAAGAATAGGTACATCATCCAAGGTTTTCTTAGTAAATATTACTGGTTTATTGGGTGGGTTTATATAGGAAAGGATGGGGGATTCTTTATGATTTTGATTTTGGACAGAACACAAAAAAAATATTCAAAACCAAAAACCAACCCAAGGTTTTTGCCCATGGTTTATAGCCCAGGGGAGAAAAAAATATTATTTTATTGTGAAAATGGCCTAATATATTAGAATATTTCCCATTCTTAGGAAGGGGTGAGTCACACTAAGGAAATTTACTATAAAATCATAAAATATATTATACATTTTGGAGGATTCACTATGGCATTATAAAATATGTAAAATAAATATAAAATAAAATAATTATAATTTTAAAACATATATTTTCCTAAATATTGATTTTATGGTATCTATTACATCATTATTGGGTTCTTAGGATGTCCTAAAACACACTAATATTTATATATTATTTAATTTTGACCAGAAATTCAACTGTCTCAAATAATTGTGAAAAATTAACCATTAGATAATATAGACATCCTGATTCCAAAAATAATATTCATTTCATATAAATAAATTTCTATATATATTAATTTTCACTTTTAAAATGAGTAATAAAATTCATTGCAAATTGACGTGTTTTGACCAAAACTGTTTTTAAACCATAATAAAAATTACACTTGACTACATACAAATTATATACTCATTTATTGTTCATAAAATTAATTTGACAACAATTGTTTATTAAAATATTAATTATTTCAATAATTCATTAATTTGTTGAAATAAATTCTTTAAAATACCACTTTTTGTTTTATCGTATTAAAATATAACTCATATCAAACTGATTAATTGATCATTTACAAATAAGTAACTGATATAATCATCATTTATAATAATTTTATTTATAATATTATTAATAAAAATTATTTTTTAATATAATGAAGTATATATTTTTCAAAAGTACTATTTTATACTAAAAATCAATTTATCATATTCATCATTTTTTAAGAAAGATTGTTCCTACAATGAAATTGATCAAATATTTGCTTTATTTAGAGAAAGGTATTACACAATAAGTAACTAATACCTTGTTACATAACAACTTATAAAACCTGTCTAAGACCAAAGGGTATGGCATGGAATGGGGAAAAACTGTTGGGGTGACTCAGATAACATCACCCAAGAGGTAATCTCTATTTACATGAACGTCTCCCAAAAGATATTATGTTCATGCTTAACATGTTCAATCTTGGCTTGGGCATGGTCAAGAGTGATGCCTAGTGACCCTACATCCTTTTTGAACTCTGACAAACGAGCTTCATACGGCCTGAGTATAGTGGATAAGGCCATCCTCTCCTTTCTCTATGTCAAAATGATTGTTTTAAAACCTTATAATTTTATCATTTGTGTAATCACTTTTCAATGACTACATTATCAACATTAATGATACATAACAGTCATTTTAACATAATAAAAAAGTGTGCATGTGTTTTCTATATATATAAGACATTAATATAAAGGGAATTTTATTCATAAATGATTGGGGTGGTACAGGCCTTAGCCCCAGATAACAGATGAGTATACTATTAGACAGGACCTGGACCAGACATTGAAACATTAGATTCAACAAGGATAAGGGTAAGCAATGAATTAATGGTGATGTGGGTCACAACCTACAAAAAGAACATAATCAATTTATCTATAGTGTTTGCCTTACCTATATGGCTTTACTCTATACCAATATTAGATATCAGTATGATGGATCTATCCATTAAGGGTTCACCTGCAAGTGGTTGTACACCACTACCTCCAACATTCATTTATTCCCCCACAAAGTAAGCATTTTGGTTATCTTCTTTTATATAAGGACCCAGCCTTAAACATTACATAATCTTGAATTATGTCAAGAATTCACATTGAGGATATTTGTAGGTTTAGATTATTAGGGATTTAGGCCATAACTATTACATAAAAACGTGAATATTACATTTAGACACTACTACCCAGTTTCCATTTTTCATAAGATAAAAACTCTTGAAAAAATAGAGACATGTCTACTTCCATGTTTTAGACGACATGTCTTTTCCTTGATCTCATCCCTGACCATATTCAACTTTATGTCCCGTAAAAAACATTTCAAAACGTCGTATAAGCATAAAAAGTCCACTAAGGGTTATCAAATAATGAAAAGAAGCATTATCCCATTAATAAATTCAAATCTATGAAACCTTACTTTTCAATCATAACATACCTCATGAAAACATAATATTTATGAATAACATACAGAAATCATAAATCATAATGGTAACTTATGGAATTCATAACATACTTACATTGTAGCTATCACAACTACATAGGGAGTCACATTTGAAATACCCATCATAGTAAATTCCCAAAATATTTTAAGAGAATCATTAATGTTTACCTCCGTCATGTTACCCAATGTATTGGAGAGCTATCTATTTCTCACCCGCCCTAGGTTTATCATGGAACCACCCGTATACGTAAACAATTACAAATAACCATAAAATATTCATAACACATAACACAATAATAAACTAAATATAACATTTCCACATTCCAATCACAATATATAATTTCTAGATATTGACATAATCAATGCTTTGTCAAAACTAATTTCAAAACCATTTAAAACATTTAATAAAGAGATTTTTGAATCAAAGTGTCTCATACCACATTGAAGCTTTTAAATGAATTATCATTTGTAAAAATTAATTCCCATATAAATAAATCCCCAAAACCATTTGGATAACATGAAAATTAATGTGAAATATTTACATGAATAAATCCTTAAAACATTTAAAATTATATTTTTGGTAAATAGTTTTTAACAAAATGAGAGACACTTGAATACACATAATTGAGCAATAAAATTAATTCAAACCATTATAATATCATGAGAATAAAGGGATTCATGATATAATTTTCCAAATGATAGTACATACACTGTATAAAACTGAATTGGTGCATAACAACAATGAAGTCTCAATAGAATGTAAATTGAGATAAAATCCCTTATAAAAACTATATCCATAGATTAAAGATAAATAAATTAAATAATAATGTGTGAAAAATATAAATACACTAAATATAATTGGATATTCAGTGAAAATAAATCATAATAAATTCACACATGTTCTTTTTAAGAAAACACCAATGACTTGGATGTTTTACTCATTTAATGGAAATTGAGTTAAAATTACTCTTATCAAGTTCATATCGATGACTTGAGAATTTATCAATGGAGTAATTATGTGTATAAAAAGTATATCCACCCAAAGAGGAGTGGAAATTACAAACTAAATAAATAAATAGTGATTCTACACATAATCATAGCATAAATCAACTGTGAATTGTAAGATTAACCCATGGAATGGAAATTGGGTTAAAATGTTCCCTTACAGATTTGGTAACTTACGAAACATACCACCCATGAAAGAATGATCATAAAATTAAGATGTAAATACCCATAAATTGAAGCTTATTACACAATGAATAAAATATTGGGAAGGACATACACAACACAAAATAAAATAGTGGCAAATATATGGTGATCCTCACGGGAATAAAAAGTGAGATGAAAATCCCTTACTATGTTGTAATCAATCGAGTCATATTACCAAAATTAATAACCACAAAATTATTCACAAAATAACATGAAAATAAAGA
This sequence comes from Viscum album, assembly GCA_963277665.1. Lineage (NCBI taxonomy): Eukaryota > Viridiplantae > Streptophyta > Magnoliopsida > Santalales > Viscaceae > Viscum > Viscum album. Next base: position 1,585,456,550 of record OY728128.1, on the reverse strand, counting down.
AGATCATGATAATATATATCAAATTTAAGTACAAAATACACCACATTCAATAAATTAGTGGAGAACAATGGAAATCTCACAGAATTTAATGTGAGATAAAAAACCCTTACCTCATGTCCGACTTGACATGTTTGTTCCTTGTTCTTCCTGTATAATAAATATAAGTTCATTTATACTTGATTAAAAGCAATTTTTCATGTTTATTATTCCTTTTATATAAATTTTTACCATGTTATAAATAAAGTGTTATCATTTAAGTTAATTACAGTCGTTTTGTCAATATTTGGTACCTGAGTAAAAAATGAACACCTTATAATTAGAATTTGTCCATGTAGTTCAAGATTACATTATCTCCAGAATTATATTAATGATTTAGATATCATATATATTATATATATCAAGTATAGATATGTATTTATATCATTACATAACAATTTGAGATGGCATATGGAATGCACCGTTCAAGGAGACGGTTAGCCGTACATGCGCATGAACGCTACTTTCATTTCCATTTTGTATATTAATTTAATGAAAAATTAATGATACATAGTTAATTTATAATTATAGTATAATATATTATATATTTTCAATAACTACAACCTTTATATGTCCCAAGTATGGTATGAACGAGTCATATCACTTTGAGGGGGCTGTAGTCCGCACTTCCTCAAATGAAATTATCGCGTTTACTCATAATGGAAACCATGAAGGTATGCTATATATTAAAAAAAATACAGAAGAATAAATAAAAAATAAACATAATATATATCATATATAAATACAGTGTCATCATAATGTCCACCATAAGAGGTGATGGAGATTATTGAACAGTCAACGTTTCGTGAGGAGTTAGTTTTCCATCCACAAACACAATATGTTCTTTACCCATTATATGGAGGTGTGTGTAAGTGTAGTTAGAATAATTATCTTAAAAACATCCTATTATATTGAGGATACTTTTTTTTTGTTATTAAAGAAAGTAATTAAAAGAGTTTAGGGGTTGGAGAAGTAAAATAAATGAAATGAATTTAAGAGAAACAGTTACCTTTAATTCGGGTAACTCCCTTTGGTTTGAACCAAAAGGACATCTTGAAGTGCCTTCTACCTAAGGTAAGGTTCTTAAGAGGAAGGGATGGAAATTTAGAGCTTATTTGTGCAAGGTTTAGATGAGCCAAAGGGATTGAGAGGTGTGTGGAATGGGTTATAAGTTAGGGCTTTTTATAAGGGAAAATATGGGTTCTTTAGGAAAGAGTGAAAATATTATTTTATTATATAATGATTTTCGGTTTATAAAGGTCCAAACTCATTACGGTTTAAGGTAAAATGATTCATGGTGGAAATAAATTAGTCCATTAATAATTGGATAGCTTTTAGATGTTATTTTAATATTTATAATATTTTTTTATCAAAATAATTTATTAATGAGGTAAATACTACATCATTTTTGTGTCATAAATAATTTAATTTATTTGATGTCTAAAAATTATAACATAAATACCCAGATGTAGGAAATGTTGTTATATTTCCAAATAATATTTATAGTAGTAATGATAAAATATATAACCCCATGTAAAAATTAATTTACTAAAAGATATTTGTTTTTTTTATTTTTGTATTTACTTTATAAGTTAATTAAAATAAAGTGTCATTATCACTCTTAAGTGACTCCATGGGGTCAAAAAATTGACCCAAGGATGGAAATGGTCGGCCATGACTCAACCAATAAGGTTAGGTCAAGTGTTATGGTAATTGTTTATTATTATTATATTCTTTTTACCTTGAATTACCCTATTTACCTTTAACCGCAGTAAATAAAAGTACAAAGTTACTATTCACCAAAAAATTATTTTCATCTTATTGAACCACATATTACATACTAATAACAACCAAGTATGTTGGAATTTCGAAATTAAATTCCCAAAAGTGGTAAAATTTCATTTAAATGAAAAATTCAGTTTTTTAAACTACTTCTAATTGGTTTCACTATTCATCAAAAATTGATGTTTTTTAGAAAAATACCAAAAATTCAGCCTAAGCTATATTTTAAATTTCTAATTATAAAATTATTTCTATTTTATAAAATTAATAAAATAGAATTTTCATTAATGAATTTAAAATTAATTCTCGTTGTCAAAACTGATAGTGTGTTATTAAGAAACAATATCTTTCAAAAGATTAACACTTGTTTATGTGCAATTTCAAAGTGAAATTAATTCTAATGTCCACCATTAGATAAAATGGTAGTCATTGAAATTAATTTCTCTTTACCAACAATTAAAAAGATAATATAACCATATATATAAATTAGATTAAAAAGCAGATTTGAATTAAAATACAGTATTTTTTAATATTCATTAAAAATGAATTTTATCAGAAAAATAGCAAACTTTTACCCAAGGTAAATTTGAATGTTCCTATTATAAAAAAAATTATTTTGTCAAATAGAACATATAAAAGTGACCAAAACTATATTTAAGGAGGGTTCTCTATCAAAAAGCACTAAATCAACCTTTTAAATAATATTAGTGTATTTATGTTTAAAATTTGATTCGTTCACATTTTAAGCATCTATATTTTATTGGATAAATGTAAAAACATTTAAAAAATATGTATATTGATATTGTAGTTAGTTCTATCCATTCCTACCAATACAATAGCTAGGTGTTAACTACTATTTAAAATAATATTATTTTATTACTTTTTCATTATAACTCAATGTTGTGTGCAACATAAGATTTTAAATAAACTCATTGTTGTGTATCAGGTACACCATCGAACATAGAATCCATTTTAAAGTATAATTAATAATTAATTTACAGATATTTAAAAAATTATGAAACTGCCATATTCTTTATTTACCCTGGATGTTACATCCTTTCCCCCCTTTTGGGAATTGTGTCCTTTCAATTTTAATATTAGGATTAGAAACATCATTGAATGTACCACATCGTAAGAAGAGTAAATAAAACGTTACCTTTAAAATAAAGTAAGGGAATTAGAAAGGTTACCCAAGACAAAAGATACTAGGATTCCATGAAAATGTGGATATGAAAGAGAAACCGACTCTCATAGATTAATAGAGAGTGATAAAGAATTTTATCACAGAATGTTAACGACCCCAATACCATATATTTGTGGTTGGGTAAAATCCTGATGATAAAAGAGATCTTATATAATGTTTACATCAAGATCCTTTTCATAGAGTTGAATAAATTTATTAATAACTAGACTAATATCGTAAGGTTATATACTTGTCTTGTAGAGTTTCATCCTTCAATAAAATTCTACCAAATAATCAACTTTTCTCTAAACGGTAAGTATTATGATGAATTTTTCACACTGAAAGAGCTATAATCAACCTCTAAAGAATAACATGATCCCTAAAATATGAACCATATATTTCCCCTATCATTATACATTATCTAAAACCAAAATTGGTTAGTATGTGATTAGATAATCTCCAAAAGTACAATCCTTTATAAAAAGAAGTACTACTCTTAATCTCCAAAATTTAACCAAAAGTACCCAAAGTTCTAGAAAGACCATTAAATATACAATTTTCCTTTAAATTATTCAAAATAATCAAACATAAGATTGAAAACCAAAACCCAGAAAGATTTTATCATATAGTCTTTCACAGTAAATATTAACCTATATCTCCAAAAACATCAACTACTCTTAAATTCTCATTCTGAAGTGTAATTAACCTAATCATATATTCTTTACGAATTTTCAAACATTTCCATAAATAACCCATATCACCATATTTACATAACAATAACAGGGAATCTTCTAAAATAATATTCCACCATTACTCATCGGAAGAAAAGATAATTATTACTTGAATAAAATTTTCATATATCAAACTTCAAGGTTACACATACTGTAAAAAGACTTCCTTTATAAACCCATCATCAAAAGAGTCTTAATACTTTTAAGCATTTCATCATCTCAAAATATACCATAACTCTTTAATCCCATAGATGTTGACTTATTACTCATTCGATATTCTTCATGATCCATTAACCATTCTTTACCAAATTATTCTGAAATACATCTTTCCTATAAAAAAATTATGAATCATATCCTAAGACTCAATAATATCAAAACATATGTTAATAAATAACCCATAACTTCTATTATTCATTTTTAGTTTTTTCAACCTCAATCAGAATGGCTTTAGGTGTTGATAAAAAAATTTGTATGATCCTGGTGATCCTATTTCCAAAACTTATTTGTAGGACAACTGTTTGTATAATGACCATGAACAACACATTTAAGACATTCAATTGATCTCTCAGAAAGAAATTTTATCCCTTTCCTAGAGTCAACTGGATTTTTCTTTTTTCCATGGAAGGTTCTTGCTTTATGACCTTCTTTCCCACATCTTTAGAATATTAGCATCCCTTTAAAGAATTATCCTAGGTGTTTCTTTCCACATCCTTGAAACAGAGGTTTTTGAACATACTTGTATGATTGTTAACTAAACATAAGAAGGGATTTGTTTATCGCATATACGATGCCTTATAGAAATCCCTAAGGTTCATGTTGTCAATCAGGACTCCAGATATTTGGTTGAGAATAACGACAAGAGTTATCATTGTAGATCCAATTTCATTCAGTTTCTCATTCAGAAAACCATCACAGTTTTCATCATATCCCCTTTTACATTGGTGGCTGCTAGATCCATCCATTTAATATTACCAAAAAGGTCATTGTGAGTATATCTGTAAAATCATCATATAATAACTTATGAGGAGGGTAAATACTAAGATATACTTATCCATGTTATCTTGAAATCATTCAATTTATAAAAAATTTCTATGAATGTTTCTAATATGCTAACCATTATGGTTATGTCACTAATAATTAAATAACTCCCTAACATCTAATGTTATCTAAACCGACCTCTGACACCAACTATGAGGACCCGACCTTAAACATTACATAATCTTGAATTATGTCAAGAATTCATATTGAGGATATTTTCAGGTTTAGTGTTTTAGAGAATTAGGCCATAACTATTACAAATCAACTTGAATATTACATGTATACCCTACTACCCAATATCTGTTTTTCCAAAAAAAAAATACTCTTGAAAAAATAGATACATGTCTACTTCTATGTTTTAGACAACATGCCTTTTCCTTGATCTCTTTTTTGACCATATTCATCTTTATGTCCTCTGAAAAACATTTCAAAACATGGGATGAGCATAACAAGATCAGTAAGGGTTATAACATAATGAAATGAAACATTATCCCATCAATAAATACAAATATATGAAACCATAATTTTCAATCATAACATACCTAATGAATCAAAATATATTTATGAATAATATGTATAATTTTAAAATCATAAAGGTAACTTATGGAAATCATGACATACATACATTGTAGATATCACAACTACATAGGGAGTCACATTTGGAATTCCCATCACATTATATTCCATAAATCTTTTAGGAGAAACATTATAGTTTACCTTAGTCATGTTACCCAATGCATTAGAGAGCTATCTCATGCTCACGCGCCATAGGTTTATCACGGAACCACCCGTATATGTAGACAATGACAAATGACCATAACATATTCATAACACATAACAAAAGCATAAAAGAAATATAAAATTTCCACATTCCTATCACAATATATCATTTCAAGATATTTACATAATCAATGCTTTGTCAATACCATTTTTAAAACCATTTAAAATATTTAATAAAGAAATTTTGAATCAAAGTGTCTCATACCACCATAAATATTTTAAATGAATTATCATTTGAAAACATTAATACCCATATAAATAAATCCTAAAAATCATTTTGAAATCATGGTCATTAATGTGATATATTTAGAAGAACAAATCTTTAAAACATTTAAAACGATATTTTAGTTAAAGAGTTTTTAAAAAAATGAGAGACACTTGAATACAAATAATTGAGGAATAAAATTCAATAAAATAACTATAAAATCATGAGAATAAATGGATTAATGATATAATATTCCAAAGGACATTATATACACCATATAAAAGTGATTTGGTTCATAACAACAATGATGTATCAATGGAATTTAAATTGAGATGAAATCCCTTATTAAAAATATATCTGTAGATTAAAGATAAATCAATTACATAATAATGTTTGAAAAATATAAATTCACTCAATATAATTTGAAATTATGTGTAAATATATCATTGGAAATTCACACATGTTTTTTAGACAAAACCAATGACATGGATGTTTAACTCAATGAATGGAAATTGAGTTAAAATTTCTCTTATCAAGTTCATATCGATGAGTTGACAATTTATCAATGGAGTGACTATGTGTATCAAAAGTATATTCACACAAAGAGGAGTGGAAATTTCAACATAAATAAATAAATAGTGATTCTACACATAATCATATCATGAAATAATTATGAATTAGATGATTAATCCAAGGAATGGAAATTGGGTTAAAATGTTCCCTTACTAATTTGGTAACATACAAAATATACAACACATAAAAGAAGGATCATAAAATGAAGGTGTATATACCCATAAATTTAGGTATATTACACAATAAATACAATCATGGGCAATACAAACACCACATCAAAGGAAATAGTGGAAAATATACCCTGAACCTCACATCAAAAATTGGGATGAAATTCCCTTACCACGTTGTAATCAATCAAGTCATAAGACCAAAACATAATAACCACCAAATGATTTACATAATAACAAGAATATAAAAAATACCATGATAATATATATATATATAATGTTAGTATATAGTAAACCACATTCAATAAAATAGTGGCGAACAATGAAAATCTCACGGAATTAAAATTTAGATAAGAAATCCTTTACCTCGTGTCCGACTTGACTTGTTTGTTCCTTGTTCTTCCTGAATAATAAAATTAATTAAATTTATAATTGATTAGGAACCATTTTTGATGTTTATTATTCCTTTTATATCACTTATTACCATTTTATAAATAATATGTAATCATTTATGTTAATAATGGTCATTTGGTCGATATTTGGTACTTGAGTAAAAAATGAACACCTTATAATTACAAGTTCTCTATGTGGTCAAGATTCCATTTTCTCCAGAATGATATTCATAATTTATATATCATATATATCATATATATCCTATATATAAATGTATTTATAATAGTACATAAATGTAACATCCCAGTTCTTGGTGCCACCCAGAGGTGCCCCATCCCCTGTTGGTCACATGGCCTCAAGAGAATTTCCCCGAACGCCCGAGGCTGCCGAATAGCAGTGAGGACATTGGCTGTGTTAGTGGGGAAACTATGAACTCATTGGAGAAGTAAAAAATAGAAGTAAAAAAAAACATAAAATAGTGGAAGCAGTAAATATCCTACAACAAGAAACATCAGAAAGATAAATAGAGAATCAATAGGAGGAAAATACATATAAATGATGCATGGTACATATATGTCTAAGAAAATGGAAAAACAAGCCACAATACTGAATTCTGGGATGATCCATGTGAAAAAGGAAAATAGATAAGCAACTTCTCCACATCGCAAGACTTGGCTTGGTCCCATGATCTCCTGCTCCAGTGCAATCAAGTACCCGAAGTCGAAGGGTGCTTTCCCTTTTCTATACCAAAAGCAATATAATCTGTTTAGGCCCAAAATCATGAACCAAATAGGGTGTGAGACTATATAACATTACTAAACCACCATAAGATCTATTCCAAATAGTCAGTGAGTATATGGTTGGTAATAGTACAGTAAACAGTAAATAGTAAGCAGTAAACAAGATGATACATAGCAGTAAACAGCCCGTAGATCAAACAAGCAACAGTGAAGCAATCATCTAACCACAAATAGGAATATCTCTGGTAAGTACTCATGGACATCCCCTCTAGTACTAACCAAGAAGTACCAACAACCCTCTGGGCAGTACATTCAGCCTAACATCTCTGGTTTGGTCATAATAATTATAAGACTCTCTGAGGAAGCACGCTTAGTCAATTCCATTTATAGTCTAAGGTAGTCAGGGACTCTCTGAAGATGATCACATGGTCAATTCCTCTTATATCCCCAAGATCATGACACTCTCTGAGGAAGATCACTCAGTCAATTCCTCCTATATCATGGAATGGTTTAAGGAAATTCAAACAAAACAAAGACTCGACAAGGAAGCCCACCCGGTCAACCCCCGTATAGTCTATAAAGATCAAGACTCTCTAAGGAAGCTCACCTTGTCTATCCTTTTGTGGTCTAAAATATCCAAGACTCTCTGTGAAGCTCACTCGGTCCATCCCCTATAGTCAATAATTTCCATGAATTTCTGAGGAATCTCACTTGGTTTATCCCCTTATAGTCTATAGCACCAGGTTCTCACGACCCCATGCAAGTCAGTGCATAATAATGCTATAAGGCCAAAGTAAACCTATAGAGCTACTTGGCTAACCAATATATAGCATAACAACAAGTCAGGGAATGAAACTCCATCCTACGGTCACAAGGCATGGAAAATATGTATAATGGCCAAAAGGCTGAACAAGTCTAAAAGTTCGTAAACAGAACAATGCATGGGTAAAACATAAAATCATAGAAATTATCTTTATACATGGCCAAATAACCTCTACACAAGCATACAATAAAGTCATGGAAAACAACACGGGAAAAATAGTAAACACACAATACCCCATTCAATAGTATTGGTGGAAATTTCACATAAACTCAAAGACTTCGAATGGAAATGCACAAACCCCATACCTTGGTGCGAGGAGATCAATATACTTGATCCATGAGGCTTGAATCTCCTTCGAATGTTGTAGATCTATAAAAATTCACAAAAAAATCAACCCATGATAACTTGCAAAAGAAGATGAATTGGAATATGATGCTCTAGAAGAAGTGAGACTTACCACTACAGTTCCAATTCAATCGACGTCAGTCGATTTGGAGAACATATGGTGGCTTGGGGGATTAAAAGATATTATAGTCCGTAAGGGACACCCTCGGTCGAAGAAGCTGGAGAATAAGTGTGTTCTGGCAATTAGATGCGACCTCGGGCTGTTTAATGAAAAAAGAAAGTACACGACATGTACTTTTGGAGTACACGACATGTACTGGGATTTTCTGTACTCCGCTTTAGGCAGCCTCCACATCACCCCACATGACTGTGTGTGTGGCCTGGACAAGGCCAACACATGGCCTCACGTGACATTAAAGTACACAGTGTGTACTTATAAAGTACACAACGTGTACTTCAAAAATTTCAAAAACTCCTCTTTTCTCAAAAACTCCAGAAAAAGGAAATACATACCGGAAATGAGTGTCTGGGTTCTTAAAAACTTCTCCCCTTAAGTAAATTAATCCCTGAATTTCCCAAGCGAGGTGTGGAAGAAGAAACCTCGAACAGCTCCAGCCACTATGATCATACATCTGCCTCCCTCTCCCAAGTCTCATCCAATACTCGCACGTGCTTCCATAAAACCCATACCAGAGCAACAGAACAGCCATAGAGAACCTTAGTACTGTGATCAAAAATCCAGATAGGATGATTCTCAAACAATTCATCCACATCGAGCTCAACCTACTTTGGTTGAAAGACATGAGATGGGTCTGAAAAGTAACGCCGTAGCTGAGAAACATGGAAGACGTCATGCATAGCCTGGTACCTCTGAGGTAATTGTAATAGATAGAAAATCGACCCAACTCCCTCCAACACCTCAAATGGATCGACGTACCTAGGTGAAAGCTTACCCTGTCTCTGAATACTATTGTGTCCCAACCTCAGTGCCGCACACAAGAAAACCTGACCCCCGACCTCGAACTCCAGAGATCTTCTCCAATGATCAGCATAAGAATTTTGTTGAGACTGTGCCGTAGCCATCCTCTTCAAAATCAACTCTATTTACTCTGAGGACTCCTAAACAAGATGAGTTCCCAACAAAGCTGCCTCTCCTGCCTCCATCAAACATAAGGGTGACCGGCATGGCCTACTGTACAAATCCTCATAAGGTGAAATCTAAATAGTTGCTTGAAAACTATTGTTGTAGGCAAACTCCTATAGAGGTATATGTTTCTCCCAAGAACCACCAAAATCCAGAATGAATGCTCAAATCATATCCTCAATCACCTGAATTTTATGCTCAGACTGACCATTAGTCTGGTGATGGCATGCTGTACTTAAAAGTACCTGCGTACCCAAAGCCTTATGAAGCCCCTGCCAGACCCGAGAAGTAAAACGCACATCCCTGTTCGAAACAATGGAGTGTGGAACTCCATGAAGACGTACAATCTCTTTGATATAAAGCCATCCTAGCTCATCCACAATGAAGGTCTCCTTGATCAAAAAGAAGTGAGCAAACATTGTAAGCTTGGCGATGACAACCCAGACTACATCATTCCCTCGAGGTGACCTTGGCTAACTAGTCACGAAGTCCATCGCGAAATCGTTCCACTTCCACTAGGGAATGGGTAACTGCTGAAAAATACCTTCTAGTCATTGGTGCTCCTCTTTCACCTACTAATAAGTGGAGCACCTCAGGACAAAAATAGCAACATCTCTCTTCATTCCTAACCACCAATACTAGTGGTGTAGATCATGATACATCTTGGTGACGCCAGGATGAACTGCCCAAAATGAGGAATGAATGTCCCACATATAATCCTCGTGTATGTCTTCTGCTACCCATACACGTCCCTAGAAAAGTAAGATCTCATCCTTTCCCACTGTCCATCCATGTAGAGGGTCCTCTCCTGACACACTCTCCCACATGACTAGGCCTTCTTAGTCTGATAGCTGCCTCATCCATACTAGATCAAAAAGAATAGAGGTAACAACTATAGAAGATATAAAAGTCTTCCCCTATCTATCATGCACCTCCAAATGCATCTCATAGAATAGAGCCATAAGTTTCCACTCACTGATGGCCTCATTAACTGCCTGTATCTGATTTCTCCAACTCAGTGCATCAGCAACTGCGTTGCCTTTTCGAGGTATATAAGCAATCTCAATATCGAAGGACCGAAGATACTCGACCCACCTACACTGCCTCAGATTCAGATCACGATGAGTGAATATGTACTTGAGGCTTTTTTGGTCGGTGAAGACCACATTGTTCTATCCCAAAAGATAATGTCTCTAATAGAATAAGGCATGAACAAAGGATGCCAACTCTAGATCGTGAGTCAGTTAGTTCATCTCATGTGGCCTCGACTGCTGATACTTGTACACATTGACTCCATCTCACTACAGATACAGATCTTCCAACCTGATACTTGAAACATCACAAAAAATATTATAGCTCTTTCCCGACTCTGCAAGACTAGTATCAATGCTGAATTTGACCACCCTTTCAGCTCCTGAAAGGCAAAGTCACAAGAATCTGACCATAAGAACTTTGAACCCTTCTTAGTCTGACCTGTCAGCGGTGCTTCTAAGAATGAAAAGTCTTGGATAAATCGTCTATAGTATCCATCTATCCCTGGAAAACTCTGATCCTCAATGACATTGTTTGGCTGTTCCCTAGAAACTATTGCCCTCACTTTCTCTAGGTCTACTGATACTCCTGTCTCTAAGATAATGTGACCCAAAAAGTGATTCTGGTCCATCCAATAGTGGCATTTAGAGAGCTCAACATATAACTGATTCTCTCTTAGTGTACTCAGAATGATATCAAGATGGTTGTCAAGGTCGTGTCGAGTGTGATAGTACACCAATATATCGTCCATGAAAACCACCATGAAAGAATCCATGTATGGATGGAACGCTCAGTTAATCAGTGCCATGAAAACTGCAGGCGCATTCGTGAGACCTAATTCCATAACCATATACTCGTATAGACCATACTTACTCTAAAAAGCTGAAATAGGTACCATCTGTCTTTTTCGTAAAGAAGATAGGAGAACCCCAAAGAGATGTTCTGGTTCGGATGAAAACCTTTGCTGGAAAATCCTCCAACTGCTTATTGAGATCATGTAACTCATGTGTGTCAATCCTATAAGGAGGAATGGACACTGGTGCCACTCCTGGCATGATATCAATTGAAAAGTCTGACTCACGATTTAGAGGCAACACTAAAAAGTCCTCTGGAAACACATCCCTGAAATGATCCACCACTAGTGGAATGTATAACTGTGAAGTCGCTTGGTCATCCAGATAAAGACTAGAAATCTGGGATGTTACTCCTCCTAGCCCATGATACTAGGGTCCTGATCAACTCTCCTGGACATCCCACTTTCCTCTATGAAGGAAAGATCCACAGTCTGGTGATATAAAACTCACCCTGTGATGATAACAGTCGACGACTGCCTGGAAGGGAACTAACCAGTCCATCCCAAGGATGACATCATAGCATGTCATCTCTAGGAAATAGAGGTCCCATAATAAGTGACACCCTGCATCCTCAAGAGGGTACTCTCTGCACTGACGTACACTAACCACCCTAGTCCCCAACGGTGTGTCTAGCGTCAAGATATCAGTAGAGAAAAAGATGCAGAGCTCAGGGATCTCCTCAATAGAAATAGAGATAATGTTATGGGAAGACCTAGTATCAAAAATAGAAGAAGATAAAACCGAGGCTACTAAGATCGTATCTCGAACTATAGAGGGTATAGGATCTAACTCCTGCAGGGTCTTCTCTTCTACAAAAGTCTGACCTAATCCACGACCATGTGACCCTGCCTGAGCACTCTGAGCTGATCCTCCATGCTTTCACTGATTGGCTGGTGACTGGTCACCATGGCGCGACCTCGACCTCTGTCCGAATGGCCGGAAGAACATTAGTTCCATGAATAGAGAGAAACTGGTGATGCATTTCCTAAACGCAGGGTCATAGAAGAACCCCTACCACTAGCTATAGGTGAGAATATATGAAAAAACACTGAATATATCCCATCTTGACGCAAGATAAACACTTCATCGGGTCTCTCTAGCACTAAGGCCTAGTATTACCACTGCTCCTGCATTGGTAGAAAACTACCTAGCTGCCTGCAGATACATTCCACCTACTCTTATCTCCTTGAGAAAGCTCCCTGCGGTGCTTCTTGCTATCAGTAAGAGGAACACCGACTCTGGGTGCTGAACCACCCTGGATCACTGCTCCATAATTCCTCATATTGTGCTCTGTGATCAGCGCCTGGTTGATAATAGAGGATATCAAAGTCAACCTAAAGACATTCACCTGAGAATGTATCTTTTGCCTGTGACCATCCCCAACCTTCCAAGCCTAGAACAACTCATCAACTGCTGGGATAGGTGTGAAACGCTGCAAATCCGTGAAACGAGAGGAATACTCTATCGCATAAAGAGTACCCTATTCTAATCTCATGAACTCCCAGGCTTGGTCGGCCCTCAAGGTCTCTGGGTAAAACTAATCGTAGAGGATGCGCCGAAAATCATCCCATGTCATACCATGCTGGCGTCCTGACTGTAAGATCACCTCCCACCACCTCTTGGTAGAGTCTCAGAGCATTTAGGTAGTGAGATTCATCCTCTTCTCTGGAGGTATCTCTGAATGCTTGATGATGGTATGTGTGGCTTCGAGCCATGACTCTACAGCCTGAGTTCCTCCATACCCTGAGAAAGTAGGTAGATGTTGCTGTTGAAAAACCCACATCAACTCTGCCTTCAATGGGACAGGAGGAGGCGATCAATGGACGGTCTGTATCATCCTCTTAAAGTCTTCCCTAAACTGTGCATCGGCACCTGGAACTGGTATAACTGTTGGTGCCAAGAATGGCACCGCGTGAGGATCTACAAAAGGTCCCTTATCAGCCATATCAGATGTCTGATCACCATCTAGCAACTGATGTATAACCAGAGGACATCTCAGTGGCATAACTATAAAAAGTCAAACGCACACCTTAGATCATGATTATCGAGGACTGAAAATATAATAGTATAAAAAGGGAACAAGAAAAAGAAACACTCAATATTTACAAAAAAAGACTACACGGCGTGTATAAACACTACACGGTGTGTTCCCTTATTCCATTCACATGGGTGTGTAATTCTGCTACAACTGGTCGTGTAACACCCCAACGACAGGGCGTTTTGTCCCCACACACGGTGTGTACAAGAAATTTATTCCCCTACCCAAGTATCCTTACATGGATAACCCACACAGTACTCTTAATCCTAGACTAAATGGTGTTTTCATGAAGGAAACGGCATGTACTAGACAAGGTTTCAACGACCTGTGTTGTTAGTAACATGACATGTGTACCCATGTTACACTACAAGGCATGTCTGAAAAAAATGGCGTGTACTAAAAAGGGATAACACCAACCTATATTGTTCATTACATGGTCGGCTATACCGTTCACTACACACATCGTGTGGGAATAGGACACGACATGTATAGTAAAAGTTTCATCCATCTGTGTCGTTAATCACATGCGTAGACACACAGTCTCTACAACACGGCGTGTACGTACCATACACGACATATTCTTGAATGGTTTTTCATAACCCCATGTCCCTGCCCATAAGTTTAGTGACATGGTTTTAAAACTACAAAGCGTGTATTCATAAATTACATTCCGTGTATTATGGGGTTTTCCGGACAGTAGCCTCAGGAACTACCTCGGGGCCAAAAAACACAGAATTGAACAATGAAAGTGCCAAATCTCGATCCATGGGAGCCCATACTCCCTGCGAATCAAGGCTTGGAATCTTATACATGTTATAACCAGGAAACAAGCATTTTAAAAACAAATTCTCTATAAAAAATCTGAGATTCTGTCAAATCATCGATCACAACAGCATGCATAATCTACACGACGTCTATCACAATAACATGAAATCGCTAATACATCATATATTGCATGGAAAGAATGCGTGGAATGTGATTTCTAACAAGTGCCTATATGATGTATGAGATGAGATACCCTCATCTCTTCAGGTTGTGATAGAAATAGAACCACAATAACAACAATGGTAACATCACCAAGTGTATGAATCACCGAACGATGAAATCATATCAACTGTAAATTTTGCAAAACATAAAGAAATTAAAATTAATAAGGTAGATTGGCCTTTCCCTGTGCACGAGTTAGCTACTCTAGGGCATAGAAGATTACCAAGTACGGATTCTGTCCTATCCCTTACTAAGGCTCCAAACAGAAAGTCAAGAGAAAAGAAATCCTCTAATACCACTTTGTAAAGTCCTGGTTCCGGGAGCCACCCAGAGGCGCCCCGTCCCCGGTTGGTCACATAGCCTCAAGCGCATTTCCTCGAACACCAGAGGATACTGACTAGTGGTGAGGGAATTGGGTGTGTTAATGGAAAAACTATGTCCTCATTGGTGGAGTACACAACGGAAGTAAAAACCATATACAATAGTGGAAGTAGTAGATATAAAACAACAGCAAACAGCGGAATGCTAAATAGAAAAACAACTGGAGAAAAATATATGTAATTGATGCATGGTACATATATGTCTAATAAAAAATCCAAACAAGTCACAATGCCAAATAAAGTGCTAAACCAATTTAAAAAGAAAAATAGATAAGAAACTCCTCAGCATCGCAGGCCTTGGATTAGTCCCATGCTCTCCTTCTCAAGTGCAATCCAGTACCCAAAGTCGAAGGGCGCTTTCCCTTGTCTATACCTGCAGCAATATAATCTGTTTGGGCCCAAAAGAATGACCCAAATAGGGTGTGAGACTAAATCCCTGTAGAAAACCACCCAATGATTTGTGCCTAATAGTCAGTGAATATAGGGAATGTAATATTACAGTAAAGAGTAAACAGTAATCAGTAATCAGGATGATACACAGCAGTAAACAACCCACAGATCAAACAAACAACACTGAAGCAATTAGCTAACCACAAACAGAAATCCCTCTGGGAGGTACTCACGACCCTCCCCTCTGGTCCTAACCATGAATTACCAATAACCCTATGGGAAGTACACTTATCCTATCCCCTTTATTTTGGTTATATTAATTATAAGACTCTCTGAGGAAGCACACTCAGTCAATTTCTCTTATAGTCTAAGGTAGTCAGGGACTCTATAAGGATGATCACGCAGTCAATTCCTCTTATAGCCCCAAGGTCTAGAGACTCACTTAGGAAGCTCACTAGGTCAATTCCTCTCATAGACTCAGGTCGATCACAGACTCTCTGAGGAAGCAGATTCGGTCAATTCCTCCTATATCTTGGAATGGTTTAAGGAAATTCAAAAAAAAACAAAGACTCTCTTAGGAAGCTCACTCGGTCTACCCCCGTATAGTCTATAAAGCTCAAGACTCTCTAAGGAAGCTCACTCAGTCTATCCATCTGTGGTATATAATATCCAAGACACTTAGGTAAGCTCACTCTGTATATCACATATAGTCTATAATGTCCTAGACTCTCTGAGTAAGCGCACTCGGTCTATCCCCTTATAGTCTATAGCACCAGGTTCTCATGGCCCCAAGAAAGTCAGTGAATAATAATTCTATAAGGCCAAAGTAAACCTTCAGAGCTACTTGGCCAACCAGTCTATAGCATAACAAAATTTTAGGGAACAACACTCCATCCTACGATAACAAGGCATGGAAAACAGGTATAACGACCAAAGGCCGAACAAAACCAAAAGGTCATAAAAAGAATAAAGCATGGGTACTACATCCAAGCATAGGAATTATCCTTATACATAGCCAAATTACCTCTACAGAAGCATTCAAGCAAGGCAGGAAAGAAAACTGGGGCAAAACAGTGAACACACAATACCCCGTTCAAGGGTATTGGAGGAAATTGCACATTAACTCAAAGACTTCGAATGAAAAGGCACAAACCACCTACCTTGGTGATAGGTGATCAATATACTTGAACCACAAGGATTGAATCTCCTTATAACTTCATAGATCTATGAGAACACAAAAAACATTCAACCCACGATAACTTGCAAAAGAGGAGAAATTTGAAAACGATGCTCTAGAAGAAGGGAGAGCTTACCGCTACAGTTCCAACTTAATCCACGAATATCGATTAGGAGAACGGACGAAGGCTCAGGGGCTTGTAGGAGATTCGTGACCATATGGGACACCATCGGTCGAAGAAGCTAGAGAAGAAGCGTGTTTTGGCGATTAGATGCTACCCCAGTCCGTTTAATGAAAGAAAAGAAAGTACAGGGTGTGTACTTTTGGAGTACATGGCATGTACTAGGATTTTCCATACTCTACTTTAGGAAGCCTCCACATCACCCCACACAACTGTGTGTGTGTGTTAGACATGGACAGCATACAGCCTCGCACAGTAATAAAGTACACGGCGTGTACTTATACACTACACGACATGTACTTCATGAATTTCTAGAAATTCTTCCTTTCTCAAAAACTCCAAAAAAAGGAATAACATACCTAAAATGACGGTCTGAGTTCTTACAATAGTATTTGGAGATAAGAAATGAAATTCACCGTTTAAGGAGACGGTAATCCATACGTACACATGAACGCTACTTTCATTTCTATTTTGTATTTTAATTGAATGAAAAAATAATGATACATAGTTATATTATAATTACAGTATAATATCATATATAATTTCAATAACTGCATCCTTTATATGTCCCATGTATGGTAAGAACGTGTCATATCACTTTGAAGGGTGGTAGTCTGCACTTCCTCAAATGAAATTATCATGTTTACTCATAACGGAAACCATAAAGGTATGCTATAAATTTAAAAAAATATAGAAGAAAAGAAAAACATAAACATAATATATATTATATATTAATAAAGTTTCATCATAATGGCCACCATATGTGGTGTTAGGAGATAATTGAACAATCATCGTTTCATGATGCGTTAGTTTTCCATCCACAGAAAAGTACGTTCTTTACCCATTAGATAAAGGTGCAGGTAAGTGTAGTTAGAATACTTATCATAGAAACATCCTAGTATACTGAAGATACTTTAATTTTGTATAATTGAAAGTAATTAAAATAGTTTAGGGGTTGGAGAAGTAAAATAAATGAAACTTTTTTAAGAGAAACTGTTACGTTTAATTCGGGTAACTTCCTTTGGTTTGAACCAAAAGGACATCTTGATGTGCCTTCTGCTTAAGGTAAGGATTCTAAGAGGAAGATAGGGATATTGAGAGATTATTTGGGTAGGGTTTGGGTGATCCAAGGGGATTGAGAGGTGTGACTAATGGTTTAGAAGTGAGGGCATTTTTATAAGTGAGAGGAGGGGTTGTTTAGGAAAGTGTGAAAAAATTATTTTATTATATAATGATTTTCTGTTTTTAAATTCCATTATAATTAAGGCCAAATATAAGATGACTCATGGTCAAAATAACTTCATCCAATAATAGTTGGACAGGTTTTGGATGTTATTTCAATATTTTTAATCTTATTTATTTAAATCATGTATTAATGAGATAAATACTGCATCATTTTTGTGTCATAAATAATTTAATTTATGTGATGTCTGAAAATTATGAAATAAATACCATGATGTAAGAAATATCATTATATTTCTAAAGAATATTTACTGGATAAAATAGAACATAAATAACCTCATGTAAAAATTAATTTACTAAATGATGTTTGTTTATGTCATTTTTGTCTTTACTTTATGTTAATTAAAATAAAGTGTCATTATCACTTTTAAGTGGTTCCATGGGATGCGAAAATTGTACCAAAGATTACCATGGTCGTCCATGACTCAACCAATAAGGTTTTTACAAGTGATAAGGTAATTTTTTATTATTATGTTATTCTTTATACCTTGATTATCAAATTTAACTTTCACTGCGTTAAATAAAAGTACAAATTTACTATTCACCAAAAAATTATTTTCATCTTATTGACCCAAATTTTACTTACTAATAACAACCATGTATATCAGATTTTCAGAATTCAATTAACAGAAGTGGTAAAATTTAATTTAAATGAAAAAGACAGTTTTCGTAACCACTACTACATTGTTTCACTATTCATAAAAAATTGTAGTTTTTCAGAAAAATAACAAAAATTCAACCTAAGATATATTAGATATTATGAATTCAAAATTGATTTCTATTGTACAAAATTCAAAACATTGAAGTTGCATTAATTAATTTAAAATTAATTCGCATTGTCAAAACAAATAGCGTGTTTTTAAGAAACAATATCTATCAAAATATTGACACATGTTTATGTCAAATTTCCAAGTAAAATTAATTCCAATGACCACCATTAGATTAAATGGTAAAAATTTAATATAATTTCAATTTAAAACCAATTAAAATAAATAATATAACTATATAAATAAATTAGATTAAAAGGCATATTTGAATTAAAATCCAGTATTTTTTACTATCTATAAAAAACATTTATGAGAAAAATACCAAAATATTACCCAAGGTAAATTTTAATGTTCTGATTCTAAAGAAGAATTTCATTTTGTCAAATAGAACATATAAAAGTGACCGAAACTATATTTAAGGAGGGTTCTCCATCAAAAGGTGGAAAATTGACCTTTTTAGTGAATATTAGAGTATTTATGCTTAAAATTAAATTCATCCACATTTTATGTCTCTAACAATAATTAGATAAATGTAAAAACATTTAACAAACTTGAATATTCATATTGTTGTTAGTTCTATATATTCCAACCAATAGAACGATTAGGAGTCAACTATCATTTAAAATAATATTATATTTTTATTTTTTAGTATAACTCAATGTTGTGTGCAATGTATGATTTTAAATTAACCTATTTTTGTGTATCAGGTACACCATCGAACATAGAATCCTCTTTAAAGTAAAATTAATAATTAATTTACAAATATTAAAAAATCTATTAAAATGCCATATTTTTTATTTACCTGGGATGTTCAAGTTTCTATCAATAAGATAATATAATTCACCCGAGTTCCATTTTGTAGTTAAATGCTCAGTAGTGGTATGTCCATCTATATCATCTATTCCAAAGGCAACAGTTCTCATTGGTGTTATTTCTTTTTTTACTCTACTGTTCAATGGAACTATAGACATGTCCATCCTAAACCTAGTATATATATTCCCTTGTATGTTTCTTTTTCTACGTTATCTCCCTTTAATATTCATTTGGATAGTGTAATTAATAACTCTGACATTCCTCCAACCTCTTTATAACCAAAGAAGAAGGACTAATCTTCATACAAATCATATGGCTCAAGATCTGGCTCATTCTCAAAGCAACACATCTTCTTATCAATAGGTCTCTTCCTATATTGAGCTTTAGTTACCCTATGATCTAGATCACCTCTTTTACAATGATGGAATAGAAAATCTATATTGGGGAATTATTTCTAATTTACATGACCTAGTGAGACATTTTTGGATCTACGAATATTTACTTCTCTGTTAGGAGTCAAATACTCTTCTTTATCAGACCAGATGTTGTTTTGGTCCTATGCATCCAAATCTAGAGAATTGTCATCAGTCATAAGGCTTGTGGAACATTTTGCAATGGAGGGATACACAAATTCATACATAGTGTCCTTTTCCACTTTTTATCTTAACTCCCACTCATTTCAAAATTTATTCAATGTATCTATTATAGACATTTTTCAATGAAAAACATAATATTTCTATATCCCTTGAAAAATTCAAGGATATTTTCACAACTAACCAATAAATCAAATCTCAATTCCATAGTATTCAAAAAATATATATTAATAAAATGGTTATTGAAGTTAGTTTCAAACAAATACCAAAAAAGTATCCCATACTTATCCCATGAGGTTTACTTATCCATCATGGTTAGAACTCTAGAAGAAGAATCAATTTCACACAAAAGTTATGGGTTCTAGAGAAACCAACTAAACCCTGAATCCAAAACCAAATTTAAGTTATAGGTGTTTTCACCATTAGGGTGTTAAAGAATGGGTTCCATTCCAATATTCTAATAATTCTCATCTTATGGTTGAAAACACCATAAAACCACTCTATATAATTTATGAATATAGAATGAAAGGAAATATGGAAGTGTGATTTCTCTAATGATTTCACATAAAATCATTAATGCCCCAAAATTTTTATAATATATTTATAGGATCATCAAATGTAAATCTTTTATTCATAGAATGAAAATGTATATGTTAAATAATGCAGTGATTAAACTTCTAACAATATTGGTGATAATTCAATTATTTGAATCCACAATGGTTCTTTTTCCACTTTCTTTAAAAAATTTCCACTCAAAGTGTTAAGATCATGGAGATCAACATAAGCTTTGTCACATAGTGAAGAATCCCCATCTCATAGAAAACCAAGGTCTGTGAGAGCCTCTACCAATATCAAGAACATGAATTGAGAGAATTAGTTGAATAATTCTCTATTCTCTTTTCATTTAAAGAAGAATAAATCCTCATGTCTGGATTTTATACTACTTTCTATGCGAAGGAGAACTTCTAACCCTTTTCACTGAAGGAATTCATTGGATCTTGGAGATCGAGGTTTTTATTTCCAAAATCATCAAGTATTATTCTCCTAGGATAAGGGAGAGTATATTATTCCACACCACCCATCAAAGGAAATTCCTTTACTACATATGAAGATGCTATAAAACCAAGAGATTAAGATGTGAAATCATGATCACCATAGAAATCTGGAGAGATAATCTATTAATTCATAACTATTCATTCATATTATTAATTAATAACTGTATTGTTAATTCTTTATAATATTATTATTTATTAACTATTATTTTTCATAGTAATTATTAATTATATTAATTATATATTAATTTTTTATTTTTAATATTATTCATTATTTATATTATTAACAATATACATATATTAGTTATATTATTAAATATATGTTATTATTTATGTATAATAATAATTATTAATATATTTTTATTATAATGCAGGAAAAGTGACACTGAATCCCACATGGAATATTTATAAAGGATCTTAAGGTCCCCTCGCTTGTAAAAGGGTGTCCTGTCTTGGAAAAAATGGTGGGAATAACCAAGTTAATGACATGGTAGGTAGAGGGTGGCTTCTAGGATTTGTATCATTGAAAAAGGTATAAGGATGTTAGAATGATATCAAGATATTGAGTTGTACTGTCCACCCCTTCTATGGGTAGCTAGATCTATATGATAGTTGATGTAATTGAGAGAGTGGTGATCTTCAATAGAGCCACCAGAAGGATTGAACCTTGGGCCATTATTCGTGGGGACACTGTTCCATGTATTTAGGGGCTTCGAGCCTATATATAATAGGTACTAAATGCATATATATATTTATAACATTTATAAATAATGATTTGGGTGAATGGGTTATCTCTTGGGGGGCTATGACCTATCATTCCAGCTTATGGGTGTGGGGTGTGACTATGTTGTGTTATAATTATAAATCCAATATAATATTTATATATATATAGTGAAATTTATTTTATTAAATGGGTGGAGGGTTTAAAATGTGTTTTCAATATTTCTTTGGACAGTCGAGCAAAAAATCATTTGAATCATGGTTGTCCAATATTCCAAAAAAAACATGACATAAAAAATTTGTAATGATAATAAAAAATCACATGATGAAATTTTTATCATGCATGTATGTATCCCCTTTAAAAAATAGAATAAATTCTTTCTTTAATTATCTATTTTATATGAGCATAATATGAGATCAATAAAAACACTTATTACGTGACCCTTTTTTCTTATTTCTTATTAGCAGTAGGCATAATTTCTTAATGTATAATATTACAATCTATTAATGGATCAAGAAACCCCAGATAAAATTGTTAATCATACAATGTCGACAACCAAATATGAGAACACACTATTTTATATAGTCTCTTTGTCACAATATCTCAACAAACAAGCTTCATACATGTGTCATCCATTAATGTGTTTGATATGTGTTTCAATGAATATCTAAAATAAAATCATTATTACACCATATAAATGGATTTTAGTTTAATTATTCTATTTTAATCAAAGGTTAAAGCTATCGACTTCCACAAATATGGAAGGGACAAACACTTCCTCAATTTATTTATAATAAAATGTCATTTGTGATGCACTCAATATATATTACTTCACACGAACATACGACATCCCGATTTTTTTTTTATAAATATATGTGCACAATTCATGTCAATTACTAATAATAATATTAATGTTTAAGGACCATTACACAGAATCACATATAAGATTATCAATTGAAACATAAACACGTATAATTCATTTAGGTTGGCCATTTTTTATAACCTTTCACCGTGGAGACATCTATGTGTGAAATTAATGAGAACATGTCTAAACCACTTAATATTAAATTATCCTAGAAATTAACATACTATGTGCCCCATCAAATAATGTTTTCCTCTTTTAGAAATAATATTAAAGAGATATTTTCATAGTACATCAAGGTTTATAGTATATGAGGGAACTTCTATAGCCTTTTTTTATATGATAGATACTCCAGGATATTATCACATCAATGTTATGTAGATGAAAAATCAACCTAGAATAATGGATTTATATTAATATTCAATTATTTTTATATACATGTAATATAATTTATAAAGAAGATTATTATAGGGAACCAAATCTCACTCACTCCCAATTTCACTAGAACCAACTACTAATAACTAGTTAGTTATCACATTTTAAAAATGCTTCTACTAAGAATGACTAAAAATGTCATGCCTATTATGTTTTCATAAATAGTTTTAGTAAATCCACATGTATTTGTGGTTAATATTCTTAAAAAAATTAATTAGTTGAAAAAATCATTCAATTAGTTATATAACCGAGTTTCCATCTTCGATTCCCATGTCAAAGTCTTGATATATTGACTAATTCCATAGTAAATTGTTATCATAATAATGACAAGAGTATTTCTTTTAGTATAACCAATATCAAAATAGGTCATTCCTAAACAGCTCCATAAGCCACATCAAAATCTACAACATTATCAAATATTATAGATATAGAAACCACTAGTAGAAATAAGTTTTTTACACTACCTTATCATTTTCTATGATACTAGATCGAATTAAAATAAGCGAAGAAAGGTGTTCAATTTCGATTATCATTATATTACCACTTCTCCAAACACCATGTACTCTTCCAATTTTATATTTCCACGTACTTTCAGATTTTTATAACTATAATTTGATACAATTATGTTTGATTTATTTGATATTCACCTACTGTTATTTATGCATAAGTATTATCAAACATCAGTATATATCATGGTATATTTGATGATTTCATATTACATAAGATTATGAAATTCATTTAATCTTCATATTCACTTATTATGCCCACACATATTCTACCAGAATGATTATATGGAAACAAAATTTGTTTCCCGAATTGTTTCACATTGTATTTATCAATACATTGTTAATATATGTACTAGGACTAGATTTTGAAAACCAATGGATTTATTTTATAAATTTTCTACCCTAGAACACAATATATAATTTATCTGATTCTTGGAGAAATTTCATTATTTATTCTTAATAAACATGAATGATTTTTTTCATATGTTTTGAAAATATCTATCTTGAAAAATTATTTAAATCAAAAAAACTTGTTTGAGATACATCTCACTCGTTGATTATTATATGAATATTATATGATACTTATAAATAATTTATCCACATAGGAATTCATCTAATCTTCATATTTTATACTAATTTATTTATTTATATGACACTTTATAGTTATAACTTATAGTCATACACCATATGATCTCTTTTTTGTTCCATCATATCGACATCTTTCTTATATATTCCTCCCAATGTAGTGTCCATGACTATAAATATATTGATTTAATGATTATAGAAGTATTTGTCATTATAATTTTAATGGATTTTAGTCATTATTATTGGTGTATAGGTCTTATCATAGATTATATCTTTCAATAATTAATCATGATTTTTGGTAATGTATTCTTACATTCATGTGTAATTTCTATTGAATACTCACCATCAGTATCATATCTTATAAACATTCAAAATATAAAATCAAATTTTTTTATAAATAGAGTTCACCAATTGAATCAATAAATGATTTTTATCCTTACTGTGTCTTCATTCATATCATCATTGTAGGAATATTTATTCTAAATGTAATAACAAACATATCATTCATTGTGGTGAACATAAAGCACCTATTTGGTTATGAATTCCTATATAGTATATATCTTGGGAAATACACCTCCTAGTAAGATTAGTGGAGTTGAGTATTCTTATGTGAAATCATGTGCATCCGTATCCTTAAATAAAATAATATTACTCTTCTCCCACTATATTCAAAGAGACAAGGTTACTTTATGGAAATATAGTTAGTGTTAACTAGATGTTAATATTCTTAGTGGCTATATGATCATTATCTCAGATGAACCTTTGTGATTGATGTGAATTTGTGGCTGAAAATAGATTTTAATAGATGGTTTCAAAACAATTGGGGTAGTGTCCTAATAGATAATTATAATATTGAAATTTATATGACATCCATTATAAAATATAGTTCGAATTTATGTTTTTTCTCACTTTTATTTTGAAAAGTTGTCTTGGAAAAGCAATTGAATGCTTTTAATATATATAAGAATCATCCTTAATCATCCTTTTAATACCATCATTATATTAATGTATATAAGGAATTTTTTTTGGGAATACATTTACTCTACATGTCTGATCAATGATTACTTGGATAAGATGTTCTTTAGAAATCCATCTCAGAGATTCTTCAATATTTACCAATTGCACTCATTTTCTTCATTGAGTATTTTCAAAATTTGTTAAGGAATATCATGGTGTTTATTAAGTTAACGTTACCTTTATTATATTTCATATGTCTATGTTATAATAAATGTAAAATATTTTTGTTTTATATTTATTTGAAAATAGTTATTTATCTAAAACATGATATTTAGATTATTTATTTACCCATTAGGAAATCTCAATTATGAGTAAAAAAAATTTATGACTAAAAAGGTTAACTAATAAATGTTGTATTTTATATAGATTTATCTTTCCACAATTTTGATAGAGTCTTGTATTTTATATTTATTATTCACTATAATAGATATTTTTTATTCTATAGTTTTTGAACCATTAGTTTAGTATTAAAGTACCATTAATTTTTTTTGAACAAGGTGAAATAATACCTTGTTGTATGTAGATGGGCACAGAGATAAATATTTTCTTAACACTTATTAAAAAATTGAAAAAATCCATTTTCAATGACAATTAGTGATCTCACCTCACATAATATATGAATTTCCTATTCTTATGTCATTTTGATTTTACTCTATAACATTTATATTTTTACTCATTTCTTGTATTTAAATACATGTATGTTGTATGCATACTTTATTTCATACACAAGAGGTGAATAAATTTTTGATGAATATATTAGAAGTGGATGGATCGTCTTGATTCTTCAATTCATTGTATTTTATTTTCAAGTGTCAATTTAGTTCATATAAGTGGAAAATGGCATCCCATTCATTCTTCTGACTTTGAAACTTTTTTTTCAATTAAGGAAACTATATAAGATATTTACACATTAGATTTGTTATTGGATATTCATCCTTGGATTTCAAAATTTTCACTATAAGTGGTGGAGAAATAATTTTCAACCAATCCCTATCCACATGTTGAAGTATGGATAAATTTTTTTCAAGTGACTTATCCATTTAATTTATCTATTTCTAAAAAAATTAATGATAGTCATGATTTTGAAGATAATAATATAAATTAATAGATAATTTCATATCCATATGGAATGAAAATTATTCTAACTGATCAATATAACGTAGTATGTTGAAATCATGATCAGTTTTTAGATTAACTTATTCTAGTTTACACTGATAAAATACACTAAAAACTGTATTTTTTTCAATCATTTCAATCTTTTTTTTCTAGAAAATAATGTGATACATTGTGTTTTATGTATATATTTATTAATTTTTTTTCATGATCTATTTGAAAATTGTTGATAGTATAATACAACATACATAGGAGTAATGCTCAACATATTCATAGTAGGAATTATATTCACCGTCACTCACTAGTTGGGGTCGAAAAATAGGAAAAGTGGATTCCAAAAAAAATACAAACTATATGGTTGTAATTCACCACATTAGCGATTGTACCATATAAGTAAATATTTATTTTTAAGTACATACATCGAGTTAAGGAATTATCATAATATTTTAATGTTTTTTAATTTCATTTTCTATAATAATTAAGAAAGATGAATATTACTTTACATAATTTCAAATTATGTGAGATATAATTTATTAAATTTTATTAAGTCCCCAAATAATTTGTCGTGTCCCAAAAAAACTCACCATTGGATCTGATATTCCTTGTTTCTATGATGTTCTAGTAAAAATCATTTATATTACTCATTGTATAAAATAAGAAAGGGATTAATCAAATATTAAATGTTATTAGGGTAGAAATGACTATGTCGACCGTGGGTTTGAAGCTCTCTGATATGTTGTGTGGAATCCCCAATTTAGAAACCCCAACTCAGTTTTCACCAATACTTTCCTCTATGTTACATCATGAATAGAGAGGGATAAATCTCTTGATAAAAATTTGTTATGTCAACCGAAAATTTATAAATTAACTACATGATAAATGTTAGTGTCTAGATGAGAAAGGGTCAAAGATTTTGTTCTATGACTTTTATTCCCAATCATGTAATGGAGGATTATTTAGACTTAAAATTAAGTTGATGGATTTTATTAATCATATATATATATTTCTGTTTTAATCCCATACATGTCTTATTAATATTAAGTATATTTTACATAAGTTATTAACAATGTTTTGATAAAACATTTACCCACAATCCATTTTTTAAAATTCCATATTTTATTATTTGTCCATTTATTTATATGGTCACGATATTTCATCCGTAGAATAAATAATTCAAAAGATAGAAGTAAATAAATAAATAAATAACATAACATAATCCTGGGATTATCTAACGAATTATTTATTCATAAAAGAACAAATCAACTTATGACATAAGGGAAACACATTATTCCACTCTCGGTATTAGTTTCAACACTCAATCGGTTCACATATGCACCACCTAGGTTGGTTTCATCCTTGATCTATATAGAAGTTCCTCTTTCTGCCTTGAGATAAACCATTTATACAGTATATTTATTATTGACACATAGGTGAGGGTAAATAATTGATTGTTTAAGGGGAATTATATAAATTAACTCAGACACACATGTTATACATAATAAAGGACAGAGGGATGAATCACATTCCATCATATTTAATTAAGTATTAAATAATTTAAAAACCAAGTAATGAATTAAATTAAATTTAACCGACACATACACACATCTTGGTCAATAATATGATCTACCATACACATTAAATCAACATACAAATGTAAAATGCCCAATATTCACCAATATTAATTAATTATTATTAATATAAAAATACTTGTATAAAGTTAGTTAATTAATTTCATTAATCTTAATGACTATATGATGTCTCTTGGAGATACATATATTCAATACATTTCTGGAAATTATAATGACCAGAGGAATAAATACATTTAATTAAAATTAATCAAATGATAATTTCTATTTTATTAAAAACTATATAACATTTTCGGACACTTTTTGTGCCAACTGTGTACTTAGGTTATAATGCAGTAATTTTTTATTTTAATGAAACTTAATTATGCCTTTTATTGGGAGACTACATGTCATGTACATATGATATATGCACTATGTTCCTCAATTTTCATGTACCAAGGAAAAATACCGTGGGATTCAACATGTAGTTATTCCGGATTAAAGAACATGTAATAACGAGCTACACACTATGTGACACATTTTATAGGTTCTTAGTATAAAAGATTGGTACATAGGAATATATCTCTGCATGATGACACAATGTGTACTAAGAAGATACACATCATGTAGTTTGAAAACCGTGTGTTCACTTAAATTGTTGAATGACTCTTCTTACACCTCATATGAAGATATTAATGTGTTACATGATTTATATACTAGACACATGTGTTTCATCTTATTAATTACCTAGGATGTCAGTCTCACATGGATATAAAATGTGTATTTGACGACATGGTTTGTGAGAATTACACCGAGACTACACAACATGCACTCTATCTATAAACCATGTAAATAATAAAGAGATGTTCCATATCTATCTAGGTAAACACATGATGTGAAATAAATACACCGTGTGCTATTAATTATTGGAGAATTGTGTATGTCACGACATGTCTAGGTGTAGTTCACATGGTTATACAGCGTGTATACCATCTGGACGCCATTTATCATACTCTACCAAGTCTTTAATTCATGGTAATTCCTGATGGAATCTATAATTTTTACCTATATATTCTTTGACGTCAATAAATTTGGAATAAAAAATAATCAATATAACAATATATAAAGCATGTTAATTAGAAATTTGATCAACAGTGAGTAATCTGAAATGAAATATCTTACCAATATTGTGTATAATTAGTAAATAAAAAATAAATAATTATAGGTTTAATTTTTTACCTATTGGATACCATGTGGAAGTTTTGACACATAGAAATATCTCGAAGGGTCGATAACCAAAATGGTTATTAGGGGATTCGATGTATTATTCTCAAATTCTACAAGATATAAATTACATGAACAATGAGATGTTTCCATCAAATAATGACTTAGGATTCCAAGAACCCAGAGAGGATATTATACATGATTAATATATATTTAATTTATATTATATTGATGAAATATTACCTCGTATTAATATGTTTCTTCGATGAAGATATTGACCATCAGAAACACTTTTTTAGATTACATTCACTGTATAGGGAGGATCTATGTATAGGCCCACTCAATTGGTTATCCACAGGTTCTCCTTTCATCCTTAAACAAAACAGATGTAATGTAGGGTTCTAGGTTAGTAAATATACAGTATTGAATTATTTATCTTGATCTACTAAAGATCTATCAGGCATGAAGGATTATCACATATTTTTCTCTTTCTTGAGAGGAGGATAGAAGGAGGAATTCATGATAGAATTTCACAGTGTAAAATGATTATCAATTCTCGAATCACCATACCTAATTAACACAAAAATCTATTTATAGAGCTAGGGTTGGATAAAAATATTATTCAACTACATAATAGCTATTAAATAATATAACAATCCTTATCTAACCCCATACCATATAATAATAACATTATTATTTTTTAGTTGTTCTACCAGTATAATGAAAAATACTATTTCATTGGCCTAAAAAATAGTATTTAGCACTAAAACTATATTGGTCTCCTCATCCACTTAAATATTTATCAAATATCAGAATAAACATTTATTATATATTTATGCAGAAATAAAATTTATATTCAAATTATGGAGAATAGATATTTCTTAATTATTCAATAAATAATATAAATTTTCTATTCAAAGTCTATTGATTAAATATTCATGAAATATTCATGTAATTAAATAAATTTTTTATGAATAAATAATTATATATTTACTTGTTAATTTATTGATCTATAAATCTGGAAAAAAATTATTCCCCAATCTTGGTAATAATATTTAATATAAAAATTAAATTGAAAAATAATTTAATTTAGATTAATAGAAACAATTTTTCTATGACCCTATATGATTCTTTCTTGTTAAAATTATATGGCCATGCCCAACATCCAATATTATTATATAGTATTAGGTCAAGTAACCTTAGAGAAAGAATTTAAAGTTCTAACATTGACAACCAATTATGAGAAATAATTGTGTAATATAATCCATTTATCACAATATCTCATCAACATGTCACAAAAATGTTTCATAAACCTAAGTTCATGATATGTATTTATTTTTTACATCTTATATAAACTCATCATTACACTATGGGTATCAAATTTAATGAAATAGTCTCATTTCAATCCAAGTTGTAAGGAATCAATTTCCATAAATGTGGAAGGGACAAACCCATCCCCATCTTATTATTAATAACATGTCATTCATTACTAACCCAACATAACCTAATTCCCCTAAACATATTATACTATTGTTTTGAAAAAACAACCTATGTGTGAAAGTTGTAACATGATTTAATAATAATATGAAATTCTAAGGACCGATACACACATGAATAGAAAAGAATATACAAAGTCACATAAACATTCATAATTATAAAAGGTGAGTCTATTC
Organism: Viscum album; assembly: GCA_963277665.1. Taxonomy (NCBI): domain Eukaryota; kingdom Viridiplantae; phylum Streptophyta; class Magnoliopsida; order Santalales; family Viscaceae; genus Viscum; species Viscum album. Next base: position 1,585,425,403 of record OY728128.1, on the reverse strand, counting down.
TCATAATGTCCCATCTTGGATTATAACTGGTGTGAACTTCATGAATAGAAGTCTCATCCACTTATGAGTATACACATATAATAGTCAATATAATATGTGACCCATTTAATATTGTTAATAAACACTATAAATAATATTTAAAAAATATTATCATAGCATCTAAAGGTTCTCATCATAGATGGGAATTTCTATGACATATTTTTATGTGAATGATAATCTTTGAAAATATCACATTATTGTCATGTAGAAGAACAATAAATACTTAAAAAGGGACTTATATTAACATTCATCTTTTAATATACATATAATCTAAATTAAAACATAGTTGGTTATAAGGAACCAACTATAAGAATAATTCATTACTTATTTATTATATGATAGGTGTTTGTATACACTTCCCCTTATAGAGTGATTGAGACCACCCAATATTTTCTTCCATTTTCCCTGATTATGAAAAAAAGAATTACACTAGATAAGTTTATATGAATTGAATGTGTGGATATTTTTTATGATATTTTGATGAATTTTTTTCTTATTTTGTGGAAGAAATGTCCCTTTAATGAGAATGACATGAGATTTGTTAGTGAATGACTTGTAGGAATTATTTGAAGTTATAAAAAAATGTTGTGTGATTGTTTTTAATGAAATATTTTCTATAAGTCAGGTAATTATGATACTATCACATTCAGATGTTATCATATATTATATCTGAGAGGGGTTTATATAATTTTAGAGTTTAGGATGCTAGTTGAGGATTATCTAAGTGTTTTGGATGCCATTCTGAATTATTATGTTTATGGTTTATTATAATTTAAATTTTATAGACAACCCTTTAGGTTAATTTGAGGTAATATTTGATATTTTCTGTTATTTGGGAATTGAGAAAAGAATAGTTTTTTTAAAACCATATGGAAAATTATAAGGCATAAGTCTATATATAAGATAACATCCCAAAGTTTTTATAGAGTAGTGATTGTGTAGTTTCCTAGAAATTACATCCAAATATGGATACTCAAAAGTGGGTGCAACTGTTTCATCGATGAATGTAGAACAATTAACCCAAAAAAACTATTTGAGTGTCAAATCAATCTTGACTCGGTGCATAATGAGCAAGACTAACACTCTATGCTAGTCTAAACTTTTTTGGGGTATATGATTTTGAGATTCACATGGATATTACCAACCATTATAACAGATTTGAATATAATAGTAAGAGAACATAATAAGTCAATAAATATTAATAACATTTGTTAAATATCTATATTCATTTGATAATGTATAAATTTATTGATACGTTATTCTAAGGATCATGAGTGAGTTTAATTATGGCAGTGTTAACTTCAATGAGATTCATATTTAGAATACTGTGAAAAAGTACACTATAATTAGTGACCATTTTTTGTGGATTATGAGTATAAAGAATAAATCCTAAATCAATATCTGTTTTAAAAAAATAGTGATATAGATTGAATAGAAAATAATTATAATCTAATATGAAGGTGTTAGAGATAAGAAAAAATTTAGTTTGAATTTTTTAGAATTATATTATGATGATAATTATATACTAATTATGTAAACTCATTTAGTTTTAAAAATGGTTTGTGCTAGGAATAACCATGTTAACAATGGATATGATGCATAATATTTTGATGGTCCTAATGAGAAAAGAAATGGGATTATAGTTAGAGTAAGAAACATTTTAATGATTTTATGTAAACTATTATAAATTATTATTAATAAATTAAAAAAATTTGAATTCATAGACACCAAAAGGATGAGAAAAATTGATTCTCATGGAAGTGCAGGCAAAAAAGATGATAAAGTATAGAATATTAAATTTCATATATTGAAAAATGATGGAAGAAATGCCTCATGGAATTTCCTAAAGGAACTGGAAGTTGAATTGCGTATCAGAAGTAACGAAATAGAGAAATAAGTTTCAATGGAAATATGAAGCAATTGGTTAACACAAAGAGGGGGAAATTGGGAATCCGAGCCATACCAATGAAATTAAGGTAGACACACCTTTTGAAATTATACAATGAGTTATTTCTATCATTTATATACCCATAAATAATTTTTTAGTAAGTTATGATTAAAATTAGGATAACAACATTTATTTAATGTCGAAACAATGTAATACCCTGATATTTTTTATTATCATGTGTTCAATAACATGCTTCACATGCAACACATAACCAAAAAGAATCGCAACACACTATTTATATGCTAAAATGCAGCTACATAATTGGAGGGTAAGAATAGTACTAAATTAAATATGAAATATATATAGAAATAAAAATAAAATTCTGTATTAAAACAAATTAATTGATAAAATTAAACTAATGTTGTAAAATAAATAATAAGTCGAAATCATGATTTAAAATGTAACCTTTCTAAAAATGAGATTCTTAATGCTTAATTTTATGATACTAAATATATTACGCATAAAAGATCTTATTGATTTCAATTAGATGTTGAAACCAATTTTTATTAGAAATTAATAAATAACAACGATAATAAGAGTTAATATTTTTAATATTTATTTTCCTATAAAAGAGTTTTCATGATAGTTTTAGGTTTTTATTTAAAATATAAAATTATCCTTTTATTGAATTTTATTTTTAAAAAATATAAATCGTTTTTGGATTTAGTGTATTAATATTAGGACAATAATTTTTTTTGGTATTTTTATTAAATAATACAGTTTTTGGTGAATATTTAAAAATAATGTTTTACTAAAGTTTTAGATTTTATGACTACATAAATAAGTGAATAGAACGTCAAATTTTAAAAATTGATTTTCATGATGAAAAATGTATTTCTAGAGAAACATTATTCATTTTAAAATATGAATATGAATATATAAAACTCATGATCAATGTTTAGGAAACTTTTGTATTATTTTACTATAAAAACTATATTCATACATTTATATATAAAATGATTCATTTTATTGACCAATAAAATGATATCACTTCATCCATAATTATCCGACCATTAAAAAGTATTATATATTCAAAAAGGCATCACTATACTATCATAATCTCCCCCATCACATTTCAAGCCATATTCTTACCAAAAACCAAGGTAGATTTCCTCAAGGGGTTATCCATGGGAGAACATCCAAAGAAAGAGGTAATGTTATGAACAAAACTCACATAGTTGTTTTATTCTTCAACCCCATAAAATATATTATTTCCATGAAATTATGATGAAATTAATATTTATAATATTATATAATGTTATTATATTAATTTAATATCACTTTTCTAGATTAATCTCAGTCTATTTGAAGAAGGAAGATGTCATCATGCGTACATGTGAACTACCACCTCCAAAAATGGCATGTTCTATTTTTTCATTGCTACAAAAAATTAATGAATTTAAAAATGAATTTAATTTAGGAATTTATATTTATGAAACTATTTATATTATTTATTTATAATATTGACAATATATATGTAATATCTACAATAAATGGGCATATTATACAAGACCACATGAAAAAAAATATTGATACACCTTTCTCAATTTGAGTTCATTTTGGAAAAACTTATCAAATTATATAAATTTTTTTATAACATAATAATATAATACACTGACATATATATGTATAGATATTATTAACATATTTTAAAACACTTTTTATGAATGTCAATATAATATTTAATTGCAGTGAAATTGATTGAACCACCTCAAGTAACATGTACAAAAAAATTATTAACTAAATAATATATTATTTTGAAAAGGCCCTATAAAATATAATATACAAGGATATGGTTATTCTGAAAGTTTTTAATGGTCTTAATTTAACTATTTAGGATGTTAAGTACATCCACAGAATAAACCAGGACCAGTGGTAAGGGGTTCTTGTCTCTATTTTGACCCCTTGAGACATATTTCTTATTATGCATCATGTTTTCTTATGTGCGGTGTATATAATAACTATTTAATATTTTCTGTCATGATATTATTATTATTTGGTGTTTTTATCTTTTTATTTCAAATTATATATTTCAATTTATTTTGATTCGAATGATTCTAATGTCGTATAGTTTTTTCATATCAATTTTGCTTCACTGAGATATGATTCATATTTACAACTTGATTCATTTTGTGGTGTATATATTGTCCACAAATTTATATTCATAATTTTAATTATATTTACGTTATTTAAAAATAAATATCATATTTATTGTTTCATGGGATTTTAATTCAAAATACATCAGATTTGTAATGATCTTTTTCACCTCAACTCTCTTCATTGAGTGATTATATTTTGCATGATTTTCTTTTTTCCATTCTTTGTTATTTCAACCATATGATTTTATTTCCATGTAATTCCTCTCTCCCAATGTAATGAACGAATTTTTGAATAAAATATATTACTTAGAGAAATTTATTCTAGAAAAAGTATATCGTTGTTATGAATAATTCAAATCCTATGTAGTGATAGTTTCCCAACCTAGTCCATATTTTTCATTCTTGCTAATGTAAACCATATTTTTTTTAAAACCCAATTACTTGTTATGTCATTTGACCATTAAATTTCTACTTTACAATTTTAAAATACTATAATCCTTTTTATCATTTGAGTTTTCAAAAAATGAATATTAAATAATTAAAAGGGGTTTTCTATCCAATAAAAATTAAATGTTTTATCATCCAATTCATATTCCTTCATGATAAAATTTATTTAATTTCTAGAATAAAATATTATGAATTACATTAAAAAGTAATTATTTTCAAATGTTTTACGTTTCCATTTTTAAAATTAATTTTGAAAGTGACTTGTAACTTCCTCCATTTATAACATTGTTAAAATGATTTATTATAATATTTTTATGATTTTACTTCAATTTTAATCTTTATATTAGAATGTTTTTACCACCTTTGGTGTTAGGTTTGATTGATTTCCTTCAAAATCCTCTAATGATATTTATTATTTTGGGATCAAGTATACAGAAAATCCATTATTGATTTTGTGTTTCCTAATAATAGACATTGTAATTGCATGATTTTTCTTCCAATGCCTTTAATATTTGAATACCATATTTTTCATTCCTCAAAATAAATGGAACTCACCTATAAACCAATAAATTTATTTAATTTGATATATTATTTACTATAATATATAACCATTACTCTATATGGTGTTAGTTAGAGGGATTATTACATAAGAATATATTCCATTTATTGATTGAGGATATATTACAAATTTATATACTTATTATTTAAATATAAATATTTATTAATTACAGATGAATGTTGGATATGAAATTAATTATATATTCATAACTTCATATGGAGAATTAATTAGAATTAATTAGTTAATTTTTAGTCCTAAAATTTTCCCTCAATGCATTGATTTGTATCATGAGAAAAACTAAAGAGAGTATTTAGAATTTTATAGTCCATATATTCAGATTCCATGACTTTGGTTTTGAAAATAAGTATATTTCATGGCATAATGCGTTGATTTTATATCCTATTTTTGAATAGGTCCTTGAAATGTTTTACATTGTGTATTTATCTCTATCAAAGTAGTTATTTCTATCCCTATTATTATTTATATTTTCATGTAATCAATGTATTTATTTAATGATCATGTGATTTTTTTTATATCATTATTTAATTATGATTTACCTTTTCTACATTATTTATGTCTTGTATATTTTATAAGAGATTTTGGTATATTATTTCCCTACCCAAGAATTTTTCATCTCTCTTATTTTGTTTCCAATTCTCCATGATATGAAGAAAAGTATTACAGATGATATTTCATGAAGGATAACATGTCTTAATTTTTTTATAAGATGTTTATGACATGTTATAGATTAATTAGTTCATTATTTAGTGGAAAAATTGACATTAAATGTGAAATACATGATAATTTTTGGTTAATAATTCGACCTAATTCTCTGAAACTATAAGCATAAAAGGTCTTTCTATTGTATATAATAAAATATGTGATATAATTCATCTAATAATGAGTCTGTCACATTATTTGGATATCAAAATACTCTTATTTCTTATTCCCTACCACATAATCATTTGAAAATTATTAGCCATTTCTCTTTAGTAGCCACATATTAATGTTTTAGAGACATAATTCCAGTCATTCCACATAATAATAATACACACACATGGAAATATGACATAGGAATTCAAATGAGAAATAATAATGTGAACAATGTGATATAACATAGTGATATGTTAAAATAATAACATAATATAGATTATTTAAGAATCTATTACCCTAGGATAAACAATGGAATGAGAAGAAAATTACAATAGAGAAAATAAGTAAATAATGCCACCACACTAGTTTATCACTATAGATCTTTAAGGGAGAGTATAGTATTATCTCACTCTCTATGGTTTGGAAAAGTTATGTAACAAATTTTATGTGCTTTTCATCATGTCTCATATTAAATATTTTTTTTGGTGAGTTTCAATAATGTTTGATGAGGATGTCTTCAAAGAGTCATTTCTATGGGTTGTTAAGAAAAATCAAATAATGATAATTTCAGTAATTTAGTAGTATTGGATTATAAATGAAGACTTTAATGTTTCAAAACGTCTTAGAAATATTTTCTATCAATTATTATATTTCATAGATATGAATGAATGAAATACCCTAATTCAATATTTATTTGATTTATAGTGTAGAATTGGTGATTGTATTTTTGAAATCTCTTGAAGAAAATCATTCATAGATTGAAACAAAAAATAACACTTGAAGCCTCGGGTATTTGATAAAATTAACTCACATATAAATGGGTTAAGAACAATCAATTCATCATTCAAATGAATGAAATATAATATTAGTATAAATATAAAGAAATATAAAGATAGATATAGGTAGAGAGATAATTATACAATTATCCAAAAACACATTACAGATAATGTATAAACTAATATTTAGGATATTTTCATTTATAAATATAATCTCAAAACCCTTAAATGTTCCTATTTAATTCCGAATAATTTATCTAATTAAATTTCATAAAATATATACATGATGAATTTAAAAATTATAGGAGGTTGAAAAAAGACGTAATTTTTGTATGTACACATAGAAAAATTAGATCTCTCATTAATTAATAATAATTTAGAAACACACATTTTATATTAAACGATAATATTAAACATTTATAGACACATTCAAATTATTTTAAATCACATTTTAAATATTAAATTCATGAAACACATGTCTATATACATCCCCTTTTAAAATTGAATGAAATTCTCTCTTAAATGATCGATTTAATTTGAGCATTATATTTTATCCAATTAGAAAAAAATACATCTTAGATGAATCACACATAAGTTAGTAATGGGGGAATAATATTGATATTATTAAATATCCATATCCATTCTCTAAACTATGGAGCTTGCCTCCCATGACAAGTGGATCCTCTAGGGCATTCCTCTCTTATTTGTCTGCCTTTCCTAAGCCTCTTCCATATTAAATACCCCTCTCTATCCAAATGATACCATTAATATCATGATCTAATTCAATTACATAATCACATTGATACTTTATCCTCCATCTCTCATCCACTACCGATGCCTTTAAACCTCATCCCCACCCACCCATTCCTATTTTGGGATCCCCATATCCATAATTTTTGCTCCACATATAAATCCTCCAAAATTTATTCCCAAGCCATCATAGTTTTCATTATTTTATGTTTGAATAAAATACATCATGTATCTCATTAGGACACACTCTCTATTTTAGGATCTTCTCTCATTTATCATATCTAAGATTTCTCACCTAGAAATTAGAACTAAATCATGTCATCTTTGACAATTACATTCTCAAAATATTGATATATCTATTGGAATTTAGCTCATGGTACTTGTTAAATTTCTTGAATCTTTCCACTCCTTTTGGGCCAAATAAAATATGGAAAATGGTTTGATTGAAATATTTCAATATAATATTAACATATGGATATAACATCAATATCGAGCTATCGGATCCATGCACTACTCTTCGAGTATCTAATTTTTCACTATAAACTAGAATCAGTATACTCAATAGAGATTTTATTCTTCTCAAATTTTCTTGATTTGTAGTCTCACTAGAGCTCCATCCCATTTACCTTAGAAACCACTCACATTGATCCACAAATTTAAGAGTTATAAATATACCCTTCATTACCTCACAGATTGTTCTTTATCTTTGGTAATTGTTGTAGTGACTGTTAATCGATGGTGTTCATCAATCATGTTTACAGAATGTTTATATATGATTCCAAAATAGTTTTAATTTTTTTAATTTTATTTATTTTACCATAAAAAATATTGTATATTAATATATTAGTTATTATGATTATTTTAATGTTTAAAATATATTTTCATATTTATTAAACTATGATCTTATCAATTAAAGTATGGTCTTATATAAAATAATTGGAAAACGATTTGTTTTTATGTATTAAAATGAAGAATGTTTTGATTTGTACTTGACATAATATTTACGGAAAAATGACTTTCATGTGATTATAATAAATTTTAGTGTTAGGATAATTTATTATTTTCATGGACCATTATTCTCATTGTGCATTGAATGCTAGTGGATTTAATATATATTTTTTTAAATAATATTAATTCATAAAAAATTCTTACTATTTTATATTAAATATTATATTAGTTTTTCTATTTCTCTTAATTTCATCTAGTTTTATCCAAAAAAATTCCTTTTTCAGTACACTTGACTGTTTTCCATTTCTATAATATTTTAAGTGTTCTATTTTTTATAGTAAGTTTTTTATTTTCATTAACTCAAGGGTATTAAAAAATATCATGTGGTTGTTTATGGAAACACGGTGAGGTGTGAAGATATTTTCCCCCTTTATTGAATATATTGGAATTATTAATATATATCTTGATTTGTGTTCAATTTATCTAGTCCAATGATTTATTAATTGAAATAAAAAATAGTTTTTATAAATCTATTGAAATCCTCCGAGTAACTAATGCAATTTAAAATTTATCTTATAAACCGATTTTTTTAGTTTTCTGAAAATCTGTTGGGAATTTACAATTTTTCTTTTACGTGATTATTATTGAATGGTCCTTTCGAATAATGATTCGTTGATATCATTTACAAATGATATCATAAATTTCATATGTTGTGAAGGTATTTTATTTCTATAATGTTATATGTGTGTTTCAACATGTGTAATATTTACTCATTCTCTATGTGATTGTCCATTTATATAATGTTATCTTATTGATATAAGAATTTAAATATCTTCATGGTATGTCTTGAAAGAGCCTAGATATACTAAGAGAGGGGTGAATCAGGTTATGTATATTCTTTTAAAACGTCTTCATACCCCACTAGATAGTGAATTTTTTATTACAAGGGTCACATACTATTATCATGAATGTTAATGATGATCATGTTCTTTCCAATTTTATCTGCTGATAATGAAAAGAAAATAACGTAATAAAGTAAGCACAAGGACCCAAAGATTATTACATGGTTCACCTTCATCAGGATATAACCAAGGAGCATATAAGAGAAATGTTATTATTATACCATATTCAATAAGACTAACTGCTAATATTGATGTTTGGGATAGATAACTTTTATGCCAAGACTGACTTCCTTTACTAGATTTAGTGTCTTCTAAATGCATTCCTAATAGCAACTCTCTATGTCTCTTTCTATGGATCACTATCACTAAAAAGGATCATCGTCTTCCTCTGCCTTTTCTCACTTCTCCTATAAGGCATCCACACACAGTTTATGGACTTGTAGGTCCCTTCATTATCACTAATGAATACATCTATAGTTGTAGATGGATGAACTATTGAAGTCCCACTTTCAGTTAGTTGATGAATACCCCTTTATCACAATACTACTGGTTAACAGAAAACTTTCACACAACCTTATGTGTGTCTTCAGGGAAACATTATTTTTCTCCACACTACATTTAACTTTCGTTGTGGAAAACATCTTGCTTGAAAATTATTTCTTTCACATAACCCCTTTCATACATGCAACTCTTCCTTCTTGCGTACAACTCCATTTGCATATAATTCTTATGTGATTCAGGGATCTTGATTTCTATAACTGTAGACCTACTAAAATGAGAGGGATGTCTATCTATTTATAGGATTGGTAGAGCTTGTGCATAATATCCTAATGATTCTACCATTACATGCATAAGGTCCTCTATAAGTCCGCAAAACCATATTTGTCATCGTTTTTGGAACATAAGCCTTTTTTCAAAACCTCATATTTCACCCAAATCAAAATATTTCACATGATTCTTTCCTTTTCTATATTTTTCTGTGTTGATCTTGGATCATTCCATGCACACAACATTCCAAATAATATCTAATATTGCATACAACTTCCATTTCGAAAACACCTTTCTCCATATTTCAAATCACGAGGGCCAAAAATTGGCAAACACTGAGAAATTACATCACCTTGAATGCAATATTTTGTACCCCCTCTAGAGCATCCATTCGTTTTTTGTGGTTATATTTTAACATATATTTTCGGTAATCTCTCTGGAACTCCACAACTTATCATAGAAACCTATATTTTTAACAAACAAAATCAACCCAAAAATACATCAATGTTTCCTTGAAGGATTTTTCCCAACACATAACATATAATTTTTTTTTATTTTAAAATAATATATTTTAATAGGTTATTTTTTGTAACATGATAATTGTTTAATTTGTAATTTTTTTATCAATATTTTTAATTTGTTTCCCAGTATTTATCATGGATTTGGAATTATATTTTATAACACACATGTAATTTTGAAATTTACACATGAAATCCATTATTTATTTGAAACTCTATTTCCAGTACCATGAAAATATCATTTTTCATACAATATTTATAAATATTTTTTATATTTGCATCATAGTGATATTTAATTACTCTAGATATTCTAAGAATTTAAATTTATTAAATTTGAGTTTTTTTATTTTAAAATTTTATATTATAATTTGTTTTTATTATTTACTATAACCTGATAAATTTTTATTTTTTTATTTTTTACTCAATATTTTGAATTAGGTACTCTTATTTCCTTTATATATCTAATTTATATGGAATTATATTTATGTATTCTTCGTGGTTTGTGATCACTAATATATTAATTTACACTCTCCTTATATAAAAACAAACATAGAACAACTGTCAACCCAACAAATATAGGTTTATATTGATTTTATTTCTTATATCATTAATGTTTATAAAAAACCAACAATGTTTTTCGTTTCTTTTTTACATAAATAATCATTTAAATACCCTCCTATATTTTAGGTTAATTTATATGATGTTGTTTCTATTAACCATATACCCAATTTTGAGGACATGAATCTAATGTTCTGGGGTGATAATAATATAAAAAGTATAAATTGAATTACATTATACGGATTAGTAGTAAATGGTTTTCTTAGTTCTATCTTTTACTCTATATATTAGATTATTTTATATTTTAAATCATTTATACATTTTTTACATGTATAATTCAATTTCAGTTTAATTTAGTTTTTATCTAAAAGTCACTATTTTACATCTATAGTCCAGATCTTATTGTTTATTCAATTAACTATTCAATTGATTTGATATTCCTCGATCCCATTAAATAATGAAAATTTTACTTCTCAATTGGCCTCCTAAGATAAGTTCCATTTCATCACATTAATGTTAACATTCTTATTTATTCATAATCTATATGCATTTACCATGTGGTAAAAAATTTATCATTTAATGATGTAGTTGTGAAGGTATGTCAGAACTATAATAAACTATATATGTTTTAACATGTGGTATATTTTAAAAAGACCCCAACCCCATTATCTCGAATTCAATGATTATTTTATTATAATGGAATAATATAAAAATAATTTCATTTGAATGAATTAAATATTTTACTAGTATTGGATAAGTAGATACATATATGAAATTTAAATTATAATCCAAACATAAAATAAATAAGTATTTTTTTAGAATAACATTACTCTATTAGCTTAACCATACATATGAATCATAATAAAACTCTTGAAATCCTAGGGAAAAGTAAAACATAAGAAAGGGTTTAGCTTATATGCTCGGTATGGGTACGTATATAGTGGAGACTATAATAAATTAGAAATACAAATTTTGGAAATTTACATAACTGAACACTTGAATTTTAATCATTAACTTTATAATAACATGACCATAATAAAATATGATCAAATAATTCCATATAAATAATCACATGATATATAAAATGTTACCAAAGACATTATACTGATAAAATAAATCACATAGAAATCGATTAATAATATCATAATTATAGATTGCATTATTCTAGACCTCTAAAATGTACCATCAAGGCCTTGACCAAGATATTTCAAATTAAATTGGAAATGCCTCATCCAAAAGCCAATATGTTTTATCTTATGAAACCTATCGATGCATCAAGGGGATGTAACGAGAAATACCCATCACTTAATATGTATAATGAATTCATCTAATGATATGAGAGGAGCATAATAAGGACATATATTTGTATTTAATCTAGTATATGAAATTTAAATAACATTTTAAATAAGTTCACTATATCAAAAAGCCTTTAGATCATTATGGTTAATGATATCAAATTATTATATCCCCAATCGAACTAATCATAAACAATTTAATAAAGTATATAAGATGGTATCATAAGAGATAAAAATCAATGAACCATAATATTAAACAATCGATGTTGAAATAGATGAAAATACATTAAATTAGATCATTGAGAAGTTATTTATTAAAATAAACATTTTCACTTTGAAAATAACCTGTGTTTAAAATGTCGTTCAATTATAAAATAAAAAAAATTCATTGAAGATAACCTTCTAAAATTGAAAAGAATGAATCAAAATATTGAGGCATCAAAACAGCAGGAAAATACACTCATGCTGTCTAAGTAAAAACAAATTCTTTTTTTTGATTTTTTTAGAAAATTATTAGAGAAACTTCGAAGAGTTTTTTAGGATTATGGGGAAAAACTCTCTACTCGCAATAAACCCTCAACGTGAACCCTAACCTAGAAAGCACAGAAGATGATTAATCCTTGCCTCTCTAAATCTTCCTCAACAAGGAATCTTTCAGTCTGAGTTGGGAGTGTTATTCTGATGAGAATTGTAACATAGAGATGAAAGTGAAAGCTTCTGAAAGAATCGATCTATCTCAAATAGTGACTCCGAGAGGTATCATTTTTCTCAAATCTCTTAAAGGTTCCTCCACCTCTGATGCAACATTGAGTAATCGATCTTTGATTAAAATACTAGAAGATGGAGGGCTCTCTATTTAAGCTAACCCAGATGCAATTCAACAATGTCAAAATCTATATATAATTTCTATTATTGGTTGAATTTCATATGAAAAAAGTGATAATCCCACGTTGTATCATGATTTGAATGAACATATTTCTAGCTGCTAGGTTTTTACGAACTATAAATCAATTACCCTAGGTAGAGGATATTTTCACATGCTTTTTGATTCACAAGATAAATTTGATAGTTTCTAGAGATCAGGAAACATGCAACTTAGGCCTGGTTTTCTTCGAATATCATAATTGGATTTCATGTTCAATCCAAATACTCAAAAGAGTAAATTGGCCCAGGTATGGGTGAGATTCCATAAACTTAATTGGTTTTTTTAGCCTCTGAAGATCCTCAACGATCTCTCTTATTTCATTGTAACTCCTATAAAGATAGATCAAAGAAAGCTAAATGCTGATCCGGGCATATTTTCTAGGGTTTTGATTGAGATTAATTTTGAAACCAAACCACCTTACTCTATCATCTTCAATTACAATGTGTAAAAGACTAAGGTTAAACAAGAATATTAGAAATTGCCTCCCTTCTGTGACTTTTGTAAGATTGTAGGCCATTCTATTCCTCATTGCAAAGTGGTCCTTAGGGTCTCCAACCACAATGCCTCAGAATGGACATAAGTAAACAAATAAAAGAAGGATAAAGGCCCTCCCCCTGATAAGGCAGGGACCTCTAAAAAACTGAAAATTGGATTGTAAAATCCCATCATGTGCCTGGAATTTCATGGGCTGACTTGGTAAAGGATCATAATAAAAAAGTAGCGGAAAAATACATTAAACATGACAATGAAAGTGAGATTCATAAAATTCTAGAACAAACAGACCTGGATGCCCTAGATAAATCTAATGTGGTGTCTTCACATATTCTGGGAGATGATAATGACCTTGGCCTCATATCTCTTGCTCCAATGATATTGTCTAAGGGTAAGAGTATCTTAAACCAGAGTGTGACTTGGACAGTTTCTGAGCCTCATTCCTCGCTTATATCCTCTATCAATGCATTGAAAAGCAATTTTTATTCTATGAAAGGGGATAAAACTTATGTTAATCTTCCTATGAATCTGGAAAAAACATCTCTTGAAGATAAACAACCCTATTTTATCGAGCATGACCTGAAATCTCCCCCTCTAAATCTTCTCCCACTGATATTCATGTTGATTCTATCAACTACCCTGATATCCCTCTTAAGGGGATTGAGAAACCATGCACTCATAATTGACCTTCTTCATCCTTCTCTTAGTCCTAAATCATACCTAATGAAGGAGAACATTCCATCATCTCCCAGAATGCTTTGGTTATGGCCCCCATTGAACATGTTACAAATCTAGATGCTGGTAACCAAGCTAACCGAGTCTCTGTTCCTTCTAGTAGTCCTCTACCTCCCATTCCACCTATTCAAAATAATTTCAAGGCAAGAGCTTTCAAGAAAATTCCTGCTACTAATTTAAGTAAATAGGTGAATCTTTTCCCACCTAATAGTGATTTTTACCCAGAATAACCATAGGAAAAAACTCTAGAGGTAAAAATAAAGGGGGTTCACAACCCAAAAATCCATCTTAATGTATCTATTGTTTAGGAATTTTCAGGGTATTACAAACCAAGACACCCATAATTTTTTAAAAAGGCTCATTATAATTCATTTCCTTAAAATCCATGTGATTTATGAACCTTAAACTAACTTCACACCTAGATTGCTTCATATTTGTAATCATGGATTTTCTTTCTAAGGATCTTGTAACAACTGCAAGGTTTTTGTAAATATTTGGATCTTCTTTCATTCTTCCATATAAAATGTCAAAATTATCAGTATTACTGATCAATATTTGACATGTGAATACTACCTTGATCACACACACATCATCAATACTCTAGTTTATGCTAAAAACAATTATTAGGATAGAAGACCCCTTTGGAATAAACTCTCCAACCTTAACAGAAAAATTCAACACCCCTGGATTTTGTTAGTGACTTCAATGCTATTATTTCTCCGACATAAAAACATGGTCCATCACACTCCAATATCTATTTAAAATAATTTAAAGCCTCCATAGAGGCTAACAATATTAGTGAAGTGAATATGCAAGGTTCCAAATTCATTGGGTATAGACATCATTACAATAGGGTGGTGGCAAGAAAGCATGATAGAGCTTTCACTAATGTCTCATCCCTTGATAAATGGGATCATGTTTCTAGCATTACCCTTCCTAAACTAGATTGGGACCACCATCCTATAATGGTCAGTTTTGCAAAAAAAATTCAAATGACTCGTCTTCATTTTAGGTTTAATATTGCTTGGTCCTCAGACCTTGAGTGTGTTACCTTAATTAATAAAACATGGATCAACATGTATAGCACAAATGATTCCTTTTCTTGCATCACTAAATTAAAAAATCTCAAACTTATCCTCAAAGAATGGTGTAAATCCAAATCTGATCTTATTGATAAGGAAATCCATTTCTTAGAAAAATAGCTTATTAAAATTCAAAAGAACATCTCTACCTCATGTTTTATTGGTGAACCTCAAAATGAAATTAAAATCTCTTCTAAATTTCTTTCTATGCTCAAATTTTAAGATAACAACAAAAAGAAAATCTTCAAAGTTAAATGGATAAATGATGGAGATAGAAATACTAAATTTTATAACTCCCTTAAATGGTTTAGAAATGTCAGTAGGCCCCTCTCTTATTTAAGGGATGGTGATAACCTCATTGATTCAGATAAAGGGATATATATCCATGTTTTTTCTTATTTCTGCTACATATTCAATGGCCCTAATATCAACAAAGATCTCTTTCCAAATGTCATCCCAAATCTGGTAACTATTAAATAAATCCATCTCTTTAATTGTGTCCCACTTGATAATGAAATCACGGGCACTGTTTTTATCCTTAACCCTGATAGTGCCCCTAGGACCGATGGTTTCAATAATGGTTTTCTTCAAAATCACTTGGATGTCATTCAGAATGATGTCTTCTTTATGGTTAGAACATTCTTTGACAAAGGAATTATCCCTCCTGGATTAAACTCCCAATTCCTCACTCTTATTCCCAAAGTGGAAAATGATGATGAAATCCATCTCTTTAGACCCATTTCCCTTTTAAATTCACTGTTTAAAATTATTACCAAGATCATTGCTAACGAAATCTCTACCATTAGTAATAGAATTGTGTCATGGAATCAATTTGGCTTCATCGAAGGTAGATATATAAAATACGGTATCTGTCTCACCTCTGAATCCACAAATATTTTAAATAGAATCTCTAGATGTGGTAATGTTTCCATTAAATTAGATATCACTAATTATTTTGATACTATTGTTTAGAGCTTTATATTTAAAGTGCTAGCTAATTTTGGTTTCAATGAATTTTTTTTCAATAGAATCAAAAATGTTTTCAACTCATCCCATAAGTCGATCCTTGTCAACGGATCTCCTAGAGGCTAATTTAAATGTTCTAAGGGGGTTAGACAAGGTGATCCTCTTTCTAACATTCAATTCTCTATTGCGGATGATTACCTGAGTAGATTACTAACTCAAGCTGTAGATCAAGGCAGGATCAAACTGATTCTTTCCTATAGAACACTAAATGCCCCATCCCATATTCTCTATGCTGGGGATATCATTTTTTCCTCCATGGTGACAAAAGATATATTAATATCCTCAAAACCACCATTTTTCACTATGAGGAAGTGTTTGGAGAACGTGTCAACTATCAGAAATCTTTTATCTACTTTGGTAAAATATTCCCCCCAATAGAGTTGGTCATACTATTGATACTCTCGGGGTCCAAGAGGGTTCCCTCTATTTCACCTATCTTGGTGTCCACATTTTATGAGGCCGACCAAAATCCATCAATTTCCATCACTTTGTTGATCATATTCATTAGCCACTTTCCTCTTGTAAATGTAAAACCCTTTCAATGGCTAGAAGAGTTTGTCTTTTCAAATCCACCGTAGTATCTAAATTGGTTTACTCCATGATGGTCTATAAATGGCCTGTGGGAATTTTAAAACATCATAATTTTGATATAAAAAACTTTTTTTGGAGCAGATGTACTCTCTAGAGAAAACTGGTAATGATCCCCTGGTCTACATATTGTAAACCCATAGATAAAGGAGGCATTGGTATAAAAAATCTTAAACCATTCAACGATGCCCTCCAAGCAAGACTCGCGTGGTCTATTATTAATAAAAAGTCTCACTCCATGAATTTACTTATGGATGGATTCCTTGATAAGCATAAGATAAGAAATATTCATTATATGACTTCTTCTATTTGTCCCTCCATCAGAAATTCTTTTTCCTCCATCATGGAAAATTCTAGATGGATTGACAGCAATGAATCTACTCTTAATTTTTTGTTTCATAACTGGACTGGTTCCCCCTCATTTATAAGGTACCTAATGATTTCACCTATGTCTCTAATAATATCACCATTTAGGATGTGTTTAATTCTAAAAGAATAAATTTTCCTGATAATGTTAAAGAGACTCTCGAGAACTACACTTTCACAACTGATGATGTTCTTTTGATTTGGGCGCCTTCTCAAAATGGCATGCTTGACTCAATTTTTTTTATAGTAACTGCTTTTCCAACTCTGACAACAAACTAAGATGGGTTAAAAACTTCAGCAAAGAATGAATAAAACCATCTCATCTTACTCTTATATGGAATATTGGGCACCAACAAGTTCCTTCTGATAAATTTTTACAATTTTTTGGTATTAATATTTGTTCTAATTGTCGAATGTGCAATCAACATCATGAGGAAATTAATCATCTTTTCCTATATGGTGAAACATATTCTACTCTTTGGCATTACATTTTGGATATTTTTGAGTGCAGATAGCTTTTGGATAACTTTAGTTTCTCTCAGGTAAAAAGGACGGTTGACTTTTCGAGGTCCCCGTAAATAAGAAACTTCATTCTCACAGCTTTTGCGGAGCTCTTTCACATCCTCTGGTATAATAGAAATGATATTATCTTTAATAAAAACTCATTTAGATTAAATGAAAGTCAAATGAGGATTTTTATTTCTTTTAGAGAGGCTGCCTTGATTTAAAAGAACCACTACAAAAACATAGTTATGTTACTCGAGATCCTTCACAGCATCGGAGTTCGTGGAAACTACCTGAACCCAAATACACAATTGATGTTTTCTGGAAATATCCTCCTACATGTTGTATCAATGACAATGTGAATGGAGCTTCAAAAGGAAACCCAGGAACCTCAGGCTATGGTGGAATCCTTCAAGAAAATCTTTATCAGATCCTAGGATGTTTCTATGGAAGTTAAGATCTCTCTTGATCTTTGGAGGCTGAAATGATGGGTGTTGTTCATGCCATTTTCTTTTCCAAAATCCACAACTAGAACAACATTTGGATTGAGAGAGACTCTATAACCATAGTGCAAGACATTTTTAATGGCATTGCTAATCTTTCTTGGACTCTCACCTCCCAATGGATTGACTACCTTAACTCACTCGAGAATCTCAATTTCATTGTCACTCACACCTACCGTGAAGTGAACCGGATTTCTGATGGGCTTTCCAATATGGGATTTCCTCTTGAAGTCATTTGGAGGAATGGACTTCCTTCAAATTTGATTCTTTACTATATTAGAGACACCAAAAAATTCCTACTTATCGTCTCATGTAATTTCCCATTATTCTTCATTTTTTTAAAAAAATTTTGTGATCTAGAATTTTTACAGAACACAACCATCCCTAAAAAAATCAAACAATCTTCTTTTAAAAATGACAAAAATATTCATTTCAAACCATTTTGTAAAAAGTCAAACAAGATTGAAAATGACTTTAAGAATTCATAAAAAAATTATAAAACATTTTTGAGGTTTTCTAAAAAGATGAACATGGAATAAAAATGGAGTTTTTAGGTAAATTTTTAAAAACTATCTTTTAAATGAAATCCCTTTATGAATATATTATCATTGAAGTGAGTATTAATCAAATAAATCAAATATGTGTATCTTCTTGTAAATACACATAAAATATGTGGAAATAAAACATAATATATTGAAAACTCATTTAACAAAAATTATTTGTATGAAATAATAAATGAATAATATGTTTAACAAAAATGACAGAAAGTGGGCTAACAATTCCCTTACTAATTTATAATATGTCCAATAGTATGCCCAATAAAAGAACAATTATCAAATGAATCATTGAATACTGTAAAGATGAAGTGATTATTGAAATGATTGATCAAAGGTTATTATATAAAACAAAACAAATAAATTTTTGGTGAATAAGGACTATATTTCATAGAACAAAAAGTGATATGAGAAAATATTACCTCATGCTTCCCATTAGTTTTTCACAGTTTGAAATCCTCTTAAATATCACCACTTTGATGTTTCACATAAGGAACATGAAATTAGTATTTGGGTGAGACCAACAAAACATGAACATGGGGGTAGTGGTGCGATGATGTTTTGACATAGATTTTATGATTTTTAATGCTTGTGAGAAGAAAGGGGGTAGTGAGGAGTGGTATTTATACATGAAGATGGGTGGTTTTATGTTTATTAAATAATGATTGTTTTGTATTTAAAGATGACTTCATTTTGGTGGCATTAATCCCAATGAGTTATATTTATAATTAATGTTGCAACGTATTGTTAAGGTCAAGAAACATAATAACTGCCCATTTAATTATGTAATTTTTTTGATATTTGAAGCATTTACCTTTTAAATTAAACCCAATATATTATTTTTCCTACAATACAAGATATCTCTTTTTACCACAGTCAATGTTTTATGACTAAAAATGGAAATGGACTCATAACCTAATTATGATGTCATGATCCCAAATATATAATACATTTTAATCTATTTAATTAACAAATGTGATAAAATTAATTTGAAAATGTTATGTTTACACATTATAAAGACATATTTTATCGGTAAAATCATGATTTTCAACATTTCAAATAATGTGTTTCAAAATCTAACAAGTTCTATAATATGTAATAAATTTAATTTATTTTGATCACGAATAAGGGTTAAAATTTAATAATCACAATCCTATAATATTTATTTTTTAAGAGTTATGATATTTAAAAAAATAATAAATTTACTTTTTAATGCCAAAATAATTTTTTGAACATTCCGAAACAAATTAACCTAAGATAATTTCAACATTAATATCCTAAAAATTAACTTAATTTTGTCAAATAAAATTTCTAAAATTTGTAGAAAGGAATTATATTTTTTTTAACATAGAAATTATTAAAAATATCTTTTTCAAGAAAATATTTTTTTGAAAAATAAAAGTATTTACTAATAATTTTGTGTATATTTCTTAATAATAGTTAAATTTATATTGAATATAAACTTAATATTTATTTACTAATACTGTAAATCTTATTCACACCCCCAATAGAATGTCTAGTTTATAATGGTCATGATAAATAATGATATTTTGGAGCTAGTTTAACCTCAATGTTTTGTGAATAAAAAAATTATTGAACATAGTGTTCATTTAGAAAATGGTGTTAAATTCGACCACACATCAATGATTTTAATCCTAAAAAATTTATACATTTGATTGGTAATCATGGAGTTGAAATTTTAAAATACCATTGTGGAAATCACTTATCATAAAAATGGTTAATAAAAAAGTACTCTTAAAATGGGAAAGAAAAATAAACAATTCACTATAAAAAGAGGTTTATGAATAGGAAAAAAATAATGGGAATTGAAAAAATTTACATAGAAAATAAATATAACTATCACGATCTGATAGAGAGTGATAGAGAACATTGTCATTAGAAATTTTACAATCCAAAAATTTTAAACTATGATTGTTAAAATTCCCTTGATTTCTTGTTAAGAAAATTATAAAAATAATGTTTTTATTCAAATATAAATTTCATAGAGTAGATGAATTATATTACATCCTATAAGATGAAAATTTTTATATATATTTACTTTGTGGGTAGAGTTTCATCCACTAATAAATAAACACCACAAAATCATCTATTTCGGTAAATGACAATAAATTCCAAAATATTCTTTTTTATCTTAATTATATAGTGTTACCAAAATGAACTTATACTTTATCTATCATACTATTTAAATAAATAAATAAATACTATGTTATACAAATAAGGGGATCACGTAGGTAGTGGTAAGTGAAGCACCATTATCATCCTTCAGTTGTGTATTCAAGATTTGCGGGCTTGTATGATGAAACAAGTTGTTTCCTACCCTATGGGTTATCATTTTTGTAAGAAATTATTTATATAATACTTTGAATATACCCATAATAAACATAATGGTTATCCCATACATTTCATTTAACATTTCCAAAAAAATACAATAACCCATATTCCTTAATTCATTTCTAGAGGCTTTAGTAATCCAGTGTAAAAGTCCATAGGAATTTCATCCATTACGCAACAAATAAATATCCAAAATTGAACATCTTATGAATCAAGCACTAAAATTTACATTTAACGAATCATAAAATCTATAAATAGTGACAATTTGCCCTATTTTCTCAATTTATTTTCCAAAACCAATATATTTGTAACAAGTTTTGTCAATATGCATAAAGAAAATAATATTTAAAATCTCTTGCAATTTTCAATAAAATCAATTTTATAAATGGTGAACCTTATAAATATTCCAATGGATCAATATCCAATACCATAGAAATCAATTTATTGAATTTAAAAAATTAACATTCTAAAATCCCTTAGACAACATGAAGTGGATCTAAATCATAAAAGACAAACCATGTGAATACCTTCAAGATGTTTTCTCTTGAAACATGGTAATAACATAAATTACCACAAGCCCTTATTGAAATAATGAATGCTTCCATATTCCTTATGTAAAACACATATTTTTGGATATAATACGTAAATCCAAACATGATTTAAATTCTAACAAATAAAACATAAACCACCAAATCACTATCCAATATTATGGCCACTAATGTTATAAAATAAAAATCTATTTATTATTATCTAAACATAAAGAACATAGTATGTGTTAACATTCTTTAAATATTGTGTTTTGAACGATTTTCATCTTTCCACTAAATATTTTTTCTTAGTACCATTTGACATATGATTTCAAATCCCTTATGAAAAATGTAATGTAGTGCAGTCCACAAATCATTCGAAATTATTGTAATGACAATGTTAAAAAACACATTTATTTGATGAAAAACATAGGAAAATTATCATTCCATTTTTCTATATTAATAATATATTATTTCCCTTGATCCCTTAACTTATTATGAAGTATATTCATATAATGTTAGGGGAATTCATTTTCATAGTCCCCTATCTCATTACATTTTAAAATATTCATAGCTTCTTTCATTCACATATAAGAACGAGTCTGGTGGCCTTTCTCTCCACTCATGTAATAAACTCTTTTCCCCTTCATGCAAGTACTGTGGTGTTTCTCTCCATAATTATCACATTTGGGAAAATAATTCTTTATTTTCTTCCCATTAACCCTTTTGTTATTTCATCATTTTCATATTATTCTTTCAATCAGAACCATAAGACATAGTGAATTATTTATCAATATTTATTGAACAAGATACTATATCCTCATATGATTAAAAATTTTGGGAGACCAGGTGTCTTTGAAGGGTCAGTTTATTCCCATTAAACAAATTGTGAATTAAACTCTTTGGTTTTTATATAGTTCATAGTACGCCTGACTGGCCTTGTAAAGATTGATTTATATGTATAAACATTTTATTCTTCCTTTTTCTCATACCAAGGAATTATATCTATATATCCACTCATCTTACTCAAGGATAATATATTTACAAGAAAATTTCTTTAAAATACATACATTCATTGAATGATAATTATTCTACATCCTTATTTTTTTTAATCAAAGACCACCATCAATCTGTATCCCCATTGAGATGATAAATATCTATGATTACCTTCTCCTTTTCATTGATTCCTAGAGTGAGAAATATATTCTCTAATGAACTTATCCATTTCTCAATTACAAATGTATTTATAATCCTATTTGATGATAGTGGTTGTTATCACATGAAGTGGTCGGACATTGTCACATTGTATTGTGGATCATGATGATCTATACGGTTAATATTATTAGTCATAACATTATTAACTTTTTCAATTGTATTTATAATTTGTTAATCTCTTTATAAAACTTCAAATCCATCCATATCTCTAACTCTAGCTTCATTATCATCCCCAAGAGAAAAATCATAATATGTATTATGATCATTGAAACATTTTCCATTCCATCTCTTAAAACACATTTATAAATAATGGAATAAACTATATTAGATCATTACATTATGAAACATAATATACAATATGAAAACTACTTAATGTAAATTTATAATTTATGCATAAATAATCTCTAATTAATAATTTTGGCTTCTTTGGGACTATTTTAAAATTTTGTCATATGGTTTTTTTCTCAAATCTATTTTTTCTAAATATAGTTCGCAAGGATTCTAATAATGTTCTTCTAATCCAATATGTAAAAAACCTTACCCCAGTAGCCTAGAGTCGGTGGTTAATTTATAATATTGGAAAAATATATTAGTAATCACATTCCTTTGGACTTAGTGGTTTAGTAGTATTGGATAACTAGATACATACATGAAATTAATATAAAATTTCAAAACTAAAATATGTAATGTATTTTAATTAATAAAACAATTATTATTCTATATTTACCCTACATATGAATCATAATAAACTTCATGTCATCCTAAATAAAAAAATATAAGAAATGGGTGAGCTCAAATTCTCGGTAAGGGTATGTATACAACAGAAGCTATCATAAGTAATAAATGACCATTTTGGAAAGGTAAATAAATGATCAATTGAAATTTAATAAATAACATGATAATAACACCACTTGAATAAAATATGACCAGCTAAGTCCATATAAATAATAATATGATCTTGAATGCATAACCATGGATATTCAAAAAATCGAATAATAAAATGGAAATTAATAACTATTCTCATAATGATGGAATGAATAATTCCAAACATCTAAAACGTACCTTTGAGACACCTCATCCAATACATCTGAAATTAAATGGGTAATTCCTCATCCAAAACCCAATCTAGTTTGTATCATGTAACCTACCGATGCATCAAGAGGATATAGTTAGTCCTTACCATGAATTATTAAGTCCAATTCATTTTTATTACAAAATGGGTGAAACATAATCAATATATAAATTTTTGTTAAAACTAGCATATGAAATTTATATATCTTTCCCCAATCAGTAAACCTAAACACAAACCCTCCAAAGAAATGTGGTGAATGGTATCAAAGTAGTGTATCCCCATTCGAACTAATCAATAATCATTAAATAATGTATAGAAGATAGAATGAGAATATATTGACCTTAATGAAACATAAGATCCAACAATGTATGTTGACATAGATGAAATAATTTAAATGATATCATTGAAAAATTCTTTAGAAATACAATTTTTTTCCAACGAACACGTACTCGAGCGGTAAGGGCCTCATCATGGCATCCAAAAGACCCAAGTTCAAAACTGGGTGGAGGTGAATTTTCGGGTAACTGTAGTAGTACTATAGCAGTACTATAACAGGTACTGTTCAGTACTGTAGTAGTAAGAACTATTCACCCGATTTGGGCATTTGAGCCCCCAGTTTGGGGTTACAGGTCTCCAGGGCTTTCAGGTCATCACAGGTCTTCAGGCCTCAGGGGCTTCGGGCCACAAAGGCGATGGAGTAGCCCAGTTCACATAAATCCAGCCCCAGAAGGGGATTAGTGGAACAAGACTAGCAGTCACTAGAAGTAGAGGTGCAAGATAGGAAAAATGGGAGGGCATGGAAACCACCATCGGGACCAGACACCATGCAGCTCTCTACGGGGAAATTCTAGCTGATCATCAATGCAAGATAGGGAACTAGGTGATCATTGATTCAAAAACTAGGGGAGGGGAAGTTCCTGTGGGTTGGGCCTACGGGTCATGCATTGGGAATAGTATGCCTCTGGGCCATCAGGTCATGTATTTCGAGTCGTGTCAGGCCTTTTTCATTGGGTCTACAGGTCATGTACGAGTTTCCCCTTCATCTCTTAAAAGGGGGTATTATCTATTATAAAAATAAAAAAATTAAGCCTTCGGGCCATTCAGGCTTTGGAAATACCTTTTTTCACATTGAAATCCACATAAGTCTAAACATGAGTGAAAATGACATAAAAAGTCATAAGATAATAGTAATTTTTTTGATTATTTTTGAAAACCATATACATGGAGGAAAATAGATTTAAAGTGAATTTTTAAAAAGAAAATTTTCAAAATAAATTATCTTATAAATACCATATCTTTGAAGTGAGCATTAATAAAATTAATCGAATATTTTTATCTGTCATATAGCCATATAAAATAAGTGAAATACAACATAAGATATTTGAAAGTCATTTCACAAATAATATATGTATGTTATAATAACTAAAGTAGAATTTTAACCTAAATAATTGACATTGGGTAAATAATTCCCCTACCACTTTGTAATTAGACAAATCATATGCCCCATAAAAGTAATAATTATAAAATGAAAAATTGAACACCATTATGATAATAAGAATCATGATATGAGTTACCATAAAAAATTGTTACATCATACACGTAATATAATTTGTGAATAATTCTAATATACCAAAAAAGTTAAAGTGAGATAAGAAACATTTACCTCATGCTTCCCTTTAGTTTCATGTAATTTAAACTCTTATTGAATATCACCTCCTTGAAAGACCCATTAAGTTACTTGGAATTAGAATTTGGGTTAGATCATCCTCACTTGGACATGTGTAGAGTGGGGAGGACAGGTTTTAGGATATATTTTAAGAGATTAAATTATTTTTAGCAGAAAGTGGGAGGTGAGGAGTGGTGTTTATACTTGAGGAGGGGTAGTTTTAATTAATTAGATAACAATTATTTAATATTTAAAGCCAACCACATTTGGGAGGAATAAATTTCAATGAATTATATTGATAATTAATCTTGTGAAGGCAGATTAAGGCTGATAAGAACATTAAACTCTCATTTAATGTATGTGTTTTTAGTTATTTTATGTCATTAACTCTTAACTTTATCTCATTTCATTATTTTACATATACTTAGGTAAATATGTTTTTCCACATAATTTTTTATCTCTAAAAATGAATAATCTTATAACCTAATTTGGACCTCATGATTCCAAATATGGAATCTATTTTACTTTATTCAATTTTTAAATGCGATAATGATTAATTCTAAATATTTTATTTATATCACTCATAAAAATATTTAGTTTTCATAATTGCTAAGTATGTGATTCTAAATATAACAAACTATGTAATATTTGGTTCATTAAATAAAATTTTAAGAATAATGGGGATTAATAAATATTTAATAATTATCACCTAATAATTATTTCATAAGTCTTATGTTATTTCATAAAAACTATAATTTCACTTTTTAACAAAGAATCAACTTTTCTAGAAAATTACCAAAAAATTAACCTAAGAAAAAATTTATGTGATGAGTCTAAAAATGAATTTATTTTTCGAAAAATTGTTTTAAAATTGTAAAAAATTTATTATTTTTACGTTCTTATAGAAATAAATACAAATAAATTTTTTAATAAAACATTTCTTTTAAGAATAAAATGACTTTACAAAAAATAATGTGTCCATTTCGTAATAATAATTATGTTATTATTGAATCTGAAATATTTAGTTATTTAATATTATAGATAATACTGTTCAAACACACCAATTTAATGACTAGTTTATAACATTCAGGTTAAAATAATTATTTTTTGGTGATCATTTAAACTTGGTGATTAGTGAAATGTATACTATCGAATATAGTGATATTTTTAAAATCACAGGGTGTTATATATGTAGTCTTTCTCCATGCCATTATTCTTTTCATTGAATTTATGTTACTACTATATAAATTTCAATTTCATCATTCTTACTTTATTGATTTTAAAATTATCTATTTTAATTTGTTTTTTATTTATTATGACAAAACATTTATTTAATTTCCAATTTAGTATTCAATATTATGGATTATTTACTCAATTTTATTCATGTATTTAGATTTATATTGTATAATATTTGATATTAATGTACTTCTTAAATTTATCTACGTGATCATTAAGTTGTTTCAAACTCTATATATAGTACTTGGAGGAGATCTATATTTTCATGAAAAATTCATAACAATATTTTGGCAATGAATTGGAATGTGATTTAATTATTGTAGCTTTTAGAATAATTTCAATTTCTTAACTATAAAATTGTTTCTTTAATTTTTTTGTTAAAATTGGTTATTTATTATTTACTATGAAATGTAAATTTTTTTCTTTATAACTTATTTCTCAATATTTTTGATCGGTTATTCATTATTGTTATTGGATTTTGATATCAATTGTATATGTCATGTTATTAAGGTATTTTTCTTAACTTTATATCTCTACTAAATCTCATTACCCTCTCATTGTATTTCAACGAAAAAGATTAAAAAACTTTTTTACTAATGAAATAAAGGTTCGGAATAAATTCACTACTTTTATCATTTATGATTTTTCATAATCAATAAATTTTTATATTTTTATTTTACATATATTCCCAGTTAAATTCCATTACATATTAAAGGATCATATAGTGGATTAAGTTCCTATTAACCAAATAACCAATATTAATGATATGACTCTAATGTCTTACAGTTCCAATAAGATACCAATTTGAAATCAAATTCCATTATCATGATTAATTGAAAATAGTTTTTTTGATTCACTCTTTTACCCAATATCTATAATGAAATTACTGTTTATAGTTTTTTCATCTTCTATACATGTATAATTTACTTTTAGTTTATTATAGTTTCATTTTATGTTGACTATCCTAAATTTACTACCATAATTTTATAATAAATATCTTAAAGTCTCTTTTATCATCTCGTAAATGGATTCAATATTCCCCAATCCCACTCAAAAATGAAATTTGTACTGAATAATTGACGTGTTGAGATAAGTTCTCTTTGAACGCTTGACTGGTATCTTTCTCATTTTTCTTAATCTATATGTATTTCATATATATTTATAGTATATACACACTAATCATGATGTCCCATTTATATTGTCTATAAAAATAATTTTTTTCTTATATTATCGTATTTTATAAATAATTATCATAAAATACACCAATATTTAATTTAAAAATGATGAAATATATGCATCTATTTTTTATTTAAATATCATGCATGATAGAGTTTCAATTAATTACATTGATCATATCTATCCTTATTTTAGTAGTATAAGTTAATAAAATATGATATTTTATTAGTTTCATTAAATCTCCATTGGTTAGTGTTTTTGATGTGGTGAAATAAATGGTAATTCTCATAGGGTAAAAAATAGAGAATATGATAATACCTAACATTCTTGATATTTTTTATCAATAATTATAGCTATTCTACACCCAAGAGTCCTGAATTATGATTTATTAAAAATTTATCCTTTAAATTAATCCCCTTAATGGGAATAATCCAACAGGTGTTTGTAATATATCATTTAATACTACACTAACCCTCAATGAATATTCCCTCGATGAATTCATTCATTAAATAAGAATGTATTAAATTTTTTACAAGTACTCCAAAATATTTATATTTTTTCGAAAATTTATGCCTTTATTTCTTGGATAATTTCCAAACACAAAGGAATTATTTCATGTCTTTTTAATCTCATTTAAAAACATTTATTTAACTTTAATGACTATGTTAATTAATGTTTTTAATGTATTATTTTACTTAGGATACAATATTACAATATCCATGAATAAATTAATATTTTAGATATGGGATGTTTGATTTTTTCTATCTTGTATATTTTAATAGTCTAATTAAATTAATAAAAATGGTATACAATTTTAATTTTTTATATTATTATTTTATTTCAATATTATCATATTATTTTTTCCAATGCTTTCTCTACTTAACATCATTGTTTTTTACATTAAAATATTTTATATCAACAACAACAAAAATATATAACCTATGAATAGTTTTTAATGTCAGTTAAAGGGAGCTCTTACTAACTACATGTCTAATTTTAGTTTTAGGGTACACATTCTAATAAAATTTATTGTTGATATATGTTTTTATAATTTTTTTATTTCTAATAAAACTTACCACATAAAAAAATTTCTATCTTATAAAAATTTTCATTCCTGAATTAGTATTATTTTATCAATTTTTCATTTTATCTATTACTTTTAAGTTTATATTTATCATATTTAATTTTTAATTTTTTCATTATCCACTCATCAAAAAATAAATTAAATATTTTTTCAAGATGGGCATGTCTGATCAGAATTAATTCCATATAAGCCCATTTGTTTTGGTTTATCTTATTAAAGGATAATACATATATAACTATTCCATTAAACTCATAAGTCTTTAAATATTCTTATGGAGGGCACTATCTATGGGTTTTTGTGGTAGGGAACAATAAAAATCACCAAAAGATCCCCTATAAGGGCCACTAATAATGGGATCATATATATATATATATATATATGAATTAATTTTTTATCTTTCAAATTTATCATATTCACAATTAGTTAATGTTACAATAAGAATCCATTTTTATGAAGTAAAATTAAATATTCATCATTGGTATATTCAATCTTTTTTTTTTTCATCAATACTTTTAAAAAAAATAATTTTATATTTTCACTATATCATTGAATGTTTGAGGGAATAATTTTTCCATAAGTTGATCATTATAAATGAATTATAATCAAAACCATGAAACATGTGGTGATAGTTTTGAAATAGAAAATGAGGATATGGAGGCTATAACATAAAAACTTCCTCAGTGGAAAATTAAATTGGTGTGATTTATCATTATAGGTACAACATTTTTATTGAGAATAGTTTTAATTACATGTTTTTATTATTTTTCTGAATATATTTAGAATGAATGAATTTTAACCATTCAAATTTTTATTTTAAACCTTATCAATAATCATTATTTTTATATTAGTATTTTAAATGTTGAACGCTTGATGCTAACATATCTAATTTATATTGGCTATCAAAATACATAGAAACAACCAATTTGGTTTATTCCCATGCTATTAAGGGTAATATGTTTTAATTGTATAATACAAGTAGTAGTTGGAAAAGAAAAATTCAATGATAATTTTAAAATAATACTACTAAATGGTTTTATGTTTGTAATTATATTTTAATATCATGATTATCTAAAATGTGATATTTTTCAAAACATTTGATAAATTTTTATCTTAATGGAAAATTATTTTAATGATTTAAATTGTTGTTTATCTTCTAGATTAGTAAATCCACCTAACATGTAATTTAAAAATTTGTGTATGACATTTAATTTGATTTCATGGTTAGTATGATAAATATATATGTCATTTCAATGTGCACCACAGTGTTGAACTTGAGTGATCATGACTCCATGATGAAATTTTTCCATCTACATGAATTTTTATGTCATTTTTTGTGGAATATTCTCCACTAGGAATTTGTGGTTTTATTTGATGGGATAAATACATGTTTTAAGTAGTTTCATTTGATAAAACATTATTTTCTGTTTAGGGTGTGTAGATACTCCATATATTACTCATGAGATCATTGTAGAGGCTTATATCAAAAGATCTTGCAATAATACGAAATTGTTTTCCTTTTTCCCAATTCTAATCATGTGACTGTTGAATAGATTTCATAATTTCCTGTAAATTAATTCATTGATATTAAAATAGAACTTAAATTTAAAAATTGGTTTTCGTTGATATTATTTTTTCGATTGAGTCAAAGGATGTAGTTTACCCTATAGAGGCAAAGTCTAGAAGGATGATTTCCTTTTTCTATACTATTTTATAATTTCTTGTATAAGTAAAGGATAAATATATATTAATGTCTGAAGTGAACCTTTAATGGTTTGTATTATTACATCGACTAGGAACTTTCAATTCAGGTATATGTTTTTCCACATTGAAATGAAATTGAATTCAATGTATTTAGAGTTATCATGAAGAAGTTATTTTGGATATTTTTTTTATAAATACATGATACATAATAAATTATTGATCTATTTCATTAATATAATTGGTATGAATAGCCTTATATATATACTACTTAATTGTTTTATGTTATCCGTAAAATTGTAAATGCATGCGTATACTGCTTAAATCAGTATGGATTTCCACTCACACAATTTCTCTCCATCCATTTCTATTTTTCACTTATATTATTGATCATCTAATAAATATATCGACTTATACCCAGATTATGTGTATTTCCATTATTAGTGCTGTGTAACATGGAAAACAGTATTGACATTTGAGTAACAGGCCAAATGACTACTATCAAAATCAATCTTATAGAGGTTGTTTGGAAAACATTATATTGCCTATTTTAGGATTTAAATATTTCTATTTAGTGAAAGTATAACAAAATATTGGTTTAGGATTGTATAATTGAAAACACTATAATAATCATGTCACATAGAATCTTTAGACTCCCTACAACACTTAGGTAGTGTCATATCACATGTATGGCTTCCTCTGATGTTTCTTATATTGATTCTATATTTTGGCACCATTTTTCATTTTTTTCTCAATTCACTTTAGTAGATTCATTATATCTTTTCTATTTTGAATCAATTTTTTCTATGTTTTACAAACTCAAAGATTTATGTTATATTTTCTTTATTTAATACGAATTATTAAATTTTATTCCCATTATATATTATATATTTTTATTTATTATGTACCATTTATTTTGTTCGTTTAATTTTGGTGGAAATTTATGTATCATATCAAGAATTTACATACAGTTTCATTAATCCATGTATCAAGATTTTACTTATAAACATATAAATCTACATTCATTGACATTTATGTGTATGAACAATTCAATGATTCCCTACAATAAAATTCATATTCTATATTATATATTTTCATATTAATAACTAAAAATATTATTTTTATGATTATATAAAACTAATTTTTGAAAAATTATTCCATAAATAGATGATGACGTAACTTATTTCAAACATGTACCATCCACATCAGATAAGATTTAGAAATAATTAACTTTAAAAAAGAACCAGAGGAAAATAAAAATTGAAACTAATGATGGAATAAACTTTTATGTATTTATTTAATTCACTATAATAATTTTTCTCATTTACATGGAAAATAATATTCAATTTACAGATAATTAATGAATTTAGTTTCATTTTCGTTAATTAATTAATGTTCTAGAATTTTATCATCTTTTTATATAATAAATGAAAGTATTGTTTAAATTTTTTGGGTCATTTCCGTTTTTATTGACATTATCATGTCATGTGAAATTGAATTGGTTCTGTTAGCTGTTAGTATAAAATTAATCATTTTAATTATGATATCTAATTCCAACATGAATATTGTTTTACATTTTTTATGTATGACAACCCTTTTCATCAAATGATTTTGGAAATTGTTTCGGGTAAAATATATTTATAAAATAATACTTACCTTTTTTATAACATTTCATTATATATATATATATATTAATATAAAACATTACAAACATTAAAAAATAATTCCACACTTCTACTCATGCACTCCTATTCCCCTATTATATTACTTTTTATGTTTTTTTAATATTCCAATTGTGTCATGACAATACCCATCTATGACACACTTTTCATTTCAAAAGTATATCATTTTTTTTCTTTTTATGGGTTTTCCTTAATTAGTCATTACACTTTATATTTTTTATATTTGTAACATTTTTTCCTTTTAACACTATGAATTTAATATTCATGTTTTTTCAATTAAAATTAATTTTTTAATATGAATTTTGGAGACTTTATTTCGTATATAGCTATTATGAGCTACCCATATGATCTTCATCATCCACATATTAACCATATATTGACCACCTACTTGGTTTATGGCTACCTCATAATTTTGGAAGTCTTTGTTTTAGTGGAAACTTTTAGGGGGGAGAGAGTAGTGAGATGATCTTTTTTTCATGGTGTTGTATGTAACGGGTGAGTAAAAAGAGAAACGGGGACTATGATCTCAATTTTCTTATACTATTCGCCCGAGAGATATTAGAGGCATTAGCCTCAATGGGCCTCCATAATTTGGTCAATCAAGATTAGAGTGGAGGGGGTGATATCTTAGAGGTTGTTTTCCCAACTCTCCTTGAGTGGCATCTTGCCTCACCAATGGGGATGTTAGAGGTGTTTTAAATTTCACACTCATTTGTTATAATGGTGTCATCTGGATGTAACATGAAAAGATTTATTGTGAGTATATTGATGGTTATGGTTCTAGAATCTAGGGGTGATAGAGATAGATGAAAATGATCCCGAATTTACTGACAATGTGGTTAGACAGTATTGTAATCCAAATGTAGTGGCGTAGTGTCTTCACAATTGGAAAGGGGAACAAGGTGTAGATAAAAATGATAAACCTAAAAGATTCCGGATTTTAATGTTGAAATTGCATTGAAATGATTCAGCCTAGATGGTCGACATAACAATGGTGGTGAGTTTTAACTTTGGTAATAGGGTTCAGTCTAATTTTATTTTTATTTTTTATTTTTTGATGTTGTTTTATCTATTTAGTTTCTTTGTTTGGTTGTGTGTGTTGTGTTTTGGTTTTTATCTCCCTCTATTTTACATCATTATTATTGAATCCAAAAAACATGTTAAATATCTTCCCTGTGCGTGGAGAGAAATTTGATGAATAAAGTAAGGAATAATGTTCAAATTTTACTTCATTATAGTTATTTATTTTTTTAGCATTAATTAAAAAAGCATTTATATTTTTTTAATTCATGTTTATTCTGAATTTCTTTATTTAAATAAGTTTTCTTACACTTTTTTGGGTTAATTTTTCATAACTTTCTACTGTTACTTTTACAGCTTGTTGGAATGGTTATTTATTTTCCATGGAATCTAGTTCTAGGTTATAGAAATAAAATATGTGAATCTGGAAAATTTATTTCTCTTGTTTCGATTATGGTTATTATAATTTGTTTGAACAATTGTTTTTTTATTATTTATGAGAAAAAACAATTGTCCTAAATTGATATGTATCAGCCACTATTATTTTTATGCATTCAATACTATTAATTTTATTAGATTTTTTTAATGAAATTATTTTACAGTGTGGGAACGGTTGTGTTTTACCTTGTGTTGCAGGAACTAGTGTGTAGTCTCAGTGTTACTCAATTGATTGATCCAATAGGCCGACTCAGGTAAGTACATGCACGATCTACTTTCATGTTTATAAATTTTTAAATTCTGATAATTTTTATTAGACATATAATGTCATTAATTGTAGGTGACATGTGTTACATTTATTCATAATGGGGGAAATTTTAGGTGATACCCTATATGTGTTTTTTTTCATGATGTGTTGCCAAAATTAGTGGTTTTAGGTTGTTTAGAATCATTATGTGGTTGGATTTTTTAAAGGTGCATATTTGTATTATTATTCCATATTGAATTGTGTTCATGCATTTTAATTTCCAAGTTAGAGAAATGTGAATTTTATATTTACCATTTTTTGAATTAAAAATAGTTTTTCAATATTACATTTTGAGAGTTTTTTTCACAACTAGAAATTCGGAACTACCCATATGATATCTATAATTCATCTGGAAATCCTAGACAAAGAACTTAATTTCATTATAGATAAATCCCCATTTTGGGGGGTCAAGGTTATTATATGTAGTTTTAGGGGAAAGAGGGAAATGGAATTGTATTTTTTCCATTTTATATTTTTAATGGGAGATTAGAGCGAGAAAGGAGGGAATTTGATTTTGATTCTTTTTCTATTCACCTACAACAAATCAAAGGTGAGAGCCCCACTTAGATCCTTGATTCAGTTGATCAAAAATAGAAATGAGGGGGTGAGATCCTTAAGAGGGATTTCTCTACTATCCTTGACAGGTATTTAACCTCACCCATTAGGATGTTATAAGCCATGCTCGTGTTCTGATTGGTTCATGTTCTCGCTATTGTTTGATTCAGAAGATGATAGTTGATCATAAAAAAGTTACTAATTTTGGTTCTTAATCTTTAGGGTGATAATTCATGATGATAATAAGATTGAATGATATGAAAATGGACTTGAAATATATTAGAATTGAATACCTATGGGGGTAGAATCGCCTTACATGGAAAATTATATAGGGTTTGCATAGATTCCCTCAAACTATACTATATGAGATTTGGACAATGAACCTAGTTTTTAATGTTTCATCCTAGAAGAGTGACATATAAAGTGAACCGAGTTTGAACCTAGTTAATAGGGTTCAATCTAGGTTTCTTTTTCATTATTAATTTTTTGAAAATGTTGTATCTATTTAGTGGTATTGTATGGAGGTGTGGTGTGTGATGTTATTTTCATCCACCTATCTTGTAATATATTATACTTTCATTTTGAGGACCTATGATATCTCTGTATCAAAAACATTGTTCAGATGGATGAAGAATGTAAATCCTCGTGTATACATATTAATACTTTCATGTTATTTATTTTTTCATCCAGTAGTTTTTAATCCTTGCTTCTGGTTTTATTTAATGTCTGGTATGGATTTTTATGTTTATAGAAGCAATATAGGCCTTGTTTGTGTTCATTTTTCCACTTTATAGGGAAAATAATTTTCTATCTTGTTGGATTGGAAATTTACATGGCATGTAATTTGGTTCCATGTTAGATAAATGACATATAGAAATCCAAAAAATTGAATTCTCATGTTTTAGTTACGGTATTAGAATATTTTTAGATTAATTTATTTTTATATTTTTAATGAGAATATAAAGAAATAATGAACTGATATGTATCAAACACTATTATTGTGATATGTTAACTACTATTAATCATTTTTAATTTCCTATAGTTGGAATTTTGTTTAAAATATATATTTATTTACTGTATTATGTTAACAAGACATGAATAATGAACATCACATTATGATTTCTTATTTAAGTATTCTTTAATCCAAAATTAAACCTAATAGATCCTAGGTAACTGAATAGGGACTATCTTCTATAGCATAACCCAATAAAATAGATTTTTAAACATGATATTTCTCTTTTTTTACAACCATAATAAATTAGTATATAAAACTATATATGTATTTTCTTTTGTAACAAAATTATTTTTCAAAAAATTTATTCAATGTAACATATATATTTCACATAATATATTTTATTTGTGAATGATCATTCACTTTTTAAAATATTTATTACATAATATGATATAAGGAATATTTATATTTTATATAATTTTAAAATATATTCCCTTTTAACAAATTTTAAAAATATTTTTTAAGTCAATGTGTAATGTATTGAAGATGAAATAAAATTTTAAAATATAATATAAATTCAAAATGTTTTGAATTAAATAAAACAAATAGTTATACAGCAATTCATAAAATTTTACAGACTTCGATTTTTGAATTTTAGGTTCTATACGAAATATGAAAAGTAAGGGCATAGAAAGGGCTAATAAATTTCACTAATTTCATAGTAATAACTATTTTTTATATGATAATTTTTCTTCTTGTATGTATTATTAGATAATGTCTTTAAAACCATTCTATTTTTGAAATTAGCACACAACACTTAAAAAAAGTGATCTATGAAAATATCACTTTTATATTGAATAGTAATAACCCATGTTAAAGTAATGTTAATTTTTTATATTCTAGTAATTTAAATTTATATGTTTTTTATATTAAAATAATTATTTGAATTTTATAATATAATCATTCCAAGATAATATTTTAAAGCATGATTTTTTTGACAAAAAAATATCAAAATTAAATATTATTATTTGATTATTTATGATTTCTAACACATATTATTTAAATTTGTTACAAAAAATAACCCTATTCATAAATATTATTAAAAAAGATATTCATAGATAGTATATGCATCATTCAAATTAAAAATAGTGGTTAATTTGAAATATGCCTCCTAGAAAGAAAATTGAGATGGAAAAGCTCTTACCAGGCATTCCTGCTTAGTTGAACACCATCCGAATTTATATATAATAAATATAGGCTCATTAAAAATATATTATATGACCTCAATAGAATTTATTTCCCTTTTGAGTAATTTTTTGGTTCATTAATTACCTAATAATTATTTTTTTTGTTAATATTAATTGTTGGTGGATAGTTGTTTTAAAAAATCCTTGTTTATTTATGTATAATGGTTTCACTTATACATCCATGATTATAAGTTATTGATCTAAAAAATGTTCGAGGAACAATAAATATAAGTTCCATAATTAGATATCAATTTCATTGTTTATTTTATAGTACATCATGGTATAATTCTTAAAGATGAAATTTAGAATGAGTTTGTTTGGGTAACTTTTATCAAACAAAAGGTTTTTTGGTTATGTTGAGTGAAATATTAATTTTATCTTTTTATATTTAAAAAAAATTATTTATATATTAGATTCATACATTTTTATAAATTGAGTTTATATAAACACTTATGATAAAAATCCATAGCATTACTCACGTATGCGGTTAAACCTACCAGAACGTAAACATTTCTTAATTAATTGGAAGAGTATGATAATAAAATGATTTTATTATAATATTATTAGAAAATAATAATGAGAACACATTAATTTCATCAATAATATATCATATTCCCATTATATAATATTTCATAATCATTCTTGATATATTAATTATAACATTATTCATGTTAGTTGTTGAACTGATCCAAACGTGAGCGTGTTATGATGACTAAATGATTAAGAATGTCAAATTAATTAAAGATAATTTTACTTTTATATAATAATTACGATTTATAAAATATGATATTATAGTGAATAATAAAATTTTATATGAGGTAGAAGAATAAGATATAGAAGATTAACTAAATATAAAAAAATCTTATATAGAAAAATTTAATATCATCTTGGAACCCTCATGGATATGAGGAGAATAGGAAAATTTATAGAGACCAGAATTTGAAGAAAATGGAAATGTTTTATATAGAAATTAAATTTGGTAGATTAATGGTAGGTATTCAAATTTTTGTACTATATTTGAATTGATGGTGGAAGGTTCATTTTATAAGAGACTGGAGTGATATTCTTGTAATTAATTAAAACATAATTTTAAAAGAAAGTCAACATTTAAAGAATGTGGATACAATATTGAATAATAATGGATTAATGATAATGGGATTTATATAAAGTCTACATAAACTCATTTGAAGAATATTTTTAATATCTTTTATAATTTTACCCTTGATTTAACACTTTTATGATTTTTATCCTTTTCCACTTTGACTAACATTAATCTAAGTAATTTATGTTTTCATGACTAAAAAATACATAGACCATTCAACCTAGTTTGAACATAATAGAATAAAATATTAAATAAGATTTAATATATTCTTTTTTTACATGAAATTAAAATAATTTCTAAAATAATCAATTTATAGCACATTTAGAATGGTTTTTAGACAATCATATTTTTTTAGAATAAAAATGAGTCTAATATAAATTTATAAAGGATATATATTTTCATGGAAATAATTTCCTTTTTTTTAACTATATGAGAGTTATTTGGATTTAAAATAAATAAAAAACTGTATTTTACATCATTTATACTTAATTAAAAGGAAAATAACAAAACTTAATTTGTTAGAATAAAATATTACTTAAGGATCCAAAATTTCAAAAAGAGTTTTTTGAATTCAAAATATATTTTTAAAATTTATAATATTACTCAATAAATATTTTATTAGTTGATAATGTTTTTTATAAATTTTAATTTATGGTTACATATTTATAAAGGCTAAAATCTATCGTATTTTTGAAAACTATATTTTCACTTTTAAACAAATAATCAACCATTTCAAAAAAAATCCCAAAAATTTACCCATGGTTAATAATGAAATTATGAATTCAAAAATAAATTAAATTTCACCAAATTAAATATCTAAAATTGATAAATTTATGTTTTAAATGAAATAAAAAAATATAAACAAAATTTTTAAGGTAAAATGTCCTTTCAAACATTAATATTATTTAATATGAATTACTTATTAATTGAATGTTAATATATTATTTCAGATAATGATATATTAAATATTATCATAATCATTATTTACAAGTAATATAATCTACATATTTAGCTAAAATATACAACATTTATAATAACAATTTCATTAAAATATCAATGTTACCATGATAACTAATATTTATATGAGTAATTTTATTTTTTATGTCAAAAATGAAAATAATCTATTATAAAATATCAATATTCTTATAAAAAATATAATTTCTAACCAAAATAAAATTGTAGAGTTTATAAAAAAATAATTTTAATATACGCATTCATAAAAACAATTTTAGGAAAATTATAACTTTTAAGAATAAAATGAATTTATTCTTACTACATGTATTGTGATAAATATTGGATGGATGTTAATTTATTTTATTATATGTATTATAAATACATTTCATTAAAATCATTCACTTGTATAAATTAATTAGAAAATATTAAAAAAATTCTATAAAAAATTCACTTTTAAAGATAATGGTCTTAATGAAAAAAATTATTACTTATATTTTATACATTTAATTTAATAAATCTATTTATATTAAAATAATTCTCTAAATTTTATCATATTTTTATTTAATAATAGTACTTTCATCCATAAAAATATAAGGATAAAATAATATTTTAATTAAATATTCTATTTTTGATTCATTATTTATTATTTAAAAAATATATTATTTCATTTTTGAATTAACAATACACAATATTAGTATACCAATTTGATACATGTATATTTAATGATGGTATTTCTAATGTCTATATTTAGAATAAACATATTTATAATGTTTATGTTTCCTGATATATATTTTCTCACTAAAATAACATATTCAACAAATTGTCACTAACCAAATCACATTTCTTATTAAATATCAAGTATTTATCATAATTATTTATAGTTTCAAGAATTTTTATCTCATTATTGGTTTATTTAAACTCATGATGATCCATAGTGGTCAAAATGATCCAAAATATTTCATTGTTGGGAAAATATTATTATTTTCTAATTATTGTCTCCTTTTAATATATTCAATTTTACGAAATATGATCATATGGGTAATATAATAACCCATGTTTTTTAGTTCATAGTTTCATGCACTTTTGATGTAACATTCTATCTTAATAAGATGTACCACTATTCGTTTTAGTTCATTATTGTGTGTGAATCAAGCCATAAATGAAAATTATAAAGAGAAAAATATATATACCAATGTGGGTTGTTACATTATCGCTCTTATAAATGAAATCCATATAATTTTATGTTATAAATTTCAAAGAAAAATTCCCAAGGGTATCAAAAAGATAGATATGGCTGAATATTTAATTTCTAATGACACATCTTCCCCGTTGTCATAGGTAATTCATGGAAACAATTGTTTTCTCTCATAATTGGCGTATTCAAAATATTGAGTTTCACTTCAATTATATAGAGAGAAAATATTCTCATACATAGGTATAATATCTTTTTTATGAATATTCATTACATTACACAAAAAAATGCATAAGGTTATTAAATGTCTAATGACTTTGGAAATATGGACACCTAAACAACTGGTCTTTAAGTGTGAAACTTCATCTCCTACTATGTTCTTCATAAATAGAACCGTTCTTAATAATATAAAACATATAACCTTTCATCATGACCATGTGAAATAAAACATAATAAAGGGTGAGATAAGATGCTCATTGAGGGTAAATAAGAAAGTTATCAACATATCAAGATAATAAGGGTATTAAAACATGAGGGTAGCATTTTAAAACTATATTGTTCCTTTCATAGATCATTAAAATGAGTCATGTAATAAATCATTGTCATTCATAAGACCTAAATCATAATGGAATCAAAGAACATGAACTATTATTACATAACACGAGAAAAATACATATATTTTTAGTAGAAACATGATCCACGAAAATTATTTACACAGTATTTAAAAGCTCATTTCCAAGACTATATTAGTAGAAAGGGTTACTTCTATAAACTATCATATTAGGCGTGGTTCACTCCCCAAACAATCATAATGGAAAAATTTCGTTACTGAAATGGTTTCACTCCCTATTATTGTCCAACATGTCACATGAGAAATTAATCATTAACCAATTCATTTTAGGTAGGCATAAGCCCCTCCCTTCACATATTGAAAATCAGACATATGGGAGCCAAAAATCATAAATCATTCATTATAACATAACTTATTAAAATAAATGGTTTCATAATAAATTCATCATAGCATAACCTATGAAAAATAAATAAGTTTTATAACAATTTCATCACTTCATCATAACATAGTCAATAGAAAAATAAGTGGATTTATTAAGAATTTTTTCATTGTATTACCCATGGGAGTGAAACATGTTTCATATATATCTTTTCATCATAAACATAAACCATCCAGAAAAGATTATGTATGTTATCCTTGGATTATATCCTTAGAAAAAGCCTAATTGGCATCAATTATGATCATGTTTGATGGTAAATAATTTTCAAAGATCACTTCAAAAATATATTGAGTTAAATAATATTTCATTGAAAGTTACTTTTTGAAACTAAAAATTTATAAAATATTTGGGAATCTTTTTCTTTGAAACTATATTTGAAATCTCATAACAAATTTTGTAAAAACAACTTTTAAAATATTTCCTGAGTAAAATACCCATTGAAATTTGATTTTTTTAAATCATAAATTGTTTATAAATCCATTTATTTAATAAAAACCTTTAAATATATATAAATGAATATTTAAATAGATTAATGGTTATACTTTGGAAAATTCTGTTAATTCTGTACATGTTAAAACAATGACATTTTTTCTCATTTTTAGTAAAATCATGATGGTCCTTATTTAGAAAGTTACATAATGCATTATTTTTAAACACTTCATAAATATTAAAACATGTGTAGAATTTTATTTAATAATACTTTTGAATGTGTTGAAATCAATTTTTAATTTTTTTTAAAAAATATTTTTGAGGAAAAATGAGTGTTTTTAATGAAGAGAGAAAGATATTTGATTTTTCGTAAAAAAATCCTTTATTCTATTGAGTAATTAAAGGTATGAAAATGGTTGAAAAATTCACTCTAATCAAATAAATATATAAATAAAATATATATGTTTTTATTTAGAGAGGTATCTTAATATTTCATCATTAGATGAATAAACATAAACAAATCCAATAAATGGTGATTTTTATCAAAAACCTATAACCATATTAGAAACATTGAATAGTAAGACCCATGAAAGAATAAAATTAAATGAAACATAAAATCGCATGAATAGAATTATATTCATGATATAAAATGTAAAATTTGTGGTACATAGACCTCATAAAAGTATATTGGTGATTAATACAACTTATATATCAAAGAAGACAAATATAGACAAGAATACCTTACTACATTGGTAACTTTTGAACCATAAAACCCATGAAAGAGATATCCTAAAACTGAAATGTAAATACCAACAGTTTAAAGGATAATAATAATAAAATACATTTATGGGAAGTATATAAACTATATAAATTAAATTGGTGGT
Source organism: Viscum album (assembly GCA_963277665.1). NCBI lineage: Eukaryota > Viridiplantae > Streptophyta > Magnoliopsida > Santalales > Viscaceae > Viscum > Viscum album. Next base: position 1,585,382,350 of record OY728128.1, on the reverse strand, counting down.
GAATATCTCATGTGTCTCATAGAATTAAAAATGTGAAATGCAAATCCATTACCTTATGTCTTGACTTCCATTATACACATTCAAACCTCCCATGTAATAAATATATGGTTATTATACATATATTAAATAACCATTTATATATATGTGTGTTTTTGTGTGTGTGTGTGTGAATTTATCCTACCATATATTATTTAATTGTCATCATTTTGTACCTGTTTATTAACAATTCCATGTTGAAGTCACGTTTTAGGAAATAATTACTCAGTTTTCATGTTTGTTTTTTTTGTTTTTTTGTCATTTGATTTTTATAATTGTTACATAATATTAATATTGTTAAATATTATATATATATATATATAATTTACATTTAGTATATATTTATTTAAATTAATATATAAAATCTTGATATTGAAAATAAAATACATCGTTCATTGATATTGTAGGTCGTACGTACACATTAACATTGTTTCCATTTTATCAATAGATAGAAAGAAAGTATGGTAAATAGTATATTAAAATTATAGAATATTTCTATTTCAAATATACCAAATATTTTTATTAAAACTCATCATTTTCCTTCCATGTAATGCATAAATGAATTACATCGCTTCGTGAGGCGATTGTCCACCATACACATGAGTGACGTTTTTTCATTCCCATAGAATGAAAAGTAAGAAGGTATATGTGATATAGTAATAAAAAATGTATAACAATAAAATAAATATAAAATATTAAAACATAACCCATAATTATATCCACTTGGTAGATGTGGTGATAGAAAATGAATAACATCATTATATGAGACCATAGTGTACTGTACACATGAATGAGGATTTTATATCCCATCAAATTGTTGTAGAGATGGATGTAGGTCAAGAAAATAACATAAAAATTCCCAGTATATAAAATTTAATAATAATATAATATCATCATGGTTTAATTATTATTCAATTAGGTTTATAAATAAATAAAATAAAATGCTCATTGAATAACATTTCTTCTTCTTTAGGTAAATTCCTTAGTATTTAACCAAAATACATCCCTAGATGGACTTATAACCAAACTATGTAATTAATGTTGAGAGAAGAGAAATAAGGAACAAAATTTTATAGGTATTTTCCAAGTCAAATGCTTTGGTATGTGTGGGTAGGAGAGGATAATTAGTGACCATTTATAAGTGAGGAGAGAGACACAATCATAATTTTTGAAAAGAAATAGTTGTAAAAACATTTTTAACAGGTGAAAATGATCTCAAGTAAGGCCTTATAGAAACATAGTTATAATAAGTTATAAATATTTCCATCCAATTGGTTTTGTACATGTTTGTTGTTATTTGAAACCCATATCATTTTAGTTTAACCCCTAGTAAACCTTTTTTTTAATAGTGGTAAATTTTTTTTTAAAATTATAGTCAAAAATAAAATTAAAAATATAAGATAATTTAAATTATTAATATTCTATATATTAAATCAAATTTACATATTCCGTTCGTATTAGTGTAAAATTTTAATTTGAATTTATACCAACAGATGCAATGAGAAAGAAAATTCTAAAAGAGAAAATGCTGAAAAGTATATTATATTTTTATATCAAAATTTAATTTTAAAATTATTCTAATGACATAAATTAGAAAACTTTATAATAATTTAACCAATATTAATTTAAACACCATTTTTAGATATAAAATAACCTTATAAATTCTTTAAATGTAAAAGAACCTCTTCATAAAAATCATTATTTTTAAATATTAATAAAAATAATTAATCTTTTCTGAAAAATTCCTAAAACCCTTCCTAATATAATTTTTACCTAATGATTTATGAAATAATTTTATATTATCAAATTAATATTATAAATTTAAGAAAAATTTATTTTATTATTTTATACAGAGGGAAATAAAAAACTTATTTTTTAGAAAATATTAATTTTATAACATATATAGAAATTAATAAAAATAGAATATTTTTTATTGAAATGTTCTATAAATATAAAAAACAATCAATATTTTAAAATATGGTTATTAATATTCATTTTTTCCTATTTTAACGACTTAGAAAATATTTTCTTACTAAAATAGAAATATTAATTATTTTTTGTGGTTTCTTAAAACATGGTGTTGTGTGTTACATAATCTTCCAATAATATTTAATTTATTCAAAATAAATTCCTCTAATTTTAGGGTGTAACATTATACCCCCAAAATATTAATTTTTCTCTTCAAATTTAATCACTCTGATAAAAATATATGAGGATACTTCTGCCTCATTATATCCTCATGTTTACACATAACTTCCTAAAATTAGTGGTTTTTAGAAACAACATTAGCAAGGGAGTCATCTTTTTTTGTAGTTTTTCTCTCTAATATATAAAATCTTCTCTAGGTGTTCTATATATGAATGATATTTTTCCTTTTATAGTACCTAGGATTTTAGTACATGTGAATTATTTGGTATATAATTCCTTATGAGAGATACATGGAACACACCATGTACTTTTGAGAGGTTTATTAGAAGCACCAATCAATAGACTACCATCCTAATATGATCAAAAATATCAAATCAACTAATATTCCTAGGGATTATTTTTATAGTATTTCCAAACCTCATTACCTTATTCCAGGGATAAATTGTTAGAAACAACTTGTCCCAAAATACAAATTACCGATCACATCAACTATTATCAACTTAATGTTTTAGATGACGTTGTGATACCCTTTTGTGTTGTTGAATGGATCTAACCATCTCCAAAAACTCATTATATATTTACTAAAATATATATATAACTTTTTCCAACATCATTCCTATATGTTGGATATCTATAATTCATTCTATTTGGGGATCTATTGTGAGTCATAAGAATGGTTGGGTGAAAGTTATTTTTCTAAGAAAACTAAACTAGAAGAAGGTGTTGGTCCCAACCACCTTTAAAATCAAAGGAATAATAAGAAATTATATCTTATAGGGTTTGAATTATTCCACCAAACTGAAAATCTATTTGAGGAATACATATAGTAAAAAAACTCAACTCTGTATCAAGAACACATTGAAGATATCTAAAACCGATTATGGAAAACCTCAGATCCTGATAAAAAACAATTGAATGCGGTACTCGGTGAAACCAGAACACTTAAGGTATATATTTCTAATATGATCAATAGAGAAATATTATTTTTTTCAAATTATGTGTGTTGATTTTGTAAGGGGAACAAATATAACCCACAAAACAATATTCCTTTTAGATGTTTTGGGGAGTCTAATGAAAACATATATGGTGATGTTTTTCTATTTTTATTATAGTATAGGTAATGGATGTATCATCACATTTGAATTTTTTATCATATCCTTAACTCTATGAAATTTCCAGAACCTAGTTTAAAACTATATGATATCTCACTTCATTCCATGCCACTATAAATTATCTTTCCAACATCCTTAAATTTTTGTAATTCCTAGATTAATAGAGAATAAATAACTACGAGATTCCCCTAACAGTTCCATAACATATGTTATGGAAGAAACACATACACAGTTACATTATCTTAACAATCCATCACGATTAAGGCTTAAATTAGTAATATTTATAACCTATTTTTATCTCTAAATCTTTCTTCTATGCTTATTTAGTATTCAGTTGGATACATGGTTGAACATTCAATAGATCAAGATAATATTTCCCCCTTCATTCATTATTTCCAAATTCAACCTTTAAAAATCTAGACTTATTTTTTGTTCTGTGATCCTTATCATGGATAAGATACCAAGATCCTTTAAACTCAAAGAATCACAAACTTGGATCACTTACCCAGGGTCGTAATGTATTAGGAAATCATAGTATTTAATCCACACTAACCATCTTATCTGATATATATTCAAATCCTCTTATGTGATTATATACATTAAAATTTTTTGATCGATATATATGTAACACCGTTTTTTTGTACGGATAATGTCTTCATATCTTTCATTAAAAAATTACCTCTTCTACCTTGATATAATAAGTTGGGAAATTTTTTCTCATGTACTTTTAATATTCAGGAGGCATAAGTTATAACCTTGTTATTCTATATTATAAGGCCTATCAATCCCTTATTGGATCCATCAGTATAGATTATAAACTTTTCTCTTTTATAGGGTAATGTAAGCATGGGTTTACTAACTATTTTTCTCATTGGATCCCTGATATTTTCCTCCATTCATCTGTTTGGTGGAAATTTGATCCATTATAAGTTGACTTGGTCTGTAGATTAGATTTCTGTGAATAATTATCCATTTTTTTATAATATCCTGATAAACAATGAATAATTTAGATCTATGCCATCCTGGTTGGTTTGGTCTAACATTAAATAGCCTCCGTTTTAATGAATCTATTTTTATACATTCTATTGTGATTATATGCCACAAAAATAAAATTTCTTTCATCCAAAATTCACATTTTTCATTTTTTATATAGTTTATCCTTCCCTAATGATTTGGGTATAATTATCGTGTGATCTTCACTCTACTACAATATCATTGATTAAATAAGAATATCGTATACATGGAATATAACAAACTAATTAAGGTAATATTTAAAGACTCTATTTATTAAATACATGAAGATATTGGTGGAATTTGTATGACTAAATGGAATTACTAAATATTCATAGTGTTTATACATTTTATAGAATATTTTTCTTGTGTATATCCTCTTTATTTACCCTCAAATAATGATATTTATAATGAATGTTAATCTTGTAATGTTATTGAGTGCAAAAAGTTGATAAAATAAGTAAATAATTCATGGAAGAAGATTCATATTCTTTATTGTGATCCTATTCTAAACCTAATAATAAATATAGAGTAACATTGATCAATCATTATTTTTAATTAAAAAAAGAATAGTTGCACACAAATACAACACAATTTAATTAATTAATCCCTTTTTATGGTTCTATGGGATTTTCATTAACAATTCCCAAAACTCATTCAAATTCATTCAATGTGGAGTCTTCGATATTAGTGTGGAACATTGTATGAGTTATTTTGAAAAATCAACTTCATCATTAAATTAATGACTAGTAACCTATTTTGAACAATCAGAAAAAGATTCATCCACAATAAGAATATCATTGATGTCAATTTTCTCCCCAAACGTTCAATATAAACACCCCTTCTAAATGGTAATCAGGACCCACTCATCGGATGATATCTCTATCATAAGTTCATACTTATCATCACATTGATTCAAGGTCAATGGTTAGTTAGGAATATTAAAATTGACTTACCTTAATCAATAATAAATGGGGATATTTATGTATAGAAATACAATCGATGCCTAAAAAATTTATACTGGAGGAAGGATAATAAGATTCATATTAAGAAAATTCTGAAAAACATAAACAGGAGGAGAATAATATAACTGATATACGATCATTGTACAATTAGTATGTTTAAAAACTAATTATACATCAAATAATTTATGTGGATCATTTTAATCATATATAATTCACTAGATATGAAATAATGGGTAGAACCATAGTCAAATAAAACATTAGTAGTTCTAGATTGGTTTGTAAGTGTACTTTTCACCGTGCCAATATCATTCCTCACATCAAAAATTGTGGTCACATGTTATTTATTTTTGTTCCTTGACTTTAGAGGTCAGTGAAATTGATCACCATCTTTAACCTTATGATTTTGGAAATTGTTTGAATTGTTTCTATACTCCTTGCATTTGAAACACTAGATAGTGGGTAGTGCATTCTGTGCAACTGTTTATCTATTCACATCATTAGCTAACCTCCTCCCATCACTTTGGAGACAAATTTCTACCTGACCATCCTTCCCATGCTTAAAAATTTTATTAGTCCCCTTATGAAAATTTATGATATGTTTCCTTCTACACATAAAGCATGAACTAAATCTCATATTATTCTCTCCATGGGTTTTAGAGTTTACTTTGAACTCTAACATCATATTCTTGTAAAAAAATTTAGATTTATTGGTAAATCATATTTTTATTTCAACCATGAGAGGTTGTGGGATGATTTCTTCTAAGATATTGTAGTTCTTTATAGATAATTATGTTAAGATACATACTTTAATAGAACTAAAGAATCAATCAACCTTACGTTTAGGTCAGATGATAATAGGTGAATCATACCTTTCATGTCCTTTAAAATATAACTCATAGGTATGAACATATTAATTATCTTTTTGGTTTAACTCAATGAATTCCTTCTCTATTTTTTTATTAAGGATACAAGGGGATAATTTATTATAAAAATAATCTCTTAATCTCATCTAACATTATGGGTTCAATTCTATAGTGCTCCCTTATATTCTTGATAAGAGACCACCATTTTTTAGTTTACCTTCCTAATGATAGAATAATAAAATTATTTTTTCATGTTCCGAACACTAGAGCATGGAAAATATATTTTAAATAGTATTTATCTACTTTTATCAACTATAGATGAGTGTAACCTTTGAAATAATGTTCACATTGAATCATGAATTACATAATAGAACGTTATTCCCCCATTTTCTTGTTTGGAAGTTCGATATGATTCACAAAACAATAATGTTGTTGGAGAACATCAGTGAGTTATTTCATTACATCTCCCATAATGTTCAACTTCTCACGAGAACCGTCATTTCATTTTCCGAGATAGTCAACATTAATATGGTTTCTTTGGGTTTCATCCATTGACTAAAAAAACATAGTATACGAACTAATAATCATAGTGGGGGAAAAGAATCATGAAAATAAATAATAGGATGTCTAAATCATGTGTCCTTTTTTTAATATATATTACCTTAGGTTTATCCTAGGTCATTCTAATTTATCATATATTTTAATCCTTAATGATGGTTCGTAATGTTTTTGGTAACTTCCAAACCATATCCCCATAGAGTATCAGACTATGTGTGACGTTAGACCCATTTTCATCAACTAGGTGATGACCAAGTTTAGATAAATGTTCCCCTATTCATGTTATTACACCTAGGTACCTATGTTCCAGATCCACATCTACATGTAGTATATAGACATGAATGTAATTTATTAGAAACTAGTTTAGCCATCATTTACTGCAATCCTTGGACATTTTCCTGTACTATGAATCATCTAGATACTTATACTCAGACATATATTTAGACATATCATTACAGTTCTCACTAATGTTTTCATATCCTCGTATCAATAGGTTAAATAAAACTATCCTATGATACAAACTATAATGGTATGGAATTATATGAATTTTACTATAATTGATACATATCATGGAACTCCATTAGAAGCTATAACTATTGTGTGGGACACACCACCATCCATATTGTAAACCCTTTCCACATTAATACCAAGGGGAGGGCTATCCTTTGTTAATTCTTACACAAGATCATTCCGAAGGATTATATTCCATAATTTTCACGTTAACTATAGATTCCCAAACATCTCATACCTAGATATTACATTATTTTGGCTTAATATTAATTATGTTTCACAAATTAATTCTTGATGATCATAAAGGTATAGTGCCATTGGAAACATAGACACAAAATAAACATGTCCAAAAGTATGACATGTCATCTCCCATTATGTAAATCATAATTGGAACCATTTTTATCTATATATAAAACTTAACACCATTACTCTTAACTAAGGGAAATGAAAAATAATAAAGGGTGATCTCAGAAGCTCAGTAATGGTCAGCAAGGAAGATATCAAGAAATCTGGAGTATAAGGGTAAGTAACTATGATAATTACACTTCAAAACCATAACCTTTATATCATAGATCATAAACATGATTCATTGGATAAATCATGGTAGTTAATTATACATGAATCATAATGAAATCAATGAAAATGAACCATGATAAAATAACATTGGATGAAGCAATAGACTTTTGTCACACACATAAGCATAGAAATCATTTCTAGTTTAGGATGCCTTCCAAGACTATCATATTCGAATGATTTCACTCCCAAAGTCATCATAGTTGTCATGGATCACTCCCAAAACTATCACAATATACAAATACCCTTACTAAACTAGGATCACTCACAATTCTAGTTTTTTTACCTCATGAGATATCAATATTTACCCAATTCATTTGAGGGAGATATAGGTTCTACACATCATATAATAAAAATTATACATATGTGTTATACTAGATCAGAGAACAGTCATCATATCATATCCCATGAAAATAAATGGTTTTTGTAAACATTTTATCATGGTATCACATTTTAAAAAGAAACATGTTTTAGAAATATATCATTATTTAAACATATCAAATCCTATAGAAATAATAAGGGGATTTGAGAAGAATTTTATCATGATATAACTGATGGAAGGGAAATGGGTTTCATAAGAATAATTTCATTATAAATATACTCCATCTAGAAAAATAAAAAAATGGTATCTTTGTATTGTATCAAATGTCAAGCATATGTAATATAAAACTTTTTCGTATTATAAGGAAAATAATTCTTAAAGATCACTTTGACCATATCTTTAAAAAAATAACAATTCCTTAAAACTAAATTTTTTAATAAAATTATAAATTATTTTTTAAAATATATTTCCATGAAATTTAAATTTGAAAACACTTAAATGATGCATTAAAAGTCATTTATAACATTTCTGGAGAAAAAATATTATATTACACATTAAAGAAAATATTTTAAAATATAAAACATTCTTAAAATAAATTTATTTCAAAATAAAACTATAAAACTTATGGAATAATATTCGAAGAAATTTATATTTATGAGGGATGAAATATTTTTTATTTTGTACACATCAAAACAAATATTTCTTTCACATTATTCGTAAAATCCTAACTACTTTTTTTGCAAAATGAAATGAAGATTTCTTTAATTTTAAAATTTAAAAATTAATATATGGGTTATAATTTATTTAATAAATACATTGAATCATTTTTAAATCATTTTGACCACATTTTTATAAAAATTGTTATGAAATAAAAACAGGTTTTTCACCAAATTGAGAAATAAAGATGATTTTTCTTAAAAACATTCCTTTTAATATTTAAGTACATTAAGATAGTAAAATGAATGTAAAAAACATATTATCGAACCATAAAAATGATATATGAGAAGTAATGATCTTTTTATGGGATGGATGATAATATTTCGTCATTAGATTCATGAACATAAATAATTCCAATAAATGATGAGATTTTATCAGAAAATCATTACCACTTTTGTAACATTGAATAATAAGTCACATGAATGTATAAAATTAAATTAAATTTAAAAAATAATTCATATACATATATTAATTATAAGTCATATCAAAAGGTATGTATATAACCATCAAAAAAGATGATAGATGAAAATTACAACATATGTCTCAAAGAAGGAAAATTAAGAAAAAATTCTTTACAACTTTGGAAATTTTTGAACCATAAACCACATAAAAGGGAGATAATTGATAATAAATGTAAATAAATAAAATTTTGAGGAAAATAATAATAAAATAAAAAATGGTAATTATGTATACTACATAAAATAAATAGGTGGTGAATTTGGTGTGTGTATAACAGATGTGAAAACCGAGACAGAAATCATACACCTTAAGTCTTAAAATACATCATAGACATTAAAAACACTGTGATAATATATATATGTGTGTGTGATTATTATAAATTAATTACTGAAATACACACACACACACACATATATATATATATATATATATTATTTATTTAGGACCATTTATTACATGTTTATTTAAAATTCTATATTAATGTCACAATTCAGGCAACAACCAATTTGTTTTTTTGTATGTTTTAATTTGTTATTTTTTCCCTTAATTTGATCAGTATTCCATAATATTTATAATGTTAAACATTATATAAAAATAATATATATTTGTTATATATATATATATATATAAATATAAATGTTATAGTTATAAAATGAAATATGTCATTCATGGAGATGGTTATCCATACGTATGCATTAATGTTGTTTCCATTTTCTCAACTAATTATAAAAAATAAAGTTAAATGATATATTAACATTAAATAATAATTTTTATTTCATATGTGTAACATATATTTATTAAAATCCATCCTTATTATCTTCCACGTCAAACCTAAATGAATCACATCGCTTCGTGAGGCGGTAATCTGCCTTATGCGTGAGTGACGTTATCTGTTGCCCCCAGAATGGATTGTATGAATGAATATGTGATATAATAGTTAAATAAGTATAATAATATCATTAATATAATATATAAAAAAATAGTCCCTCATTATATAAAGTGGTGAGAGGTGGGGATGAAAAACAAATAACATAGGTTCGCGGGGCGGTAGTTTGACGTACACAGGAATGATAATTTCTTATACCATTTGATGGAACTGGATATTTCTATAGGTCATGAAATTAACAAAACATATTATTAGAATACATAAAATACATATGTTATTATATAATAATTTCTAAATAATATTTTTATGAGGTAGATTAATAAATAAAATAAAAAACCACCAATGTAGAACGCTACCTCTTCTTCAGATAACCTCTGTAGGTTTGCATCAAAAATAATTCATAGGTGGACCATGTGAGAAACATAAAGCTTCAATAATTATATTAATGTTTTTTATGATATTTTGGAATGTATTATATGTATCAAAATGTTTTTAATGTGTTTATGTGAGAATATAATGGGAGACCTTTCTTAAGTTAGTTGAGTGGCACAATTGTATGTTTTATAAAGAAAAACAAATAAATACATTATTCACATGAAACATGGCTATATAATAAACCATTATAAATAAATGGATATTATAATGTCCATATTTTCCATAAAATGAAATTTATAAATTTTTGGGTTTATTTTTAACCCACATATTTTTAGTTCAACTCCCTCATAAATAATTTATTACCTTAAAATTAACAAATCATATTTACTAGATTACTTTTAATTATGGTAAACCTCTATGTTGAACTTAATACATAAAAAAATAACTCTTCTTCTAAATATAGAATTAATTTTTCCAAAATTACATTGAAAAAATAGGAAAAAGGTAATTTTAAAATAAACCAGTTGGAATGACATGAAAGTAATTTTCCAAAGAGTAAGTGTTTAAAAGATTAAAATGTTTATATATGACAATTATATAAGAAAATTATTATAACTCTCTAAATTATATTTATTTATATATAATTTAACTAATTTTAATTTAAAAATTATTTAATAAAACTGACCATTATATGTTTTTTTAAACAATAAAAAACATATTTTCAATAAAAATAAGTATTTTTCAGTTTTCATCATAAAATTAACCTTTAAAAAAAATCCAGAAAATTCAGCATAATATAATTTTGACTTGATTGTTTCAATAATGAAGATAAATTTATCAAATTTAGTTTCTAATAGTTTTAAATTTTAAATTTATTATTGTTCACAAAAAGTATTTTTTTGAGAAAATTATATTTTCAAAACATTTAATGACATTATAGGAAATTATGTATTATTTGTAATTTTTTTCATTATACTAATAAATTATATTAATTATTTAAAATAGTTTTATTCCTATTCATTATTCCATGTTCAATGTCTTGGTAATAACAGTCTTGTTTAAATAATGGCATTAATAATTTGTCATAGTTTGTTAAAAATTGGTATTATATATAACATATGAAATCATTGAAATTTATTTTATTCAAAAAAAATATTTCATACAATCTCGGACCCTTAAAAATAATTGGAACTAAATATTTCTTAGGATCAGGTATTTAGCCATATTGAATAAATTTTCTCATATAGTTCCTATACATGAACGAATAGATGATCATAGGTTGATTTTGAATATGAAATGTGTTATCCAAATTTAGGTAAATAATGTAGAGTGTATATGGAGATAATGAATCTATCACTAAAAACATTAAAATATTATTAAAATATTATTTTTATGAGGTGAATTCCCACAAAAATAAACTTTGGATACAATAATCATTTAACTAATGGTTTCCTTTGATAATTCAATATCAAATTATTATCATGGATATTTGATGCTCTTAAGAAACATCTATGTTATAATTTATTGGAATATTATATAATCCAATAAGACATAAAAATATAAAGTTGGGGAAAATTATACCTTTATTATCACAATCCAATTTAGTGGTGGTTATTTCATATACGCTTCCTTTTCCCCATATTATTAGAGGCTTCTAGGGTATATTATCCTCATTTACCCAAGGATTGCGGCTTTGATTTTCATAATTCACAAAATCTTTTCATGTAATTAATTGATGTATGGGTGGAGAATCAGATTGTCTTTTAAAAGAGTTTAAATTAAGTTATTTAATTAAAAGGAAATTATTAAATAGAAAAGAATAATATTTTCACAACTAGTAAAACTCTTATATCATATTTTTCATTAATGAATCACCATGAGTTTAACTAAACATATAATTAGAAATAAAATAATGAAAGGATAACTCATTATAAAAAATACTAAATATGAAATTAGAAGTGTGCTTTGAGAACCGATAATGGAATGACTAAAAATTTTTAGTGAGGCTATATATGCAAATAGAACAAACCATTATAAATATGGCCATTAAAATTATGGTTATTAAATATACAAGTATCCAGTGGATATATTGATGTTTTTTATGGTTAATTTAAATAATAAATTTATGAAATAAAAAATAACATAAAATATAAATTTTATTTAATAGAAATATTTTATTATAAAATTATTTTCATTTGTTAAAATATTATTTATAAAGAATAATATGATAGAATTCAAAGAAATATTTTAATATATATAGATTGATAAAATTAAATTACTAAAATAGATATAATAATTTTTTTTAAGCTCATTTAATATAGAATGTTTATATTTATATAAATCTTTTTTAGTGGTATGTATTAATCTGTACATTAGAATGATATTAATGATATGTACCTATAATATTTATAAGAAATAAATTAACTTCCATAAATTAGATATTATAATGTATTTAAAATAAATAAATTCAATTAATTCCTAAAATATTTATTTCCTAAAATTGATTTTAGGGGTGATGAAATTAAAATTATTTTTTATTAAATCTAGATATTTAGCCTAATAAAATGGATTTCATATTTTCAACAAACCTATCATGATATTTTAAATAAGTTTATTTTAGTTTTTAATATAAAAACTATGTTATCTATGTTTATATTTATTACTATGGTTGAATATTAATTTTTCAATGAATTTTTTTTTTAAAAGTTATGTTTTTATCCTAATAAATTAATGTCTTCAATATTGAAATAATATTATGATAATATTTAATATATAGATATCATAATTTATATATATATAAATATTCATTTAATTTGTAATTAATGTACATGTTATTAGCACTAAATTTTGGAGTGCGGATCTAGGGTGCCACAGACCCACACTTCGGGATCTGGTGCTAAAAACACTTAAATTAATTATTAGATTTGATATCAATTGAGTTGATCCAACAAAATTTACAAAATTTTACAATTCATCTTAGTATTTAAAAATTACACCTCACTAATGATTTCAAAACCCCATGACTCAAAGGTATAATGTCTTTGGAGGTTTTATAAATGATCTTTATATTTTTAATAAGTCTTTATCATTTCCCACAAATAGGCTTATCATAGGGTTCCATCTTAGAAAAGTCAAAAAAGTACTCTTCTTAATATATTGGTAAATGGAAACATAGAAAATGGAGAGGTCAAACAGTTAGTAATGGTAAACACTATAATCGGCAATCAAATATCTTAACGGGGCATAATATGATCATATGGGTATAAGATCATAATCAAAGTTCATGGATAAAAAAACATAGATATAAAACATGATTCGTGACATAAATCGTTGGAATAACATAAAAAATCAACCATAGGATAATTATCAACCCTTATATATTAGAGAATAATATTTTCACAGAAATATAAGATAAGACTATCACATTAATAAAAACCCAAACAATCATGAAATTTTGAACATAACTAATTAAAAACATGCCCACTTACCAATTTGTGAGCATAACAACATTCCATCATGTCTACCCACTTACTTTTGAACATATCTAATCTATGTCATGTCTATACATAAAAATGTTTCCATAGATACCCCAATCATGTCACACACAATCATAATTATCTTAATAAATATAAACCATTATCCATTGCATTAAAGGGTGATATATGATCCCACCCATTGTATAAATCTATATCATATAAATATATGACATATAAATATAATTACTAAATTTATCATAAAAAACACATGAAAAACAATATTTTTATATAATTTTTAAAATATTTCATATAACCTTATGGTACGATTAGATAGGATATCATAATATATTTAAACATCCAAAATGAGCATAAAATAATTTAAATGATGATCATGAAAAATACTTCATAAGATATATATCTATTTGTTAGGATTCACTCCCTCTAAAGGTACCCATCCTGGGGTGAAAATTAATGTGGAGATATATTTACCCCTGATAGTCACTTCTAATAAGGCATGGGTTGATGTATTTTAATGAGTTTATACTAATCATACCCATATAGGGAATTATCCTATATATAGTTTAATGAACAAGAGATAGAATGAAAACCACCAACCAAAACCACACATAAATAAATCAGAAATACCAATACAAAATGTAATGTCATACATAAACTCGTGAAACTCGAATGAAATATGAAATTACCAAAATTGATTCACTATAGTGCCCATGAATCTCCAACATCCCATGAAAGAACCTTCAAAGTTGTACAACCTAGATCAATCACAGATAATATCCCATGGATGAGTAAAATAGTTTATATTAACATAGGGTGAGTTTAACAAATATTTTTTTAAGGATCATCCTTGAATCCAATTATGAAAAATGTGAATGAAGTGAACTAAAACCCATGAATAAATAAACTGACATAACATATCACCTAAATAGGTAATACTTGTTTCTTATCTTTACTATGTCTCAATAACAATGTTACACATAGATGTAAAACATGTTTTATAGAAACACACACACATATATAAATATAAATATATATATATATATATATATGATAATAGTACCCCTCTTCCAATTCCCCACTTGTTTGTTTCTCTCATTTCCAAGTTGATCACATCATGTGGTTGTCAATTCCATTTTTCATAACATCCTTGATGTGTTTAATGCCTCAACCCCACTGACCTCAGTCCCATGAATGGAACAATAACTTGTGTTCAAATAATTCTCTATATCCATCTCATAATCATAATCACCTCATCTATAACCAAGTGAATGCTCATATCTACTTGAAACATCTCTAACTGAGGAGCCACTAAATCAGTTCTTGGTCCTGCGTCATCACATGACCTCAAGGGAACCTCCCCGTAAGCTAGATGTTTCTGACTACCAGTGAGGGTCTAGATTGGACACATGGGGAGACTATACCCTCTTAATAACATAATCCATGATAGATAACAAGCATTACTAGAGAAAAAAAGTTCAATATCCAATAAACAAGAATAAATAACAACTCCCAAAATTGGGTACAATTTTTAACAAAAGATAAACATGGAATATCATGCTGAATAGTGAAATTGTGAACAAAATAAAAAAATAATGGCAACATAGGAATCCTGATAACGGAATTGAATCTATGTCTAGAACCACATCCATGCATGTACCATGCCAATATCATCTCTATAACACATGACACTTGTCCTTATCCTAACCTAAAACCATAATGTCTTCTCAGGTACCCAATGTTGGCCTGAGCTGGGTGTGAGTGCAACTCAATAGGTCACCACCATCGGTGTCTAAAAATTATTCATTCTAATAGATTCGGAATGAATGTATAAATGATTTTAAAGTAAATATATGACAACTTAGGGGTAATTAGTTGACAAGGTACACATGAATCATTTCTAGCATTATTTCCCATTTCATACTTATACCTTATTTATTATATAAATCAAATTCATCATGTTTCAATTCGATAGGTTTACTATTGAAGTTCAATTCATAAGGAAAATGAATCAAGTTCCCCAACTCACTATGAATGAACACATTTCACAATTAAGAAATATATCATACCTTAGAGCCTCATTCTAGTTAGTCAGATTGAATACAACCCATGGGCGCATAGAGCATCAGTCCAACTCCCAAACCTATTAATTCCTTGGTGGGGTTAGAGCATCAGTCCAACCTGACCTGTGGGTGGAGCCTCATCCCTCTATCCTACCACCAATCCATGTGCACATACTTATTCATTCATTCACGACACACAACAGTTATCACAACTAGTACCACCAATACAGAGAGAAATAAAAAACAAATCAATCGATATTGGAATTAGAAATCATGCCATGACCTGTGAACAGATTTTCCATTTACATTACTTATCAAATTTAACCTAATTCCAATTTCTAAGTGTAGTTCACTAAGAATACACAATAATTACCTTATTTCTTCCCAATTATCATAACATTTACAAGTTTTAACACATTACCAATGTCCTAATTTCACTTGAATTTCCAATATAAACATTCTCAAAGAGGTATTTACATTAACACACAACAACTTAGCACATACATAGATAGTTTCTAGTCCCAAAAAAATTTTTCACACCCCATGGTTGGCCCTATGTAGGTCCAATCACCCTCAATGGATTCCATGGAAACCATGAGGGGTTTATTCATCATTAAGAAACCCATTCTACCAATCCATATAAAATTCATCAAAATCACACTAATTATTTGAAAATAATAAGTCCAAACAGGCACAAATCTACAATGAAACTATGAGATATCACTTGTAAAAACCTACCTCGATTTTGTTGATGAACACACAGACAATTGAGTCACTAGATTCTGATTAAGAGTTAATTTTAACCTTCAACATAGATATCACCAAAAAAGTAGTGGTTTTATGGTTTTATAAGGAGAGTATAGAAATATAAAAACCCTAATTGAGAAGTGGAAACAATGAAAATATTAGACTCACCATGGACTTAGATATGAAACCAACAACACTCCAAATGGATTAGGATCGAAGGAGATTCACCGTTGATAAGGTTGTTTCATCTAGGATCGATTCAAGGGATGTAGGAGGGAGAGGAGTAAAATCCTTAGTTAGACTAAGTAATCCCTTGGTATCATTTTTAAAATTGTTCAAAACATTATAGCGGAGCACAGTTTACTTGGACGGTTTTCCAAACTATGACCAAACGGCATGCATGCCCTTTTCCATGGGATGATGGGTCACATAGTTACATAGTAAGGACAAACAATTTTCTAAAACATGAATAATCCATGTGAATACCACTTTCCAAAATCACCCACCTTGCATGGTTACCTAGGGAGATCCGCAAAATTTTCCCTAACTGTGCGCAAAACATAAAACATGTACAAAATGTTCTATGTCCTCCTATTTGATGTCTCGAACTCCCCTCCCCCAGAACACCCCAAATCGATATCATGAACTTAGGGAACACTTATTTTACATAAATTAAGGTACACAAATGAATCATAAATTATACATAACTTATGAAGTATGATTTGGGATCTTATAACCTACCCACAATATGATGGCTTGTCCTCAAGCTGTTCTTCACGAGTGTTATTGTGTTTCTGAAGAAATGTGACTAGAACATTCTGCTTTAATGTCTGACTCTCACTCCAAAGTATCTACTTAATCCTTTCCATGTTATTGTTAGACTCATACAAGGGTCCCAATCTTATCTCACAAGTCCTTCTCACTACGTTCTATAATACAACCCAAATGCTCCTCAAAGGAAACATCATCTTCAAGATCTACATCATCAAAATTGATTACATGATATGGATCAATGTAATACTTCTAGTGTTTTGAAACATGGAAGATATTGTGCATCCTATGATACGTTTTTGGGACAGTTATTTAGTATGCCTTTTGTTTGATCATCTCCACAATTTCAAATAGCCCCACAAAACTGGGTGCTAATTTTCCCTGCTTTTGAATTCGACGGTGACCGAATCTTGGAGACACCCAAAGAAGCATTCTATTTCTCATGATAAACTCGTGTTCTCTACGATTATGTTCTTCATATGATTTTTTCTTCTCTGATCTAAAGAAATTCACCAATGTATCAATAGAACTTTATCCAATGTCTCTTACACAAGACTAGTCCCTTACAGTTTAGACTCCCCAGCTTTTAAGGACAAAACCAAGATCTACATGGTCACATCTGAGTTATTAAAAGGGTTCTATTTAAACTGTATCCTAGAAACTATTTTTGTAAGAAATAACAATGAGAGAAAACTTATTTTCCCTCAAACAACCAAATTCTAGGACTCAAGCTCTCAACAAGACCTCCTACACTTTAATTGTACTCTTTGACTATCTATTGGTCGATGGGTGAGTATCCATACTAAAAAAAACATGATTACCAAGAACCCTCTATAATACCTTCCATATGTATGATGTGAAATGAGGATCATGATTCAAAATATTGGATACAGTGAACTAGACAATAACAATATTTCTCAAGAACATAATTCACCAAAATGATCAACTATAAGTCCAATAGATCGGTAAAAAATGATCCACATTAGTTAGTTGATCCACAACCACCCAGATTGTATCAATATTTGGAGGTTTACTTGGAAGACCCACTATAAATTCCATTTTCACATTATTCCACATCCACTATAGATTTAGAAAAGATAATAAAAAACCCCATGGTCATTGATGTTCATCCATCACCCATTGATAGGAAAAGCATCATGGCACAAAAAGCACAACCAATTTCATCCTTCCCAGCCACCAATACTACCTACGAAGATAAACAAGTCTCTCATCAGAAACAAACCAATTGTAAGGTGACTCCTCATCTTTATGACATTCCATCATAGTCAAACAACTTGGACCCCTAGGTGAATCTCCTTGATCCAACTCAAATGCATGGAATGAACTTCCATAGACACAAGGGTCAGTTTCTCATGCCCATCATGTACCTCTATGTGTATTTAAAAAAATTCTATCATCATCCACTTAGAGTTGGACTCTTGAAAAACTCAATTCTGAGTCTTTTGAATCAAGGCATTTATAACACTATTTCTCTTTCCTGGTGTGTAAACCATCTCAAAATCAAAGGATTACAGTTACTCGACCCACCTCCCCTACCAAAAATTAAAATCCAACTAATTAAAGGTTTAAGTATAAATTTTTTGATCAGTAAACAAAATAATTCCTTCTTCCAACATGTAATGCCTCTAACCCATATGACACAACTTGATTACCCTACATCAACACTTCCCTGAGTCCAACACTATGCGTATCACAAAACAATGGGTACCACTAATTAGGTTCAGGTAAGATCAAAATCTGTTAGGTATTCAACAGTTTCATAAGATCATGAAAATCATTCTTGCATTCCTTTAAAAACTCAATCATAACCTTTTTCTTGGTTAATCATGAGAGTGGCACTGCAAAACGAGATAAATCCAAAATTAAGATTTGGTAATAATAAGACAAACCAAAGAAACTCAAAACATGCAACACATTGTTGGGATACTCCCATGACACCATAGCCTAGAATTTATCTTGATCAACCGACACACCTTCCTTAGTGATTATTTGATTTAAGAAAATCACATTATCAATGAAAAAATAAAATTTTGATAGCCTTGTGTAAATTATTTTCTCTCTTAGAGTACTCTGGACAATGTCAAGATATTGGGCATGATCGTCAAGAGTTCTCATGTACACCAAGATTTCATCAAAAAAACAACCAGGAAATTCTCTATATATGTGTGAAATATTCAGTTTATTAAATCCACGAACATAGCTAGTGCATTGGTCAATTGAAACACTATCACTAAAAACTGATACAACCCAAACCTTTATTAGAAATATGTCTGCCGAATGTGAGCTGGTCTAACCATTAACTGATTGTATCATGATCTAAAAATGATATTGGAAAATACCATGACAACCCTCATTTTTTCAAAAAGAAAATAAACTCTGTGAATCAAGTATTAGTTCTTAACTTCCATTTGATTCAGCCTTCTATATTCTACATAGAACCTCAATGATCTCTATTAATTCTAAAAAAATTGTCATGATAGATCCCCATGATGACATACTTGGATGGTTTAACCCCTTTCACTTCAACTCTTCCAGTTGATCCTTAAGATCATGTCATTTTTTTCAATTTGATATAGTTGTATGGAAACCAGTTTTTCCCCTGGGAGAAACTCAATCATAAACTCCACATCCCCTTGGGTGGAATTCTTGAGAAATTCTAAGGAAATACATTTGAAAACCGATACACCATAAAAGGAAATACACGTTGTTCCATTTCATCATCTTCAAGAATATGAAATTCCACTTGCACCATGAGTTCTCTTATCTACTAGAAAATAGGCCCTGTTCGGCATGACCAGACATCCCACTCAATACGAAGGAAAAAAGTATCCCCATTGAGAGATGAAAATATTACCCAAAAATGGTACCAATCGATGTGGGCTTCATATAACACTAGACAATACATACCCAAGATATAGTCAAAACCTAACTTCTAAAAAAAATTGTTTCCCTAGAAAATGATAACAACCATCCTCTAAAGAGCAACATTTACACTGTCTGATATCCTCTGCTCGCACCAACAATGGAGTATTAATCGACATAACCTCTCACAACCATTCGATGGATATACCCACCAAAAATATGAATTTTGAATATATAAAATAGTGTTTAGAAAATGTGTCAAATAGATAATTATTGAGTGTGTTAGCTATAAGAATCATACCTCAAAAAGTTGATGGTCTAGCCCCGCCAACTCTAGGTGTAGACTGAACTGTGTGAAGATGGCATGTCCCTCTACTTTGGGTTCCAACCTGACTACCCTACACTGTACAGACTTGATAGTACAATTTATATCAACTCGTGGTTCCATGTCTACCACCCTAACTAGTATGACATGTGGATCTCCATCTACTAGTCAGGTATGGGGTAATCGACCCCTTCTGGTACTCTATACTAGTCTCTATCCACCATCATTTTCTAACTATTGCGGATTTCTATAGAACCACTTCACGTGGCCAATTTTTTTGCACGTTTTTCATTAAATTGGGGGATGGGGACATTGAATCTCACATTTTTTAGCCCACTATGGGAAAAGGGTTTATTGCGACGGGTTATTTCTGACAGGACATATTCCCGTCCCAACAAGTCCGATGAAAGGGATATTTGAGACGAGAATATATTCCCATCGCAAATAACTTATCATTTGTGAAGGGGCCCATATCCCCGTCGAAATAGGTTTGGCGTGGATTTCGCACCAAAACACAGATAAAGTATTTGAGACGGGTGGCTACTCCCCATCGTAAATACCCCTGTTGTGGTGAATACTATTTGCGATAGGTAAAGCCGCGTGTCACAAATAGTATTCACTGCGTTAGGGTATTTGCAACGGGAAACTCTGCCCGTCACTAATGTTATGTCTATAGGTAATTATTTGAGACGGTTCTCATCACAAAAGCCTTTTTAAACGCTGACCATAATTAATGTGGGTGGTGGGAATTTTCAACGAGTACCCGTCGCAAATAGTATTTACCGCGTCATGGTATTTGCGAGGAGAAACACCGTCCGTCGATAACGTTATGCCGGCATGTAGGTATTTGCGACGGTTCTCGTCGAAAAAGCCTTTTTAACCACCGACCATAATTAATGCGGGCGGCGGGCATTTGCGACGGGTCCCGTCACAAATATGCCAACCTATATATACCCACATCCGTTTCATTTTTGAAAACCATCAAATCTTCTTCCTCTCTTCTCTTCTTCTTGAAGCTTTATTTTTAAGCAAAAAAAATTCGATTATTTTTGTGAGACCGTCAGAAGGAAATCAAAGGGGTCCATACCTTCAAGATTTCAAAGGTATTTACGTTTTTATTAATTTTATGTTTATTTCATTTTGTTATATTAATTTTAATTGTTATTCTAATTAAATTATATTTAAATTAATTCATTAATTATATTTAGTTTTATTAATGAAATGATATTGTTATAAATAATTATAAATAATTAGTCATAATTAATTCGGTATAATTCATATATTTTTTGGTTTATCAATCAAATAAATTCCTGTCTGGATAAGAACAAGTAGAGGCAGCTCTGGCACAGATGTACCTAGTAGTGAAAACTCTGACAAGGAGTTTTGGGCTTGACCCGGGGTATCCTGGTACACGACAACGGGTCTTGCTGCACTCTTGGTATGACACTCCGAGGGGATATTTATTTGTTAATAATTAGATTTAATTAAAATATAAAAATAATTAAAAAAGATTTATTAAAATAAATAAATTTATTCAAATAACTAGCAAATAATTAAAATAAATAGCGATTTAATTCAAATAAATAAAATAATTAGCAAATAATTAAAATAATTAGCAAATAATTAAAATTGTAAGCAAATAATTAAAATAATTAGCTATTAAAATAAATAGATATTTAATTAGATTTATTCAAATAATTATCAAATAATTAAAATAAATAGCGATTTAATTAAAATAATTAATTAAAATAATTAGAAAATATTTAAAATAATTATCAAATAATTAAAATAATTATCAAATAAAATAAATAGTTATTTAATTCAAATAACTAGGAATTAAAATAATTAGTAAGTGATTAAAATAATTAGCAAGTGATTAAAATAATTAGCAAGTGATTAAAATAATTAGCAGGTGATTAAAATATTTGGCAAGTGATTAACATAATTAGCAAGTGATTAAAATAATTAGCAAGTGATTAAAATAATTAGCGATTTAATTAAAATAATTAGCGATTTCATTCAAATAATTAGCTATTTAATTCAAATAAATAATTAAAATAATTATCAAATAATTAAAATAATTAGAAAATAATTAATATAATTTAAATATAATTTAAATAATTTGAAAATAATTTAAATAAATAATTAAAATAATTAGCAAGCGATTTAATTCAAATGATTAAAATAATTGGCAACTAATTAAAATAATTAGCATGTGATTAAAATAATTAGCAAGTGATTAAAATAATTAGAAAGTGATTAAAATAATTAGGGATTTAATTAAAATAATAAGTAAATAATTAAAATAAATAGTGATTTAATTCAAATAATTAATTAAAATAACTAGCAAATAATTAAAATAATTAATTAAAATAATTATAAAATAATTAAAATAATTATCAAATAATATAAATAGCAATTTAATTCAAATAATTAGTAGAAAACATGATTGAACACTCGTTCAATGAAAAAACAAACGTGATTGACCACTCATCCAGCTCAATTCTCTTTTCATCTATGTGTTGACACTTGACAGGAAACTTCTGTCTCCACATGTAATATTTGCATTCCCTGTCAAAATCAACCTGCCAGTGAATGTGAATATTACATGTGGATATAGAAGTTTCCTGTCAATCGTTAACACATAGATGAAAAGATAATCGAGGTGGATGAGCGGTCAATCACGTTTGCTTTTCCATTGAACGAGTGGTTAATTACCTGGTCTCTGCATATCTTCCCATTACTAATTAGTAACATAATTATTATATAATTAGTATATAATTAGTAACATATGTTATTATTATATGATTAATATTTATGAAAAAATAATATTAAAATTTAGGTCATGTTTAATATAAATTTTCCGTCAGTCGTGTCCAATGTAAACTCTATAATTTTCTTTGCTTGGTTGATCACCTCGTAAGTAGCATTGCAATAAGATGATCCAAGTCATGTCATTCTCATCTATAAGAATCATATGACATGACCCTTTACTTACCATTGTTCCTTGAATATTTAAGGGATTAAATTTTTAAGGAAAATGATTCATGTAAAAGGTAATGTGAGAAGATTCTTTGAGACATGAACAACATGACTTGGGTCATCTTTTGCAACACTACTTGCAAGGTGATCAACTAAGTAAAGACAATTATATAGTTAACATTGTACAAAACTGACACAAAATTTTTATTGAGCATCACCTAAATATTAAATACCCTTTAAGATTTGAACATGTTAAGAATAGATCAAATCATGTTGTGAATAATTATCAGTAATTACCAATAATTAGTAATAACTACAGATGATTACCAATAATTAGTAATAATTATCGATAATTACCAATAATTAGCATGTAATGTTACTTAAAATTGTGTCGCTTGTAAATAGTGGTAATTATTAAGAAGTGGTTCTAATATCTTCTCTTTGGGAATTTTTCTAATATAATATTATTTAAAACTAGTATTGTTTTAATGTTTTGTATAAAAATATGGAACAAAGAAGTCGGAAATGGTCATTATTAGAAGACCGCGTATGGATAAATCAACTTAGAAATCCAAATCTTTCTGGTTTAAATCATGTATATATTGAGGGTGTAGATACTTTCTTATCATTTCCATCTTCAAATCCAGAATTTGTTTCAGAAGGTACAATAAAATATCCTTGTAAAAAATGTTCCCTAAGAACATTTGATACATTTGATAAAGTTGGGGGACATCTCTTGCATTTTTGTTTTCAACCGGATTATGTTTTTTGGTATCAACATGGTGAACGCAGTTCCAGAGAAGGTGATACTGACATGATTCCGGAAACATAATGTTTTCAAAATTTAATACATGATGTTGCAGGTCCATCTGTTCAACATACTGAAAATCAGGAAGATATTGATTCAACTCCTGAGTGGGAACCATCTGAATTTTATGAGTTACTGAGGTCTTCTGAGGATGCATTATATCTTGGTTGCAAGATAAGAATGTTAGAAGAAGTTGCAAAATTCATGGCTGTAATATCAGATAATGGAATTTCAAACAACTGTTTTGATTAGATATTTTCTTTGGATTAAACACTATTACCAGAAGGAAATGTTTCCCCTGCAAATTACTATTAAAGTAAGAGGCTGGTGAGGAATTTGGGAAATAGTTGTCAGAATATTCAAGAATGTTCAAATGATCTCATTTTATATTCTTGTGAAAATGAGTCGTTGGATAGTTGTCCCACATGTGGACAACCGAGGTATAAAGAAGCTCAACATGGGAAGTCTGGCCTGATTCCTGTAAAACAGTTGAGATATTTTCCGCTTACATCCAGACTGCAGCATTTATTCGTGTCTAAGAATACAACGAAAATGATTTCATGGCACAAAACGAATATTTCAACCAGTAAAAGCATGAATCATCCAACTGATGGTGATTCATGGAAACATTTTGATAGATTTCATCCATCATTTTATTTAGAAGATAGAAACGTGCGACTGGGTCATTCCACTTATGGTTTCTGTCCATTTGGATCTTATGGTAGTCAGTATTCATGTTGGCATGTCTTTATAACTCAGTACAATTTACCTCCATGGATGCTGATGAAGGAGACCAATATATTTTTGACCTTATTAATCCCAGGGCATCCGAAAATCAATATTGATGTATATTTGAAAACATTGATTGATTAATTAAATTTATTGTGGAGTACTGGTGTCAATACATATGATGTTGCTGCGAAACAGAATTTCATACTAATAGCATCATTGATGTGGATATATAGTGACTTCTAAACATATGTCATGTTATCTTTCTAGAGTACACATGGACCAAAATCATGTCCTTATTGTATGAGAGAGAAAAAAACATTTATGCTTTTCCATGGAAAAAATCTTGTTATTTTGAATGTCATCGTAGTTTTCTTCCAACAGATCTTCATTTTTGGAGGAACAAATCTCATTTTAGAAACGGTACAATTGAAAGATATGGACCTCCTAAAATGCTATCTGGTACGGAGTTAAAATCAGTTGTATTTTCAGTACCTCCCATCACATTTGGACCTACAATAAACAAACAGAAAATTTCTGGCTTTGGGAAAGGACACAATTGGATAAATCAGAGCATTTTTGGGATTTGCCATATTGGTCTAATTTGTTGGTCCGTCACATGCTGGATGTTATGCATATTGAGAACAACTGTTTTGATAATTTATTTCATACAGTTTTGCATACACCTGGTAAAAGCAAAGATAATGTAAAGGCATGATTAGATCTTGCTCAAATTTGCAGGTGCTCAGAACTCGAACTGTTTGAGAATGTCCAAACACAATGGTTAATGAAGCCTAAGAAACTTATACACTGTCCAAAGAAAGTCTATTATTATTTTGTCAGTGGATTGTAGATTTGAGACTTCCAGATGGATGTGCTTCTAATTTGGGTAGATGTGTAAAGAATGGTTATATTAGCAGAATAAAAAGTCATGATTGTAATGTTATAATGGAAAGACATATGCCAATTGGATTAAGAGGTCTGTTGAATTCCATGATTTGGGATTCTATAACAGACATCAAATTTTTTTCGAGACATTTGTGCAGTGATGGAAGATTACAATGTTCTAAGAAAACTTGAAAAAGATGTTATTATAATTATATGTAAACTAGAAAAACATATTTCCACCATCTTTCTTTGACTCAATGGAACATTTGATATTACATTTTCCACATGAAGCAATGTGTGGAGGTCCAGTAAAATTTCGATGGATGTACCCATTCAAAAGATGCATGCAGAAGTTGAAAAAAAGTACGTAACAAAGCATATGTTAATGGAGTTATTGCTGAAGCTTATTTGCAGGAAGAAATATCTTTTTTCTGCCCTTACTATTTTAAATCTGAGTATCCCTCAAAACACAACCACATGGTACGAAACGAGGGGAATGATGATGATGGAATAGAAAATCAATTATCAGTTTTTAATTAGTCAGATCTTGGTTTCAGTGGAGTTCATGAACGATGGCTTTCAGATGATGAACATCACAGAGCTCATACGTATATTCTGCTCAACTGTGAAGAGATGACATCATTTGTACTGTAAGTTCTTCTATCACTTATTCAGTAATTTATGTTACAATATGTAACTATATTTTTTTAGGTTATATAATAAAAATATCAAGAAAAAACTTCCACAAATTATAGCAGCTGATCTTGAAGAACGCCGGCAGAAAAAAGTTTCTCTATGGTTTCAAAAACTGGTAACATAAATTCTTCGTGTTTTAACTTCTCATTAAGTTTATTGTTTATTATATTGATAATTTTTTTACAAATTTTTAGGTGTCTCAACATGCTGATAAAATTGACAAACGTCTCTGTATATTGAGTAACCCACCCTAAAAATGGTTAAATCTTATAATGCATATGTGGTGAATAGATTTAGATTTCATACACGTGAATATGGGGAATAAAAAAATGAACAGTGGAATTTTCTTGAGAGGATCTCATCATAGAGAAAATGAAGTTGACTTTTATGGCATGCTATGTGAAATTATTGCACTCTGTTATCTAGGACAACATTACATAATGATGTTAAAATGTCGGTGGTTGGATACTGAGAGAGGAGTTCATGTTCATCATACTCATGGTATCATCGATATTAAATTTAAATGTCTTCTTGCAGAAAATGAACCATTTTTACTGGATCAATAGGCACATCAAGTCTATTATGCAAAGTACTGTGCTACGTCAAGAGACCTAAGTGATTGGTGGAGCATAATAAATATCAAAATTCGAGAAAATCAGTTTTCTCAAAGTGAATCATGTTTCACTAAAGTGCAAGGAATTGAAGTTTTTCAAGAGACTAATCAAAATCCATTTTTTTCACAAAGAAACATGAGTATCGATGATGACATCCCACAATTAACATTCTATGGTGACAATGATGTTAATGATGTCCCAAATGATTTTGAAATGGTAAGAGATGATGGAATTGAAACTCAAATGGATATCGATGATATGGAGGAGGAATATGAAGATGACATCGTCAGATATGAAGATGATGATGAAGGTGGACATTAATACAATTCAATGCTTGTTATATATAATCATAACTTATATATATGTATATATAATAATAATTTTTAATTATTTGCTAACAACATTCATTTTCAGATTCAGATGAACGATGAGATATTTCATCAGTTGTCGGAGGCTGACCTACCTTTGGATAAGGATGATTTCGGTTCATCTGACCCTCAGCCTACTGACACGTTAGGGAGCACGCGGAGGGGGCGTGGTCTTACACGACTGATGATCCCTGAACCCATCCTCGAGCGACATCCGCATCTTGGGTTCAATCCAAGCCCGTGGAGGTATGATAACTTGTGCATTTTATTAAGATTTAATTAATTTAATTACATAATAAATGTTCGATTATTTTTTTAACAGTTTTCCGCATATAGTAGTCAGACAAGGCTGTGCTATTTTGCACAACTATTTTTCTCAGCCATGGACAACGTGGGAACAGATTCCCGTTGATGCGTAGCAGGACATGTTCGGCCATTTGTTCGTACATAAATAAATAGTTCTTATTTTGATATTTATTTCATTTATAACATGATATTGTAAATTATTGGTAGGGTTTATGGTATCTGATCGATGATACCATGTGTAACGCCATCCACGAGGCATGAGAGGTGGTGATGCGTCAGTGATTACGTCAGTTTTTACAAAATTTAAGAAAAATGACCATGAAAAAAGCTGGAGTGACAGTGTTTGATGAGTCCTATAGAGCCCACCGACCAGAGTACATTTTATCCCACGTATGGGATGGATTATGGTCACACTGGCTGAGTGGTGGCTTTCAGAGGAGATCATCGTTGAGGAGGCAGAATCGGGGGAGACATGAGGTGACTCATCGAGCTGGGAGTCGTACATTCAGTACGTATAGACAACATCTGGTATGTACATTTTTTAAAAATATTTTATATAACTTTAAATATTAAGAGTTTATTTTATATTCTTATAGGGTGTCGAGCAGCCCGATATTACGGAGTTCGGCATATATCGGAAGATGTATAGTGATCCAGTTACTGGGGATATTAGAGGTGATCACCAACGTCAGATTGTGGTCAGTATTATTTGTTTTTCTGTTTGAAAATTAACTACATATAATATATTCACAATTTTAATTTCACATTGTAACTGAAGGAGTCATATGAGGCCGCGACGTCACAGACCCAGGTTGATGGTCAGTCCGAGACATCTGATCAGACCAGTGGCCATCATTTTGATGAGGTCTCATGGATGTAGGCTACCCTGTATGGCTTCAAGAAGGGCCGAGTAGTTGGTATCAGCTCTCAGTTGACTAATGCGGCTTATTATGGTAGTGCAGCGATGTCGGTGTCCAGCTTGAGAGGAGCTCATGCATCAAATTCCGCATCACATTATGAGGATCATTTGCGATCACAAACTGTGCTGATAGAGAGTCTCCGTAAGGAGAAAGAGGAAATGCATCAGAAGCAACAACAACATGAGGTGGAGCGCCGACGACAGCAGAATGAACACGAGAAGCAGATGAGTCGGTGGCAGCAGCAGCATCAGGAGCAGATGGAGTACATGCGTCTTCTGACAAATGCATTAGAGATAGAGTTTCCGCCACCGGCTCCTCTTGATCCTCCAGCCCCCCCTCCTTCGGACCAGGGACCAGCTCCCCCCATCCTTCGGACCAGGGACCAGCTCCCCCCCCTCCTTCGGACCAGTGATCTAATTTGATGTTATAATGTTTTTTGAATTTAAAATATGAATTATTTTCTATTTAATGTTTCTATCTTTTTTATATTGGTGTCAATGTTGCATTATTTAATTTATATTTATTTTTAATAGTTTATTATTTATTATTAGTATTATTTTTTAGTGTTTGTTTATTTTATTGATAATGATATTACTCTTACTATTTTATTATTTTTTATATTTTTTTGTGGAACATATTGATAAAAAATTATGATTTATTATTTATAAAAATTATGATTTATTATTAGTGTTATTCTTTTAATGTTTATATATATATATTTTTTTTCAAATATTGATAATTATCATATTTTAATTATTTTAATTATTTTAATAATATTAATAATATATTTTCATAAATATTAATAGTAATAATAACATTATTATATTATATTATATTATATTATTTCTATTATAGTATTAATATGATTGTTAATATTATTTAATATTATTCATATTTTATTATATTATGAATTTTAAATATATTTTAAATTATAATTAATTATAATGTTTTAAATATTGGAATTATTTTTTATTTTAATATTGGATTGAATTATAATTTTATTATTATTAAAATATATTTTCTATTATATTATTATTTCTAATTTTTATTTTTTTATACTTATTTCCGATGGGAATAAGGACCAGTCGCAAAAGGTATTTGCGTCAGGCCCGCTACAAATAGTTATTTCGAAATAACTATTTGCTGTGGGAGAAAAGGCCTGTCAGAAAAGGTATTTGCGATGGGACCATCACAAATAGGGTTTTTTGAAAAGGTATTTGTGGCAGGAATTGGAGCTTGTCGCAAAAGGTATTTGCAACGGGCCCGTTGTCAATAGTTATTTCGAAATAACAATTTGCGGTGGGCAAAGATACTCGTCATAAAAGTTCATTGCGACGGGCCCGTCGCAAATAGGTTTTTTTAAAACCCGAGAAGTATTCACGATTGTTATCTTTCCCGTCGCTATTAATATTATTAGCGACGGGCCGTCGCTAATAGTATTAATTGTGACACTATTTTCCGCGACGGTTTATTTACAACGGGATCCCATCGCAAATGGCTATTTGTGATGGGATCCCATCGCAAATACTCTGATTTCTTGTAGTGGCCTTTCACACCAATAACAACAAACATAGTCACTAACATGATGGACTGGTTCCTTTTTCAAGAAGTGATATCCACCGTTTCCCTTATAGAAATTCTCTAAGTGGTTCTTCCTACTATCATAATTTCCAACAATAGTTCTCCCCACTATAACCACATGTCTACATTTGGAGACCAATTTGTGGTTTTATTCTGTGACGAGGGCCTAATCTGTCACCTCAACATACCTCTTCAACAGAAATATATTTTCTCGGGATCTAATCTCATGCTAAAGTCCATCCAGAAAGCACCTTTTCACAAATACCACATCTTCTAATAAATTGAAAAAATGTTCCTATTCTATGAACTGATTGGTATAATCCATCACTAACAATGTTCCTTAAGTTAGTCTCATAAAATTCACAACATTGTTTTACAGCATGGTTTTTGGATTCTAATGTTTGAGAATCTTTTTACGAAAACATGTCTAGATCATGCCCCATACATGTTCAATCTAAACTAGGATATCACACCAAATATTTCCCTGGCCCCACAACATATAGGCCACTAACATTACTCAGTTCATAGGATATGTCTCTAGATGATCAAGAATTTTCTTGATAGACTCCATCTAGAAGGCTGGTTCCTTTGGTCCACCCTGTCCAGTAAAGTTTGGATGGAGCTACAGCTGAAACTCCGTAGTCATCTTAAATATACTCGGTGCAACCCACCCTAGGTATCTATCTATCATCTGACTAAAATAAGAATTCTTCTCATATAACTTCTCTCCCCTATTATCTGGAACCCCTGGTACCTCTTTCTCAAATATTGGGTGAGCGTTCTTTGCAACGTCCTCCTATCGGCCAACTTACACTCTCCTTCATGGTGGAATTTATCTATAATTCCAAATATAAACTATAGAACATAAACCAATGATATTTAGAAAAAGATATTAGACGGATCATCACTATATGTAAACACATAATTACACGCACATCTCCCAAACATGCTTTATCCTACCTGAATCACTACCTTCCACCATTTCTACCATATACTATGGGTAACACTGGATAACTAACTGACAATGTTACAAGCCTCACATTATGCACAATATCAAACTATTCCCATGCCACAACTTACATCAATTAATTTATAATTATATTACCAATAATTATCAAGGATAATACTTCATGTTTCATTTAGAATTTCCAACAATTTTTACCCATTTTTATTTTTTCATTAGACACATTTTTTCATCATTTTCAAGAAAATAAAATTCATTTTACCCTATATTCGCAACACACCTATACCATGTGTTTGTTTTCATACTATGATTCATGACTTTTATATACATACGTTCATATAATGTTTCATGGATGCACAACCTCATGCCATTCTGGTCATCAAAAAAATATCCTAAAACAATCACATCATATAACAAGTGTATCACCCAGTGGTGAAATATCATTAAATGTAACATCACACAACAATAACAACAATTCCCACCTAGGTGACATGGGTTTTACCTCATAAATGGGTTGGATAATCCAAATAAGGAGCTCATTTCGAGAGTCTGACACCATCCTTACCTTTTATTTACTATTCCTAAATAGGAAGTCACAAAAAACCTCATATGATACCACTTTGTAACATCCCCAACATGGAAGCCACTAAATCGGTGCCCCGAGATGTGTCCCCAAATGACCTCAAGCTCACCTCCCCATACGATAGAGGTTTAAGACAAGCAATGAGAGCCTAGGTTGTCCACATGGGGGAGACTATACCCACTTACCAGAGAGACACACAATAGATAACAAGCATAAATAGTGGAAACAAGTGAAAGATCCAATGAACATGCATAATTAACATATCCCAAAAGTGGGTACAATCCATAACCCAAGATAATCAGGGAATGTCTGGCTAAATAGTGCTCAAGAGAATAAATACAAAAATAAATATAATAGAGGAATCACCAAAACAACCCCCACTCCATGTCTGGAGCCTCATCCATGCATGTCCCATGCCCAAATCAACTCCATAGCATATGACCCTTTCCCTTATCCTGACCTACAATTTTGATGACAAATCGGGTATGCAATGACAGCCTGAGTAGGGTGGGAGTACAACACAGTCATCCAACCCCAAAAATGTCTAAAAAATATCCAATCTAATAGATAATGTAAGGAAGTATGATTAAATGGAATGTAAATAACGGAAAATTCAAGGGTCATTATTTGACAAGGTAAAATTATATCCTTTCAAGAATTTTCCCCTATTTCATACGTATACCATCTTCAATATGTAATTGAAATTCATCATGTTTCAACGGAATATGTATTCTCATAAAGTTAAAGGTTTTAGGAAAACAAATAAATTTCTCTAACTCACTAGGAATGAACCAATTTCATAATCAATAAATATCGCTTACCCTAGATCCTCAGTCTAGATAGTTACATTTAATAAAACCATTTTGGGAATAGATCATCAGTATAACTCCTCAACTTGTAAATTCATGGGTGGAGGTAGGGTATCACTCCAACCTAACCTATGGGAGGAACCTCAATAATTTATCTCACCACCAAGCCACGTATAGATTCTTATTCATTCATTCATCACATAAAAACCATATAAAAAATAACACCACTGATACATATTACAATCGTAATAAAATAAATAGTCTGGGGAATTAAAAATCATTTAATGACCTGTTAAAACATTTTCTATTTCCATAACTTATCCCATTTATCCAAATTACTATTTCCATAGCTATCTCACTTTTCACATCCAATTTTTCCCTTCAATCATCCCACTTCCCATACCATTTCCAATTTTTAAAAAATTACCAATATCAAATTTTCATTTCAATTTTACATATAAAAATTATCAAAAAGGGATTTACATTAACACACAATAACCTAGAACATACATTGTTAGTTTTTAGGCCCATAAAATATCCTCAAACCCCATGGGTGGCCCTACGTAGGTCCAATTATCATCAATGAATCTCATGGGGACCATTCTGGTTTCCATTCATCATTTGGACACTCACTATACCAATCCTTACCCAAGGAATCAAAATCACAACATAGAGTGAAAAATAATAAGGCCAAACAAGAACAAATCTATAACAAAAATATGGGATATAACTTGTAGACCACCTACATTGATTTTTTTGATGAACACACTCTCATACAAGGAACTATATTCAGATTCAAAGTTCTGTTGAAGCACCAACCTAGATGTCACTAGAAGAAGTGGTGTTTGAGCATTTTATAAGGATATGTGAGAATGATTCAAGCCCTAATTGAGAAAAGGAAACAAGGATAATAGTAGAATCACCCGGGCTACGATCCACAACGAACAATCCTCCAAATGGCCTAGGATTGAAAGAGATTCACCCTTTGGATGGTAAGGATTTCCAAGCTCACTTATAGGGTTTTAAGAGGAGGAGAGGAGGAAAATACCAAGTTAGACATGAAAGTCTACGGGTAGAATTATTGTAAAATTTTAAAACATTATAGGTGTGTATAGTTTACCCACACAGTTTTCCAATCCATGCACAGTCCATGCCCAAGAAACAATCCACGGGAAGATCAGTCACACAGTTACCTGGTGAGGCTGCATGATTTACTTAACCATACCCAAACCATGCACATTCCACTCTCCAAAATCACCCACCTCACAAAGTAACTTGGATAGCTCCATACTATTTTATCTATCGTGCAACATGCCCAGAAAGTTCCCTTTAACCTATTTCATGTCTCGATCCACCAAAACTCATTCGAGTATTCTCATGAAATTGGGGAACACTTATTTGACTAAAATAAAGGAATAAATAAAACATAAAAAATAAATACATTAAGAAGGATGATATGAGATCGTATACCACTACAAATCATATAAATTCATTATACCACAAGCCATTACAACCCATGAAAATACAAACATGGAAAGCTGTAACCACCTCGTTTGGATATATCTATGTACTACAAACTCAAGTTGTTACCACCCACACATAAATTTATAATAATTGATGATCCATCATAATTAAGTTTTTAGAAAACCCTATAAAATATTCAATTATAGCATGAAATACACAAACTCATGTCAATATCCAAATGGAGAGAAGGAGAGTGGGAGAATCCAACCATTCATTCCCTCCCCATCATAGATATTGGGGACCCACACCCCCAATGCATTGGTGTATTGGTTTCCCAACTGATTCATGTGGGGTTGCTTAGTAAATCATAAAATATAAATAATATCATGCACAACTACATTAATGGAATTTATCAGGTCTTAGACTCACCTGTCATTATCATCGTACAAGCCAAACTGCTCGCACAACCACGAAGTGCGTCTTATGAAATAACAACATAGTAAATTTTTCCATTAATTAATTAATTATAAATTAATTAATATTATTCCATATTTAGTTATTAATGATTAAAATTTAAATCATTTAATACAACTTGAAGCTGCAATATGATTTTTCTAGTTTATATTCTCATGTATTTCTTCATCACCTTCAGACACCATGAATCAATCCCATCCATTTATTAGCTCAATTATCAATTCTTAGTCATCTGGTTTCCCAATGACTCATCATACTCCACCACTTAATGAATACACTTATAGTGCATAATGTGAAACTACATTAATAAGTTGTGTAATGATCATATAAAAAACATTCAACTGTGTTACAATAAAACCACAATCAATAATGAAGTAAGTATCAATAAAAAATACATACCATGAACTTTTCTTGACTATTCTAGTTTTATTCCCACAATGTTATGTATATTACATTCCATCATGGCTTCAATAACATTGAAAATCATTATATATCAGGCTCTTAGCCTATTTCATTTAAAAGGTTTTCATCCAAAAAAATGTTTACAACAATACATCATATCACTGTAGGGATTTAATCACCCTAGATCACACAAACATATTAACTGTATGTTTCTTGTATAAAGAAAAAAGGCCCCATGGAAATGTAATCAAGTCGTTTAAGACTCTTACAATAAGGAAAATTCCTTTTAAGCCCCAAATAATTATTATTTATAATAAAAACATTTTTATTCCCTATTAAATTAAATGGTATTTTATACATAGGTTTTTTCAATAAAAAAAATATGGAAAATAACAAATAATACCTATAAGAAACAAGAAAAATTCACACATTATTTCTATGTTTAATGAATTCCAAGGTGAGTAAAATTTATTTTTATAATGTTTCTTCCATTTAATTTTATGAATATAATGGATTATATATTTTTTAATTGTTTAATGCAATTAACCCTAGATAAAAATAAACCAGATAATACATTTAAACATATATATCAAACTACCTAATAAAAACGTTAGGAAATATCAAGAAAACATAAACCACATATGATCAAAATTTGTGTCATTTATTTAATCCCCAATATAAAATATAAATTATCCTTAACATGAATTAATTCTCATTTAAATAAAAATATTAATATAAGTATGAAAATATTAATTATAATAATTTATTACAAAATTCAACACTACATCCTGAAATTGTCCTTTTCCTTACTCCTTGAAAATTTATAGAATTATAATAATTAGTATTTTATATGATATCCCATTAAATTAAATTGTTCAAATTATAATCAACAAAATTAGTAAAATTTGTAACCCCTTGATTTATATATTCTAAATATAAATGAATTTATCTATAACTTATTTATAACTCTATTCTTGAATTATTAACACATTTATATATTCAATACATGCTATAAATTCAACAGAATATTTATAAAATGGTAACATGGAATAATTATTCTTATAATTTTTCATATTCATAAATCATTAAATAAACATAATTCATATGATTCCATTCCAAAATTAATATCTAATTTATCTAAGGAAAGAAATTCTTGGAAATATCATAGATTTAACATAAAATAATATAGAGTTGAATAGTTCCCCTACCCAAAAGATGGTGATTTGTAGTAAAACTATCCATGAACGCGTTATAATATAGTGCTATTGGATATATTTTAGGAACCTCTTCCAAATCATCCCATTTAATTTCAAATTAAAAATAGATTCTATATTAATCTCCCTATATAACCCATTCAATATTTTTAATAAAAAGTAAGTTGAATGATTTATTCCAAAACACATAACAGATTAAAAAATGATAGATTTTCATTTAATTCTTCTATTTTTTTTGTCAAATCGTCATGAAAATCAAACTAAGGAGAAAAAAATGATTTTTATATTTAATATAAAACCCATAAATGACATATATTTTCAACTTAAGGGTAACATGGTTTTACCAATTTGTGAACGATCACCCTTATATGTGTATTAAAAACACACCTGAACATTAAGTGGTGAAGGATATACTAGTACTCTATATTTTGAAACTCACAACAACCTCTATACAACATTGAACTGTAATTATGTAAGGATTAACTAACCCTTTTGAAATAGAATAAAAATAGTGATTACCCTTATATGAACAAACATACCAACACACAAGAGGGTGATTTACCTAAGGGTAAATTAAAAATTATGATAATTGAATTTTCAAAAAATAAACCTATAAATTAAAAAAAATAAGGGTTGAAGATCCCCTAGACACCACTAAGGCTTTGGAAACCCATTTTATCCATTTTAGAGATATAGGACCTTACCCAATATAACTCTGAACCAATTCCTAGCCTCTAAAAATTAAAACAAGACTTCAAAGAAGAGAAAGGGGTATAAATAGCCACTATGTGAGAAACCTATCAAGGTTATCCTTTGATTACAACACCATAAACAAAACATGGTGTAAGAGTGCATAAAAAATAATCACATTATGAAAGATAATATAAATGAAAAACTTGTGTAGTGTTAAACGTAATTTCTCAATAATAATCAACTAATGAATAAAAACAACTTCGGATATTAAGGTCACATCTAGAACGCATGATGCCATGTTGTACCCTATAATCCACTGTATTTCCAAAGGATATGAACTAAAGGAATTAAATTCCTATGAAACTCCTTATCTGAATTATCTTGAATCTAAATAGGCCTTTCTTTGATGGTTTCACCATTTGAAACATCATGATCATCATAGTCAATGAAATGAGTATCATCATAAAGATATGATAAAATCTAAGAAACATGGAAGAAATCAGGAGTTTGATTCGTCTACAAGGGTTGTACTAACAAACACACCACTACACAAACAAAATAGAACACCTCTAAAGGTCTTACAAACATAATATAATTCATACATTGAATATTGATTCATAAATTCCTATGACATTGGTAAACCTTTAGAAACACATGTCATTGACTTCAACATCTAGATCCCTCCCTCGATAAACATATTAAGAATTATAATGATCTCGTGATGCATTAATTTTGTTACGGATCACCTATTTTAATTTACACCAATTTTATTCCAAGAATAGTTCAATCTATAACCTTGGTACTAGATAACAAAGATAAAAAGGGTAATCTACATATTATTTTAAATGGGATCATACCAATGGTATTGTCAAAACATTTATTATAATTAAACTCTAACTAGGGTAAGTGTGTCTCTAATGATCTTTTAAGATATTAAATGTATAAACACAACAGGTCCTCTAATGTCTCGATTATCATCTAGGTCTAACCATCTGTTAGGTTATGTAAATTTGTGAAATGGATTAATTGAGATCCAAAAGCATGATGGAGACCTCTCCACACCTTATATTTAAAACATGGATCATGATAAGGGATGATCATCTTTGCAAACCCATGAATCATCCCTATCTTATCGATATTATTCCTTAAGAAAACCTCCATTGATATTGACCCCTTAATCACTATAAAGTGAATTTAATTCATAAAAAGGTCCATAATGACCAATATAACATCATAAAAAAATCTGGGAAAATTAGTGGTGAAGTCCATTGATATTTCTACCCACGCCCACTAGGTAACATCAAGATTCTAGAGAAAACTATAATATTCTTACTTAAATACAACCATTATTTGAAATTGATTATGTCATATGGTTATATTTATAAACATATGATGTATCTTTAACATAGGTTATTCCCAAAAAATAACTCATAGTCTGTGAACACATCAAATAGGATGGATCGACCTCAAACTAGTATAGTAAACTCTAATGGGATTTGAAGCCTCTCAGCCTCGAGTCCCAATGAATGGTCTAAACTATCTAAAATTAAGAAGTTCATATATCCTCATTGAAATAAGGTGTTAACTAATATAAGAAAATGATAGGTTTTAACTCATACATCATCAGGATCACCTGAAACTATAAAAGGTAAATAATGAATCAGATCATGCCCTACTCAACGAACTCATTTTCCTAGTTGGAGAACATCTCCATAGTTTATCTCTAAATTCTATAAATAATGATGAGAAATATCATGGGACTACTCTATACCTTCTCAATTTCGTATATTCTAATTGAATACTATAATTCATTATTTCTATTACTTCATCGGCCGGTACATGTACAAAGGATGGGCGTGAAATGGCCCACCATCTACATGCTGAATGCTGAGGAAATACAAAAACCCTCAATTTAGATGTAAACAACCTTGAAAAGAGAAACAAACATGCCTGAACTACTATAAGGTTTATGAGAACTACCAAATATGGTGAAATGAGTTGAAGAAGGCTAACACCTATTATCGGTTGATTGGAAGTTATTCTTTTCCAAGAAAATAGAGAACTTTTGATGAAAACTATATTCTATATGAAATATTAGTGAGTCACATTGAATGATGATTCTATAAGATCAAAAGGAATCTCAATTATCTCTACCTTTATTATTTCCTCATAATATTTCTCAAAAAAATGGAATCCTAACAATGGGTATCTGTATGAAAATCCGACATGAAATGCCTCGGCATATCCTTCTAATTTTCTTGTAGGTTTAATTCATAATATAAGATATTATTACAGTGGATACTGATCACTTCAACATTGAAACTTCATTACAAAATTGTAAATATGTCCTCCCAATAATCCACAATATTAGTCAAAGATAGAATCTCAGTATGGAATCTATATTTGAACTAGTCTCATGAGAAACTGACTCCACAAAATACTTGTGGAAAACAAAAACCATTTATTAAATCCAAAACATAGTAATAAATAACATTTTTTGGTTTATTTATATATTTTTTTAAACCAAATTCATCATTGGATACAAGATTCAAATACAGGTGTAGATAATCATGATTCATTAACCTTCCTCGATTGGCTACTCTAAACGAATAATCTATTCTATTATCAGGTTTTGTAAACATAAAGGTCATTGCATAAAATTTGATGGACATAAAACATTATGCCCTATTTAGGATCCATTATTTACAACACACACAAATCTGAACTGATATTTTTCCCTTTGAAACCATGCATCCACAATACTTCATATCTCTAAACTCTACTCTATCTCTCAACAATCATTTTTATACCACTTCCTCAAGACTCCTTTTATATAAGGGCACCCTCTTGGGCCAAATATGAAGAAAGAGAGTTATTGACCCTAAAATTCCTCCTCCAGTAGGCCACGAGAAGAAATCTAGAACCTTTGGTATATTAAACACCTATATAGAAAGCATTTCAATCTATATAGATTAATGAAAAAGATATATAAGGAAAAAAACAACCAAAACCATATTTAAATAACTAATCGTTTCCAATACATAATGAAATTTCATACATAAACTAATACCACTATAAAGAAGACAATAATTCCCACAAAAATATGTAACAACACCCACAATGACCATATAACACCTAAACATACCCAAAATCTACTACCACCATGATCGATCACCATAAAACTCATATGTACCTAGAAAATAGTTTATATATACTTAGAGAGAGAATAATATTAATAATAAGTATGATCCTCCCCAAAACCGCTCATAAAAATGTAAAATAAGAAAAATATATCATAGTTAACTAGGAAATGAAACCAACGTTTCACCTAAACATGTTATTCTAGTTTCCCATCCTCACTATGACTCACTCACCATGTAACACATAAAAGTAAAAAAATATTTATCTAATATATATATATATATATATATAATTAAGGTACCCCACATCCAATTCCCCACTAGTTTATCACTCTTACTACCCAAAAAATCACAAATTTGTCTCATCCTTTCTATATTTTATATCATCCATGGTGTGATTCAGGCCTCAACATTACCTTCCATATCCATATATAGCCCCCAAATTATCATTTTGGCATTGTTCTATAAATATCCCTCACCATAATTATCTCATGTTGAACCATGTGTACTTTGAGATGCCATTATAGCCTTTGTAAATATATTACACCACAATCCATCATTTTGGATGAATTTACACCCAAGGTAATTTGTTACCACCCCTTTGAATAAATGTATTTTCTATAACCTCATTAAATTATGTCTCACACATAAATACATAGAAAATAGATATCCATCATATTTATTGAAGGAATAGACCATATATCATAATCCATTATATCTTGGAATATAACTACCCATATCTACACACAATGGGGGATTAAGGGAGAGGTAGAATATATCGATTTGTTCCCTCATAATTTTGGATTTTGGGGGAAATAGAACACAAATTATTTGGGTACCAATTTCCCTACTGATGCAGGTGTGATAGAATAAGAAATTTTAAATTTTAAATAATATCAATCAAAACAAAATTATGTGGAACTTCACAACCTTAGACTCATTTTCTACTATCATCACACAAAACACGAGACACCCAATACTAAGGACTAAGTATCTGGAAAGCATAAAAGCCTAAATATCAACATTAATAAATTAATCTTCCATTAATTCATATTATTATATTTTAAATTCAGCCAATATTATCATTTTTTCTTTTAATCCATGTATCGATGACCATATTAATTATCTATATTATAATCTCCAGTATGGCATCATCATCCATGAATTCTTTGATCTTAAACCATTCATTTATTATCTCAATTATCAAATCTTAATCATTTGTGTAATCTAGGAATCAGCCTAAGATACCACCTCAAGAATTGACTTGCATATTATAACATTAAAAATTGTTAATAAATTTGGAACAAATTATACAAATATAATTAAGTCACTCATACACTAATGAAACCTCAAATTATAGGTGTGTATCGATGAGAAATCTCCACTATAACATCATCCTAACTAACTAAGTGTTATTACCATAAAATTTTTCATCGTAAAATAATTCCCACCATTGCTAACATCAACCATCAATACATCCTAGGATTCAAGAACATTGCTCATGAAAGGTTCCCAAAAAAATTAAATAATAAATCAAATCATAATAAAGTTTTAATCACCCAAGATCACACATAAATATTAATTTTATTTTTTCCACACTATAAAAAAGGACCTAAGGACATGAAATTATTGGATTCATTCCTCCCAAAATAAGGAACCTTCTCATTAAAACCAAAAAAATTGTTATTTAGTAATAAACCATTTTAATTAAATCATAAATTGTCCAGTTAATTAGGAATAGGTTTTTTCAAAACAATTAAACCTATTAGAAATAGCTAATGATAAATATAATATAAAGAAATAGGCTTTATGCATTATTTATAAGTTTAATACATTCCAATGTAAAAATAACTATTCTTGTTATAGTAATTATATATTATTATATAATTATTACCATATTTACATTGTTTAATAGTTTCTTGTAATTATCTATTCTATAGATTCAAAAAAAAAATATACTAAAATACATATATTTATCACACTACATAATAAGAAATAAATTGTAGTATTAAAAAATATACTAATCGATATCAGAATCACAATAATTTATTTAATTAACAATTTGAAATATTAATTATCTTTAACATGTGATAATACCAATTTAAATTATGCAGTTTTTATAATTTTACAAATATATATTAACATAATTTTTTAAGCTATTTAACAAAACAGTCAATTATCCTTCTTCACCCTCATTGATAATTTAACACATTATTATTATTATTATTATTTGTGTAATATCATTAAATTCCATTATTTAATTACTACAAATCTTGTTTATAATATATATCACAGTGAAATTTCTATATTTTAAAGATAATTATAATTATCTAAAATATGAAATGCTTGTTCAAACACAATTCTTATATTATTAATATATTTAGATATTTATTACGTGTGATAAATTAAAGGGAATATTTTTAAAATAGTTGCATTCAACCATTCCTACTATCCTTTTTCTTATACGTATATCATTAAATAAATATTATACATCCATTTATTTTCCCAAATGATAATCTAATTATGGTTGAACGTATCTATTTAATTAAAGAATGCTAAATCATGGTAATTCTATTGATTTCCAAAAAAACTATTAGAAATCTAAACAGATCCCCCACCTAGTAGAAAGTGATTTACATGAATAATGTCTAATAATAATAGAGGGAATATAGTTTTCATATGTTTGAAAAAACAATGGAGATATTATAGGATTTGTAGAAGGACTATCAAATGTGAATGGTAAGGATTACAACACCCAATCTCATGAGAGAGTAATTAAATATAGTGGCAAAAACAGATTCTATGGTTTTAGAAAAGAACATATCATTCATAGATATATTTTAGGAATCTGTACAAAATATTATAATTCTATTTCATATTAAATTTTATTTCAATTTAAACCACCGTTGTGTCCCATTCAACACTCATAACAAATATTATGGTTATTGAT
Organism: Viscum album; assembly: GCA_963277665.1. Taxonomy (NCBI): domain Eukaryota; kingdom Viridiplantae; phylum Streptophyta; class Magnoliopsida; order Santalales; family Viscaceae; genus Viscum; species Viscum album. Next base: position 1,585,338,950 of record OY728128.1, on the reverse strand, counting down.
GTATTTCTAAACTCATAAAAGATTTTAAAAAATTTATTTTATTTTATTTTTCATATTTGTTTTGTTAAAAAAATGTTTTAATGGAACATGAAATGAAAAAAATAATTTTTATAAAAATTAATTTTTTTTATAGGCAACATATGCATATTGGATAAGTGAAAAATTATTTTACCCTTACTTTTATGGTTACCCAGATGTGGGTTCTACAAAACTATGTCAACCATTTTGTGGAGAAGGATATACCCTTATGTGATATTAGAATACTTGTGATCACCTTTACGTAGTGATGAATTAAAGTTACTAGAGGAAGAACAGACCCTTACACAATGGAAGGAAACCAAGGCAAACCCTTATGTGACCAAACTTACTTACATGCAGGGGATATGTAAGGGAAAATGAAAATTTAAGATAATTAAATTTTAGGGAAATAAAATTAAAAATTAAAAATAAATAAGGGTATGTATAAATTCTGAAAACCTATAAACCTCAAAAAACACAAAGGTTGGGTTTTATAAATTCTCAAGAATATAGATTATAAGTGTCAAACAATTGTTATCAAATAGAATATAATACAATACAAGAAATAAGAAAATTGTTCTTTGATAAAATACCACAAATTATACATCTCAAACACCTCAATTGGTCAAAACCCCAAAACCAAAACATAAGGAAATATATTATAAACCAAAATCACATCAAATAATAAAATCATAAATCATAAAACAATATATAGACATGCATAACATCTTAATAAGAATCAAATGATGCATAAAAAAATCTGTATATTGAATTTGAATATGTGAGTTCTACTTAAAAGATCTCTTCTCCATCCGGCTATTCCACCACCAAATATGAACTAATGAAAATACACACCCATATAGTGTATTCTCTTGGATAAAAAAATATCAATAGAAAATGTTTTGAAGGGCGTATCATCTTAAACATTCATCAAACCCCATTCGATAAATCGAGATTAATCATGAAGATGCCAATGATGTTATGAAACAAATAAGACATTATGAAATTGATTCATTTGTGGGGTTAGTTAAAACTAATATTCCACATCACCGACATGAGACATTACCTAATATTCAGGAAGGAATACAATCATGATTAAACTGACACATTCCATGGTGTGCAAACACCTTAAAAACTTGTGATCTTTGATGTCAAACTATAGAGGCATCTGATTATATTCAACATAAGACTTAAGATGACCAAACGATGCCTTTATTATCTCTATTACTACATGTACTTTCTCTATTATAATGTATATCAATTATGGTCTTGGATTAACAGACTCTTTGACCCCAGTAAATCATAATAGATATATGAAATGTCATCCTGAAAGTACATTGAATATGTCCATTTGAATAGTAGTGTGATAACTATTTTTATAATAGAACTCTAGCAAGGATAATTATTTCACCCACAATCCACCCAAATCTAGAATGAATGTACTCTCTATCTGGCCCTACATATGTGGAATAAAATTAGAGCTATGACATAATTGGGAGCCAAATGCATGTTAAATAACTCTCTACACCTGGAAGGTTAAAAAAGGATAATGATCAGATATGGTCATATTTGGAACACCATGAGTCCACACTATGTCCTCTAGATACTACCTCAACCAAACCTACAATGATCATGACACCATAATCTCTAATAAGTGACTTGACTTCATCAAATGGTCCAAAAATCAATCGTATAACATCATGTACTCCTTGAACTCTAAGAGAACATGTGATGAAGTCCATCCAGATGCCCTCCCACATCCACTGGGTAACATAATGTGGTTGCAGAAAACCAAAATAGCCTACAATGAATACAAATAATCTTTCTTTGGATGTATGTATATGGTTGTATCTATATACATTGGAAGTATCCCCAAGTGATGTACTATCCCAAAACAAACTCAAAATCACTATAAAAATAAATCAGTCTATATCAACCTCTAACTAGCTTAGTGTATTCCATGGGACCTCAAACCCACTCCACCTCAATTTCCTAAGCATGGAATATAGTAATATAAAAAAGGAGTTTGTATCTATTGATTCAAATAAGAAATAATCCTAATTAGTAGGTAGAAGGATGTTACCTTTCATGATATTACGATATTCTGGGGATTGAAATTCTAATGCATGTATCCGACAATGTCCATCTCTATATCATCTAAAATACTAATGAATTCTACTTCTATGGTTTCACTATACATGCTATCCCAAATAATGAGGGATATCATGGGGATGTTCATATGTCGAACCATCTAGTATAATAATTCAAAATAATAATTACATGTTTCAATAGCCTAATCTAGTATTTTTATAAAGGATGGAACTAAAATGGGCCACTAACAACATACTAATTATTTAGGAATACCATAAAATCATTCTTCTGATATCCATGACCTATATAAGTTAAAAACTGTATGCCTCATCCACTATATGAGGTATATGAACTATTAGATCCATTGAAACAAGTTGAAGAAAGTTAAAATCTTATCAATGCTTATAGAATTTTCCTATTCTTCTAACTACGAAACTGATTACTCTTAGTCTGAGATCTGATCTATGAAAATTAAAGGAAAAATTCATGGTGTGATGATTTGATCTTACCCAATTTCCTCTGAAGGATGTATTAAATCATTAGTACTTCATAAAATAACATCAAAATAAATTGGTTAACCAAGTAGAATATCACTTAATGAGAATACTACTCAATGTTCCAATCCCTAGCCTCCTTATTGGGTATATCATATGAAGAATATTGTAACAGGTTCTTATAACCGATGCAAAACTGATGAACATTGTAACTCCTCTATTAAATGGTATGGATTTTATAATAACAATATGACTTAGTGTTTAAAGATAGAAACATATACTTGAAGAGAATCTAGATCATATATAGTAAAACATCTATCTCATCACAATCCCCCAGGAAAAAAATCCACCACTTTGAGCTACCCCATAAAAATGTTCACAACTAATGAAATCCAATGATTCATTTGATCACAAATAAAATTGAATGTTATCTCAACCTCCTCTAACAAATTATCTATCTCTTGATCTAAAATATATCCCATGTACTTTTAAAAACCTTGGTGTTGAGACTTTCATAGTGTCATCCTATAAGTTCAATAATTTTTGTCTTTCAATATATGGGGACCCACTATAATACTTATTCTATAAATAAATGATAGGGATGTCAACCTCCTTCCAGGTTTAGAAAAGAAAAAACAAAATTATCACCTCAAACTAGGACATAGAAATTTTTTATATTTATTAATTCATTCATTTTAACTTTATTCACAACATGATACTTAAGTATACCATATGTGTAAAAAATTATGATATATGATCTTTACTGGGTCTCCACCCTACAAAAGAAAATGCATTTCATAAATTGTTTATAAAACATGATTCTCCTTATATCAGATCATAGGTGTCTATAAAATCCCATGACCCAGCTAGTCTACCATATTTAATACATACAATATTCCAAGATGATTATATTTTCCTCTAAAATTAATTCATCGCCACTCATAACTAACTTCATACCCCATCCTATCCCTCAACAATCAGCTTTGATGCCACTCTATCATTAACCACTTTATCTTAAGGTACCCATCTGTTTTAGGAAATGAGTAATGAGAGATGAATACTCCAAAATACCTCCTCCAATAAGAAATTGGTCATTGAGTTGCTCCAAGGGTATATCAATCACACACAGAAATGTAATTACCTTATGTATAGTTTAAGGGATAAGAGACAAAAGGAAAAACCAACAAACACACTGAATAATTAAAGAGGAAATCCAAATGTATAATGCAATGACATAAATAAATTGATCCTTATTGAAAGAAAACATCATGTATTAAAATTAATCCTTGGTAGGAATCATGATGTTCCTACATCTCCTAAACAATACCTCAATATTTAACCTATTAGATTGATCATCAACTGACTCCTGTAAGAATGAAAAAAATTTATATATACATTGGGTGAGTATAATGTGTACACATAGTAGGACTCACTCTCAATCCTATAATGAAAAATAATAAAGATGGAAATTAAATCTCAGTTAATAAATAAATGAAACTATCTCATCAACTAAATTGGTAATAATAGTTTCTCATAATGACCATGGATCTATCACCACATAATGCATAAAATTACGAGCTTTTTTCTCAAACACACACACAAATATATATATATATATATATATATATATATATAATTAAGGTAACCCACTTCCACTTCCACATGGGTTTCTATATATCATGTCCCAATGAATCACATATTGTGAACATCCCTTCCTAAATTAATGTCATCCTTAATGTGTGTCAGCCCTAACATATATTGTATTTTTAACTTTCTAAATACCAATTATTAAAAAAGATCTTTAATGTTTCTAATTATCTCATTTAAATGATTTGGTGTTAGACTTGATGAAATAATGTTATAATATTGAAATAACATTATAAGATCTTTAAAAAGTTCTTGAGGTACTTATTTAACTCTGGGAGTGAAGTAACATGGTCACTAGAATGACCTTTATGGATGTGGAGGAGACACATATTAATGATCAATAATGATGGTAGTATTGGTAGCCATTGTAATGGATATTGTTTTTTTATCCCAGATGTGGCCCATCAGTTACCCTATGAAATCGAACCATCTTGATGGTAAGGATATATAGCAGAACCCCTTGGAAAATATACTCAATAACCATTTAGTGAGAGATAAATGGCTATCTAGTGGCTACAACAAGATTTTGGATAGTAGTATGTAGTCCATCAGCTTCCTAGTGGGGGATACTAGGAATCTAGTGGTGTTGAAGTTAAAAATATAAAGAATTTAATTAAAGTCAAATTGCAATAATTATGGTATTATTTTGGCTCAATTCACTTGATGAATTATATAAGGTTGTCAAACCATTTTTAGGCTACAAAGAAACCTCTTGGTGGCATTGGAAACTCACATTCTCATCCTTTCCCCATTGCCTATGGGCTATGATTTATAAATTTCCATTAATCTATCTATTTTTCCAATGTTCTTCATAATATAATTTAGAGTGTGTTCTTATTGTAAAAATATACCCACTATCATATTTTTTATCACACTCTCCTAGATTCTCATCATATTCATTTGATAGAATTAGACTATACTAAAGAACGATTGCCTTTAACTATCCCTCCTTCTTATAAATTATAATATTATTGGTGATCACTACCTTTAAAGGGAGGGAGTTAGGTCTTTCTCAATAATCACTAAATAGAAAAAAAAAATTCTAATATACATTTCCTACTATACAAGTTAAATATATAACATCTATAGTAATTTTTTATTCTTGTTACAACATAAAAATAATGACCATTTTGGTATCCTAGATACTATAAATAAATTTCGAATATTTGGAGGTTTGATTTTATAAATAATATAAGGGCATGAAGGGGTGAATTATAGTTTGGAAATAAGACATGAAATTTTCATCCACTTCAATTATTAGGTTTCTTGATTTTCAGTATTATCGATAAATTTAAATATTAGTATTTGTTTGAATTATTTGTGGTCTCAAGGATCAATGTAATTGAAATATATACTACATTGAAATATATTTTAACTAATGAAATTAAATTATCAGTATTTTAAACTATCGATAAATGTGGAAAAGTAGTTTGAAATTAAAATATGTAAATTATATTAGCTAAGGCAGGAACTAACAATACTAAAATTCAGAAAAGAATGCAACTGATTTTTAGTAATAAAATATAGGGAATTATATAGAAAATAAAATACTACATTAATGGATATTTATGAAATCCATAATTTTAATCCAAAGTGAAAGATATATCTTATTAAATTGATATGTTGTATCAATAAATTTAAATCTAGAGTAAGTTATCCTTGATTTTATACCTATTATAAAGTCTATCTATCTATTCCAAGATGCCCTCATGTATCCAATAAAGTACAATCTCACTTACAAGTGTTATAAGTGCCTGAGCATAGTCTTCCTAGCTATATAATTTACTGATCATAAGATAATATTTTGAATCCTCAGATCCTATAAACCCTTGATCACATAGGATCAATCAAAGAGTAAATAAAATATAAATATCGATATCTTAACAAGTACAACCTCACACATTGGTATCTCTTAGTATAAATATATAAAAAAGTGACACTAATCAGAAGTAATACTGATCCGAAGTGATCCCAAAAACTAATTGAAATCTATTTAAATGAATAAAAACATTTAAAATACTTGATTTTCATAAATTCATAAATTCATAAATTCATACATATGATTCCTAAGGTTGGAAATAATTTATAGGAAATGTTTTAATAAACACCAATATTCAATTTCTATAAAACATAAGATCAATTTAAACAACATCTGTAGAAAATTATTTAGCATGTTTCTTCGTATGCCAATGGGTTAGTTATTTATCACTACCACAATTCTAAATATAATTCAATTAACAAAATATTGTAACATTATATCATAATATAGTAATAAATCAAATTGGATTTACATTTTATAGAAAACAAAATATAATTCTTCAAAAACATAAGAACAGAAATTAAAAAATAAATCAGAAAATATTAATATAACAAATGTTATGACTTTAAAAATATGGAAATAAGTAACTAATTTATTGAAAAAACGCCACAAATATCTAACCCATTTTGGAAAAAACAAGACAAAAAATAATATTTAAATATCGGAAATTAAAATATAAATAAATATCCATGTGGTCCTCATGATATGGAATTTTCCATTTTTATTTTGATATAAATATTGAAGAACTTTATTAGTGAATGGAAAAAATAATCTACCAAACAATCTCCCTTTTAAAAAATCATAACATTAGTATATTCATAATATAGTTGAAAATTTCTCATACTATTTACATAATAATAATTTTAATTGATAGGAAATTATAATATCATCAAAACAATAAGATAAAAAAACAAAACTATATGGAATTTGAGTTTTTTATATTTATAACCATTTGTAATTAAAAAAAGCAAAACGTGAGTGATAAATAAAAAAATTATAAATTTAGTTCAATTTTTGAATTGTTTGATCATCTATTTTGGAATGCTTTTAAACTTTTTCTTCTCTTCATCGCTTCATGAAAAACCATTTACAATGTTTGATGTAATAAAATATTTTTACCCCAATTATTTTTTATCAATTCCTACCAATATGAATATATATTCTTATAAAGTGATTAAAACTTCAATATAACTTTATCCACCAGTCTTATATATATTATATGAAATCACCTTATAATAAAAGTATGATTTTGTTTGATAATAATTTAAAATTTAACTTATTCACAAATGATTATAAATAATTATTTTGTAGAATATGGGTCCCCTAATACTTTTTCAAAAGAAAACATTAATATTGAGTGATGTTTTTTTAATATTATATAGATAAAATTTCTTAAGTTTGATTTTGATAAGAAAATATTTTAGATAACATAATATATATATATATATATATATATATATATATATAACTTGAATATGAAAGACTCTTGATAGAGTAGTCCATATATACATTCAATAATTTATTTCAAAAAAAAAATATTTGATGTATGAATGGTTCTCATATATTTATAAATAGGAAGAAGAAAAAATAATATGTAATATATATTATCTTATGAATTAAAATTATAATTTATTTGAATGAAAAAGAAAAATTTTTCTTTTAAAATTTTATTTAAAAAACATCTCATTTGAAAATAAATTTGGCACATTATATGAAAAAATTTAATATCTCCACAAAATTAATCAATAATATCAAATAAATAATAAAAGATAAATTTAAAGAAGATGAACCGTCTTGAAGTTATCTTTTATAAATAACTGATGATCTTTTAATTTCAAGTATGGTTCAAGAAAATATTAAAATACATTTAAATATTTTATAGAAATTTTTTTAAAATATCATATTTTAAAAAATATAAATTAGAAAATCTGGTAGATTTCAAAATAAATTATGTTTTAATAAACATATTTAATTTTAAATTAAGATATTTTATGAAAATCATATATTTGGAAAACATATAAATATTAAAAAAATATATAAATTTTAAATTAAGGAAAATTAGGAAATATTTCCCTATTTTTACTAGAGGAGTTTTTACTATAAGGAAATAGTTATAACATGATGTGGATAAATGAACACATAATATTAATCATCTCAAACATATATTTAATTAATTTGAATCTATGAGATGTAAAAGGTTTGGTAAAAATTTCATCATGTTTATTTTTTTGTTCAAATAATGTCAAGAAAGCTATTAACTATTATCATAGAGTGTTGAAGAATCTGTTTAACATTTTATATAGTTAGAAAATAAAATAATAAGGTAGTTTTCTCTATAAATAACTCTATGAGTTCCTAAAATATTAGATATTAAAAATAAGTAATTTTTAGTTTCATTATAATTTTTTTTTCCTTTTCAAATAGAGATATTAGGCTATTTATTTTCTTCATCTTAAAATATAATAAAGTATTATTAACTTTATGGTTTACATAATATTCATTTCTTATTTCCTGAGAAAATACAACACAATCCTTATATGAAATAATTTAGTTCCCAATGTACATGATAATGTATTTAACTATATTATTAATAATTTATGATTTTACATGATCATTTTTACAATAATAATTAATTCAGAAAAATGGATTTATATTCAGATTAAATGGTCATTTGTTTGAACTACTACTGTTTCCATAAAAAAGATCATTCCATTACATGCATAGTTATTTTTTAGAAAATGAGTTGTAAAAATGAATGACTAAAAAAATAAAATATTCAATTTTTCAAAAATAAATCTCAAATTTTAGGTAAATACCAGATATGATACCATTTTTTAGAGGTGTGATTGTAAAAATAACAAAAGTGGGGAACAATTTGAGATTATATATTAAACATAAAATTTTCATCCACTACAACTATTTTATTGATCAGTTTTTTATATTATCAATAAATTGAAATATTAATTGTTTTCTCAAAGTAATAATTCTCTCCAGCATCAAAGTAATTGCAATATATAATTTATTAGAATACCATATTCAAAGTGGAAATTAAATGAACAATATTTTAAGCTACTGATGAAAGTGTTAAAGCTGTAGAAATGTATATTTTTAGAATTTTAAAAATTGAAAAATAAATTTTCTAAACTTAAATTGTGAAATGAATACAACATATGTATAATAACAAAATGGAATAAAATAGTTAGTAAACCAAATAATACTTTGAATTATATTTATTAAAACCTAAAAAATTTCAAAAATTGAGAGGTTGATATGTAAACTTGATCTACGATACACATGAATTTAAACATATTATAATGTAGACATGATTTTCTACCAATGAGATGGTTTATCTTATTATTCCTATAATCCATTTACTATTCATATCGATAGAACCACACTTCCATGTTCCAAAAGTTTCAATGATCCATCTTCTTTGAAATGGTATACCTCAATCCAGAAATTATATTTTCTATCATCCTATCCACAGAAGACCTCAGTCACATTGGATGAGAATAAGAATAATTAAAACTGAAAAACTGAGAGATTTACCAAGAAGACCTCACCAAATAATATATCTTTGTGGAAAAAATAATAATGAAAATAAATTACACTGATACGAAGCTATCATAGAAATAAGAAATTGCGAAGCATCAAAATAGTTATAAAATTTTATAATCCTTGGTTTTTTAAATGCATACTATCATCAATTTATACATATGATTCTTGAGGTTAAGTTATACTTATAAACTCTATTACAACAAAATCTAATTGTCAAATTACAAAAAACTCATGGTATGTTGAAACAACATCAATGTCAACTTATTTAGCATTTTGCTTCATCTACTGATAAGTTAGAAAAGAACTACTCTGATGCTTCTTAATACAGTTGATATAATATAATATTAATACATGAGATCACTGGATTTTTTTAAATCAAATTTTATTTCAAGTATTTTATTTATTTAAAAATAAATCTATAAAATCATAAGAATAGAAACAGTAACATACATTATATAATTATAATATAAAGCGCATTATGATTTCCAAAATAGAGAAAGAAGAGAGTCATCAATCTTAAAAACTCACTAATATGGACTAGTATATTAATCCTTAGATCCATTTAGGTGGTAAACATAGGGGGTCTTCTAGAGTTAAATTTTTAAATTCCTGGCCAAAATTTGTAAAATATTTAATTTCCACATTTTAATTTATTTTTCACTTTATTTCAGTTAATTAATCAATCATTAAATATATTAATATTAATAATCATTTATTTTATGATTTTATATTTATTTTATTATTCCACTTATATAATTAGTACAGTTATTTTTTAATCATTAAATACTGGTTTATTTGTAGGAATTATTTTCTTTAAAATATTTAATTGGTTTTTATTATCCTCAATCTATATTGAAATTATATTTTAGTTTTTATTTTTATAAATTATTTTCATTAATTTTTCAATGGTAAATTCACTACAAACCATTTTACTACACTTTAACCTACATTTGGATACACATGGAACCTGAATTTATTTCGAAATGTTTTTTTTATTTTTTTAACAAAATTTTTACTAGTTTTTCAAGAAACAAACTTTTTATAAATTGGGTTTTAAAAAACCAATGGTGCTCTCAAAAGAAAACTATTTGGTTCAAGATCCCCTTTTTTATGGTAATAATTATTTTTATTAAAAATATCACATATTATTATTCCTTAGATGTGTTGGATTTCCCATTTCAAAAATATATTTCATGTTTATACTGTAATTTTTAAAAATTAATATAACTAGACAACGATGATATATCAATTTTTTAGATCAATGAATTCCTTACATTCAGGATTTGATGAAAAAATATTTAATTGAATTTATATATGAAAAAATTTCTCATCAAATTTTAATACTTATAGAAGTAATTAATGAAATAATAGAAAATCTCAATGATATAATAATAGTTAATTTTAGATAAGACTATGAGATTTTTTAATTTCCTTTTATTGAATATTTTATTAAAATGTTTAATCGATTCACTCTTATCAATAACAGAAAAAATAATATTGGTGATTCTATTCCTATATATATTTTATTCAATAAAATAATTATTTATATTTTTAATAAACTATGAACCCAAATTCACCATGATCTAAGAAGATAAATTCATATTAAACATGGAATTTGATGTTCTCATTGGATCTATAATAACATATGTTATAACAATGAGAAGGAACAATGAGAAGAAGGAAAATGAAATCAAAAAACTAAAAATAAAATTTCATTCAATAAAATCAATGAGGACACATTAAAAAGAGACATTGATATTTCTCATTTTTCCATGAAGGTGAATTATTACATGAAAAAAATACAATTTCATATCTTGAAAAACAAAAATAATGACACGGACGTTGCATTATTCAGTTGAAAAAAATAAGGGCCACATCAATAGTGATTTTTACATGACAAAATAAGAAGAAGAAATGTAATAAGTTTCCAAAGGCATCAAATTCAATTGTTATAGAGTACACACTGTCAACATATAAATCATGCGATGAAATTAAAAATTCCCTAATAGAAAAAATCAAAGTATGTGAAGATGAAAATTATTCATGTTTTAGTCCTTAAACATTCATCTCTTCCATATACTCTTTAGCTTATCAATATATTATTTATTATCAAGATTAACTTCATAATGGTTTTGGTGAGAATGTTTCAATATTTAAATATCATAAATATAATTACCACATTTATGTTTTTGAAAAGAGATCAATTGTAAATGATAAAAGTTTATTTTGGTTTTAAAATAAATTAATAAACATATTTTAATAATTTGTAATCTAAAATTAATAATCTTAAAAACTATTTACCCATGTAAAAAAAGTCATTGATAATATATTTTGATCTCAAAATGTTGTTAAAAATAATTCAATGATTAGTTTTTTAAAACAACATGGTTTTCCAAAGAATTCTAAAAAGACATATTTAGGAATGGAACTTCCAAAAATAAATTTTATAATTATTATAGAAAATTTGGGAATCATGTTTATGAAAGGAATTATAAAATTGAAAATATGGTCGTCCGGTGAGTATTAATCTTACATATAATATTTCTAATGGAAAACTTGTTCTAAAAATATTTATATTCCAAATAGTCTATTGGATAAATGAATTTTACCCTTAATATGGGTACCAAAACAATTAGACTCTTAAAATTTTCAAGGAAAATGTTCTTTGTATTAAAACCCAAGAATATACATAGTATATGGATAATTGGTGGATGAGGCACAAGTGTGGGGATATTTCTGAATTTAATCATCTCCAAGATTTTAACGAAGGACATATCAAATTTAGTGATGATTTAGAAGGTAAAATTATTGGTATGGGTATGAATAGTTTATCATAATCTAATAAACATGAATATATTATATTTGATAATTTATTAAATAAATAATTTCTATGTATTTATCAATTATGTGACAGTGGTTTGAAAATTAATTTTAAAAATTATTTTAAGGTCCTTGATTCTAAACAAAAAATTTTATTTATCATATCTTGGTTTTAAAATTCCTATATTATCGAATTAAAATCTTTTAAATTTCAAAATTTTTGGTCTTTAAGTTAACAATATAGGGAATCATGGCATTGGAATCGATGGTTTTTTCATTCTAACAATAAATTTCTTGTCATGATCAATTGTAACTGACTAGTTTGAGATTTACTAAAATTTTATTTCAAGGATAAAATATATTATAATCCTTTAGAATTATGTAAGAAAAAATCCAATTTTTTATTAATTTTTCTTATTTTAAATCCTTAGAAATAGTTCACCTTGAACTATTTATAATAAATCATGTTTCTTGTATCATAGTAAATCTTACACATTTGTAATTATCGACAAGTATACGATATTTACACCAGTTTGCTTCTACGCTCATAAGGATGAATCATTGAAAGTATTTATCAAAATTTCCAGGAATGTTGAAAATGAAAAAGTAAACAAAGCCATTTCTTTTAGAAATGATCATGGTAGATAATTTTGGAAAATATATTTTTATGAGATTTTTTTCAATGTTTTCATTTTTTGTTCTAAACTCTAGGAACAAATCAATAAAATAGGGTATTGAAAGGATAATTGTTCCCATATATGAAATGTTCAATATGGCCTTGAAAGTGTTTAAGAACCCTTATTTATTTTTGGACATTTTAGTGAATAGAAATTTCTTTATCCTTAACCATGTACCCGTAAGACCTATCTTTGGAAGAAACCTTATGAACATTGGAAAGGTAAAATTATGAAAGTTATATTCTTTAATGTATTTTGATGTAAATTATTTATCATTAATAGTTTTTATAATATATGAATGTTTGAATCCAAATATGATGAAAGTATTTTTATTAGGTACTCAAATTCATGTGAATAACAAATAATCTTCAATAAGAGGACTAGAACCTTAGAATAGTTAAGTTACATTAAATTTGATGAGAATGTTGCTAAATTAATTCCATAAGTTGATAATGATGTTGACCGTCCTAGTTTTACCTTGAAAAAATCAATATTATAAGGAAATTAGAAATCATTAAGAACCCCTTCTATTAATTTATCCAAATCTTGGCTTCAATATAAAGACCATACCCTTGTAAATTTTATCGAATAATTTCAATTTGAATGTCATATTAGAGGGTCATTCTTAAATGAGGTTAAATGTCATGATTTTCTGGATTCACATATACCTAAATCCCTTTAAGATGCTATTAATGATGAGAATTTTATACTTTCCAAAATATAGGATTTAAACCAATTTCATATAAATAAAAACTGGACTCTTCATGAATGTCCAAATAAAAATCTTATTATTATCACCATGTTGGGTTTTCCAAACAAACTCAACTAAAAAAGAATATTCATTCATACCAGGGATCTATTTTTTGTTCAATGCTATAATTAAGAAGATTATGTTGATTATATTTAAACCTTTTGAACTATTTCTCATGTAGAATACAATATAATTTTATTAGATATTACAACTCCGATCAATTATAAACCTTTACAAATGGATGGAAAATATTTTTTTCTAAATGGTTTTGTTCAAGAGATATGTTTTTGTTTCAAAAAACGATTATAAAAAACATAAATTCCCAAATGATATTTTAAAGATAATTAAATATATTTATTGTTAAAAAAGGACCATCAGGCTTGATATGAGTGGTTAACTAAATTCCATTTTCAAATTATTTCAAAATGGGAAAATTTCAATCCACTCTTGTTTTATGTTTCTCTAAATTAATTATTAATTGTTCAGAATTATGTTGATGATGTTATTTTCAGCTCAATTGAATATCTAATTTGTAATAAATCATCATATTTGAGGTGTAAAGAGTTTGAAATGTGTTTTATAGGGTAAGTCAAATTATTATTTGGTTTTCAACCCCATAGAATTCTAATGGATCCTTTTATAACAATATTAAATACGCTAATAAAATTTTATAGAAGTATTACATTTTTCAGGGTTAGGAAACTAAAATAGTAATGAGTACAATAAATAGGCTATAGTTGGATGAAGAAATTTTTTTTCTGACAATAATATTTATAGATGAATGATATGAAAATTAGTTAACCTTACAAAAGTGAAGAATAAAATCATGCGTTTTAGATTACTTTTTTTTACATTTTAATCAATTCCAATAGAATATCATTTAAATGACTACATGATAATTTTTCACAATTTTAATGGAACTAAAAAATGGTTTATATTATCCTATGGAAATTTAATTTGAACTTGTTTTTCAGATGCTAATTTTATGGGATTACAATGAGATATAAAAATTACTAGTGTAAATTTCTATGTACTTTGAAAATACCTGACACTTATAGTTGTAATAATAATTATTTTTACCATTTATATATCTGAAGTGGAATACAAAACCACTAGGAGTTATATTTCTCAAATTACATGGATGAAAAATTATCCCATATAATACAGCTTATCCTATTATCTTGTCCCAACCAAGAATGACAAAACTAGTGTAATTAATATCTCAAAAAATTCCATCTAGTAGTCTCACACTATACACATTGATTCGGGACACACATTTTTCAAGATAACCTTCCAAAAAGTAATATTATTCATTAATTGTTTTGTAAAAACCTTCTACATGTTGATATATTCTCTAAAAACATTCTTATTGATCGCATTGAATTCATTAAAGGTGAGCTGGTTATGATTAGAATTGTGATAATTATCTTTTAACCAAGGAAATCATGGTAAAATTTTCAATCTAATGAAAAAAATTCAATGATTTTTCAAAATAATTTATTATAATCATTTTAAAAAAATGTTTTCAGATTTATTTATAATTTTTGTAAAGTGTGTATGATACTCTATGAAATACATTCCCAGCTAGATACAATATAGTAGATGTGGTTTCAGAGAAGACTCCCCTATAGGTTTTTATCTCAAAAAGGTATGGTTTAATTTTTAATATAATATTCACCCTAACCATGAGTAGTTTTCCTTTAATTCAAACCTAGTTTAACCATTCAGTAGAATTTGATATCGTTTATGGACAAAATATTTTCTAACCCATAATCAAATAATGAAGTTTCTATTAAATCCTTAATTTATTTATTTATTTTTATTGATTGTCTCCTCAAAATTTAATAAGAATTATTTTAGGGGGACATAGTCATGTATATAAAAAATGATTCTAGAAGAGACCCTTTTTATATTAATTACTTTTAAAGATATATCATAGTACAGATCATATTGAAAAACATATTCAATGTTTTGTTTATCTAATGAGTTGTGTTATGAAATGAATTTTTTTCATTTATCTTGATTCTATTTAAATATAACTATCTATAAATTTTCTTGTTTTGTAAATCTAATAAAAAATTTATTTTTTCTTATCTTTATGGATCATTAATAATGATAAAATTAATTTTAAATATTATTTCTTTTAATTACTCTACCCCTATTCATGAATTTATTTAAATAATAACTATTGGGGGGGTTATGTCAATAAGAGTAATTCTTTTAAAGGTGGGGAAATCATGGTAATTATAGGAATATCCTATAATTTTTATTATTGTTATCATATATTTATGGGGAGAAGAGAGAAAAATTATTATGGAAGTGAAATAATGATGTTTCTATTTTGGAAAAAAGTATTAATTTATTTTTAATATTATCTTGAATAACGTGTTATATTTTAGTTTTATTTCAACAAATATTCAAGTGTTTTTTGTGATTAAAAACGGATCTTGTTGTAATTATCAAATTAAAATTTTTTAATGATAAAAACACTATTTAAAGGGTATATTGATTTCATCTAAGTGATTAGCTATTAGACTGGATGAAATTATGTCTTAATCTTGAAAAAAATTGATGTATATTTAAAGTGGTTGAGATGGAGTTAATGAACCCATGGATTTGAGGCCCTATATCCTTATAGAGACATTTAAGAATGTAGACGAGATACATGTTGATGTTAAAAAAAATAGAAAACATTGGCTAGTCAGATCAGTGACACTGTCCAACTAGTGGAAATGATAGTGGGATCCCCTTATGTTATATGTCCGCCAGATACTCAATAGGGAAGCACTACCTAGCTGTGGTGTATAGATATTGTCACACCTTGAATAATATGCTCACTAGTAAACGATTTGTAGCTCACCATTAATCATGTGGGTTAAAAAGGATTCCTTAAAGCAGAAGGTAGTACTCCAGCTCCTCGATGGAGGCAACTGGGTACCTAGTGGTGTCGGGTTATCTTCTTGAGGACTGCATTTAATGATGGATAAATTGAATTAATTGCATTACTCCACAGATTCAATGCCCTCAATGAATTCTATCAGGTTTAAAAAGATTTAAATGGTTATAAATATACCTTTTAGTGTCCATAAAAACTTAACATCTTATCTATTATCCAAAACAAACATGGTATGATCCCCAAATATCACATAAAATCTCTTTTTGCAATGTTAGACCTTATTTAATTTTGAGTTGTTTCTTATTGTAAAATTATTCTCCCCCAATATATTTTTTAATTTTCCCAAAGTTTCTCTTGCAATTTTTTTGGGAGACTCTATACTAGACTAAACCGTGATTGATTTAAGAAATCATTCCTTCTTCTTCTTTCTGATTTTATAAGTTCTCAAGACCATTAAAGTTAGGGAATTAAAATTTATTTCCATGACTTCTAAAAGGAGTGAGAATATTTTTCTTTGAGATTTCTAGAAATAATAATTAAGAAACTATTGTTGATTGCAATTCTTGTTTATTTTTATAACCGAAATAGAAAAACAGCTTTGGTTTCATAACTATCATTAATAAAAAGTGAATAATATATTAAATACCCAATACATTGAGGTGGTTGACATAGATGGTCTTATTGAGCAATCACCAATCTTCCTTATGAAAATTTTTAAATTATTTACCCTATAAAGTTTCATTATAATCCATTTTCATTCAATTTATTTATTAATCATTTAATCCATTAATATTCTTAATGATGTACATTATTAATCACAAAAAATTTTATTATTCCTTTCATATAAACATTATAGTTATATCATATTCAATGAAACATCATGTTTTATTATTATTTTTTCTCATTATAATATTGAAAATATTTTAATTATCCTCAATAATTTAATAAATGTGTTTTTATTATTTCTTTTATTTAATAATTTATTTTTATTTTTAAGAGGGGAATTCATCTCTTATTTCTATTATACCCTACTGAGACCTATAGTCTCAACCTACCATATTCTCCCGGAGGGCCCAAAATCACAGGCTAGCATTAGTCAATACTTCTATCTGATCTTCATCATCCCAAAAATAACCACATTTATTCCTAGAAGTCACTAAAGCTAATTTAAATTCACTATACCTCAATATATGACAACCTATGAATGTGATCAAACGGGAATCCGTAACCACCACACATGGATATAAGTATGTGTTATGAACTCAAACTATTGCATATCACATATAATATTTTTTTTAAACTAATATCTTTCATAGATTTGATAATAATTATACCTATATAGTATTCTATTATTTCCCAACATATTCCTACTCATATCTATATCCAAGAGATAGTGGGGTAGAGTGATAAGTGAATAATCATCTTGGATGTTGTGGAAAACACTGACAAATATTTTTATTATTATTTACCTTTCCATTATGGGTGAGGTATAATATAGAATTGAAAAATATAAATATTATTATGAATAACTAAACTAAACAAGAATACCTAGCCTTAGATTCATTTTATTCTATCATCACACATTACACCTCATTGACATAATATAAAATATGTAGCTTCCAAGAACACAAGAATTGAGTTTGTCATTAATTAATTAATTATCCATTAATTAATATTATTCCATATATAAATTCTATGTTTAACTTGATAATATTCATAGACAAGTGACAACAAAAATATTAATTCTCTATTTTGTTATCTCTAGTATGCCATAATCATACATGACTTCTATGAACCAAAAAAATTAAATTATTAGCTCAATTATCAATTTTTAATCATTATCATACTCTATGACTCAACCTTAGATAGCACTTAAATAATTCACATATATTGTGTACCATCAAATTATATCAATACGTTTGTAACCCCTTATATAAATAACAATTATCCATCCAACCATACAACAAGAATCAATTGAGAAGAAAATATCAATGAGGGAGAACCACTTTGACCTCATCTACATTACCCCTATGTGATTTCCACACCTTAGCACATAGTATAATATATCCCTCTATCCCAGGCTATAATAATCACTATATCCTTTGATCTCGTAGCATTTATCATTAAATATTCTCAACCAAAAAAAAAGTTAACAACAAAACATAAAATCATATGTTGACTATAAAAATAATACAGAACCCATACACTTTAACTGTATGTTTTCTAAACATAGCAAAAGTCAGTAAGGCTATGAAATATAGAAGTTAAATCCTCTTGAAATAAGATAAACTATACAATATCCACACAAAATAATTCTTTAATAAGAAACAGTATTTATTACATCACGAATATAACACCCCGATATTTTATAAGATATATTATTTTTAATTTCTTTCATATATTCTTCTGTACGCTACACAAAGATTATCTTGCACTATACGCAACACCGTATTAGCTTGCAGTATACGGAACACTAATATAGGATCGTGTTAAACAGAATTTAAAGTTTGTTTGATAATAATTACTCAACGCAAAATTTAGTGTATATATACATATATATTTAAGGTATAAATAAAATTATGGTTTTATTTTGTTATACAGAACAACAAAGGAGTGTTTCACTACATGCAACCCTGACATGGCTTGCGTTACATGCAATCACGACCTTCCTCGATAGCGTGCGTAGTACGCAATATCAGGTTTCACTAAACAACGATATATGGTTATAATATTATTATGAACTAGAAATTATGAATAGTATTAACTACATTTTGAATGTTATAACATTATTATTTCATCTTTCACATTATCTATAACATGGTATGTGAACAAAATAAATTTTTCGGGTAAAAAAAGTATTTTAAAAAAAATACAGTTTTGCTGCCTTTTAATGTCACAACCAATTTAAATATTGTTTTTGACATGTTTATAAGTTCAATATTACAAAATAAAATTCTTATTTGGAATCGGGATATTAAAATTTACTTTGGATAAAATTTTCATATTATTCTGATAACATTCATATTTTAATGAATAGTAAAAACACGGTATATTTTAATTAAAAATAACTTTTTTCATCATAAAAATTTATATGTTTAAATTATAATATTGAATGGTTTAAAAGTATAAATAGAATATATTTTTACCATTTAATATAGTGTATGTAATTATCATTTATTTTACATTGAATTCATAAGTAAAATCATTTCAATCTTTTGCAATGTTTTAACTTTTAAAACTCATTTTCTTAATATCGGGATTAATTTTAAATTAATTACTGCAACTTCTTTGTTTTTAATTTGGAAAAATTGATTCCATATTTGGAATCATTAGGTCCAAATTATGTTAATAGGCTACTTTTTTTTGGGCACTATGAATAAAACTATGGTATGTTTTATTTACTTCAGTTAATGATAAATCGGGTAATTAAGGGTAAACCTAAGATTATAAAATTACCCTAACACATGATAAAATTATATTGGATGACTAAAAGTAGACCCATATCACATAAGGGTCGGATTAGATTCATTTTATGGACTTCTGATATTGAAAATAATTTAATTGTTATAAAATCCAAAGAAAGTGACAACATGTCACTCTCTTAAATCTTATAAGTATAAGAATTTTAATTTAGTGATAAACTTCATGAAACATCGAACATGAATAGTCTAAAGAAATATAAAAGAATTATCTACATCATGTGAATTTATTTAATAATTTTTAGGGATTAATTAATTGACATTAATGGTGACACAATAGTGATGCAGAAATTGTTTATTTAGTGAAAAATCAATAATATAGTTTTTATTAAAATAACAATACCCATCAAAAGGACCATAAAAATGGCCAAAAATTACTGGTAGAGTATATCTATACCCTAATAATCCAAGGGTATATTTTTGGACCATTTGGAGCCTTATAGAGCTGATTATGGCATTTATATTATTTTATTTTAAATGATTTCAAAGATGTCACCTTCAAAATTATATAAATATAACAATTTAAATGTTGTGATTTTAAGATGATAAATTCATGTAAGTATATTATTATTAAAGTTATTATATTTATATTAATAATATGGTTTTAGTTTAAAATTTTATGCAACAAATATGTATATTAAAAAATTATACAAAAATGTTGTAGTAATTATTTTATTAAGAGATATACCAAATAAAAGGTTATAAAAATATTAAAATAAATATTATATGAACTATTTTGATTTCCTACACTAATTTTATAGACAAATATGACATGTTATGAATCTATTAAAGATTTTAGTTCGAACATATCTTCTGTGATGAGTTTATTTAAATTCAAATAAATGAATAGTACCAAGTTGACACTATTGTCATTTTATAAAAATAACATAATATAAATTTGTTTCAAAATTACAAAAATATTTTAAAATTATAAAATAAAATTTATATGGTCAAAAAAGACATAAATTATCGAATTATGGAAAATTCACAACACAGAAGTAATTATTTATAACAATATAAAATTTAGAATCTTATTACCACAAAAAAATTAAATAGATTAAATAAGGATAAATCAAGTTGATAATGTTGAAAATAAATTCAAAACATGTTGATGATATTACAACAATATCTCATATAAACTTCTAATTAGAGTCATTTTTGAAGTTTATATGTGGGGTTTTAATTTATTATAAATTAATATTTCTTATAATTCCAAACGTGCCCCTCTCCTCCCCTATAAAAAGGGCACCCCTTCCCACTTCTCTTCACACCCATTTGAGCCTTTAAGCTTAGCAAAAAACATCCCATTTCCATTATCAATGTCATTATAAATATTCTAGAGGTCCTTGTCTTTTCAATGACCAATTTTAGTTCCCTAAGAGGAGTTTTCAAAGATGCGTGTCGAAGAAGAGGTAATATCCATTACCGATTCTTTAAAATTTATTTCTTCTTCTACTTATTCATATTTAGTTGTTTAATTATGAAATAATAACAACAGTATCACTCATATACTGATAGGTTATTATAAATATTAAACAACCATATTTCACCTTCTATCCATTCTAAGGAAAATGAAATCACCACGCGTGCGTACGTACAGAAAACTGTCTCCACGTCGTGGTGTAATCTGTTTTTCCACCACCACCTTACCTTGATGGGTATAATGGTGTAAATAATAACTACATATAATTATTATAAAATCATAATTATTCTATGATATTATATCATTCAATCAAATTCCATTCATTAAATATGGGAACGATATCATCGCTCGTGCGTACGTACGGATTACCGTCTCCACGACGCGATGAGATTCATTTTCCATGTTAACAATTCAAGATTGATTATAAAGTATATATAATAAGTAATCATGAAATATATGAAATAATAATGCTACTGGATTTATGTATATATATATATATATGTATTTCATCTACTTAATTATATTCAATTAAATAAGGAAACGAAAAAAGCGTTCATGCATACGTACGGCCTACCATCTACATGAACGGTGTATTTCTTTCAAATTTATTGATCTATT
Organism: Viscum album; assembly: GCA_963277665.1. Classification (NCBI taxonomy): domain Eukaryota; kingdom Viridiplantae; phylum Streptophyta; class Magnoliopsida; order Santalales; family Viscaceae; genus Viscum; species Viscum album. Next base: position 1,585,316,659 of record OY728128.1, on the reverse strand, counting down.
ATATATATTTATAATCTCAAAATATATTATATATAAATCATGTTTTATATTCTGTAATTAATTAATCATGATCTATGTAATCATATTAATAATTATAAGTCAAAACACGGACGATAAATGTAACGATTTTACCAAGAACACTACTTTAACATGAATTTACAAAAGAACGTGTAATATGAAGTCATAAGTGAATCATATATGATATCATAAAAATGAAGATGATTTTGTAATAATTAAATTCCATTATTTAAATCATTATACACAAGTTTCGGATACATACGATTCATATCAGACCTAAGGTAAGGGATAACTTTTCCTATTTCGTTTTTATCCGAGATTGTTTATTCATAAGTATTTTATGGGATTATATTTATCATCCATGTCATTGTTTTATAAAAATGGTTTCATGTATGTTTAAATTTATTTTTACACATTTTTGACTTTTACTACATTGTATGTAAGGAATCTTTCTTTTGTTTACCATATGAGGTACTTTTTGACTTTTCCAGCAGAAGTACGAGAAAATGTTTTATTTAACTTATACAGCATGAACAGTTTTTTATGCTTTCATAACGCCTTATTTTTAAGAAGCTTGGTGTTCTATATTTCATGACTATTTTTAACAAAACCCATTTCTTTTAAAATTTCATTGCATTTTGTGAAAAGAAAATGATTTTGAAGAATAAAGGATATTTTCCTCCAAAATTCATTTGAAGTGTTTTATCAAAACTATTTTCCATCTAAGATGACATTATTTCATATGTGTATGTTTCAAGTATAATATCTCTATAATTTACATGGTTTCACTTTTCATATGACGAAATGATATCCATTTGTTTTTTATGGATTATGTTATGAAGGGATGATGTTTACAAAACCCATTTTTATTCTATGGGTTAGGATGAATGATTTATGTTTATGTTGTGGCACAAGTAAGAATGATTTCATTATGAGATGGGTGGGACCTATATCTCCCTCCAATCCATTGGGTAATGATTTATATCTCATGATATAAACATGGCTGGAATGGTAAGTAAATCTAGTTCAGTAATATAAGGCTGGAACAACATGTAAACCCGGTTCGGTAAGGGACTTTGTCTGCTAAGATGGTCTTGGCAGCAATTCCTTGGCTACTATGGGAATCATAACATGTGCTAAATGGTTTCCACAATTACATGTTTTATTCCCATTCTATTTTATCACGATTTATGTTCCATTAAGATCTATGAATTATGTACTGCCATGTTTTATGTCATTGCTCAAGAATTTTATGTTTAAATATTTTTTTCATGGTTTAAAGTTCAAATGTATAGGGTTTGTTTTATTTTCTCCATGCTTACCCTTACTGAGCATTTGAGATCACCCTTTATATGTTTTATTTTCCCCAGGATATAAAGAAATGTTTTAGGAAATAAAAAAAGGTAAGATCATTATGGGAGATGTTGAAGATGTTTCATAAAGATTAGAATATTATGTTCCAAGTTTCCAAAGACACTAAAATATTACGATCCTTGTGTGTCTGTTTTTGTTATGTATTAAGTATTATGAAAAAGTAATGTAATGTCCATGTATGTCAAGCTTTGGGTCTCTTTAATGAATGAATCAATTTATTATGCATTTGTTTTTTAGTTACATGGAATCCTATATTCAATGGATAAAAGTAGCTATAAAACAAAAAAAAGATTTACAAATTCTATCCATGATTAATCAATTCCATGGTGAGAAGAAGTTATTATTATCAAGCATCTTCCATTTAATTATATTAATATATTAACCATTATATTTTTAATAGTTTCAACAAGTTATCCATACAATCCAATCAAAATTGACCTTTAAGAATATATATCACACAACATAATAAAAAACATGTAGCAACTTGAAGAAAATATAAACCATATACAATCTAAAACATAATCATTTATTTAATTCTTATCACTAAATATCAATTATATTTTCCATGAAATAATTCTCATTTCCATTATAATCATTATATAATTATACAACTATTTTTTTTCATAATATTTTTATGATTTTGAACAATAAAATATGTGATTGTCCCTTTCCTCTCTCAATGATAATTTATAATATTATTTTACTATTCTTAATCATGAAATAACATTAAATTACACTATTTAAATTATCACCAAAAAAATTAATAATATATATCTCCATTAAGTTTCCATATTCTAAATATAAACATAATTATCCACAATATTCACTATTTTTTATAATGAAATTCATAAATAAACTATACAGTAAGATATTCAGTACTTGATGTAAATTTTGATGAATATTTTTAAAATAGTACCATGAAATAATATTTCTTCCACATTTTTGTATTATGATATTATTAAATTAAAATTTAATTTCAGATTATTTTTAAAAAATAATATTTAATTGTGGTTAACCCTATCTGGTGAATCAAAAGAAGCTAAAACATGGAAATTCACTTAGTTTTACAGACCATAATTCAGTGATAAATAGAACGCATATGTACAAGAAATAGATTCATCTAAATGTTATCTAAAAACTCTAGATAAATAACGGTGTGCAGTAGTTTATAATGAAATATTATATCTTAGGTGATTTGGTTAAGGATTGAATAACATGAATAAAAAGTAATGTATTTCCTAAACCCATGACAAGTAAAAAAACCCGTGTGAGGGAAACCAATTTTCAAATTTTGTGAAAGAATAGAGAATTTTGTGATTTTTCCTAGGAAAGTCCAATAAATAATCTATTTGAATTTCATATTTATGTAAGTTTCCATTTTAATCACATGTATTACCCATTAATTACTCCTGAAAAAACTAAAGGCCAATTATTTCATACAAATCTAAAAAAACATTCAAATACCACTTATATACATTTTAGTTTTCCCATTTTTCTTTAAAAAATTTTATAGTCAAACCGAGAAAGAAAAAAAGAATTTTATGAAACAAAGTTATACTATAAATTACATATATTCATTATGAAAGGGTAAAATTTTATTAAACTTACACAACCCATTACCCTAGCACGGGTATTAGAAAACATGATTTAACCATACATGGAGATGGATTTACCATTACTCTAGTTTAAGAAACTCTTGGTTTCCTTTACAAAAGAGTGCATAATTATTTCATGATTATGTAAAAACCCTAATGTAATAGAATGAACATATGGTTTATTGGTACATGTATAAACAAACCAACATGTTTAGGGTTATGTAATGGTGGATAAAAATTTAAAATTATAATTTTTTAAACAAATAAAATAATAAATTAAAATGTTATAAAGGTTTAAGAACACTATCAAACCTATATTCTTTGGAAAAAAATAAGTAACAATTTTAGAAATCTATGACCTTATATATTATACATAGTGGTGAAAATAGACGTGAAATCAAGAAAAAAAGTTAAATCCTTTTGAAACGTAGTTTCAAAAATATATTTTAAAAGTTATTTATAAAACCATTTTAAGAGGTTCAATAATATGTAATTGAATTCATTAATCGTAAAATAATTCTAATTATTCAAACCATTAAGGAATGATATTAAGGATGACAAATATTTAGAGAATTATTTCATTTATTATTCCAAACTACCATATTAAAAACTAAAAGCATTAAAAATGATAATAAATCCTATATTTAGAGATATATAAGGGGAATAGAATGACCATAAGAGATGAACCCTATTTGGGATTCCAACAATAAAATAGAGAAAAGTGGTTTGAATAAATATATGTACATGAAATGAAAATTTCCCTTATAAAGGGTAGAAATTATTATAAACAAAGTAACACATTAAGAAAGTGTAAATTTTTCAAAGTGGAATAAATGTATGAGAGAATGTTAATTTTCTAAATAAAGTGATAAAAATTTCATATATGATAGGTAAATATCACCATAAATGAAACATGATAAATCATAGTGAATTAATGTAGCTTATACCTAATTTAAAAAAAATTGATATGATGAAAGCTTTATAGGTTTTGAATCTTTAGAATCAAACCACATTAAAAAGGGAATAATAAAATAGATTAAATTCTATGACTAAATAGATAATAATGATATAAAATTCAAATGGGGATGTATATACACATTATAGTATAAGATAAAGGCATAATAAAAAACATGTGTCAATAAAATAAAATTGAGATAACAAACCCTTTCGACTTTGGTAACCTTTGAATCAAAACACATTGAAATAGAGAAAAAAATTATTTATAAATCCATCTAAATTAATTTTAATTATTATAAAAATAAATCCATGACCAGTATATACACTATAAGAAATATAACTATTGGTGAATATGATATATATCTCAATGAAAGGAAATTTAGATGAGAAAACCATTATTCCATTGGTAACTTTTGAATCAATACCATTTAAAAGAGATAAGATTATATAGAAATTTAAATCCCTGTAAATCTATGATAATTATAATAAAAACATTTATGGGGATTTTATATACTACACAAAATGAAAGAAGTGGTGAATATTACATATATATCAAATAAAGGAAATTTAGTTGAGAAAACCCTTTCGACATTGGAATCATATGAATCTGAACCCTTTTAAATAGAGAACAATATAGATATTTTAAAATATATTCTAATTCAGGATACATGTGATAAACCTACATCAATGGGTAGTAGATAAAACACATATAAGTAAAAAAGTGTGGGGTATGGGATGTGAAAAATAAATAAAACTGTGATGAGAAAATGGTTACCTTTAATTCCTGCTCATTCAGAGGTTTTGTATCTTTTGTATAAACAAATGGACTCATTAAACATTTATTACACAACATAATTAATAAAATTTATCATTATTAAATAAATTTAAAGTATGTTAATGACATAATTTTTACTTTTTTAGTTAATATTAATTATTTTTAGATAACAATTTTAATAATTCCCTGTTTTTCTTGGTATAAAATTTGCAGTTGTCACTCCTTGTTTATATGTTATTCATCTATATAATGGTCAAGGTAAAAGGAAATATACATTTAATAATGATTTATTAAGTTACATGTTTATTCTATGAAACATTGAGGTATGGTTCGTAAAGATAGATATAACACCCAAACCCCAATTACCGAGATTCGGTGCATTATTACAAAACATTGGCATGATACAAGGAATCATGTCCCAAAGGAACGATATAGTTTAGTAGCCTTGGATGTACTAGATACATTCATATTTTTTACATTACATCATGAGAAAAACATCAACAACATTTTTCCCCTTTTGAACACACTTATATCCATAGCCTATCCCTACATGCCAACCATAAAATACTTCTTCACATACTGGAAAAACATAGAAAGGGGTGAGATCAGATGGTCATTAAGGATAAGAATATAGAAGAAAATTTCATAAACATTCATTAACATTTAAGGTATTGTATATGACTGAAACAAAATCCTTCTAAACTTAAACATCATCATAATATATAAAATATAAAACTAAATAATGCCATTTACTTATTAAAATGGATATTCAACTAGTCGAATAATCACATGCAATATCGATTGCCACTTTCATAATGATGGAATGCATAATGCCAGACTTCATAACCACATAGTCAAGGCATTGTTCCAAGACTAAAAATAAAATTTTTTCAAGGCCTTTTGCCAAGAAACTAGGTTGTCTCATGAGACCTACCAATCCATTGAGGAGCTATAGTTGGCCCCACCTATCAAATACTATGTCCAATGCATTCCTCATATGAAAAGGTTTAAATATAACATAAGCAATTGTATTAAAACTAGTATACAAAATGTCAATACTTTATCCATAAACCATGAATGGTAAAAATAACACATCCATAGTCAAACATATCACAAAACCTTCAATACAATATGGAATATTTGTATAATAATAATTCAACTTAAAACAAGTTTAAAATCCATCAAAGGATGTGGACATAGATGTAATGTAAACTATTTGAAATAAATACCTCTGTCTATTTTAAATTCCTTGAAAGGTCACTAAATTATAAAATAAATCATTTATTTTAAATATATTCTTATGAGCTTTTATAGGAAGCTTTCATGATTATATAACAATAGAAAATAGCCACACCTAGCGTATTAGTTAAAAAATGACATTCTTTCCATAACTTTTTCTAAAAGATCATAATGTACCTTGATTGGAAAATGACGGAAAGATTCCTTTCAAACCATTTTATAAAAAGTGAAACAAGGTTATAAATTAATTTAACTCATAGTCTAGAAAATAGTAAAAAAAATTGTAATAAATTTTTAAAAAACATGTTAGTGGATGATAAATAGGTCCTAGTAAATACTTAAATAAAAAAACCTCAGAAAATAAAAAGATGGTGAAATTAACCATTACCTTGCAGTTTTACTTAGTCGATGGTATGTTAAACTCTTGTATAATAGTTAAAACATTTTTATTAAATTATAAAAGAACTATATATATAAATATGATATCATATATTATCAACTGATATTTCTTTGTAAATAATATTTCAGTAGTATCAACTTTTTGCGTGTTAACTGATACATTTTACATTATTTTATTGGTTATGATACCCATGTTGGTTATAGATAGGATGTAGTTGATTCATATACAGAATTATATTATGTTTATAAACATTATTTTTAATCATAAAATGACGATTATTCTTGAATGATTATGATGGGGAACGAATCTCATCGTGTTCATGGAGACGGTAATCCGTACGTATGCACGAGCGAAAATATCATTATATTGATGGTGAAATCATATGTAATTGGATGGTATATCATATATACATAATAATTAACATGTTATATTTATTATTTACTTTTTTTATAGTCAATATTATACCAATCCAAATAATGATGTTTTCAAATAACAAACTAAACCATGATGTGGAGACAGCAAGCGATATGTACGCACGTATGGGGACTTTTTCAATCATATGATGGATATAATATTAAATATGATTGAAATATTTTGATAATATAACCATAGTATATATAATATACTGAATTTATTATATAACAATGGAAACAACAAATAAAGAGGATGTGGAAGAAGAAAAGAACAAGAAAGAGGTGATGAAATATTTACCTCTCCTTTGAGATCTTCCTTTGGATTTGATCAAAAGGGCTCCATTGGTTGGATTTATGGACAAATAAAGGCCTCTATAATTAAGGGAGGAATGTTGGGAGGATATTTTTGTAGGTTTAGGACGATCTAAATGGCTTTGGAGGTGTGAAATTAAGAGAAGGAAACTACCCTTTTAAAAGAGATGTGAGGGTCACTTTAGGAAAAGTGTGAATTTTAGTTTTATAATAAATTCATTTTAAGTTTCTAATGGCTAAAAAATAATTTATTTCGAGGCTAAGGTGGGGATGGGTTGAAAAAATCTCCACCAATTGGTTTTAGATAGGTTTAGGTCACCATATTAACCTTATCTTTTATATTTAACTCTATGTTAAATAGTTTGACATTTACCAAGTCTCTTTGTATTTTTATATTATATGGTTAATAAACATACTATAACAAGCCAAGAGAACCCCAAGTGGTTAATTATATGTATATAAACTTATATAAGTTTTTTGTCAGAACCATAGATTTTTAGAATATTATATTAATTAATAATGTAGTACTTCTTTTAAAAACTCAATTATATCAATTTTGACACTATTTAGTACTTGGTTTTTGTGAAAATCTTAAGAGTATGATTAATTCGAAAAAAATTATTTAATCAACCCTAACATGTCATATTAAACTAGAAAATTATTTTATTTCCTAAAAAGTCTCGAATTACATTTATTTAGATATTTATAATATCAATTATTTTAATCTATCATTAATAAGGTTATTACTGCATCTTCATTGTGTCATAAATAAATTAAATAATTTAATGTCTAAAAAATTATAAATAAAATACAATAATGTAGTAAATATTTTAATAATTATAATTAATATTTATAGACTAATTTATCTTATGTATAACCCTATATTAAAAATGGTTTAGTTACTAAACATTGATTTTAACTCGTTTAACTATTCTTTAAATAAAATAATAATAAATGTCCTAATCTAATCCAAGTGGAAAAAATGGGATCATATTTTATTCCTAAATTTTTTTTGTTCTTATTACTCTTATCCAATAGAATTATGACATGTGTTAGGGTAAATATAATATCTTTTTTACCCTTAATTACCCTATTTACTTTTAACCATGGAAAATAAAAGCCAAATTTTACTATTCACCAAAAATTATTTTCTTATTATTGAACCCCATTTTACTTACTGATATCAACCATGTCTCTCAGATTTTTTAAATTCAACACACAGAAGAGGTATAATTATGTTTTTATCAAATTTGTAAATGCTCTTAGAAGGTAGGTAAATACTGTAAAAAATTAAACAAAATTTTATATATCTAAATTTATTAAAAAATGACTCCAATGATTTACATTGAACATATATAGGTATTATGTATCTATTTGACTTAAATTAAATTAAAATATAATAACTAATTATTTAAATAAAAAGTTTGTTTTATATAATAACGCAGTGTTTTTCACAATTCAACATAAATTGAATGTTCTCAGAAAAATACCAAACATTCACCGAAAGATAATTTTGATATTCCGAATCCAAAAATGAGGTCCTTCTTGAATGTTAAGATTTTTAAAATGTATAAAAATTTAAAAATTGGGTATTATTATTTATAACGGCTGGTTTCATTGGTCGTGGTGTGTTAAAACTACATGCTACATACAACGTAAGCTTTTGTATTATTCAAAGGGAAACATACCATGGAAGCTTGGGGTGTTACATTCTCCCCTCTTTAAAATAATTTCATCCTCAAAATTTCTTGAATATTATTACATAAAAAGGTTCGGGTGGGTCTTCATTATAATTTCCTCTGGTTCCCACATTGCCTCTTCCATCTTATGGTTTCTCCATTGAACTTTTACCAGACAAGTCGTCTGGTTTCTCTGCACTTGTTCTCTAGTATCATGAATTTTGACAGGCTCTTCCCAATAAGAAAGATCAGGTTCTAGTTCAATTTCCTCATATGTGAGTACATACATTGGGTTAGGCATGTATTATCTCAATGGTGACAATTGGAACACATCATGAACTTTGGAGATACTTGGAGGCATTTCTAAACGATAAGCTACATCTCCAATTCGTTCTAGAATTTCAAAAGGTCTGATGTACCTGGGACTCAATTTACACTTCTTACTGAAACTTATAATATCCTTACATGGAGATACCTTCAAGAAAACAAGGTATCCTACTTAAAATTCCAAATATTTCATTCAGTTATTGGCACAGAACTTTTTCTTACTTTTGGCTTCTTTGACGTGGGTTTTGATAATCACCATTTTTTCCATTGTTTCCTTAACAAGTTCTGGGCCTAAGAGTTTTATATCACCAACATCTTCCCAACATGTTGGTGTGCATCATCTCTTTCCATATAATGCTTCATATAGTGCCATATAAATACTTGAATGGATGATATTTTTAAAGGAAATTTTACCAAAGGTAAATATTGATCCCACGTACGTTGAAAGTTAAGTGAGAAAGATCTCAACATGTCTTCTAATGATTGAATAGTCTGTTCTGATTTTCCATCATTTGAAGGGTGGTAGGCAGTTCTCAAATGAAGTTTAGTATCCGGGGCCTTCTGAAGACTTTTCCAGAATCTTAATGTAAAATGGGGATCACGATCAGAAACAATCGATAGGGGTACACCATGGAGTCTTACTACTTCATTAATATATCGTCTTCTCTGAAGTTCAAGTGGTAAATCTTCTCTTATTGCAAGAAAATGTGTTGACTTGGTAAGATGATCAATAATGACTCATATTGCATCATTCCTTCTAGGATTCTTTGGTAGCCCCATGACAAAGTCAATCATAATATTATCCCATTTCCACTTAGGTATGGGAAAAGGATGCATGACTCTTTTAGGCTGTTGCCTTCCAGATTTCACTTGTTAAAAAACCATACATCTTGACACAAAATCAGTAATCTTCATCTTTATGTTATCCCACCTAAAATTTTCCTTCAAAAGTATGTACATCTTGGTGCTCCAATGGTGTATATATAAATTGGAGCTATGAAAATCATCCATCAATTCCATTTTTACATCAGGTATGTTAGGAACACAATGTATCATCCCAAATTTCAAAATTCTATCTTCATATATGAAGTCAATCAATCTCCCATTATTCAAAACTTTTATCTTCATTTGAAATTCCACATCATCAGTTTTAGAACTTTCTATCCTTTATAGTAAAGATGGTTTGGCAATAATTTTAAAATGCATTGATGTTTAACCTTCCTTGGTTATTCCTATATCCATCCTTACTACATCCATGTATATAGAATCATTTTCAACTCTCATATTGTTCAAAACTCCATGATCCTTTCTTCTCAAAGCATCTTCTACCTTATTTTTCTTCCCTAGGTGGTAGTGTATAGTTCTATCGTAATCCTTGAGTAGTTCAATCCACCACTTTTTCCTCATGTTGAGTTCTTTTTGTGAGAAAATATACTTCAAACTCTTGTGATCAGTATAAATCTCACATTTTCACCATAGAGATAGTGTCTACATATTTTCAGATCAAAGATTACAACTGCTATCTCAAGATCATGAGTTTGATAGTTTTGTTCATGAATTTTTATCTCTCATGATACAGAGGCAATAACTCTATCATTTGGCATAAAGACACAACCAAGTCCTTTCTTGTAAGAATCAGTATAAATAAAAAAACCATCATTCCCCAATGGTAGAGTCAGGATAGAAGCATTAACTAATCTTATCATTAGTTCTTCAAAACATTATTCAAACACTTTTGTCTGACAAAATTTAACCCCTTTACAAGGGATCTTGGTTAATGGGTTAGCCAATCGGGAAACATTCTAGACAAAACATTAATAATAACCTTCTAAACCAATAAAACTGCGTACCTCAGTTCTACTCCTGGGTGATGGCCATTCTTGGATTTCCTTGGTCTTTTAAGGATCTACATAGATTCCATCCTTAGAGACAATATGGTCATGAAAAGAAATATCCTAATTCCAGAATTCACACTTGCTAAATTCCCCATATAATTAATTTCTTCAATGAGTCCTTGGGATAATGCGCAAGTGATTTTTATCATCTTTGTATCTTTTTTATTATACCAAAATATCATTAATAAATACAACTACAAATTCTTCAAGATATTCCTTGAAAACCCTATTCATTAGATCCATGAAGACAAAAGGTGCATTAGTCAATCCAAAACGCATTACTGTAAACTCATAATGCCCGTACCTGGTTCGAAATAACGTTTTCATAATTTCTTCCTTCCTCACACACAACTGATGATATCTAGATAGAAGGTCAATCTTGAAAAATATTTAGCTCCATGAAGTTGGTCGAATAGATCATCAATGCGAGGTAGGGGATACTTGTTCTTGATTCTTATATCATTGATATCCTTGTAGTCAATGCATAACCTCAAAGATCTGTCTTTGTTTTTAACAAAAATAACAGGGGCTCCGCATGGAGAAACCCTAGGGTAAATAAATACAGTGTTACTCAATTCCTCTAATTGTTTCTTTAGTTCCACTAATTCTATAGTGACCATTCAATTAGGGGTCTTCGATATGGGCTTGGACCATGAATTAAACCAATGGAAAAATCAATTTCTTATTCAAGATGATGTCTAGGTAAATCCTCTAGAAACAAATCAACATATTCTTGCATAATAGGTACATATTCTATTCAAACATTCTTCTCCTAAAGCATAGTTATTTCATTCTCTTCTTCCCCACAAATTTTATTTAGTAGATATACTGGTGGTGGATCTAGATAAGAATCAAGTGGTAAATTATCTTCTATAAAGATAAGGTACTCTTTATCATCATCTAAAATTTCAACCTCCATATTCTTATAATAAATTTTCGCATCATGGTTTGATATTCAATCTATTTTGAGGATTATATCAAATTTAATCATTGGTATGATGATGAGATCCGCAGATAAAGAGCATTTATATGCCCTAATGGGAATTGATTCACAAAACATTGTTGCGATGATACTTCCCATAGGTGTTTTGACTTCAAAATCCCTTGTTAAGTCAAATTTAAAATATCTAATTTTCATAGAAAACTGGGAAGATATGAAACAATGCGATGATACTGAATCAAATAAATCATTGGATAAACTTGATGAAACCATTAAATTACCTACCATTATGTCTTTCAGAGCTTCAACCTCAGTAGTAGTGATCACATAATCATGGCATTACTCCCTTGGACTTTTCTAAGTTATTTTCCCTTGGAGATTAGAACATTAATTTGCATAATTCCACTTTTTCTATAATTTTATCATTAAACATTGATAGCCTCTTTCATTCCCTTAAAATCAAGAGCTTGGTGGTCTTTTTCACCACACTTGTAACATACTCCCATTTCCATCAGGCAATTACTAGGGTGTTTCTTCCCACATTTACCGTAGGATGGATATTCAAATTTTGTCTTGCTTTTTTTTACATTTATAGAGTGTTCGGAAAATATCCTTTTCTTTTTCTTTTCTTTAAAGTTGTAAGATTAGAGAATTTATTTTCTGTCTTGATAGTGAATGAGAATATATCTTCGTACGATGAGAAGTATTGTGAGACTAATGCTCGACGAATAAAGGGTTTTTACCCATCAAATAATCAATTAATATTACTCCTTGGGTTACGTATATAATCTGCTACAAACCTTGATAACCTTATAAAGTTAACCTCGGACTTTACACCATTCTCATCCTCCTTTTTCCTCATAATCAGAAACTATCTTTCCATATTCACTCGATAGTAATGGGGAAAGTATTTTTATAAGAAAATAAATTAAAACTCCATCCATTACATGTTCGATACTTATTCATATTACTTTTTGTTTTGGATTAATGACCACCATTAATCTGCATCTCCTTTGAGGCGATAAACTTCCATGACAACTTATTCCATTTTTCTACACTCCATTGCATGAAATATTTTAACTAAAGAATTTATCCATTTCTCAGATACTAATGGATTTGTACTCCCATTAAATGATGGTGGTTGGTTCCTTAAGAAGTGGTCTAACATTGATCCTCCGTGTTGTGGATCAGGGTGCTCTATACGGGCAAGGTTATTATTCACAACCTGAGTGAGTTATCCTAGTAAGGTGATTAGCTGCTCAGCACTAGATTCTTCACTAGCTCTACAATAATTATCTTGAGTAGGTGGGAAATCCCTACATGGATTATGTGCGTTGTTATGGTTTCCATTCCTTCCACTAAGCACCATATCTAAACAATGTCATTCACTATATTAGTTTATGAATAGAAATACATAATTCAAAACTTATAAAACAGTTAACATAAATTGAGTATTGTATGGATATAATCCATAATAATAAAAAAAATTATTTGAGGAAGTATATACTCATAAACCCTTTAAAATGGTTTGTAATGAAAATGAGAATTATCCAAAGCATATCCCCCAGGAGTTTCGTTACCAAGAGTGCAGCAAGGCCCATTGTAGTGCAGTAGTTCCCGTTCAAGACTAGATCAAAATAGTGTTTTTAGGTTTTACCCCTAATTACATCTGTGAAAGAGACGACTCAACCTGCTCGTATCAAGACAGAGATGTATTTCTTGGAAAACTCAGAAAATCCCTACAGTACCAAAATTCTAGGAAGTTCTTCTATACTAATCCTAAATGTCTATCTTATGGTATTGTTATCTAATCAATGTTTTTCTAAATCTAACTTCCAATGTTTGTACTAAACTTCTTGTGATGCCAACTATAACCCCTGGACCCCAGTTACCCAGATTCGGTGTATTATTACATAACATTGGCATGATATAAGGAATCATGTCCTGAAACAGCAATCAGTTTAGTGGCTTTGGAAGTACTAGATACATTCATAAGTTTTACATTAAATCATGAAATAAAAACATCAACAACATTTCTGTCACATTTTGAAAACACTTATTTCTTTATCCTATCCCAGTAGGCCAACCATAAAATACTTCTTCACATCCTGGGAAAAAGAAATCATAGAAATGGGTGAGCTCAGATGCTCACTAAGGATTGCAATATAGCAGAAACTATTACAAATAAGAATAAACATTTAAGTTAATGTATATGATTAAAAAAAGACTTTTAAACATATACGTCAGCATAATATGGAAATGATAAAATCAAATAATTCCCTTTATTTATTCACATGGATATTATACTAGTTATATAATCACATGCAATATCAGTAGCCACTTTCATAATGATGGAATGCATAATGCCAGACTTCATAACTACATAGTCAAGGCCTTGTTCCAGAACTAAAAATATGATTTTTTCAAGGCCTTGTTCCATGAAACTAGTTTTTCTCATGAGATATACTAATGCATTAAGGTTCTATAGCAAACTCCACCAATCACTTACTACGTCCAATGCATTCCTCACATAAACTGGTTTCAACAAAACTTAAACATTCATATTAAAACTAGCATATGAAATATTAATAATTTATCCATAAACCATGAATGGGTAAAATAACACATCTACATTCAAACATATCACAAATCCTTCAGTACAATATTGAAGATTTTTATCATAATAAATCAACATTAAATAAGTTTAAAATCCACTAAAGGAAGATTCCAAATATTAAATGAAAACAATTTGAAAGTAATACCTTTTATATTTTGAAATCATTTTAATGTCACATAATTATAAAAGAAAACATTTATTTTGAAAATATTATTATAATATTTTATGGGACTCTTTGGCGATGATATAACAGTAGAAAATAGTCACCCTGCCGTATAATTTAAAAAAAGACATTTTTACCCTAATTTTGTCGAAATGGTTACAAAGTACCTTGTTTGGAAAACTACAGAAAGATTATTTTCAAACCATTTAATAAAAATTCAAACAATAGAATAAATGAATTTAACTCATAGTCTAGTAAATAAAAAAAATGTTGTGAAATACATTTTTAAGAAACATGGATGTGGATGATAAATAATTCCCAATAGATACTAACTGAAAAACAAACTGAGATAAAAAAGAGATTGTGAAATTAACCCTTACCTTGAAATTTTCTTTAGTCGATGGAATGTTAACCTCTGGTATAATAGTTAAAACATTGTTATTAAATTATAAAAGAACTATATAAATAAATAAAATGTCATATATTATCCTCTAATATTTATTTCATAATAATATTTCAGTTGTATCATCATTTTTTGTGTTAAGTGATTCGTTTTAATTTATATGTTTGGTTATGTGAGAAATGTTTGTTATGGAAATAATGTATTAGATTAATATACATAATGATATTATGTTCATAAAAATTATTTTTATTCATAAAATGAAAATTATTCTTGAATGATTACGATGGGGAATGAATCTCATCACGTTCTTGGAGATGGTAATCTGTACGTACGCACGAGCGACAATATCATTATATTGAAGGTGAAATAAAATGTAATTGGATGGTATATCATATATAAAGAATAATTAACATGTTATATTTATTATATAAATTATTTATACTCATTAATATACCCATTCAAATAATTAAGTGTTTTAATAACAAACTACACCACAACGTGGAGACAGTAAGCCGTACGTACGCACGTATGGTGACTTTGTCATTCATATGATAGATAGAATGCTGAATATGGTTTTACCATTTTTATAATAATGGCATAGTATATAGAAGATACCAGAGTTATTATTTTAGAATGGAAACAACAAATAAAGTGGAAGTGGAAGAATAAAAGAACTTGAAAGAGGTGATGAAATATTTATCTCTTCTTCGGGTTCTTCATTTTGATTTGATCAAAAGGGATCCTTAGGTTGGATTTCTGACCAATGAAAGGACTCTAGGATGAATGGAGGAATGTTGGGAGGATATTTGTGCAGGGTTTGGCTGAGACAATGGCATTGGATGTGTAAAATTAAGAGAGAGGGATGTACCCTTTTATAAGAGAGGTGAGGGTCACATTAGGAACATATTGAAATATTATTTTATAATAAAATCATTTTTGGTTTCTAATCGCTCGAAAATGATTTATTTCAAGGATAAGGTGGGTAAGGAATGAAAACCTCCCAACTAATAGGTTTTATATTGGTTTAGGACACCATATTAACCTTATCTTTTAGATATAACTCTTAGTTAAATAGTTTGGCATTTACCATGTCTCTTTGTATTTTTATATTATGTGGTAATCAAACTTACTATAACAAGTAAAGAGAACCCAAAGTGGTTCATTATTAATATAAATATCCTTATCTACATTATTTTGACAATCCTTATATATTTAGTAATATTATATCAATTAATAATATAGTATTTGTTTTAGAAACTCAATTATGTCAATTTTGACACTATTTATTATTTGGATTTTTTTAAAATCATAACAGCATGATTACTTCGAAAAAAATTATTTAATCAACATTAACATGTCATATTAACCAATAAAATTAGTGGAACTCATAAAAAGTATCAAATTACATTTATTTGGATATTTATAATATCAGTTGCTTTAATCATTCATTAATAAAGAAATTACTGCAACATCATTGTGTTAAAAATATATTAAATTATTTATGGTCTAAAAATTTATAAATAAAAAACAATTATATGGTAAATATTTTTTTCATTATAATAAATATTTATTGTTGAATTTATCTTATGTATAACCCTATATTAAATATGTTTTAGTTATTAATCTTTTAATTTAACTTTTTTGAACTATTCTTTAAACAAAATAATAATAAATGTCCTAATCTAATCCAAGTGAAGAAAAGGGGATCATAAATTATTCCTAAGGTTGTTTTTGGTTGAAGTACACTTATCTAATAGAATTAGGGAATGTTTTAGGGTAATTATAATATCATTTTTACCCTTCATTACCTTATTTACTTTTAACCGGGGTAAATAAAATTCAAAAGTCACTATTCACCAAAAATTATTTTCTTCTTATTGAACCCCATTTTACTTAATGATATCAACCATGTCTATCAGATTTTTGAAATTCAACTCAAAAAAGTGGAAAGGTTAGTTTTTATGCAAATTTGTAAATCCTCCTAGTAGGTCGGTAAAAGACATTAAAAAGTTCAATAATATTTTATATATCTAAACTTTTTATAAAATGACACCAATGAATTACATTGAACATATATAGGTATTATGTATTTATTTTAACTTAAAATAAATTCAAATAAGATAAATAAGTAATTAAAGAAAAATTCATTTTTAAACAATAATGTAGTGTTTTTCACTATTCATTAAAAATTGAAATTTATCAGAAAAATACCAAAAATTCACTATATGATAATTTTGATATTATGAATCCAAAAATGAAGTCATCTTAAAATTTAATGTTTATAAAACATCAAAAATTGGGTTTTAATATTCATAACAGTAGGTTTCAATGTTCGTGGTGTGTTAAATCTCCATGTTACGTACAACTCAAGCTATTACATTATTTAAAGGGAAACGTGTCATGGAAGCTTGAGGTGTTACAATAGATTTTATATTGAATTTGTTTCAGTATCTTTTATCAGAAAAAATATTCTTCAGTAATGTTGAGTTAAATTTTAATATTAACATTGCAAAAAAAATTATTATTTTCAAATTGTTATAATCACTTCTAAGAATGATTTCCATAACCATCCATGATTTGAATTCATATAATGGATCCTATTGGTTGTTAAATTGACCCAACCAAAAAGATGCTAAAATTAATTTGATGTGTCTAGTTAGGGAATAATATTTTAAAAAATTATTATTAAATAAATATGAAAACATAGTGAATTCAAATATATTATATATTAATACTTGTTTTTAATATTTACTATCCATTACTAGTAAAATCATTATAAAACCATTAATTTTAGAAGTGGAACCAACCCAAATAGTAGCATGTTATAATGACTAAATAATTAAGACATGCAATTCTAAAATGATAATATTAATTTTATAAAATCTTAATTTATTAAATAATTAATTTCAATATGTTTCAATACAAATTTAATTTAGTGTTATGTGGAAGTTATACATAATAATTATTAAAAAGAATAAATAACTTGTATAAAAGAATTTAATATTTTTATAGGAATATATTTGATTATTAACGGTTTGGGAATATTTTTTGGAAACATAATCTCAAGTAAATGTATGTTTATTATTTACAAAGGAAATGAGGTAGGTTAATACGATGTATTTGAATATAAATTTTAAGGATATTTTTTTGTTTTTACCCTTGTTTAAATACCATTATTATTAATAGCTTTTACGAAGTAGAATATGTTTACCTAAATAATTTATATTTTATCCAAAAAAGAAAATTTATCATATTACACTATATGTAGCTTGTTATTATATATATATAATAAATTTTATTTAATTAAAATATTAAAAGTGATAAAAATCGATTCTTGAAAAAAATTGGTCAACACTTTCAAATAGTTTATAAAAATATGTATTTTTAGGTTAAAAATGAGTACATTATAACATTTAAAATATTTTTGATTTCTATGACACTAATTTGTTTACTATTAATAAAATTAGAGTTAATTAGATTTCAAATCCAACCAAGAAAATATTCCACCTTGTGAATACTAAATAAAATGGAAACGGGAAAATTAATTTTTTATTTAAATAAAATATTAATTTATATATTAAAATGTGAAATATATGTTTCTAAATCAAAATTAATATTTTAATAAATAATTATTTTACTCTTCGAATAAATTTTTTTCTGGGAAATTTACTAATAAAATTTTATTTCATGATTACATCATAAAAGGTATGGTATTGTTCAATACTATATTTTTCACCACTAAATTAAATATTAAAAATATCATAAAAATCATAAAAATGAATCCCTTTCTAATATTGGAATTATGAATTAAATAAATAAGTCCATTTAATAAAATTAAAAATCTAAAATTCATTAATTTAGCTTTTAAATGTAAATAAAAAATACAAATAAATAATTATTTTATTGATAATGGACCTTTAAACATTATGTATGTTTAATATTTTTTTCATATCAACAAATAATTATATGAATGTTAACATATTAGTTCATTTTTTTTAACAATTACCTATTATCATAATCATATTTTCAATGGGATTAATTTCATTTAGTGGGATAAAATATATAGCACATTAAAAATTCATCTAAATTTATTATTTATCATCTAAATATTAGTATTTATAACTTATTAAAATCATTTTATATAATTTTTATTTTATTATTCATATTATTCTCATAATAATGTTCTTATTATATTTCATATATTTATTTCGTTTAGTGTTTCACATGATCAAATATATTTAATATGATATTTATTTAAAGAATAATTACACATTCAAATCCTCATGTGTTATTATAAAAACAATTACAAAACATTCATAAATATTACTTTTATTCCAATGTTAAATTAATACTTCTCACAAATAGTCTCACAAATTAACAATCTAAAGTATTTGTTTTTCAGAGGCTATCTATATAAATTTATCATTTTACAACCCCCATGACGATCTCTACATAACCGCAATCCTCTAGACCCTATACTAGAAATATTATATTATATAATTATCATTATAACATATGGAACTGAAACATAAGAATTAGGAGAGATCAAATGATAAGTATGGTAATAATTATAAAATTTTTATCCAGTATTAGATCATAATAATATGAAAAAACATGATAATGGGTGAAATAATATATTATATGAAAATGAAATAATTAGAGTTTTACACATGTTAATAAAGAAATAAATGTAATCTCAAATGAACAAAATATATCATGTAAAATTTTTTCAAATTATAGAAATAATACACATGATACATGGAGGATAATTAAAGGTATATAGCTTTTGAGGGTAATTTTTTTATAAACCAGTCATAATAATGGACATTGGAAAAAACATAATCATAAAGGAGTTATAATATCATGAACAGATAAATTGTACATGCTTCATGTTGTGACTATAAAAATTCCCAAAAACATGATTTGAATAATAAATTAAAATGGTTTTTATTTTAAGAAATGCAATTTCTGCACTTTATGTTTTGAAAAAAATGTTCATGATTTATGTTTTGAACAAAAAATGTGTATGCTTCGTATTAAGAACAAACAAAATGTCCATACATCATGTTGTGAAAAACAAAATATCCATGCCTAATATCCTTATATCATGAGAAATATATCATTAATAAATGTAGTTGATAGGAAACCACCACTCATCATTCTCACATATTATTTAAAATTAATATCTAATTAGTCATCTTATCATAAATAACCCATTATAAAAAAAATTCATAACATTCTAAATGGAATCACATAAAAACATGTTCATTTGATACCCAAAATAAAATATTAGAACGTTTTTATTTTAGAAGACTACATATAGGTTGATTTATGAAACATTAATCCATTATGTAAAATACATTTAATATTAAAGAGAAATCATAAAAATAATTTTTAAATCTGTGTTTCTTAAAATCATCGTAAAAGTATAATATGTTAATGTCACTTTATAAAAATCAATTTTTTTTTGAAGATGATGATTAAAAATATTAAAACATTAATTACAAATAGATTTTAATAAATATAAACTTATAATAAATAAATCATATGTAAAAACGTGACATATATGGTAACAATAGAAGCTTATGGGAGGGAAAAGACTTTCAGATAATTTAAAACTCTTTTATCAGAGATCCACATCATAAAATGGATAATGATAACTTTATTTTGAAAAGAATAATGGGGTTTGAAATTACCATAGGATACAATAGATAATAACATTACTCTAGAGTAAGGATAATGGTTGTTGGAATTAAAAATATGGATAAACAAGAAAAATACATTAAAAGAAAGGCGAATTAATATAAAAAATGCATTTTAATGAAAAAAATCATCTTAAAGGAATAATTTAGCAAGAAAAAATATTTCCATAAAAAATAACAGTAATAAAGAAATATAACATAATTATAGTTTACGATAATTGAATAATGTAATATTTTAATATAAGTGCATTTATTGTGACTAAAGATAAATATTTGAGTCAAGAAAACCCCTTACAGTTTACATAGCATTGAAATAAAAAACTAATGAAGGAGAGATATTTAAATTTGGCTCAATTACCATGAATAGAATATTTTTCTTGATAAACTATCTAAAATGTATAGTATTTTCCTCATAGAAATGAAATTTTTTCCATATATAAAAATATGTTTTAAAGAGATGAATTTTGAGATGAAAACCCTTACACTAGTCCTAATTCATTATAAACGTAAACCAAACATTCTAAATAATTTAGTTAATTTTTTCAGTTACATACCCACAAACCATATTCATCAAAATAAGAATTTGTACTCAAATTTTTAATTCATTCCACATATATATATATATATTTGTTAGTATTCACTTATTTTTCATTATTAGGTGTTTTATAACAATAATGGTATATACTAGTTTCTTAAGAGTAGTGTCGATATTCATTGTTCATTCAATGATAATATTTCCCGAAACAAAAATGATACTATATTATATAACTTATTATGATATTTTATGTTTAAATTTCAATTCATGAGTGATTTATTATTTATCTTAGATGTTGAAATAAAAAATATATTTATTTTCATTATTCATAACCAATGAAGGGTGTTATATTAGTTATTGAGGTAAATATTGATGTATCCTTTACAGAATAAAAAATAATTTTTGATGTATTTATAATGTATAATATCATTAATTACGTGTTCATGTTCATCCATGATATAATTTTATAACATTGTTCAATTAAGTGTTCAAACCAAGCCAATATTTATCATAGAATTATTATTGATGATTATGTGGTGATTTAATTGAAATATTATTATACCAATAGAATAATTATATTATTTTTTGTGTGTGTGATATATTAGAATTATAAAGGATATAGAATGATATTTTATGGATATGAAAATAATATATAATTGGAATAAAATATTTTCCTCTTAGTTTTCTTTTTTTAAAAATTTGAATTAATATGATTTTTTTTTGATCATATAATTATCAGTTTCTTCAATGTAAAGACCTAAACCATAAGGTCCCACCTATTAAACAAAAGAATTGGCCTCCATAACCCCAAGTCGACATCCATAGAATTGGGGCTGGTTACAAGCACTGAGAAACCATAACTAAAATGGGAGACCTTGGCCTAATGTAATTGAGAGACTCTCTTATTACCTTCTCAGTCTCTTAAATATAGTAAGGATTATTTTATGATCCAGCAGATATGATTACTTGAGATTCTGGATCATGGTGTGACTAAAAAAAATTTATATAAAAAATAAATATATTTTATATCACATGCACACATTTTTTCAAAAATATTGGAATTACTCATGAACATAGTCTTAAATCATAAATATAATAACATGGTTGAATCTAGAGCACAAGGATTAACCTAGGTTCATCCTATAGTTAGTCGATACTAGATGTTCGGATGAAACAATCATTATAGGGTATGTTTATTGGATTAATTCTTTAATTAATTAATTAATTCATTTAATGTAGTGTCTTATTTAACTCTATAAATAAACTATTATGGAAAATAGATATAGTTAGGATAATAACATTAGTATTGTTAAGAAGAAGATTCATCATTATTCATGGTTGATCAAGATCAAATGATGACTGGTTATTTGATCGAGTTGGATCAACAGATAGTGGATGCATCATATCATCCTCATTGTTGGAAAATTAAATCATTACCGATGATTGATCCATGATCCCTATAAGAATCATCAATTTTAGTTTATTCCACATTTATTACATTTTTGGATCGTGAATTTGATCTTCTAATCTCTTTTTGGTGATCACACACCGTTCTCATGAGTCCATTGTCAAAATAGATTGGTTCTTTTTAATTTATTCATTATTATAACATGATCCTAACATGGATTACCCACTATACAATCAATGGATGAGAATTCATGGCCAATTATGATTATTAACTTTATTATTTTTCTTTTCCTTCATTATTCATCATGTTCATAACTGTAGGCTTATGGGGCCGCAATTTGACTTTACCAAGGTTGGTTCATGCTTGATCGAATTACAAGATTCGTGGAAGTTGTGTGCACGATTTTTGGGATTTTAATTTTTTAAGAAATCATTAGCCATTGAGGGATACATGTGATGAGTCATGTATATCTGGGATTCTAGACCGAGTAGAAGAAAAATGGGTGGTGTATGTGTGAGGGATTCATTTTAATAGATGAAATCCATTGTCAAGTGATCAAAGGTAGTGGAACGATGGTCGGTGGTTACCCCCTTTGATTATATGTGGTCAAATGGTAAAAATAGAGGTGGAAATGGAGGATTTGGGATCTGGGGAGAAGATCTAGACGTTAAAAAAAATCCAAACTACACAACATTTACTTGTATGAACAGATGCCTTTTAATGATATTATTACTTGCAGGAATAAATATGAGTAAAAATAAATGAATTACTATAGGTAGAAGTTGTATAGGGAAGTAACTTTTTTATACTGGTGTTCACATGGAGTATGACTAGGCCTCGTTGTGTGGCTGTGTTTAATATAGACATGAAACAAAATCCATCTCACCATACACCGCATGTATGGGCCCCACATAGTGTGTCTTAGTCACTCAATTCCTAAATATTTTATCTTTACCATGCCCATGTACATCATCCCATGCCGATGTACCTTTCTATACACCTGGTTGTGTCCCAATGAGTAACCTATCGAATTATAAGACTTTGTACCTAGTAGTGTAATCGTTTCTAGAGAATAATGTTCCTTTTTACTATTTGAGTACACACCGAGGAACCAGCATCAGGTCACACGACATGTGTGTGTGTGGGGTGGGGATGGAGAGGACATAGCATTATCTACATATATCCACTTTGAAACCCTTTCCAACACATCAAGAGTACTATAAAGAACATGTTCATCCCAGTACAACATATGTAGTTTATGTTATTCTCAAAAATCTATATTTTTATCACAGGTCCTCGATATTTGATTTTAGCCTTGATTTCCAATGTTTAACCACCTAAAATCAAGGGGGTCACCTCTATTGATTTTTTTCCCAGCCATTCGTGGCCTGAAAATGGATTCTACCTACATTTAAAGATCTAGGACATGCACACCCCTCCTCTGGTCACTACTTCATTGTCACAGATCCCAGATCAACAAGAATCATCACCTACATCTCACAATTTAACCTGATCTGGTTGAAAATATTTATCCTATACACTGTTCACCTAACTTTTATAAATCAAGGGTCTTTATTGTGCTTGAGACCACCCCGAAAAGTTTATCTATGACCCCATTTTCCTAAAAAGAAAAATATGAATAATAATGTTAGAAATTACCCTAACAAGGATGATAGACATTGATGTACTTGCCTTCTTGACAATGGGATTGTGTAAAGGCCATGCAATTGTCAACAATAAAAATGAAGATATACTTCCTGATTTAAAATTTTAATCAAGAGGTTGGACCCAAATATTAATGGGTACTACATCGATTATGGATCGATCATTGCTGAAGATCATGTCTTATTGGAATGAGGATGATCCACTATGTCTGATGTCTGTCAATCAACCTCGATCTAATCACCTATCATCACCCAATCTCAATCCATGAATGATGAATGATGAAACATCCCCTAAAATATCCCATGGTTATTCAGATATGCTTTTCAATTATTTATAATAGAAAATTTATATAGGGAAATATTATTTGGGAATTAAATTATTTAATCCACTTAACATACCCTCCAATGACTGCCTCAACTAAATTTTTAGCACTCAAAAAACATTAATTCATGACTAGGGTGAACCTCATTCTCATGATTCAACAATGGTCAGAAATTTTTGAATTGATACTTCATTTGGGATATATTAAATTATTTATGAAAAACCATGTGAATGTTATATAAAATATATTTATTATTTTAAAATGTTAATTCTAGGCTTGCTGAGCCTTGAAATCTCACACTATCTCAACACCAAGATTAAAAAATATTTGGTAATATATTTGAATTCTTATCAATAAAAAATAGATTTTCAACCTTGTTTTTTATATCGAAGCCTTTTGTGCATGAATAAAACAAGATATATTAAAATTTGGGAAATAAAGCATGTATATGGATATCTTGCTCCCATGATCTCTCCTAGATGCTCCCATGATTTCATAACACTTGAATAAGGGGAATGGTCCATCCATTCATGATCCTCTTCTGTCGATCCTTGATTACCACTGCGTACTTGATGAAGTTGGATCCATCCTTGATTTCCTAATCTCCCCAATCAATAATATTCATATGATCATGCATGTATCCCCTTCTCTACGACAAATGGAAGATATTCTGAACCCACTCCAACTATGGGGGTAATGATTGGTGGTATCACACCTCACCAATCATCTACAGGACCATTATTAGTTAGATGAACCTCAGGGATAAATTACCTCCCTATAAGAATCTCCACAATCCTCATTGTGGGGATAATCTTTGGAAAATGTGGTCTTCCTTGTCGAACTCCAAGGTCCTATTACATCAATCTACAAGCTATTTCCATCCTTTTTGGGTAGTCCTCATTAGCCCATGGATCACCTGGAACATTCCTATCATCTTTTAAACCATCTCTCACCCAATATGTGGCGCCTCACTAATTTTATTCTAGCATAATGGTGACCTACAAGGTCTCCCATAAAAGGCATAAAAATATTCCATGATGATCACTGAGTGATAGTTTTTATTATAATAAAACTCTACCAAAGGTAAATGGTTCTCCCATATTTGATTTATATCTATAATTAAATCCTTCATCATATCCTCCGTCACTTTGACAGTGCACTCAGTCTTTCCATCCTTCTAGGAGTGAATATATGTATTCATCTACAACTATGTTTCCAATAACTCATGCATGCCTCTCCAAAATCGTGACATGAACCATGTATCACAGTTGGATATAACCATTGAGAAAACCCTATGAAGGCATATGGTTCCCCAAATGTAGAAAATCTATATCCTCTTCACTAAGATCAACCCTTTGATAGCTAGGAAGTGCACCTACTATGAATGTTGGTAAAAAATCACCCATATGACTTTGTGGAAACTCACTATCAATGAAAGCCTTGTCAATAATTCAAGGGATATTTCATCTGATTTCTACTATGGGATCTGAAGAAGCTACAACAAACCTTTAGGATCCTAGTTCTTTTCCATCAGTTTCTACCATGTGAGACACCATGTGATGAACTAAATTGTAATCCAAATCATACCAACCCACCAAAAATATTGGTGAAGGTCCCAATAAATATTACATAAATTATGATGTACATCAAAAAAGAATATTGAAACTCCACTATCTCCTCCTCTCACTTTGTGAACAGAACTACCATCTCTATATTAAAATGGAAGACATGATTCCATCCTTCTAAGAAACCATCTAGTGAATATCCAGAGGATATAAGCTCACTTATTTCCTCAAAGAAAGTTTTCCCCAACCCAAAATACCTTACATATTACAGAAGTATAGGAGTTATCAACCTCAACTAATGATAAGAAACTCCCCTCTATTTTATGAGGGACGACTCCAAGGAATCCAACTGGAGAAACACATCCACCACCAGATGAAACCATGATTTTCTCCCAGTGGAATATTATACCACATTGACCATACTAGGAGTATCAACTATCATAAATTAATATTTCAACAGAAAATATAACCAAGCCTCATTCATACATTCAGATATCTCAACATGGAAGCATACTAGACACTCATATAGTGTGATTAAACAACAAATTCCTCTCTTATAAGATAATGCCTTCACATCCTTAGAGTAAAGACTACCACTATCAAATATAGGTTATGATTTTTGTAGTTCAAAAAACGGGGTATCAACTTCCCCAACCCATATCTGATCACTACCTACCTCTACATCAACACCTATCTTAACCCATCTCTTGAGTCATCGAATTATACTATGTACCCCATTTCCTACTTTAAAATTATCTAAATACGAAAACTCGTTGGTATCAACCTCATCTCATCAATTGATATTTGACACTGGTTAGTCTAGGTAACAAGATAACCTCTCCACACCAATGTAGTCAAAGAAGAAAAAAACATGGATAAGTCCTATATGAATATCATGTAGTACCATTTGAGTCTATGAAAATACTGAAAATATGACTTAATCTTGAGTGGATCCCAATAAAGAAAAACATTAATCTTTATAGGTTCCAAAGCTAATGTATCCTCAAAAAAGACATACACTAGAATGTGAATATCATAAATATAGAATTGTCACTTAGAGAGCTTACAATTACGATAGTGCTCCTAGAGTAGGTTTTTGACTATCATCAACTGTTCTCCATGTTCCTCCTCTAACATAGAGTATATGAGTATGTCATTAATGAAGAAAACCAATAATGATTATATGTATGACTGGAAGACCTAGTTCATTAGAGACGTTAAAAACTGGAAAAACAATTCTCACTAAAATGAATAAATAGAGTTCATAGTGTCCCTGGTAACATCATAAATCATGAATTGGAATATCAATCCCATGAATAGTCTACTGGTGGTTTCCAGACCATTGATCAATCACTAAGATCCACCTCAAACCTAAAAAATCTGAAATATGCCATCAATCCTCAAAAAAATGGTAATTTTTATTTATCATGTACTAGTTTTGGTGATTATAATCTACATAAAGCTATAAGATCCCAACTACATATTAAAGAAAAATACTAGATATAACTGGAGGAAATAATATGTCTAAAAACCCATTTTTTGAAGGAGCTATCAATGCACCCTCAGCTTCCCGATCTCAATAGGGTCAATTTGATATGACCATGAATATTTCATAGTTTACTTAAGGTGGATGTTGGTACAAAACCCCACCTTCCACTTCGGATGTATTCCTATGTCATCATAAATGAAGAAATATATAAAATAATTGATGAATAAAGGAATTCAAATGCTTAAAAATCCCACTATGACAAGGGGTAAACTCACCAACTGATGAGTCATAGGTTTTCGCTTCCTACTCATAAGACCCACTAACTCTTCAATGAGATCTCCCTCATCCACATAAAATAATCTAATGACATAATTCAAAAGGAATATAATTCCTCTATGTAGAGATTCATGCTAGGATTGGAATATTTAAAATGATTCCATTCCCAATATGATGTTATATGGTATCATTGTGATGACCAATAGGTCCTATGAGATACTCTCTCCACCCAGAAATTCCTTACACATCAAACAAATAATTAATATAAAAGATGTGTTCCTTATAAGAACATTTAAAAAAAGAAGCTAGAGTAAAGTCACAACTAGGAGCTCAAACACATATACTAGGAGTAATGAGAAAAGGAATAAATCATTACAATTTTTATTATTATTTAAAAAGAGGCGAATAAACATAAATCATACCTATAATTATAGCATGCACTTCCAGTTCCTAATCCTCCATCGCATGCAACATCTTATGGAACTTCGCATTAGCTCTAGGGGGTCAATGATCATTAGTTCCTCATTCAAGAGCCCCACCTACTCCTCTACCATCTCCACCTCCTTCGAGTTTCCCCTAGGCTTACCTGGGAGATTCATGATCATTGTGATCCCACTATAATGATGATCCAGCCACAACCTTCATTCCCTATTAACCATGTTGGGTCAAGAAATCATGTGTTAGGAGACCTCACCTATCAAAATCATAGAATCACCCCAATATATACTTCATGTTTCCTCTGAATGGTGCTTGAGCCTCATAATCACAAGTCATAGTTCAATGAGGTGAATGTATTCTATCCAAAGAGCCTACCAAATAGTGCATGTAGATATTCTAAGTGACATTGGCCTATAACATCCCTTGTCATCTCTATTTATATGGAGTCCCTCAAATTTGGATCTATCCATCACTAGAACCATCTGTAATATTTTGATATATGTGGGAATTCATAGTGTTACCACACTGGAAAAAATATCTCAACAGAGACCCTAATCAAACATCCATTCCTTGGTGTAACCACCACAAATCATGTGATGGGAGCACCGTGTATGTTTAGTGAACCTTGCGACATACTCAAAAACTATATTCCCTCAATGTTGTAGCTCCAATCATTTTAATCTGAATGGACAATATAAATAAGGGGAGGTACTCCTCAAAAAATTCCTATAGGATGTCATATTACGAGAGTGTTAAATCAATGTAAGTGTGGAAGGACTCCACCAATTCCTAGTTGCCTCATAAAAATGACTAAGTGCTAACGCAAAAATCTAACCATCCTAGGTACATAAAATTCTGAAAAATCAGATTAACGAATCATGCCAATCTGTTAGTTTTAATGGATTTGTATGACCTCAGTACCATAGTGGACTCTGGAACTAGAACTCATGGAATGTAGTAAGCCTGCACATATCCTCATCCTTCTATTTTGGTACAATTTACTACTCGACAAGAGATAGTGTCCCTTTCTATATACCTAAAATAAAGATATCATAAGATGGTTCCTTAAATGTGGCCTCATTACTCATAAGATTGTCATCACAGTCCAAAATTGGAAACATGGATGGATGTATTTGTGTGAAAATATTAAAAGTAATCACGACATTCCACAGTTAGATGATCACATACATATGAGTATATGAATCAAGAAGTATTTTCAATGGAATTAATCTTATATGATTCTTGCACCAAAGTTCCTTGCATCCAATATCTTGGTTTGCTAATTCGTTATGTTTGTAGTTAGAGTCCTAGTTAATCGACAAATCAACCACTCCATAAAGGATGGGTTCCCTAATCTGAAGGCCTCACTGAAGACACTTTTATATAATTTCACTAAATTCCCTACAAATCCTCATAAGGGTATAAAAATCCAAACATAATAATGATTTTAAACCACCTACAATACCAAAATTTAATGACCCAAACCACAAGGGTCTTCATGGATAGTGAAAGACCTGGCCACAAAAAACCCAATCTCCCAACCATATTCTAGGTGATTAAAACATATTCTGAGAACACATAACTGAATTATAGTTTTCATTGATTTAAGAGATCTCAATTGGCATTGTCCTGAGGATGATTTTCCAGTTCTGATTAAAAAATAAATTATTGATGAAACAGATGGCTATGAAGAACTTTCCATCATGGATGGATATTATGGATATAATCAAATCTGAATGGCTCTAGAAGATGATGAATCTACAGCTTTTAGAGCCCCTTAGGGTGTGTTTTTCTATCGGGTAATGCCCTTTGGCCTGAAGAATGCAGACGCAACATATCAGCGTGCCATGAACCGTATCTTCAAACACTTTTTAGGGAAATTTGTTGAATGTTATGTGGACGATTTTGTGGGTAAATTCAAACAACATTCTAATCACTTGGCTGATTTGGAAGTCATATTCCACAAACTTTGGCAACATAATTTGAAGATGAACCCCTTAAAATGTGCTTTTGGGGTAACCTTAGGAAAATTCCTCGGCTTTGTTGTACACCATCGCTTATCGAAGTCGATCCTCAGAATACAAAGTCAATCCTTGGTATGTGACCTCCTCGAAATTTGACAGAATTGAGAGGACATCAAGGACACATGTCATATTTTCGGTTTTTCATCGCCAATTTGGTAGGCAAAAGTTTACCCTTCATCAAATTGATGAAGAAAGGAGTCCCTTACCAGTGGAATAAACAATGTCAAGAAGCATTCAATATTCTCAAGAAGTATCTCTTGAGTCCGCCAGTATTGATTCCACCTATTAAAGGAAGGCCACTTATTCTTTACGTGGCAGCCTTAGAGAGATCATTGGGATCCTTCCTTGGCCAAAAGAATGATGCTGGGAATGAAAACAACCTTTACTATCTCAGTCAGAGTATGCTTAAAGCAGAAACCCGATATTTAAGTATTGAAAAGTGCTTCCTAGCATTAATATTTGTAGTTCAGAAGTTTAGACACTACCTGAAGCATCATGAGATCCATTTGGTATCTCGTAATAACCTGCTCAAATTCATCCTTAGTCGTCCAATGATTACAGTACGTCTAGTAAGGTGGCCAGTTATTTTGTAGCAATTTGATATCCAATATGCATCTCATAAGGCAATAAGGGGTCAAGCTCTAGCTGATTTCCTTATTGAACATTCTTCAGTAGAAGATACATCTTCAGATATTGAACTTCCTGATGATGAAGTCTTCTTTATTCAAGATAGTTTTCAAACATGGGAAATGTATTTTTATGGTGCTTCCAGAAGTCCAACAGGGAAGAAAATGGAATATTCTAAATTCAAAAATTTGGGGTTGGGAATTGTGCTCATTTCTCCAGAAAAGTCAGTGCTACACTATCCCTTCTCAATGTTGGTAGGTGGGACAAATAATGAAGCATAATACCAAGATTTCATCATAGGATTGGAGTTAGTGCTTCCGGCACAAGTGAATCACTTAAAAGTGAAAGGTGATTCACACCTGGTAATCAAACAAGTCAATGGGGACTATGCAATCAGAATAGAAGAGTTAATCCCTTTGTATGATTATGTCAGAGAGTTAAGAGCAGAGTTTCCTTTAGAACCGACATTTTCTCATGTCCTGCGATCACAAAATGCCCAAGATGATGCACTGGCTAGTATAGCCACAACTCTGGAAGATCAAAATCGGGACAAGACAATCATTAGTATTTCCCACCATCATACAATTTCACCTTATGTTGAAACCAGAACTGAGGAAATAAATGAAATTTGTCCCATTTATGATCCATATTGTCATATTATAGGATGGATGACACCTATTGGGGAATACCTTCAAAATAAAATACTTCCACCTGATATAGATGGGAAAGAACAAATCCAGCGATGTGTGGTCAATTTCACTCACTATGATAGCCAATATCACCTAGACAAAATTATTTACAAAATAGGTTTTGATGGAATTCTCTTCAGATGCATTCATGGTGAAGAGACAATGGATGTCATAAAAGAAGTGCATGAAGGAGTCTGTGGTGCCCATCATTAGGGACATAGACTATCTGATATAATTCGAAGGCTTGGACACATTTGGCCTTCAATGATACAGGATTCTGTTGATTTCATAGAGAAGTTTCATTCTTGCCAAGTATATTTCAATTTCATTCATCAACACCCAGATTTGCTTCATAAAGCTAAATACTCATGGCCATTGGCCACATGGGGAATGGATGTAGTAGGACCATATCATTCAGCTAAATCCAAGCAGTGTAAGTACATTCTTACTACTGCTGACTTCTTTTCCAAATGGGAAGAGGAAATACCTCTCAAAGAAGATAGTTCTAAAAGAATTGTTAGCTTCATCAATCCTAACATCATTACCAGATTTGGTGTCCCTCATACCATATTGACGGATAATGGCACCAACTTCTATTCATCCGAGGTAAGGAAGTTTTATCAAGAATACAACATCAAATCCAACCATTCTTCTCAGTATCATGCAGCGGTGAATGGCCAAATAGAAGCCTTCAACAAGACTCTTTCAAACATACTGAAAAAGATGGAGGATAAAGATAAGAAGTCATGGCCTGATAAACGTTTTCATGCTTTATGGGCTTATCGAACCACCACCCGCAATGCAACACGGTCAACTCCATATTCATTGGTATACTGAATAGAAGCAGTCTTTCCCATTGAGGATCAATTAACCTCACTCAGGGTAGCCATTTTTGATCAGTCATCTACAGATGAACAATCTCAAAAGTTATTTGATGAATTGGAACGATTAAAAGAGAAATGATTGTGCACCTTGCACCACTTGGAAGTCTATCAGAATCGAACAGCACAAGATTTCAACAAAAAAGTTCGCCTCCATACATTCATTCAGATATAATTGGTATTGTTTCTCAGAACTCCAATGATACTAGGAAGGAAATCTCCCAAGCTGGATCCAAAATGGGAAGGAGCATATTCAATACAAAAGGTCTACTCTAATGGAGATTATTATTTAATCTCAATGGATGGAGAACTCATCACGACTCCAACCAATGAAAGATTTCTAAATAAGTATTTTGTGTAACAAAAATACCTTACGTCCAACATGATGTTAAACTGTGTTGTACTTGCTTCAAGACTTTAAACTACATAGTCCCATACGTCCAACATGACATTAAACTGTGACATCCTTTCTACATGATGCTAAACTGTACAGAAGTCCCTTTCGTTCAGCAAGACGTTAAACTTCATAACTGATGGTCCATGTATAAGACCATAAACTATTCTCACCATTGTCCAAAATGATTTTAAATTGTGACGTCCTTGCAATATGACGTTAATATTATACAACATTTCTATTGTCCTTACTACATGACATTAAAACTGCAAAGTCCATCTTCCGTCCAACACGATGTTAAACTATATTGTTGCACGTATATCCAAGCTATATGACGCTAAACTGTACAACACCTTTACATTCAACATGACATTAAAGTGTGAAAAAGTCCCTAATACATCCAACATGACGTTAAACTATGTCCCTACATTTTTCCAACATGATGTTAAACTGTACTACTCATTCATCCTACATGACGTAAAACTGAACAAAGTCCCTTAATATGTCTTAAATGACGTTAAAATATATTGTGTCTATGCTACATGACACTATACTATGCAGAAAAAATAGTCCTTACTGTAGGACTTTAAACTCCATAGTCCCTTCATTTGTCCTACATGACATTAAAATGTGCATCGTTAAGGTTTTTGCTACCTATTGTTTCTCACACTGAGTATGACTCATGTGAGCTTAGAGTAAACTTCAACCATAACACCCTCTATGGGCCTCTAATCATGTGTAAGTCCCAACACCGTCTTCGGGTTATCCTCAAGTACAACTTGATTACCAATTCATTCTTCAATTGAACTATGCGGACTTTGATTCTTTCCTTCTATGCTGGGTACGTAGGTAACCTCCTAAGGTTCAAGCTCAAAATCAATCTCTTCACATCGGTTCACCTTCGTCTCATACGATGTTGATTTGTGAAATCACCCCCAGAACAAATATTTTTTACATTGGTACACCATCGTCCTTGCTATATGACTTTAAACTGTTCGCACTTTTGTCCTGTATGAAAATAAACTACAAAACTCATTGACACCCTCACTTGAGAGGGAAGCATTATTTACATTGATCTCCAATCATGTTATGTTATAAAGATTACGTGCATACATGGAAATGCCCGAACCTTTTATCTTGGGTCAAACCATCATTGCACTAAAGACCCCTTTCACCCTTCACTTGTACGAACCAAATCTTTACAAGGGGTATATCAAGAACTATGTGCGGCTTGATTCCCATATTTATGGGATACATAGGGACGTTCGAGCGTCCTTCGAATCCATCCCCATGTATTTGGGACTAACCCCAAATTCCACCTAACCACAAATTCCACTTTCAGTCCCTTAGCTGAAAAGTGCCCTGTGAAAACATGAATGTGGTATGAAAACCCTGGTCTTCATTCACACCAGGTTTATAAAACACACAACGTGTGTTCCTCATTATGGTCCGAGCTCTATGACCCTAAATTAAGATCTCCTACACTCTTGTCCCACATGACGTTAAACTATAATTCAATAACTACATTTGGCTTGATTCTCATTCTAATGAGATATGTAGTGAAGTACAACACCTCAATTCAGGACCCAGCCACGACATGATTATGGTTAGAATTGGTCTTTGCATCTCTACATTCATTGAACAATGCCCATTTTTCATGTGTCATAATCCTAAACATAGATACTTCTAGATTTCCATAAGCATTTTCTTGACTTATGGTCACAAAATTTCTGATGTCCGATAGTTCTTTTTCCTGACTATGCAGCACGTGCCCTTATCCAGCCTTGCATAAATTATCTACATAACAGAATTGTTAGCCAAAAGATACTATTAATTAACTATGCAGCCAATGCCCATAGGTGGCCCTGCATAATTCAACCACCTAACGGGTTTTTCAAATAGTGGGAACTTCATTCTTGGGAGGAAAACTTCTTTTTTTTCTTATTTGTCTTAATGAAAATATGTAGGGATCCGCAAAACATAGTCATCCTTAACATATTTTTCCCACACTCTTTTTCATGATCTGAATGTATACAAGTCTATGGTTTATATTTCCCTTCCCTACGTTTGGGTCAGACCATCGTAGGAGTAACATTCATCCAATTCTTAGACAATCTTGATTGGAAATATCTTCTCCATATTCAAGTACCTCTCTCCATATAGCAGACTCTATTCTTTGGAAAATTTTAATATCCATAAATTTTCACGGCCTTTTAAGTAGTAGAATAGTAAATTTCTGAGAGTTCTTTTGCCTGACTATACAGCGCCTGCCCTTAGGTGGCCTTGCATAAATAGTCTACATAATGGACTTGTCAGCCAAAGGATACTCTTATTTGACTATGCAGCCAATGCCCTTAGGTGGACCTACATAATTCAAACCCCTAACGGGTTTTTTAAATAGTGATAACTTCATTCTTGGGAAATACTTCTTCTAATGCCTCTTAGTCACTTTTTCACATCATTCCTCAGATTAAAAATTTCTTAATTCATAGTTTACATATTTTTCCCTCATACATGAATATGGTAATATATTTTCAGATAAATTAACAAGGAATTGAGTTAATCTTAATCAATTCGGTCAAAGATATTTCAACCATAAACATTATCCTTTTTCTGTCCGACGTGCATGACATTAAACTGCCCACAAAAGACAAGGGAACTCCGAACAAAAAAAAGTCACAGACCCAGCTCACTAAACATATACTTTGTATGATTTAGGTAATAATGAGAAACAAAAAGATTCAATATTTGTAGAGTTATTTTTATAATCCTATCAAAAATAAAACTATGTTTACTAGGCCCATTGGCTTAGGTAAAAAATTTAAAGCATGTAGAAAAAGAAGGAATGCACAAATGATTGAAGATGAAAGTATGTTTCATTGATACAGAAGAGTTATAAGAACATCCATAGACTGGAGCGTCTTTTCTTTTTTAGGAATTACAAAAGGCGTTTGACATAACTCTTCATTTGATTTAAGGAATCCAGATCTTCATTAGCAACCACCTAGAATTAATTCATTCAACCAGATACAAAAAGAGATGCAGTGATACCAGCTCTTCTTGGGACAATTGTAAAAGAAGTTTCTTGAGTAAGGTTTGAGAAAGTTTTCTTCAGATTAAATAGGGACTCAGTTTCTGTCCAAGAGACTTGGAAGATGGATACATGGATTTGAGAATGGACCATTGGATGTAAAGATCCATTTGGAGAGAGTAATCTTTTCAGATATTGTTTCTAATATCATGATAGTATTCTCTCCATCAACTAACAGCAGAAAACATATCAGCCCATGGTTTTCCATTTTCATTTTTGCAAGGAAATGTCTTGGAGGAATTTTTTTTAATTTCACCCCATTGTTGCTGCTCTTAATGCACAACATAACCGAAATAGAGGAGTAGCAGTGCGGCCACATCTCGGACATATAGTTCTTTGCATGTGGAACATTGAATCCTTGTAGATGACCATGGCCATACAGAGGAAAGTAGATGCTCTATGGAAAATTACAATGATACTTCTTGAATTACTCTGCCCAAATCTGGAAGAGTGCTATCAAAGATATCTTAATAGTCATGGCCAATGATGTTTATCATGTCATCAATCCGCTTGATAGCCAGTTCATCAGCCATTCCAATTCTTCAAGGAACCATTGAATATGCACAAAGGGTGAATAATTAACTCCTAAGTGAGTTGTTTTTTCCTAAACTTTGTGAAGAAAAGTGAAAAAATGGCTAAGGAAATTTAGGCGTTCAAGTCCAATTTTGGCGTGCAAGTATAGTTGGTTCGTGCATGTTTTGGGCATGTAGGTATCACTGCACTTGTCCAAATACCTCTACAGAAGTGCAGCACCAAGAACCAATAGAAAACAAGTCACTTTCATGTCGCAGTTCTCTGGTTTTCTCCTTTTTCATCAGAGTAACATCCTCCATCTTTCGGATCTATCTCTGAGGGGGGACTTTTGTTGACACTCATTTCCATCACAGATTTTAATGACTGAAAAAGGGATATACCCTAGATCAAAGTGATTCATACTTTCAAGAAACATAAAAAATTGACAATGGCATGAACAAGGACTTGTTTACACTTGGGTCGCGCAAGTTTCATCATGGTCATGCAAGTATACCTGCGCTCCACATTTTGGGAATGCAGGTGACCTGCGCTCCCTATGTAATTTTCTCCTAGGGTCTTCAGTAGCCTATAAATACCCCTTGTGGACCCCCCCATTTTGGGTACGGAAAAATCCAAAAATTCAGATTTGAGCCCCTGGGGCCCTAGTGTCATCTCAAACCCTTACGAACACGTCAAATGTAATTTCTTACCTAGAAAAGAATATCTAAAGAGGGGGAACAAGGCCTAAGTGTTGAAATTCACCAACACCTACGCGCCTATGTGGCCAGACGTTAAGGGAAATGGCTACACATGCACACCACCTTATCCATTCAACAGAACCTGTGCTCCACTCATTTAAAATTAATTAGAGATAATACAAAGTGCTTGAGCTAGGACTCGCCCATGTATTACCCTAAGGGTTGGCCATTGTGCAAGTACCCATGTGTCGAGAAGGTATACATGCATGACTAGGACTTTCACACCAATGCAAGACTTGCGCACCCACGTAGGACTTGCGCGCCTATCTCTTTTTGGGTACCCCTCCTACCTATTAACTTGATTTCTTCAAATCCACCTCTCCTCTTCAAGATTTAACCTTCAGAACCATCTTCAAAACCATTTATAGTAAGGTTCCTTTGTTGGTTTTTTATAAGAAAGGAATTCTATGGAACATCTCTCAAAACCCATTGATTTACATATCTTCATGTCACAAAGGTAAGTGATTTCATTCATTTAACCTTGTCCTTTAAGATGAGAAGTTCCCTAAACTAGTCCTCCTTCTCAAGAGTAAGCCCCAGTCTTCATGTTCCTTTAATTTTGGGCATCCTATTCATGTGTAAGCCTCAAGTTACAATTTCCCTTAACCTAGGCATCCTCCTTATGAGTAAGCCCCAGTCATAATTCCCCTTAAACTGGGCATCCTTCTTAGGAATGAGCCCCAGTTCTCAAGTCCCTTTAACCTAGGCCTCCTTCTCATGAATAAGCCCCAGTCGTAATTTCTCTTAACCAGTCTTAACTTCTTTTGATTTGGGATTCCTTTATAGGAATAAAACCCAGTCACAAGTCCCCTCTTAATTTGGGCCTCCTTCTCAAGGGTATGTCTCAATTTAGAGTATCCAATCCTCCATAATGCATATATACCATTATGGACCCTATTCCTGGACTTCTTCTCTGAAATAAGTCTCGATCATTATCTCCGTGGGAGATCATACATAATCCCCATATCATTCCTTGTGACCATATCTTTCATTGCACAAATTTCCAGGTTTACTGATACCTCTTTTTTCTCACACCGATCATGACTCACTTGATCTTAGAGTGTAAAAGTAACCACGATACATCTTTTTGGGCCATTAATCATATGTAAGCCCCGCAATTCATAACCGCACTACGTGGAATTTGATCTCTACCATAAAAGTGGAGTACGTAGGAAGCCTTTCTGAGGTTCAAGCCCATCACCCATTAATTCTCATCCGTCCCATATGATGTTAAAGTATATCTTAATTCTAGAACTATGTGGTTTTTGATTCCTTTTCTAACATGGATACATAGGTAGCCCATCTGTGGGTACCATCCCAACTCTGAAATAATCCATGTCCTTCTGAACACCAGTAAACTTCAAGTGCCCCACTGAGTGGCTTTAAAACCAGCTTTGTTATCATAATGACCAAGATATCTCTATATAATGTGTTGAAGGATAACATTGACTAAGAATATCTAACAAATACAAATGGTTATCTATCGATAAATGACCTCAAATACATATAAAAGATTCTCTAAATCTCATAAATATTAATTATTGATTGTCACATCTTAAGGAAAGATAATTTTCATACTTGGTAGTGTAATAAGGATTCACGAAGATAACTTTAATCTATAAAGAGAGTCCCAGAGTAGACAATAATTCACCCCAAAAAGGTGTGATGAGTCTGACCTCCCATCCTCTAGACCAGTGCAAATTCTTAAGCCTCATTGGCCCACAACTAATGAGTACCTACCATTGGAAAGAAGGTCCAAATGGATTTAGAATCATTTTATGTTTCTAGTTCTACGAACAAACCCGTTAAAAACAGATTGGAATGATTGAACCTTATGTAAACAAGGTCATCCCCATTTCTAGAGGAAACCCACACATCTAGTTTAATTGTATATTTTAACTCATAAATTGAGATCTTCCGATAGTAGACCTAACAACCAATATTTTAGTTGGATCCATCATGGGATATTGATGAGGACTCGCTTATCATCCACCGCTAGTTGTTGTAGCCCTTAAAAGAAAGCCACCGGTGCAGAAGGAGGAAGCAACAATTTGGTGATGCACTAGGAGCCTCCATGATCTGAAGGGCCCGATGCTATTGCAGCTTATAGAGGAGGGAGTGCCTGCACTTCCAGAGCTATTAAAGAGGATCCTCTAAGAGAGGATCCACCCGCCACTGGAGTGGCTTGAACAATAAACCAGAACCACCCCCGGTGCGGGATAGACAAGAAGGGGGGAGGGAAATAATAATAAAAAAATTAAACAAAATAAGATATAAAATATACTTATTATAAAATATAAAAATTATAATAAATAAAAAAATTAATAATGAAATAAAATTGTAAAAATAACTAATTAAATTAATTATAAAACAAAAATGACAATAATAATCATAATTTTTAAATGAAATAAAATGTTGAAATTAGTTAATTGTTTTAATTTTTTTATTTGTTTTAATTTAATAACCTTAATGATTCAATATATTAATTATATTTATAAATTTACTTTTAATATAAAATAATTATAAGAGTAATGATAATAATTAATAAAATAAAATAAATTAATAAAAAATAACTCTTAATAATTTAACAATCTCAATAATAATTATGTTATTAATTTGGTTTTCATTCGAACATATTTAATTATTGAGGGTTTTATTTTTATTAATAGTATTCTAACTCTTATTTTTTCTGGATTTGCATTCATTTTCAAAGATAAGATGATACTGGATTCATGCCCATATTCAAATCAACATTCACATCAGAGTCAGTTATGTGGGATATGATAACACGACCTGTGTTACATGCAAAAGAGCACGTGTGTGGTGAATACATGAAAAACATATCAAAATTGGTTGAAAAGGTGGGAGACTTGAAATAGATAAAATATTTTTAAGAAACCATAGTAGTATAAAATTGGAAGAAGTCTCTTTCATTACACATACATCATTCCGGATACATTTGGGAGACAATATCAGTAGACCCCTAAGAGTAGTACTGGAGAACTAGACATACTGGATCTAGAAACAATACAAGATCTTAATTTTTAGATGTGGGATTTTTCTTCCTCTATTTTATATATTTTACATGTTTTTTCTTCTATTTAATTGAATATGATATTTGAATAATTTCATTTGTTCGAGAGTTTTGAATTTCTATTGGTTCATATTTTATTCTTCTTCATTTATATTTCGTTTAACAAGAATCCAATTTTATCGGTGAGATTCAATCAGGTTATAAATTATTTTTACTGAATTTTTACACTCATGGAATAAATTTATAAATCATTGATCTTTCTATGTGATCGATCAATGAGAAAAAATTTTAAAACAAAAAATTCAAAACTGTTGTAACTTCGAGAGAGGTCTTTTCTGCTTACATATTTTAATAAAAATTTAAATTGAATATTTTTTAGGTGGAAGACATTAAGACTTCAATATAGGGTGTTAAATCTTCTGGTGAGGAGGAATTAACCACTTTTTGAGGTGTGAGTTAAATCTAATAAAAAAAACATACTTTTAACTTGTATATTTTATATATCTTGAGCTCACCTTGTGATCAACTCTCATCACCCTTATTCAACTACATTTCCACTAATTCTTCTCACTTCTATTATTTATGTTTCATTCTTAGTCTTGTAAAATGAAAAATATAAATAATTATGTCTTCCAACATTAAATTAATAACAGT
Source organism: Viscum album (assembly GCA_963277665.1). Taxonomy (NCBI): domain Eukaryota; kingdom Viridiplantae; phylum Streptophyta; class Magnoliopsida; order Santalales; family Viscaceae; genus Viscum; species Viscum album. Next base: position 1,585,275,487 of record OY728128.1, on the reverse strand, counting down.
ATAAAATATAAAAAGAGATTAAAAATAAAACTAAAGGTAACCCAATATTGAAAACAGTGGGGTTTATTTTTTTAAAACTCATATAACATTCACCTTTTCCCTGTTGATCAACCTTGAACTGCTATACTAGTGTATGAAATAAATTTAAATTTGAGGTTCGTGACGACCTCTAGGCCATATAAAATTTGGTTCTGTTTTTATGTAAGGTGTATTATGAACATTATAATGGTTATAAGATAACAAAACATATAAAAAATACCCTGAATCCAAAAATAATGTTATAAAAATATGCATCTTGTTTTTATTTAAATTTTATTCTTGATCTTCATGGTCGTGTGTTTAATATGATTTAGTTTTTTTGAAAAAAAAATTGGATGAACTTGTGATATTGAATCATGCTAACATTATTTTCTGGGATTTTAGTGGTTATTATGTACATACTTCATTCTAGTGTGACTATAACCAATGTCAACAAATACATCATTTTATATAAGATGAACAAAAATTTTAGTCTCAACCTAACATCCTAGAAAAACCGAACCAAATTGTATCTAAAATGGAAGCTAGGACAGATTATATGAACTCTTTATTAAAACAAAACAATTAAATCAACATTATAAATTCCCACGATGAAGATCAAATACTCAAAATATTATAAATAAAGATCTTATAATTAAAAATTAGGTTTAAAGAATAAGAATAAGTTGAAATAAGTGAAGAAGAAAATGTCTATTGATGACATAAAAATAAAAAATAAGAGGATAGTGAGTTTGAACCAAAGAAACAAACAATATATTTTGAATAATGTTATTCTAATAAACAAAATATATAAATTACTAACTCAATAAATGAATAACTCAACATTGATTATCCAATATAGAAATTAAATGTTGTTGGTTTGGATAATTTTTAAAATGAAATAAAAATGACTGAAGAAATTTTCCATATTTTGTATATAGATCCTAGTTTTGTTAAATCTCACTATTATTGGAATGTTGAAAATTTTAATGCTCAGTTAGAAGAGAAACTTGATATTTAAAACTTTAATGATAAACATTCGTCAACCAATTATTCTGAATATTTATATAATGAACATGAACTTGAAATTGGGGGTAATTTGGAGCTGTACAGTAAAATGGAATCCATTGAATCAGAATTTTATTGAACCTACGGTTAAATCATATATTCCGTGTTTTTAAATTGAAAACCCCCCAATCTTTGAAATTTTTTTGGATGAAGAAGTTGAGGAATTATGTTTTGAAGAATGTTTAATTGATTAACATTCACTTATTTTTTCACATATTATAAAATTTCTGAAACATTTCTCATTGAGATAAAGAATAGTGTTGGTGAAATTTTTTTGAATTTGAACAATCCTTAAATAAAATTCATTAAAGTGGAATTAAAAATTCCTCCCCCTGAACTAATATTTTTGTGACACTCAAATGAACCTATTTTTGAGAGTGATTTTTTATAAAATGAACTTGATGTAGAGGTTGAAGAAACACTACATTATGGTTGAGTAAATTATTTTTCAAATTTTGTATTTGAGGATTTATTATTTACTAATGAGGAACTATTGGATGGGATCTATAGTATTGTAAAATCATAATCTACGAATATTACAATAAATTATTTTCCATTTTGTTCACTTCCATCCTAAAATGAGTTGGGTATAGTAGACTATAAAGATGTTGAGAGCAATTTTCTAGTGGAGACACACTTGTGTTCTAATTGTCATGATTCGATACAGTACACTATTGATCCCATTCATGAGGCTGGTTTTCCGAAATCTTCAACAATCACCCTTGTTTTTTATTATGTTAGTGTTAAAGTTAGTAGAGATAGTTGTTTGGATAATGGAACACCCAATAAAGCTCAATGTTTTCTATTATATCATCATGATAAATTAAATTTTTTCAAAATTCAACATAACTCATAAGTGGAATTAATTTCTGCAAAGATATACATTGATGTACCTAAGCATAAAATATTATTGGCACTGACTGAGGGAGATTATTCTACATGAATCTATATATAAAGAAAACAGTAAAAAGTTCACTTTTGGTGATGAATCTACTGATTAATTTGATGACTCCCATGAGCAGTTACTTAAGGATGAAGAGTGTTTCTTATTGGTTTTAGTAATTCTAAAGGGTGTCATGTTTTCTCTTATATTTTGTTCCCACATATCTTATTTCGCTGTTAAAAACATTTGGGCTATCAATATGTGGTTGTTTATGGATAAGAAACCATAACTACTTATTGATAATGGTCAGTTTCTCGGTGAGTCTATCTGGGGACTTAAAAACTAGCATTTCATGGGTTGAAACCCTTGTTTTTTTTATTTCAATAAAATATAAAAAAATGTACCTTAATAATTTCTAACTAAAGACTTTAAATTCAGTTCTTCATGGGAGTCATCCCTTGGATTCTCTTTTGTTATTAATTTTGTTCTTTTTATTTTTTTACATAGAATAATGTGTTTTTTGATTCTATATTTTTCTACTCTATATGTTGTGGATTTGTCTTATTATTCATGTTTCTTGATATTTTCAAGAAAATGGTATGCTACTGTTGGTGTAAAAAAGGTTCATAATTCCCTTTTTCTCTCAATTAACTTGGAGTTGTATGCTGGAGAATAATGGATAGAACTATATTAGGGAAGTTCATTCTTTTAATTTCTACATAATTTTTTTAATCCACATTTAAATTAAAATAAATTAATGTTTGATTCTCTGTTAGATTTAAGATACCATTGAATGTGAGTCATTGTTACACTATTGGAGGTGACTCATGTCAATGGTGACCCGCTAATAATTTGTAATGGAATGTCATTAAATTTCTTATACATGTACTTTATTGTGGAAATTTTTATTACATGAGTCGAAGTTTTGATCATTTAGTGGTACATTTTGTTTAATGTAACTTCTGAATAACTAAAATGTATGAAATTAAGTGTGGGGTGATCTTCCATGGATGCTTCTGTTTGGAAGTGTTCTACATTTTTTTCGATGATTAGTATGCTTTTTAACTTCCAAATTGTAAATCTATTTGAATCAAAATTTTGAAAATTCTTTTAACCTTTTCATTGTGCACCTAAGTGTTTCACATGAAACTTATTTGAATGTATTAGAAAATATCTGTCACTACCTTAAATGAAAATGTATTCCAAATTTCTTTATAATAATATTGTGGGAAACACTTACTTTTTCACATCAATTGTACCCTTGATACATGTCAGTAATCTTCTTATTTGAAAAACTACTTTGAACTTTAAAAGTATAATTTTTATTATCCAAATTTGAGTTATTATTTGGGGAAAAAATTTGGTTTTATTTATGGGGGAGGGGTCAACATATATTGAGATAGACTATTATTAATAGAAGGCTATAAATTTAATTAACTCTTAAAACTTTATTTGTAAAAAATTTCTTTAATTTTACAAAATCCTTTCACAATTTGTGGTTCTTTAGGCATCACCCTGTACTTCAAATAATTCTTGTAAGAGGATGATATTTTATTGGATGTTATTAATTACCTTGATTCTAAAACCTATGAGGGCGAATAATTTCTGAGTTAATATTCTTAGTGATTTTATGAAAATTTCATTTAGGAACAATATTTCACACTGATATTGGATACTTGTTATAGAATGGAGATAATAACATTTGAAAATGGAAGTCTGAACCTTTTACTTGGGGACACATCTATATTATTAAAAAAATTATCCTTGTTGATCCAATGTAATTTTTTTTTCATATGAATCATTTGAAACTAGATTTAAATGGGAAATTGGGAACCCGCAATGAATTTTTGAGACTTTAGGAACTCAGTGCATTTTTGTTAACTAAAATCCTTCAATAAAATAATGAATATGTGCTTATGAATTATGTTTAGAACATGTTACATGTCCTAGGAAAAATATAATTAACTGTCTAGGGTCAAAAATGGGTTCATTAAGGTGAGGGAAATAATGAACCCCAGATGAAGAATGGGACATTAGGTTTTTATGAAATCAATTATGTTGTATCAATAATGATATTTAAAAATATTAATTTAAACTTAGTTTATTTATAAAACCAAAAAATAAGTCAAATTACAATGTTTATTCTATTAAGTTATTAACTATACATACATTTAACCATTTATTACCCTTCAATATAGTATGTCGATTTTAATTACAGTAATTCATTATATAGTTTCAAAAATGAGGAAGGACAACCAAAAAAATGGATTATTCCTTGCTCTCTAGATTACCTAGTTGGTATATGATATTGGGAAAGACTTATTTGAAACTATTGAATTTCAAAAGCCTCTCGTATGGTTCCTTAATATCTTTTTTTAAATTTTTTGACATGTTACTAATTTAGATTATTAATAAAGACCATTTCTATTATTCATCTTAATAAAACATCGGATTGATTGTGCAAAATAAATGTTTAAGTGTGGGGGAATTTGATATGGCCAAAACAATGTATGGTTTTCCAAATTATTTATTTTTATTTTCAAACATTTATCTCATTAATAATAGTTTTTTTAAACAATTACACTTTTTTAATTTTATAGTTTATGTTTTCTATTCAATCAAATTTTAAAATTTATTTTTTATTTTTATGTGTTAAATTATTAGTAGTATTTTATATATTTATTCTGGTACATTAAATTTTTTATCCAATATGTTTGCAATAGTCCTTAGATAATAATTTTAAGTGCTTTTCGTCTTATTAATTAAATAATTAATTAATTTACCATATTTTATTCATTTAAAAATTAATTTAACTTTCAATATCGAAGTATTAGATTATTTTACTAAACCATAATTTTTTTTAAATTAACATTATCCTAAAAATTAATTTAATTATTTGAAATATAATGTTTTCATTTAATTTATAAATTAAAAATATTTTTAAAATCATTCTCTACCATTTATGTTTATCAATTGAAATATTTAATTTCCATTAATTCCATTTTAAATTTTTTGTCACACACACACATACACATATATATATTTATCTAATTATGTAATTTAGTTTTGAAATTCCCATTTCATTTAATAAGTTAATTTGATAATTATTATTTTTCAGATTATTTTTTAGGGAAATATGTAGTATAATGGTGACTCAAGAACCACTATTTCCGCCCTCTTACACATGGAATAATGACAATAAGTCACCATTCTCCTTCATTGTTATCGTAACCATTTACCTATGCAGGTCAGCATTGGTATTTTTCTGTTGCATCCGCAAAACCATCAACAACTCCTAACACCACTTCCTCATTTTCCAAATACATCAACTTATACTCCTCACCTTAATCATAGATACTGTCATCGTTCGACCCAAAACAGATACTATATGACTTATCGATGCCCTCTGCCCTCTATTGATAACTCAAACTCATTTCCATCATCGTATCTACACCACATCAATCACTGTTCCTAGAATCCAGTGACATAATATCAACCTACCCTTGCTATGTTTCTCCCACCATGCTTCCTTGATTTATGCCACAACCCACTGCTACCGGTGCCGCAACTTCTCATTCACTAATGATCTATATACGATGTTCCACAAATCCTTCAACTACTATTTCATGAAGAATAATGAAATAATACTGAATAATATAAAGAAAAATTCATAAAATGTAAATGCTTCACTACGATCTCCGTTTTCATAGATCTAGCTTAATCACATATTCTAAATTAGAAATTCAGATCTCCCACAATAGATCTGATACATAAATTTGAAGTTATACCCATTTTGATCTATTGAAGAGGACCCGCTAGTCTCCTACCATTTGTTATTTTAGAACTAATGATCAGGCCTCCAGTTTTGAAGGAGGATTCAGTCATGTGGTGAAGCACCAAGAGCCATGAAATTTTGAAGGGTTTGACGCCACTGTTGCTTTTGGTGGAGGGTCAACCTACCCTAGTAGAGCTATTGAGGAGGAACCATCGTGAGAGGATCCAGCCACCACTGGAGCTCTTGCATAGCAAACTAGACCCCCCAGTGCCTATTGGAGAAGAAGGGGGGAGGAAAAGAAAAAAATTTCAATATTAAAAAAATATGTATTAATTATAACATTAAACAATTATAATAAATAAATAAATATTAATAATACAATAAAATTATAAAACTGACTAATTAAATAAATTATAACACTAAAATAACAAAAATAATAATAATTTATAATAAAAAAATTAAAAAAAATTAATTATTTTATTTTTTATTATATAATAAACATCATAACATAATTTGTTAATTATAATTACAATTTAACTTTTAAAATTAAATAATTATAGTAGAAATGATAATACTTAATAAAATGAACTATATTAATAACAAATGACTTTTAATAGTATAACAACCTCAATAATAATTCTGTTATTAATTATTATTATTTCTATCTTGTCTATTTATTTTGTAGTTTAATTTTTTTAACAGTATTCTAACTTATATTGTTTCTTTATTTGCCGTCATTTGTAGATACATGAAGATACTCGATATTATATATAGATTCAAATCACCCACCAAGTCGGAGTTAGTAACATGGGATACGATAATATGACATGTGTTGCATGAAAACCTGCATGTGTGTGGTGACTTCATAAAAAACTTCTTGATGTCTAGGAAAAAGGTGGGTGGATTATAGTAGAAGACAGATATTTAATAATGAATAAATGCAGAACAATGGGGAGACCTCCCAATCATTCAATGGTAAATCATTTATGATAATTCTGGGAGACTAGATCATTTGAGAACCAATGTAAAAATTAAGGAACTAGAGATATATGATAAAGTTGCAGTACATGATCTTCATTTTTAAAGGGATGACCTTTCTAACTCTGTTTTATATGTTTTACATTGTTGTTTCATCTATTTAATTTAATATTATCTTATATTAGTTTATTTTTTTGAGAGTTTTTAATTTATATTGGTTCATATTTTCTACTTCCTCATTGAAATTTATTTTAACAAAAATAAAATTCTTTCAGCGATATTGAATCTAGTTAACAAATAATTAATTTATTTAAAAATTCATGCACTTAAATTCAAAATAATTTCTCATTCATTGATATCCTTTAATGTGGAAATTTTAAAAAATGAATATTTCAAAACCTTAGTAACTTCTGATGAGGTCGACCGTACATACATCATTAAATAAATTTTCTAATGGATGATATTGAAGTGGCGATATTCAAGAATTCAATGCAGTATGTTAAATCTTCTAAAAAGGAAAAATTAACCCTTAATATTGAGGTGTGAAGTCAATAAAATTAGGAAACACACTTTTAACTAGAAGATTTCAGATTTTCTATGCACACTCTATGATCAACTCTCAATGCTCTTATTCTACTGCATTTCCAATATTTCATTTTAATTTTCTTTTTTATGTTTCTATTTTAGTCGATTAAACTATACATTATCAAAAATTGTGTGTTTTTTGCTTTAATTTAATCAAAATACTAAATATTGAAAAAAATTATCCAAAAAAATAAAATGAATGTTCCCCACACTGCTGAAAATAATGGGATGTGTTTGTTTCAAAAACCATAGGACATTCACCTACTTCCCCTCTGGATTTACCATAGACTAATATACTAGTATTGATAATAAATTGAATTTGGGGGGCTGTGATGACTTCCAAGACATATCAATTACTCTAGATAATTTTTTACTCTAAGAGGAGGGAACCGACCAATCACTTTAAAATTATAATGTTTATCTAAAGGACACACAATATTTTTTCACAAGGAATATTCCTATAAAATTTGACTATAAATACGATAATCATATAACTAGAATATTTTTTCAACAAAAAAAATCTAGTTGGGTAATTAATGATCTTAGAAAATATTTTAGATATACCAATGTTTATTGAATCAAATTCTTATAAGACATTTGTAACTCGATATTATAGGGTACAACCACCTTAAATATCACAATCCGTTTCAAAACTAGTTCTTTCATAGGTATTAAATTTTCCTCTTAGTCATAGTGGTTGGTGATTTTGATCACCATTATTGTTCATTTCATTAGGTAAAGGACATAGATAATGGCCATGCACCCCAAACATAAGATAATGAAATATTAATGGTACTTGAGGTTGTACTCTATTTCATTTAATTTTGGTAAATGAACTCTTAACTTTTACTCAATCATTAGATTCCTTATGACCCCTAACTCCAAATTTAATGTATCTCCGAATCCCCCTGAACAAATCAACTTATTTCTAATTTGTACATTTTTGACATTTTTGAAGTTGAATATTTTTTCCTTCGTAATATTAATCACTTGATACATCATGTGAATACAACTTTATATTATTTAGTGTGTTTGGGGTGTCTAATATATTCACATTTTTTGTCATATTTCAAGATATATGGTTTAGAATATGTACAATTTTTCTCACTCCAAATACCATATGAGATAACTCTACGTTGTCCATCACTCCCACGGTTCCATCTAGTTTTAGAAATTACTAAATTCTAAGGGGTTTTAATTATATATAAACTATTAATAACTTTTTAGAATTATCATAACCATGAAAATGATTTCAACAATAAAAAATATTATCCATTTACAATATAACATTATAATATAGTTCTTTTAGTTCAATCAACATGAATCATGGTTTATCTTATGTTACATTAAGTTGGTTTATCTTATAATTCTCTTAACAATATCATAATTTTACTATGAAATCAATCCTTTATAATGGTTAATAAAGAGAATATGATCAACCATATCATATCCACTAGATGTTTCTATCCATCGGTGTAGTCTTTGGCTTGCTCATCATGCATCAAAGTGATGATTGAGTCAATGATCTAACAACCATTTTTGGGGTGGTTATCTGCAAGAACATTTGTTCATTAGCCGCATCTACATTACAGTATCTATACTAGAATTTATTTCTAGGAAAGAAACCCACTCAATTAACTAACTATAGTTCAGGATATCATTCTATAATTAGACCCATCAATAAGGTTTTTAATATACATCTCACAAATAGACTCTCAACCGATGGACCAAAAGGTTTAGTGTCTTAGAAAAAATAACATAAACTCCTCATTTTACAACACATGGTAACATATCTCTATATCCAAGATCCTCTATCCCCTATCTAAACATCTCGTATTATAAAATAATATTCATATCTGCATGAATGGATACATTAGAATGGAGTTATCTCAAACTCTCAATAAGGTAGGAATTTTCCACACATAATAAAGGGTTAGATCATAAGTAGATGAGAAAACAACAATAAGGGGAATATATTTTTAAAAAAATGTGGAATAATAAGATTTTTCCACAAGTCATTATAGAAGGAAATCGAAACTAAAATTAAAAACAAATAAAATGAATACATATTGTGGTATTATGAGGTAATAAACAAGATGGATGAAGTATAATAACAGAAATATGGATTTTCAAAGTAACATTCCCTTGAAACCAATCATAACAAAAAAAATTGGAACTTGCATATCAATACATAAATTATACAATTCAGAAAAAATAAATTGTATAAAAACAAAATTCAATCACATTATTTTATGAAAAAAATTCCCACGCATTATGTTTGGAATAATTGAAATTCCACACTTCATATTTTGAATGAACAAAATTTACAATCCTTATTTTTTTAATGAGAAAATTTTTGACTCTTTATATAGTGAACATAATAAATTTTCATGCTTTATGTTGTGAACAAACAAAATTTCCATGATTAGAATCCCAGTCTAATAAGACATAAGTATTTAAAGAATTAATTAGAAGTGGTATATGACCCCACCCATAATCATCTATACATATTAATTCCACTTAAAATCAAATCATTCATATTATCATAAATAACACATGAATATTAAATGGGTTTTACAAATTTTCAAAATAGAATCACATAAAAAACATGATAGTTTGATAAAAAAAATATATCAAAATGATTATATAAGAAGAGAACATATTGGGAGATTTATGAACCTTTAACACATTGGATAATAATTATTTAAAGGTGGAACAGAAATCATTGAAATTATTTTCTACAAAATAATTACTAAATACAATTATAAAAATATGTGTTTTTAAATGTAATTTTATGAAAACTATTTTTTCCGAATATGAAGAGAAAACTTATTAAAACATTACTTCAAAACAAATTCTAATAAGTATAAGTTGATAAGAAATAGAATATATGTAAAATTTTATGTAAAAGGGAAGAATACAAGATCTTGGTATGAAAAAACATTTTAAATATTTTCTTTCCCCATTATTGAAAATAATTTTCTTTAAAAGATAAAAAAAATTTAAATGAAAAAATTAAGTATAAGGAACATTGTAGATAAAAGAACATAATATTTAAATAGATAAATGAACACATTTTTTGGAAGTAAAAACATGGATTTGTAAGAAAAATTCCATAAAATAAATATGAATTACTCTTTGTAAAAATTAATTCTCATGATATAATAGAATCATTAATGAGGGAATATTATGTGTGGAACAAGATTTTCCTGTAAAATAAGATGGAAATATAACATAAAATCATCATTGGGTGGGTAATTCAATGAGGAAATATTTTAATCAATGTGGAGTGATTATGACTCAAGAAAAATATTTGAGTCTAGAAAACCCCTTACGACCTGACAAGAATTTAAATAAAAACAAATTGAAAGAGATATATTTAAATTAGACATAAATTACCATAAATAAAAATAATTTTATGATATAGTTTCTCAAATAGGTATTATATACACCATATATAAAAATTAAGTTCATTATAAAAAAATCTGTCTCAAAGAGAGCAATTTTGAGATGAAAACACTTACCTTGGCCCTAATTCATTTTTGATTTACACATAACATATTGAATAGTTAAATTTAGTTTATTACTTAAATAATTAAAAATAATATTCATAAATTTATCTTTTTATACTCCCCATTGATAATAATTCCCCACATATTATATATTTCTAACATATTTTCCAATATCAAGTATTTTATAACCGTAATAATTTATATTTGTTTTATAGGAGCAGTGTGACTATTTGTTCCTCTTCCAAAGTTAATCTTTCAAAACTCATCATGGTTACTATAAGGGAATATTTATTATGATATTTTTATTTTCAATTTCTTACAAAGAGTTTTTTATTCATTATTCTAGAATATAAAATCGATAATATATTTAATTCTATGATTCATAATCAACAAAAGGGTGTTTTATTAGTTATTGAGTTAAATATATATGTATCATGGATAGATCCAAAAAAATAATTATTTAATTATTTTTATAATATGAAATCATTAATTATGTTTTCATAGTGACCCGTGGTATAATTTCACAACGTTGTTGAAGTCAATAGTCAAACCGACCCAAACTTAAGCACATCAATATTATCGATGATTATGGGGTAATTTAGTTGAAATATAAATATTAAAAAATAATAATGATATATTTATTATTTATTAGTTTGATATATGAGAATTATAAAAGAATTATAATAATAAGGAATGTATATAAATATATTAAAGAATTAGAATAAAATATTTCCCTCTTAATACACTTGTTTTAAATAACTGAATTAACCACGATTTTTTATTGATCATATCATTAATAGGTATTCCAATTTGTTATTCCAAATAATTAATTATATAAAAAATCATATTTATCCATTAAATTCAAAATAATTACAATCCATATAAGGCGGTGTTGGAATGAAAAACAGAAATCAACTATTCCATGGAAGCAGTTGTCTACAATTATGCATGGTAAGGGATTTAGACTTCCAAATAAAGAGAGAAATTTATAATATATTATACCATTTAAGAATATATAATATGTTATTATTATGAAAATTATTTTGAAAATACGAAATTAGGACCAATCATGTTATGTGGTTCTAGAAAATGAAATAAGACGCTTTTTGGAGGAGACATTCTTTTCACACATGCAAAGGGAAAATGAATCTTGGTTGTTGCATGAAATACCCATCAAATCCTAATAATCATTAGAGTGGTGAGACCTTCCAAAATGCATAGTATACCTCATCGAACATTGAAGGCCTCTATCATAAATATATATGAGACTTCAATTGGATATAAGAAGTCCTCATTTGATCTTGGAAAATATAAAAAAATTGTTTTAATTTTCACAAATCCAGCCCAATAATAATTATTTCCATTAACTCTGCCTAGTACAAATGTGACCTGTAGGGTCTCCCATACAAGGCCTCAAATTTTTCCATAACAATTTTAGAGTAGTAATTGTTGTTACATGAAAACTAACCCTAGGGAATGGTATCCTTCTAAAAATGGCCAACGTTTAGCATGAAAGCCCAAATCATGTCCTCTAGAACACTAATTTTCAAATCCTCATAGTTGTATATTTGGTGGTGGAACATTGTCCTCATTCATAACTAGTTCCCAATGCCTCTAGTAATCCCCTCCATAATTTTTACCTGAGGTGGAAATCACTATCTAAAATGATCATCAATGAAACTACATAAAACCATTCTATCTCATGAATGTAAAATCATCCCAAACACTCTAATAAAATAATATATCAAATGTCTATGAAGTGGGATGGCTTGTTGAGTTGGTATATAATCACCAAGATAGAATTTTAATATCATGGTGATCATGTAATTCCCATCCTAAAATACATGTAGATTCTATCCCACTTCCTCTCTATCACCTCAAGGGGTTGGGTCAAACCCATTGGAATCTGGTGACCAACATTCACCTGTTGGCATGTGGCACATCGATTAATAAACTCATCAACACTTCTCTTTATCCTAATCGACTAAAATTGTTGTCGTAAGTCCTAGTACAACTTCTCCACTATAGGATGTACTACTTAGGGGGGTTGTTTTGGAAATCCCTTAGAACCTAATCTTTTAGCATGGCTGGAAACATTTTATATCCCCATAAGTGGATGACGTGATCCCCATCATCAAAAAACTATTTAAGAGAATATCTAGTGGATTTCTTGCCAAAAAATATATTTCATTCGATATATTTAAATGAATATTGAATAACAAGCTGGATAACCATAGAGGTATGAACCATCGACCAGAGGTATGCTATACCATCCTCGACAACTGGGTATTTTAAAGAGTATACCTTCTTGGTAACCTTTTCATACAATCAGAAATGAGATTTTCAGTGGATGTAATCTTCCAAGAAATTCTATTTCCAACATTTTTAGAATAAATAAAATTCATAATCCTAAAATAACTCCTTCCATATCAATTTCCTCATTTAATAGAATTCTGTGAAACGATATACTTGAGACTATCATGGTTAAAATAAATGATAAATCAATCTACCATAAAGAAGTGTCTCCACATTTATAGGGATAAAACCGGTACTTGCAGCACTAAAAATTGTTATTATTTTTTATTCTAATGGGTTTAAAGCTATCAGGATCCCTAAGAAATCCAAAAAGACATTTCCATTATAAATCAGCCAATACCAACTTTAGAGGCATCAAAAAACACTACACACACAACACCCTCCTCTGGGAGTCTCAAGATGAATGTACTCGTCAACTTCTTCTACAACTCCTGAAAATCCTATTAACACTTATCCATCCACATGAAAAGACACCCATTTTAGGTCAATTTAGTTAGGGGTTCCATTAACCAAAATAATTATATCAAGAATAAATGATAATTTCTTTCCATCACAAGGAAGCTCAAAACAAAAATTATTCCTGTATGTGAATCCCAAAAAAGCGATTCATCAATATTGATTGGGTCCACTAATATTCTCTCATTAGAGATGATGTTTCTTAGTAAATGGACCTCTCAAACAGTTCATGAAATTTCCATAATGCTAGAAGACATGAAGTACATCTATAAGAATCCTCAATTGTCTCATGTGATGCTACAATAATTGTGAGTACATGAGGGTGACATCAATTCATATTACCATAATCTGATACAGAAGAGACTAAATGTTGGAGTTCACAATTATCATGAACATTATTGGGTAATTCATCATGATGAAGGTAATATTAGTTTATTATTAGTTACCATAGAAGAACCAAATATAATTTTTAGTATATCATCCTCTTGAATGTGAAGATGATGATAACTCGACCCAGGTAAATCATCAAGAACAACTTCTCCCCAATAAATTAGTTATTTCGATCAATGATTATATGAAGTGAATAATTATTATTGATAGTTATATAATGAAGACCTTTATAATATACACATAAACAGAAGGTCCCATCTACATTCTCTAAGAATTTCACTGATGCTACAATTAGAGACACACTATGTTTGACTTAACCATTCCTCTATAAATATAGCAATGAATCCATAATTTTTTCAGATTTATGGGGATCATAAAATATTCTAGTGTAGATGTCAGGGTAGTCTCTAAGGGTAGGTATATATAGAATTTAATCCCTCAATAGAGAGGTAATTCCAAAATATTCTCAAGGAATACATCTTTATAATCATCCACCATTGCAGGTGATAGAAAGATCATATAATATGTTGCTCCAAGGTCCATACTAGCTAATAAGTGATTAATCAACTATATCCTCCAATATATTATCCCATACCACTCTTCATGGGATTAATTATTATAAATTGTTGGAAATATCCTCTAATGAATTCAATGGAATTGCATCCTCTACACAAAATAGTCAACATGCACATGGACATCAATGAGATAGACCATACCTAGAATTGAATCATAATTCATCATAGTGACTAAAAAGGTATCGCATATCAATATATTTAATCCAATTATCAGTTAAAACTATTATAAGAATTTTGATATGGGTGATTCTCCCCCAGTTGGAGGCCCTAAATGCAAAGGTCATGCCAAAGGCTCCATTGAAATCTCCATGACATGATCAAGGGATGCGATAATAACGATTATCTTGTACCCATGTTTATAAAAACTATTGTTAAAGTAGAGTGTGCATAGTTTATACCTTATATAATTCTTGAAGCCTCTCATTAATAAGCCTATAATTCCTGGATCTCTCCATGATCCGATATACCAACTCCCTATACCAAGCACAAGCCCCATACATGTGGTAGCAGTGGTAAAAAATCATAAAATAGGCTGCATCATGATGATATATCATATCCTCTTCTATCCACTAACTAATAGACCACCCTTCTCATGATATGTTATTTACCTTGGTGACCCATCAACCATCTCCTTGTATATTACAAGATGGGTCAGGATATACAACACGACATGGACTTACCAATCACAAGAGAACTACCACCATTACCTGGGATGAATGGAAAAATACTATGTGCGTTGGGAAATAAACACTATTCCTTGAGACTGTCTCTAAAAAATCCCCATGATCATGAATCCCTACGTCTATTATGGATTACCAACTACTAATGTCTCAGGTCCAAGGTATCCACTACCAGAAACATATACCAACATCATTTTCATGAAACACTCCATAACCAAGGAATGATCTGGAACCCTCACATAAGTAGGAATTCAAATAGAAACCACTCTATATCAAACATCTCAATGAATACCACACTCAATGGTCTATGCTCAAAATTATCTACCATTAACATTATACCATGAATACAATGATAGGTTGGGGAATATCGCTGTATACTCCGTTACAAACATGCTTCCCTATTATAGATTTAGAGTCTCCATGATATATACTACCCAAAATGTTTAATGATAGAAAATGAATTATAAAAGGAACCTTGTCTCTAAAATAGTTCATGTAATATCATCATGCATCTATATCACTATGATTCTCCATATTCATTCTGATACCTAGAGAGGGAACACTGCTAGAACAACCATCTGATCAAGAAGGGTCCCACCACGACATAAAACCAAAACTACCGCCTCATGTGAGTCCTCTATTTCCAAGGGGATTGGATAAACCCAAAAATTGATTGGTGTATTCCTATGTAAATCATGACGTGTGCTTATTATTCTATCATAATAGTAAAGTAATGCTAGAAAAATCATATTCTCAATGGTTTATGGTAATATTGCAAATCCACCCAAAAGATTCACCTCATAGAAAATCCTCGGGACTAAAGCCTCGTCATTGAGAAGATCCTAATCATGAATCTACTATATAATCATAGATTGATGTCATCATGGAGGCATCCTCCAACAGTCGAGATGCACCATGGTGAAGGATCATATCTAAGTATATTACATAATAAGTATACAAAAACCACAACCAGTTCCAATATGATGTGTCTGAAATGTTTTCCCTACAACTAGAGCCTATAAGTAAATATTCAAAGAATATGTCATTTGAGTTTTGGTAAATTGATTAATTCAACATTTCACCATCATTAGTTTACCTTTCTAATAATAATAACATTAGAAACTAAAAAACAATCACCATAGTTCCTAAACCAAGAATAGAAACCAAATAATGTCCAATATATTGTCCCTAGAAAACCTTTTATAATACCACTCTACTATGATCCAACCCACCAAGGATCCTTATTATAGAATTAAGCTGGGCTTTTCACCATAATCCACCCTCTAATAAAACAGGGGTTAGGGACTACTATATTTAAACTATATCACACATTATGGGGTATTACACTAAATTAAATGTACACATAAAACCACAACATACACTAGTAAAATAAAGAAAATATAAACAAATGATATTGTGTGTTATAAAATATAATTCCAAATCCATGATAAATACTAGGAAACAAATTAAAAATATTGATAAAAAAATTATGAAATAATAATATCACAAAAAAAGTAAATAAATGTTTAAAAAATGATAAATTATGTGCTAGTATGTTAGTTAGACAAAAAAAATTTATTTACAATTTAATAATTAATATAATTATTTAAGAGAAATTTTATTTCCATAAATTAGATTAATAAATTTATATTTTGGTTGCTTATGATTATAAGAAAATTTTATGATGCCTTAGTTAAATTTTAAATGATTCATAAAAATTAGTTTTAATTTTCAAATAGATTTTTTTGAATAAATGATGATTTATTTTAAAAATTATGTTTATCATATTTAGAAACTTTTTCCAAAAAATATATTTAGTTTCTGATTTCTAAAAACTGAAAAATGGATTGGGTGATTATCTTGTATTTTTATAAAATAGTTGAATTGTCGGTGAATAGTGAAATATGATAATTTATGTTATATGGGAAATACCAGAAATATTGATTCACAGATGACATATGTATAATTTTATACAATAATATAAAAATAACTATAATTATTTTCGCATATTTAGTGTTATGGTTTATAATATTCATATTCTTTATGAAAAATAATAAACTAATATATTAAATAATGAGAAAACACCCCTCTCCCCCCTATAAAAACCAACCTAACCACCTCTTCTCATAACACATTCCAAACCATGAATCTTGTTCAATATCAATCAAATAATATTCCCAAGACCCAACCCCACATCCTGGATCTCTTAGTCTCATCAAAAGAATAGAACTGTTTCTTTGTGGAGATTCACAAGGAGGGGAAATTAAAGATGTAAATGCAATTTTGTTTTATTTTATCTTCTTTTTTTCATTTATTTTCTTATCATATCCTCACCTACATTTATAATAGTGTAATGAAAAATCCATTATATTATATATACTCTAAATTTAATTGTTATGGAATAATGATTTGTCAAACTCCATCTCCTGACCATTTTATTCTAAAAATGAGAACATCATTCGTGTTGTGCTAATTTACAGCCATTGTGGATGATGCAATATAATTTTCCATTACCATCATAAATTCTAGTCATAAAATAATTATAATTGTAAAATAGTATTATATTATATATATTATAAATTATATAATTTTATAGAACAAACATATAAATGTTATATTAAATAAAATGATATGAGTTTGTGATGATCGTAATATCCACAAAATAAATTAACTTCTATTCATTAACTATTTATACAATGATTAATCGTCATAAATTATTAGAAAAATGATATATAAGATCATTTTATATTTTAAAATTTTATTAATAACACATAATGTAAATAATGGATAATTATATTTATTTTTTCTTAAATATCCAAACTGATAAACCAACGAACCGATCATGAAAACCAAGAAAACAAACACTATGGACTGATGAAATTGAACTATACAACTCATAAAAATAGAAATAATTGTTATTAATAAAACTATAATTAATATAAAATTAATACGAGGTTCTCGAGTTGTTAATTAACGAATTTTCTTTGATTATATAGGAAAATAATGTGAATAAATCACTCTGACATAAGCTAAGGGGATTCTTAAACCCAACTCTCTTTCTTCGGGATTCCCTCTTTCACTCCTTTTTCAATAAGTATGTTCCTTAAAATATCATATATTTGTCTTTTCCATTATTTTTCTAGGATATAAATTATTCCAATTAGACTTTATAACAGATGTATTGATTTTTCAAAAAGAACTCTTCCTTCTAAAAATAAATATTTTAATTCTCTTGAGATTTTATAATCTTCAGTCAAGATTATTGATTTTTATACAAAGTATGTTATTTCATTTTTATTTTTGGATCCAAATATTTTATCCATGAATGTATGATTGAATAAACTCTCATGAGACCCATTTCTATTACATAAGTTATTTTAGGGAAAATATAATTATACATTGTTTTTGAAATGCATGATTATATAAATATTATGATGTGATACGTGATCCCAAAATTATATAGTGCTCCAATGCATTGGGTAATGTGTTTTAGGAAATTATATAATGTTAAATGTATATGAAATTGATGCTATATTTTTTCAAAAAAATCTATGGTTTTTAATAACTAAGACATGGTCTTTAATTTTTATGCATTTCCAAATTCCATGGCTTTATCTAATGCTTACCCTCATGATTATGATGGTATTAATGTGACTATTTTATAATGTTGATTATTATTATCACCCATGTTATATTTAATCATGTTCTTATCTATTAAATTACTGGGCCTTAAGCTCACCACTTCCTTCAATGTATATCCTCAAGTGAAGACATGTATTACGGAGAAAAATTATAGACACTAAGAAGTTGGTGTAAAAGGAATTGAATTAATGTTTTTGTTTTATTATTTAAAAGTTATGTTTGGCCCAAATTTTCCCAAGAAACTAAATATTTGGATACTGGTTGTGTTAAACATTTATGTTGTTTATCTTTTAAATTGATGTAATAATCATTTAAGAAAATTAGTATCGCTATAGTTGGTATCATAAAATATTTTAGTTAATTTGGGAATTAGGATTAGAGAACCTTAATTAAAACCCTAAGTATAAGTCTATGTACAATTAATTTAACAAGAATATTTGTTTTAGAAATATGATAATCACAGGGATCCGACATCATATGGATTTATAGTTAATTTTAAAAAGTACTAAATTATTTATTCATAGCATGTTAACATATGTTTTATTCTAAACCTTATAATTTTATAAATGGTGGGAACTAATAGAAATCAGGTAAAAACCCCATTGTATAGAAAATGATGTGATTTCTTGAATAAATTCGCCAATACCATGGGTGGAGGAGTTTAAAATTTCATGTAAGTTCATTCCCAACTATCTCATGTGATTAACAATAACATAAACAATGTGGAACGTCTGGCTTCACCTAAGAGGGAGAAACTAGCCATCAAGTCTTTTATTTGACAAAGAACACCTACATTTAATGGATTTTTTAATCCACTAGTCATGGTACTGGTTTTCAACTCAATGGAGAAGATATTTTTTTATACATCATTTTTCCAAGATAGAGATGGTTACACCTTCCATTTATAATTTTGATGGAGAGGGCTATCAATGGAGGGATTTTATTAAGAAAACCAGTAAGAATGGAAAATTGAAGAGATGGAGTGGGAAGAATTTAAGATAATATTTCTTAACAATTATTTCCCTCAAACTCTTCATATAACTATAGAGGGAGAGTCTATACATCTTGAAAAAATAATGATTAATATTTCATGATCTATAAAGAAAATTTTGAATGTATTTCAAGGTACACATCATGTTTTTTTATCCTCAATGATAGAAAATTTGATAGATTATTTAATGGTTTAAAACCACACCTTTGAAAGGCTCAAGCTATCCAAGACATTTGGAGTTAGGAATAATTTTTTCAATGTTCTATCAAAGTGGAGATGGAGTTTAGAGAATGCTCCAATGGATATGGTGATGTGAAACAGAAGATGGAGTTTCAAGACAGAGGCTCTAATGAGAAAGGTGTAATGAAATATCAACTAGTCACATGTTAAAAAGGTGGTAGAAGCATCATGGGAACTGAATCAAAGGGACAATGAAATTATATAAGTGTCTGAAAGAAGTCCACCATGCTCATGAATAAGTAGGTGAGATAAATAGGATATCCAATATGATAGAGTAAAGGAGATAACCACTTATGGTTCATTACTACAACAATAGAGAGAAAGGTAACTATATAATCTATAAATTATAAGTTCTCAAGGGTAATTAGAATTAGTAGCAACTAATTCCAAACGAGAAAGGGAAATAATATGCCATTACTTCTGCTGAAGTGGATCAAAAAAATGTTGTCACTTGTACTACAATATAGACATTTAATAGCGCTAAAAATGTTCTTTATCATTGTTGACTGCACGAGTGATATTAAATGCCAGGGTATTTTATTAGCAATTAAAAAGTGCTATTAAAGCACCATTTATCAATGTTTTTATATGTACTAATATTGGGAAATACCACAATGTGGTGTAACATCACACTATAGAAGTAGTGAAGGGTGTTGTAACAGCACACAACATCAGAAAAACACCATGAAATCAGTTTAATCACGTATGAATATAAAATTTAAATGAAGAGAAAACAATATTTGATTGATTTCATGGTTTTGGCGATGTGATGCACATTTAAAACTAAAATTATTCTTATATACTAATAAAACACACTTGGATTCATATCGGTCACAACCTGTGTCAGATTCAGGTGTGATTAATTCATACACATCTCAAATTACTTATGTATAATTTTCATACAATATTAAAAAAATCATAATATGTTTCTCTATTTTGATTACATCCCTTGTCTTTTTTACTAAAATGTCATTTTGAACTAAAAACACACACTATGACTCATACTGGTCACATCATGTGTTATTTTGATGTGATACAAATTATTAAACTTCACAAATTACTTATGAATCATTCTTCTAAATTAGAAATTCATTCCAAGAATTTATTATTGGTTTTCAGTGAGTGGATCGTTTTGAACAAAAATATTGATTTTAGACTGATAACGTATGTGAAAATCGGGCCCCGGTGACAACACATGCACACATCTTTAACATGGATGTCGGGTCCTAGCCCACCTCGTATCACCAGTTGGCCCACAGACATGTGGTCCCCACCAAAGGGTCCACCAACATACCTAAACGTTTCATCTGACTAATGATTGTCCGCACAGGCCAACACATGTTCCTTCTAGTGTGTTTTTCCTCACTCACACACACCTTGGAAAACTTCCCAGAAGGTCACCCATCCTGATGACAAATCTAATCCAAATATCTTTAACTGTGGAGTTCTAATCATGTTGGCTCCTGAAAAGGAAGGTGCACCTTTTTGACATGATTCATATTATTTAGTCATTTAACCTTTTATCATTCGGGAGTTTTACATTCACCCCCCCCCCTAGAGCACAATGTCCTTGTTGGGGACCCTACATCTGAACCCAGGAAGTGCACCACACTTAAGGCTGACTACCACCTCTGATACCAAATTTATCAACTGAGCCCCGGTGATAGCACAGACACCCCGCCTTAATAAGGACGGCGAGTCCTCACCCACCAGGTACAACCAGTTTCCCCGCAGACATGTGGTCCCCACCCAAGGGTCCACCCACATGCCTGAACGGGTCATCTGAATAAAGATTGTCCCCACAGGACAAAACATGTCCTTTCCAGTGTGTTTTGTCTTGACTCACACACACCTTGGGAAACATCCCAAAAGGTCACCCATCATAATCACTACAACAGGCCAAGCACGCTTAACTGTGGAGTTCTTATCAGGTAGACTCTCGAAAAAGGTGGTGCACCATGTTGACTTGAGTCATATCATTTTTTCATTTAACCATTTATCATTTGAGTGTGTTATAATGGACACATTGAGTCATATTGGACACATAATGTATCTGATTGAGGTGTTTCAAATTCATAAAAATAAAAAATTACATATGGATTATTTTCTTAAATTATCAAAACAATCTGAATGTGTTTTCTTGGTTTTTAGTAGGTGGGTGGTCCTTTTTAATAATATTAACCCTATTTTAAATAAAAAACACACATGGAGTCATATGAGTAACATTAGGCGTTATATTGAGGTAAAACTAATTATTTTAGGTCCCATTATCTTAGAGATAATTGTAAGACAATATCAAAACAATCTGAATGCGTTTAATCAATTTTGAGTACGTCACATTTCTTTTTTACTAAAATGTCAATTTAAACATAAGACACGCACTTTGAGTCATACCAATCACATAAGGTATCAGTTTTGTGTGAGACAAATTCATACACATAAAAATTACTTATGAATTAATGTACTAAATTATCATGAAAATTCATTTTCATTTTATTGGTTTTCAGGGAGTGAAATTTTTTTAACTAAATAGTTGATTTTAAACTGATAATGTATAGATTGAGTAATACCAAGAACATCATGTATCAGATTGAGGTGAGACAGTTTCCCACATGTCATTATTGTTTTATGGATTATTATTGTAAAATATCAAAACAATATGAATGAGTTTTTTCATTTTTTAATAGGTTAGTTATCCTTTTAAATAATATTGATGTTCTCTTTTATATAAAAAAGATTTATTTGGAGTCTTACTAGTCACACCATGCATCATATTGAGATACAATTGATTCTTACATGTCTTAAATGACTTATAGATTATTTTAGTGAAGTGTATAAACAATGTGAATGCATTTTTCTAGTTTTGAGTAGGTTAATTGTTAATTTTATTAAAATTGATGACATTTATAAATAAAAAGACACAATTAGATTCATTATGGTCACATCGTGCATCAGATTAGGGTACGGTAGATTCTAGTATGACACAAACGACTAGTTGAACATTTTTTAAAGTATCGAAATAATCTAAATTAATTTTTGTAATTTAAAGTATTTCATTTGTTTTTTCTGTAAAATATCATTTTATACATGAAACAAGAACTTTGATCTATTCTGATCACATCATGTATTATTTTTGTAATGAGATCAATTCGTACACATTAGAAATTACTTTTTAATCAATGTACTAAATTATGAAGAAAATTTCAGTGCATTTTATTTGTTTTTAATGAGTGACATTTTTGAACTAAACTATCATTTTTAAACTGATAACAGACACATTGGGTCATAATAGTAACACCTTGCATCAAATTGGGGTGAGAATAATTTATACACACTGAAAATGACTTATGGACCATTTTCAAACAATATAAAAACTATAAGAATATTTTTTTTCATCTTTGAGTTTTTATTTTTGTATTTTTTACTAAAATTAGTGTTAAACTTAAATAAAAATAATCAATTGGAGTTATACTAGGAACACCATGTGTCAGATTGAGGGTGGATGATTCCTACATGTCCCAAAGTCTCAATAAATCATATCATCCAATGTTTCCACATTTTCATTATCTTTATATCTCAAACATTCAACACTATATATTGAATCAATATTATTATCCAAAAAACCATCCACATTGTTGAAAGTAAGAAGAGGAGAGGATTTCAAAAAGAATTTTTATATCTAATAATATCAAATCAATATGCTGTGTTAGAAGTTTGAAAAAATAATAGATATGAAAAAATAAAACATCGTAACATTGGTAGAAAGAATAATATTATCTCTTTTGTGACTTGTTGTTGATTGTTTTATGGATAATTTGACATCTCAAATGATGGGTAAAAAAATTAGTACCAGATAAAAATTATAAGTAAATTAACTTATAAACAGTAGAAAAAATGACAAAAAAATTATTTAAATATGTAATATTAATTCACGTTCCCTAATGGTTTTACGAATTTTTATGGATTTACTAACTTTTATTATCTCAGTTGCAGGCTCATAGTCCAATCATTCATGATAATGAGAGGCTTCGAAGAAACCACCCAAACTAAAACCAAAGAATCTAATTATAAAATAAAAAATTATTATATGAGTAATACTAAAAAAACATAAATATCAAACAATACATTAATTGTATGGATAATGATCTCACTCTGCATAAAATGTTGACCAAAGGGATATGCAAAAGGTAAAGCAATAATATTGATAAAAAATTCAATTATTTGTCACTAAACAATTTATAAGTGAATGAGGAGGATGATGAGAAAAAAATATTCATTAGACTGAATCTTTTGAATCATTCAAGAGAAAGTAAATATATCTTATTCGGTTCATAAAATATTCATTTTTTATAATCAATGAATGAATACATATAAGATATTCATTATCAAAGGTGAATGTCTCCCATTTATGAGAATTACGTGGATGGTAACTAGAGATTCTTAAGGGTGGAACCAAAAGGAAATTTTAAAGAATGATATGTTTTTACATGTATTAGATTAAAAAATACATATTGATTTTTAGATCAGTGATGAATGAAGAGATTTGATTTTTCAGATGTATCAATGAGTTGGTTATCATTTCAAAGATGGATATATTTTTATCAACTACAAGAAATAAGAGCAAGGATGTAATCAATGAATAAAGTTTCATTGGTGATAAGAATGTTTTGGTGATAACTTTGACAAAGTCTTTACAAGAGATCCAATTTTTTCCTAAGACGTGCCTAAATAATGTGGGGAGGCTAAAAATAATAATAATTAGGTGAATATATGCATGAGGATCTTGATCCGAATAAGAAAAATGTGACATGAGGGTCTTGATCTAAATATAGATGATTTTAAATACTTTTTGTCCTAATTATGTAAAACAATTAATATAAAAGGTCATGGTAATGTTTTATAATGAATCATTTTTTATAAACTACACTTGGGACAGTCACATCTGTGGGGAATCATATTATGAGTATAAGGAAATGAAAATGGATTTCAATTTATATTATCTAATCATAAAATTCAATATAATTATGACTCTATAGTGAACATAGAATGTCATTACATTATTTAATCTAAACTAATAAATCTGACATGAACTGGGATTATAAAGGTGAAATGATTTTATCCATGAAATGTCAATTTTATTTCAACAATAAATATTCCATTGAAACATATTTACTGAATTTACCACAATCAATGTTAATATTTAATTTTATGAAAATTATTTAAATATACTGGTACAAGATTTCTTCATGAATAATTTAAAATATCAATTCAAATTTAAAAAATAAAAAACCTTTTTCATTAAATATGTAATTTTTCAGTGAAAATATCAAATTGAGAAAACAAATTGATCAATCGTAAAGGATTAAGAATAATAAATTCTATAAATAGTGTACTTTTCTACACCATGTAATGAAATAGTATTTTTTCAATAAAACACCTTGATGCTGAGGGTTTTCCTAGAAAATTAATAATTTTTTTTTCTAACTATATTTCAACATCCAATATCAAAATATCAATTACATTTTGTCCCAAAATCGGTTTTTCCTATATAATATAATCTATATATTTTATAAACATAAACCTATTTGATTTTTATAACATTTGAGTAAAAATATTTAAATCCAAATTGAAATATTTAAAAAATATAAAATAAAAACAATATATTTTTACAAAAATTAGTTATATAAATGATACAAAAAATCAAACTGATATATTTTTTTCACATGATTTTATAGATTCATTAGAATAATTTGTCTTTTATATATCATAAGTAACCACTAAATCTATCCCAATCCTCATTATATAGTTCACAATCATCCTAAATAAATCCATTAAATTTACACAATATTTTTGTTCTCATTGTCTTAACAAAAAATTACATGAAAAAATCATTATATAATTGTTCACATGTGTCAGATATTTCATCTTCCATTTTTTGGAAAAAAAACTTCTAGAATAAAATTTCAAATAGATGGGGGTAACCCTATGTTTCAGTTACTCACTAAACCCTCTCTACGCCATTTTCTACACAAGATAATATCAGTCTTCAATGATGTCATATATTTCATAATCCAAGTGATTTAGAATGTAATATTTCAATCCAATGACAACACTGACCACTATATGGATTAATTTTTTTAAAATTAGATTGGTGAAAAGAGGTTTATGTCATGTAATATAGGTATTAGGATCCTATTATACATAACAAAAACCTGACCCAACATTGGGTTTGATATATTTCAAGTCGCACAGTACTGATGTTGTCCTAAAGTGACCCACATCATATTTGGGAAGACGATACTTCAATATATCTAAAAAACAATGAATCATAGATTTTTTTTATTATAGGATTGTGAAACTAAAATTATTGGGATACACGTATTTGGGATGAAAAGGTTATATGGATAATCGATGGGAATTAAAGATATCAAAAAGACTAGATTTTATTCGAGTTGTGGTTGTGTTCAACCCTTGAATTGGTCAATACTTGTATTTGAGACTTGGAGTAGGTGGAGCCTTGATTCTAGCATAGTATTGATATTTAATTTGACCACAAAGAGTGTAATCATTAGGTCACTTCCGCTGAGAGCTTCATATATCATGAACTAGTTTGTGACAGTTAAGGTTCTTAAAATTGATCGTGGCACTTTTATCAGCGCTTCAAAATAAGTGATGATAAAGATACCTTTTATCAATGATAAGTTAATAAGCACTGATAAGATGAATCTTTATCATCTATTTCTTCATGCTGATAAATAATTAGTTTTGTCACCACTAAAAAATCACTTATAAATACTTATTATACATTTTTTTTAAAAAAATAAAACTATTTATAAAATAATAATTCTATAATTCTAGGAATATATAATTATTTATTTATAATTTTATAAATATATTTTTAAAAAATAATATTTATGTCACTTTATATATTTATAAAAATAAATATATAACCATAGTAAATATATTCATTATTTAAATAAATTTATTATAAAATTATAATTATTTATTTTTAATTATAGAATTTTTTTTTCAAAAACATTATTTATTTATTTTTAAATATAAATGTATAAAACAATAAATATACATTTATAAATATTTTTATTTATAAATATATATAAAATAATTTATTCTTAGATTCATTAGTGTACATTTAATCTTAAGTTCATGCATGTCAAAAATGAGTAATTTTTTTCATTATAAATGATTAAAATACTGAACATTTGGATATGTTTGATTAGTACAATTAATTAAAAATTGGATATATATATATATTTATCTATTGATTAATACATTATAAAAATATTAAAACATCATAAATAAATTTATATGAAATAAATAATATAAAATTGATTAACTTCAAAAAATATATTTGTGTGTGTGCGTATGTATATAAAAATGCATTAATTACGTTTATATGAAATCAATATAATATGATAGATGTATGTTATTAATTGAAAAATAAAGCAATATTAAATTATGTCCATTACCCTATGAAATTAGTCAGTATTATTAATTGATATTAATTTTTAATTATAAACCATTATTTACTAAATATATTAGTATTTAATGTAAACCATAAATAATTTTTTGTATTATATAAATAATATTTATATACATCAAAATAATTCTATTAATTTAAAATATATTGTTCAGTATCATTATCAATAATCATATAATGACTAAAATGTTTAATATTTTTCTCAATTTATGATTTTTTAATTTTATGATTTTTTAAATTTTCATTTTTCATAAATCAATATACATAATATGTAATATTTATCAGTTTTAATAATTTTTATATAGAATAAAAAATTATTTAATTTTATCAATAATTTTTTAGATAATAAAATATGTAATATTTTTTTAATAAACTATTTTTTATTTCATTATTTCATTTTATTTATTTGGATCATTATCAATGCTAAAAAAGAACTGAAAAATGATTCATTTATGAGCACTAAAAATATAGCATGGAAAAAGGGTACACTTTATGATCACTAAAAACAAAGCGATGATAAAGGGTACTGTTTATAAGTGTTAAAAATAAATCCTTGATAAAGATAGAACCTATCAATGCTTTTTTCTAGTGCTGATAAATACCCATGCTGTTAAACAACTATTTCGTAGTAGTGTGTAAATGGTACACCTCATATTCACTAAAGAATAGAAAACCAGTTATTTCATTCTGGTTATATACATTCCTTTATATCATGCAGGTTTCATAGAACTATTGGGTTGAAACCCCAAAACCTGGAGTTAGAGATATCCATAAAAACACCTAGTGGCGTAATACTTACAAAACATGTGCTGGAATCTTCTCCTATTTCCATATGTGGTAATATTATTCAAGTGAATCTTGTGATACTCCCCATGGTGGAATTTAATGCATTAATGGGGATGGATTGGCTCTCATTATATGGAGCACACGTCATCAGTGAAAAAAATGAATTATCTTCTCAAATTACAAACCATCCATTTCTCCTATAAAAATGCAAGGAAGATCATGAATCTCCATTAGAAAATCCTTCAATGGTGTTGGTTCTGATTCCATGTGAAGAATCATATCTTGCACAATTTGTTGAGTCAAAGGAAGGTATCAACCTATGGGAAATACCCATTGTGAGGGAATATGATTATGAAGTTCCTCACGAGATACCAAGAATTTCACCATATTGTATGGTAGCATTCTTAATGGAAATCATACTCGAAATACTCCAATCTCAAAATTTCCCTACAGGATAGCACAAATCGAATTGGAGGAGTTAAATAAGAATCTATAGGTGAATTTTGATAGAGTTTTAATACACCCTAGTGAATCACCATGGAGTGTGTGAGATACCTCTGTGAACAAAAAGGATAAATCAATGTGGTTGTGTGTCAATTATCAGTAAATCACCAAGACCACCATAAAGAAAAAGTATCATCTTACATGGATTTATGGATTTTAAAAAAATTGGATCTCAATACTTCTCAAAGGTGGATCTTTGTTCCGGATATCAAAAAATAAGGGTGAATAAGGAATATTTGTAGAAGACTACATTATGCACAAGGTATGGAAAATATGATTTTCTAGTGATTCCCTCTGTATATTTTAATAAACTTTCCATATTCATGGATTTGATAAATATATACTTTCAAATATAGAGTGACATATTTTTGTATGTTTTTATCTACAATATTCTCATTTACTCCAAGAGTAATGAGTAACATAAATAACACCAAATAATTATTCCAATAACATAAATGAAGAATAAATTGTACGCCATGTTTATCAAGTCAGACTTTTGAATGATGTATGTAAAATTATTTGGACACGTGATCAAAAGTGAGGGGATTTCTGTAGAACCATAAGTATCAAATGAAATTATTTAATGGCTTATAATAACTTGTGTGAAGAAAATATTCATCTTTAATGGTTTTTAAGGGTATTACTTACATTTTGTGAGAAATTTCTCATGATTGTATAGCCTTGTAACTATGTTAAAAAAATAATGAGGTATAGTATGTCTGGATGAAAGAATGTGAGGGGAGATTCAAGGAGCTCTGTAAGATACTGATCACTACACATGTACTCACAATACCAAAAATTTGATGATGTTTGTGATATATTGTGAGGTATCAAAGAAAGACTTGGGTTGTGTAGTCATGTATAATGATAAAGTGACAGCATATGCATCACAACACCTGAGGATCCATGAGAAGAACTACCCGATGCATTATCTAGAGGTAGAGGATATGTTTTTTTTGCATTGAAAATATGGTGAAACAACCTCTTTGGTGAGAATTTTGACATATATACAGCTCACAAGAGTCTTATGTATATAATCACACATAAGGAACTCAACAGGCATCCAAGGTGATGGTAATTGTTAATAATGGACTATAATTTCTTTATTCACTATCTTCCTAGGAAGGTAAACAAGGTAGCTGATGCTCTTAGAAGAAAGGAACCTACTATTCTATTCATTATCCAGATTGAGAAATACCCTCTCTTCATGGATATACAAAGGATGGGTTTGGAAGTCATAATGGCAAGGAATATATCATACCTTGGCCAAATAATTCCCCAACCATCTACCCAACATAAGTTCACGGAGGTACAAATGGAAGATCTAGAGCTTCAAAATAAGGAGAATGTAGTAATGGAAGGGAAGCTACAAGAGTACCATATCGATGAATATTGGGTGTTTCTATTTGGAATGCAGATTTGTGAGCCTTAATTACATGGGATAAAGATTGAGCTATTGGATAGTACACATAACTCAAATTTATCTATCCATCCTGGAAGTACCAAGATGTACAATGATATTCAATAACACATCTGGTTGGAGAAAATGAAGAAGGAGATTTCATGTTACCACTCAAGATGTTGATATCTCATCGAGTCAATGTAGAGTAAAAGAAGTCCAAAGGGATGATGAAAACCTTTATTATATCCATGTTTAAATAGGAAAATGTCACCATGGAGTTCGTTAATGGTATCCCAAAGACATCAAAAGTATACAATGTGGGATGATTTGTGGTGGATTTACTCACCCAGACTGCCCACTTTGTTTCTACTCAGGATGATTTCACTATAGAACAACTTTTTGGGATATATGTGAAGGACGTGGTGAGGTTATATGGGGTTCCAATATTGATCATCTCTGATCATGATCCAAGGTTTACATCTAAATTATGCAGAATTCTCCAACATGACTTGAGCACTAAATTGATTTTTTGGGTGGCCTATCACCCCCAAACTTATGGTCAATCATAAAGGACTATTAATATTCTCAAGTAAAATCTATGTTCCTTCTCAATGGAATTAAAAAGATAACAGGAACATCATCTTACATTGGTTGACTTTCCAACCGACTGAAACATCAACTCAAGAATCCAAATGGATCCATATGATGATATATATAGAAAGCGATGTAGAACTCCAACTAGATGGGATGAATTTGGAGAATAAAAGAAAATATGAACTGATATTGTCAAAGATATGATAAATAAGCGTCATACCATCTAGGAATATATAAAAAAATACTTAGTGTCCAAAAAATACCTATGCTAAAAACCATTAAAAGGACATATAGTTCAATGCTAGTGATAAATTCTTCCTATGAATAACAACATGGAAGAGAGTAATTCACTTTGGAATGAAAAGAAATATAAGAAGAAGGTACATTAGACCCTATGAGGTTAATTGATCACATATGAGGAGTGGCCTATTGGCTTGAACTTCTACCATGTGTGGATCGACTTCATGACATGTACCATGTATCTCTAATGAGGATGTACATACATGACACCTTATATGTACTGAACATAGAGGCGATACAGATGGAAGATGATCTCTATTATTAGGGGAAGCCAATAATAATTCATGGAAAAAGAGATAATGTTCTACACAATAAGAAAACCCACCATAAGAAAGTGTTTTGGAGGAACCATATGTATATAGAGGAGACATGAGAACCATAAGAAGCAATGACTAGGAAGTACACTCAACTATTTTTGTAAAATGAAATTTCTATGCTGAAATTTCAAAAGGAGGAGAATGTAACAACACTAACTTTTATCAAAATAATTTTCATTCTTATAAAAAATTAATATATTATAAAACACATAAATAAAAAAAAACCTATTTAAATCATTATTCTTATAAATAATGAATGATATTAATATTATTTAAAGAAATTAAGGAACCTAAATAGAACGAATAGTAACTTTACAATTGGAATAGAAACAAAAAAAATAAGGAATAGTTATCTAGCCAATGGAATAGTGACCTCACCTATGAGTGTTTGAATTAAATTTTGGAGCATTATAAATTAAAATGTTATATAATAATTTTATACCATAAGCAAATAAATGGCATAAAAATGATAAATTAAATGTTGATATTTTTTAAAACATAAATGTTTATTTACAATTTAGTAAATAATATAATGATATAAAATGAAACTTGTTTTATTAAAATAGATTCATAGATTAATATTTTGGTGTTTTATAATTATAAGATAATTTTATGAGACTTCAATTAATTTTTTATAGTGTCATAAAATAAGTTATAATTTTAAAATCCATAATTTTCAAAATAAGTTATGGTTCTAATAAAAAATTAAATTTCACATATTTTGTAAACTTTTTTTATAAAATGGAGTTCATTTTTTAATTATACATGTTTAAAATGATTGGGGTTATTTATTATTATTTTTATAATATAGTTGATTTTTTGATGAATAGTGATATTCCATAATTAACAATATAAGCTAAAAATGAATTATTGAATCATAGAAGACTTAGAAATGATATAATACCCTAATATCGAAATATATTTAATTATTTAAATATATTTAGTGTTATTGTTCAATATATTTATTTTCTTGATCCAAAACAATAAACAAATGTATAAAATAATGAGAAACCACTCCACTCCCCCTTTATAAAAACCACCACTCACCACCTCTCCACCTCACACATTTCAAACCATGAATCTTGTACAAGATCTATCTAATAAAATTCAAAAAATCCTCCCATATTTCCTAGATATCTTGGCATTATCAAAATACGTAACCCTTTTCCCTAAGGTGGTCCTCAAAGAAGAGAAATTCAAGATGTAAAATCCCCTTTATTTTCCTTTTATCTTCTTTTCCTTTAATATTTTTTTATTTTCCATTTACTTTCTTATCCTCTACACACCTACCCTTATCCAAGTTTCATTAAACTCTATTATCATATATATAAATATATATATGAATATATATATATTATTTTTATCATTTTTATGTAATAATTTTTCATCAATGTCTTTCCCCTCAATATCTTATTCTAAAAATGAGAACACCCACCATGATGTGTTAATTTACTACTATAATGGATGATGCATTTTCATTTTCCATTACCGCCATCATGTCTATTCATAAAACCCCTATTGTTGTTAAATAGTATTTTATTAAGAATATTATAAGTTAAATAATGATATGGAACAAACATATAAAAATGATAATAAATAAAATGAAAGGAGTTTGCGATGGTCGTAAAATCCATCAAATAAATTATATATAATTAATCAAAATATCAATCCTCATAATATAATACCAAATTATATATAAGATTAATTAATGTTATGAAATTTCATTAATAACACATTACCTTAATTCTTTAAAATTCTCCTTATTTTTTTTCGAACTTCCATACTTATAAACTAGAAAACAAATCATGAAATCTAAGAAAATGAACACTCCCAAATCATGAAATAGAACCATATATAACATAAAATGGACATAAATGAACTTAATAGACCTATAACTAATAAAACAAATGTGTATTATTTTCTTTATTTGATTATCTCGGTTATTAAAGTCTCGAATGAACTCAAACATTAATCAAGGTTATTCTTGAATCCATCTCTCTTTCTTTGGGTTTCCCATTTTCCATTCCATTTTAGTATAATTTTTCATTAATCTTCTACAAATATCATTTCTTATTACATAACTTTTATTTTCTAGGATATACATTCTTCCAATTTGATTTTTTTGAAAAATGAAAATATTTTTCCAAAATAAAAATTTCCTCTAAAAACATTTATTTTACTTATCTTGAGATTATTTTTTCTTTATTAAATATTTTGGATTCTTATACCAAGTATGTGATTCGATTTTTATTTTTAAAACTAGAAAATTTATCCATGAATTTATGCTTTATGAAATAATCATGAAACCCATTTCTTTAACATTGGTTATTTAATAGTAAATACTATTATACATTCTTTGTGGCATGCACGATTATGTAATGGTTTTGATGTGATTAGTGCACTCATAGTTATATAGTTATCAAAGGCATTGGGTAATTTGTTATATCTCATGAGAAAATGTGAAATATTTTTGAACATGATGATAGATTTGTTCGCAGCTCTGTGACGTTATTAACTATTAAGACATGATGTTTCATTTTTATGAATTTTCACATTCCATGCCTTTATATAATGCTTCCTCTCATGATTATGATGATATTAATATTCTTATGTTTTGATGACAATGATTATGTTCAACCACATTACAATGATTCAATTTTATTTTGTATCTTCTTACGGGACAGTTAGCTCAGCCCTTCTGTCATTGTACATCCTTAGGTGACTACATGTACTAAGGAAAATAATGTGTTCTTAAAAAAGCTAGATAAGAAGGAAACAAATTAAGATTTATGTTTATTATGTAAAAGATATCTATGTTTCTAATTTTTAATAGGCACTACAACATCGAATCCTGGTTTTGTAATGCCTTTATGTGGTTTATATTTGAAATGATGTAATAATCATGTAACGAAAGTAGGGTTTCTATAGTGTACACTAGTTTAGTCTATGTACACTTTTTGTTAAAAATATTTTGTACCTATGTTACATGCCAGGTATCTAGATTATTAACCAAACTACATGTGGCCTAGTGAAACAATTGTGTGATATTTATCATCATTCATAACAATATCGACCATGGAATGCGGTTCAACACGGTGTGTGTTCTTCCAAACTACATGGCGTGTATATCAGGATTTACCATAAACATCTAGATGTACCAAATATTCTCCCACAAAACATATTACTCCAATCTAGCCACAAATAATTGTGTATTTTACAGATTTGAGGTTGAATAATCTTGAACCATTAATTACGTCCAGTTCTATCCATCTATCTACTGTGATGTATTCTCTCACAACCCTATGTAAACTAAATTCAAAATTCCATGAAAAACAACCATCGATTCAACATTGAAATAACATCAGCATTATTAAACCTCCATAATTCCTTCAATACATAATATGATCCCTAAAATTCATCCATTGTGCTACTCATTGACTGAACAATGATCATTTTCTAAGTATATCTGAACCCTCATTAAAATGAAATGCTAATGAAGGATATTCAGAAAAAAAGTGAGAAAATAATAAAACAAAATAGTAAGGAAATGACCAGTGGCTATTATTTAGGCTGGCCTTTATCCGTTGACATAAAAATTTAAAAATTAAAGGATAAACCACAAAAAAAATAATTCCTAATTCTAGGAAGAATGTAATTCAATTTTAATCCAACAAAATCGATCCACGAATTAATTTTTAAATTAATTAATTCATTTTCTCCCTGTAAAAAAATAAATAACATGATTATTTAAACAAAAAAGCATCCTAACTCAACATTATATTTATCACTTATGAAAAACAATTATTCTTCACTATGATTTCTGAGATCCAAGAACCCCATTGATGATTCATATAGAGGTAGTATCATGATCATTAATCCAAAAACCTATTATCGTCCTCCAATGGTCTCCTCCATAGTTCTTTCATCCAAAATCTAAGGTTATGTAGCTATCTATAGGATTTGACCATAACTATACGTTATAAGGTGTTAATTAGATTACAACTAATTAATAGACTATAAATTATTTAATTTATTTACTATTTTATTGTTCCTAAAACTATTGTAGTGAGAAAAAAAACCTAATGAAAAGAAAGGTCATGTTAGAACTAGAATAAAAACTATATTATTGATTTTTTAGTGGTCATATTTTTTATATAAGAGGACCTATCCATGACATATTTCATTATTTCAAAAAGTGTTCATGTGTGTAATATAATATATTTAATAATTCAATACTGATTCTCTATTGATTGAAAAGACAATGCGGAGTCTGCACCTAACATTGAAAATACTCTTTAGAAAAATAAAATCATTAATGTTTACAAATTTAGTTTATGAAAAGAACATGCTTTCTAAAAACATAGTGTATTATAGTTACATTATCCCCCTTAAATAATTTACATCATCATAATTTCTTAATATCACTATAAAATACAAATAATTAAGGGTATACACATGATGAACATTAATCGAGATGCAATTTATAATTATATATCAACCAAAATATCTTAAGCATGACCAGAAAAAATCATCTTTTACTTCATGATTATTTATCATGACCCATTCAACAGAATTAATTTCATATTATGTTTATTATAATCCCCACAATAATAGATGACTAGGGGTTTTTTATGAATTTGAAATGTGACTTCCATAAAAAATAATTAATTTGGTATTTGTATAAAGAAATCAAACCCATTACCAAAATCACATAGAATTTCACTAATGGAAGAATAATATGAATTAGAAGTATTTATTCAGAATATTATATTAAGAAGGATTTATAATCATAAGAAGAAATTATCATACCTTATGTTTTTGCACCAATAAGACATTATGTATTCATTAAGGTGTTTATTTTATGCCATAAAAATATCCTTTTATAATAGAGTGATTAAAACCATAATATAATAGTACATTTTTAGTTATAGAGTGTATTGAGATTGTTGATGTCTATTTTCACTGTTAACCATTGAATTTTGGAATTGATTTTAATAATGCCTATACTCTATGAAATTAGATCATATCAGTGTGATTGGTGCATTATTTGGTACCACTAAAACATACAATATAGTGTCCATCATCTTTGTCTCTCATTTGAAATCATGATACTGATGACCAATCATATCATTCTTAAATCTTCTTATGTTCAATTCTGAAAATTAATTAGGTTATTTGTACCGAATTTAGGGAATATTGGTGGGTAATTTTTCTTTCCTTTATTTTAATTATCATTCATGTTTCCATGAAACACCATTCATAATTATTAATTCAATTAAATACCTTTAGAGACTTGTGATGTTTTCTAAATAGGTTCAAATGGATTCATCTTGAATATATTGTTCCTCTAAGAAAAC
This sequence comes from Viscum album, assembly GCA_963277665.1. NCBI lineage: Eukaryota > Viridiplantae > Streptophyta > Magnoliopsida > Santalales > Viscaceae > Viscum > Viscum album. The sequence continues at coordinate 1,585,238,620 of OY728128.1, read as the reverse complement.
ACACTGAATTGTTGTGTGAAGAGTTCATGGAAAATATTAGGGGAATATTTTTTTATTTATATCCTTCCATTTCATATAGAAAAATATTTACTTTTACATTATATTCAAAATGTGTGTCCACCATTGGTATGTGTCACCTTCCAAATGATAAATTATTAAAATAATATTCTCATGGTTTGATCACTATGGAACAAAAAAATATTTTCTTTGTTCCATTAATTTATTCCTTAATAATTATTGTGTTGGAAAACCCCCATATATTAGGTGGAAGTTGTATCATAAAATAACTAATATATAGTTCCTCATTCATAGGATATTTTTAGAGAAAAATTTGGTTCATATTATTATTCATTTTTAAAGAAGCTAAGAAATAATTTCCATAAGGATTTACATCCCATATCACATCCCATTTTTTTTATCATTGGGACAATCATTCCACTATACTATTTTTAATTCCATATCTATAAAGGAAACAAAAGGTACAGTGAAGTTTGATTATCATTAAGGGAAGAACCTATAAACATGTCATCAAGGGTTATATAATAAGAATGTGAGTAAATATGAGCATGATAAAAATATATATTTTAAATTAAAATGGAATAATAATAGTTTTCCATTTCATATAATATAAAGACACATAATCTCAAATGATCAATAATATACCATGGAATATGAGAGTGAAAACATGGGATAATACTAAACATAGGAAACAAAAAATTTAGAATATAGCTAGTTACATTTCCTATATGATATATTCTTTTAACATAGATAACCACATAATGTCCATTCTCAATATTTTGAATATATCTGACTGCATTGTGTCCATGCTCAACTGTGTGGACATAGCTAAGCACATCGTTTCAACACTCCAAATAATTTTATCATGATATATATAACCTTTACCAATGAATTGGGGGACTATATAGAAGTCCACCTATATCATATTGATCATATATATGATTAAATGCCACATAAATTCCACTATATATCCTATCATGAAGATCCCATGAAATGAAAATGGGTTTCATAAAAATTAATAATGGTATCCCAGAATGGACATAAGTGTTAGATCTGTTGATATCAAAAAGTACATTATCCAAAATGAGAATTTTACTTTGGAATTTAGAGGCTGATTAAGGAAACATTACCCTAAAGGAGATGTAAATTTTAGTGACAAATAGAAAAATTGAATTGAAATAATGAAAAATGGTTTCATAAAAAAATTTCTAAACATTATCGTAGAAAGATGAAGTTATAGGTGATTTTTTGAAGTTACATCAGAGAAGTTGACATGAAATACATTTATAAAAAACATTTGAAAAAAATCCCAATTATTGTGCCAGAAAAAGACGTAATGAATTTCAAGAGGAAAGGTGGATTGAGAGTTAAAAATTGAAGTCTGAAAATGAAATTCCTTCATTATTTTAATGTATGTTTTTGAGAACCCACATTGTTAAGAATGATACAAAAAAATTATTAAAAGAAATTTAATGGAAATATAATTATCACAAGAGATAAAATATATTTAGTCTTTAAATTAAAAATGGATAACAATAGAGGGAAGAAAAATGTAGACTTGGTAAAAAATAAGACTTAGAATGAGAATTAATTTTTTTAACAATGTAAAATGTTTCGAAATGTGGAAATTGATCTAGGAGGACTATTTTTATGTGAAAATGAAAAATCATTAAATAGAAAGAAAAGCATTATATATAAGAGAGAAATTTATTCATAATAGCATCTTAAAATAATATAGTGGAACAAAGTATTTTATGACCCATTAAAAGAAAATTATGTTAAAGAAAATGTTTAAATTTTGTATCCATTGAATAAAACACCCATTTAAATAGAGAATATAAATCAGAGTTTAAAAACCTTGAATAATGTTCCAATCTTGAAATATTTTTTTAAAGGGGAAGAATATAAACCTTGTAGAATAACAAAGGTACAAAATACAAAAAAGGTATTAAAGAAGGAAAATTTGGTTAAACCCCATCACATCATGTTATGACCATCATGGTGAATACAAAAAACATTATGAATGGAAGAATCATGTTTATTGAATTCTTTATTTATAACTAGTTTAATTTATATATTATTTTTTATGACTTATTTAGTATTATATTTTTATTTATTTATCCCCTCGATAGCTATGGGTTGTTCACTCAATTACCCCAAAAGTGATTGGTTATGTTGACTATAGTCAAACGAGATATAAATTAGTATCATCATTTCAATGATTTTCAAATTTCTTAAAAGATATGTTCAATGTTAATTTTATATAACATTGTGGTATGATTTGTAATGAGGAAATTTAAAAAGTGTTTATTATTTTAAATTTTATTAAACAAAGGCTCTCCAGTAATATTGACATGCATTTTAGTATTACCATTAGTGTGAAAAAGCATACCTTTATTTAGGTATTTATTTTATATCTTATCAGAAATTAATTTTCCATAACCACCGATGTTAAAAATTTAAATAATCACTCATATATGTGTTTAAACTTACCCAAACAAGAACATTAAATAATTATTTAGATGAACCTCTATATTGAATGAGAAGTGTGCTTTGAGAATTTAGAATGGATTAATGAACAGTTTTAGTGAGACTATATATTGGAACAAACATTCCAATTATAAATTTGGTTCTTGTAAATACGGTTGTTGGATATATGGTAATTGGATATACATGTCTCCAATATTTATTTTGAAGTTTTTTATTAGAGGTAAAAATTTTATTATATATTTTAGAAATAATAACTAATGAAACCAAAATTTAATATTTTATTAATAAATTTTATTATAAAATATTTTTCTGGATAAAAATATTTTTATAAAAAATAATATAATAAATTTAAAAGGAAAGTTTTAATATCCAAATATTTATAAAATTAAATTAATTAATATAAATAATTAATTTAAAATTTAATTGGGATAGGATCATTTAATATAAAAGAGTTATTTTTGAAGGACTATTTTTTTGTTTTGTGAACTAATCTAAAAAAGGGAATGATATTAATGAAATATATTGATAATATAAACATGGTCATGACCCCCACCTTGAAATGTACCCCTCCTGGGCCAATATTAAAGAAATGGAAATAATGAACCTAGAATCCATCTTCCAATAGTCGACGAGTTTGAGGATAGTTAAAAGGGAATGTAATCCACACAATTGGGAGGAATATCGACATATATATAGTTTAAGAAATAAGATATTATAGGGTAAACATCCAACAAACACCATTCATCAAAGAAGACATCCTGAAAAATAATTTAATGTCATACATATATGGAAGAACTAAAAATAAAATACAAAATATAAAAATGAATCTAACACTTCACCTAAATAGGTAAATTTATTTCCCCTTACTCAATATGGATCACTCACTAATTTTTTCATATATGTATGTCATTATAATTAAAAATCATATATATAAAAATAAAAATACCTTAATTCCACTTCACAGTTAGCTTTTCTCTCTCATTTCCCAAAGAATCACCTGAAATGTCCAATCATTCCAAAAGTCATCCTAAATCTCATCAAATCTTATCATATCCATTTATATCATATACCCCATGATGCTACCTCATCAACATCATCTTATCGATAATCAAGTGTTTTCCCATAATCCACTAAATCACATGTAAATTCATTATAACTCAAGCCATCATGACTCATGGAAGTTCAACCATAGTAATCCTTAACCACACCCACCATATACAAGTATAAGAAATAACCTCAAGCAATTTTACCCCACCCAGGAAGATATGGGAAACTGAGAGCCAGCACATACTGGGTATGAACACAGCCTATACCGTAATCCATTATTAATTTAGATGTCCAACACATGAACTACAACCAAAGGGAGAGTGGATGATATTTAAAAATCACCCATATGTTACCACACCATCCTAGATGATTAGGAGAAATCCCCCAAATTATTTCGGTATCGGACTCTTTAACAAATTGGGTGGCTAAGTGTATGAAATTAGAAAATATAAGAATACCAAAAATAATCCACACCATTAGATATTACATAACCATAGAATAATATATATCTATTATTAGAAAAAATGAGTAACTACCATTAATAAGGTCTAACTATAAAATATTTATACTAATATAGAGGTCTCAAATATATAATTAATTATCCATAAATTAATTAATATTATTTTGAATTAATTTTTATGATTAATGCCTTAATCATTTAATCCAAGTGCATTTGACACCATAATTTAGTCTTTCACTTATTTCAAGTATGTCATCATCATATAAAAAATCCAAGAACCAAAATTGTAATTTTATCAAAATTTTGATCATTTCATATTTATTATGGTACTCTAGGGCTCTTCCTAAGCCACTAAAACAATTATACATTATTCTTGTATAAATTCAAACAACATCAAGTTGTTGGAATTCGAGATAGAAAACTATTTTCTAATAAAATATTATAAAATTAATCATCAATGATATATATATGTGATATATTATCTCTTTACTTGTCATGATTTCCCACGTATCATCTTTGAAACCATTTTTCTGGTATAATCCCTCCCACTATCAAAGGTATTAATTATAAGTTGAACCACGACCCTCTATCCCACTGATCATAAAAATATTACAACCATATATAGTTATTATTAAAAAAATCAGGGACATAATTCCCTAGAATATATATATATCCCAAAAAAGTATGTTTAGCATGAATCCCTCGTGAGGAAACTATTGCTATAAAACTAATCTATACAGGCATTTCACAATAAGAATTGGATTAATCAACACCAAAACATTTTTCTTTAGAAAAAACCATTTTAATTCACATTTTTAATTTAATAGTTTATTACATATATCTTATCCGAAAAACGTTTCCTATAATCAATCAAAAAATTAATAGCTATCAATCAATATAGACATTAATTTACCTCTTCCATTCCCCTAAACACATACATTTTACAAAAAACAAAATATATTAACTTTGGAAAAACCATTCCCTTAAATTATATACCTCTGAAACAATTCACAACCACATGAATTTAAAACCAAAAACATGAATAATTATAATGGTCTATGGATATCCACCCTATGAGATACCTCTCAAGGTTTTCACTATATCAAGAACACACCCAACACACCAATAGAATAAGGTTTATGAACACACAAAAATATCATCAGTCTCTAAAAAAATCAAGGGTATATTAAACATATCAAAAGGGATAAAAACACATGATATTAAGTGTGAATATTTATGTTACACTCCCAAGTGATCTTTTTTTAGACACCAAGTCACTATATGACACAAACCAATGGAATAACATTCCTGCACAACACCTTCTCTTGACGGTACTAAATATCAACAGGCCACTCCAAAAGGGTCACAAAATCTTCAATATCTATCTCACCCAAGATGATTTCAGGAAAATTATCATGTTGTTACTGATGAATCTGGGACATATATAATATATAATATATGATGACCATCTTCTTGATAAATGATGATCGATATACCAAATAACCAATATTTTCCAAAAACTCAAAATATCTAATGAACTAGGGATAAATATTACTTCCACTACAAGACCTTCACTACCCATGATGTAGAGAAACATTACAGAAATAATAATATCAGATTTAGAACTCCATTGTACTCCTATATTGACTAGAATTATAATTATGATGATCCCATGTTGTTTTTATTCTATGGCATATTGTATGTACCTTCTCCCTCATTCTTTAACCCAAATCCGATACAAAAACTACTACCACTCTAGAATTTGGCCCACAAAATAGATATCAAAAAGGTAAACCACAAAAATTTTCAAGTATAACTATAATAATAATAGACTTATAACTGCTATTGTTAGAAAAATTCATTTTGTGTAGGTGCCCCACCCATGATCCTCCAGAATCCAAAAAAACATGAACACAACATATCCCAAAACATTTGGGTAGTCCACTCAGTATAACTACCCTTATATTTTTATAATATATTAATCTATTATAAATAAGCATCAAAATTTTATTGGAGGTGAATCCATATCTGAGATTTAAAATGATGATCATGATCATATATGATTTTTCATAAAACCCCATGCTATATAACCATGACCTCTAGATACTACTTTAGAAAAACATACACCAATCTAAACTCCTTAATCATTATAAAGTAATATAACATCATCAGGAAATCCATGATCACCCATATAATAGTGAAATGTGTGGCTGATTGTCTCTTATCGACCGATCAAACTTCTGATGCTCTGCTAATGTGTATAGCAGCACTCGGGTCGAATCCTCGACGATGATACTTTTTAATAGTCATTTGTTTTTAGTTGATTGTATTCTAATTGAGTGGGTTTGTTTTTAGAGATTATGAAATAATTTATGTATGATATTTGATTTAACAAATTGATAAAAGTTTGGGTGAGTTCATTATTATGGATTTAAGCTTATAATATCATTGATGTTTGGTTTATATTTCATTAAATTAATACCCACTACACAAGATGATTTTGATCTAAATTCCAATGTGTTAAAGATTTAATCCAAGCCATAACTTAACTAGGATTCTAATCTCAATCAGTACATTATTGTGGTAGTGTATATATGGTTCCAATAATCCATGGAATCCATATGTTAAACACAATAGGTCATTAATCCATTACATGCTAAGTTCAACATACACAATGTTAATTTGAAGAATATACATCGAGGAAAAGCTCTCAATCACTTAACATACATAAATTATAACTCACCCTAATTAGAGATTTACACATCCATTGAAATGATTAGTAATCTAATTATAATTATTATGATGATAAATTAATAAGATAAGAAAAATAAAGGGATAATAAAAGATATTTTCGTCGAACACACACACACCAATGATATTGAGAATTAAAAACAAACATTAGATTGAATAAGAATGCAAAATAAAGAAAGGGAATTTAACTATATTTAAACTATTTTATGAACATTAATTTTAAACTCGAGAAGGTGGATGAGAATTAGAGATATTGTATAAGAAACATTCATTAAAATAGAATTACAAAGAAAGAGACTTACAAGATTACAACAAAGAAGAACACAAAAGTAAATGAAAACAAAGAGAGGAGGAATGGACTCTCAAGTGAAAACATGAGTATGGAATGTCCTCAAAAACCTTTGTAAAGAATTTTTTCGTGACAATATGTTCTCTTATATTATAAAATGCCAACTCTTTGCAAAGAGAGAAGGGGGATGTATTTATAGCCCAAGGAATTGGATTATTTGCATTCCCAATATTCCCCTAAAATTGAATCACCATTTTGATAATTCAATCAACCGAATATCAAGATATGATATTCTTAAAAGATGTAGATAAATATATCCTCTGTCTAATATGAATATTTGGCGGCCATTGGACTTAAGGAGGAAAAGTTATGGCACGCCAAGTAAACAATGTGAATCTGTCCATTTCAATATAGACTTTTGGATGGTTGAAATTTGAATGGGTTTTGAACAGTAATATGCCTTAAAATCTAAACACATTATTCCAGAAGGTCGGCAAAATATATCACCATTTTCACACTAAAAAACAGTATCTTTATTGGATGATTAAATCATGAGGTATGTCATGAATATTGTACTGATTTGATTTCCCGGCCAGAATGGTGAGATGGAATTTAAAGCATCAGTTGGGCCCCTTGTTTTTGGAGTTGGCCCAGGAAATTTTTATCAAAGACGCCTTACATTATTATCAGAATTTGTGAGGAGAATTAATGAATTTTAAATTTATTATTGATCCCGGTAATTCAATCTTTATTGATGGTCCATTTTCATCACAGATTCTATAGACCTTCTTGTGTGGTCCATATGAGCCTTCACATGGTAGAATTGGCCAATGATTACTTCTAATGAAATGTTTTATATTGAATTATCAATCCTAATAAATAATAACCACACAATTTGGATTAGTAGGGTAATAGTTATAAATAAAATATTAAACTGACTCAATTAGAATACTTCTAAAAATGCTCCAAAATTATTCTTAGTATTAAAACATTAATATTTCAGGCAAATTATGCACATTTTATATAAAATCAGTAAAGGGAGTATATAATAAGTCATGAAAATATTAATAACATCAACTCCCCCACACTCAATCTTGTGCATGTCCTTATGTTCAAAAAATATAAAAACATGACAAAATCATTTTTACACCCCAACAAATATTGAAATTTGTTTTCTCTAATCAGGGGAGGTTTAGACTATTTCACTCATCCATATTGAATTACAACTCAAATTATTACTGAAACAATGTTTCAAAAACAACTCTTTTATTCATACTCACATTTAGAAATGGAAAATGCGGACACTCAAAACTCACACCTCTCATGATGATAAAATTCATTTGTGGAGGTTCACTCTTTCACCAACCAAAAGTGAAAATCATAGAGTTTTAAAGAGATATTAGTTTCCAATACCTAACCAAAGTGCACAAGAATCAAGAGGTCTTCATAAGGGGTTTTTCTTGTGGCTATGGGATGGTAGAAAGATGATAACCAAAAGATAGTAAAAAGGGGGTAAAACACCAACATGGAAAAAGCAATGGACATTTTTTTGAAATGAGAAATCAAAGGAAATGGAAACAAATATTTAGAAGGGAATGAAAATGTAAAATAAGACACAAAATTGCAAGGAAATAAGAAGGGAATGAGAAGATGGAATATTTACAAAACACAAAACTTCTTCCAAGGACATAAGAATATAATTGACGTTTTCTTTTCTTTTTTTCTTTTTATTTTTTTTCAAAAGTTGACCTTCAAACAGATCTCACACTCATATCCCAACCCTAATTGATCTCCTCAAGACACTAATTTTATTAGTTATAACAAGATCAAAGGCCAAAAAATAGTGATTTTTGACCAACCAAAGTAACAACCCATTTTTTATTTTCATTTTTCATTTTTTAATTTTTTGTTCTAGAACACTTGTCAATAAATTTTTCACATTATGTCATAAGCATATATACATTCCCAAACCCCATGGAAAAAAACCCTCTCCCCCACAATAAAATGGATGCTTTCCCTCAAGCATATGATAACTTGGTGAAATCAAAAAAATCTACCCAAAATGGAATCCATTCCCCATAACTCTTAAATTTTAAATAATTATGCAATGAAAATCCATGTTAATATTGGGTGGGATAATGAATTGGGATTGTAATGTGGTTGTCAAAGAAGATGTTTTCATAGGCTCGAAGGTGCTTTCAAAAGGAGGATTAATGTATGGTTAATGGGATGATATTTAGATATTATAATTCTCATGTTATTCAGAAAATTCCTATATCATATAAATGCACACTAAAGTAGGAAATTGCACTCCAAGGTCCACAAAATCCAGATTCACAAATGGGGGTGAAGAACACACATTTGGAAAAGATGGCTATAGGTATCCTTGGCATGAACGCTAATGTTGGTTCTCATGGTTGGGTAAAATCATTTTCTAAATAAAAAAGTTGAGTATTAAAAATGTGTTGGTTTGACACAAAAATTATTTATCCATAGTCATGATAAGAATACAAATTTTTTTGATATGAAAACATGTATGTTGACTCTCCAAAATGGTTGGACAAAATTTAAAAATTAGAAGGTGATTAAGCATGAATCTTGACTTCTCCTTTTTTTCTCTTTTTTTTTTGTTTTTTTTTTTTGATTTTCTATTTTTTTTTTGTTTTTAATAAAGACACAGCCACACAAAATAGAAATATAAAAACAAAGGGTTTGATAAATAAAGTGGTAAAAATGAAAGAAAGAGGAAGTAAAAGAAAGAGGGAGAGAGAGAGAGATATGGAGATAAGAGGAGTTAAAGGGAATGAGGTGCCCCCTAGTTTGGATTTGGAGGGTTGTCATCTCCATCTAGTGGTGGGTCAACTGCAGATGTGGGGGATCCGATGGAAGTAGATGTGGTTCCAGGATTGTGTGTCACCTCATGGTGATGCTTTAACTGATGTCCATTAACTGTGAATTCTCTTTTGGAAGAGGGGCCTTGTACTTGCACTGCACTAAATGGGTAAACATTAGTAACCAAAAAAGGACCTTCCCAATGAGAATTAAGCTTAACTTGGTAAAGCCAAAATTTAGAATTGAAGAGTATTACCTTTTTAACTTCATGAAATAACTTTCGTAGGATGTTTTTGTCATGGAGCACCTTGGATTTTTTTATAGAGATTTGAATTCTCATAGGAATCAAGTAGAAGCTCCTCTAGTTCAGCCAATTGCAACAATCATTCTTCACCAGATTTTTCAAAATAAAAATTACAAATTTTCACCTCCTAAAATGGATTATGTTGGATTTAAATGGGTAAATGACATGATATACAAATAACTATCCTAAAATGAGACATCCCAATGGGTGTTTTATAGGTAGTTTGATAAGCCCAAAGTGCTTCACCAAGTTATTCACACTGGTCTTTTCTGGTGGGTTTTACAATTCTCTCAAGCACTATTTTCACTTCTCTATTAGATAGTCAAGCCATGCCATTTGTCTAGGGGTTATTTGTAGTTGATGTTTTGTTTACAACACCATTCTTTTTTAAGAGATTCCCAGGTTTTATTACAAAAATGGGTTCCTAAGTCACTTATCCAGGCATGTGGTGTGCCAAATCGGTGGAAGATGTGGGTCCTTAGGAACTCACTAACAATGTGTGAATCTTCCTTTCTATTGGATTTAGCCTAAACCCACCTAGAAACATAATAAAATTCAAGAAGAATGTATGAGAATCCATTGGAAGGAGGAAGTGGTCTAATGAAATCAATGCCCCAAACATCAATGATCTCACAGAAAATTAATGGCTTTTGGGGAATTTCATTTCTCGTTGAAATTGTGTAAAAATTATTGCAAGTGGGACATGATTGACAGAACTCATGCGAGTCCTTGAAGAGTTAATGCCAAAAGAATACCGAGTCTAGAACAATTCGGGAGGTCCTTTGTGGACAAAAGTGGCCACCACCAGGCATTGAGTAACAGAATTCTAAGATGGATGAATGTTCATTTTCATCAACACATCTCATAATTACCATGGCAGCCCCAACTTTCCAATGTTTATTTTCTTCCCAAAATTTTTATCTTGAATCCCATTTAAACCTAATTTTTTTTTCTTTTGAAAACATTTCAAGAAAAAACACCAGAAACCATGTAATTTACAATTGGGGCATACCATGGTATTTTTGGAGTGAGAGATGGTATGTGCTCAGTTGGAAATTCTGGATCAATTATTTCAGAATGAGAAAATTATAAATTCCACTCAAAAGATCAGCCACACGGTCTTCTCTTCTTGGTCTATATTTTATTTCAAGGTCAAACTCTTGAAGCATTAGAATCCATCTTATTAGCCTCGGTTTGGAATCACTTTTCCTGAGTAAGAACTTTATAGTAGAATGATCTGTGAATATGATGATTTTGGAACCTAAGAGATAGGGCCTAAATTTATCTAGGCACAAACAACTGCTAAATGCTCTTTTTCAGGGATAGTGTAGTGAGATGGAGTTTCTTCCAATGTTTTTGAGGCATAATAGATGACATAAAGAATCTTTTCTCTTCTTTGAACAAGAACATCCACAATGGCTCTATCAGAAGCATCACACATCTAATCAAATCGTAAGGACTGATCTATGAGGTATATTATTGGGAAAGATGTAAGAACAGTTTTGAGTTCATTGAAGTATGTCCTGTAAAACCTTATCAAAATGGAAAGTAACATCATTTTGGAGTAACTGAGTGAGTGGGAGGGAAATCCTATAAAATTCATGGATGAATCACAAATAGATACCAGCAGGACTGAGGAATGAATGGATGTCTCGAAAAGAAGTGGGATCAGGAAGTGATTGGATCACTTCAATTTTGGAAAGATCAACTTCAATACCATCTTTTGAAACTATGTTCCCTAGAACAATCCCATTTAATACCATGAAGTGACATTTTTCAAAATTTAACACAAGGTTACACTTGACATACTTTTGAGGGACTAGAGAGTGTGAATTAAAGAAAGATTCAAATGAATCACCCCATATGGTAAATTTATCCATGAAGACTTCAATGCAATGTTCAATGAATTCTGAAATGATACTCATTAAACACCTCTTGAATTTTGCAGGAGCATTGCAAAGGCAAAAACGCACTCTCATATATAAATATGTTCCAAAGGGGCATGTGAAAGTTGTTTTTTCTTGGTCTTGAGGTGCGATTGGGATTTTGAAGTAGCCATTGTATCCATCATGAAAGCAATAGTGTGACTTTTTGTCTAATCATTCTATCATTTTATCAAGGAATATAAGAGGCTAGTGATCTTTTAATGTATCAATATTCAATTTCCTATAGTCGATGCACACACACCATTTGTTTTTCACTAGAGTTTTGACTACCTCCCCATGTTCATTTGGGACAATATTTATCCCACCCTTATTAGGTACAACTTGAATTGGACTAACCCATTCACTATCAAAAATTGGGTAGATAATAAAAACATGAAGAAGCTTGGTGATCTCTCCCCAAACTACCTCAATTATGAGTTGATTGAGTCTTCATTGTGGTTGTCTTATTGGTTTAGATGATTTCTCAAGATGGATGTGATGCATGCAAAGGGCAGGGTTGGTTCCTTGTATGTCATATTGGGTCTACCCAAGGGCCTTTTTGTTTTCCTCTAACACTTAAACAAGTTTGGACTCCTTGGTTTTTGTATGTGAAAAAGAGATAACGACAGGACATGAGAGATCATGGAAAAGGAATGCATATTTCAGGTGTGTAGTAAGAGGTTTCCAATCTATCACATCTTTCATTTGTTGGTTGGACAACTCAAGCGTGGAGGAAGGGACTTCAGTTGATTCAGATTCATTTTCCTTGACATTGTTCAATGTGGAGCAGTAGATATCAGAGTCGATGTGAGATTCAAGAGGGTTTTGAAGTTCCTCTAGATTGATGGAGTCTATGAATGAGAGGTCCACATCAACTTCACCCTTTATAACTTGGTTAATCATGGTGAAAAATTCACAGGATCCTTTCTCATTATAATATTATGAACATGATGGAATGGCATTCAATTGATTCTTAGAAGTGTCATCAAAAGTTTGGATTGAAAATGTAGAGTGATCCTCGGATGGGTATCGAATGGTTGGAAAATGTTGAACTTGACCAGTTGGTCCCCAAATTCCAAGAATAATATGCCTGAATAAACATCAATATTGATTCTCGCTGTCATGAGGAATGGTATACCTAGAATTACCGGATATAGAGGAGAGGTCATCTCACCACCCATGTCAAGGACGTAGAAATCAACTGGGAATATAAGATCATTAACCTGAAAAGGACATCCTCGATTATACCCTCAGGGCTAGCATTGCTTTGATTGGATAACTGAATGAAAAAAACTATTGAATATAAGAGACCTAGACCAAGGTTGGAGAAGTTATATTTGGGCATGACATTAATTGAGGCTTTTAGGTCTATTAGTGCATCATCGAAGATAAAACCTCCAATTTCTCTTGTAACCGTAAAGGTCCATGGATCCTTGAACTTTATGAGAAAAGACTGCTGGGTGGAAACATTTTCAAAGGTCCTAAGTTGCCTCTTGTGGGTGCACAATTCCTTAAGAAACATGGTATACTTGGGGATTTTTTTATGGAATCTAACAGGGGTATATTGACTTTAACACATCTAAACATGTCGAGCATTTCAGGATCGGGTTTAAAGGAATTATTTGTCTTAGAAATAGCTTGAGGAAAAATAATTAGATTCTTATGTTGATTGGAAGGGGTGATGGAATGGAATAAATATCCTTTTCATATTTCTTTTTCCTTTCTTTTTTTAGATCAACATTTAATGGGGGGTTGGAGGACTTATCTTGAAAAATAGAAACTTGTTTTCCCAATCTAATTGAAATTGCACTTACATTATCCTTAGGGTTGGGTAATGGTTGAGCTAGAAGTTGAGATGAATCTGATTGTGGATACTAACATAGGTGGGATGCAAGTTGACCAATTTGGGTTTCAATGTTCTTTAGACTAGAACGAGTGAAAGAGTAAAGATCTTCAACTGTGCTTTCCAATGGTTGATTGGAAGAAGATGGTTGTCCTGGATTAGGATTACCTTGATTTTTGTTCCTGGGAAACCGACTGTGTTGGTTTGGGAATTGGGAAGCCTCACTAGGATAGTGGGATAATGGAGGAGGAAGAGGAGGATTTATCCTTTGAGGTTGAGGGACAAAAAGTTATGGTTGTTGTAAGTTACCAACACCATGACCATATTGGAATTGGGTAGGTTTTTGAGGAGGGAATTGAGGGGGATGAGATATAGGATTACCTTACTTGAGGCCATGGTTATAGGAAGAATAGAAGGGCTCGGAGTGAGGTTGGATGATGTTTCTAATGATCAGACCTGATTGTTGAGGGTTGGTGTTCCTCTGAGCATATGCTGCATTGAGATCCATTGGTCTAGATGAATTAGATTGATCCTCTTGAAGTAATGGACATGTGTCAGTTGGATGAGATGAGGAGTTTTAGATTCCATAGTTTTTGATAGGTCCAGGAAACATTGATTGTGGAGAAGACGAGGTTGGGGATTTGGATGCCACAACTAGTTACCGCTCAAGATCTGTATGTTCACTCATCCAATCGATCATGTTGTTTGGCTCTATTGATTGACTAAAATGGGATTATTTGACTTGAGTATGTGCTCGAGTATGGAATTGTTGTGTGTTTGCATCCATGTTACTTATCAGATCTCTTGCACCTACCAGATTTTTATCAATAAGAGTACCACCACTTGTGGCGTCAATGATAGTTATCTATGAAGCCAATAACCCCTCATAAAAGTATTGGATCAAGAGTTTGTCAGGTATTTGGTGTTGTGGATAGGTTGCAACAAGCTTTTTAAACCATACCCAGTACTCATGGACCGATTTACTTGGCAATTGATTGATACCACAAATTTCCTTTCGGATAGAAGTAGTATGAGAAGCATGAATGAATTTCTCTATGAAGAGTCACTTCATGTCATTCTATGTGGTTATGGAACCAGAAGTAAGGTAGTTGAGCAATGACTTAGCAGATTCAACTAGGGAGAAAGGGAATTCTTGGAGTTTGATATGTTTCTCAGAAACCCCTTGAGGCTTCATGGTAGAGCACACAACTTGGAACTCTTTAAGGTGAAGATGTGGATCCTCACCAGCTAGCCCGTGGAAGTGAGGAAGAAGATGAATAAAACCCAAAATGAGTTCAAAATCATCCCTTATGTTTGGATATTGCATACCAAGAGGTTGGAAATTCATATTACGGGCTGGATGCTTTTTAAGGGTATGTTCCCTAGGATTGGCCATTTCTAATTCAACTGGTTGGATGATGAATAGTTCTTGAATGAGTTGATTATCTCTAATGCTCCTCCTATGTTGGCGAAGTGTTCGCTCAATTTTAGGGTAATAAAAATCCGATGTATTTTTTGGGAGGATATGATGCATTTAGAGAGATGTTGGGAGATAGAGTAAGAAGGATTTTTCATTGTAATTTTTTTTCAGTTTATGATTTTTATGAGAATGCGGGTTTTTCTTCGTGTTTTTTTATTTCATTTAAATTTTATTTACAATAACCAGAAACTAAAGAATATTTAATTGCACGATCCCTATAAATGGTGCCATTTGAAATGCGTGGCCGATTTTCACCTATCGATCAGGTAAGGTTCTGATGCTCTGCTAATGTGTATAGCAGCATTCGGGTCGAATCCTCGGTGATGATACTATTTAATAGTCGTTTTTTAGTTGATTGTATTCTGATTGGGGGGTTTGTTTGCAGAGCATATGAAATAATTTATGGAGGATGTTTTATTTAAGAAATTCATAAATATTGGGGTGATTTCATTATTTTGGATTTATGCTTATGAAATCCTGAGCTTTGCTTTATATTGCATTAAATTAATACCCACTTCACAAGATGATGCTGATCGGAATTCTTAAGAGTTGAAGCTTTAATACAAGACTTAACCTAACTAGGATTCTATTAACAATCAGTACTTGATTGTGGTAGTGTATATATATGGCTCTAATAATCCATGAAATCCATATGTTAAACAAAACAAGTCATTAATCTATGACATTCTAAGTTCAACATACACAATGTAAATTTGAAGAATATTCATCGAGCAAAAACTCTCAATCACAAAACATGCATAAATTATAACTCAGCCCAATGAGAGATTTACTCAGCCATAGACATGATTAGTAATATGGTTATAATTATTATGATGATAAATTAAGAAGATAAGAAAAATAAAGGGATATGAAAAGATATTTGCATCAAACACACACACACAAACGATGATGAGAATTAAAGACAAACATTAAATTGAATGAGAAAGAAAAATAAGGTAAGGGGATTAAATTGTATTTAAACTATTCTCAAAAAATTAATATTAAACTAAAAAATTTGGATGATAATAAGAGATATTTATTAAGAAACTTTCATTAAAAAAGAATTACAAAGAAAGAGACTTACAAGATTACAACAAAAAAGAACACAAAAGTAAATGAATGAAAAGAGAGGAGAAAATGTCTTTCAAGTGAAAACATGAGTATAAAAGGTCCTCCCAAGCCTTTTTCAAGGCTTCTGTCGTAACAATATGTGCTCCTCTCCTCTAAAATTCCATGTCTTTGCAAGGAGAGGAGGGAGATATATTTATATCCCATGGAAGTGGAATGTTTGCATTACCAATATGTCACTCCACTTGTATTAAAATTTTGGTAACTCAGACTGCCTAATCTCAATATATAATATTCTTAAAGGTTGTAGATAAATATCTCCGCTGTTTACCCTAAAATTTTTGCAGCCATTGGACTTAAGGAGAAAACGTTATGGTTGGTTTATTAAACAATTTTAATCTGTCCATTTCAATATAGACTTTTGAGAAGGTTGAAATGTGAGTGGAGTTTTTAACAGTAATATGACTTCAAATTCGAATACATTATTTAATAAAGTCAGAATTATATATATCCCTTTTCACACTGAAAAATATCAAATTTATTGGATGCTTACACCATGATATATGTCATGAATATGGTACTAATTTTATTTCCCGGCCAGAATCATGCACTGGAATGAAAAGCATCAGTTGACCTGCTTGTTTTGGAGTTGGGCCTTGAAATTTGTATCCAAGACACCTTACATTGTTATCCGAATGTTGGAGGATAATTAATGAATTTTAACATCAGTATTGAGCCCAATAATTCAATCTTCATGGATGGTCCAGTTTCTTCATTGATTCTGTGGGCCTTATTATGTGGTTTATATGAGCCTTCAAATGATAGAATTGGCCCATGATCCCTTGTAATGAAATGTTTTATATTGAATTAGAAATACTAAAAAATAAGAAACACACAAATTGGATCATTATGGTGAGATTAATATATAAAATAGTAAACTGACTCAATTGGACTACTTCTAAAAATGCTCATAAAGTATTCTTAGTATTAAACCATTAATATTTCACAAAAATTATGCACATTTCATATAAAATCTGTAAAGGGACTATATAATAAGTCATGAAAATATTAATAACATCAAAGAGCATAACCTAGTTTTCCCTTAACTAAATTACTGATGAAGTCTATTAAGATGTCCTCCCACTTCCCCTAAGGAAAACCATTTTGATGTTGAATACCACAAGGTACAAGACACTCAACCTTCACTCTCTGGAAATAAAAACACTAGGATATAAACTCTACCTATTACCTATTTATAAAATACCACCAAAACAACTCTTTTTTACCTGATACATATTTCTTACACCACGATGAACCACTAAGGGTAAAATTTGATACTCGGACCACATCAAACCAAACTATTGGAAAGAAAAAATTTCCCTAAAGAATCACCTTATACTAACCATCCTTAAAAAATACCATTAGAGGATCAAAAAAAGTACATGATAATTCCAAACCTCTACCTCAGAATATCCTATCTTAGACGCAATAACTTATAACACTACAAGTAATTTCACAACAATATGAAAAACAAATAATATACAATAAACTTATCCCATATCATGTTTCATCATAGCATACTGTACCATTAGCATTTTAGAGTATCTAAAATCATGCACAACACTACCACATGAAATCCAACTCAAGGAATCAATGAAAAAAAATTCCCTTTCGAATCTGTATAAGAAGTATAAAAATCACAATTATACCAGAATTACATCCACCATTGCAACCAAAAATCCATGTAATCTAGGGAGAAGAGATAAATCAGGATCTTATGAATTATTAAGACAAAAAATCATTTAATAATAAGATAATACTGCCCAAAATTAAAGTAAAACCCAACTGTATGAAGCTAAAGATCATCGGTGGAAGAGTTACATTCATGAAGACATAGTTGTTGATACCCACAAGTGATAAACACCTTTTTATTATAAGACATACAACCCAATACAATAAAAGACACATCCTAGTAATCCTAAAATTAAATTCCCTCCATCGGTAGTCAAATAGTAGAATCACTAATCAACATGTACTTAAAATACAAGAAAGAATCATAGAATTCGACTATCCACATGAACTATTGATTATTTTTAGTCAAGGCTCTCATTAGATTCCATATCTGAGAGAATTTGAGAAAAAACATTATATAACAAAAAACTAGGACTACGAAGCTCCATATATGAAAAAAATTATAAGGGTTTATGAAAGAAAAAAATTCTACAATATTTGAAGGATATGTTACTATTCTACAATTTGATATGATATATCCTATAAAAAACCTCATAGTCCTAGAAAGTACACTGCAACAGAATCCTAGAAAACTTGTGAGACTAAATTATTTCCAAAAATAACATGTAGATACTCTACATGATCATCCAAACACACTAAAAATGTATGTATTATTTTGATAAACACCCCTACAATCCAACCTAGAAACTCATGAAACACTTCATTCACCATTCCCTTAAACATTACTCAAGTATTCGAAAATCCAAAAATATCACAATGAAGACATAATTCCATAATGACATATGAGAGAATTATTTATGCTATATTCACCAATTATTCACATTTGATGACATCTATACCTAAAATAAATCTTTTAAAACCAACTTTCACACTTTTAATGAATAATTAAATCATCAACATATGGGAGAGGACAACATTTCTTCAGTATAATGTCCCAACCCATGTTCCAAAAACTAGTTCCTCATGCTAGTTAGTTACATGACCTCAAATTCACCTCCCCATACGTCAAAGGAAACCAACAAACATCGAGGGTTTAAAATTGATAACGGGGAGACAATACCCTCTTCATCAAAGTAGAACAACAATGGATAAAATAAACAATATCAAAATTATATAACCAATAACCTGAAAAAAAATTATCACATGATGAATAAAATAGTAATATAACATCCAGAAAAAGAGATGACATGTCATGAAATGTACAGGTCAACTTTCAAATGCAGAGACAAAAGAAAGACACAATTGGTCCCCAGAGCAGGTACCAACACCACATTGGGTTCCCTCATTCATGTTCCAACCCATCTGATCCATCTAACATTGGTTCAAAATTCACTATTATATGGATTCAAAATTATATATTATATGTAATTTCATTATCCTTTTAATTTAAAATCATCACATAGCTAATTGGAACAATAGTCCAATTCTATCATTTTGGGCCTAGAACATGTTGGATAGGACCCCTTGGGTATTTTAAGGATCATTTTGTACCCCAAAACTTTTTTATCAAATAAACATACAAGTGGACATTGGAATCATCAGTCAGTGTCCAACACTGGTTATCAAACAATAATTAAATTGGTATTTTGAACCATAAGTATGTTTCCCACACTCATTAACACATATATCACACATGACGGCTTTTAAAGCATCAGTTTACATCTCACACTCATTATCACATATGTCATATGATGTAATTTAAATAATTAGAATGTGTACCACACTAATTTAACACATGCATACATTTGGCTATAGTGCACCATGTATGAACCCTATGTGGTTTTAAAGCATCAGTCAGTGTCCCACAACCTTTTTAACATACAATAAAATAATTCTCATATACCACAATTTAAAAGGTTACTTATCATTAACCCACTCATCAGCATTTCTCAGCATGGTATACATTTCATCTTCCAAGACAACCATTGTTAAAAAATTTAATAACATTAAATAATTCGTACAATTCATCATTTAACCATTTATCAGAATTAATTCACATGATCCAATAAATTTTCATGGTTAAGCCAAAAATCCCTTTATTCCCATTATTAATCAATTCCATAACTAAAAAATTACCCAATTACACAATCCTATTTGCCTCACCAAAGTCACAATCCCATTATTTAATAAATTTAATGTCCCATTATTCTCTAATTACAACATTATTAATAACAAATTCAAAATTTTCAAGATGAAGTAATTTATAATCACGTGGAAAATCAATTAATCAATAATTTAATTCCAAAAAATAATTAATAAATTAATGTATTCCATAAAAGATTGAATTTCCAACATACCAATTTATATATCTGAATGCATACACATAATTGGAATTCAATACTATGGGAATTTAATTTAGACTACTTACCTCATGATTGATGATCGGTGTTCACCTATAAAAATCCCCAATTTGAATTGGAACAACCAAGATCATGGAAAAGAATGAGATATTGATACAAAACCAAGTGGATTAGATACATGAAAAAATATATCTATTTCCATTACCAATGTAGGAAAACATCCCTTATTGGTTGATGTAAATATAATATATATAGAGGAAATAAATCAGGAAGAGATCAAATAAGGGAAATAGGTGCAGATCTATAAATTGATCCTCAATTCATTAAAAATTGGGGTTGTAATGCCTTTCTGCCCAACTTATAACATCTAATCCTTGAGTTTTATTTCCGTGAATCTCAATGAGTGTGAGGTGAAAATATTTTTCCACATATCCCACATATCATCTTATCTATCCCATGTTTCCTTCTAAACATGTGCATGTTGCCACAATATATGAATAATGTACACAATATTTCCCCAAAAATCTTTATAATTGTGATCCATAACATGAATTATACGATCATAAAAAGACATATGTATATCAAGCTCAACATTATCCACATCAATCACATTATAAGGGTTAGAGTGATACCTCTAAATTTATAACACCTAAAAAGTTTCATGCATATCACTATACCTCTATGGAATATCTAGTTAGTATGCCACTAAGACAACTATCTCACAAATATCAAAAGGACTATGAATCCTGGGCACCATGTTGATATAAATTCAAATCCTATGGTGACCTAATCTTGGTGACATGCCATGGAACACACCATAACCCAATATAAACTCAAGGGGTTGTCGGCATCTATCATCATATGAATTTATTGTACTCTAATTCATATACATATGCTTCTAAATATGATAAACATGTGTAGATATCTTCTATTTGAGACCCAGTCACAAAATATTTGACTCACCTACCTCTATCCATATTAGAGGTAATTTGAATGGATTACCATAAAGAGCCTTGTATGGTTCCGTCTTAAAAGTTTCATAATAACTATTGTTATTGGAAAACATGAAAAGTTATAGGTATTTTAACCAAGACCTTATAATGTCTATTACATACACTCATATCATATCCTTAAGTACCTAAATCATATGTTCAGACTACTCATCTATCTATGGGTGTAATTTTGTACAATGTAAAACCTATATACCATAAACCTTATACAAACCTCTCCAAAATTACAAATTAAAACACGATTAACTGTAAGATAATATACTCCCTTGAACCCCATACATGTAGAATATCTCTCATATGTAAAAGTCTCCCAAATGATCCACATCAAAATTCTACATTGTATAAAATAAATGGACTACCTATGTCTTACATTCTATAATAACCCAAAAAGTTTCATTATTCAAAGGTTTCCTAATGAGTCTACCAAAAATTTCCATGGTAATGTCATCCACATTCACTCCAAAATGGGCAACGACTGTAGTAAACCAACAGGGCATTGATGCATGACCATCACCTGTTGAATGGTGTAAAATGTTTTCATGAACCATCAAATATTATATTTAATTCATAGCCACCAATAATATCAATATAGGTCCTGATACATTTTGGTCAGACCGGGATACATCCCCGACTTTGAGGACTAAAATTCACACTTTATCTCCTCTCACATACTCATAGGAACAACTAAAAGGAACTAGATATAGATGATATCATCCTCATATTTATTAAAACCAGAAGATAACTTCCAAAATTCAAGGATTTCACTCAAGTAAAAACATTGTGTATCCTTATACTAACTCTCCTTGATTCGTCTCAGTTGTGTACAGTCCACTAAAATTGATATGTGATTCATATTCTTCGGACCCTCCTAATCAATAACATGTATCGCAGTCAGTATTGTTTTTACATTCCACTAAGGGTATGACTATTGAACTACTAGATTCTATGTTTTCTTCGAAAGAGAGTCAGTAACATAATTTCTTCCATGTCATATATGCAAGATCAAAGTGACTGACTGCATATACTCAACCCATTTTCACTATTTGATAATCAAATGTCTTTGGTAAAATATATAATTTAATCTCTTGTGATATGTATATATAGAAAAGTGTTTTCCCAAAATATACTGCTTCTAACACTCCGAATCATTAACCACCATAGCTAATTAGAGGTTGTACATAAGGTAGTTGAATTCATGTGGACCAAACCATCATTACCTATAATCCAAAACTCAATCCCCCCTACATCAACACTTCACCAAGACTAAAACCATTTGAATCATATAACAAAGAATACCCCTTCTATAGCTTAGGTATGATCAATATTGGTGTAGTAGTCAAATTCGTATTCAACTCCTAGAAATGGATCTCACAATCTCCAGACCATTCATAAATAACTCCATTATTGATCAAGCATACAATTGGTTCATAGGAGTTGGAATGTTCTAGGATGAACTTATGATAATATTCTATTACCTTTATAAAAACATGATTATCAAAAGCATTCGTGGGTTTCTCCCATGAACGAACAACTTGCACCTTCTTCGTGTCAACAAACATACCTTCCTCTGAGATTAAATGACCTAAGAAATGTCACAAATAAATATAGAATTAGATCTCAGATAGATTCGAATATAGATGATTCTCTCTCCGTTTTCTCAGGATGATGCCATGATATTGGGAAACATCATCCTGAGTCATGAAGTATACTAATATGTCAACCACTAACACAACCAAAAATAGCTCCTGGTATTAGTGAAAGATTATATTAATTAACTCTATAAACATTGTCAGTGTGCTCATCAACCCGAAAAACATCATGAAAAAACTAATATAGGAGATACCTTCTTCTGAAATCCAGCCAATGTATGTTAGAAGGTCAAAATATAAATTGACATTATGTTGATCTCATGACTATCTTGGAGAAAACACAAGCTCCCTTCAACTAGTCAAATAGGTCATCGATACATGGAAGATGATACCAATATACTTCATAATCATTTAGTTCCACATTAGGTAATCAAAACACAAGTTCAAGGTTATATTATCGTTCTTTGAAAAAAATGGAAAACCCCAAGGCGATGTACATGGAATTATAAACCCCTTGTGTCTAAACTCTTCTAATTTATTCTTATGCTCTTGAAACTCTATGGGTTCCATTATCTAAGGTGGAATAAAAGCAGTCTTAGCCCTTGACATGAGATTAATTTAAAATTAAAAATGTATCTTATATGTAATCCCTGAGAACTTATCAAAGAACCTATCCTAGAACCTATACTCCATGGGTGGAAATACATAATGATGTACACCTTTGTCATCAAGAAATGTACTAGAAGCCTAGGTTGTGAGTACCCCCATTTTTTGATGAACTTGTCTTGCATGGCTTGCATAGATATCCTACTCCCCACAGTGAATATAATTTTAACCATCCATACATATAAAAGTCACTCACCAGTGATAACAATCTATATGGTCTTAGTTTATCCCTAATAACTCTATTCCCATTATTAAGTTAATTCCTGACATATACCAAATTTAGTGATCTAGAAGAACATGATTCCACTAACCTCGAGAGAACACCCCTTGTACAAATAGATGTCTCTTGATTGTACTCCCAAAATTTTATTGATCTTTATTACCCCACACACAAAATCCACTTCTAGACTCAAGCCATTCCAAAGTTTTGTAGATATAAAATAATGAGAGAAACCAATATCAAATTATACACTTCCATGTATAGAAGATTCTAGAATAATACCTCTCTCTATTGATGGTCAAGCCTCACTATCCACCGGTGTAGAATGAGCAACATAAACCATTCCTTACCCTCTTCCCTATGATAGAGTATGATTCCCATGAGCTACAAAACTCTGCTGATATGAGCGCTCTTTCCCAGAAGTACCACATGCACTAAATTGAACTCCACGCCTAGTATAACTACAACTTCTAGATTGATATGGGTTTGAAGCCCCCCTTACAGAACTCTGATTACACCTACTTCCTCCATCATTTCCAATCCATTATGCATTCTTAGAAAACATATGTTGAGGTCACATCCTGTCGCAGCCTCAACACACTCCTGGTGGTTGGGGAACGTGTCTACGAAAGTGCGCCAACCTACCAAACTAGTGATAGGTTACATGGGTACGGTCTTGTGTGATTGGATATTTCCCCTAGTCACTCTTCTTTCTATCACCCTATATGGAATTTTCAATGAAATGATTCCAACTTTTAGAATACAAACCTCCTGATCATCCTATAAAAACCACTTGTCCCCCACTATAAGCCACTTTATGGATCCCCTTAGAAATTATACCCATATTCACTACTTCAAAAAACTTTTTTAGATGATATATATTAAACTTTTACTTAGTATCTCATTTAAGTCTATCTGGAAATGGTTTCTCTATGTTTACCTCACCTCGTACCAGTACTAGAGAAAAGAGGTGAGAATATGTGGAGCATCCAACATAGTCCATCACAGACATGATCTTGTGAGTCATCCGCATAAACTATACTACCCTCTCCTGATATAGATTATTAGGGTAAATATTATATATGAACTTATCAATCAATTAATTTCACTCCATAATTTAAAACTATTCATCTCATGTTTGGATGTACCACCATTGCTTCTCCTAACCAAGTAACATATAAGTAGAGAATTCAACTATTTTTAAATATGGAGACAATAAGTGGTCATCAATTATCATGATAGAATCAATATGGAACTCAAATTCATTAGAACCACTGTCTCGATTAAATGTTAGAGGTTGCTACAAATATATCTCTCAGGTGAGGTATGACATACAATTCACTACTCTCCCAAGCTCTCATTCCATAATCTTCACAAATCAATCAAAGTTCTGATGGAACTACTATTCTTCTCCTTCACCCTACAATACTAATGCCTTAGGTTCCACTTATTGAGGGTAATTTATATGCATTTCCTCATTTTATCTTATAAATAAATTCCATTGTGGAGGTGTATCTCTATAATTCAAAACACCTACCATTTGACACATTTCACAATATTAACACTGTTTTTCATATCAGTGATTTTACTTTGTGGTATTCTTCAATCATTTTTATTTCTTTTATTTATCGCATAGTTTTATTGTGAGACTTTTTAGTAAAGTGGATATTTTATTCTTGACATCAGGTGGTAAAATATTCACATAGTGTTAGGGAAAACATTGCAACCTCTTATAGGTAATCCTGTAGTCAATTTTTATTTTGGATAGTGTCGACCACCTGGTTGGGGAATGATTTGGAAAACCATGTGGGCCAGCCATGTTGATTGATCATCTTTGATAATGTGGGATTCATTGTTACATCACATTTAGAATACCATTCACTCTAACTATGCGACCATTTAAGTTCATTAAAAATTTGAAAATTACTTTTGTTTCTCTTCAATTTTAACCCTAAATCACCTCCCATCCACCCCATTTTGGATTTTTAACCACGAGAGCCTCCTCTAGGAATTCATTAACCTCATCAGAAATAATAATGTGGTGTTTCTGGTGGAAGAACCTCATGGAATCCTCAATTATATCTCTTTTACATTTATATTCCCTATTTTTAGGGTTTATCAATCCTCTACCTTGAGATCTAATTTTTTAGCAAGATATTTGACCCAATCAAGGTGAGATCATGTGATTTTGTGAGAAATCATTATAATTATTGTTTAATATTGAATTTATATGATATTTTGGAGGTTCGGTTTTGGTTTCACCTTAATATTTGGATGTTTCTATGTGCGAGGTAGATGGTTTTAGGATTTTACATTTTTATATTAGTTTTGGATGCTTGATTGTTTGTTTAAATGTGGTCTATCTATTAATTTTGTGGTGTAAAATATGTTTTATAATGGTTTTTAGATACATGTGTCATTAAAATCATATTTATAAAGGAATTGGTTTATATTTCATGTGTTAGTCATTGTGGTGATTCTTGAATATGTTCTATTCCTTGTGCGAAATGTGAGAAATATGTTTCCAATGATATTTAAAGTTATAAAATGTGTCAAAAGTTTATTTTCAAAGAGAAATGGATTTTTATAGATTTTTGGAATCTTTTTTGTGAATCTTAAACGTGTATTTTAATTGTGGAAGTGATATGGTGGATGTTGTAACAATGATCTGATGTGAATTTAAATTTGAAATGTTTTTACAAAGGAAATAGTTGGATTGCAAATTTGTTTTTCTTGTTATGTTTTCAATGGGTTTTATAAATTGTACAGGTGGTGTGCAATGTATTTTAAAATCGTTTTGGTGTGAGTGGGAAATGGAGAGTATATTTTTTAATAAAATATGGTGGTTTCCATGTGAATTTTGATCATTGAATCAATGTGAAAGTTTGAAAGTAGTGATTTCCTTGAGTTATTATGATGATTGGAAGGGTTATGTGAATTTGATTATTTTTGTGATATGTGAAATATAATTCGAGAAAAATGGGAATATTGAGTATCTAGGTGGGAGAACTAGAACTAGTTTTCTTGTTTATTTGAAAGAGTCTAAGGACTAGATTTAACTAGTAGTGTTGATGACATCAATAATATTAAACATGTGATATGATATGAGACCACTGGATCTTTGGGATGGGATCCCTTCTAGTGTCCCATTCATGGGAAAACTCTAAGTATTGTCTTTTTATTTAGATTCCACTATATCTTTGCGATGGTATCCCTTCTAGTGGCTCAGTCATTGGAATGTTGTTGGTAGTTGAGTTGGAGGATTTTTTCACTGAGGTGTGAGGTTCGTAGAGTCCCACTTTTCCCAGTTACCTATAAGTATTTAAGAAATTTTCTCTCTGGGGACATTATTATTATGTGAGGTGGTTATTGTCCTCAATATATTTTATACCTTTTGTATATTTTTTTATGAAAATATTTTTATTGATTTTTTCATGTTGATTTTTCATCTATAGTAGTATCAAGGAATATTTTATTCGGTATGTATCCTAATGGACTTTGACTCATGACCCAAATACACATTTGGGTGTATGTAGCCTTCTCTATGTATAACCTAGGTAATGGAAATATTTTTGTGGTGGTTATGGTGGATCTGGTTTCTAGTGTTTTGCTTCTTAGAGGTGTTGGGCCATGCCTTGGGCTGGTTCGGGTGTCGGGTTGGTTGGAACTTCAGCTTGGTTTTTGAAAAAATGGTGTCAATGGATGTTACACTCTTTTTAGGTCAAGTTATTTAGGATAAGACTTGATTTACCAGAGTTACGATGGATGAGGATTGAGGTTTTGGTTGTGAGTGGGGCATCCGGACAACACATCTCATGGTAGGTCTCGAGTGTCCATGGGTTGTTGGGAAAATTGGTTTGACTTCTCCTCCAGGCGATACATACATGCTGCAAACTATATAAGGACTCTAGATAAAGGTGGAGTGGTTTGGTTTTTCTTTTTATTAGGTTGGATGTCATTATTTTATTGTTTTATGGAAGTGCTAGTATTTTTTTGTTGGTTGAAATTTCTATAACAGTTGTATTGATTTTTTCATTGAAATTATTGATTGTATTAGTAAAATTCCTACTTGGGGAATTCTTGTTAAACCATATAAAGAGGATAGAGAGAGTTATCCCCCACCAATTTATCATAGGTCAGTGTAAGTGATTGTTATGGTTGTCCAATCATTGGGTCAAAGAGTAGGCTATAGTAATTCTCAGTTTTGGGATACTGATCTAGGTACTAGAAATGATAAAGATTAGGAGTTCCTCAAGAACATACATCCTTTTTTATAGTGTAATACTGAACATAATGAAGCAATGGAGTGTCATAAGAAGATAGAGAGGATGTTTGAGTTTCTTGACATTCATGAGGTAGTTAGTGTGAAATGAAAAAAAATTTATTGGAAGATCCTAGTATGAAGTTATAACGACCCATACATTATATTCATTGTTATTACTTCAGAATTGAAGCATACTTATTACAACATATAACAAAACTATGGTAGGACCGTATAGGTATAGTGTCTTTAGAAATTGGGAAACATAAACAGCTGGTTCATAAAACATCTACATTGTCTCCCATTTATTTCATCATATCTAGAGTCTCTTTTGACATATCATACTTGATATACTTCTTCCTGACCTGGGAAAAAAACATACAAAAGGCAGAGATCAAATGCTCAGTAAGGGTAAACAAAGGAAATATCATATTCAGAAGAACATAGCATTTCGAAAATATTAACCTACAAAAGAGATCATAATATCATAACATTGGATAAATCATAGTAGTGAAATGTAATCCCAATAATCATAACATAAAACATGAAACGTTTTGGAAAACACACATAATCATATAAAATCATTTCTTAGTAGTCAAGACTCATTTCCAATACTATCTTAGCGGAAAAAGTCCATTTCTGAACCGAGTTCACTCATCATTTCAGTCATGTATCACTGAACCGGATTAACCTGCCATTCCATCCATGTCTATCTCATGAGATATAAATCTTTACCCAATACATTGGAGGGAGATAAAGGTCCCACACATCTCATAATGATACCATTCTTATGTGTTCCACAAGATCATAAATCATAGATCATAGCATAACCCATGTAATAAAAATGGGATTCTTAAACATCATGCCATCATAAAAATAATTTCATCATAACATAAACAAATCAATGTAAAAATAGGGATACAAATAGAACCCCATATTATCTTAGACGGAAAATAATTTTGGTAAAACACTTGAACTCCATTCTTGAAGAAAATATCCATTCTACTTCAAAAACATATTTCATTTCATAAAATTTTATACAATTTTAAACTGAATTAAGTTTATAAAAAAGAAACATGAAAACTTGTAAATGAAAATTCATGGAAATAATGTTCTAAAAGTTCATTCAGGCCGTATAAGTTAAAAAAATATTCTTCTCGTACATTGGCCAGAAATGTCAAAAAAGTACCTCATACTGAAAACGACAAAAGATTCTATTCAAATCTTCTACTAAAAACTCACCAACAAGTAATATTGGATTTAAAATTTTTTTATGAGGATAAAAATAATATTATATATTTAGGAAACATGGATTTGGATGATAAATACACCCTAGTAAATACAAAATTATAAACAATCTCGGATAAAAATGTGATTGTGAGATTTTCCATTAACTTAGGTCTGATATGCTTTGTATGTGTCCGAAACACCTGTATAATGATTTAAATAATGTCATTGACTTATTATAGAATCATATTCATTGTTATGATATCATATATGGTCATATTCTTATCTTCTTATTAGTTATATTTGATTGTTACTTATTATTCGGGTGTTCAGTGCTATATGTTCTTATGCATGTCTTGTCAAATAAATTCTTATTCATCATTTTAGGTTATAGATACCACATTTATAGAATGGTATTAGTGCAACATATTTCATATTTATTAATTAAATTCATTTATATAATCATTATTCAATGAAGATCATGTAGAACGAGTCGCATCACATCGTGGGGACGGTAGGCCATACGTACGCACGAGCGATGATATCGTTCCCATGATCATGGAATTGTATTGATGTATGAATACTATTTAACAATCAATATAACATTACAATAATAATATATATTACTTCTTTACACCATTATAACCATCCATGTAAGGTGGTGGTGGAAAACAGATTACACCACGGCGTGGAGATGGTATTCCGTACGCACGCACGCGCGGTGATTTCGTTATCCGTAGGATGGATAGAATGTGAAATAGGGTTGTTTCATATTTATAATAACATATCAGTTTATTAGTGATACTGATGTTATTACTTAATAATGAAACAACTAAAGGAGATGAAGTATAAGAAGAAATAAATTCGAAAGAATCGGTAATAGACATTACCTCTTCTTTGAATCGCTTCTTCTTAACCTCCTCTTAGGGCACTAAAATTGGACTTTTAAGAAGACTAGGACCTCTATTATGTTTCTATGGAAGTGGAGAATTGAAATTGGTATGGGTTTTCCGAGTTTTAATGCACAATCTTGTGTAAAGAGGAGAGTGAGGAGGTTCCCTTTTATAAGAGGGGTGAGGGGCACCTTAGGGAACACTAGAAATATTATTTTATAATAAAGTCATATTCGGTTTATAATAGATCCAAATTGATTTATTTCGAATTTAAAGTAGGGATGGGTCGAAATCCTCCCAACAAATAGATTTTAGACATGTTTAGGATATATATTAACCTTATCATTTAGATTTAACTCTAAGATAAATAATTTATCTTTTACTGTGTCTTCTTGTTTTCTTAAAATATATGGTTAAGAAACATACTATAACCATCCAAAAGAACCCCAAGTGGTTCATTATTAATATATATATCCTTACCTAAGTCATTTGGCTGAACCTTATAATTTTAGAAATAAAATAACAATTAATATTATAATAATTTTTTTAAAAACTATTTTATGTCAATTTCGACACTATTTGGTTATTGATTTTTGTGAAAATCATAACATCATGATTAGTTCGAAAAAAGTTAATTTAATAAATACTAACATCTCATATTAACCTATAAAATGAGTTTAATTCATTAAAAGTCTCAAATTACATTTATTTGGGTATTTATAATATCAATTATGTTAATATTTCATTAATAAGGTAATTACTGCATCATCATTGTGTGTCAAATAAATTAAATTATCAAATGTCTAAAAATTATAAATAAAATACCATTATGTAGGAATCATTTTATCTTTCTAATTAATATTCATAGTCGAATTTTTCTTATGTTTAACCCTATATTTTTAAATGTTTTAGTTATTAATCTTTGATTTTAACTATTTTAACTCTTCTTTAAATAAAATAACAATAAGTGCCCTAATCTAATCCAAGTGGACCTAAATGGTCATATCGTTCCATAAGATTGTTTTTGGTCTAATTACACTTATACAATAGAATTAGGTCATGTGTTTGGGTAATAATAATATCATTTTTACCCTTAATTACCCTATTTACGTATAACCATGGTAAATAAATGAAAAAAGTTACGATTCACCAAATATTATTTTTATCTTATTGAACAACATTTTACTTACTTATATCAACCTTGTATCTCATATTTTTGAAATTAAACTAACAGAAGTGGTAAATTAAGTTGTATTTAAATTGGAAAATTCTCCGAAGAGGTGGGTAAAAGACGATTAAAAGTTCAATAAAATTTTTATATATCTAAAATTATTATAAAATGACTCCAATTAATTACATTGAAATTATATAGGTATTATGTATCAATTTTGACCTAGAATAAATTTAAATAAATTAAATAATTATTTAAATAAAAAGTCAATTTTTAAATAGTAACCCAGTGTTTTCACTATTCATCAAAAATTGAGAGTTTTCAGAAAAATACCAAAAATTCACCCTAGGATAATTTCAATATTCCAAATCAAAAAATAAAGTCCATTTCGAAAGTTAATATTTATAAAAATTTTAAAATTGGGTATTACTATTCATAATGGCTTGTTTATATAATATTTTAATAAGATATCGTTGTTTAGTGAAACTCGGTATTGCGTACAACACCCGCTTTCGAGGGAGGTTGATGTTGCATATAACACAAGCCAAGACAGTGTTGTGTGTAGTGAAAGACTACGTTATATAACATTATACATAAAAACAAAATAATTCTCATAAAATCTCGGGTGTTATATTCTACCCCCCTTAAAATTAATTTCGCACTCAAAATTCGTCACCTTGAAACAAACATATGAGGATACCTCTCCCTCATCATATCCTCAAGTTCCCATGTAGCTTGTTCTAATTTTTGGTTTCTCCATAAAACATTCACCAAGAGAGTGGTCTTGTTCTGTGGGACTTTTTTGCTACGATCCAGAATCTATATCTGTTGTTCTTCATAAGAAAGATCTTGCTCCAGCGGTACAACTTCTGAGCTGAGTACATGTGAAGGATCGGGTATGTACTTTCTTAGGAGAGTTGCATGGAACACATCATGTACTTGAGAGAGATTCAGTGGAAGCGCCAATCGGTAAGCTACCTTCCCAACACGATATAGTATTTCAAAAGGACCAATATACCTAGGGCTCAGCTTGTCCATCTTTCCAAATCTCATTACTCTCTTCCAAGGAGATATTCGTAAGAACACATTATCACCCACTTCAAACTCTAGGCCTTTTCTACAGTTATCAGCATAACTTTTTTGTCGACTCTAAGCTGCTCTTATGTGTTGTCGAATAGATCTGTCCTTTCCTGCCATCTCATCAACAAGATCAGGTCCTAATAGCTTTCTTTCCCCAAATTAATCCCAACAATTTGGAGTCCTTCATTTATTTCCATAGAGAGCTTCATAAGGAGCCATCAGAATACTGGAGTGAAAGTTATTATTATAAGAAAATTCCACCAAAGGTAGGTATTGATCCCAACCACCTTTCAAATCCATAGAGAAAGATCTTAACATATCTTCTAAAGTTTTAATTGTTCACTAAGACTGACTGACTGTTTGAGGATGATAAGCAGTGCTGAAACTCAACTCTATATCTAGAGTATGCTGAAGACTTCACTAGAACATTGAGGTAAACCTCAGATCCCAATAATATATAATGGAATGTGGTACTCCATGCAATCTTACCACTTCCTTCACATATATCCTGTTAAGCTGATCCAGAGAGAAATATTCTCTAATAGTAATGAAGTGTGCCGACTTCGTAAGACAATCAACAATAACCCAGATAGGATTATTGCCTTTGGATGTTTTAGGAAGTCCAGTGACAAAGTCCACAATGATGTTTTCCCATTTCCATTCCGGTATGGGTAATGGTTGTAACATCCCGTTAGACTTCTATCTCTCAGCTTTAACTTTTTTTCAAACCAAGCATCGAGAGACATATTTAGCAACATCTCTTTTCATTCCATCCCACCAGATGTACTCTTTCAGGTTCCTATACATCTTCGTGATTCTAGGATGAATAGAGAATGAAGAACTATGAGCCTTATCTAGTAGCTCCTTCTTTAATTCTGGGATGGGAGGAACACAAACCCGATTCCTGAACCTTATTATCCCATTACAATCATGGTTGAATTCAGGAACATTTCTCACCTTATTTTGTAACTCTAAATCTTATTTTTGTTCCACTTTAATCTTCACATGTATAGATGGTTGAACATTCATTTGTGCAAGATAAAATTATTCCCCTTCCATTATAATGCCAAGATCCATCCTTTGAAAATCCATAAATATTGGATCTTTTGTGATCCTCCTCATGAATAAGCTGGCATGTTCTTGTCAACTTAATGTGTCTGCCACCTTGTTTTCTTCCCGAGGGTGATAATTAATTGAGCAGTCGTAGTCCTCAATCAACTCCAACCATCTTCTTTGGTGCATATTCATCTCCTTTTGTGTGAAAATATACTTTAAACTTTTATGATTAGTATAAATATCACATGTTTCACCATAAAGTTAATGCCTCCAAATTTTTAATGCAATGATTACCACAGCTAACTCCAAATCATGAGTTGGGTAATTTTGCTCATGGATTTTCAACTGTCATGAGGCATAAGCTATCACCATATCATTTTGCATGATAACACTCCATAATCCCTTCTTGGATTCATCACTGTAGATCCCAAACCTTTCTCCACTACAAGGCAATGTGAGCACAGGTTCACTGGATAATCTTCTTTTTAACTCCTTGAAATTCTCTTCACATTCCTCTATCCAATCAAACATAACTCCTTTCCGAGTCAATTCGGTGAGTGGGTTAGATAATATTGAAAAATCATTCACAAAACGTCGATAATATCCATCCAAGACAAGAAAACTTCGGATCTTGGTTACTATTTTTGGTCTCAACCATCATTCGATAACCTCTATTTTTGCTGGATCCACAGATATCCCCTCTTTTGTGATTATGTGGCCCAAAACTGAAACTTTTTGAATCAAAAATTCACACATTGTAAATTTGTCATAAATCTTCTCCTTTCTCAAGGTGTTCAATAAAATTCTCAAGTGATCTTCATGTTCTTCCTTTCTCTTTGAATAGACAATAATATCGTCTATAAATACTACCACAAACTGATCAAGAGATTCTCCAAAGACTCTATTCATCAGATCCATGAAGATAGCAGGGACATTAGTAAGACCAAATGGTATCACTATAAATTCATAGTGTCCATACCTTGTACGGAAATCCATCTTTGGTATATCCTCCCTTTTGAACCTTTATTGATGATACCCTAGGTGAAGATCAATCTTGAAAAAGAATTAAGCTCAGCGTAGTTTATCAAATAACTCATCAATGCGTGGGAGAGGATATTTTTTCTTGATACTGATCTTGTTAAGTTCTCGATAATCAATGCAGAGTCTCATTGATCCATCTTTCTTCTTAACAAACAGAACAGGTTCTCCCCAAGGTGATGCACTAGGGTGTATGAATCCCTTATTAAGATTTTCTTGGATTTCCTTCTTAAATTCCTGAAACTCAATTGGGGCCATTCTATAAGGTTTCTTTGAAATGGGAATAGCACCCGGTATGAGTTCAATTGAAAACTCAACTTCATGATTTTGTGGAAGACCTAGAAATTCCTCCAGAAAGACATCATGAAAATCCCGTACAATGGGAATATTCTTAATCGTGAGTTTCTAACCAACCATTTGAGAAAAATAACCTTCATTTAGTGGAATCAAGACCCATAAGATGGAAGAAATTTCCACTGGAAGGTTATGTTCATCCTTGCATCGATAGATGATCATAGATTGATCCGGAATATGAAATGTGACATCCCTTATTTGGAAACTGATATGAGATCCATATAAAGAATGCCAATCCAGGCCATGAATCACATCAAATTCAACTATATGAAGGATCACAAGATTTTCAGGAAGCACTTTCCCACAAACTTCAATCAGAGAAGAATTATAAAGTTTTGATGCGACTGTTGTTCCATTAGAGGTTGTTACAGCTAACTCAACATCTAATTGTTGAGGTAATACAGTGATACCCTTAGAAATTTCTTCAGAAATAAAAGAGTGGGTGGACCCAGAATCAAATAAAACATTTTCTACTTTAGAGTGGATGGTAATTGTACCTTTCACCTCTTCGTTATCATACTCCACATCACTGATTGAAATTGCATGTGACTTTTCCTTGTCTTTAGCCTTAAGAGTTTATTGACATCGATCATCATAAACAACCCTTGGATTAGGGCATTGATTAGCATAATTCCCCATTTCCTTGAACTTGTAACATTGAAGTGTAGGAGGTGCACTCTGTGTAGCCTTTTCTTTGTTCACATCACTAGACATCTTCTTCCCATCATTGCGACATTCAAATGCCCAATGACCTTATTTTCCACATTTGAAACATTTACTTGTCCCTTTAAGACAACTCCCTCCATGTTTCTTTCCACACTTTGAGCATAAGGGAAAACTCATCTTCTTTTCAGTGTGCTCTTTAGAATTTCCTTTGAATTCCATTTTCCTCTTCTTATCAAACACATATGACTGATGGGTTACTCCAATCTCCATCTCAACCTTGAGAGCACATTGAACAATTTCCTTATATATATTGAAGTCCCTCGTGGATAACACCCTTTGAAGGATTGGTTATAAGCAACTATAGAATCGATCGATCTTACTCTCCGGTTGGATAATAATCCCAAAAGCATACCTTGCAAGTCTTGTAAAATTTTCTTCGTAGGTACCAAGAGATTCATCATCCTTTTTCTTTAGTTCAAGAAACTCCTTCTCCATATTTGTTTGAAGAATATGAGGGATTTAGTTATTGAAAAATAAGTTCATCAACTTCTCCCATTCCAGGGACTCAATTTCATCCCTTTGCCTCATATTATTAATTAGATTCCACCATTGATCAGCTTCAACTTCCAAACGATATACTGCTAAGATGACATTATCATGTTCAGAACATTATAGAACTGAAAATATCTTTTCAGTGGTACGGATCCACTATTCAGACACTAATGGATCAGTAGACCCATTGAATGAGGGTGGATGCTGCCTCATGAAGGATTCAATTGAATATTGCTCCTTCCTTTTCTCATTTGGAAGTCTTTCATGATTCATAGCTTGAGAAAGTTGTCTTATCATGTCTACAAGATTTTTTATTCTAGCTCCCATAATGTTTGGTTGCTCAGAGGGATAATCATTGCATTGCCCATCGCATTCTGCATTGACACGGTTCCTTCTGGTTCCAGCCATTGACTAAAACCAAGAAGAATAGTGTGAGAAACACGAATTATAATAGGTAAACAACATAATAAATAATTTAATTTCACACTTTATGTATTATCATAGGTTAATCATGACCATTTCTAAAATAATAAGATTTTATCCTATGCTTAGACATATCCTTAGGGTTCTTACTAAGGCTTTCACATCCTAGTTTCCAAAGGTTTACTATAACCTCCCTCTGATACCAACTATAACGACCCATACTTTACATACATTTTTATTACATCAGAATTGAAGCATACTTATTACAACATATAACAAAACCATAATAGCACCGTATAGGTATAATGTCTTTAGAGACTGGGAAACATAAAAAATTGGTTTATAAAGAATCTTCATTATCTCCCGTTTATTTCATCATATCTACAGTCCCTTTTGACATATCCTACTTAACAACTTTCATCCTGACCAGGGAAAAACACACAAAAGGGTGAGCTCAAATGCTCAGTAAGGGTAAACAAAGGAAATGTCATATTCATCAGAACATAGCATTTTGAAAATATTAACCTGCAAAAGAGATCATAATATCATAACATGGGATAAATCATAGTAGTGAAATGTTATCCCAATAATCATGACATAAAACATGAAACTTTTTAGCATACACAAATAATCATAGAGAATAATTTCTTAGTAGTCAATACTCATTGCCAATACTATCTTACTGGACAAAGTCCATTTATGAACCAAGTTCACTCCTCGTTTTAGTCTTGTATCACTGAACCGGATTAACCTGCCATTCCAGCCATGTCTATCTCATGTGATATAAATATTTTCCCAATGAATTAGAGGGAGATATAGGTCCCACCCATCTTATAATGATACCATTATTATGTGTGCCACAGGATCATAAATCATACATCATAGCATAACCCATGTAATAAAAATGGGATTCTTAAACATCATGTCATCATAACATAATCCATATAAGATAAAATAACATCATAAAAATAATTCCATCATAAAATAAAAAAATCAATTTATAAATAGTGATATAAATAGATCCCCATATTATCTTAGATGGAAAATAATTTTGATAAAATACTTGTTCCCCATTCTTGAGGAAAATAACCTTTCTACATCAAAAACAATTTTTCGTTCATAAAATGTCATAAAATTTTAAACTAAAATAAGTTGATTAAAAATAAAATTGGAAACATGTAAAGTAAGCTTCATGGAAATAATTTTCTAAAAGTCCATTCAGGCCGTATAAGTTAAAAAACATTCAACTCGTACTTTGGCCGGAAAAGTCAAAAAGTACGTCGTACTAAAAACGACAAAAGATTCCTTTCATATCATTTACAAAAAACCCATCAACAAGAAATATTTGATTTAAACAATTGTAGGAGGATATAAATAATATTACATATTTAGGAAACATGTATGTGGATGATAAATACACCGTAGTAAATACCAAAGTATAAACAATCTCAGATAAAAATGAGATTGTGAGATTTTCCCTTACCTTAGGTCCGATATGATTTGTATGTGTCCGAACCTCCTGTATAATGATTTAAATAATGTCATTGACTTATTAAGGAATCCTATTCATTGTTATGATATCTTATATGGTCTTATTCTTATCTTCTTATTAGCAATATTTGATTTCTACTTATTATTCGGGTGTTCAATGCTTTATGTTCTTATGCATGTCTTGTTGAATAAATTATTATTCCTCATTTTAGGTCATAGATACCTCATTTCCAGAATGTTATTAGTGTGAAATATATCATATTTATTCATTCAATTAATTTATATAATCATTATTCAACGAAGATCATGTAGAACGAGTCGCATCACACCATGGAGATGGTAGGCCATACGTACGCACGAGCAATGATATCGTTCCCAAGATCATTGAATTGTATTGATGTGTATGAATACTATTTAAAAATCAATATAAATTTAAAATAATAATATATAGTTATTATTTACACCATTATACCCATCCAAGTAAGGTGGTGGTGGAAAACATATTACACCATGACGTGGAGATGGTATTCTATACGTACGCACGAACGGTGATTTTGTTTTCCATAGGATGGATAGAATGCGAAATAGGGTTGTTTAATATTTATAATAACATATCAGAATATTATTGATACTGATGTTATTACATAATAATGAAACAACTAAAGAAGAGGAAGTAGAAGAAGAAATATATTTGAAAGAATCGGTAACAGACATTACCTCTTCTTTGAACCGCCTCTTCTTAACCTCCTCTTAGGGCACTAAAATTGGTCTTTAAGAAGACCAGGACCTCTAGTAGGTTTCTATGGAATTGGAGAAGTAAAATCATCATGTTTTGGCCGATCTTGAAGGTTCAAAGTTGTGAAAAGAGGAGAGGGAGGAGGTGCCCTTTTATAAGAGGGGTGAGGGGCACCTTTGGAAAAACATAAAATATTATTTTATAATAAAGTCATATTCGGTTTATAATAGCTCCAAATTTATTTATTTATAAGATAAAGTGGGGATGGGTTGAAAAAATCTCAACCAATATATTTTAGACAAGTTTAGGTTACTATTATAACCTTATCCTTTAGATTTAACTCTATGTCAAATAACTTAACTTTTACCGTGTCTTCTTCTTTTCTTACACTATATGATTAAGAAACTTACTATAACAAGCCAAACGAACCCCAAGTGGTTCATTATTAATATATATATCCTTATCTAAGTCATTTGGCATAACTTTAAATTTTTAGAAATAAAATAACAATTAATAAAATAATATTTGTTTTAAAAACAATTTTTTGTCAATTTTGATACTATTTGGTAATTGATTTTTGTGAAAATCATAACAGAATGATTAGTTCGAAAACAATTAATTAAATCAATACTAAAATGTCATATTAACCTATAATTTTTTTTAATTCATAAAAAGTCTCAAATTACATTTATTTTGGTATTTAAAATATCATTTATGTTAATATTTCATTAATAAGGAAATTTCTGCATCATCATTGTGTCATAAATAAATTAAATTATTTAATGTCTAAAAATTATAAATAAAATACAAATATGTAGGAAATACATTTATTTTTAAAATTAATGTTTATAGTTGAATTTATCATATGTATAACCCAATATTAAATATGTTTTAGTTATTAAACTTTGATTTTAACTATTTTAACTATTCTTTAAATAAAATAATAATAAATGTCCTAATCTAATCCAAGTGGACCTAAATGGTCATATTTTATCCCTAAGGTTGTTTTTGGTTGAATTAAACTTATCCAATAGAATTAGGACAAGTTATAGGGTAATAATAATATCATTTTAACCCTTAATTACCCTATTTACTTTTAACCGTGGTAAATAAAAGTAAAAAGTTACTATTCACCAAAAAATATTTTTATCTTATTGAACCACATTTTACTTACTGATATCAACTGTGTCTCTAGGATTTTTGAAATTCCACTCATAGAAGTGGTAAAATTATGTTTTATGTAAATTTGTAAATTCTCCTAGGAGGTGGGTAAAAGACGGTCAAAAGTTCAATAACATTTTTATATATCTAAAATTATTATAAAATTACTCCAATGAATTACACTGAACTTATATAGGTATTATGTATCAATTTTGGCCTAGAATAAATTTAAATAAAATAAATAATTATTTAAATAAAATGTCGGTTTTTAAATAGTAACCTTGTGTTTTCACTATTCATCAAAAATTGAATGTTTTCAGAAAAATACCAAAAATTCACCCTAAGCTAATTTCAATATTCCAAATCCAAAAATGAAGTCCATTTCGAAAGATAAAATTTATAAAAATTAAAAAATTGGGTATTACAATTCAAAACGGCTAGTTTATATAATATTTTAATAACATATCGTTGTTTAGTGAAACTCAGTATTGCGTATAATAGACGCTATCGAGGAAGGTTTATCTTTCGTATAACGCAAGACAAGACAATTTTGTTTGTAGTGAAAGATTCTTTTATATAACATTATACATAAAAACAAAATATTTCTCATAAAATATCAGGAGTTACAGAAGTAGTGTTGCAATCTATAAAGAATTAGTAGATGAGTTTGAAATATTTCAAGGATGTAAGAAATTAGCAGTATTTTCCTTATATTTTTTCTTATACAGGACTCAGAGTTGTTAGAACATAGTTAGGGAGACCATATAATGATAGAGTATGCCAACCACTTTGAAGCGTTACATCTGTATACACCAGATATCATTTCCAATGATATGTTCTTGGATAAAAATATTGATATGGAGTTGGGTCTAGAAATATGATATCATGTATTCTTGTTCAGGTTGAAAACAAATGATGAGGAGGTTGATCATGCTTTGATGGTTGGAATTGATTTGTTATGAATGTCTGGGTTCTCTGACGTTGTGTCAGTTTGGGGAAGTGGTAGTTCATCTAGGAAGAAATGGAAGTGTCATGATCATGGAAAGAAAGGAGGTTGTAGTTCAAGTCATACCTCCTAGTTATCATTGTCTATAGAATACAATGCTAGTTCAGTTGTGTTCCATGAGTGTGTGATGTCAGGGAACATGCGATCTATGTGCCCATATCAACCCAGACTGTTTCACCAACACAGAGTTAAGGGGATCTTGTAAAGATTTTTTTGGCTAGTCAACCCATATCAAAGTGGAACAAGATCTGTAGATTCTAAAGGGATGTCATCCCATTCAGAAACATCCAGGAATTGGATTTCTGGTTCAGGGTTCATGGTAGTAGGGATGGATCATCTTCTAGGAAGATTGAGTTCAGGTTATATCCACAGGGAATTGGTCATTCTCATATTACGACAGTGAAGAGGCATCTTCAAGAAGTGTATTGGGTTCTAGTGGAATCATATTCTGGGTTTACAACCGTTTGGGGTACCATTTTTGTGGCCTCATCTGTAGGTGTTTTTTTATACCAGTGATTAAGTTTCTTTTATTTCTTCCCATATTGTGGATGTGTTAATGTTTCCAATGGATCTTAGGTCATGACTTTTGGATTTGGTAACATCTCTTGGTAAGAAGAAAAAATAGGGTTTTAGTTTACCATCTTGTGCACTCACCATTTCATGGATCGAGTTGGAATGGTATTTTCTTGTTTTTGAGATCGACCAATTTGATGTTATCCTTGGTTTGGATTGGACGATGCATTTTTAGTTACACATTTATTTCTGTCGATGTAAGGTGAGTTTTGTTGAACATTATTAATTTTCCCTAATCTTTAAAATTCGATGGGATCTTTTGTTAGGATGTGTTGGACCACCAAATTTGAAATAGGGAAATATTTTTTATCAGATATTTTCTCTCATATTGGAGGTGATGATGGTTCCCTTGAAAGTAGATTATATCCTATGGTAGATGAGTGTCCATATGTTTTTATAGTGGATTTCTCGGGTGTTCCTCAGGATTGGGATTTGGAATTCATCAATAGCTTGGATTGAGAAATACAGTCAATATGTCTTCCCTTGTACCATTTGGCTGCCAAAAGAGATGAAAGAATTAAATTTAAAATTTGATGATTTTTAATCCAAAGGATTCATTCACCTGAGAATCTTACCTTAGGATGACCCAGTTTTGTTTATGAAGAATATTGATGGATCTCTCCGGTTGTGTATCAATTAGCCAAACCTGAAAATAGTAAATACTAAGAACAAGAATCCCTTTCAAAAAATTGATGAAATTTTCTCACTTTTTAAGGGAGAAAGGTGGTCCTTTAATATTGGTCTATGTTCTGGGTATCATCTAGATAGAATTAAAGAGATTCATGTTCCAAAAACTGCCTTATGATGAATGAAAAACCATATTGAGTACTTGGTCAGGCATTTCAGGTTGAAAAATGATCTGATAGTTTTTATGGATCTTATGAATATAGTGTTCCACCAGTATCTCTACTCATTTATCATGGTATTATTGGATGACATCCTGGTCTATTACATGAATACAGAAGAGGAAGAGCGATATTTGAGAATTGTGTTCAGAACCATTTCGGAAAATCATATATTTGAATTTATTTATAAGTGGACCTTATGGATTAGGGAGGTAATGTTTCTGGGCCCTATGATCATGGAACACGGGGTTTCATTGGACCATGAAAAGATCAGTACAATGATTTCATGGGAATATTTGAAGAATATGTTTGAAATCAGATGATTTTTTTTGGGAAAGATAGGTAATTACAAGAGGTTCTTTTGAGATTTATCTCATCATTATTCATCCATGATTGTTCTCACCTAGATGGGGGTGATGTTCAAAATAATCCTATAATGTTAAGTATCCTATGAGTAGCTTAATCAATGAATGAACACAACCCCTATATTTCTCTTTATAGAAACTAAAAAGGGATATGTGATCTATTTTGATGCCTCGTGTATGGGTCTTGGGTGTGTACTAATATAGGATGACCACATAGTGTCTTCTAGTTTATGCTAACTCCTACCAAATGAAAAAATTAACCACTCATTGACGTAGTGTTATAAGTGGTAATGCATTCTATGAATATGTTGTTCCATTATCATTTTGGGGGAGATTATTTTGGTTTATTCTAATAATTAGATATTATCCTACATTTTCTCCCAAAAATATATGAATTTGAGGAAGTAACATTAGGCTGAGTAACTTATGGGGTTCGATTTTGATATCGTTTATAGCCCATGTAAAGGTAATGTGGTTGTAGATTCCTTGACAAAGAACGTTTTAGTCCATGATTTGAAAGAGTCCAGTGATGAGTGGAAT
Organism: Viscum album; assembly: GCA_963277665.1. Lineage (NCBI taxonomy): Eukaryota > Viridiplantae > Streptophyta > Magnoliopsida > Santalales > Viscaceae > Viscum > Viscum album. Next base: position 1,585,195,138 of record OY728128.1, on the reverse strand, counting down.
TTTATGGAGGTCCTTTCTCAGATGCATCTCAAGACCAATGATAATAGTGGAAGAGCATTCTTATCCCATGTGTTGTTAACACCTTCTCTTATGGAATCAGTTTGGCAAGATTAGATGAGTGATTAATTGTACCAGAATTCTATGTTGTTTCTAAATGGTGGGGAAGGTTTCTTTTGAATGTTCATTATCTCCTGAGAGAGATTCATGATTTTGAAGAATCTTTGGGGTGCCTTTGTTGTTGTTGAAGGTAGTGATGCATGATAGCCACCAATCTCAGTAGTCTATTCATCTTGTTACCACCAAGATGTATTAATATATGCATGGGAAGTTCTTGTGGCCAGGTATGAGCAGGGAAATAACTAACCTTGTATCATAGTGTTATTATTGTTTTCACTTTAATGAAGAGCACTAAAATCCAACTGGTTTACTTTTTCCACTACCCATTCCACTATGTAAGTGGGATGATATCAAAATGGATTTTATTGTCGGATTGGGTGATAGTGGAATTAGATTCTGGGCTTTCAACCATTTGAGGTACCATTTTTATTACATCATCTGTAGGTGTTGTTTTGTGTGGTACCATTGACTAAATTTATTTTATTTATTACAATAGTGTAGATGTGTCAAAGTTTCCAATTGATCTTAGGTCATGTATTTTGGATTTGGTAACACTTCTTGGTAAGAAGAAAAAATAGGGTTTTAGGTCACCAACTTGGGCACTCACCGTTTCCTAGATCGAGTAGGAATGGTATTTTCTGGTTTTTGAGATGGACCTATTTGATGTGATCCTTGGCATGGATTCAATGATGCATTTTTAGGTACACATTTATTTCAATCATTTTCATGAGAGTTTTGTTTAACCTTATTACTTTTCCCTAGACTTTCAAAGTGAATGGGATTCTACGTCTGGATGTGCAGGACCAGCAATTACAAAATTGGGAAATCCTGTCTATCATATATTTTCTCTCCTATTATAGATGATGATGGTTCCCTTGATAGTAAATTATATCCTATGGTAGATGAGTTCCCATATGTTTTTTTAAAATATTTCTTGGGTGTTCCTCTAAATTGGGATTTGGAATTCATTTTTGGATTGTATTGGGAAATACAGTCAATATGTATTCCCTCATACCATTTGGCTTCCAAAAGATATGATAGAATTAAATTTACAGTATGATGATTTGTAATCCAAAGGATTCATTCACATGATAATCTCACCTTAGGACACCCCAATTTTGTTTATGAAGAAGACTGGTGGATCTATCTATTTTTGTATCAATTACTCGAACCTAAATATAGTAATGACTAATAATAAGAATCACTTACCCTAAATTGATGACCATTTCTCATTGTTTAAGGGGGAAAGGTGGACCTCCAAGATCTTTCTATGTTATGGGTATCATCTAGATAGAATTAGAGAGATGCATATTCCCAAAATTTCCTTCTGATGAATAAAAAACCATTTTGAGTACATGGTCATGCATTTCGTTTTGAAAAATGCTCCGATAATTTTTATGGATCTTATAGACATAGTGTTCCACCAGTATCTGTACTCATTTATCATGGTATTTTTGGATGACATCCTGGTCTATTACTTGACTAGGGAAGATCATGAGCGATATTTGAGAATTGTGTTCAAAACCATTTAGGAAAATTATATATATTAAATTTATTTATAAGTTGGACTCGTAGATTTGGGAGGTAATGTTTTTGGGCCATGTGTTCTTGGAACACAGGGTTTCAGTGGACCATGAGAAGATCAGTATAATGATTTCATGAAAATATTTTAAGAATATGTATGAAATCAAATGAATTTTGGGAATGATAGGTAATTACAAGAGGTTCTTTTGAGATTTATCTCGTCTCTATTCATACCTAATGGTGCTCACCCAGATGGGGTGATGCTCAAAATAATCCTATAATGTTTAGTATCTTATGAGTGGCTTAATCAACGATTGAACACGACCCCTATTTTTATCTTTCTAGAATCATAAAATGTATGTGTGGTCTATTGTGATAACTCAAGTATGGGTCATGGGTGTCTACTAATACAGGATGACCACAAAGTGTCCTCTAGTTTATTCTAACTCCTACCACATGAAAATAATTAACTAATACTTGACCTAGTGTTTTCAGAGGTGATGCATTTTATGAATATTTTGAGCCATCATCTTATTGTGGGATATTATTTTGGAATATTCTAATAATTAGATCTTAACGTACATTTTCTCCCAAAAATATCTGAATTTGAGGTAGTACCATTAGGTTGAGTTACTTCAGGGGTTCAATTATGATATCATGTATATCCCATGTAAAGGTAATGTGGTTGTAGATTCCTTGATTAGGAATGTTTTAGTCCATGCTTTATAAGAGTCCAGTGATGAGTGGAAATTTATGGTGGTCCTTGCTCAGATGCATCTCAAGACCAATGAGCATAGTGGAAGAGCATTCTTATTTCATGTGTTGTTAACACATTCCCTTATGTAATCAGTTTGGAAAGATCATATGAGTGATGAATTATTCCATCATTCTATGTTGTTTTTAATTGGTGGGGAAGGTTCCATGTGAATGTTCATTATATCCTGAGAGTGCTTCATGATTTAGAAGACTCTTTGGGGTGTTGTTTTTGCTGTTGAAGGTGGTGATGCGTGATAGCCACCAGTCGCAGTAGTCAATTCATCCTTGTTCCACCAAGATGTATTAATAAGTGCGTTGGCAGTTCTTGTGGTAAGGTATGATTAGAAAAATAGTTAACTCTATATCATAGTGTTATTATTGTTTTCAGTTTAAAGAAGAGAAATAAAATCCCTCTGGTTTACATTGGCCACTACCCATTCCAACATGGAAGTGGGATGAGATCATAATGGATTTTATTGTCAGATTGGGTGCTAGTGGAATGAAATTCTAGGCATGAAACCGTTTAAGGTACCATTTTTATTACATCATCTGTAGGTGTTTTGTGTGTGTGGTACAAGTGATTAAATTTCTTTTATTTCATTCCATAGTGTGGATGTGTTAATGTTTCCAATGGATCTTAAGTCATGTCTTTTGGATTGGGTAATACCTCTTGGTAAGAAGAAATAAAACGGTTTTAGGTCACCATCATGTGCACTCACCATTTTATAGATCGAGATGGAATTATATTTTCTGGTTTTGGAGATGGACCTATTTTATGTAATCCTTGGTATGTATTGGACGATGTATTTTTAGGTACACATGGACTTCTATCAATGTTAGGTGACTTTTGTTGAACCGTATTGATTTTACCTAGTCTTTAAAACTGAGTGGTATCCTTCATCTGGATGTGCTGGAACACCAATTCCGAAATTAGGAAATCTTGTTTATTATATATTTTCTCTCCTATTAGAGATGATTATGGATCCCTTGACAGTAAATGATATACTATGGTAGATGAGTTCCCATATGTTTTTTTCAGAGGATTTCGTGGGTGTTCTTATGGATTGGGATTTGGAATTCATCATTGGCTTGGATTAAAAAATACAGTCAATATGTCTTCCCTCATATCATTTGTCCGCCAAAAGAGACGATAGAATTAAATTTATAATAGGATGATTTGTAATCCAAGGGATTCATTAACCCGAGAGTCCCACCTTAGGATACCCCAGATTTGTTTATGAAGAGGTCTGGTGGATCTCTCTGGTTGTGTATCAATTTCCTGAACCTGAATATAGTAAATACTAAGAACAAGAATCCTATTCACTAAAGTGATGACATTTTATCACTGTTTAAGGGGGTAAGGTGGTCCTATATGTTTGATCTATGTTCAGGGTATCATCTAGATAGAATTAGAGATATGAATGTTCCCAAAACTACCTTTTAATTAATGAAAAACCATTTTGAGTACTTGGTCATGAATTTCAGGATGAAAAATGATCTAGATGTTTTTTCGGAGCTTATGAACATAGTGTTCCACCGGTATCTCTACTCATTTATCATGGTATTTTTGGAAGACATCATGGACTATTACTTGACTAGGGAAGAGCATGAGTGATATTTGATAATTGTCTTCAGAACCATTTAGAAAAATCATATATATGAAATATTTTATAAGTGGAACTCAAGGATTAGGGAGGTAATGTTTCTGGGCCTTGTGTTCTTGGAATGCAGGGTTTCAGTGGACCATGAAAAGATCTGTACAATGATTTCATGGGAATAGTTGAAGAATATGTTTGAAATAAAATGATTTTTGGAAATGATAGGTAATTACAAGAGGTTCTTTTGATATTTCTCTCGCCTTTATTCATCCGTGATAGTGCTCACCTAGAAGTGGGTGATGTTCATAAGGATCTTATAATGTTAATTATATTATGAGTAGATTAATCAATGATTGAACACAATCCCTATTTTGATGTTTCTAGAATCTTAAAAGGAATATGTGGTCTATTGTGATTCCTCTAGTATGGGTCTTGGGTGTGTACTGATACATGATGACCACATAGTGTCCTCTGGTTTATGCTAACTCCTACCACCTGAAAAGAATAAACCAATCCTTGACCTAGTGTTATCAGCGGTAATGCATTCTATGAATATGTGGTGCCATTATCTTTTTGGTGGAGATTATTTTGGTTTATTCTAATAATTAGACCACAACCAACATTTTCTCCCAAAAATACCTGAATTTGACATAGTACCAATAGGTTGAGTATCTTCAAGGGTTTGATTTTGATATCGTTTAGAACCCATGTAAAGGTAATGTGGTTTTAGATTCCTTGACTAGGAAAGATTTAGTCCATGCTTTAAAAGAGTCCAGTGATGAGTGGAAATTCAGGGCGGTCCTTGATTAGATGCATCTCAAGACCAATGGGAATATTGGAGGAGGATTCTTATCACATGTGTTGTAAACACCTTCCGTTATGGAATCAGTTTGGCAATATTAGATGAGTGATGAATTTTTTCACCATTCTATGTTGTTCCTAAATGGTGGGGAAGGTTCCATGTGAATGTTCATTATATATTGAGAGGGATTCATGATTTAGAGGACACTTTGGGGTGCCATTTTTGTTGTTGAAGGTGGTGATGCGTGATAGCCACTAGTCTCAGTAGTCTATTCATCCTTGTACCACCATGATGTATTAATATGTGCATTAGAAGTTCTTGTGGCAAGGTATGAGGAGGGAAATAGATAAGTCTATATCATAGTGTTATTATTGTTTTCGGTTTAAAGAAGAGCACTAAAATACCTATGGTTTTTTTGGACACTACCCATTCCAACAGAGAAGTGGGATGAGAACAAAATGGATTTTATTGTTGGATTGGGTGCTAGTGGAATTAGATTCTAGGATTGAAACCATTTGAGGTACCATTTTTATTGCATTATATGTAGGTGTTGTTTTGTGTGGTACTAGTGATTAAACTTATTTTATTTCTTCCCATATCTCCGATGCCTTAAATTTTCCAATGGATCATAGGTCATGTATTTTGGATTTCATAACACCTCTTGGTTCGAATAAAAAATAGGGTATTTGGTCACCATATTGTGCACTCATTGTTTTATGGATTGAGTTGGAATGGTATTTTCTTGTTCTTGATATGGAACTATTTGATGTGATCCTTGGTATGCATTGGACGAGTCATTTTTAGGTAAACATTGATTTCAATCGATGTCAGGTGAGTTTTGTTGAACCTTATAGGTTTTCCCTAGTCTTTTATAGTGAATGGGATCCTTCGTCCGGATGTGCTGGACCACCAATTCTAAAATTGGTATATCATGTTTATCAGATATTTCCTCTCCTATTGTAGATGATTATGGTTTCCTTGATAGCAGATTATATTCTATGGTAGATGAGTTCCCTTATGTTTTTTCAAAGGATTTATTTGGTGTTCTTATGGATTGGGATTTGGAATACATCATTGGCATGGATTGAGAAATACTGTCAATATGTCTTCACTCATACCATTTGGCCACCAAAAGAGATGATAGAATTAAATTTACTGTAAGATGATTTGTAATCCAAAGGATTCATTCACCCGAGAATCTCACATTAGGATGCACCAGTTTTGTTTATGAAGAAGACTGGTGGATCTCTCTGGTTGGGTATCAAATACCCAAACTTGAATATAGTAAAGACTATGAACAAGAATCACCTTCCCTAAATTGAGGAAATTTTCTCATAGTTTAAGGTGTAAATGTGTTCATCCAAGATCGGTCTATGTTCTTGGTATTATCTAGATAGAATTAGAGATATTCGTGTTCCAAAAACAGACATCTGATGAATGAAAACCCATTTTGAGTACTTGGTCAGGCATTTCAGGCTGAAAAATGCACCAATAGTTTTTATTGAGATTATGAACATAGTGTTCCACTAGTATCTCTAATCATTTATCATGGTATTTTTGGATGAATTCCTTGTCTATTACTTGTCTAGGGAAGAGCATGAGTGATATTTGATAATTGTGTTGAGAACCATTTAGGAAAATCATATATATATGAAATTTGTTATAAGTGTACCTTATGGATTTGGGAGATAATGTTTCTCGACCATGTGATCTTGGAACAAAGGGTTTCAGTGGACCATGAGAAGATCAGTACAATGAGTTCATGGGAATAGTTGAAGAATATGTTTGAAATCAGATGATTTTTGTGAATGACAGGTAATTACAAGAGGTTATTTTGAGATTTATCTCGTCTTTATTCGTCCATGATGGTGCTCACCTATAAGGGGGTGATGTTCAAAAGGATCCTATAATGTTAAGTATCCTATGAGTATCTTAATCAACGATTGAACATAACCCCTATTTTGATCTTTCTAGAATCTAAAAAGGGATATGCAGTCTATTGTGATGCCTCAAGAATGGGTCATGGGTGTGTACTAATAGAGGATGACCACATAGTGTCCTCTGGTCTATGATAACTCCTACCATATAAAAAGAATTAACTAATCCTTGACGTAGTGTCATCAGCAGCGATGCATTCCATAATCTTGGTAAGAAAGTGAAGCTAAAAATGATGTATATCAGAACTTTTTAGATCGCCAAGAATATTGGAAAGGTGGACTGCATGTTTGATTTCCCTCCCAATAGACATCAATCTATGATGTGTTCCATGTCTATCAGTTGAAAAAGTACAATACAAATCTGTTTGATGTGTTTTATTTGGATTAGTTGTAGTTTGGTATAGATTTGTCTTGGTTTGAGCAGCCGAAGTGGATTCTAAACTCTCAGGAGAAAGTCATTTTTAGGAAGTACATATTGTTATTATGATTTCTTTCATATTATGGTAGTGATGATCATGAGATATGGGAGAATATGGCTTAGGTTTAAGAGGAGTACCCATTTTTATTTCTAATCATGCTTTGAAGCGTCTATCTGAGGGAGGAATGTTTTCTTGTTGGGCTAGATGATCACATATGTGATTTTATTTTGAGGTATTATTTAGTCCATTTTAATTCTCATATTTATCCCATAGTTTCCCCATGAGTTTTTGGATAAATGTGGATATTAGTGGCTTAAATGTAGGTGGATCATGGTAGGTGAAAGATTAGTTAAAACCATGCACTATTCTCCAGGTAAGCCTGTGAACAATTTCTATTTGGACAGTAGAGACTGTATGGTGGGAACACATTTCAGAAATCCTTTCATTCCAACCATTTAGCATGATTCTCATGGAATGTGAGAGGCACATGATTGCCACATAGTCTCTGCATGGTATGGAAAACCATGAAGGATAAATATGTGACCATTCCAGGTCATTAAAAAGTGGAACATTACCTACCAATCCTCTTTGATTTGAACCCTAAATCACCTTCCATCCACCCCATTCAAGATTTTCAACCATGAGAACCTCCTATAACTGTTTTTAGATGGCTTAAACATCAATATTAGGGTGTTTTTAGTGATGTAACTTTGAGGAATCATCATGTAAGACACTTTTACTTCAATTTATACCTCTTTCAATGGTTCCTCTTCCCACATCCTTGAGTTATTATTTTTAAGTGGGTTATTTGACTAAATTTGTGTCTGATCATGAGATTTTGGGTTAAATCATGACGATTAATTTTTAATATAACCATTATAGGGTCTTGTGGAGGTGTAGTTGTGGTTTTACAACAATTTCTTGATGTTTCCAAGTGTAAGGTAGGTGGTTCCATGCTTTTAAATTATTAGATATGTTTGGATTTTATTCATGATTGGTTAAATATATTATAAGGATTACTTTTCTTAAGATAAATATATTTTAGAAGGGTTTTGAGATTCATGTGTGATGATAATGAGTTTTCTATAGGAAAATGGTTATGTTTCATGTGTTTTTCATTTTTTATTTTCTTGAGATTTTATTAAGCCATGTGAAAATGGTGTGAAGTGTTTTTTAAAGATATTTAAATGTGGGAATGTTTTGAAAGATGATTTTATAATATAAATGATTTCTTTTAGAAATTTACTATTTTTGTGCACCTAAAATGTTTCATTTAATTGGGGAAGTTATTTGAAGCATGTTATAACATTGATTAGATGTGAGAATGAATTTCAAAGGAGTTTTTTCACAAGTAAATGGTTGGATTCAATACTTTTCTTTATTTTTATGTTTTAAATGGATTTCATAAATCGTGAATGTTGTAGGATATGTATTTACAAATCATTTTTGTGTTTGTGTAAAATATAATGTGCATTTGTTTAGGGTAAATAATGGTTTCAATGTGGTTTTTTATAGTTGTATCAATGTGAAAGTTTTAAGGTGTTGATTACCATGTGTGATTATGATGCTTTTCTAGTTTATGTGAATTTAATGGTTTAAAAAATATGTGAAATTGAATTTGATCACAAAGGTAATCTTGGGTATCTAGGTGGGTGATCTAGAACTAGCAGACTGGTTGATTCAGAATAGGATTAAGTCTGGATTCATTATACGAGATTCAGAATTACAAAACTAAATAAAAATATTATATTATCACAGACACATGAATATTGGGATGGGATCTCTTATAGTGGATCATACAGAAAACACTATTTGTATTTACTTATGGATTGGAGACCACTAGATCATTGGGATATGATCCCCTCTAGTGGAGCATGCATAAGAACATTGTTGGTAGTTGAGTTGCAGGATTTTTTTCATCGATGTATGAGGTTCATATGGTCCCAATTGTTCTAGTTACCTATAGGGATTTTTCAATGGTTCATTCTAGTAACATGATGCTCATGTGATATGGTGATATCCATTAGAAAATAGTTGATCATGTGTAAATTATTATTTCAAGAAATATTATTTTAGAAAAATAGATTTCTTAGAATATTTTTTCTTATGAATGTCTTCATTAAATAAATTTTTTGGGAATTTATAAAATATTCTTATGGAAATTTTCTTATTGATTTGTAATATAATATTGAATCATAGAATATTTTCTTTGGGTTTCATCCTACTTGGATTTTGATCACACCATAAATACAATTTTTCATGTGTGTGGACATGGTTATGTATAACATAGAAAAAGGGATGATGGTTCATGGTGGTGATTTTGGATCCAATTGCTAGTGTTACAATTCATGCTGGTGTTTGTGGTGGTGGCTTGAGTGTGATCTCTCTATTGTTTCATGGAGGGTTTTAGATAGTTTTTCTATTCCTTTTCCATTATATTACTTTTAGTATTGTTAAAATTTATAAATCATTGAATCTGAAAATATTTGTACCTCATTTGATTTTGATTATCAGTTATTATAATTTTTATTATTGTTGGTCATTTATAGTTTTGTAAATGGGTGAAATTATTCCCACGGAATATTTTTAATTCCCATGTACTGGTTTACATCCTATGGGAATCTAGAATTCCTTTTGAGTCATCCAAAATTCTGGGTCAGGTGTCCTATGGGAAGATAGTCTGGAATGGTTTGTGAAAGAGTTAATAAGATGGATTCATATAAATCCATAGAAATTCACCCCCTTTTCCCACCTCATTGTAAAATTAGGAACTATAACTACCATTAACCATCCTACAAATACGTCACAGATAACAAGGGTAAAAATTCTTCATTTTTATTTTGTTATTATACACCTAATTAATCAAATTTTCTATCACATTAACACTTTAAATTTCATATCTGGCATAAATTTAAGTTCAATTACAGAAGAAAGGAAAATAATTTCAATTTAAACAATCTACCCAAAACATGTTCTTATTTGTGTCCCTATAAATGATTCATGTCACAAAATTTTCTGAGTGATTAGAATGATGTATTCATACTAAATTTCATTCTATACTGGGCCATGATTAAAATATCGTAAAATATTAGAAACAAAAATTAAATCATGCAACAAGTGCATCACTCGAGGTGAAATGACATCCAATCATAACACAAATAAACAATAACAACCATCCCACCCTTGGTACTTGATATTTACCCCCATACATGGGTTAGCTATTCCCATCCACGAGCTCTTTTCTAAGGCTTGAATCTTCATTGTATCCTATCTGAAATTCCAAAACAGCAAAAAAATGAAAATAAAAAAAATCCTTTGGTAAAACATTGTAACATATCGACCCAAGTTCCACACATTGATACCTGAATTTGGTCGATTACATGACCTTAAGCACGCCTCCCCATATGTAAAGGCTGAGGAATGGTAGTGAGAGTTTAATATTGTTCATGGAGAGATTATTCCATCTTAATCAAAACAACACAACAACAGAAAAATAAACAATATCCAAATGATATAACCAATAACTAGACAGACCGGTGTCATGTGATGGATAAACTATAAATTCAATATCCAAAACAAAAAAAAATATATGATTCATTCTAAGTACGTGTCAAGTATCAAATTTAGAGAGAATATAATGGCAAAGTAGCACCCATAATAGGGTTCTACCACAACATATAGTTCCCTCATCCATGAGCAATTCCGACTAAACCATCTCACATTGGGACCATTACCTTATCCTATGTTGAAAACATAAATTCTATTTGTGTACTGATTATGAATCCTGAGTAGGGTGTGGGTATAACATAGTAGTCCACCAATAATGTAGTCTGAAATAATGTCCAATGAATAAAATATTATAATGTCTTATAATGAGAAAATTAAAAATTATAATGTAAAAAATATTTCATTGTTCTTTAATTAACCACATAATTCCCCTATGTTCATGATGTCACCCAACTCATCAATACCTCCTTCTACCCATTCTAGAGTCTAAACAACATCACATAGGTAGTAACTATTAATTATTATGTGGACAATCATTATACATTTAATATGAATTCATAACATAGAAAATTAGAACCATAGTATTGTGCCAAATGTTTTGGGCCTAGTACTTCATGGCTACTACCCCGTTTTTATTTGAAGCATTATACAATGTCCCACACCACATTTATCAAACGATCATAGAAGGAGGACATTTATGAAATAGTCTATGTACCACACTCATTATCAATGGATCACACAAGTTGTTTTTTGAAGAATTTTTACTTGTCCCACACTAATTATCACTTGCATAAAAAATGGGACTTTGATGCATCAGTTTGTGTCCCACACTCATTATCATATGCATCACATGTGGGGTTTGAAGCATAATTCCATATCCCACACACACTATCAAATGTGTCACATGCAGGCTTTTGAAGCAACAGTCCATGCCCACAATAATTTAAAAAATGCATGAATTTATGTTTATAACAACATGTGTAACAATTTGTGGGTATTTGAAGCACTAGTCTAGGACCCACGAACTATTTTTAAAACTATCACACAATTCAAATATATCACATTTAACTATTTCACTCATCATTAATCCACTCATCAGCATTTCACATATTGGTGTACTATTTCCACAACAATGAAGGTTCAACAATTTTTTCACATGGAGTAATATGAAAAAATTTATTATTTAACCGTTTAGAAACATTCATTCACATTTCCCATTAACCTTCCAAAGTTTAACCAGACATCCATTTATTCAAATTATTAATCAATTACATAACTCAAAAATTAACCAATTACAAAATCCCATTTAATCGACTAAAATTATAATCCCATTGACCAATAAAATTAATGTACCAGTATTCACCAATTTCATAATCATGATTATCAAATTCAATTTACCCAAGATCAAATCATCTCTTAATCAGATGTAAAATAAATTAATCGTATTTAAATTCCATAAATTAATGAATCAACTTATTTATTCAATTCAGGATTCAATTTCCAACATTCAATATGAAATCTCACAAAAAATACACACAATTGGAATAAAGTAATATGATAATTGAATTTAGACATTCTACCTCAAGATTTATGATGAATGCTCACAAAAAAAATCCCGAATTTAAAGTGGAACATCCCATACCATAACAAAAAACAATATATTGATCCAACAACTATCCCATAAACCAAGAATATTAGATCCATGAAAACCTATTTATAGATCCATTACCAATAGAGTAAAAATATCCCTTAAAATTATGGGATAAAGACACAAGAGGGGGTGGAAATAAATCAATAATAGATGACTTAATGGAAATAGGTACAAATCTATCAACAAATCATCAATTAGTAAATAAAAGGGGTTGTAATAATTTGTAAAATTTCTAAGAGCCTCTAAAACTCTAAGTAGATTGTTTAGGACTGAGATAGGTTGTTTAGGAATATAATTCAAGGGTTTAATAAATTATTAATTAATTTTTAGGAGTTTACAATTACATACACATAGATTCCTATACGGGGCACATAGTTTTGAAGAATTATTCACCTAACCATGTGCCTCCTCAAAGGGATTCATTGGTTTACTACTAAGGGGGTGAATAGTTTGGAAACCTTGTGTAAGCCATGTCAGTCCCCAATATTTTTGTTGACATGGTGTGTTGTCCTGGACGCATGGTTTGGGAAATCTATGCGTCAATCATGCACTACCCCTCATCCGTAAAGCATTATCCAATATCACCTAGAACCCCAAAGGTAAAACAAAAAAATATATACTCTAAAAAATGGTTAAACGTGTAATTTTAAACAATATTGGGATTAACCTAAAAAATATGGGATATTACATTAACTTACAGTAGATTAAAATGAAAATAATCAGTATAGAGACACATACTAACATCTGCATTATACACAAACAATACTAGTGCTCCCTTAGGTGACACCATTTTCAAATGAATCCTCTCTACCAGAGAACAACCATGTGAATCATTATATATCATTTCTTATAAAGGTATAAAATATAGAAAAATTGATATAGGTGAATCAAATGGTTACAGTTATATCCCAAACTAGATCTCTCATTGAGAAGGTTATGCCACAACATGTTCTGGAAGACACTAGGGTACTTATCAACAACAATGGGAAAAATTCAGTTAAACCTATATAGAACTCAATACCAACCAAACTATCAATTATGACATTGGATTAACTTTCATATGACCCATCATGGGTCTTATCCACCTATATAGAAAATAAATTAAGGGGAAATAAAAGTGTATATACCTCAAGTCCCAAATTAAAGAATTATTTGGATTATATGAATGCATGTTTTTCTATTAAATCAATTAGAAAATACCTCTCAAGATTTTTCACTCACTTGACATTGGAAACTGTAGGGAATGCATCTGAAATGACTAATTCTATGGACTCTATTACTTGAATGAGGAATGCATACACACTCAAAAATTAATTTTTTATTAAATTATATATGTGATGGTTGAGTCCCTATAGAATAGGGTCAATAGTGATGATGAGCAAGGGTTTCTTTTTTACAATGACAAAAAAATCAGTGGGAAAGGAAAATGTGTGATACAGAACTGATAATTGATTTTTTGTATCACCATTTCTTCCTATATAATAGGCTATATATTATCCCTCTATGGAAGGGTAACCAATACTAATACTATAGATAATGAAAATATGACATGTGGAGATTATATAAGTCAGCTCCCAATAGAATTCATCCTTACACTAAAACATCCAAACTAGAACATTGGAGACTAACTCCACCTTAGAGATGTCATTGTTGTAAAGACTTCATAGAGATAGACCAATAACCATTGATTTGGCCTCATCCAACAAATATGATCCTGCCCCAATGATGGTACTAAACCCCAAGATAGCTGATTAGTTTTCTTCCCCCAGAAGACCTCCTCCTCACATAGTTCTAATGATAATGGACCAATCAACATTCATCTTTAACCCCAAGTGGGGAGACTCTCATTTCATCCACCAGAACTCACACCATTTACTTTGGTCCTTCATACATATAAATTATATTTGATCCATTTTTTGTAATACCACATTAGATACTGCACCTTTTATGAGATTCTCAAGCTACAATTAAGATATATTAAACATGATTTCAAGCATGTAGTGGAGATCAATTTTCCATCCCTAATTGTTTTCCTCATCTCCTGTCCCATACCCTCTCTAATAATAAAATATGGGATAACCCTACTATTGATGCTACCTATATAGATGCTACTACAATGGATAACCATGAAAAGGTCTACTAACTCTCTTATGAATACAACAAATGGTCAAACACTCTCAATTCTGATATCCATGATCCCTGGTTGCATAAAAACTATGAATCAACCACTATATGGGGTCCACGAACTAATATCTCTAGTGAAGTTGGTGAATGGAGTTGAAATGTACTCGATGATGACTAAAACCTATTCTATCAAGGAAACTAAGATCTTATTAGAACCAATATACCCCATTAATTATCCTATATAATCCCCTCCCAAAATGATCTAGCCCAATACAATATCATCTCAATAACCTCTTCCTTTGAAAAAACCTATAGATATAACTTCAAAAAAATAGAGGTCCTGATACTGCATTTTTAGATAAATAGATTCTTCTAAATTCGTCCACAATGCCTTCTCATCTGGGAGAATTTATAAGACATAACACAAAAGGTTCCTTTATTTGATATTCAACTCCAACACACTGGAACTCTATTAAAAAATGGTAATAATCCAATTCCAACATGCCATATTTAGGGTGTATGAAAGTAATTCATCCTAAAAATAGTCTCAGAACATCTCTTACACGACATCTGACTACTAACATTCCATGAGGAATAATATCTACATTAGCTAGATACCCCCACACATTAAATTCCTAGCCAACAAATCCTAGTATTCTGTGAAATAAACAATCATAATGAATGAAATATCCACCTCCCCATGCTAATCCTATATATCCTAAACTGAAATGGATCCCTCATAGTTCTACATGGTCTGATACTGAAATTCAATGAATTTCCTCATCTAGGTGCCATCATATTATTCTTTTATTCTATGACGATCTTCTGAAACAATCATTTGAATTACATCAACTTGAAAATAATTGGTACATCAACCCAGATCCATTCTTATAAAATAAAAAACATCGAGGAATCCTAAAACTAGGATATAAAATATTTATATTCAATTAATTAATTAATTGTAACCTAATTTCTCATTATATACCTGATTCAATCACATAAAATATGACCACGATGTATTATCCTTACCTATGTCACATCGCTATAATAAAAATCACTTTCCCTAGTATGTTCAGAAAACACTAATTTCCCTACATCAGAGCTCATGGGTCCCTAAATACCCATGTACTAATTAGTCTCTATTTTTTATGTCACGTACTATGATCAGGTGATATATTTTCCCTACAAATCCATGAATTCTCACAAGTGTCTATCTCCAAAGTCTACTTTATCTCTCAAACATAAGGTCAGATGAAAATATTTCTTGACACCCTCCCAAAAAATGGTACCCCTCTTAGGATATCAGTGTAAAAAGAAAGATAATAACACCTAAATACCCCCTCTCATACACCACATGTTTGAGATTACCACTAATGGTGTATTATCAACAAAAATATGATTCATTTACTCCATATATAGTTTAATGTATATGAGATAGGATATGAAACTACTAACTAACACTATATAAAAAATAATCAACAAAAATAAATAATTTAATATCAATATAGCAAAAATAAATAAAATAAAAATATTGAAGTATAAATATAAAACCACAACAAAGAATATCAATCTCCATATGATTATGAATAACTCATTAATATAGAAGTGGCCAAAATGTTCAACAACTAGTTGTTGTTGACATGGATTACTATATATATATATATATATATCTTGGTTGAGTATAACATTTATACTAATTATGATTCTACAAGAATATATAACTAGAACTATATTAAATAAGTATTCTAAAGAATAATTAATAAAAAATTTATCCTAATCATCAATGAAAATGGTAAATCCATTTCCTAATACTCATAATTGATCACTCACTAAGAAACATATTATAGTAAAAAATTATATATGAAAGAGAATATATATATATATATATATATGACATTACCCCTCTTACACATCTCCATTTTTTAGTCTCCTCATTCCCAAATGATGAAATTCCTGTGATCATACCTTTCTTAAGTCATCCTATATCATTACAATAATTTATTATCATTCTACAGGTTTTGTTTCCTAGTGAAACATATTCATCATCAGCTCGTCCATTCCCAAGTGTGTGTCTGAAAGACACTACACCCCATATTAATTCATTAGACCACAAGTCATCACCTTCCTTGTATGTAAACCCACAATAAGCTATAGTCCCCATGTATTCATACTATTATGTACTTCAACATGAATACATTTCTTACCATAAATATATTTCTAAGAAACATTGATCCATAATATTCTAGTAAAGAACACACCATATAATATAATCCATTATATCACGTGATAAACATACACAAAAAATATATCTTATGTGAGAGTGGGGAAGAGGGGAAACTTACCAATCCATTCTCTACCCTACCATTATAATGGGTAAAACACCCCCATATAAATTTAGTCATTGCTCTCCCTAGTTCCTTAGGTAGTAAAGAAAATAAATTTAGAAAATATGATGATATCATACATAATCCACACTACTGGAAATTACCTTGCTTTAAACTCATCCATAGCTATTGTTGTAAAAGACACTACATTGACCCCACTAGGCTCTGGGTCTCAAATATTTATACATGCATCGATATTCCATATTAATCAATATTCATCCATCAAATAATTAATATTATACATTATTGAAATTTATTATTAATAAATTAATCTTATAGTCATGGTACCATCAAATTCATAATTTATTAATCCACTAATTTCATGTGTTTCATCTGTTTTCTATAAACACCTAGAACCATCCTCATTGTTAAATCAATTCCATTTATCATTTCATCATTATCTGAATACTATATAATTTATCCTAAACTACCACAACAAAGATTTACTTTCCATGTGTAGTTTCCATGACCCTAGTAGCATGATGATTGTGTATGTTTTGAGACATTTACATATGATTCAATAAATCACATCATCACAAATAGAATAGTATTGTAGTCTTAGAAAAACTGATACGTAAATGAGTATTGCATTATATTTTAATACACAAATTACAAAAAAAAATATTTTTTAATGAATATATTTATTACCTCTCGGGTATCTTTAAAAATAAATCATGGTAAACATCTTGGATTACTATGGAAGGAAATAAAATATGGGTGAGATCAAATTATTTGTAAGGGTTAAGTATAAGAAAATAAATCCTGAATCAATAATAATATTCAATATGGAATGGTCAATAACTAAACAAAAATGAAATGTAATCAATAATATGAGAATGAAGAGCATATAATTATAATATCAATGTAAAAAACTCATTGACAATAATCAATTTCTCATGGAAAATAACTGAAAACTCATTTCATTTCGTCAATAATATAACTATCAAAACTAGATAAGGAAAAATCAATATGGAAAGGTAAATAACTAAAAATGCATTCCGTCTAATAAATAATTGAGAAGGAAATTCTTTAAAGGATAATATGATTTGGAAAATCTCATGGATAATAATAAAAAAAATATTAATGAAGGAAATTCATAATTATTGGATGTCATGAACTGATGATCATGATACCACTTTTATTAAGTCATTTTAAAAAAATCTTAAAACTAAAGGGCATAAAAACATTAGGGTTGGCCACAATATATATATATCTAGATTACTAATTTCCCACATAAGACTACCTATGCATTGGGTGTCTGTCTATAACCGGGCCCCACCCATGTCTTCATGTCCAATTAATTCCTCATATCTTGAATAATGAATTTAATTCCTAAAAAATGTGCCTTATCATCAAATATACATATTGGGTAAGGAATACATATTTATTAATATCCCCCCCAGATAAAAAAAATGTTTCAGTTTATAAAACTATATGTTGAAATATTATATGGGTTAATTAGTAAAAAACATTATAAAACATAATATTCATATTTAGAGAAAATTTATTTCCCAAAAAAATATGAATAATTCAAGGGAAATATAATCATGAAAAGTGAACCATGGATGTGAATTTCAATACTTTAATGAGACAAAATAATCATAAACGATACATAATAAGAATAAATATTGTATCAGTACAACATATAACCATTTGATTAAGAATTTATTCTTGTTTTCCTTGATGAATATAAATACCCTAAAAATACATTTAAATACTTTATTAACGAAAATATCAATTTCATTTTTAAAATCCCATTTTTAAACTAAAACTTCAAAATAAAATTTTAAAATAATTTTTATTGAAAATATTCTTCTAAATATGGGATGGATTATTTAAAATATTTGAGTAGTTATGAAACCTATAAATTCTATTGATGTCATATTTCATAAAACAAATATTCCATTAACTTTTTAAGAAAAATACACATAATTTAATTTTTGAAAAAAACATGAAGACTGCTTTATTTTTTTAAAACAGTATAAATGGGTAAAAATTACTTTCATAAATCATTTGTAATATGTGAAAACATTTTTTTAAACATTGTTTTGGTAGAAACAAAATTTTAGTCTGAAGAGATAAATAATATAGTATTTTCTTGAAAACATATCTCAATTATTTTATTTATCAAAGATTGAGAAAATAGATCTATTAATTGGAAACATCATGCATAAAAATATTATGATAAAATGGAATTTTTATTAGATAGTGATCAAATAATTTCCTTCAGCTGATATTCATGAGTACAAAACCTCAATGAGAGTGATTTTGTGAAACAAACCCTTACAATGATCATAAAATTGAAGTGATAATTATTCAATGAATATATTACATGTAAAAACATTAAATCCAAAAGAAACCTATTTAATTAAAATATAATTTAATTAAAACTTATTACACATAAATTCATATAATATAAATGATGACGAAATAATAATACATCCCAATGAAAATAAATTGAGTTATAAAATTATTTACCACTTGGTAACTTATAATTCAAAACAATTTTGATGAAATAATTAAAATTAAAACCTAAAATAGCATTAATAATTTTGTATTTATGATATTATGTATCTAATGGTATGTATGTGTAACATATATATGAAATTTGGTGCACAAAAACAAATATACCCCAATGAAAGAAAATTGTGATGAAGTCCCTTACCTCTCACTTTCATTTTGTTGAATATGTTTTAACCTATATTATAATGGTATTAAACATGTTCTTACATTATTTTAAAACAATATTAAAACTTATGATATCACATATGATCATTTTGTATCATTTATCACATGTTCATTAATAATATTTCTTTATTTTTATTGTTTTTGGAGTTAATTTCCAACCTTTATTATACATATATTATTATGAATGTTCTAGTTCTTAAGAAACTTTTATAGTTATATCATATTCATAATAATAATAATAATAATATAATTATCATATATATACAAAAAAATATGTTTATGACCAATCATGAATGATGGGTTTGAAAAATTAATTTTGTAACGATCGTGGAGATGGTAGGCTATACATACACATATGTAAGGTTTCCATTTTTCAATGGGCATTATGTAAATGAAGTATGTAATATTTTATCTTTAAATACCTATAATAATATCATCATTACAATGTTATTTCATTTGTTATACTTATATATAACATCCATGTTGTGTGATGATGAAAATAGATTCACATCTCTTTGGGAAGGTGGTAGTCACACGTACATGAATGTTGTTATGATATTTAAGTGAGTGAAAAGGTACGAAAGAGTATTATCTTTATAGAATGACAAATATGACATGAATATAATAATTATTTCATTTAAATCACAAACACACACAAACATATATATATATTTTAAAATTATTATATTTCATGTAATTTGTTAGTGAAAAAATATATCACATCTCTCCCGGAGGGGGTATTTTGACTTACACATGAGCGATGTTATCATATCATCTATGCAATGAAAATAAAAAATTCATATATGACCGGATGAATCTAATGGTATAATTATATTATAAATATAATATTTAAAATTTATATACATCATCATTCCAAGCCTTCATAGGTGGTAATGTAAAAATTAATGACATCTATTCGTGTGGCAGTAGTCCGCCATACACATGGATATGAGTTCATAACCCAATTGATGGAAGTCTAGATGATTTAATGTAATTAGAATAAAAAAATAAATTATTAGTATATAGAATATGATGATGTTATTATATCATTGTGGTTTAGTAATAATTCAATGAGGTGGAGGATAAAATATAATAAAAGCGCACGTTGAACAATGTTACATATTCTATAGGTATCCTCCTTACGTTTTCACAAAAAGGAATTCTGGTTGGATTTCCACCCAAAAAAAAGTCATGTATGATGAGGGAATGGAATTTGGGAAGTGATATCTTTAGGTATTGGTAGAAATTAATTGTATAAAGGTGTGAATATAGGAGGATAGGTGGTGGCATTCTATAAGTGAGGTGAGTGACACACCTTTAATTTTGGAGATGAATTAAGTTTACCCACATTTTTCACAAAAAACATGGTTCTCAAATGACGTTTTATTGAGCCATATACATTATAGGTTACAAATAAGGAAATAAAATCGATTTTTGATATGTTTTTAGGTCATTTTAGCACTTTCCATTTTTGGTTAACCCCTCAAAATCATTTTTTAACAAAACTGAGGTAATTAATTTTTACTAATTTCACTGTTAATTTTGGGGATAAAATATTTTGACCATACTATAAAATATAATTTTTTATTATTTAAATGATGTAATCCATTTTTTGGAATTAAATTCATTGAATTGGAAAATTTAATTTTAATTTATTCTAGTAGATGTGAGTAGAATGCATGTTTTCAAAGGGAAAATGTTCAGGAGATTAAAATGTTTTTATATAAAAATTCAATATGAAAATGATTCCAATGATATAAATTAGATAAATATATTATAATCAAAATATTTATACCTTAAACCCAATTAAGAATACTTTTTTTAGAAATGGTTGAGGGTCATGCCATATTTATTTAATGAAAAATATGGTACCCCTTTTAATAGGAATCGGTGAAGAGGGATCCAAAAAACATGACAGGAAAAAATATCAATGAAAAATGAACTAAAAGTTTAAGCATGGTCCCCAATGTACAAAAATAGAAAACATTATGGTATGAATTAGTGAAAAGCCCATCATGACTCCCCCACCAGTTGATGAAATAGTGGAAATAGTCAAGATGAATCACCGTCCACTGCCAAGAAGATGAATCTTTCAAATCACATTAGAGATGCTAAAAAATTAATCATGAAGCCAAGCCACACCAGAGAATCTAAGAACTACATCATAGTGTTAAGACATACTTGATTAGAAATGAGGCACATCACAGTGCCAAATCACACCAGAGTAGCCGAGAAGAACATCACAACGTTAAATCACACCAGAGATGCAAATATGATCATCATAGTCTCTATGAGATAGAAACGAAATGGAAGAGAACCCATTCCACCGAAAAATTTTGGAGGGATGGACGTATTGTAGGTTTCAAGAAACCTACATCTATTTCAATCCACCCACCAAAAAATGAAGTAATGAACACCTCAATGATAACCAAATTCAACACAACATTAGAAAAAATACTCTGTATAGAACATCAAAGAATGGGTTAAATCAATCTATTAAAAAACTAATTGTTTAAAGATGAGTTTCAACGCACTCGCCCCCCTTTAAGAGATTCCCTCCAAGGGACACCTACAAAAATCTACAATGCACAAAATGCTATAGTGAAAAAACCAATTCCTACCAAACACGCCACTTCTCAGAGAAAAAAATTTCCATAAATCAGTGTAGAATCCAATAAATTCCATTTTAAATCATGAGAAGATCCCAAACCCAGTAATGAAATTCCTATTACATTGGAATATCACACCTAGGTCTAACCTAATTCATTAGGAAGCACCATCGAACCAGATCCACCGAAGTCGCAGAAGCCCAAATGAGACCAAATCTGAAAGGATGATCCCTCTATCCACCAATCGATGCCTGAACCATTAACCACTGAAGACACCAAAATCTGGAACACTTGAAATAAATTCGCATTCAACCACTCAAAGACCCCACTGTCAATGTCGAACTCACTAGATCAAGAAATTCCAATCCAAAATTCCCCAAAAGAGTTCATATCTGAAGATTAGAGGGGCCATGCTATCATATCCTAGAGCTGTCGAAGTTGTAAAGACCTCCTATTATAAGACGGAAGGAACCACCATCCAGACATCTTCAATAGACTGAAAAATTCCACTGGAACCAGAATATCACCACCTGGTCAGTGGTTAGCAAACCCTCAATAATACAAAAACATTTTTTTCTTTTTAATGGATACTATTTTATTTATTATAAATAGATATCTATTTTTTTATAATTTTTTATTTATTTTCAATCCCACTAATTTAATGAATAAGTTTCAATAGTATAATATATTATGGTTCTATTAGACTCATGGTTTCTTATTCTTCAAGCTATCAAAGATAGTAAATTCAATGAAATATATTTCATTTGTTGTTTATGTGTGGTGTTGGTCATCAATAATGATAAAGAATACAATTACATTATATTAAAATTTATGGGTGTTATAATTTCCCCACCTTAAAGTAACTACATCATTGAAATTTAAATTTTATCTTTGGAAATCAATGATTTGACGTATGAAAATAATATTATATAAAAATTAATATCATAAAAATTTTAATATGATGTTAACTTAATTATATAGAGTAGTAGGTACAAATTTCATATAGAATAACACAAAAATTGGATTCTATATTGTAAAAATTGATTTAACATGAAGATACAAACATGGAATAAAAGAAAAAATAATTATAGATAGTGATTGGGGTCATTGATCCTAAGAAAGTGAATGATCAATAAAATGTTAAGGTACACAAAATAATAAATCTATGGTTCATTAAAGACTATCTGATTTATTATATATTATTGTAATTGAAGAAATATTTTGGGTTTAATATTAATTTTCTAAATTTTAGGAATTATTTTACAATATAAGAATATAAGGAAAAATATTTCATAGATTTATATTTTATAGGATGAATTTTGTCATATGGTTGTGGCTTGTTCAATTTCCATTTCATCTCTATCTTCATGAAATCAATATAAAAAAAATTTATTTCCGGATGCAGTTATATTCAGTTTTAACGGATTGTATGATTAATAAATGACTTAAAAGTCATTCCTTCTATCTCTAACTATCTTTACATACCAATATGGTTATTAAAGGTTATCTAATATAATGAATCAATATGTAAACCTGAACAACAACACCATTTATTCATGAATAATATTTATTTGTGAAATCACTGAAATAATGAAATATTAATCAAGATATCACATAGGGTCGTGGTAGGTATTAAAACCTTATAATCATTTCTTCATGGTTTCATGAAAAATAGACTTCATGGATGCGAGAACATTTCATCTTTAAAAAACCATATTAATATAAATCATATAACGTTCCAATATTTTAATGACTCATTATTACTACAACCTCAATGATAAGATTAACCTTAAAGGTTCCCAATTCGTTTAATTTTATGTTAAAAATTTAAAGGTATTCCTCCCCAAATTAGGTTTTCACAAAAACATACACTAAATCAATTGGTTGTATTTATATAAATTTATCCTTATATATCCTTAATCGTAGTAGAATCTGATCACATAAAGCCTAAATGGTGGTGTCTAATACTTTGAACTTATGATCATCCTTATACTCTTAATCCCATGATAGTACCGAGGATGATAACTGGAATGCTTCTTAGTGGCCTATGAGTATATTTGGATGTTATCACGAAACACAAAAATGAACGATTCATGATATGGTTGTAATATCTTATTCATGAGATCTATAAACACTATCAGTGAAGTCATAAATTCAAATGGAATCAGTAAATGCTTTTATATATCATATATACTCTTAAACTCATGATTTGGAATGTCCTCATCTATTACAGAAAACCAGTGATATAATGATCACATATCAATATCAGTGAACAATAGATCCACCATTAATAGGCCAAAAAGATTTTCATTTTTGGGAATAGGATATAAGCTCTTCACCATAACATATTTTGGATTCCAGTGATCTATGAAATGTAAAAGGATAAAATCATGCATCTTGGTGAAGAAGACAAGATCACCCCATGGTGAAGTACTCAGCATTATAAATCCAATCTTCTCCAATCCCTCATGATGTATTTTTATTTCCTTTAACTTGACTAACACCATATGATAATGGGGTATAAAAATTCGTTATGAATGTTGCATGAGTTATTTATCAATGTCAAATCCTATACTTGGGGTTGTCCTATAATGTTTTGAGGAAAGGAAACTTGATAAAGATCTAGGATTGGAGGAAAAGACGATGGGGATTCCACTGATCCTGCTAAAATTTCTGAACCTAAAATATGCACCATGATAATCCTGATCTAACTTATGTCCAGAATAACTCTATTAAATCCTTTTTCCCATTCCCCAATAATCATGTACTTTTATTATTTTGGTAAGGAAAAGTTATCAATCTCTAATATCAGTCAATGTGTGCTCAGAATTTTTCCATATAGTATATACCATGAATCCAATAGATCATCATAATCATAAGAATAATTATATCCCATAAATTTCAATAACTAGAAACAACCACATAATAAATTGGGAATCACTAAATATGGTCTAATTTCAATCAAAAAAGTGTATCATAGGAAAGTAGCTCAATATTAAACTTAACTGTTATTCCAAGTCCACTAATAACAGGTTATTATTCCAAGGAATGGAAGGAAAAATTATTAAAATGAATATATAACATAGAGGGGGCCTTGAACATACCTTGTATAGTTGATGTTCCCTCACCACAAATGGATGGATTTTGATCCACTATGTAAACAATTATTTCCACAACTTCCTAATCCTTCACCTAAATCTCTACAGTCTTGGATGTTTTTATCCATTACTGTGGTCCTCCAGTCCTAACAAGCCCTGATATTATAGTACTCCCTTGATAATCACTTATGATGAAACACTATATATGACTATCAATTCTATAATAGTTGAATTTTATATATGTATTCCAATAAGAATTTGTTTATTTACCACTTTTCCCACAATTAACGGACCCTCTAGAGTCATTTCCAATAGTGGATAGTGAGAAGGTATTATCCAGACTCATCAATATACATCCCTGCTACTCTTGGTCAACCATCCTCTTCCTAGTACTAGAAAATATCCCATACTAATAGTGGGAGGAATCCTAAACAATGGGCCACTAAGTACCAGAAGTAATATTTCTTTACAATGCTCTAACATTACTTTCTCAAATGCTTGGATCTTGTGAAAAACGTTTTTTTAAATCATCAGGTCAAATCTATTAACCTGATATCTTAGTACCGATCAACGGCGTATCTCAAACATCCATGTATTTTGTACCTCTCTCCTATCCAAAAATTGAGAATTTTCTTTAAACATTTAAATCTCTCTGAATAATAATATACATGCATAAAACCCTATAATAACTCCATAATCTCTTGGGAATAGTCTATATTTTTCTTTCCAGGAATGTACTATTTAAAAAAATTCACCTTTAATTGTTTTCATGTAATCCCCCATCACCTACTAGCTTGATTCATGGTAGTCCATTATATCCTAGATGACCTTGGAAATACAATGATTACTAGAATCACCCACCCTTTCATTGAAGACTATACTAGCTGAAAACTTATCTTGATAAAATCCATCTAGTTCCCTATATTCTAAGGACCACTAGTAGACCAAAAATCTAGAGGATGAGGGAGATGGATCTCTTGATCATGTTTGGTCATGGCCTTATGGATATTTCCACTATGAATAGGATCAATCTAAAAGATTCATATTAAAATTGGATCCAAATTATAAATAACCTCTTCAAATACATGAGTGTATAGGGTTACATCCTCTTACACCACCAGTGGCTGCATAGGTTCATCCTTTGATTGTTAAGCTGGTGGTCCAATCAAACATCTATGAGGTGGTATTTCAAAAATAAAAAAGGATCATTTATAAAAAAAATTGTTTGCATAAATCCTAAATAGTCTATTGGATACAAAATGGGTTATCCTAGGAGTATACCAATGAAACAAGGTATAACCCTCCTATCAATAACCAAGGTATCAATCACTTTATATTTGTAATAAAAATATATATATAACTATAACAACATTCTCAAGTTATAATAATTAATTCTAACTTAGATATCTCATAATACCAATGAAAAATAGATATACCCCAAAACAACATAAAAATATATCACATGAAGATATAATAATCAAGGAATTAAATTTAATAACTAATATAAATAAATATAATAGAAATATTTATATGTATATATGTCATGTGATCCCATGTTCCTTTTCATGATTTATGAATGGTCATAGAATTTCATAAAAACGGTAACAATAATCCTTTCACTGGTAACTTAGAGGCATGTTACACATTTGCTAAAAATGTTAAAGGAAACTCCCATACCCAATCCCCGCACAACCTATCTCCATTCTACCATATACCGCCTTATTCCAAATAAAAGAACAAAATTATTCTCTTTTATAATATTGTATCTCTCCAACTAGAACTACTGGGTCCATGGTGGAGATCTAGAAGGCCTCATCTAAACCTCCCCATTTGTAAGAGAAAATTGACTATTAGTGAGTGGTAGAAGTCCATATGGTTGGATACTATACCATCAATGTCATTTTATTTCACAAGTAACAATTAATAAAATATTATTATATTAGTAACATATAATAACTAATTAGAAATTCATATATTAGGGTACACAAGTAATAAAAAAAAAATAATAGGCTCCTAGTGTGGTAAGATAAACCAATGTATTATAATGGTAAGGAAATATAATAAATGAAGTTGAAATAGTCTACAGTGTGTGCTATAGTTGAATTTAACACCAGGCCTCCATCGCCTCAACTCCCTTATGTAATACTCCTTCCCTTGACTAGATCCCAGGTTATGAAATCGTCACATGGATTGAGATACTCGTATTTGGTTTGAGTATTAAACAAGGTATTACACTGCCCATGCATCATTAGCACAAGTAAATATAATATATAACAATGTATGTATTTTCATAAAAAAATTCCCAAATAAACATACATCCAAATATATGATGAGCCATTGTGTGCAACCAAAGACGATATAAACCTCAACCCAGCCTAATCTAGATTGTTGTTGGTAAGGATATTAATGTATTTTAAAAAATTATTTACATGAAGGAAACACTAATTGATGGAACCTGAGGGTTTTTTTATCCAGACATCCACATGCCCCACCACGATGGTTCATTATCCACAGATGATGCTATGTCCTACCCGACATGTCTGAAATAATTTGATAATTCATTGCTCATGAATAAAGTTTTCTCACATCATCTTGTAGCTGATAAAATATCATACCATACATGGTAGATTTCTGTATCAAAAAGATATGTGATTTGACCCATAACATAAAATAAACCATTGTCCATAGTCATCATCAAGTCATCATTCTCTCCATCTAAGGGTTCATGTAACCAAAACTAAGCAACCCAATCATCGGGTTACTTGAAGAATGGTCCCATAATAAATGAAATACTACATGTTATTATATATGATATAAATATCAAAAGAATCAGCATGAATGATTATAAAGAGGCATCAAACATGCATATTACAAAAATCAGGAATGGTCTCAAGGCCACTCACACACCCTCATGAAAACACATAATAAGCATGGGTCATCATGTATGATCATACCAGGTCATGAAAATTTAATGTAGAAGTCTATAAATGGTATAGAATATTTTAAATTAATGTTTTTGGAGAAGAAAATTGTGGTTCATCAAGGATTTAAGATTGAACAATGTTACAAACCCATGATAAAGAGCTCACATCCAAAGGATTTTTATTTAAGTTTTGTTTCATCAAGTTAGAGGATATATATGAGAATAAATATAATTAAATGTTAGTAATTTCACTCTATATTCACATTAATTAAGGATTCCTCTTATAGAACAAATTCTACTGTATGTTAATGGAATTGTCACCAAAACTCTTAATTAACTATCAAAGGAAGGAAAGATTAAAAATTCATTATTGAATAAATAACTGGGCCTTGGGGTTAGACAATGATGATTTATCCATCTTGAATCCATTAAAAATAGTTTAAATTAGAAGAATTTATCATAGAGACCATTACTTGAAAACATAATTATGGCATCCCCATTTTGAGGGTTCTATATATGATAAAAGGGATTTTCACTGACACATTAAATCCTACACCAATATACCAAGATTGAGTCAATGGATTAATGTTATATCATCAATATTCTTCCTTAAATATGTCTAGGACAATTATTCATGAACACATTCACACTGAACACCCATTTTCATCTGTATATCTCATTCCAATTAACAAATAATGTCAATACACTAGATTTTCTCACAATATATGGAGGAAAAAGGAATTCATAGTCATCCAATCAAGTAAAACATAGATCAAACAAAGATATATTATAATTTCAAAAATAAGAAGTGGAAAATGGAAAAAATCCTAGAAGAATATTCTAGTCAAACAGAACTGAATCGGTCATGGGTTGGGGGATCAATAAAAGATAGATGTGAGAGATTTAGAGAATAATAGGGGAATGTTTAATTATAAATATGATCAATGTTATCTAATTTTCTTTTTTAATAACATTGTAATAACATGTTCAATTAAACCCCAAGGGATACATTAATTGCACCGTAGAAATGGGTGTAGTGGTGGGATGATGAATGGACACTATTGTACCTGTGGTTATAGAAGAATTGTAGACATTATACCTTATCCACCTACAGGATAGTGGATTTTTAACTTGTGTATACCCACTTCCAAATCCATTGGCCTGGCAGAGGACCCCAACTAGTTAGCAAATAGCCTTGTTTTTCTTATTAAGCATCATTTGAACTTCATATCCTTAAATACTGATCTAAAGACCACATATAACATTATATGAAACCTAAAAACCCCAATTTCATATACATAAAATTATGAGAATATTAGAATTGATTAAATCAAACATTTATTATATTGAAAATATTGATGATGTTACAACTTTTAATATCATATCACATGTTAATTAAAAATAATTCATTATCATCTTAATTTTTGTTTGGAAGTTCTTCATTTTTCATGGATTTTATGAGCCCAAAGTTTTTGTCCTTGAATATTTATCATTGTTATATCATATATAAAATGTTAATAATTATAAAAATATCATATATATTCATTATATTCACAGATTAAACCATCCATTAAAATCATAGATGGAAAATCAAATTACACCACTTGTGGAGACAGTAGTCTGTATGTACACATGAACATTGTTTTCATTTTCAAATGAAAAAAAAGGAAATAAATAAAAATAATATTTTATTATTATATAATAATAATTTTATCATTAATATCATTTAAATTTATTAAATCCCCCATTATATCTATTCATTTTTTATGGATATGGAAAATTAATCATATTGCAATATGAATGTGGCAGTCCACTTGTATGCACAAGTGATACATTAATTTCTTATATGATAGAATGGTGGGGGACAATTATTGTTACATAATAATAATAAAAAATTTAATTATTTATTTTAGTGACCCCGACCCCTATATCGCAGAGCTAGTGCATTATATTATTCCATTGGCATAAGATACAAAGAATAAAATACCGTTGGATTGAATAGCATTGTATTATTAGTAAACTAGATACATACATGACTCTAAAATAACATTTGAATATAAATATAGAAACAAAAATTTTTCAATAATAAATTAGGTTCTCTGTTATATCCTTGCTTATAATTCTTAGAAAACATTATGAATACTTGGGAAAGAAACCAAAAAAATGTTGATCTCAATTTCATAGTAATTGTTAAGTACACTAGTAACTATTATGAATCAATAAGAATAATCAATATGGAAAGGTAAATAAATTAAAATACATTCCATGCAAACATTATACTATGTAATGTCATCCAATGTTATTATCAATTAGAAAATATAGCAAATAATAATTGATATTGGAAAGTAAATAACTAAAAACACATTCCATTTAATCAATAACATTATTATCTTAACTAGATAAGGAATAATCAATATAGAATGGAAAATAACTAAAAAAATCCATGTAATAAATAATTGAGAATGAAATGTATCTTGAGAAAATTATATATTGAAAATATCATGGATGATAATAACTGAATTCTTAATGAATTAAATTCCTAATTATTGGCATACATGTTATCAGGAATCATGATACCACTACCGTTATGAACATTCATAATAGGGTTTTGTAAATATAATTAGAAACACGTTTAATACTACATTACTAATTTTTCCCCTGATTCTTGCTGATGCAATGAAAGGATGTATAATATTGGTCCTCTCCCATCATTTAAGGTCCAAATCAATCAAAATATATTGAATACTTGATTTAATTATTGAACAATATAACATTTCATCATATATCCATATTGAAGAAAGAATACATATTAGAATTATTTCCCTAGTTAGTAAAATAACATTAAAAGTAAAACACCATATTTAAAAAATAAGATATATTTTAAGTAATAAATATATACATGATAAGTAATATGGCTATATTGGGGATATTTATTTTCCAATGATCAAAAGGAAGTGAATATTTCTAGGTAAAGTTAATGAATTAAAAATAAATTAATAAAGTAAATTTCAATAATTTACTAGTCTAAATAATCAAAAAACTATCCATTGGAATATTAAGGATGGTATCAATACAACATATACTAATTAGAGTTTTAATAAAGGGTTTTTTCATTAAATAATATAAATACCATAAAAATATTTTTTAAAATCATTTATCGAGAAAATATTTCTTTTCATTTTAAAATTATGATTTAGAACTAGATGTTCCAAAAAATATTAAAAATAATTTTATTTGAAAATAAAATATAAATATTTTAAACTGTTCTTTAAAACATTTGATTTGTCATTAAAGGTGGGAAATCTATTCATTCTATAGAATTGTATAACTATGAGTCACCTCCAGTCACTACTAATAACAAGACACCATAGAGAATAACACTTCCTGCTTGAGTAACCGTTTTCCATTACTCATCATGATTATAAAAACCATTATATGTTTGAGACGCTATCAGATGAGAAACCACCAGTAGATACATCATCATCTATAAATTTCTAGAACTTAAATTTGGCTAAGTACGTGATACTTCCTTTTGAGGAACCCCCGGTTTCATACCGCCAACACATAATATTGGCCATGTATAAGAAAATACCATTGTCAAGAAAATATAAAAACATACCTCCAGATATAGAGACACTATTAGATCAGGACACCAACATAATTTGAGACACCATTAGTTTGAAACACCACTAGACTAAGCCACTAATACTATTTTCATATAGTTATTTTTAAATATGTTTACTCTAATAGCTAAATTATCAAAATAAATTCCATTTATTATATAAATTATTTTCTCCTAAATGTTTTACCAAACACATTAATGTATGTGTTAGATGTGTAGTATGAGGAATCATAGAGTATCTGGATATTCTTCTTAATGCCGTTTAGATTAGGAGAAAACTCCCTTGTGGAACACACAAATCACGCATGAAGTAGACATATAGAAGGCTAATAACACAAACTTAATAATAATTCCCATATATCTGAAGATATGAGTTGATGCAGCCATAAAAAAATGTACTATGAATCATAAAAAAAATTACGTTAAAATGAATTGCTTCTGTAAAGAACACAATCTTGTAACTCTATTCTTTTGGTTTTTTCAAGAGAACCTAAATCAAGCTTCACTACGAATCAAACCCATAGTCACAAGATACATTGAAACTGACTGAGCATTTCTAACCTCTGTACTTTTATATTTATCTATTCTATTTATATTTATAGAATTTTTAAAAGTGTGTGCTATACATTATTTTAAATATGCACACTATTACATATACTACACAGGAATATATGTAGATATCATCACATCTTTTCTTCATTAATACAACCATAGTTAATTGTTGTATAGGATCTGGTGTAGCCTGTTTGTGTCTAAAAACACGTATATTTATGGAAGTGGTTTTGTGTAATCTAGACTAGTATAGACTATTCTAAAACCTGGTCCAGGTTGTGGATTAGATTTTATATTTTATATAAAATTTTTGGTGGTAGTTGATTACCAAGTAGAGAGAACTAAGTCCCAACATGAGACTTAGCCTCTTGTATTCAGTATATTCATAGATTGTTTTTAATTTAGTTTTACTTTATGTCAACTTTAAAAAAGAAAATTTTGTTAACTATAAATGAAATTTATATATATTTGATAGTTTATCATAATTTGTGTTCACATAGTATTTTTATATAGTATACTGATTTCAAAAGATCCAATAACATTATATATTATTTATTAGAGACCTAATAAAAATTTAAGGATATAATTGTAAATATTATGATCTATATCATTCTATATATTTTAAAAAATGGGTTATATTTAAAAAAAAAATTGTATTTAAAATTATTCATTTTTAATAGGAATTTTTATTGGGTACGAAGTTCAACCCCACTTGAGATACTCACTCTGATCAATATTTGGTATAAAAGGATTTTATTTTCTCCAGTAGTAAATTTTTCCAATCTCTTCAACTAAAACATTAGTATTATATTAATGATCTTAAATTTATGTCTTTTCATAATTTATTCCATTAATATAGATTCTATACAAAATGTTTCTTCTACATAAATAACACTTTCTTTAACAAAAACAACTATACTGAATTGAAAATTATGATGATAATGCATATAGAAAACTTGGGTTTTGATATTTAATTTTATATAGAAGATGAGTATGTTATTTTAAATACTACTAGGAAATATCTGTATGAACCTACCAAGCTCACATATAATAATAATTGGAAATTAATGATTTTTTACCATGCACTAAGATATAAGGAATTTAACAGAATATATAAACGCAAAACCCCCTTTGAGATTTGGGACAGTTGTTTTATTTCCCATGATGGAACATCTAATGCTAAATATATTTGGAATAATACTTATACTATTAAATATTATAATTTTATGATGAATCTTGACAATCCCATTTTTGACATGTATCTTTTGATCAATGAGATTATCCTCATAATGAGTTCGCTTCGAAATATTGCGTCAGTAATGGGTAAAATCATGTGGTTTCTTATATTCTTACCTAAAATATGAAGAGGAACATCTCTCGACATTAGATAATCATGGATATTAACCAGATTCCAGTCAAGGAACTAATCAGAAATCCAGTGATGTGTGTACAGGAGTTAAAGGTAAATCAATAAAAAGATAAAGAGCCTAAGAAAATATTTGTATCATTTAAGATTATTGTATCTAGACATAATTTTTAAGAAAAAGAAAAGAAAAATTCTAATAATTAGATTCAAATGATAGTGATTACCCTCATGACAGTGACAAGGATATGGCTCACCATTCCCAAAGACTTATGAAATTTTATTTGGAGAAAAATTTCTTCAGATAATGAAAATATTACGGAAAGTATGAAAACATAATAAATTGGAAGAAAGAATGGAATAAGTATGATTATTCAAATTTATTTTTCTTCTGTGAATGTAAGAGGATGGTATATATAAAATCTAACTATCCAAATAATATCTACAATAATAAATATGAGGTTATTAATAGAAGATAAAAAAGGATGTGAAATCCACATGGAGCGGTTTAGAGTATAGATCAAGTGACACTAATTTATCACATGACAAGAAACAATATAGATAAATATGTGTTTCACAACCAAAGGTTGTGAGAAAAAAAATATTGAAGGCCTCCTGTAGAAGTATATGGTAAGTGGACAACAATATTTCAAGGAACCTGATAGGAGATTATTCATGGTATTAGAGCCTTTTCAAGGAAGATTGTTTCTATGTCACCAGTGGTGAAAATTCAAAGGGAAATATCATTGGCCTAGGGAATGTTGGTAACAATAATTTAGTTTTAATTTCTTTTTATTTATATGTTGATGAATTAAAATTTAATATTTTTAGTATTTTGTTTTGTTATGTGATGATGGTTTTTATGTTAGATCTCAGAATTATTCTTTTGATGTTTTTGATTATAAAAATGTTCTAATCATTAAAACATTGAGAAATGATAATTTTTATGCAGTAGAATAATACTATTTTGTTTATAAAAGTGTTTCACACTTAAGTTCCTTTTACTAAGAGTTGTGGCTTTGGAAAAATTGACTAGGCCATTTATACATTCACACACTTAAGAAGATAACTAGGAAAGGGTTAGTTAGGAATATACCTAAGCTTGAGTTCTCAATTGAAAATTTTAACCCCTATCAAAATGGTAAACATCCCAAAATTTCATTAAAAAAAGAAATAAGTCTTAACTTATCAACCTGTCGAGTTGGTTAATATGTAATTACTTGGACCTTGTAGAGTTTCAAGTATTTGTGGGAATCACTATGATTATTTTCATATAGATGTTTTATCTGGGTATATATGGGTGAATATTCATGGTCACAAAATTAAAGATTTATCTTACATTAATATGTATGGTGTTATTTAAAGGATAAATAAAAATTTACAAGAAATATCATAGACTATGTTAAATTAATATGAAATACCTTTCTATTTTTATGCAGGAGTTATGAATACATCTTGCTACATTATCAATAGAGTTTTTAAAAGACATATACTTAATAATTCCCCTTATGATATATGGAATAATAGGAAGGGTAAGGTAAATTACATTATAGGTTTTGGCATCAATGTAAATATTTTTATCACAACGGATAATTTTGGAAACTTTTCTTCCAAAAGTTATAAAGGAATTACCTTTGGTTATTCAAAATCAAGCTAAGACTATAAGGTTTTTGATATGAAGTCTGAAACTATTGAAGAATTAGTTCATGTAAAATTTGATGAAACTAATCCACTTGAGACAAATAACTCTCTAGAAAAAATATGGGTTGATTCCAATTCTCTAAACATAAATTCCAATCCTTTAGATTTTGTTCTGATATAAATAAAAAAATCCTCTAGTTCTAGGGAATTCCAGAACATCCAGAAGCCAAACCTAAAAATCAATAATTAACCAACACATCTATTTCTAGACATGTAAGATACCAAAAGAACTAAAATTTTGATGCTGTTATTGGTGATATAGATATAATAATTTAAAAAATAGATTATCTAAGAAATCATGTTGAACATCAAGAATTCTGGCCTCAAATTGAACCTAAAAACATCAAAGAATCTATTAATGATGAATTATAGGTAATAAAAGTATAAGGATAATTAGATCAACATTAAAGAAACAATGTGTGGGTACTTATATTTATAACCAAGAAATCCTTGACTATTATCACTAAATGGGTGTTTTGGAAGAATGTTGATGAGTCAAGAAATATATTTAGAAATAATGTTAGACTTGATGGAAAAGGTTATAGTTAGTAAGAAGGAATTTACTATGAAGAAACCTTTTTAAATGTATCCCTAATAATGTCCATAATAATCCTACATACTAATGTATCCCATTACTATGTCAAGAATTATCATATGGATGTCAAGAGTGTATTATTAAATGTTTTTATAGTTGATGATTTTTTGTTGAACAACACCCTATTTTTCAAAATACCCAATCACCAAATCAATTTTTAAAATTAACTATAAATTTATATGTTTTAAAAATAGCCCCTAGAGCTTTATAAAATAGAATTAACAATTTAATTATTTAAAAACTATTTTTAAAAGTTATATCTGATACGATAATTTATATAAAAATAATTTTAAATGATTTTTTAGTAGTCCAAATAAATGTTGATGATATAATTTTTGGATTATCATGAAATTCCCTTTGTACTAATTTTTCAAAAATAATGAGAAATGATTTTGATAACAGTTTAATGGGTGAACTCAAATTCATTCATGGATTTGAAATCATTCAAAAAAATTTGGAATTGTTTTAAATTGATGTAAATATTCAAAAAATAATTTAATTTTTCTTAACATGGATAATAATAAAATTAGTGATACATATATGAGTACCACATGTTAATTCAATCTTAATTAATCTTAAAAACCAATGAATCAATCCAGTTAAAGAATTATTGCAACAAACTAAACTTTTTAAATAATATTTTTTTCTTAAAAATGTGTCTTATATTGTTTTATAAAAAAACTGTATGTCTATAATAATGAAGTGAGTATATTTGAAATGTTGCCATTAGGTTTTGAATGTTATATGGTCATTGATAAATTATTATCATTATTCAATATGACTTTTGGAAACTATACTGTAAATCATGATTTTAATGTTATAATTAATGATTATAAGTAGGGATGAAGAAGGAAAACTAATGCCTAAAGAATATTTGATGTCCTTATCTAGTATATTCATTGCACATGAAACCCATTTTCATAGATTAATAAGGAGACATAATTCATGAGAATTTTCTATTGATCATGTCCAAGCAGATCTTTAATATGTTAATCTAGAATGAAATCTCCTATGAGAGAAGTTCATGTTGGTAGAAATTACCACGCAGCTAACGTTATTTGAGCCACCACAAGTTTCTATGACCATAACACACCTTAGATATAGGTCAAATGAGGGTGTTATAAGGGGTTATGTTTAATGGACTTAATCACTTATTGTGTAATCCGTTTGTTTAAATAAAATTTTTATACCATCATTTTTTATAATTGTTTTTTCTTAATCATTGAGATGAAATTTGATAAATTTATTTTTCGTGTTAAAATGTTATTTTTCATAGAGATATAAATTAGTATATTAAACTAAATTTCCATTAAAAAATTTTATTATAATTAAATAATTATATGCAAGCATGCTTATTTATTAACGAATGATAAAATAATTTTACTTCCTTCTGGGTTTGGAAATTTTACCCCGAATTTCATATACAAAATTAATTTTAATATAGACACCTTTTTATAGTTTAATGTTATTTTTTTAATAAATAATGTTTAACAGAATAGAATAGTTGTTTATGACTTTATAATAGAAAATAGAATGGAAAATATAATGAGAATTATGATTCCAATGAATCAAGTTAGGGAAAATAAATTAAATCATGATGAGAGACAAGATTCACCGTTAAGGGAAAAAATTTCTTTTGAGTTCATTATGCATCAATGAACAAATTATTCTCATGGATATACTAACAGGTATACCTATAAGGAATAGATAAGCTCCCTATAAAAGGTATTTTCCATATATCACTATTCAGAACAAGATAAAGTCAACATGGCTATTTACTCCTTAGAGAGAGATGTTGAACAGTGTTGGGTGTTGATCATAAATATGATTAAAATTATATAGATTGATGTTATGGACTGGGATGAGTTCAAGGGAACATTTTTCAAAAAAATATTGTTGATTTTCGATTCAAACGAAAATGGGAAAGGAATTCTTATAGCTGAAGTAGAAAGAAAATTAATCTGTGGGAATCAATGAGATGAAGTTCACATTACACTACTGGAAAACAGGCCTATACCCACGGTTTTCCAAAAAACCGTGGGTATAGGGTTCCCCTATACCCACGGTTTTCCAAAACCGTGGGTATAGGGTTAATATGGGGACCTATACCCACGGTTCTCAAAAACCGTGGGTATAGGTCCCCTATACCCACGGTTTTGGACAAAACCGTGGGTATAGATTATATTTGAAGACCAATACCCACGGTTCTGCAGAACCGTGGGTATAGGTGATTTTTTTTGAAGACCTATACCCACGGTTTGTCCAAACCGTGGGTATAGAGTTTTTTCGGATGACCTATACCCACGGTTCTTCAAAACCGTGGGTATTGCGGTTTTTTCTTGGAAGACCTATACCCACGGTTTTAGAGAACCGTGGGTATAGCTTTGCCGCCATAAGGCGGGAACCAAAATTACGCGGGACAACGAAAAAAACATTGGCGGGAACATGGCTATGATTAATATATATAGATTTATATGAATAAGAATATTCAAAGTTTCGGTAGCTCGGTTGGTTAGATGCAGCACTGCCGTCGGGGATTTGTAGTTAAGTGCGGGTTCGATTCTCTCCAGTTTCTTTTTAAAATTAAATACTCAATATTAATATATATACGATGATATGTGTGTAAATAAAAAATATAAAATATAGCTTAGTTGGTTCGATGCAGCGGAGCGCTACATGGTCTCCAGTACAGCGCGGGTTCGAATCACCGCCCCTGCATTTTTAAATAAAATAATCTATATTAATATATATACGCTGATATATGTATAAATATCGAATTGAATTCATGGCTCGGGTGGTAGGAGGGTGTTGTGATTTCGGACGGCGCTGTGCGAGGCCTGGGTTCAACACCCAGCGGGCTCAATTTTTTGAAAATTAAATCCCCACGGTTCTCAAACCGTGGGGTCAATGCATTGCCAGCGTGGCCACCCATTTGCCACGCTGCCAAAAACCTATCCCCACGGTTTCTCCAAACCGTGGGTATAGGGTGCCCCCCCTATCCCGACGCCATTCCAGCCCGCGGTTCCCAAAACCGTGGGTATAGCCTATACCCACGGTTTTGGGGGCTATACCCACGGTTTTGAACCGTGGGTATAGGGAAATTTTCCAGTAGTGTTACTTTCTCATTATACCACTAGCTTTTTCATGGATCATAATAGAAATGATGATAAATTTTTCACTGTACTATGACCCCATCTGTGGAAGAATCTCTATAATCAAGAATATGACAGATACAAGAAGATAGTATGAAGTGCTATGAAGGATGAACTACAGTTCAGTGAGAAATAATGGTCTTAGAAATCAAATGAAAAGAAGAGATCTTTAGATTGAGGCTTAGAGAGGATATTTTATCAAGGAAAGGGTGGAATGTAAGGGAAAATTTTCACATGCAATATTTGTGAGAAGAAAGTTTAAGGAACTAATTTATTGGGAGAGAGAAATGTCACAAGTGTGGAAGAGATGTCCATATCACTTGAAACTATCGTAGTGAGGTACAACCTCAACATCTATACACAAACAATAAAGGAAACATTGTGAAGGATTTTATTGATGTCAAATGATTCAAATGTGGAAAAATTTTACACTTTTCCAATCACTATCCAAATTTGACGGTTGTGGAGGGGTGTCACCATCAACCTCATCATAGGCCAAGGTGGCATGTTCATGATTTTGTTATCATGAATCCTAATTTTGAAGCTCCGAATGATTTGGTGGAAGGTACTCTCATTATTCTCTCAAAGCTATAAAGAATGTTGTTTGATTCTGTTTCTACACATTCCCTTATTTCCTCTATGTTTTCAAATAATATAGAATCAATACCTAAACTGCTAGAAGTAATCTTATTATTTAAGACTCTTGAAGGGATTATCCATGCATCAATAGTGAATTAAATCTATAGTACTAACTTTGGTGAAAAAAATTCATCACAAAACTACTAGTAATTCTAATTTTATAATTCAAAATTATACTAGGTATGGAAAATATCTCAATTAATATTAATATGATCAACTACAGAATCAAATAAATCTTATAAGTATTTAATGGACAACCTATAGTTGTTTTGTAAGAAGATATATCTTTACTTGATCTTTATTGAGAATCACCATCCACATCCTTCATTATTAAAATGATTGGTGATGAGGAAGAATGATATTAATGTATATAAATATAAAATATTTCAATCATTTAGGAATATATTGATATATTTCTGAAGGTGTTACCTGGACATCCACTAGAGAAGAAGATTTCATTGTTGAACTTATGCCTAGTTGCAAGCCAATATCAAAGACCCCATATAGAATAAAAAATGTAGAGATAGATGAATTAAAGAAGAAACTCCACAATCTTTTGGAGAAGGGTTTTTTTGGTCAAGTGTGTCTCTTTGAGGATAAAATATTCTATTTTTAAAGAATATGGATGGATCATGGAACTTATTCATTGATTATAAAGATCATAATAGGATCAAAATAAATAACAAGTACCCTCTTCTCAAGAATGGATGATTTATTTTCCTAGATTTTTGGGGCTCAATTATTCTCTATGTTTGATATTTTATCTAGTTATCATCAGTTATGTGTGAAAAAATAAGATATTACAAGGACACACTTCTGATCAAGATACCAGAATTTAAGTATGTTATTACACCCTTCAGCTTAACTAGTGCACCAGCTATTTAAATGGATTTGATGAATAAAGTCTTTATGTAAAAATTTGACAACTATGTGGTAGTTTTTATTGATTATATTATAATATATTCCAAAATTTTCAAGGATCATGAGGATAATATAACTGTTATATTGAAAACTCTGAGGAATGAGCGGTTATTAGGAATGTTCATCAAATGTGAATTTTGGTTACAACAATTTTTTTTCAAGGGGATCATTTTAACCAATGAAGGAATATAAAATTACCCTACAAAGACAATGGTTACGGGGGAGTGGAATCTTTCTATAATAGTAATTGAGATTTTTAGTTTACTTGGATTATCATGATATTATAGGTGTTTTGTGAAAACCATTTCATGAATTTCTAATACACTTACCTAATTAAAATGAAAAGGGATGTGTTTATCTGGATGAAGAAGCGTAATAAAAGTTTATAAGAGCTAAATAAGATATTTTTTACTGCACCCATGGTAACTCTACCCCCATCAGAGAAGGTTTTATTATTTTTTGTAATGCATGTCTTAAAGGTCTTGGGTGTGACATCATTCAAGATGACAAGTTTATTGATTATGAATCTCGATAGTTGAAGCCTCATGAGAAGAACTATCCTACAGATGACATAATGTTTGATGTGGTTGTTTTTATTAGGATGATACGAAGGAACTCTCTTTATGGGGATAAATGTGATATATACATAGACCACCAATGTTTGAAGTATATTCTACCACAAAAAGAATTGATCATGAGACAGAGGATATGGATGGAACTTATTAAAGACTCTGATTGTTCAATTCATTATTATATTGGATAGAAAACAATTCCACTGATGCATTATGTTTGAGAGTCCCTATTGTGTTCACAATGATGAGGATTCAAGGATATCCTTTGATCATATACGTAGTAAAACTGGACATGGGAATCCTAAGGGAAGGGAAATCATCAACCTTATTCCAGATGATTTGTCAACCATCATTACTAGAGAAGATAAAGATATCTCAAAGGGAGGATCCTTTATTACAGAGGAAGTTAGAGAATATGAATAATTGGTTTTTTCTTGAGTTTTATATTGATTAAGAATGTGTATTACAATTTTATACAATGATATGTGTTCTATCTATAATGGAAATAAAGAAGAATGTAATGCATAAATATCATAGCTCTACTTACTCAATACATTCTAGAAGAACATAAATGTAAAGGTAACTTCATGATCACTATTTTTAGAATAAAATACAATGGGAGATTATCAAATACACTACAAGGTGACTGGTGTGTCAAAATGTGATTGCAGAGCGACAACTTCTTAAAGGGGTATTATAACCACTACCAAAACCAGCATGGAAGTGGGACAATATCACTACGGAATTTTTCAGCGATCTCTTGAAAATATCTAAAGGAAATAATTTGATAAGGGTTATAGTGGATCGTGTCACCATGACGACTCATTTTATCTATATTTGATAAGATTTAACTCTTGATCAACATTCTAGGATTTATGTGAAGGAGGTGGTAAAGATTTATGGGTTCCACACACAATCCTATACTATCATGATCAAAGGTTAACATAAAAATTATAGAGAATTATTCAATATGATATGATTACTGTCATGAATTACAGTAAGACCTATAACCCCAAAACTAAAGGATAATATGAATGGTCTATTCAGAAAGACACGGAAATTCTAAAAAAATGCTCAATAGAATATAAAGGATGAGGAGATCAACATCTTTTATTAGTTGAGTTCACATAAAAAATTATTTTAATTTGAGTATTCAAATGGACCCCCTTGAATCTTTATATATAATGTTATTTTATCAAATACTTTTAGGGATGACTCTTGTGAGAGGGAGATTTTGGGGCCTAATATTTTGTACGTGTTGACAGAAGAAGTTCATGCCATCCAACAACACATAAAGGCTAATCAGAGTCAGAAGAATAGCTATTCTGAAAACCATTGAAGGGACATAGAGTTTGATATTAGGGAAAAACAATTGTTTCAAATTTTACATTGGAATAGATTCAAACTGTTTGGGAAAATTGGGAAACTCAGCCCTAGGTACATTGTCCCCACTAGAATCTTTGGCTACATCAGAGCAGTGGCATATCAACTTGAGCTTCCTGTAAATCTAGCTCAAGTTCATGATGAATTATATGTATCTATCTTCAGAAAGTAAATACCTAACCCTTTACATGATCAAAATTTATATGTGGTAAAAATATAACATGATATCTCTTAGGAGGGGCAACCGATGGGGATCTTGGATCGTAAAGACACGGTTCTACACAACGAGACTACTCACCTTGTTAAATTGTTATGTAGAAACCACAACTATTAAGAAGACATGTGGGAACCAGAGGAGACACATAGGAAAAACTACCCAAACCTTTCACAACTAAGGTATCAGGTTGAAATTTCATGGATTAAATGTTTTAAGTGGGTTAAAATGTAATGACATTAACTTTTCAATAATATTGGTTTCCTGAAAATATGTATTATATTATTTTATAACCCCTAATAATATATATCTCAAATAAAGAAGTGGGTATATTTAAAATGTGAAAATTTAGTTTCGACCATTATATAACCATTGGTCAATTATAATCGTTGGTCAATATACTGATTGAAAACTATACCCATAATAATGTTTTAAATGTTTTAATTAGTGTTTATAAGTATAAATCACAATGGAAACATAATTAAAAAAGAAGATTCAATGACCTCATCCAGTACAATTTTTTTGTACAAAGCCCATTTTCTAGAGCATCAGAAGAAGATAACAACAATGGTCTTCACTTTTGATCATTCCCAAGCTGAACTTCCATTTGTTAATATTGAATGGAATCACCTACCGGAGAAGTTCAAGAAGGTTGAAATCACCACTCGAGCAATGTTACCTGAGCCGCCCCAAGAGTATATCATCAGAAAACAACATAAAATTAGGTTGTATGTCAATGTTATAAGGGTTTATGTATTATTTCCTTAGCCACTTAATGTGTATTTTCTTTGATTAAATATTTTTTTTTATCATTTCCATTTTAAGAATAATTTTTCTCAAAAATTGAGATTGAATTTGACAAATAAATTTTTTAGGTAGAAACTTTCATTTTCAGAGATAAATATATTATTATATTAAAATAAATTTATATGAAAAATGATTATTATAATGAAATATTATTATAAAATACTCATATTTAATTAAAACGGACAAAATAATTTTATTTTTTCACATGCTAGAAAATCTACTATGCATTTTACTATGCATTTTTTGTCGGTAGTTTTTTTTCAAAAACATATTCTTATAGTTAAAAGTTAAAGTTATATAATTTAGTGATTTATTCTGTTCAAATAAATTTTATTTTTGAAGTTGGAATGTCAATATTAGGTTTGCGTGAATTTATGATAATTCTCTAAAATAATTTAGTTTGTCATGAATAGTAAAAATACTGTTCATGTTTTCAGTATGTTTAATGACATCATAAATATGTCATTATGATGTAATTAGGAATATAAAATTATGGTAGAATCTTTTGTATTATAATAACATAGTATGTGTTGCAAGTGGATAATTCCATGAGCAAATACCATGGGCAAGCCCATGGTTTTGCAAATACCCCAACTGAGGTGTCAAAACAAATTAATAAAAAACTCCCCCATTTTTCTATAAATACTCACCAATTTGTTTGTTTTCCTTCCTTCCCAATTCATTATACTTGAATCAGGGATATTTTACCTCCCAAAGAGTCCTATCAAGGTTTCCTCAAGCCCTTAAGGTTCTTCTATTAGAGTTTTAGAAGTCACTCTTCAAGATAATTGAAATATCAACTTCTTTTTTCTTTTCATGTTATCTTTTTTTATGTGTTATGTATTTGAAATTTCCATAGAATGTGTTTATGTTAATTTTATTATATCCCTTTAATATTTTTAGATTCATTTATGAGTGGGATACGATTGTCCTCTCTCTTTTTAATGTTTTCATAAAACATGTTTTATACCTGTTATGTGGTGGGATTTTCTTCTAAAAATTTCTCTCCTGTTTTTAAAAAATTATTTTATATTATTTATCTAAATACATGAAACTC
The DNA here is from genome assembly GCA_963277665.1 of Viscum album. Taxonomy (NCBI): domain Eukaryota; kingdom Viridiplantae; phylum Streptophyta; class Magnoliopsida; order Santalales; family Viscaceae; genus Viscum; species Viscum album. The sequence goes on along the minus strand of OY728128.1, from coordinate 1,585,150,423 downwards.
TTTATTTTTTAGGGGTACTCACCATGATGAAAAAAAGATTTATTTTATTCAGAAATTGGTATACATTAAACCCTCATTCCATTTATGTGGTTTGTAAATGACATATTGATCATGTTTTTACGAAGATTCTAAAAAACTATGATTTTGATATGAAACTAGTTTTCTATTGTCCATGGGTTATTTATGAAATGATTTATTCTGATCAATTTGGATCACAAAAATTAATAAATTTTAAGGGTGGGTTTTTTTCTTACTCCAATTCCTTTGGTGAAGAATTTAATATCTAAAGATGACATGTTTTACAATAACATGGTGAATAACCTTGGTAATTTTTATGGCACATCAGTGATAAAACATGGTGATTTGTTTATTAATGTCTTAATTAAATGTTGTAGCCATAATTAAATGTTTTAAATCATTTTTTATTCATTATGATATGCCTCTTTTACCACTGGTCATTCCATTATGTTATTATTTATGTTCTTATTACTAATTCTCATTATCACATGTAAACTATTTCCCTTGCATTCTCTTACTTTAACTTATGGGGACCCTTCCCATTGATATATGTCCCTAGGTTTTGAGATGTTGTAATTGGATTTATGATAAACCTATGGTGATTCCTTTATAGTGTATTATAAGTGGTTTTCTATGTTTCCATGTTTTATGGTCCTTTTTCTAAGACAATAAACATTAATATATCCTCTATTTGTACAATATAATGAAAATTTATCTACTAAAAATGGAGGATATTAAAGGTACGATTGAATGACCACTATACATGACATCTAGCTAACTAGATAATATGTTTATTGTGTGTATGTGTTCTCATTTTCAAGAAAACCATAAAGTGTCAAATTTGAGTTCTGTAAAAAAATTCCAGTACCTTAATTATAGAAAAAATTTATGATTGTTTTACCAAAGATGAAATGAATTTGATCTAGTGAGTTATTCTAATGATGATTTTTGTGGATTCTAGATAGATATAAAAAGAACCTATGAAACATGTCAATTTTTGGTAATTCCTCTAGTTTCATGGTGTTGTAAGAAACAAAATTTTGTTTGTTTATCAATCGCTGAAGCAGAATACATAGCTATAGTTAGATGTTCTGCCCAAATTTTGTTAATTTAATATACTTTGCTAGACTATAGATATGAATTCATAAATTTTCCCATAAACTATGAAAAAACAAGTGAAATAAATAATTCTAATAATCTTGTATATCATTATAGGAAAAAGTACATAGATATAAGACATCATTTTTTGTGAATTAATTTTCAGAAAGAGGATATAATTCATGAATTTTTTGGTAAAACACATCAGATAGATGATATTTTTATTAAGTATTTATGTTCTGAGAAAATAAATTATATCAAACTTGAATTAAGAATAATAAATTTTGGTAGATTATAATTATCAGTGACACACCATTGAGTTTAAATATTGTTGTAGGGGCAAACTATTTTTTTATCACACCATTGGCTTCTCATTCCATTTCGTTTACATGCCTTCACAAATTTTTATTCTTCTTATATTGAACCATCCGATTAATCATTCATGCAGTTTATGACTCTTTTCATAACCCAATATGTGTTTCCACAAGTGTTTTAAATTTCCATTATTCTGTATTATTTTGATTTTAGTATTATAATACAAAAAATCTAAAATGATATGAAAAACATTATGTTTAATCCCGATACACCTTGATCCTAGTGTGATACTCCCGTACCTTTTTCTCTCAATCCCATTATAAGCCATTATCTCCTAATTTTAAAACCCATTCCTTGAACTCAACCGATATTTCTATAACAGTCTACATTCCATGAATGAAATAACTTCTTCATATTCTCCTTCTAAAAAGGGATCTTCTATGAAATAGAAGAACAAACCAAATATACCTAATCTAGTTTCCCATGTTAATCATAATCTTTCCAACAAAGTTATTGTAAATGAAATGATAGTTTAATAAAAGTGTATTTTTTAGTTATGTCTCTAAAAATAAAAGTTCTTGAGATTCATGGATGGTTAGATAGGTTATCATCAAACAAAATTCCCTTCTACCCTATGTTTTTATTAACATTATCATCATGTAGAGTTTTCCATTTATGAATTTGGTTCTTATTGAGTTGTAATTAATGTTATAGGGATCTTAATAGATTTTTCAAGGAAATGGGTAAAATGTTCGAATATACATCATGAAAGAATATATAAATATTAAGGAGTTTCCACCCCTAAAGATAGTGAGATGTTTGTGTATGCAGAGGCTTTGTTAGAGCTAACATGATATGGTATAACCAGAAGACCTGTCACCTCATAGTAATATGGGGACTGTAGGATGCTCTTTTTGATTCCACAGAACATTCTATTCCAAATAAAGGGTTATTTTAAACTATATGTTACCAATATTATTACCTTTTATACCTCATAAAAGTGGTTCATAAGATATATTTATATTGATATCTCACGGTGCACTTGTGATAGATAATAAAACTGTCTTGTGGATCAAATTACTTGATCTACTCTAAGTTCAATTCATCAATGATAAAGGAAAAGGACCATGTATCACAGGGTGAAGAGTCAGTTACAAAATCTATTAGTTTCTTTATTTAATGATATATATGTTCATGTATGAAGATCATCTATCACCCCTAAAATAGATTGTGGTTTGGAGATAGTGATAAACCGTAAGATGAGTTTAACTCAATTGATCACAATACCAGGATAAGGGACGTTGTTTATCTTAGTCATGAGAATAATGAAATAGTTGAATACTCTGCTGATGATAACTAATAAGATGTAGTTGAAGAAGAAGAAAATGAACCATCTGTTGATGATGGGAATGATCTAAACTGGCGTCTAAAATCAATTCCCATTACATTTGAAGCTCATATCGACAGACACCGTGGTGGTTTGGGACAAGGTAGGTCTCAATGAGACAGGATGGATGGGCGAACTTCTATGGCTATAGGTAGCTACCCTTCATTTACCCTTCAGGTGGGGTCTCTAGTAGACAGACTGTGGTATTTGTACTTTCCTTTTGTGATTTTGTACTTTTATTATGTCCCCAATGTGATTTCAGTTTGTACTATACTGTATTTAGTTGTGTCCGTGATATTTTACATTTACATAATGTTTATGTTCTGTAGTTTGAGCTATGTTCATGTGTACAGGATTAAAGGAAAACTCCATCCCTTTTTCGGATATCCCTATTCAGTTCTAGTCGACAACCCCTGGCCTATGGAACACGAGCTTGGGGTATTCATGGCACTAGCCCTGAGGGGCGGGTCATTAAAAAGTGGTATCATAGGTGGTTGATTCGACCAGAAGAACAGAAAGTCTTTAATATTTTTATGGGGAAGCAATTTTATGTTTTATAATTTTGGAATTCAGTCTAGGGAGTCATGTGTTGGTGCGGTGGCTGATGTATCTATACACCAAGGACCTAAATTCTACTTTCCAACCATGTACATGAAAACCCTAGTTGTATACATCTTTAAATGTTTTTATCAGGATCTTTCGGAGTCAAATCCATCAAACCAGGTATAATCTATTAATTTTGATTCATCTTGATCTCTTTCAAGATGCCTCCACATAGGCAGTCGGCCAACATTCTAGTGCTTAACCACAAGGATGATCCACAGTGTGATCATGCTTCAGTACAAGTACTCTTGCTCAATATGGAACATTTGAGCATTTTCCCAGCTTCTCCATTGCTCATTGGATAGCAGTTACTATCGTCACTATTGGAAAAGGATGCATGTTATCATAGTTCTTTACACGATTTTCAGTGACAGAGACCCCTCAGGTTCCAAGGCGAGCCCAACTCACAAGTGGCAAAGGACTAACTTGAAGTGGTGATTGATTTTTTTATCTAGATAGGTAACCATTAGATCAGAGGGTATTCCGGGCAGTGATCCTTCTATGAGGCTCAATAGGGATCCATTCAGATGATTGAAGATGTCACTATTCCTCAGTAGAGGATACATGTTATTCACATTCAACTGGTTCGAACACCGATGGTCCATGAATAACATTATGATGCTATTTCCATTTTTGGAAAACAACACTAGGGATACCCTATAGTGAACTTTTGGGCCTTAGGAACCCCTTCTTCTGCATGTCTCCTTACTGTACACACAAATCATGGAGCTCTATTGAAGCCATCTGATATGATGGTTTAGATATCAGTATTGTACCAGGGTACAAATCAATTTATAAATAATCTCTCTATGAGGAGGTGGTCATGGAACATACTCTAGAAAGACATCCGTGTACTCATCCATGTCTCTAAGGATGAGATCGATTTCCATCATTCCCATTACTCACATCCAATAGCTCCATCTTCTTATCCAATGAACATACAACCATAATGGTTCAATGTAGTACCCTAGAATATGTAGGAACATACAAACAGATATTTCTCACTAAAAAAGTCCCGAAACACATCTTGCTCAGAGGTCTGTGGCTCAAATAACTCATCAAATCATATTCATTGAGTACCTAGAAGGGTCGGTATGCCTTTATTAATACTCAGTTACTCACATGTCATCCTGGAGAAGCTGTAGAAGCTCTTGGGAATGCATATCCCTTATATTATCTGGAAATATCCCTTTCTCATAGAGAGGTTGTCATGCTCTATCCATAGAAAAATATCATCATCGTAAGATCAGGTGATCTAAACACTATTATCCTTTTTAGAGGATGCACCATACTACCCATTTTTTTGTGGGAGGAGGTGCTGAGGGAGTTCCTTACATCCCTGTTGGTAGTACATCTAGGTTTGGTTAAGATGTGTCAGGACCTCAAACATCAGTACTCGTGGCAGGGGATGAATATGGTAGTGGTAGAGTTTGTCTTGAGATGCCACCCTTGTCAAGAAATGAAGACTAAGCACTAGGTTTTATGAGGTTCAACATAACCCCTTGAGGTACTAGAGTGGAAGTGGGATGAAATATTGATGGATTTCATGATGGAATTACCACATATGTTCATGGGTATGATACCCTATTAGTGATCATTGACTGATTCTCCATGTCAGTCCACTTCCTACCCATTCCAGAACATGGTTGGGTAGATAGATTGTGATGCCTCTATGTACCTGAAATAGTTTGACTCCATGGAGTCCCATATATGATATTTTCATATAGTGATGCACACATTACATCTTGGTTGTTGAAGGTATTACAAAAGGTGTTTGGGACTATGTTGTGTTGAGCACATACTTTCACCCATTGATGGATGATTAGATGGACCAGACCATACAGATCTTGGAGGACATGAATCATATTGTGTTCATGATTTTTCTCATAGTTTGGAGGTCCACCTACCACTGGTTGAGTTTGCATACAACAATAGCTACCACTCCACCACAATTATGGAACCATTCGTGGCACTATACGGATGACAATGCAGGTCACTAAATTTCTAGATAGGAACAAGATACTCATCACCCATGGGTCCAGAGATGGTATAGGCTACCACTGAGAAGGGTTAGGTTATTAGAGAGCAGATAAAGACTAAACAGAGTTTAAAAAATTCTTATGTTGATAGGTGATGAAGACCCTTGATGTTCGAATAGGGGGACCTCGTATTCTTACAGGTCTCTCCTTGAAGAGGGATATTGAGATTTGGCTTGGGCGATAAGTTATCTATGTGGTTCATCAGACCTTCCCTGACACTTTATTGAGTGGGAGAGGTCGCATACCACTTGGCTCTACTACAATTGTTATAGAGGGTACATGACATCTTCTATGTTTCATAGATGAGGATATGCATGAACGAACCTTCTCACTTCATTGACCATGTCGAGTTGGAGATTTATGGTGGGGAAAAATTTGTGGAGTACCCGGTAGAGATAGAGGATTGACAATAGATGATACTTTATGAATGGTAGATACCTTTGGGTCATGTTCGTTGGTTTCATTAGAATCTATAGGAGAGCATGTGGGAGTGGGAGGATCAAATTCGTGCTGAGTACCCCCATTTGGTTGATTAGACCTTGTTTTGGATTACGAGGACGTAATGCCCTAAAAGTGGGGAGTAATGTAATACCCCATAATTCCATGAATTATTTTTTGAAAATTTAATGCTATTATTTAGAGACAAGGAACTGAGATGACATGTGATTCTGAGGTCCGGACTGTTGGGAATGATCTGTTAAAAAATTACAGTTTTTAAATAATCCTCATGAGAAATTTTCCAAAAAATGTGGAATTACTATTAAATAGTTTCAAGGATCATAAATACAAGATAATAATTGGGTTCATGATGGTGGGTTTACTCTAGGTGGGAATTATGTTAAGTCATCACGAGCCTCTAGTGAGAAAACTCAAAAATGGAATATCCATAAATAAAACAATTCAATAAAATTATTTTATTTTTCAAATCCTTATAAATAAAAATCGATGACTCATATTGAAAATCGAAGATCATCGTTGAACTCATAAGGGTATGGTTTCATTAGGTAGAGCCTAACATTGGTCGGCGCAGATCAATAGTTGAAGTATGTTTTTAACCGTAAATAAAATAATTAAGTGGAAATTATTTTATTATTAAATACTTATAAATCATAAATGGTAAATCAGATTGGAAATTAGAGATTACTGTTGAACTAGTGAGGGTGTTCTTCCTTTTTTAAGAGCTTAAACTTGACTGGTGTGGGTTGAGCGTGAAAAAATGTTTTTGGAACTTTTTTTATGCTATTTAAAATAGAGTGTCTGTGTGGTTTGGAAACTTCTAAATGGGTTCCTGGATTAAAAATCTCAGGGCTCCATTGTGTACAAAATGGTGACACTACCTATAAATTGACCTAACCTCAACCAGTTTGGGTTGAGGGAAAATGTTAATTTTCAGACGTTTATGAAAAATAAAATATATTTAAAAAGGTTATTTTATTCAAAAATTGTATCACAACAATGCATTGATGAGCCGACATTATCATTCCATAAATGAAAAAACATAAAAAAAAAATTAACTAAAGCACAATAGAAATGAAATTTAATAAATGAAATATCATAACAAATCAATGACACAACCTAACAAAAACACTTCTATGTGTTTCTCTTTTAATGGAATAACTTGTTGGAGAAACAGAGGGAAATATGGGAATTCCTTTGAAGAATCTATGTTGAGGAATATTTTCCAAGGAAGAATGACTGTAAATATCTACAGACAATGATGACATGGATAATGGATCTAATACCAGATATTGATGAATTCCAATAGATTTGAACAAATTGAAACCAACGATGAACCTTCTCCAAATAGAGGTTTACTATTTTTGTTTTGATATTTTCTATTATTCATTCAAAAAAATGAATGCGGACCAAAACAAAAACAGGTTAATCTGCAGAGAGCATGTTCTTGTAGGAGGGTGCTCATTCTTAGGGTATTCAATCAGGATAAATTTTGTTAGAATCGTAATCTTTTCCCCCATGTCCTAAAAACTCTAATGGGGAGGTTGCAGGCCAACACGAATAAGGATGAGGCCTTTTTGTAACGCCCCGACCCCAGCTACCCAGAGTCGGTGCATTACTTCGTAACATTGGCATGATCACAAGAAAGATCAAATCTCGAAAGACCGATTGGTTTAGTAGCCTTGGAAACACTAGATATATTCATAAAGTTTTACATTACATTTTAAAGTGAAAAACTACTACAACAACAAAGTCTTCATAATTCACACTCATATCCCCACATACTATCCCTACATGTCATTCATAACTTACTTCTTCACATCCTGGGAAAAATAAAACATAGAAAAGGGGTGAGCTCAAATGCCCAGTAAGGATAACAATAAAGAGGAACATTCAAAATAAGCATAAACATTTAAGGCAATTTATAACTAAAACAAAAGCCTTTTAAAATTGAACTTCAACATAGTATGGCATAAATAAAATTCAATAATGCCATTTACTTGTTCACATGGATATTCTACTAATCAAATAATCACATGCAAAAATCAATAACCACTTTCATAATGTTGGAATGCATAATGCTAAACGTTAATTTCTTTGTCTAGGCCTCATCCCAAGACCTAGGGGTTACTTCTAACCGGAACCCAACCCGGAGTGCCTCTAATAACCGGACACCAACCCGGAGTGCCTCTAATAACCGGACACCAACCCGGAGTGCCTCTAATAACCGGACACCAACCCGGAGTGCCTCTAATAACCGGACACCAACCCGGAGTGCCTCTAATAACCGGACACCAACCCGGAGGGCATACTTTTACCAGTCCCTAACCTGGAGGGCTTACTTTAACCAGTCCCCAACCTGGAGGGCTTACTTTTACCGGTCCCCAACCCGGAACATACTTGTTTAGCACATTCATCTGAAGAAAAGTTTGAAATATAACATAAACATTCGGATTAAAACTAGCATACGAAATGTCAATAGTTTCACCATAAACTATGAATGGTGTAAAATAGCACATCCACAGTCAAACATATCACAAAACCTTCAATACAATATAGAAGTTTTGTATCATAATAAATCAACTTCAAATAATCTTAAAATCCATCAAAGGATGTTGACATAGATGAAATCAAAATTCTTTTTAAAGAAGTATCTCCTTTTATTTTGAAATCATTTAAGATGCATATAAAATAAAACATTTTCTTTGAAAATATTCTTATAATCTTGTATGGAAAGCTTCAATGACTTTATAACGGTGGAAAATAACCTCACCCGCCGTATAAGTTAAGAAAAACATTCTTACCTCAATTCCGTCGAAAAGGTTAAAAAGGACCTTGTTTTGAAAACGACGGAAAGATTCCTTTATAAACCTCTTATAAAAATTCAAACAAGGGTATAAATGACCTTAACCCATATTCTTGTAAATAGTAAAAATGTTTTGAAATACATTTCGAAGAAACATGGATGTGGATGATAAAGAGATCCCAGTAGATTATTACGTATAAACAACCTCGAATAATGAAGAGATTGTGAAATAACCCTTACCTTGTACTTTTCCTTGGTTGGGGTAGGTTAACCTCCTGTATAATGGTTAAATAATTGTTATTAAATTATACAAGAATCATATATATTAATATGATATCATATATGATCTTTTAACATTGATTTGTTAATAATATCTTAGAATTATCGTCGTTTCGGGTGTTAACTTACTCATTTTCTTTTATATGTTTTGTTACATAAGTCATGTTTGTTGTATCTTATTCATATCCAGAATGATATAAAGTCCTTAAACATCATTTTTAAATCATTAAATGATAATTATACTTGAATGGATACGATGGAGAATGAATCTCATCGCGTTCGTGGAGACGGTAGTCCATACGTACGCACGAACGCTACTTCCATTTAATTTTTATTTTAAAAGAATCGAATCCAAATGATACATAGGTATATTACTATTCCAGTATAATATAATATTTTATATATGTTACTTAAGTTCATTAACACCATCCTTTATACGTTCCATGTGTGGTATGAATGAGTCATATCATTTTAAGGGGGCGGTAGTCCGCACTTCCTCAAATGAAATTATCGTATGTATATACAACATGAAACGAATAATGGTATGAAATAAAATGGAATTACAGAAGCTTATATATAAAATATATATCATTAATATCATATTTAATTACAGTGCCATCATAATGGCCACCATGAGAGGTGGTAAGATGTATTTGAACAATCATCGTTTCGTGAGGCGTTAGTTTGCCATCCACAGAAACATTATGTTCATCATCCATTAGATGGAGTTGTGTGTATGTGTAGTTTGAATCCTTCTTATAAAAACATCCTAGTATATTGTGGATACTGGTGTTGTTACAAAAGAAAGGAAATAAAAAGAGTTTGGGGGTTGGAGAAGCAAAATAAATGAAAATAATTTAAGAGAAATCGTTACCTTTAATCTAGGTAACTCACTTTGGTTGGAACCAAAGGACTTCTTGAAATGCTTTCTGCCTAAGGGGAAACTTCAAGGAGGAGGAGAGGGATGTGGGGAGCTTAGTTTGGCAGAGTTTGGACGAGCCAAGTGGCTTGAGAGGTGTGAAGAAATGAGAAGGAGGAGTGCCCTTTTATAAGAGGGGTGAGGGGCACCTTTGGAAAAGCTAGAAATATTAATTTATAATAAATTCATATTCGGTTTTCAAAGGCTCCAAAGTTGACTATTCAAAGGATGAGGTGGGGATAGGTCGAAAACAACTCATCCAATAGAATTTAGACAGGTTTGGGTACTTATATTAACCTTATCTTTAAGTATTAACTCTAAGTTAATTAGTTTCACTTTTACAATGTCTCTTTGTATTTTTATATTATATGGTTAATAAACTTACCATATACATCCAAGCGACCCCCAAGTGGTCCATTAATGACTAACCTATCATGATATAAGTCTCTTGGCCGAACCTTAGATTTTTAGGAATTTAATATCAATTAATAATATAATATTTTTTTTAAGAACTCTTTTATGTCAATTTTGACACTATTCATTAGTTGATTTTTGTGAAACTCATAACAGATTGATTTCTTCAAAAAAAGTCAATTAAATCAATCCTAATATATCATATTATCCTATAAAATTAGTTTAATTCATTAAAAATTTCATATTATATTTATTTGGGTATTTATAATATCACTTATTTTAATTTTTTACTATTATATTAATTACTGCATCATCATTGTGTCATTAATAATTTAACTTATATGATGTCTAAAAATTATAAATAAAATATCATCATGTAGGAAATCTTTTTAGCTTTCTAATGAATATTTATAATCGAAAATACAACATGTATAACCCTATGTAAAAATTGTTCTTTTAAAAGATGTAAGCTTATGGAATTTTTGTATTCATTTTAACTTAATTAAAATAAAGTGTCATTATCACTCACAAGTGGATCCATGGGGTCCCAAAATAGACCCAAAGATGCCCATGGTCGACCATGTATCAACCAATAGGGTTAAGACACGTTTTAGGGTAATTTAGTATTATTATAATATTATTTTTTTTACCCTTATTTACCGGATTTACCCTTAACCATGGTAAATAAAATATTTACCGCAGTAATTATTCAAAATGTCTAAAAATAAAAGTTACCTATTTACACAATTTGAACATCCTGATTCCAAATATGGAATCCATTTTTCTAAATTCAAAACACAGAAGTGGCAGAAATTAATTTAAAATTAATTCCCGCTGTCAAAACAAAAAGCGTGTTTTTAAGAGATAATAACTATCAAAAGATTGATACTTGTTTATGTTCGGTTTAATTGTAAAATTATGTCCAATGACCAAAATTATATTAAGTGGTAAAAATATATTCTAAATATACTTTAAAACCACTAAAATTAATAATTTATCACTATTAATTATTTTGATTAAAAAAGTTGTTTTTAATTAAAATTTAGTAATTTTCACTATTCATCAAAATATTAAAGTTATCCGAAAAGTACCAAAATTTCACCTTAGGCTAAATTTGATATTCCGAATCCAAAAATGAAGTCCATTTTTAAAAATAAAATATATATAATTTCAAAAATTAGGTATTACTATTCATAACGGCAAGTTTGATCGGTTGTGGCACGTGTTAAAACACGAAGTTGCGTACAACACACGCTACTATTTTATTCAAAGGAAAGCGTACCGTGGAAGCTTGGGATGTTTCATTTTAAATTTTTTTGATGTCCCCATTTAGTCAAAAAGTTTAAAATATTGTATTTAAAAAGGTTTCACTATTAAATGTTGATAAAAGTGCAATACTGAAAATGAATCTGTTCTTGCATTATGACTAAGAAACTCATAATGTGGATTCTAAAAGTATAAGGATTATATAAAGTTTAAAATTTAATTAATACTATTCATCACCTCTTTTAATGGCCTTTTTTTTGTAAGTCAAGGTGTGATTGAACTCGGTGTTGCGTGTAGTACAAGTTATTGAATTATTTTGAAGAAATAACACATTATGAAATTTGGGGTGTTACATTCTCCCCTCCTTCAATAAATTGCGTCCTCGCAATTTGAAATTGTTCTTAGAAAATAAAAGGTTGAAAATAGAAAATATATTTGTGGGAAAACCCACATCGGAAATTGGGTTACTAAAATTTAGTCTTAATATGAGGAAAAGAGAAATGAAAGGGTCACCACCAAATTATGCTCTCGATTAGGAGAACATTGGTGGAAATTAGAGACATATAATTGGAGGAAAAACATAAATATTTATAGGTAGTGATTGAGGTTATCAATCACAAACAAGTATAACATTGAGGTCCTTAAACTCATCAATTTATGATGATTTGAAATACCATTGGTTCAACAAAACATAGAATATTGGGATGACACATTTTTGATGTTTCAAAATATCTTAGTTGAAATCCCACATCGAAAACTGAATTAATGAGGCCTCTGTTTAAAATAAAGAGTGGAAAGTATGAAGATTACCGAAAATAACACATACTAGGGTTCCATGTAGGTAAATATGGATATGGAGGAGAAATCTAACCATCAATTATCTGATGGAGAGTGGTAGAGAACATGGCTATGAAAGGGCCAACAATCCCAAAGCCATAAATTAGTGATGATTTAAGGTACCATCTAGGACAACATTGTTGTTCTAAGTTCCTTTTCTTAACGTTGTGGAATTTATTTATTAGATTGGCTAAGATCATAAGGAGGTATACATACTTTATAATTAGAGTTTTATCCATTAATAAATTTCTACCACAAACTCATCTTTCACTCTAAAAGATAATAGAATGTAAAAAAAATCTATTAACACTATTCGTATAGGGTTCCAAAATAAACGAATTTATAATTCATCTACAAGATCTTTTAATAAAAACTGCATTATTTAATCTAGGACATCTCGTGGGCCAGTGGTAGGTGATACACCCTTGTCGCCCTTCGGTTGCGGGTTCAAGTCTCGCGGCCTTGCCGGACGCGACGGGTTGCCGCCCGACCTCCGGGTTGTCCTTTTATGGCCATCCAAAATTAATCTCAAACTAGAATTTATCCAAAATATTTCTGACCAAACTCACAGTCCAACATTTATAAGGAAGTTAAAAATAATGTAGATCCTTTTTACCACGTAATAGCATATGAATACCTTCATCATGTATTCTTTTAATACACTGAAACATCCTGAATTACCATATTCCTTATTGATTACATTCATGCTCCCTTATTCCATATAGAATGCTGGATATACCTCATCAATCCAAAAATGTTTTAAACCCCAACAATAATGGAATATACATATCATTAATCAGTTCTAAGGTAGTCAAGAATATCCAATATAATTTATCCAAAACAATCATGTATTATTCCAAAATCACTAACTCGGTATCAGAACTATATTATGGTTTATCATTCTCTCAACCATATATTTTCCAAAAATTTATCCTGCTATTGAGTCACTTTTCTTTGTTCCACACAATCTCAAGTCCTTAATGAAATAGTACTACAGTACAATCCTTATATACTCCATAATTATTATAACAAGTACATTGTTGATACAACACTGAATTGACATAATCAACATAAGAACTCTAATCATTCCTCTTCATCTGTGGTAGTATCATAACTTGATTATTATCCAATAGCATCATTTGCGGCATAGTCTAATTACTGGGGCATAGGTTCGCGTAGTGTCCAAACTCCTTGCAAATGAAGCATTGTACATTTGAAACCATTTTATCACCCTTGCAGTCATGTACTTTGTGCCCTTTTCCTCCACACTTATAACAAACTCCCATTCCTTTCAGGCAAGTTCCAGGGTGTTTCTTCCCACAGTTACCACATATGGGAAAATTCTTCTTTTCCCTCTTCACTTTATCCATTTTTCTCTCTTCCATCCTTTTCTTCTCTTGCTTCCCTTCAAAGCCATAGGACTCAGTAAACTCTTTACTTATCTTATCAACACATGTTATTATTTCTTCATATGATGATAATACATGGGAGACTATTTCTCTTATAAATTCTAGCTTAAGACCATGAAAGATATGATCCTTCCTTCTCTTTGGTTCATGTGCATTTCTGGAGTTCTCATTCCTTCTACTGGGCGCCATTTCTAAACAATGGCATAAACTAGATCAGTTTATGAATCAAAATACATAATCCCATACTTATAAAACACTTAACATAAATTGGACTATTTATGGATATAATCCATAATCATAAAAATATTTTCTTTGAGGAAGTATATACTCATAAACCCTTCATAATGATTTGTAAAGAAAATGAGAGTTATCCTAAGCATATCCCCCGGGAGTGTCGTAACCAAGAGTGCAGCAAGGCCCGTTGTCGTGCACCAGTTCCCGTTCGAGTCTAGCTCAAAGCGGTGTTTTCGGGTTTTACCCCTAGGTACATCTGTGCCAGAGCCGCCTCTACCTGCTCGTATCCAGACAGGGATGTATTGCTCGGAAAACTCACAAAATCTCTACAATACCAAAATTTTAGGAAGTTCTTCTATACTAATTCTCAAAGTTCATCTTAGGTCTACGTGCTCTAATCAGAGTTTATCTAAATCTAGCTTCCAAGGTTTGTACTAAACTTCCTCTGATACCAACTGTAACGCCCCGACCCCAGCTACCCAGAGTCGGTGCATTACTTCGTAACATTGGCATGATCACAAGAAAGATCAAATCTCGAAAGACCGATTGGTTTAGTAGCCTTGGAAACACTAGATATATTCATAAAGTTTTACATTACATTTTAAAGTGAAAAACTACTACAACAACAAAGTCTTCATAATTCACACTCATATCCCCACATACTATCCCTGCATGTCATTCATAACTTACTTCTTCACATCCTGGGAAAAATAAAACATAGAAAAGTGGTGAGCTCAAATGCCCAGTAAGGATAACAATAAAGAGGAACATTCAAAATAAGCATAAACATTTAAGGCAATTTATAACTAAAACAAAAGCCTTTTAAAATTGAACTTCAACATAGTATGGCATAAATAAAATTAAATAATGCCATTTACTTGTTCACATGGATATTCTACTAATCGAATAATCACATGCAAAAATCAATAACCACTTTCATAATGTTGGAATGCATAATGCTAAACGTTAATTTCTTTGTCTAGGCATCATCCCAAGACCTAGGGGTTACTTCTAACCGGAACCCAACCCTGAGTGCCTCTAATAACCGGACACCAACCCGGAGTGCCTCTAATAACTGGACACCAACCCGGAGTGCCTCTAATAACCGGACACCAACCCGGAGTGCCTCTAATAACCGGACACCAACCCGGAGTGCCTCTAATAACCGGACACCAACCCGGAGGGCATACTTTTACCAGTCCCTAACCTGGAGGGCTTACTTTAACCAGTCCCCAACCTGGAGGGCTTACTTTTACCGGTCCCCAACCCGGAACATACTTGTTTAGCACATTCATCTGAAGAAAAGTTTGAAATATAACATAAACATTCGGATTAAAACTGGCATACGAAATGTCAATAGTTTCACCATAAACTATGAATGGTGTAAAATAGCACATCCACAGTCAAACATATCACAAACCTTCAATACAATATAGAAGTTTTGTATCATAATAAATCAACTTCAAATAATCTTAAAATCCATCAAAGGATGTTGACATAGATGAAATCAAAATTCTTTTTAAAGAAGTATCTCCTTTTATTTTGAAATCATTTAAGATGCATATAAAATAAAACATTTTCTTTGAAAATATTCTTATAATCTTGTATGGAAAGCTTCAATGACTTTATAACGGTGGAAAATAACCGCACCCGCCGTATAAGTTAAAAAAAAACATTCTTACCTCAATTCCGTCGAAAAGGTTAAAAAGGACCTTGTTTTGAAAACGACGGAAAGATTCCTTTATAAACCTCTTATAAAAATTCAAACAAGGGTATAAATGACCTTAACCCATATTCTTGTAAATAGTAAAAATGTTTTGAAATACATTTCGAAGAAACATGGATGTGGATGATAAAGAGATCCCAGTAGATTATTACGTATAAACAACCTCGAATAATGAAGAGATTGTGAAATAACCCTTACCTTGTACTTTTCCTTGGTTGGGGTAGGTTAACCTCCTGTATAATGGTTAAATAATTGTTATTAAATTATACAAGAATCATATATATTAATATGATATCATATATGATCTTTTAACATTGATTTGTTAATAATATCTTAGAATTATCGTCGTTTCGGATGTTAACTTACTCATTTTCTTTTATATGTTTTGTAACATAAGTCATGTTTGTTGTATCTTATTCATATCCAGAATGATATAAAGTCCTTAAACATCATTTTTAAATCATTAAATGATAATTATACTTGAATGGATACGATGGAGAATGAATCTCATCGCGTTCGTGGAGACGGTAGTCCGTACGTACGCACGAACGCTACTTCCATTTAATTTTTATTTTAAAAGAATCGAATCCAAATGATACATAGGTATATTACTATTCCAGTATAATATAATATTTTATATATGTTACTTAAGTTCATTAACACCATCCTTTATACGTTCCATGTGTGGTATGAATGAGTCATATCATTTTAAGGGGGCGGTAGTCCGCACTTCCTCAAATGAAATTATCGTATGTATATACAACATGAAACGAATAATGGTATGAAATAAAATGGAATTACAGAAGCTTATATATAAAATATATATCATTAATATCATATTTAATTACAGTGCCATCATAATGGCCACCATGAGAGGTGGTAAGATGTATTTGAACAATCATCGTTTCGTGAGGCGTTAGTTTGCCATCCACAGAAACATTATGTTCATCATCCATTAGATGGAGTTGTGTGTATGTGTAGTTTGAATCCTTCTTATAAAAACATCCTAGTATATTGTGGATACTGGTGTTGTTACAAAAGAATGGAAATAAAAAGAGTTTGGGGGTTGGAGAAGCAAAATAAATGAAAATAATTTAAGAGAAATCGTTACCTTTAATCTAGGTAACTCACTTTGGTTGGAACCAAAGGACTTCTTGAAATGCTTTCTGCCTAAGGGGAAACTTCAAGGAGGAGGAGAGGGATGTGGGGAGCTTAGTTTGGCAGAGTTTGGATGAGCCAAGTGGCTTGAGAGGTGTGAAGAAATGAGAAGGAGGAGTGCCCTTTTATAAGAGGGGTGAGGGGCACCTTTGGAAAAGCTAGAAATATTAATTTATAATAAATTCATATTCGGTTTTCAAAGGCTCCAAAGTTGACTATTAAAAGGATGAGGTGGGGATAGGTCGAAAACAACTCATCCAATAGAATTTAGACAGGTTTGGGTACTTATATTAACCTTATCTTTAAGTATTAACTCTAAGTTAATTAGTTTCACTTTTACAATGTCTCTTTGTATTTTTATATTACATGGTTAATAAACTTACCATATACATCCAAGCGACCCCCAAGTGGTCCATTAATGACTAACCTATCATGATATAAGTCTCTTGGCCGAACCTTAGATTTTTAGGAATTTAATATCAATTAATAATATAATATTTTTTTTAAGAACTCTTTTATGTCAATTTTGACACTATTCATTAGTTGATTTTTGTGAAACTCATAACAGATTGATTTCTTCAAACAAAGTCAATTAAATCAATCCTAATATATCATATTATCCTATAAAATTAGTTTAATTCATTAAAAGTTTCATATTATATTTATTTGGGTATTTATAATATCACTTATTTTAATTTTTCACTATTATATTAATTACTGCATCATCATTGTGTCATTAATAATTTAACTTATATGATGTCTAAAAATTATAAATAAAATATCATCATGTAGGAAATCTTTTTAGCTTTCTAATGAATATTTATAATCGAAAATACAACATGTATAACCCTATGTAAAAATTGTTCTTTTAAAAGATGTAAGCTTATGGCATTTTTGTATTCATTTTAACTTAATTAAAATAAAGTGTCATTATCACTCACAAGTGGATCCATGGGGTCCCAAAATAGACCCAAAGATGCCCATGGTCGACCATGTATCAACCAATAGGGTTAAGACACGTTTTAGGGTAATTTAGTATTATTATAATATTATTTTTTTTACCCTTATTTACCGGATTTACCCTTAACCATGGTAAATAAAATATTTACCGCAGTAATTATTCAAAATGTCTAAAAATAAAAGTTACCTATTTACACAATTTGAACATCCTGATTCCAAATATGGAATCCATTTTTCTAAATTCAAAACACAGAAGTGGCAGAAATTAATTTAAAATTAATTCCCGCTGTCAAAACAAAAAGCGTGTTTTTAAGAGATAATAACTATCAAAAGATTGATACTTGTTTATGTTCGGTTTAATTGTAAAATTATGTCCAATGACCAAAATTATATTAAGTGGTAAAAATATATTCTAAATATACTTTAAAACCACTAAAATTAATAATTTATCACTATTAATTATTTTGATTAAAAAAGTTGTTTTTAATTAAAATTTAGTAATTTTCACTATTCATCAAAATATTAAAGTTATCCGAAAAGTACCAAAATTTCACCTTAGGCTAAATTTGATATTCCGAATCCAAAAATGAAGTCCATTTTTAAAAATAAAATATATATAATTTCAAAAATTAGGTATTACTATTCATAACGGCAAGTTTGATCGGTTGTGGCACGTGTTAAAACACGAAGTTGCGTACAACACACGCTACTATTTTATTCAAAGGAAAGCGTACCGTGGAAGCTTGGGATGTTTCATTTTAAATTTTTTTGATGTCCCCATTTAGTCAAAAAGTTTAAAATATTGTATTTAAAAAGGTTTCACTATTAAATGTTGATAAAAGTGCAATACTGAAAATGAATCTGTTCTTGCATTATGACTAAGAAACTCATAATGTGGATTCTAAAATTATAAGGATTATATAAAGTTTAAAATTTAGTTAATACTATTCATCACCTCTTTTAATGGCCTTTTTTTTGTAAGTCAAGGTGTGATTGAACTCGGTGTTGCGTGTAGTACAAGTTATTGAATTATTTTGAAGAAATAACACATTATGAATTCTTGGGGTGTTACACTTTTAGCCATGGGTGTTCATGTGAGTTCTTCATGGATAAATGTACATGTTTATGAAATATAGTTTTTGATGTCATAGTAGGCTAGATGGAACCCCCTGGAGGCCGGAGGTGTAGACAGTCCGATGAATGGACAACTGGTGTGGGCTCGGTGGTCCACAGAAAATCCTACCGGTGCGTCGGCACCATTGGTGGCGATAATGACCAGTGTTAGTGTCCGCGGGAGGGTGTCAGTGCGCCATGATGATGATTCGAGGAGGATATTGTGGCTATCTTGAGCTTCATCTATGCAGCAAGAGATACATATGCTTAGATCGGTGGATGTTGGAGGAGTGACAATGTCAACAGGCCCATTCGGTGGAGCAGCCCACACCGACTGCATCACACTGGCACACAGTCTAGTGGCGAAAACATGTAGGATAAAACATGGCATTCAGCTGTTCCATCTGTAGGGTACATTAATTGGACATTATGATGGCATCTGATCTAGATGAGACTCGCCCGCTGTGTGAACTGTGGGTCAAAAATCGGGCCACCGAGTAGCCAGAGCCGGAGTAAGCTAGTCAACTATTGCTAGCCAGGCAGATGGTATAATGTTGAGCCACTAGGTGGCCCAGCCTAGGAAATAAAACTGGCCATCTAGTGCTGGTCGGGCCGTATAAATTCGGGATTCTAGGCGACCCAGTGGACATGACCCACAGTCGAACATGACCAGGTCTAGAAAGGCCCAATGGGCCTGGCCCAGTAGACAGGCTGGACTGGGCCGACCCAAATCCAACTGGGTTTGGTCGGGTCAGCCAAACTGGGTCAGGTCACGTAGGACCCCCAGACCAGGTTGGTTGGGTCTGCCCGAATGAGTCAGACAAGGCCTAGAAACAACCAGCCCTTATTTACTAAAACATCAATATCGTTCATAGTGGGCATCTGATTTATGATCAATTTGCGGTGTTGGAACCATCATGATGAGGCAGCTCTTTTGGATGTATCGAAGGAGGTTTTAATTGAAGTTGAAATATAATTAATGGATTGAAGGGTGGATTCTCCTGAAATCAAGTGCGCTATGTATGGAAATCTTTTGGCTTGCTGGGACTCAAAAACTGATGGAAAGAGACCCTATGTGGATCAGCTTCAAACTACCTTGTGTGGATTAGCTATAAGCGAACATGTGTGGATCATCTAAAAGGTACCTTGTGTGGATTAGCTACAATCAACCCTATGTGGATCATCTCCAAGAGACCCTATGTAAATCAGCTACAAGTGGCCTTGTGTGTACATGTTATGATGGGATAAGCGGGAAGTGACTTTGTGTAACCCAACATACCCACTATACAAATCTGGTATGATTACCTTAGTATTTAAAGGTGTTACATGTTACAAATGATATTGTTTCTATCTATACATTATATTATTCAAATGTGAGTTGACAGTACCTTGTGTATACTTTATTTTTTGGTCTTTCCTTTGTGGTTTTGTGTCCCAACTAAGTATTGTGTATCTCACATCTACATGGGTTTCACCCACATGTGTCATGTGCCATACAGGTGATCGATTCATTGATGGAGACCTCAGTGGAATGGGACTAGGTGGTGCTCAGTGAGACGGGACAGACAGATACATTTACGGAGGCCTTGGTGATTCGGGACCAGGTGGAGCTCAGAGAGATGGGATAGGTAAATTCTTCAACGGAGACCTTGGTGGTCCGGGACTAGGTAATTCTTATTTAAATTAAATGGATGGGAATAATTCTATGGCTACATGATTCTACCCTTCACTTAACTTTTAGGTTGGGTCCCTAGTAGACAGATCATGGTAGTTGTATTACCTTCGTGGTTTTGGGTTGTTTTTTGGCCGCATTGAGCTTCAGTTTGTATTGTACTCTCTGTATTTTTCTCAGTGAATGTTTTGTTTTACATCATGTATTATTTCTATACTTTGATCTATATGTGCGTGTACATGTTTAAAGGAAAATGACTTCCATTTTTTGAGATATTCCTTTTCGGTGCTGATCGCCAAACCATGGCCTATAGAAGGTAGGATTAGGGTGGGAATGGGTCATGAAAACATTTACTAAACAACATCCTTTAAATTTGATATTTATCTAAAAAATTATTTATTAGAAATTTGAAAATTATATTATTGAAAACCTAAAAAATAATAAGGCTTAATAAAAGAATTCAATTACAAAGGGAAAGAAAAAAATGAATATATTATTTATTTAAACATAACTTTGATTCCATATATAAATAAACTTTTTGGGAAAAAATATGGTTATAGAAGAAAATTGAAAAATAATTCTTGAGTGAAATATTGATCATTGATCACAAGAATGTGAATGATCATGTGAAAGTCCCTCACTAAAAACCCTAAATATGCCTTGTATAAAATGATCATTAATTCCTCGCATATGAATGTATTATGATTTTTTTTGAAAATACATTTCCTAATGTTGAGGAATTATTTTACTATCAAAGTACACATAGAAATGTACTTATTTGATATATTTCTATTTCGGAATGAAAATTTCATCATTTGGATTTACTTCAATAAAGTTTCACTTATCATATTAATCCAAGTAAGGAATATCCAATACGATTTTTTATGTATGATGTACAAAAATTAAAATTTAATAGATCATAATATATATATAATAGTGAAAAGTATTTTATTAAATATCTAAATATTTTCAAAAACTAAATTGGTTACAATAAGATATCCAATATATTACATTAATCTCTTAAACATCAATAGAAACACCTAGCATTCAACATAAAATTTATCTATCATTTCATTTAGGTAAAACCAATTTTATTTTAACTTGAACATCACATAGTCTATCATTATGTGATTAAATTTATCACACTTTGGTTGTGGGTTAAAGCCCCATGGCCTTTCCGTATTTGACGGGTTGTTACACATTATACGAGTTTTAATTTTTTTTAAAAATAATTTCATATAAGTCAAATAATGTTTAAAAAATATTAGGAGTAACCTCAAAAATAACATTATTTATCAAAACACTCTTTATCCAGTTAGGTATTCTATAAAACTTTTATTTTACTAAATAAATCAATTAATATTAATTATATTAACATCAATAATCATAAAAACATGAATGGTTATAAATACATTTAAACATATAAATACATAATTATTCCTTAATTAATAATAATTTTTTAATGTTAGGGAAACATATATCCAAACCAAATGAAAACTCTATAAAAATGTCATTAATGATAGAAAAATCCAATCACTTATAACCTCAATGGGGTGTCGAATTCGTTGAAATTATAATCAAACATAAACCGAGAAACCAATTATGGTATCCATAATTATAGAGTTATTTTTTGATAAATAAATGCATACTTCCAAAAATAGTATAAAAAACATTATAAATTGAAATATTATTATAACCAAACCATAAATGGTAAAAATTATTCTACAATATATTTTTTGAATCCTAATACATTAATACTTCAACCCTTTCACATTAACATAGTTCTAACATGGTCTATTATTTAACCATTAAAATAGGGAATTGACTTAAATTATTCATATGTGAACCCTATTTATGAAATTAAACTATAAATGAATTTCTTGGAATAAGTATATATTTATCCAACCGATTTCTCACATTTCCTTGGAAATAATTTTAAATATTCCCTAATTTTACACACATATAACATTTTATAATTCCTTTTTCACATTATCCAATGTGACACTTTCTACATTTCAAAAATGAATTAAATCTAAACCATTTTCCACCACTGTCTCGATTACTCGAGTTCTTAAAAGATTTCATCTTTCACTTATTTAGTTAGTCTCATAGTCAGCTAAGGTATAATATATTAATCATATATTGGGGAAACTTATTATGAATAATTATGATAAATTTATCTCTTGTTATTATTCCTTTTGGGTGTCCATAATCAAAAAATTTCAATATTATTTAATGATTACATGATTCATTCTGGATCCATTAATTAACTAAATAAAAAAAGAATTGTGTGGGGAATAATATTCATAGTGGAAACCCATTTAATAATTGATAGGATGTCAAAATATTTACAAATTATTTTCAATAGAAGGCACTGTAGGTTTAACCTAGGACATTCATTATCATCATATATTCAATCCCTTATAATGTTTTATAATGTAAATGTGAATTGTCTAAGGCATATCCACTGGGAGTGCCAAACTAAGTTCAAAATAAGGCCCTTGGTCATGAACTAGGTGATCATTAAGTCCAATTTTAATGAATTGTTTTCATATTTATTACCCCTATGTTAAACTATGATATAAATACTCCCACATTATATATCTATACAACATTGTATTTCTAAAAAACCCACATAATATCTTTATCATGAAAGAAATATATTTTTTTCTATACTTATTCTCAATGACAGACACATGGTTTTATTCCCTCATATATATTTTCTTAAATATTGTTCCCAATGTTTTTAATAGACATTCACTTATACCAATATCAATGACTGCGACACTAGTAGCATAGATTATTTAGTGACATTATTAGGTTAGTTATAGATACAATGGATATTTTTAAGGACCAAGTAGTATAACATTTTTTGTAAACTGGATTGAAATTTTAGTCTTTCATTAAATATGAAAATGTAAATTTCAACAAATTGAATGTAAATATTTTATATCCTAGAACTCATTTAAATAATGTTTTTTCATGTCCAGGGGAAAAGAATAAAAATAATGATGATCTCATATGATCATAAAGAGTTATATATAGTAGAAACTAACATGAATGAATAAGGTAGAATCAATATGTCATGTAAAATAAAAAACATACATTCCATTTATTCAATAACATGAATATTTCGAATTGATAAGGTATAATTAATATGGAAAATAAAATAACTGAAAACACATTCAATTTAATCAATAACTTGAGCATTAAATACATCCATGGATATTATCAATTTAATAATATCATAGATAATAATATTTCAATTATTAATTAAATAAATTATTAATATTGGATGTCATGATATTAGGCATTATTATATTAGTACCATTAATAAAATTTACTAAGGTCATATAATCGAATGGTAGGTATGTAAAAAAACCCATTTAATTTTGCTGGAAATCTAATATGACTTATGATAATATTGTTTCATTAAAGGGATATCCATAAATGGGGCCCACCGATATATTCTTGTAAAATTCATTCAACATATATCAAATTATTTACTTAATTCATGAATAATATGCATTATCAATAAACTTTCATATCGAATAACGAATAAAGAATATCAATATTTCACCAATAAATTAGGAAACATTCAGAGTAAAACACATTATGTAGAAATGGTATATGGATTAGTTTATAATCATATCTTTTAAACAAAAAATATGGATATCTAAGTGAAATTAAATTTTTAATGGCCATACAATAGTTAATGTTTCAAGAGAATGTTATTGAATAAAAAATAATCATGAAATTGAGTGTACATATTTTTCCAAGTCAAATTTATTATAATCCATACTATGATTTCATAAAGATTGTGTCATTATAACATACACATTATTGAGTATAAATAAAATAATTTTTTATTTTCAATGATGAATAGAAATACCATAAAACATAATTAAAATCATTTTTAAAGATATAAGCCTTTTCACACTCATAATAAAGTTTAAGAAATAAGGAATTCCATAATATTTGGAAATAAAAATACTTTTAAATGAACTATGTTAGAATTTAATGGGATATTTAATTTAATTATTTGTCACTATGATGGTAATGTTTTATTCATACCGAATATGTTAATACAATGAGTCTTTTATCATTTTTATAAAAAATTAAAAAAGTACCTTGTTTGTAAAATGATATGAGGATTCGTTTTAAAACATTTCATGAAAAAAAAATTGATGGTATCTGTGAATTTATATAATCATAGTAAAAATGTGTTGAAAAATTTTATAGAAAACATGGATTTGAAAGAAAATGGATTTTTGACATAAGAGAGATAAGATGTATGATTTTTTAATGAAACGTTTCTCAATAATTTTAAGTACCTGAGAGATAAAAATAATACAACTAATTAAATATTTAAGGAATAAATATTGTATAATAATATGAAATGGCCTAATTTGAAACTGATTTAATAATTCTCGTCGATGGAAACTCAATCATAAATAATCATGATTAAATTTATATTGAAGCAGAGACATTAAATACTTGGTTTATTTTGAATAATAACCCTCGTGAATGAATTAAAATTAAATGTAAAATTAAATACCATGAATATAAATAGATTCATGATATAATATATAAATGGGTTGTCAAATTCTCCACATAAATTTGAATATTTTTATAATAACAAATATGTCCAAATGGAGTGGAAATTCAGATGAATTACCCATACAATTATGATGTCGTTGAAGTATGGATTAATAAAAGAATTTATTATATGTATCATATTTAAATTATAATTTAACTAGTGTAAATACAATATAAAATAACATAAATACATTAAACACATATTTTTCAAATATAAAATACAGAGAAGAAGTAATATAACCCAATGAAAATAAATTGACTGTTTAAATTATTTACCACTTGGTAAATTTTAATCAATTAAAATTGGATGAAATAATTAAAATTTAAATTTAAAAAACTTTTAAATATTAATTATTCAATCTATTACATGTAATAAATGTTGTGTATATTCTATCTAAAATAATTTAATTTCATAACATTTAAATATTTTTCAATGAAGGTAAATTGGGGCAATATTCATTACCTCATATTTCCTTTTAGTTGATGATGATTAATCATCATGTATAATGTTTTAAATTATTTATCTAATTTTTATCATAAATATATTTATATTTAAAATAGCATATATGATATTATTGTTACATTTTATCAATTTCTGTTAATAATACTTCATTAAAACCATTATTTTGGTTGTTAATTACATCATTTTCTCATGCATGTTTTGTCATGCATTAATCATTTATTTTTCACAGTATATAGATACATCAAATAAATAATGATATAAATGTTTCAAATTTTACATTTATTCATTATATACCTTTTAAAAACCATCTAGAATGTTGGTCATCATGAATTAATCACATTACTTCATGGAGACGGTATGCCATATGTATGTAAAAACGATTATATCCTTCCCTTAATTAGAGAAAGGGAAATTGAGTGTATGATGTATTCATTTTGAAGAATTAATATCATGTCATATTTACCACATATATTCATTATTTACCTCATTATTACTATCCATGTGAGTTGGGGATGGAGAAAAATTTACATCAATTTATAAGGTGGTAGTGCCTCTTACACATGAGCGATTTATGTTCTCCCTATTTTAATTGATAATGTGATGGATAAATGTTATTCCATAAAATAATTAACATATAAGAATATAGTAGAAACTAATTTTATTATATCATATATTTTAGAACTAATTTAAATATGTTTTAAAAAGTAATAAAATGAAAGATATTTTAATGGATATTATATTCTCCCAGAGAAACATCCATTGTATATCTTCTTCAGGATCCTAGGGTTTGTATTTTTGGATAAAAACAAGATCTAGATTTGAGATAATGATTTTTTCGATATATGTTTTATTTCTATTCAATTAATATGTCTTGATATGTGTGATTAAATGCAAGTAGGGAGTTCCATTTTATAATTGAGGAGGAGTGTTAATTTTTTTAATGCCTAAAACTATTCAATAATGGAATGTCACTATCATACAATGTGAATCCAACATTGATATATAATGGATTGGGTGGATTTTAAATTCATGAAAAACTATCACCACATAATAAGATAAAATTTTAACCATTTTATTTCATTATGTTGTAGGTTTACATACTTTTAATGTTTTAGTTTCTGCACAATATTTTGTTTTCATAACCATGGTAATTAATTATTTATACCTATAATAAAATGATACATAATAGTTAATTTGGACCAAATTATTCTATATATGAAATTATATTTATAAAATAAAAATTATGTGTATATATATTATAATTTTAACATTGGCACATGTAACATGTAAAACCTTGTTTTACCCTAAATCACTACAAATAAATTTAGCTATATTTAGTAATATTTATATACAAATAAAATTTTTAACTCAGTATATAATTTTAAATATTATTATTAATATAAAATTACATTTATTTAATCTCATTAAAATAAGTGGTAGAATGAAATTTAAATATAATCCTGCAAATCCAGTTGAAAATTTGGTTTTCATGCAACGCATTTTTCATGAACAAGTTGACAATGAATTAAAAATATGATTAGTGATAATTATTTATAGATTTAAATTAATTTAGTTTGATATAAAATATATTAATTTAATTTTCATGTTACCAGATTAGTACTTATTTAAATTAATTAAATTTTACGATGCATTTAAAAACAGCTTTTAAAGAAAATTCAATTTTAAGCGTAAAAATAATCTTAGACCATAATATGGTAAAATGTTGCTTCAAAATAAATTAATTAGTTTAAATTTAAAAAAATAATACTATTTTCACTTTTAATTAAAATTCAATCCATATTGGGGCCTTTATGTTACTTTATTTAGTGAAATGAAATTTGAGTTTTACATAAAGCAGTATTTTCCCAATTCAGTAAAAAACACACTTTTCAAAAAACAAATATCCATAAGGTAATTTGAATATAATGATTTTAAAATTGGTTTTATTTATCAAATAAAATTTATAAAATTTTATAAATTAATTTTGATTCCCAAAAATAAAATTCAAATTAAATAAATTATGGAAGATAAATGTATTTTGAAGCAGAAAATGACTTTGTTAAACTTTTTAGTGATTAATTAATACTAAATTTTGGATAAATTTAGATTTATTTTGAACTATCTCTCTCTATATCTATATATATTTCACAATTCAGTTAATCTTACTCACATTCATGAATTCAGTAGCTATGTTATAAATGTCATATTTGTATCTTCAGGTCATTTATGATCATTTTTTCTTGTCATATACGCTTTTGAAAACAGTGTTCTTATTTTAAAATATTGGTTTGTTATACACTCGGTAAAATTGATGGGAATTTTATTCATTCTTATGAGGTTTTACATCATTATAATGTTAACGTATTTTTCGAGGCATGCTTTGGGATGTTTTTAAATGCCACCTTTCTACTTTTGGTAACTCCACTTGATACCACTGAGAAATCGGGTAGAGGGTCACAAACTAAGTGTATCTAAAATCTCATTTAAATATATTAGTAAAAATTAAGAATAAATATTATTCCCATATGTGGTTAAATAAATTTTCACATTTTTTTGATCAAATATATTCAGTCACTAGTTATTTGTGGGAATATTTTTGAGTAAAATATTTAATATTTATTTCTTTTCTTATTGAGTAAATATAAAATTTATTTATTTATTATTGAAAAATATAGTTATATATATTTATTAAATAAATAATAATTATTTAAAAACTAATAAATATTGTGGAGAAATGAAATACCACATTTATATGGCCTTATTAGAAATAATATATTAATATTATTCGAATAAATATTAAATAATTTATTCAAGAAATAGTATTTTATTAATTTTATATTTTTTTCAAACTTAATGAATAATAACAATAATAATATTATGATTATTAATAAATATGTTTTTTTCTAGGATTATGAAAATAATAAGTGTTAATGTGTAATTATTTTCTTTCTAGGGATTACACTATTAAAATTCAAATAGTTTATTTACATCTATAACACTAGACATCATTTTGGTTGTTCGAAACAATATCTGATAAATCCTATAAAGACTTATAGATATACTATACAATAATGTTATAAAAAATGGAGGGATATCCTCTTCGTACACACATGTCGATTCTAGAGAGAACAAGGGGATTCGTTCTTTGAAAAGATTCTTCTGGAGATCACGTTCGAATGGTGTAAGCATTAGGATATTTCATGCTAGTAGTCAGATATTATTATGCTGTCACTATGAGGATCATGGAGCATGTGTTGATAAATTCTAGTGCTATCAGAGTGGTCGGATAATAAATATTAATTCTTGTATATATTATCAACTTATTTAGTCATTTTTCATCAATTATTAATTCATGTTTAATAATTATTTAAATATGACTTCTAAGATCTTTTCACATCATGAATTGGGGAATTATTTATTATTTAGATTTGGGATTAATTTTATGGGTTTCGTATGTGTTGGATGGTTCCTAGTGCCTTTAAAGGGGGTTTTGTTTTTTTATGTGAAACATTGACTAGACCACACTATGGTCCTCACTATTTTTAGCCTAGGAATCACTTGTGTAACATGGGAAGGACAAAAGTGCAAGGAATATGGTGTAGTGTTGGTAATGGAATGAGTGGAGTCTCTCCATGTGACACTAATAATTTGGTATTAACCACGTCATGGAACAGGGCATGGTAAGTAAAAAATATATATCATTTATACTCCAACCCATTGTTAGTTAGGGTGTTAGGATCCTAGATGTGTTGTATTCACGACCAACATTGACTAATGGAGCACTCAGAACACTATAGTTTTCTTGGTATTATAATTTTGAAATGTCCAAATCAACTTCATGGTGTTTTGAAGGATATAATGCCTATTAGGACCACTTTCTATGAATTTTATTATCTATCAATGCTCAAAATTTTCATGGAAGTTTTGTTGAAGTATCCAAGAGTGATATCAATAAAAATATGTATGATGAGTTGTAATAATGAAGTTACATTATTTTTTTTGAAGAATCTAATCCCATTGTAGATGAAAAGAATCTCCAAAGTAATTATATCTAGTAAGAAGGTAAATATTTTTCTTGGATTTAGAATATATATAATATATTCATTAATTTATGATGAAATGTTTTTTTGTAAATTTAATTGACATAATATGATTGGTGATATGGTCTTAATGTATTATACAATCTTCCATGATTATTAGCGAAATGAAATCATGGGGGTGATTAGATCGGAGATAGGGAATAGATTTTTCCACATTCATATTATATAATGTACAAAAAAGAGAGAAATATGGGGTAAATGTATATATGTTATTGGATAAAGGATGGATAAAAATATTTTAAGGATTTAATTAATTGATGCCTCAAATAAAGATGGTCAGACTGACGTGACTGGATAAAATCTATTGGGTTAATTTTTATGGATGAATAAAATAGGCGACGATATAATATTATTCAATTTAATAGACATCATAAAAAATTAATAATGGTTATTGATGAGGATATTTTGATCGCATGAAGTTATATCAGATAGGGAGAAGAATAATGTCATCCAAATGTATTTTGTGAAGTCATTGTATAGGTAGATTCGAATAATTTAACAGAGGTTTCAAAGTAAGTTCATTGATTAGATATTTCCATGTTGATTCCACTAGGATAAGATGCTCAATGTCATTATATATAGTATTATAGAGTTCATGAGACAAAGAAACTCAATGCCAAAGTGTTATAAATTCATCTGGTGGAGTATTATGACAACAATTAGACAGAGAAACCCAAATTTATTAGATATAGGTATTCACACATATACCTCAAAAAGTGTTCTTTGTATATGGAATTCAAGATGAAGAATTTTTTTGAGTCAATCTGATGGAGTGAGACTGTGAAATTGAGGTTCATTAATGAATTACCACACATAGAGATGTGGTTCCTCTCTCTAGATGGAGTATCACTTGATATATATGATCCTATAATGTTTTATTAGATGATGTTTTTAGGATATTATCAATGATTATGTAATGTTACATATTAAGATGATGTTGAGAAATAATTTAATTGTTCATAAATAAAGCTATAATTTAAAGTAGTTTTTATGAAATCTCTGATGCAAATATATATTTTATTTCTTATGAATATCAGTAAATTTATTTTATGCAGAGGTTTAAACGTGATAATATGAAAATATATAGATAGAGAGGTTTACATTTTGAGTGGGAACATTAAATATTTTGGTTACACACTACGTTTTTTTTTGAGAAATGATTTAGATATATATAAGGGATCAGGTGTGTGGATATAATGTGAATTATTAAACAAATGATGTTATGAATGAATTTAAAGAGAGGTATTTTTAACAATACATCAAATGAATAAGTGTCACATAGAGGAAACAAGGTATAGGGTATCACGTGGAAGTTACCAGATAGAGTGCATGTAACAAAATATACTTGACAGTATTGTATCAGATAGTGGAGACTAGTTAGAGTGTATAAAGTGTTGTATATCATAATGAGTATATCAGATAGAGGATCATAAGACGAAATGATAGGTGATGTATCATAAAAATAAAGTTACTATATGGATATGTATTGAATTAATAAACATTAAATGATGTAGAATTTGGTGGAAATTAACTAGACATAGGTGCCAAATTTTGAAGAACTAGTGTATGTTTTTTTCACTGAACAATAAGAGAAAAAAATCATAGGGTAAATAAATCTAGTGAAATTAATAGGATCTAATTAAATAGATGAATAAATTTATATTATAGTTATTTAAATATGTCTAATAACAAAATATGATTAAGAGGAAAAAAGAAATACAGTGTAAGATATTTCAGCGCAATAAGTAAAATAAGAATAAGAAGAATGTTTTGTATATATTATTTAAACAATAATAAGAAAAATAATCATTGCACTAGTTCTAGAAACAAATACATTCCAGTATATTGTTGTAAAAATGAATACTTCTGTGTGATTTATGTTTTATATAAGATAAGAATAAGAAAAGTTTCGTACATACTATTATGAATGTAAGAGTATATGTGGAATAAAAAAGAAGTTCGGGGACTTCATTGGAGTTTTAAATAATCTAATAATGTTTAATACTATCTTCACATCATGTATAAAGACCTATAATGGAGATAAAATTGTATAAGGAAACAAACCTTCTAAGAAATTATGATTATTTATCCCTATTAAAGGGATTAAATAGTATTAATTGGACTCAAAATCTCCAAACACTCATTTAACCCCCCCCCCTTGCATTTAGTATATCGAGAATTATTCTCAATAATCTGAATCAAAGGGAGGTTCACCTCTTAAATATTTTCTAATTTAAAGTTATTCTATCAGAAATAATTTATTTTCATTTTTATTTCATAACAAAGTGAAGTTATAGTGAAGAGTTTTTCATATTATATCAAAATTATACTTTTACCAAGAAAATGGTGAATATGAGAAATAAATAAAGAATAAACATGAAAAATATGTACTTATTGGGTCAAGAGGAAGAAGAATAATTATTTTAACCCTACCATTGTAAAATAGAAGAATGGTTTTTCTTAGAATGAAAAGAATATAAGATTCATATTATTACTCAGGAAAATTTAAACAATCCTATCATAAGTAAATAAAATATGGTTGGTGTTCAAGAGGTATGGGAAAAATCATTCTCAAACTATCCTCTATAAGAAGAATCTAGCATTAGTGGTGACGATGATCAATCTACATGTTCGCAATAAATATCAGTTATTATAATAAAATATATTCTATATTTCATTCCAATATAAATAGTGTATCTTGTGTGTGGAGTTTTTGAAATCATATATGAAAAGATAAACCCTATTTAATTAGAGGAAACCAAAATTGTGAAGGTTTTACATGAATATATTCTTAAATACATAATAATTTCTGAGAAAGTTAGAGCCTTTTACATGAGAAATATATTTATTGAATGTTTTTTTAATTACGGAAAAATGTGCAAAATAATTTGATGAGAATGATAGATGGAAGAATATTATTGATGATAATATCCATTCACATGAAGAAATGATGAAAAGAAACATTGATTTCAAGGATTTATTTTTGGATGTGAGCTCCATGAAAATTATGGATCATGAATCATGGGTAAAAAAAGTTTAATATTCATGATGAAAAGGATGATATAATGAATAAATATTTTTTATAAATTTGTTTGTGATTTAATATTAGAATAACACTCTAAATATGATATTTCAAGAATTATAAGTCAAATTGTTCAATATTGAGAAGACACAAATTATGTTTTTATAACATAATAAGAATTTTGTTTCTACTGCACAATGGACAACAATTGATTCTAATGTAAAACGCCTTAAATATATGAAAATAATAATATATCATTGTTTTATGATCTATCTCATGAAACTATGTATTATGAGGTACCATCCATACCTTTTTATAATTTTTTATATAATTTTTTTTCATGAATAATGTGTGAAAAATAAATAAAATTCAGATGTGTGGATAAAGAAAAGTAGATAAGATATAACCAATATACCTGTATTAGATAATAAAAGTAGTATTGATGATCATTCCACAAAAAATCCCAAGTTGTTTTGATGAACACAAAAAACTAACATATTCATTTTTCATGAAATTCTATATATCACATTTATTATATATAAGATATTATTTTTTAGGAAAATTTTAGTGTAGCAATAAAGTCATACATTTAGAATTGGAATGTTGGAATAATTCATTAAATGTTAAATAACAATAGAATCGCATATAAAGGTGGAGAATGATATAAATGATGATATAAAATCTATAGAGTATGAAAAAATTATATACATCAACCATATTTAGAATGATTGAAAATATTTTTGATGAATACAATAATAATGGTTACAAGATTTTTACATTAACATATTGACATGTTTAAAATGGTAATGAGAAAATAATAAGACATAAGTTTCTAAAGAAATAAATATAATCATATTTAAGAAAGGTAAAATACAGATCTCAAATATCAAATTATAATTCCCTCAACATGGTATTAACGAAGATATGTATAATATCCATAGATAATAAGTTTAATACAGTTCAGATGCAAAGCAATACCAAGAAGTACCAATGGTTATTATCATCTAAAAGGTTAGTAAAGATGATGTTACAAAAAATAAGCCATGTATACCACCATTAATAACTCCCAATATATTTAATAATATATATTTTTTAAAAATTTCAATGAAATTTAGAGATAGAATGAAAAATGAAAGAGTTATAATAAAATCAAAGTAAAAAATGTAAATTAAAATATTCCACCTGAAGAAGTAAAGTTTCATGAGAATGTGACAATAAATTAAAACCCATATTTTATGTAAGTTATATGTGTGTGGTGCAACATGAATGGACATGATCATTGATATTTCTCTATAGTAGTTGTAGCATAAGATGAGTTCTTAAAAAAGATGATTGTTGAACAAGGTGGAAAAATTTCATTGAAGGCTCTTGAGAAGCAAAAATTCACCTGAAATGAAATTGATGAAGTGATAAGATCCATTCCACCTAAATAAAAAATATAATATCACTTGTGAAAAATGAAGAATAAATAAAATGGAAAAACTTGGTTGAGAGAATCATGTCCACCTAGTGTTTATATTAAAAGTCATGTAGAATCCCCCTTATTACTCCGACCATTATGTACTAAATTGGTTCTTATAATATAGGTCATTAATGGTGAAGCATGATCTCAGGGCGAGAATCAAATATAGAGATTTGGATTCCACTTATAGATAGTCTAGATGAGGTTAACATATTGGAATCAATCTAATAGTTTTATAATAAAAATATAATGTTTTTATAATCTTTTATGAAGTGTACGTTGTTGTTATTAAAAAATGATATAAATGTAATGAACATATAGTAATTGTTTGATGTTAAATTTATTTAAAAATTAATATATTACAGGAGATCATCTATGGTGATGTTTTAGAACTAGTCAAAATTGGACAACCACAAGTTAAAAATAGAGTCTGGTGTAATACCAATATGGATATCGTGAAACATATATATTGATGCAATTTGTCGCTATGAAGATCATTTTAGATGTCTATTTTTGGGAGAGACAAGTGGAGTATATTGAAGAAGAATCCAAAATAATGATATCATACAAATATGACTATTAAAATAAGTGACTGAAGTCCATGTCACTAAATAGGTGTGATATCTATATCTCTCATCCTTGGTAACTAAAAATAAAAATAATAAAGATAAGGGTGATAAATTAAATTTATCATTTAAATAAGAAATGTGGAAGAACATAAGTGTATCAAGGATGTTTATCCTACGAATTAGTAGATGAATTGTAACATCTCATACTCAAGAAGCCTAGAGTCTATAGTTATAATACATTATCATTATTAAATATAAGAATTCCCAAAGCATCTATCACATTAGTAGTCTTTAAATAATATACATATACAGATATTAAATTTGAAAACATATTATACAATATTATCATATTGTTGTAACATAACTACACATTCCATCATATACATGAAAATGACATATAGTTATCTTTACACCTTCATGAGGAAAGGAAAAAAATATGGGTGATCTCAGATTCTCAGTAATGAGTAGCGTACATCAGATGTTATCATAAAATAGTCATGAAATAAGTTATATAGAATGAATAAATATTCAATATGGAAATTTGGTTAACTAAAATTTAGGGTATTCTATTTCCATGATGAAAATAAAAAAAATGGATAATAATAATAATTGATCTCATTATGTTGGAATGAATAATATAAGGTATAAAAATATTATCCAGACCCTTTCCCAAGACAAAATCCTATTATATGATTAGTTATACACTAAAACCTAACCTAGTTTATCTCATGAGACCGTTAAATGCATCGAGGGACTATATAATTCTGCGAACCACTCACCACCTTATTAATTATAATGCATTCACAATAACATTCAAAAAGACATTAAATACTATTCCACAAGGAAAGTATTAGAAAATTAAAACATAGATATCCATAATATATAAAATATTTAAATCAAAAAAATCCCCATTAAATAAAGTATTGTGGATGTATTAGAGAATACATATAATCAATATAGAAACCATAGGGAATCATTAGTGTAATAAGAAGTAATCTTATCAAATAAATATATTATAAAGGGTAATTTCAATGTGCTAGGTTTTCCATAGAATATAATCATTGGGTTTAATAAATGGAATTAGAAGGATACAAAGTAAATGTTTGGAATGATCATCATTGTGGTATATAAATAGCATGTGATTATTCTAAAAAATATATCCATGGAGCTTGAATACATGTGTTCATTTTATGGACAATTAATTAAGAATAAGAGTTTCTTGTATCTATATAGTGAGGTATTTTCTAGGAAAATACCAGAAAAATTTAGTTTTTCAATACTCATGATGGTTTCTCCACCCTAGAAAAAATTGAGTTTTTGAATGGTTTTTATGACTATTTAATAAATAAGATTTGTGGTAGGGATAAAATATATAATTGTATGTCCCTTATGGTTAATGAATAATATGGTAAAAATTATTCCATGTAAATGAATAAACCATGAAAAAGTATATAGTTATATAATATAAAATGAGTCAAAACCAATGAAAATTGAGATGGAAAACCCCCAGTAATATATTGTCAAACAATTCAATAGGAAACTTTAAAAAATATAAGGACTCTAATTGATCATAAAATAAATTCCATAAAAGTGTTTTCATTATATAAAATTTCAAATTGGCAGTATATACACCGCATTAATAAAATTATGTGCATAATACCATATATATATCACATAAAAGAATTTGAAATCGAAACCCTTCCATATTTACACGAATTCAATTAAAATTCTTTTAAAAACATTGTCAAAAAAAAAAATTTCTTAATAAATTTATTAATTATATTAATTGTATCCATTTTCATTCACACTCTTCATAAATAGTCATTCATGAAGGAATTCCTCCGGTTTTCTACATCAGGTGTTTATAGTTTTTCTCATTTTTACTAGTTTTATAATAATGGTTATCATATGAATTATTATTAAAATTTTAATCATTAATATTTTATAAATGTTACTTTTATTAATGATTGGTAAATTTTTGACATTTTAAATTCAAATAATGAGGTTTTTTGTCTTTGTGAGTGAAAATGAAATCAATAACTTACATGTTTTAGAAATTCATAATGATCAAAGTGTATTTTATTAGTGAAGTCATTAAATATTAACATAAATACACAAAATAAATACTAAATGATTATTTAAACATTTAAATTATACAATACTATAAATCATGTTCCCATCATCATGTAGGATTCAAATTAATAATATTGTTTTTCTTGTTGTTTTAACCAACCCAAACATGAACATAGCCTAATTTAATGAATGATAATGAAGTGGTTTTATTTTAATGTATTTATTAAAAAAAATAATGATATCATTTAATTTTTATTATTGTTATATATCATAATTATAAATTACTGATAAAAAAAGGTAATGAATTTGAAAATATTACATAATAAAATTTAATATTTTCCGCTTAACTAATTTTTCTAAATAATTTAATTAATGATGAATTTTTATTGATAATATCATTAATAGGTTCTCCCTTTTATAAAAAAGGAATCCTTATGAAATCAAAAACGTAATATTACATATTTAAAAAAATTCTTGGAACTATCAATGATGGGTGGTGATGAAAATCAAATATTGATGCTTGTGGTGGCAGTAGTCCACACACACGCATAGATGATGGTATTATTTTTTTAATGGATTTGATATATGTATATAGAATGATATACCTTTAATAAGATAGAATTACAAAATATAAATGTTAATAATATCATTATATTATAATATACATAATGAATTTTAATGAATATAATGAAGAATAAAATCTATGTATTTCATTATACTTATGCCTAATACAAGAATTTTCAATTGAATTATCAATTGAAAATATGTCCTTACGATAACTAATGGTGAAAAATAGTTTTTTAATGTGGGAGGGGGTTTTATAAGTATTATATTGGAATATGTTCAATAGGAAATTTTTTATATTAGTCAGGAGAAAGGGAGTTTTGGGAGTAACCATTACATTTTTAATATTTTCATATTTTCATAATACTATTCAATGTTAAATAGAAAAAATTAAAAACATGGAGTGTAAAGCAAGTGTGGGGAACAAACTACTCAATTAATTTCTTTTGAGATAAATTTGATTATTTAAGGGTCTTTTTTTAACTTTTATCTTTTACCCTAATTTAATTTTACCTTGGTAATTAACATCTAATCGTCATAATTCATTTTATTAAAAAAATGTATGTTTGGAAATGTTATCTAATTTTATACTAACAAAATGAAATTTTAATGTCAGTTTATCAAATAATTTTTATTAAGGTTTTAAATTATAGTTGAAAAATATACACAATAAATTGTGTAAATACAAATTTTGAAAAATTATATTCATAATATTCAAAATTATATTTAAGATAAAATTTTAATATATTTTTATTTAATGAAATATATTGATTAATAAATATAATAATATATGGTATGAGGGATAAACATAATCCAACATATAATCTCTCATGAAAATAATTGATTCAATGAAAACAAAAAAAATCTTTTTTTATTAAATTAAAATATTAATTTAATAAAAAATGTTATGCATTGGATTTAAAAGTCCAATGAAAATTTTAAAATATATATTTTTATTCATTAAATGTATATTTGATTTATTAAAATGGGTTTTAAACTTCTTGTTCATTTTTATATAACTATAATGTTAATCATATTAAAAATTTCATGAAAACCATAAATTTTGACTAAAAAACATTCACAAGAAGATTAAAATTTCATACAGACCAAATTTTGATATAATAAATGAAAAATTGATGATAAATTATTAAATTCTAAATTCCAAAATTTATATTTTAAAATAACTTCATAGATAAATAATATTTTGATTGTGAATTGGGAAACACTTCCAGGAATTGGCATTTACCTTCAACAGTTTCTTATTGGGTATTAAAATATCTCTCATAATAAAAATTTCCCTGGAAATTAGGTTATATTTATTTTGTTGAAAAAAATTAGATATTAATTCCTCATATTCTCTTTAAGATCAATGTTTTACTCATCTAGTTTATGATTTCTCAAAATTTATTTCAGCTATAAAGTTATATAATCATTCAATACATGCTCTCTAGTATCAAGGATCTTGATAGAAACATCATTATAATAGAAGTTTGGCTCCAAATCTATCCCCTCAGATAGAGCAGATGCATTGGATATGAAATGTATGTATTCTTTAATGAAAATGGATAACATTATTTACATTATAATGTTTGGGTGGTTGTCTCAATTGGTAAACTAAATCGTTAATTCATTAAATTACATAAAAGGCCCAATATACCAAGTGTAAATACCCAAACCCTAGTAGCTAGAGTCGGTGCCTTACATTATTACATTGGTATAATAAACATGGAATTTTCATCCTAAAGGCCGAAATAGTATAGTAAATTTGCAAAATTAGATACATACATATGTCTTACATTAGAACATGGAATGAAATAAACACAGAAACTCTATTTGAAACACCATAAACTCCTAGATTATCATTCCATGTCATTAATAATATACATATTCACATTGTGGGGAAAATAAATCATAATAAATGGGTGTGCTCAATTTATATATAAGGTTATGAAATATGGAAGAATATATCATAATAATAAACAATAACTATAGGTGAACAACTAATCCACATTACATTAAAACATAATCATGATAATAATATTAAAGAAATAAGTGTTGAATAAATAATTCCATATAAATAATAAAATGAGAATGAAACATAACCATGGAAATTATACTAGTCAAATAATCACTAAGAGTATCAATTACTCATATCATAATGAGTGAAAACATAATTATGAACATTTGAACCATGCCATCAAGGCCTCATCTAAGACAACTGAAAAAATGGTTATATTCTTGACCAAATCAATATTCGTAAATAAATGGGAAGGGCTTTGGCCAGTTTCATATCTATTTTGAATCATGAGTCCTACTGACATACCGAGTGTCTATAACTGGACCCAACGATAAATTACTATGTCCAATGAATTATTCATATTAATTAGGTGAAATATATACATTTTATGCAAATGAAATGTAAATAACATCCCAAATCAATAAAAATAATCACTCACCATTCTGAGTAACAAGATGAATGTAATCAAAATAGCACATCCTAAGTCATAAAAATCCTAAAAAATATGTTATATAAAAAAATAAAAATCCAAATTAAGAATAATATTTAATTTTTTGTGTTTAAATATATGAAAATACTCTAATAAAATAATAAAATAATTATTTATAAAAGAACATTGTTTATTTTGAAAAGAAGAGTAATTTTGGGAAAAATTAGTATTTATCATAAAATAAGATTGTTAATATATAAATCTCATAAAAGAAAATGGAAGAAAAATTAATGTGTTTTAAGGAAAAAAATTTCCTGTTTAGTTGATAACATGTAAAAATAATCATTTGAAATGTGGCACTTTTGTGGGGTTGAAGATAAAATATTGGTGTCTTTAAATTGGGGGAAGAAATAATTGTTTGTATATGTCTGGAAATGAACAAAGATAGTTTTATGAGAAAAATATAAATTTTAGAAAAATAATTATTTATTTTAAGATATTATTAATTTTTCTTAAATATGAGTATGAAATTTGGAAATTCCCTTTAATTAGGTTTTCTTCTCTAGTGGAATTTAGAAGGTAACAAAAAAACATGTATTTCCCAATAAAATAAAGATGAAATTAATGGATACATGAGTTTGGAAAATATACGCATAATTTAGATAAATCATACTCAAAATATAAGAATTACATTCAGGTAAAGAGGGATAAAGTGTAACCCAAATTAAAAATGGAGGATTGAGAATAAATCATCAACTTATGTCTAAATGTTTCATAAATGTCTAAATAACCACATAGATTATGAAAATAAATTAATTAATAAATTTATTCAGGACCTATTATACATGTATATAATTTCATAAAATTTAATTAAGTTCATTTATTGCCAATTTTTTGAGTTATAAGGCAAAATGTTATCATTTATAATATTTTATTTCCTTGGTTTTCATGATCAGTTTACTTTTATACATGTAGGAAAAAATCATATAAAATGATAATAGTTGTCCATATTTGAAATAATATGTTATTAATGAATTTAAATAACGATAACTGGTTTTTTATATTATTTTTTAGAAGTTATGGTGTTTCATTAGATAAGACGTTAATGATAACAATTTAGAAAATTCGGGCATTTTTTGATCATCACGAACTAGTTTTGTTTTATTAATTGATATCATGTATCTATACTAGTTATATAACATTATATAACTTATTATATGTATTATAAATCCCAGTTTATTCATTTTAAATATTTTATGACCATCATTCATATAGAAAATTGAAAATTACAACACATCATTCATAATGGCGGTAAATTGGCACATCACATACAATATTTTTATTTATATAATAAAAAAGAGATGAAAAGTGTTTGATGATATATTTTCAATTAAAATAATAATCATATATTATATATATGAAACTAGTGTTATCATGCACTTTTTTATATAATATTTTAGGGAAACCCAATTAAATAAATGAAATTGAAAAAAAATGAAAGAGGTGGGGTACAAATTTTTCCTCTCGAATTCTTCTCCATTAGAAAATCATTAAGGAACTTGGGGTGTGGTATTATATTGATAATTAAGGATCATAGACTTGGGGGAGATACTTGGGAAGTGTATTGGGTAGAAATTGTACAATATTTATGGCTTATGAGGTGTTAGGGGAAGTGGTGGAGAGGGGTAGCATTTTTAGTGGTGGAGAGGGGTGTTTTGTTTGAATATTTTATACATTTTTATTATTATTCTGGGTTAGGACTATTAATATTTTCATAATAATAACTAAATATATTATAATAATGAAGGCTTATTTGATATTATGGCCTTACATAATCCATTAAAAATCTATGACTCAATAATTCATGTATTAAGTTTATACGATAAATTATCATATTTCAGTATTCAAATAAATTCAACTATTTTAGAAAAATCCAAAAACATCAACATGGCCATTTTTTTATATATAAAATTCAAAAAATAACTCATCATTTTGAATATAATTTTTCATGTATGATATATTTAATTTTAAAATAAAATCATCATTTACTCAATAAATACAAATTTTAAAATTTTTCATGATTTCGAAACATCTTGATATATTAATTAAGGTATTATAAAATTATCTTATAATAAGAAGAAAAATAAAATAAAATTATGATTCTATTTTATTAAAAAAAATT
The DNA here is from genome assembly GCA_963277665.1 of Viscum album. Lineage (NCBI taxonomy): Eukaryota > Viridiplantae > Streptophyta > Magnoliopsida > Santalales > Viscaceae > Viscum > Viscum album. The sequence continues at coordinate 1,585,108,233 of OY728128.1, read as the reverse complement.
CATTTTTATTCATTATAAATATTAAAATATTTTATATAATTTTTTTTTAGAAATACAAATAATTAATTTATCATTTTTATAATATTTGTCTACTTATAATATGATAAATTATATCATATTTTCATTTATATGATTGTGAAATTTTATTTATACTTTCATAGGCGATGTTACTATTCTATTGGTTATATAACTATTCATAATTATAAAATCGCTATTCCAACTTTCATATTTAATAGTATATTACAGTTTTAAACATGGTGCTGCATGAAACACAAACTATCGAAGACAATAAATTTTAGGATACATACCAAAAAACTATAGGGTGTTACACCTAGTACATAACATCCCCATTTTACCAAATATCACAACTCCCCTATATGGTTTATTCATAAATTGTACATTATTTTTAACTTCAAATCCTATGTATATCCATTGATTATCAGTATAGCTCTTTTGTATACATTGGGATGGTTTAATATGATCGTGAATATGTTATACATTAATAGTCATCTCCTCTAGAATCCCTGGGCCAACTAGTTTTCATTCTCTATCATCTTTCCATCAGGTTGGAGTATAATAATCCTTTCTATAAAATGATTCTTATGATTCCATCTGGATTCATGAATGAAAGCCATTATAGAATAAAATATAAAATAAAGATATATCAGGAAGGCTCAGATCAAACAGAAGTCTGATCTCCCAAATTTTTATTAGAAAAAAAGTAATGTTCAAAGCAATGAAAAGAAAGGTGACTACATCACATCGAACCCATTCCCATCTCCATACCCATAATCAGGTCCATCGTAAGCTTGTGCAGCTGATTCCCATTCAAAGGACTCCTATCTATTGAAAAGTTCAAGGTACTGGTTCATGTGGACAAGTTTTTCTTTGGTGAGAGGATCCTTGAAAGTCCTCCTTTCTCCATTACCTTTTGCCAAATCAGGTCTCTCTCCACCACCCTTCTTTTAGGCAGACCTAGTCGCCATTGGTTTGGGGAGATCTGAATAGTCCTTTCCTAGCCTTCTCCTTCCTTGTGTTTTCTCGCTCATCTCCTTGCCCATTATCTCTTTACTCCCATTCTTCACAATGTCACTATAGGATGATCTGTTGTTGCCACATTCATTCTCATTATCAGAGTTATCTTCCCATTTCTTATGTTGAAACACAGGGGGAGAGGTAGATTTAATTTTCTTCGTGTTCATCCATACACTTCTCGGTTAGATTTCCTTGCATGGATCATAATCATTTGGGCTATTCCTTCCAAAAAGAGGACTGGCCATCCTCGCCACACATTGTTGTCCAGCATCATGGCCATCTATCACTAAGCCAGTATTGAGGGTGCTTTCATGAATTACAAAGCAAAGAGCCCTCCCCTCATCCATCCCTTCATTTTCCATTATCTCAACATCTACAAGAGCTGCAAAACGATTTGATGAACAAGTTATCAAGTCATTAGAGCTTACCCTCTCTTATTTATATGAAAAGTGAATAATTTGTTGGATGAATGATGATAACAAATATATTATTATTCATCCTTGGATAATTTATGATTCTCATATTCAATTCCATTTTAACATTTTCCCACATCTATATATATTTATAGGTAAAGGTTTCATGACTCCATTAGTATATTGACTTTCAACCATTACCTATTTTCATAATATGCATTTGGGTATATTTTCTACAATTTATTAGTTCATACCATCCCAATATGAATTTTCTCTTGAATAAATATAAATCATTGTGATACTAAGGAATATTTTGAGTTTTCATATATATATATATATATATGCTTCATCAAACAATTCCATTTTCTATTATTTCATATATGGAAGACATAAACTCTTTCCAAAATTCAACACTTTTTCTTGGTATAGAAATTATTAAAAAATTTAATTAGTTACTACTATAATATTAAGTTATAACTAATCTTCATCCAATTGGGAATTATCTATCATGTCTAGTAAGTATAGATTATAATTTTTTTTTCAAAAGGAATGATAGACCCCTTTTCCTAAAAAAACACCTTCATCTTTACTGTATCTCTATATATAGGGTACTTGTTAATAAAAAACATCTTCATAAATTCCTGGTAACTCCTAATAAATGAACAATACAACATGTTTTCCTTCCCATTATGGTTGTGTATCGGGAAATAATAGTCCATTAGTAGTTCTAGGAATCTTTTTTCCCTCATGTTAATATCTTTCTAAGAAAAGATATTCTTAAAACCCTTGTGATTTGTATATATATATAATATCTGTCATTGTAAAGGTAGTGTCTCTAAATTTTCATAGTAAATATTAAGGTTTTCATCTTAATGGAATTAGTTTCAGAGTTCTATTCATACATTTTATACATCATTTTTACATAGGAAATCACCTTGTTATTCTATATAAGGGCATAACCAAGTTATTTTTTCGATGTATCAAAATATATAAAAAATAATTCTTTATAAGATAAAAACGTTAATTCCGGTGACTTAATTAGCCTCCACATAATCTATTCAAAATATTCCTCAATCTCCATTGACCATGTGAATTTCACCTCTTTACATTTTAAATTGGTTATCGAGTTGGCCTACTAAGAAAAATCATGAATAAACTCTTGAAAACGACATATTAAACCTAGGATGATTTATATATTAGTTGAGTTTTTCATTGTATTCTAATATTTTAGTAAATTTTTTTGTATCAATGGATATATAATCCTAGGAGAAAATATTTCCTAGAAAATAAAACCATTGATTTAAAATTCGAAATTACTATATTTACAATAAAAAAAATTTTAGGGCCTTAAGAATTATTTACAGATGACTCTCATGCTCTTAAATTCTCAAAAAGCATATCAAGGATTCATCAATAGAAACCCCCATTAATTTGTAAATACAATCCTGGAATAATCTATTCATCATATCTATAATAATGGAAGGATTATTAGTCGATCTAAGATGAAATACCATAAACTAATAATGTCAATAACTTGTTCATAATGTCATATATGCAATAGAATCATTTATAACCCATAATTATAGTTAACTAGAGTGAAGAAAAATATTTGAAAATTTATTGGATCCATGAATTTCATAAATTATGTTGTCAATGTGTGTTAAATGATTCCTTTTCTTTATAGTAATAGAATTGATATCCATATAATCGATTCATTTTCTCATAGATCAATCAAAATTTTTCAATAATGGAATTATGGATCCCCGTGTTAAAAAAATATGACGTTTAAATGCATTATAACACTATATGAGGAGTTTCTCACCAACTCCACAAACTGCATTGGTGGAATTATTTTCAGAGTTTTAGATATTGGACTTCACATTAAGAATAAATTCAATAGAGAACTCAACTTCACACTCATGTGGATGACTAGATAATTATTATATAAAAAATAGAGTTGAATTTTTTATTCTATCAGTACAGATTTATTGTTATAATATATTTGTTATCCATAGCTAATTATTGTAATTCATCTCCTATTTTTAGTTATCAATCACCATTGGTTTGTATCACCCTTAAGATGATAGACCTATATGTTGACTTTTTCATTTTTAGTACTTCACAAAGAAAGAAATATCTTCTTTATGTACATGATACACTTCTCTATTACTAATGGATTAGTAGTTCCATTAAATAATGGATATTTTTGTCACATGAAGTAGTCCAAAATAGTTACACCAAATTGTGGATCAACAGGTTTCTCAATGAGAATGAGATTTTTTGTCACATATTTGGTAAATTTAAAAAATATAGCTATGATCAAATTAGCCTTTAACCAATGATTCATTTTATCACTCAAGGAAAACATCCCTATATTGAATATGAGTGTTGGTGTCCTTTATTTTCATCAAGTTAGTCACTATCCCTATACGAATTTTTATTTATAATTAACACAAGATATTGAATGGTAAAATACAATTTATATTCTATTTACTAGAGATTTACCTTGAAATTTGGAATTTATTTCTCAGTATTTTTTTCTATTTAATAAGGATACTTTAAATTAGCTCTCCATGGTTCCTAATAAACATAATCTAATATAAAAAACAACCCAGACTCCGAAAACCTAGAGTTGGAAGTTATATTACATTATTGGTATAGAATATAAGTGGTTCTGAAGTATCCAATAGTTTAGTAGTATGGGAAGTCAAGATATATGTATACACTATATTTTAAATTAGAATATATAGATTAATCATGATATGATTACATAATTTCACCTTCCATCTCATCACTAAAAATTAAAAATGATTCTCCTCTAGGATTTATTGGGAGGGGAAATGAAATAATGCAGACCTCGTATGATTAGTATGGAGTATCATATTGAGAAATATATCATAACATAACATATAATAAGTGACATGTAATGTTTAAAAAAAATATGTATCCAAAATCAAATAAAAATGGTGGAATTATATATCCATGACAATAAATTAAATCATGGATAATAATAATCATTGATTGTATACTAGGGGAAATTATAATGTTGTACACATAACATATTTTTAATGTCTTTTTCTAAGAAACTATCTTATTTTAAGAAGAATTATACACCAAAACACAATGTTCTTTATCTCACGAGACCTTTTTATTCATCAAGGGGCTATACAAATCTATCACCCACCAATCACCTTATTTAGTATAATGAAATCTCAATAAGAGTCAAAAAGACTTTATATAAAATTCCCTAATGAACCACCATATGAATAAAAACATGGATATCAATATGATGATAAATATAGGAATAAAATAATTCCCAATTTAAAATAAAAATGAAGATGTCTGTAAGATTACACGTTAATCAACATATAATCCATGGGGTTTGGTAAAAGTAATAGGAAGTTCTCTTATCAAAGAAAAGTATATGTAAGGTTAATTTTCATGAATTTTTTTATACAATGATGATATTTATTTGATTAATTTATTTGAATTTATAGGATAGTGTGTAAATTGTGGGAATAATACTTCAACCTGGTTTATATTGGGTATGTGACTATGGAAAAGCTTATTTTGCGAGGGGATCTAGTCACATGTGTTTTCTTGGGCCCATTCATCATGCATCAGAGTGGTGATTGAGATAATTCTCAACAAACCCATTTCATGTTTACTACTCAAAGGTTCATCTATTTCATAGTTTTATCCAATTCCCATCTTCAAAATAAGGATGCATTTTCTATTAAAATACACAATTTTACATTACCATAACATAGGATTGTTTTTTAACCATGGAACAATTATGTTTTATATCAGTTTTCTAAATATTAAATAAAAATTAAATTAGATGGGGATAACTATATAGACTTGTGAATACCATAAAATTCAGTAGTAATATGGTATGAAATCTTCCATGTAAAGTCATGAGAAAAAATAGCGCTAAATATAAAATGTTTCCAAAAAAATAACACTTCAGATAGAGAAACATAAATTATGGCTTAGGCAATAATTTAATCAAAACCTATTAAAATGTAGGGATTAAAATTTCTATTAAAATACCAAACTTTATTTCATGATATAACATCTCAAATAAATATTATTTCAACTACATATACGAAATTAGGTTTATAATACCAAACATGTCTGAAAGAGAGAAATTTGAGACAAAGACCATTACATCTAATGATAAATTCCACTAACGTACATTAAACACCAATATAACAAACATATATATCTTGATTTCTTAATTAAATACCTTAGTCATATCCATTTTGTTTTACACTCTTATTATATAGTAATTATCTTTAAGAAATCATCAAACATTCTATATCTTGTGTATGTAGTTTTGATTGTCTATACCCATTTTATAATAGTAGTTTTAGTAATCATTTTATTTCTAAATATCCTCATTACTAGGTCATTAAAGTTTATATTTGGGATTATTTATAATTATATATGATATTTTGGATTCCTTTCACCTGTTCTTCAGTGTTTATCCTTGAAGTTGAAATCGATAATAATCATGTTTTAGTTATTCTTTGTTTTTGAAGTGTGTTACATTAATTGATGAATTTAATATTGATATAACATCTTGAGAATATAAAAAATTTATTTTTTACACATTTTAATAATTATGTTCTCATATTCATTCTGGATATAAATTTGTATTATTGTAAAATTAGGTGGTCAAACCAACCCAATATGGCCATATTGTAATTTAATTTATGATTTTGAGGTGGTTTAATTGTAATATCATCATAAAAATAATAATGATCTTGATTTATGTCCGTCAGTGAGATATATTTTATGTATTAAGGAATAATAAGAAATATTTATTTATATGATTTTTTTTCATAATTGTAATAAAAAATTTTCCGTATATCACACTTATTTTAAATGATTGAATTAGTGATGATCTTTTTATGATCATATAATTAATAGTTTTTATAATTTTATTACCATTTCATTAATGATGTTATAAAAATCAGATTTCATTATTAAAAATTTCATATTAAACATCATTTATGGGTGGTGATGGAAAATGAATTTTGTAGATTGTGGTGGTGTTTTTCCGCACATACACATGAATGACGATTTAATTTTTCTTGATGGATGGAATGGATGAATATAAAATTAAAATACACTTAGTGAAGTAACATTACTATATATAAATGCTTATAATATTATTGTATTAGTTTTTATAGAAACTTATTTAATGAGAATATTTTAGAAGATAAGCTATGTAGTTGATAATAGTCATGAAGGGGTCTTGAATTATCCTTGGATGTTTCTTTAGAACTGAACGACATATTCTAGATAATGGTACATAAAATATTTTAACATGGTATAATATTATAATAGAAAAAAATCAGAATATTTTAAAGATAAAATTTTATTTATAGGTAAGTCTTATCGTTGTTGAGATGTTATTATTTTATAGGTGAGGTGGAGAGTTGTTTTGCAAGTAACCTATACATTTTCAATGATTAAATTGTACTATTAAAGGCTATCTATACACAAAATAGAAAAATATGAATTCATAGTGAGTGTGGGTTTAGAATCACCTAAATCACTCATTTTTAGAATACATTTAGTTTTTATGGATTTTTAATTGATAACCTTTACCTTAATCTACTTTTACCTTAGTAATTATATTCTAACCATATTAATTAATTTTAATGACATCAATTAAGTAAGAAAATTCTACTAAATTTTATCTTTTTCATTCAAAATTTTAAAATAATTTTATCATGTAAAAGTTTAATGTGCTTGAAATTTTAATTTTAGAATAAACATAGTACATTTTGTAATTGTTTTTAGAAAAAAAAAGTATTCTGGATACAAATTTATATAAAAGATTAATTTACCAAGGAACTGATTTTAAAGAAATGAATTTATGTATTTTAAAAAATAGAAATAATTATGAATTAAATATAATTGTAAATCAAATATCCAATTAAAATACATGATTACAATAGAAGACTAATTTGTTTTATTAATGAAGTCTGTTATGTAGTTCTAAAAATTATGTGAATATGATTTATGAGTTCATTAAATTCTGTAAAATTTATATTTCAATTCCTTAAATCCGTAATTTTTTTATTAAAGGTATTTTAATGTTCTTGTTCATTATAATATAATGATAATTTCATAAAAAATAATTGTTTTTGGAAAACTATATTTTTATGAGAAAAAATGAACCTTTTAAAACCATGATAAAATAATCATAGTAATCTAATTTTGAAATTATTGACTAAAAATGATTTTAATTTGGACAATTCCAAGTTCTAAACATTAAATTTTAATTAAATCATGTGTATATTCTCTTTAGTGCGAATATGTTCAATAGTTCTCAGATGTATCACTTACCTATAATTGTGGCAGCTAAGGTATTACATTAATTATTTTAATTTATTTATTTATGTGATGGAAGTAGTTCTAGTTTGACTTGTTATATATATATTTTAAATCTGTATTGGAATCTTTAGACTGAAATTTATGTGTACAACCCTGGTGTAAAATATTATATGCTCTCATTTCTTTAAGAATGATTATTTTTTATAAAGTCTAACATTATTATCTAAAGAAAATCCAGTTGATCATAAATTTATATTTAATCACATAGACATAATTTTATATAATTGATGGAAGAATTATTAATAATATTTTAATACCATTCTTCCATGTGATTTTTATTTTTTATAAATAAGGGTGATATAATTGGAAAGTAACATTTGAAAATAATAGGGGAGATAAACAATAAAATATCCACATATTCATGTAATCATTTTAAGAGTATTAATAACAAATAGAAAAGGGGAAATTGTAGTACTCACTTTGTGCGTTTTGTATTTGTTTTCTGTCATTTTTACTAGATTATATGGATTTCATTGATGTCAAAAATGATGAAGTGTTTTTTTGGAATAAGTTACATGGATGCTTCTTTGAAGTATCTAAGCCTAATATTGATTAACATATATTGGATAAGTATTAAAAAAAGAATACTGAAATATTGGATTAAGGATTGAAGATTGTTTATGAAGAAATTAGGTTCCCAAAAAAATTTATCTTAGAAGAAGGTAATTGGTATTCATGGATTTATATGTAATTAAATGTATTAAATATGTGAAGGTGAATGATTATTTAAAGATTTGAGTTATATAAGGTGATTGGTGAACTAGTTTATGTTTCTCAAAAAATATTCCATGATGTATTAAGAACAATATTTATTAATAACAATTAAAAGGTTTTTAGATAAAAGATAGTGGAAGATCTTGTGGACAATAGTATTAGACAAAGTATACCAGATATAAAATGGTGGGTCAAATGGGATGATGTGATCAGACAGAGGATGAAGACAACACTTTTTCGATGCTATTCAAAGTAACATAGGAGAAAAACAATCAAACTAAAGTGACTTGGTGATGTCTATCAGATTTAGTAGTCTAGATGAATAAAATTAGATGGTGATTAACTATTCATAAATATTCCAAACATTATTAATATTGTTGACTATAATTTAATAAATGATATGAAGAAGGACATCTGGGGAAATATTTGAGTGGGAAATTCAATTTTGTAGTGGGAACATCAAATTTGATGTTCATGCTCTTCACTTGGTTTTTAGAGAGTCGATTCCCCTATAAAAAGAAGTAGGTGCACTGAGAAAGTAGTTGAAAAAAATACATCTAATGAAGAATTTAGATTCTTTTAGGAATTTCCTGATAGATATTTTTTTCAAATTATCAGATGCATAAGCATAAAAAGGAAGATACCATATATAGGGTATTAGAGAAGAGAAATTAGTTAGAGTTATCAAACAGAGCATACATGAAAAATGGAATTGGACCATGGATTCTAAACCAATGTTATCAAAGAGATAATACTGAACCAAGTATCTTTAACTGATGATATTCAAACATATAGATAGATGTGGTACTGAAAAAAGAAAATTACCAGATGGAGAGTTATTTAATAAACTTTTATTTTCTGTATAACATATATACATAGATACCGAATTGGGATGAACCAGTGAAGACTATATTCACTTAAGAATAAGAGAATGAAAGAAGAGGATAAATTGATAGAGTAAAACTCATGTTTAGAAAATACATTTTTGAGAATACATTTTTTTAGACTATGTGTATGAAGATGAATACTAAAAGAAATGGTTGAGGAAAAATGATATCCATTAATACATATTCAATTACACTGAAGAAAATAACATTATGGAGGAAGTGATGTGCCTATGTCTTGTATAGGATGAAGAGAATTAATTGTTGAACTTGTTTGATAAATTATGTATTATAATTTACTTCATTAAAAAGAGAGAAGGTTTTTTTAAACATTAAACAGAAGAGTTAAGAAAAAGTATTCCATACATTCATCAGTGCATGTAGGAAATAGGAGGGAGAAAAAATCTTCACTATGACATTAAATAAGACAGACATCAGTGGATTAGTTTTCATTTTTAAAAAAAAATCTTAATAGGTTAAAGAATATATGTAAAAGTGGTAAATATATCCAATAATAAGCTGAAATTTGACTAGGTAACTACTATTATAGGGAATGATGATTTTATGTCCCACCACTTATAGTGTAGGGAATAACACTTCCATTAAAACTCATTTATAAAGAAGAAAACTATAATTTATATCATATTAAAGTAGATAATAAGTGCAATTGTGACCATTTTACATAGTAAGGACATTCTACACTTATTGGGTTGTGAACCTTGTAAAAAACATAATGATCCATTGTCTAATTGCTTCCAAATAACTGAATATGAATTTGAAGAGAGAACATGATAATGAAAATCAAAATAGGTTATAGAGATAATGGTTTGTAAAGTATTATTTTATCATAAAATTTTGAAACAATGATTCAACCTCCTCTTAGTGTTGAGCATATATTTATGTGGTCCAAACAATTTCCATTAATGGGGGATTGTAAGAACATTAAGGGGGTTGATTAATTCATTTTTCTTTAATTTTATTAATATTAAACCACTTTTATTCAACACCAATTCTAGAGTTTTTTATTCCACTAAATTATAGGGTGTGTTTTTGATGTCTTATGCTTCATTGATATATTATTTTTGATGATATCATTATTACTTTATTTGATTCTATTTGAGTTATTATCCAACGATCGGTCTAATGGTATTTGGTAATTCCATCTGTTAGTTAATCTAGAGATCAATAGATCATAGGTTCTTAACTTAGTTCTATTATTTTAGTGATCCTTAATTTCTATATGGAGAACTATTTTTCATTTTTAAGGATCATGTGCCTTCTTTAAAAAAAACAAGTGTTTTATTGTGGGTGGGATTATAAAAATATTTTGTTCTATTAACAACACCCACATTCTAATTTTAATTTTTTTTTGAAAATCATTATATAATGGTTTAAAACGTCTTGAAATGTAAATTTTTGGGATATCTGTATGTAATTTAATTTTCCATTAGTTTTGTGATTAAATGTGATTTCAATATATGTTGTGTTTTGATGAATGATGATTTCAATTCGATTTTTATTTTGAAGAATGACTATTTTAAAAAATATAGTATTTGGATTAAAAGTTATTAAAAATCATATCAATAGATAATTGAATGGCCTCTATATGTTGATGAAAAACATTGATTTATATTAATAGATTAGCAACAGAATTGGATGAGTACAGGAGAACCTTGGGTATATTGGATGTTAGTAGTTTAAAGGAAAGAAAACTAGGATGTTTTTTATTATACTGTATTTTTTCCACAATGAAAACATTAAAAAAATGTTTGAGGTAGGGAGACATTTATAAGAGTGTAATCATACCTCCTAGACCTATTATTCTTAGTTATAATGTGTAGGTGTCTTTTTTTAATGATATGGTGTGAGGATCCTAGTTAACTTGGATTTATTGTATCCTAGAATTTAGTTTAAACCCTACTTCTCAGAAGAAAATGATTGTTCATTAATTCTTTTAATATTTTAAATGTTTATAATGAAAATTATTTATATGTAAACAGTTTAATTGAATGGGATTTCAACATTATTATTTTTGGAAATATGTTTTGAGAATGATTTAATGGGGTATAATTCTATTGTGTAATATAAATTATAAAATTATAATTCATTCATATATTTTTTTTAAATGAAATTAATTGATTGATATTATAAATATTTCTTACATGGCACTTGGTGAGATATTACTAGGCATGCTTTATCAAACACTACACTTCCAATTAGGAGTGTTTAGATCTTTTTTTATCTGACAGACATGATGAAAAGTTTCCATATAGTGGTGGTGGGTATCTGTGTTAATGGGTTGTGGGAGTCTGTCACTGATATATTGGTTTCTTTCCCTAGGTACCATATATAGATTGGATTACATTCATTTTTTAGTAATTTGGTTTGAATCAAATTTTTCCTTATTCTTGTCTCAATCCTATGTAGTTTGTCTCTATATTAGAGCATCATCATTCTTTTATATATGCCGTAGATTCTACTCGTTCTCTCTTAAATGTCAATACAATCTAATTTTTTCTTGATTTCATGTTTCTTGTATCATTCACATGATGATATATAACACCCTTATATCCTTGAAATGTTCTATATTGTGTGTCTAGATTAGGGATGACCTAGGCCAGTTCATGAAAAATTATCGTCGTATGATGGTTTTTTTAATTCATGACCATCCTAAATCTTGATATTTTAGAATATGTATGATAGGTTTATTGATATATATAAGGGGTAGTTTTTGAGTGAGTTATTTGACATCTCTCATCATAATAGGCCATAGGATACCAATGGATATTTGTAAGTGTGTCTCTCATATTCATTTTTGATCTTATCTCAGTTACTTTATTGAGTTATTTTCAATCAAACACATATTTGACATTTTTTATGGAACCTTTATATATTAATTATAGTACCATGACCTAGGGATACTTACTAGAGTTTATTAGAGGGGTTCTCTATATCATGTTCTATGAGGAAACCATCATGTTGGCCAGGATCAAATTGAAGAAGTGGTATGAGTAGTCTATTCCAATGAATAAAATGTTGCCTCGAACAGAACTATTCCTAGAGAGGTTTTACCATGAACTGGAGGAGATAAAGATTGATCCATAGAGTTTCTCCTCCATAAACCACTATCCCTAAATGGAAAAATGATCCTTAAGAATTCATATAATTAATAGGAATTATCAAATGAATATTTTACATTATGTAAAATATAGATCACGTTAAGGTAAATTGTTCTTACTTTATTCATTAGATACCTATATGAAAATGGTGGGATATAGTTGTTTGGGTAAGGAAGCATAATAGATTGGAGTTGGAATTAATTAAAGACAATATTTTTCCTATATTTATGTACTAAATCATCTATGTTGAAAAATTCTATAGAGTTTTTTACCTATCTAAATATTGAACAGATAATGGAAGAATATTTCAACCACAATGTTGAATGGACCATTTTCTATATTAGTTTTATCAACTAATATTTTGAATAAATAGTTATTCCAGATATTCTTATGACATGATATCAACTTTTAGGTCATTATATTAAAATATAACACCTATGTAGAGGTGGTGGACTTAGATTTTGTAACACCCCAAGATCTTTTATTTTTTAAAATTAATTTAATCTTTTTGAAATTTTTTGTTACACTAAAAATTTTGTATACCTTGAGTTATATTCAACAACAAGTTTATATTTAGTTCAATACACCAATGAGTTTCTTTTAGAGTGTGCATTACATGAAACACTGAGCTTCAGTAAACCATGAAATAATATTATTCTGAATGTGAATGATATAACATAGATGCTAAATAGGTTAGAATGAATATAATTAATTACCTTATAAAATATAAATTTAAATTTCCAATTAAATATAAGTTTATTTATGAATGACTAGAAAATAATATATCATTTTATTTTAATGTAATTATACACATAAAAATATATTTTCTTCAAAAAAAATTTATATTTATTTTTATGATAAAATATTATAATTTATTTATAGAACAATGAGGAAATTTATTTGATAAAATTTACATAATTTTTTGAATCATTATTGTAATAAAATATTATGATGAAATATTGAAATTTTTCAAAAAAATAGTGATCTTCAATTGAATAATGAAGCATTTTGGGACTATCTTATTGGGAAAAGGTGCTACGTAAACCTCACTCAAATCCTAGGAATAAATTTTGGTTCAACCCAAATATTTGGGTCTGTTGAAATTTTAGTGTGGGTGGAGTGATTTACTAAGTATAAAAACTAACCAGTGAAGGAAGTAGGGTAGTTTAATGCTATCCTCAAGGATGTTGTTTCATTCAGGGATGGGTGGAGGAGTGGGACTGACACCTATTTTCATTGGTTGGAGGGGTGAAAATTATGAAGTAGGATGAAGAACACTGTAGTAGGCTGGTGATGGGATGCGATGAGATGGTCTAACTGTGGTGTATTCAGGCTTAGTGTCATTAAAGGAAATGAGATACGGTGTAGCATGCGGTGTTGGTTGGAGAATGGGGCTACATTGGGGTTGACGTCTAATAAAAAATAAATTATGCCTCAAACGACTACCTGATCGAGATTGAGCATCAAAGTAGTTCCTCCCTTCTTTTTAGGGATACCAGATCTGGATGAATGAGAGGGTATTGAATAATATTTCGGTACTAGGAACTATATGTCTCTTTATGGGACAAGGATCATTGTCATTCCATACAAGTTTTGGTGGTTTGTAAAAATATTTTAAATATATTGGAGAGGTGATGTTATCTGGTATTAGGTCAACGAGGACATTGAGTCTTATACTTTATTTGTGTTCTAATTGAGATTATGGGTCATTAAATGCATCCCCCTCAAACCAATTAAATTGAATATTTTAAAAAAAGGTAAGGCCTATGGGATTTAATGAAATAGTGTAAAATGTTGAATTTTTTTATCAAACCATAATTTATTTTCAATAAAGTAAGTATCATAAATGAAATATATTGTTTTAAATTAAATTATTTATTAATTAGTAATATTGAATCCACTAAATTACTTTTGAATCAACTTTACCCTATAATTTTAAATATTTTTATTTTTTGGGTTTAAAATAAGTTCTTTTTTTCAAAAACTATTTTAATATATAAAATGTTTCTCATTTTTAATTAACTAAATTAATTAATAATAAGTAATAATTAAATGAAAGTTTTAGATTATATTGATTATTTTTTTTAATTTTTTTAAATAGTTAATATAAGATCATCTTATTCATATGAAAATACAATTTTTGAAAACCCACATTTTTCATCATGCCTACTAGTTTTTTATAAATTTCGTTTTTGAAACATTTTGATAATTTCGTTTAAATAATAAACATCATTTTTAAGATCATAATGTCAAAAATGTGTTAAAGAAATTTTTTATGATTTCCTAATAAGATGGTTTTATGATTAGTGAAAAGTATAGATTTTTAATTGAAAAATACCATCCTGTTTAATTTATTTATAATGATAAATTTTATTTAAAATTAGTTGTAATGTAAAATTATTTCTATTTTATATCAATTAATTCATTTTGGGAAAATTAGATCATTCTAAATTTGATTTTTGATATATAAGCGTTGTAAACAAGTAAACATTTTTCCTTACAACCATTCTCTCATCGCATATGTTGGATTAGTTATAAATTAAATTACTCCACTCATTTGAATGGAATTTTGAAAAATTGAATCCATACTTTTAATTATATAATTTTATATTATTTAATAATTTTAACATAAATTTTTACTAAAATGAATATTAAAAACACTAAATATTATTTATGAAAGTTAAGATAAAATTGTTTTTAATGGGGGTTAAACTAAGAAAAATGAGGATTTAAAATTACCTAAAACATGTATAGATCAAATTTTTTAGGCATTTTTAAGAAAATATCTCTTATATTATCCAAAATTAATATATTTTTGGATCCTTTTGACTTCAAAAAAACATGGGTGGAATTAATTTTTTAAATTAATTAAAAGTGTTCCACTCATCTTGCTTATAAATGTTTACCTCCTTTACTATATTATTCAAACCATAAAATCATTTCTGTTCAAGAGAACCATACCAAATATAATATTTAATTTCCCAAAAATCCACCAATAAAAAATAGTTTTGAAAAAAAAATACAGCCTATGATGATTTTTAGTGAAAAAATATAGAGGACACCCAATGATGATGTAACATTCATTAATGGTTGTTTTTTATTTCCTCCTTTTACTCCGTCAATTATCAATATTCCTTGATGATATAATAACCTCATTATATTTCATATACAGAGAATTTTTCATATCATGGAATGACCTAAACCCCTCTCTTCTTTCATCAGATGGGTTAAGAAAGTATCATTAGTGTGATTGGCTAACTATATCCCCACAAACCAAAATCATTCGTTGATTCCATTACCGCTTCCCAATATTTAAAATAAAAATGGATTTATTGTTTTTATATGATACATAAGATATTACTATACTTTTATAATTTTTATTTCACTTATACCTTTATTCTTTCCATTTTCAGGAAGACGATAATGTCTCTCTTGTGTAGGGAAGACTATAACCCTGTGTAACGATGAGATTCATTCATTGTTTTCATGGAATGTATTAAGGATGGTTTTGAAAAACAAATATGTAATATATATGATTTAATGATAATTATTTAATGTTAATATATCCTTTAACATTTATTCTTTCAATAGATTAAAAAAAGGAAACAGCTTTCATGAATACATATAACCTGCCGTCTCCATGAATGATGTATTTCATTTTCCGTCACTAAATTTTATGAATTAATATAAATACATTTCTATCATGGTTAAAATTTTGGATATGATGAAATCATGATCAATGTTTAAGGGACAATTATATAAAAATCTATACTGAAGAACTTTTAGGATGATCTTATTTTGAAACAGTTTTTATCAGTTGAAAAATAACCATTTATAAAAGAATGATCTTTAAAAAATAGGTAAATGATGACGAATGTTTTAAAAAACACACAGGGGAGATAAATTTTAGTTTTTTATTAACTGTTTTACTGACGTAGTGTACTAGGATGAGAATCAATAGATGTAGTAGTTGTAAGAAATATGGAGTTGTTAATTGAATGTATCAACGATATCACATCCATCGACAAGAATTTCAAGGTTCATCGTACTCGGTGTCGGTTATTGAGGTGTAGGATTTTGAGAAAGAAATTTATAATGCACCTAAAGAGGTATGATGAATATAGTGATTTGAGGATTTATAAAGTTCATTAATTTCTATAATTAAGTTAGATGATGTTTTTCCAAACATGGAGTTGTCATAAATAATAAAAAATTACCATTATAAAATATTTTGAATAAATAGAGGAATAATAATGATTGTATCCATTATTGAAATCAGTATATTTTTTCATTGGATTCTGAATTATCATAAAAATAAGTTGTAAAACATATAGAAGATTTTAGGTTTATGATGTTTTATGTTTTTCAATGTTAATGAGAATAGGCATCCTTGGATGCAGAAGATAATATATATTATTTAATCATAATTTGAAATGCATCGTAATAGAAAATTATTCAAACTTCATTGAGGAAGATCCATTAGACCAAGACTAGTCACTAACCTATTAGATCAGTAATAAGAATTTATTCATAAAATGTTTTCCTCACACCAATAACATATAAAATGACTCATCACACACATTGGTCTACTACATATATGTTCATTATAATGAGAAAGTGTGTGAGAAATATTGTGTTTCTTATGATATATGAAGTCTTTTAAAGTTGCAAAAATTTCTTGAACCTTTTTCAAATGGCTTGGATATTCAATGTAAACAATATGGAATAGTTTTGATTTTTTTAATTTGATCATGTGGAATGATTGTAGAGTTATAAGTGGTGCAGATACGATCCATCATATGAAAACATTATAATAATGTCCATCAAACTACGACTGAGGAATGAAAATTAATCAATGTAACAAAACAATGGGTATTCCGACACTAAAAATCAATTTGAGGAAAAGTTATTATGTTTGTGACGTCTGGTTTTAATAACGATTCAATAAGTTTCTAGAAGAGTTAAAGTGGTTAGTGATGAAATTTAAATGTGAATAATTTCATAGATATGAAAATTTTAGTGAGCATGAAATGTTTTTAAGTTTCCTTTTTTTTATTATGGGACACCTATAAATCGAATAATAGTACATTTATACTCCACATTCTTTATATAGGATCAAATGGTAGAGAACTTGAGATTTTGGGTTAGTGTTTTTGGTTTCTGTATAGATATCTTATTAGAATATAATACATATGAATGTTTTCTTACAAGACTAAGTAAGATTGGACGGAGCTACTAGGTAGAGTTTTAGAATATATTCATTATATTGGGTCAATCAAACCCAACCTTAACAAACAAAGATAATCAATAATATCCACATTTTCTATGGTTTCAGGCAAATATTTTGTATATAATTTTGAACAATGTCTATATTTATTTATAGATCATTTTTTGTAAGAAAACATTGGAAACTATTGGGAGTTTGTATAATCATTCTTATCCGATGATTAATGTTTTATAATTGGTGTTGGAATATTTTTTATTCATTTCATGAAAATAGTGAAATTATAGAGAAGAATGATAGTATCTATGGAAAAGATTAATGTTCTCACACTACGGTCAATCCATATAAATCATGTGTTCCTTATTTTCTATCATAATTTTATATAAATAAGTATTTAATAAAATATGATAAGGTTATAAAATTTATCTGGTTATAGGGGTTATATTTTATATTTATTGATAATTACAAAAAAATGGAGATAATGATTCACTCTCAATCATTTGTTATTTTCTCCTTTGGAAATTCATGTTGTATCATAGGGAGTGTCAATTGATGAATCCATATCATGGATACTATCAATTTTTTCAGTAGTAGATAAATTCATACATTTGATGGAAAATATTATCGTGGTTAAAAAATATAATGATTCTTTATCTCCTATAAATTGGCATGGATGTTATTGATGTTGCTACAATTAGGTTTCCACCTATTGAGAAATATGCCCTGATGAATTTTCCTGATAATAGAAATATTGGATTTTATGGAAAACATGGGAATTCAATTCTTATTTATCTGTTGAAAAATGTTTATTTGAAGGTGATGGGTCTCAAAACCTTAAAAAAATATAGGAAATGTTTCATTGTATTATCGAGAGGAATACTAATGTGATGGAAATATAGTTACAAATACGGAATAGTATGTTTGAACATAATAATGAGTGAATAATAAATATTGATGAATACTTAATATAAGGCCCCAGCCTTAAACATTACTAAACATTGAATTAAATAAATAATTCCCATTGGGGATCTTTTCAGGTTTAGAGTTTTAGATAATTATATCTTAACTATTACATATCAAAAGATTAAAAAGTAGACACTTCTACTAAGTTTCCATAAAATAAAAACTCTTAAAAAGAAACAAGTCTAGTTCCATGTATTTTACAGCATGACTTTCCCTTGATCCCATCCTTGACACTATTCCACATTAAGTCCTGTGAAAAACATTTCAAAAAAACATGGGGTGAGCATAAAAAACTCAGTAAGGGAAACACAAAGAATGAAAAATGTTTGTTTTTCAAAACAAAAAGTAAACCATGTATACTTTATCAAAGTAATACTTTTCACCTTTAAGAAGTAGTAAAAACTCTTCACTGAATAAAAGATCAATACTTACCCTTTTGTAACCAAAAGATTACTATAAAACCCATATAAATAACACATAACATATGAAGGTACCTTGGGACATAAACATACTTAAATGGAATAACCATACGGTCGACATCCACACATATCACTTAATGGAATAGCCATACGGATGACTTCCATACCCAATGCATTGGAGGTTATAACGTAACCACCCGTCCTGGTATTCACGGCACCACCCGTCATATGGTTTATCACGTAACCACCCGTCAAATATCCAAGTACCAAAATAAAATCATAAGATATAAAACAAATATAATGGAAAGAAAACATTTCAACACATTGATCACAATATATCACTTAAATATATTGACATAACAAATCCATTATAAAAAACCATTTTCAATACCAAAATACATAAAAGAGTATATGGTATTTATTTCATTTTAAAAAACATTACGGTTTGTTTAGGAAGCCAAAGACCAAATAATACTCGCGGCGGTGGAAAAGGTCATTTTACCACGTACGTTAAAACAAACATGCCTTTTTTTCGATTAGTAAAACGATTTGTATAAAAATATTCCTTTTGAATAATATTAAAAGTCAAAGGGGTGTATACACCGTATAAAATAAGGTTATGTATAAAACAAAATATGCCTCAATGAAAGGAGATTGAGACGAAGTCCCTTACCTCGGGTCCGACTTGACTCGATCATTCTTTAACATCCTAAATAATAAACTTGAGTTAATTTCTACTTGGTTAAGAACCTTTTTCAAGTTCATTATTCTTTTTATATCACTTATTACCATGTCATGAACACTATGTAATTATTTAAGTTAATAACGGTCGTTTTAACGATCATTGGTACTTGAGTCAAAATAAACTCTTTATAATAACATGTTTTTCATGTATCCATTATATCCAGAGTTATACTAATGATGTAGATATCATATATATCATATATTTCGAGTATATACTTGCATTTATAATATTACATAACATTTAGATGTAAGAAATGAAATGCACCGTTCATGGAGACGGTAAGCCGTACGTACGCATGAACGCTAATTTCATTTATATTTCTTACTTAGTGGAGTGAAATCACAATGATATAAAGTTATATTATAATCCCAATATAATATCATATATAATATAAATAAATATATCCTTTATACATACCACATATGGTATTAACGAATCAAATCACTTTGAGGGGGCGGTAGTCCGCACTTCCTAAAATGAAGATATCGCGTTTACCCATAATGGAAACCATAAAGGTATGTAATAAATGAATAATAAAGAAGCTTAAGTAAAACATAAACATATTATATATCATATATAAATATAGTGTCATCTTAATGACCTCCTTTAAAGGTGTTATAACAATATTGAACAATCATCATTTAGGGAGGCAGAAATTCACCATCCACGGAAACAGTATGTACTTTAACCATTAGATGAAGGTGTGTGCAAGTGTAGCTATAATCATTCTTATAAAAACTTCCTATTATATTGAAGATACTGGTTTTGTTACAAAATAAATTAATAAAAAGATTTTATGGGGTTGGAGAAGAAAAATAAAACATAAGAACACAAGAGAAGACACTACCTTTAAAACGGGTAACTCTTTTTGATTTGAGCTCAAAGGCATCCTCAGGAAGCATTCTGCCCAATGTGAGGATTCTAAGAGTAATATAGGGATGAGGAGAGACAAAATTAGCAGATCTTGGCCGAACCAAAGGCTTGATAGGTGTGGGTATGGTGGTAGAGGTGGAGGCCTTTTATAAGAGGATAGGAGGGGCACTCTTGGAATGTTATAAAAGGTTACTTTATTATAAAATGATTTTCGGATTTAAAAGGTCCCAAAATTATATATTTCGAGTATAAGGTGATAAGAGTTTGAAATCCACGCATACAATAGGTTTTTTACATGTGTAGGTTTTAGATTTTACATTATCTTTTCATTTTATTTAAATCGTTAAATAATGTGGTAACCGTTGCATCATCATGGTGTCATAAATAATTTAATTAATATAATGTCAAAAAATTATAAATAAAACTATAATGATGTAGGAAATCTTTTTATATTTCTAATGAATATTTATAGTAAAACATATGACTTGTATAATCCCATTTAAAAAATGTTTTCGTAAAACAACACATGTTTGTGACATTTTTATTTTAACATTAAATAAAAAGTTATTAATGTCATTTTCCTAAAAAAGTGGCTTTATGTGGTCCCCAAGATGACCCATGGATTGTCTTGGTAGGAAATGACACATCCAATAAGGGTAGGACATGTTTCAAGGTCATTTCATATTATTAAAACACTATTTTTACCTTAAACTACACTAATTACCTCTAATCGCGATTAATAAACTTAAAAGTTACTATTCATCAAAAAATTATTTTAATCACATTGAACAACATTTTAATTATTAATGACAACCATGTATGTCATATTTTTGAAATTCAAAACACAGAGGTGGTAAAATTTCATTTAAACGAAAAATCAGTTTTTTAAGTACCAATTAGTGGTTTCACTATTATTCAAAAATTGACGTTTTTCAGAAAAATAGCAAAACTTCACCCAAACCTATATTTGATATTCTGAATTCAAAAATGATGTATATTTTACAAAATTCAAAACATATATGTTTCATTAATTAATTTAGTAATTAATTACCACTGTCAAAACAAATAGCGTGATTTTACGAAACAATATGTATCAAAAGATTGACACTAGTTAAAGTCCAATTTCAAAGTGAAATTAATTCCAACAACCACTATTGGATTAAATGGTAAAATTATATTCTAATTTCAATTAAAAAACAATTCAAAAGATAATCTAATAATGTGAATAAATTATATAAAAAAGTGGTTTTGAATTAAATCACAACATTTTTCACTATTCATTAAAAAAATTAACTTTATCCGAAAAATACCAAAAATTTACACAAAGTAAATTTTGATGTCCCGATTCTAAAGAAGAATTTTATTTGGTCCAATAGAATGTATCAGAGTGACCAAAATTATATTTATAGATGGTGTTCCATCAAATGGTGATAAGTCGACCTTTAGTGAATGTTAGAGTATATATGCCTAAAATTGAATTCTTTTCGTATTTTAAGCCTTTATCTTTTATTGAATAAATGTAAAAACATTTAAAAAAACATATATAATCATATTTTAGTTATTTCTATTCCTTCCCAACAATACAATGGCTACGTGTTAACTACCATTTAAAATAATATTATTTTATTACTAGTGTGCAACGTAAGATTTCAAATAATCTCTTTGTTGCGTATCGGGTACGCCATCAAACATTGCAATCCCTTTAAAGTAAAATTGATATTTAATTCCCAAATATTAATAAATAAGAAAATGTTTTATTCTTTATTTTCCTGGAATGTTACATCCTTCCCCCCTTTTGGGAATTGTGTCCTCTCCATTTTATTCACTTATCAAAATAAGTGGAGGTATTTATCCCTCATAGGATTTTCAGATTCCCACGTTGCTCTTCAACCATATGGTTTTTCCACAAAACCATTACCTAGTGAATTACCTTATTTCGCAACACTTTCTCTCTTCGGTCAAGAATCTAGACTAGTTGTTCTTCATAAGAGAGATTCTCTTCCAACTGCACTACCTCTAGGCTCAAAACATGAGATGGATCTAGCATATACTTTCTCAACATCAAAACATGAAAAACATTGTGTACCTGAGATAAACTTGGTGGTAAAGCCACTCGGTAAGCAATTGATCCAACATTGTCCAGAATTTCATATGGTCTAATGAACCTTGGACTCAGCTTTCCTTTCTTACCAAATCGTATCACACTTTTTCCACGGTGAGACTTTGAGAAAAACATGATCACCTACCTCGAAAGAGAGATCCTTCCTCCTATTGTCTGCATAACTTTTCTGTCTGCTCTGAGCTGTTCTAATGTGTTTCGGAATCAACTGAAATTTTTCTGCCATCTCTTCTACCAATTCTGGTCCCATCAACTTCCTTTCACCTACTTTATCACAAAAAGCTGGAGTTCGACACCGCTTCCCATATAATTCCTCAAATGCTGCCATCTGTATACTAGAATGAAAACTGTTATTATAAGAAAACTCAACCAAAGAAAGATGTTAGTCCCAACTTCCCTGATAATCCATCGAACAAGCAAGTAGCATATACTCCAATGTCTGAATTGTTCGTTCTGAATGCCCATCTGATTGAGGATGAAAAGCTGTACTAAAATTTAATTCAGTACCCAACGACTTTTGAAGGCCTTTCCAAAAGTTATAAGTGAACTTGGGATCACGATCAGATACAATAGAGAGGGGAACTCCATGCAACCTGACTATCTCTTTAAGATACAATCGAGAAAGTTGATCTATGGAAAAATTATCTCGCATAGAAAGGAAATGAGCAGATTTAGTCAAGTGATCAACAATAACCCTGATATCATTATTACCTCGAGATGTTTTCGGTAATCCTACAACAATTTCCATGGATATATTTTCCCATTCCCACTCTAGCACTGGTAAAGGCTGAAGCATCCCATTCGGTAACTGCCCCTCTTCTTTAACCTACTGACAAGTCAAACACTTCACAGTAAAATCAGAAATATCTATTTTCATTCCATCCCACTATTAATACTTCCGCATACCTCTGTACATCTTAGTACTGCTAGGATGAACTGAAAACGGAGAACTATGAGCTTCACATAACAACTCTCTCTTCAACTATGAGTCACAAGGCACACACAATCTCTTCCCAAATCTCAAAACACAATCATTATCAATGTTGAATTCGGGAAACTTACCCTTCTGAACTAGCTCTAAGTTTTTCTGCAACTCATTGTCTTACTTCTGTGCTTGCTTGATTCTGTCTGATAGAGAAGATTTCACTGATACCTGAAAAAAATAGAAGGACATCCTACACCAAAAACATTTATGCCAATGTTCATCAAATCCTTAACCAAAGGATCACTTTCCAAATGCAACATTGTTAATAAAGCATTACTTTTTCGACTCAAAGCATCAGCCACTTTATTTTCTTTTCCCGGATGGTAATGAATTGTACAATCATAATCCTTGATTAATTCTAGCCATCTCCTCTATCTCATGTTCAATTCTTTCTGAGTGAATATATATTTTAATCTTTTGTGATCAGTATATATTTCATACTTTACTTCATACAAATGATGCCTCCAAATATTTAGAGCAAAAACAACAGCAGCTAATTCCAAGTCATGTGTAGGGTAATTTACCTCATTAGTTTTCAACTAACGTGAAGCATATGCAATTACCTGATCATTCTGCATAAGGACACATCCAAGTCCTTTCAATGAAGCATCATTGTAGATAACAAACTCACCATTCCTGGAAGGTAGTGCCAAAACTATAGCATTCACCAATCTTCTTTTCAACCCATGAAAACAATCATCACATTCTTTTGTCCAGATAAACTTAATACCCGTCCGAGTTAGCTTAGTCATTGGACTAGATAACCAAGAAAATTTTTCAACAATCCTTCGGTAGTAACCTACCAAACTATGGAAACTACGGATCATAGTTACATTTTTGGGTCGTGGCCATTCTTCAACAACTTTTGTTTTAGCAGGATCAACATTTATGCCATTTTTTGAAACAATGTGACCATGGAAAAAAAATTGTAACCAAAACTCACACTTGCTAAATTTTCCATACAATTAATTTTCATTTATGGTTTTCAAGATAACCCTTAAATGACTTTCATAATCCTCTTTAATTTTAGAAAACACCAAAATATCATCAATGAAAACAACCACAAACTTATCCAAGAACTCATGGAAAATTTCTATTCATAAGGTCTATGAATACAGCAGTTTCATTGGTTAACCCAAAAGGCATAACTAAAAATTCTTAATGGCCATATCGAGTATGGAACACAGTCTTCGGAACATCTGCTTCTTTTACTTTAAACATATGGTACCCCGACCTCAAGTCAATCTTCGAAAAATACCAATCTCCCTGGAGCTGATCAAACAAATCATTCATATGAGGAAAACGATACATGTTCTTAACAATATTGTTATTCAAGGATCAATAATCAATGAAAAGTCTCATTGAACCATCTTTCTTTTTAACAAACAAGACAGGATCACCCTATGATGATGTGCTAGGTCGAATGATGTTTTTATCTAATAAATCCTTCAATTGCTTCTTTAACTCTAAAAGTTCAACTTGAGCCATTCATAAGGGTGTTTTGAAATTGGCTTAGAATCAGGAACTAAGTCAACAGTAAATTCAACTTCCCGATAATGAATAATAGCGGGAAACTCATCAGGAAAAACATCAAGATAATCATTTACCATTGGCACATCATTAATCTGAACAGTTCCCTTGCATTCAATGATATGTGCAAGGTAACATTCATTTCCATCTTTGACAAGTTTCTCAGCCTTTGGATATGTTATCAACAGTAAGGGTTCATTCATGTACACAAACTGAAAATCTTTCTAAAAAGAAACCATTTTAGCTCTGTAGTCAATCTTAGCATGATAAACAGAGAGCCAATCTGTGTCCAAAATAACATCAAACTCTACTAGAGGAAAAACAATAAGGTTTGATGGTAGATTCTTTCTGCACACAAGGATAGGAAGGTTCTTATAATTTCTTTTTGTCTCAACGTTCCCTCCGGGTGTTTTTACCATAAGTTTAGGATTCATATCTTGAGATGGAATTTCCAATTTACTAGAAAACTTCTCAGAAATGAAAGAATGTGTAGACTCTGAATCAAACAACACATTGGCATAATTTGAACAAAAAAACAGATTACATGATACTACTTCATTTGATGGACCAACATCTACTGAAGTAGTTGCAAAGGATTTCACCACCCATTCTACTTGTATTCTGTCTTCTTTCCCTTAGTTGAGTTCTTCGTTAGATACTCATTTTCATAATGACCCATTCCATTAAACTTAAAACATCTTACCGCTGGCTTTTCACTGCCTTCTTGTTCATCTTCCTTACAGTTACGAGCAATATGACCAGAATTACCACACCGAAAGCACTTTTCAGACTTGGATAAACATTCTCCAGGATTCATTTTACCACACTTCTCACAGGATGGATATTTGGTTTTCTTACCTCCTTGTTTCTTTGATGAATTCTTCCCCTTTGCCTGCCAAATGGACCTCTTATTCTGTTGTTTTTCAAAGATCACCTGATCATCAGATAACACCATTTCCACCTTCTCCACACATCGAACAATTTTTTCATAACTTTTGAACTAACGAGAAGCTAAATCCCTTCAATACCCTGGATTTAACCATGAGTAAAAATGGATGATTTTACTATCAGGATCTCATATGAAGTTTGGAGCATACCTTTCCAGTCGAGTGAACCTTGCTTCATAAGAAGCCACTGAATCATCATCCTGCCTCAATTCAAGGAATTGTCTTTCCATCCTAAGATGAACCACATTTGGAAAATATTTCACAAGAAACATACCTTTTAATTCGTCCTAGTGAAGATCATCAATCTCATCACTATCCCTGATATTTTTCATCATAGACCACCACTGATCTGCTTCACCTTCAAAATGGTAAATAGCAAGACAAACCTTTTGATGTTCTGAACACCCCATGACATCAAAAATCTTCTCTAGTTATTTAATCCACCCTTCAGCTAGCACAAGGTCAGATGATCGTCTGAATGACGGGGGATGTTGTCTCATGAAATGTTCCACCACTGGCAAGTTCCTCTACGACTGATCTGGCTGATCTCGTGGATTGATACCACCACCATTTATAGCCTGAGTCAACTGTGCCATCACTGCAACAAACTATTCAGTTCCGATTCCGACCATCTCGGGTTGTTGATTTGGATGGTTGTCTTCCTCCGGATGTCGTCCCAACATAACTACTTTGTTTCCTCTGCGGAAAACCATTCTGAACACAAAAATATCTTAGGAAAAGAAACATGGTAATCTTTATATGCTATATGATTTCAATCATACCATATATTAATTTATAAATTAGAAATTTTCTGACTCCTAGAGTTGTCTAAACCGACCTCTGATACCAACGATAAGGCCCCGACCTTAAACATTACTTAACAATGAATTAAATGAATAATTCCCATAGAGGATATTTTTAGGTTTAGAGTTTTAGAGAATTAGATCTTAACTATTAAATCTCAAAATATTACAAAGGAAGCACTTTTACAAAGTTTCCCTAGAATAAAAAATCTTAAAAAGAAACATATCTAGTTCCATGTTTTATATAGAATGACTTTCCCCTGATCCCATCCATGACACTATTCCACATTAAGTCCTGTGAAGAACATTTCAAAAAAACTTGGGGTGAACATAAAAAGCTCAGTAAGGGAAACACAAAGAATGAAAACTGTTAGTTTTTCAAAACAACAAGTAAACCATGTATATCTTATCAAAGTAATACTTTTCACCTTTATGAAGTAGTAAAAACTATTCACTGAATAAAAGATCAATACATAACCTTTTGTAACCAAAAGATTACCATAAAACCCATATAAATAACACATAACATATGAAGGTAACTTGGGACATAAACATACATAAATGGAATAAACATATGGTCGACTTCAACACATATCACTTAATGGAATAGCCATACGGCCGACTTCCATACCCAATGCATGGGAGGTTATAACGTAACCACCGGTCCTGGTATTCACGGCACCACCCGTCATATGGTTTATCACGTAACCACCCGTCAAATGTCCAAGTACCATTATAAAATCATAAGCCATAAAACAAATATAATCGAAAGAAAACATTTCCACACATTGATCACAATATATCACTTAAATATATTGACATAACAAATCCATTATAAAAAACCATTTTCAATACCAAAATAAATAAAAGAGTATATGGTATTTATTTCATTTTAAAAAACATTACGGCTTGTTGAGAAAGCCAAAGACCAAATAATACTCGTGGCGGCGGAAAAGGTCATTGTCACCGCGTACGTTAAAATAAAAATTCCTTTTTTTAGTTTAGTAAAACGCTTCGTATAAAACGATTCCTTTTGAATAAAATTAAAA
This sequence comes from Viscum album, assembly GCA_963277665.1. Classification (NCBI taxonomy): domain Eukaryota; kingdom Viridiplantae; phylum Streptophyta; class Magnoliopsida; order Santalales; family Viscaceae; genus Viscum; species Viscum album. Next base: position 1,585,080,000 of record OY728128.1, on the reverse strand, counting down.
TTCAAAAGGGTTTATACAATGTATAAAAGAATGTTGTGTATAAAACAAAATATGCCTCAATGAAAGGAGATTGAAACGAAGTCCCTTACCTCGGGTCCAACTTGACTCGATCGTTCCTTAACGTCCTGAATAATAGACATGAGTTAATTTCTACTTGATTGAGAACCTTTTTCAAGTTCATTATTCCTTTTATATCACTTATTACCATGTCATTAACACTATGTAATTATTTAAGTTAATAACGGTCATTTTAACAATCATTGGTACTTGAGTCAAAAATATACTCTTTATAATTACAAGTCGTACATGTATCCATTATATCCAGAGTTGTACTTATGATGTAGATATCATATATATCATATATATCCATTTTCTAAATGCATTTATAATATTACATAACATTTAGAGTTAAGAAATGAAATGCATCGTTCATGGAGACGGTAAGACGTACAAACGCATGACCGCTACTTTCATTTCTATATCTTAGTTAATGGAGTGAAATCATAATGATATAAAGGTATATTATAATACCAGTATAATATCATATATAATATCATTAAATCTATCCTTTATACATCCCACATATGGAATTAACGAATCAAATCACTTTGAGGGGGTGGTAGTCCGCACTTCCTAAAATGAAGATATCGCGTTTACCCATAATGGTAACCATAAAGGTATGACATAAATGAAAAATAAAGAAGTTTAAGTAAAACATAAACATATTAGATATCATATATAAATATAGTGTCATCTTAATGTTCACCTTTGAAGGTGTTAGAAGAATATTGAACAATCATCATTTCTTGAGGCAGAAATTCACCATCCATGGAAACTGTATGCTCTTTAACCATTAGATGAAGATGTGGGTATGTGTAGCTCGAATCCTTATTATAAAAACATCCTAGTATATTGAAGATACTGTTTTTGTTACAAAATAAATTAATAAATAGAGTTTAGGGGGTTGGAGAAGCAAAATAAAACATAAGAACACAAGAGAAGTCACTACCTTTAAAACAGGTAACTCTTTTTGATTTCAGCTCAAAGGCTTCCTGGGGAAGACATCTGCCCAAAGTGAGGCTTCTAGGAGTAAGATAGGGAAGTGGAGAGACAAAATGAGCAGAGATTGGCCGAACCAAAGGCTTTAAAGGTGTGGGTAAGGTGGTAGAGGTGGGGGCCTTTTATAAGAGGAGAGGAGAGGCACTCTTGGAAAGTTATAAATGGTTACTTTATTATAAAATGCTTTTCAGATTTAAAAGGTCCCAAAAATTATCTATTTCTAGGATAAGGTGATAAGAGTTTTAAAACCACCCAGCCAATTGGTTTTTTACATGTGTATCTCTTAGATTTTACATTATCTTTTAATTTTATTTAAATCCTTATATAATGAGGTAATCGCTGTATCATCATGGTGTCATAAATAATTAAATTTATTTAATGTCTAAAAATTATAAAAAAAATATCATGATGTATGAAATCTTTTTATATTTCTAATGAATATTTATAGTAAAAAATATGACTTGTATAACCCTATTTAAAAATTGTTTTAGTAAAACAACACATGTTTGTGACATTTTTATTTTAACATTATATAAAAAGTTATTAATGTCATTTTCCTAAAAAACTGGCTCCATGGGGTCCCCAAGATGACCCATGGATTGTATTGGTCGGCCAAGACACATCCAATAAAGGTAGGACATTTTTCAAGGTCATTTCATATTATTAGAACACTATTTTTACCTTAAACTACACTAATTACCACTAATCACGATTAATAAACTTAAAAGTTACTATTCCCCAAAAAATTATTTTAATCCCATTGAACCACATTTTACTTCATAATGACAACCATGTATGTCAGATTTTTGAAATTAAAAACACATAGGTGGTAAAATTTCATTTAAACAAAAAATCAGTTTTTTAAGTACCACTTAGTGGTTTCACTATTCATAAAAAATTGAAGTTTTTCAGAAAAATACCAAAACATCACCCTAAGCTATATTTGATATTCCGAATTCTAAAATGATGTCTATTTTAAAAAATTCAAAACATATAAGTTTCAATAATTAATTTAATAATTAAAGCCCGCTGTCAAAACAAATAGCCTGTTTTTATGAAACAATATGTATCAAAACATTGACACTAGTTTAAGTCCAATTTCAATGTGAAATTAATTCCAACAACCACTATTGTATTAAATGGTAAAAATATAATATAATTTCACTTAAAAACCAATTCAAAATATAGTCCAATCTTGTGAATAAATTTTATAAAAAAGTGGTTTTGAATTAAAATACAACATTTTTCACTATTCATTAAAAAATGAACTTTATCGAAAAAATACAAAAAATTTACAGAAAGTAAATTTTTATGTCCCGATTGTAAAGAAGAATTTTCTTTGGTCCAATAGAATGTATAAGAGTGAAAAAAACTATATTTATAGATGGTTCTCCATCAAAAGGCGATAAGTCGACTTTTAGTGAATGTTAGAGTATATATGCCTAAAATTGAATTATTTTCGTATTTTAAGCCTTTTTCTTTTATTGGATAAATGTAAAAACATTTAAAAACATATATAATCATATTTTAGTTATTTATATTCATTCACGCCAATACAACAACTATGTGTTAACTACCATTTAAAATAATATTATTTTTTTACTAGTGTGCAATGTAAGATTTCAAAGAATCTCTTTGTTGCGTATCAGGAACGCTATCAAACATAGAAACCACTTTAAAGTAAAATCAAAATTTAATTCGCAAATATTAATAAATATGAAAATGTTTTATTCTTTATTTACCTGAGATGTTACACATAACTAGGGTAAATGAAATTGTGTAAAACATCAAAGGATTCTAAGATGTTCAAGAAGAATCTAAAATTGTAAAGAAACTCCTTAAAAACTCTCTAGACATGTTTAATTATATAATTTTTGAATTATAAGATATATATGATTTATCTATTGATAAATTGAATATAATTATTTTTTCTTATGAAATTAGAGAATTTTAAATGTTTAAAAATAATATGAAACATGAAATAAATTTAACGCTATGAGAAATATGATAATTTAATATACGAAAGAAGTTTATCCATGTGATTATGATGATAAAAAGGATGAAGAGTTGAATGATAAAATCTTGTCTCTAATCTCAATGATATATCAAAGAGGAAGAGGAATGTATAGAGGTATACTTCATCTCTAATTTTGTAAGTGTGGTAAAATTAGAATGTTTTCTACGAATTGTTCTGTGTAATATATAGTACAACATATTAATGATTATTATGGAAAACCATGATGTAATATGTTGAAAAAATGTTTAAATGAAAAGAAGGGAACTAAAAAATATAATAATAAGTTTACTAGGAGTAAGATAAGTATGATGGGAAATAAATATGAATCAGAATCTATAAAAAACAATTATTTAAAAGATAAGAATTACAAAAAGGTTATAACTTTAATTGGAGAAGTTTTGGAAATATAAGACTCATTAACTAGTTATGATGAATAAGGTGAAGACTCTTATAGAGAGTATCAAGTCAGAATAGAACTTGTTGCATGTCTTGAGAAAAGAAGATATCTCATTAAATAAATCATAATGACAAATAAAGATAGTGGAAATTTTTTTTTGGGTGAAAAACATGTATTCAATAAATAAAAATAATAAATCTAGGATATCATATGTTACAAACATACAATTACTAAACTGGGAAAGGTAATTAAAGATATGAGTAAGAAGATAGAAGATAATGTAGAATCATTTAAATTTTTTTAAATAAAACTTCATAAGTCTTAATCTACCATTAGGTAGATTAATGAAAACATAAAAAAATACCTATAAGTAAAAGTAGAGACATATAAAGTATATGAGGAATCTCAAATCATGAATCTAGTTAAATATTCACCATTAAAAAATATTGTTTCATCAAATTTTTCTAACATTTCATGTGATGAGTAGGTTGTTGGGAATGTTTGGATTGAGATGGGATGTGATAAAAAAATCACATCTACAAAATATGAGAATTCCCTATATAGTAAAGTTGGTACACTGCCAAGTTATGTTGAAATAGGAAGAAGATATCAACCTTAAACAAATTTACACTGAGAATGTTCTTAATTCAATAGAAACCCTAGATTTGATGATTTTTTGTATGTTGTTGAATATGTGTGCAGGAGAAATTTAATTGACGGAATAATATATCTCTTCCCAGAATAAGGAGTTAATAATGTGAAAGATTAGTATCATTTCAAAATTATAGAATGTTGAAAAATATAAATCTCTTGATGATAGAATATTTTTAATTAAAAACTAGTTTGATAGTTTGAAATATGTTTATGAAATATGTGATCAGCTGAGTAACTTATATGAAGAATGTTTTACCACTCTCCCATGAGATTATTTTTATGTGTGAAAATAAAATTAATTAGGAAAGAAGAATTTAGAAGAAAGATAATTTATTTTTTTGAATTCAAATAATGGAATTAAAAAGTAAAACTCATGGATACTTGATTGTGGTTATTCCTCTAAGATGACAGGTGACATATACATCTTGAAATATATTGAAAATAAAGATAGAGGTGTTGTTAAAATTTGGAAGGATAGTTCATTAAAATCCTAGGAATTATAATGTTAATATTGAAGAATAAAACATGAAATCTATGAAGTTTAATTTGTAGAAGGAATAAAACCTAACATACATTATTTGATTCAAGTTTGTTATGATAGAAGTAAATTGATTTTAAAAAAAGAATTATTATACCATCAGATGTATAAATGATATTAAAGAATTTAAAAATTCAGAAATACTAAGTAGAAATATATATTTTTTGGATTAGAGAAATTAATAACTCATGTTAAATTAGTTATAAGGATAAAAATTAGTTTTGGCACCAAATTTGTGGTCACATGGTGTATAAAATTATGAAAAATCTCTATAAATCTGATTTTATATGATATTTTACAGAAATTTAAATATGAGAATAAGAAATTTGTTTAACTTGTTTAAATGATAAGATGATTAAAAAATGTAATATGAATGTTGAGATTCAGTCTACCAAACATCTTGAAGATATTAATTTCGACTTATGTGTACTGATGATACATTAATAAAAAAAGTGATTTGTAAATTATCACTTTTTTGATGACTTCATATGAATGACCAACATCATGTTTATGAATCACAATTCAAAGAATATTGAATAGTTCATATTTTTATAAAATATGTTGACAAAGAAATTGTGTCATACATATTGATGTTGAGAAAAGATGATGATTCAAAATTCACATGAAATAATTTAGAAACTTTTCTAAGAAATAATCAAATGAAACATCAATATAGTGATCAATATACCCCACAATAAAATAGAGTTATTGGATATACTAATATATTTCTAGTGTAAATTAGAATAATCATGTTAGAATACTATGAACATTCAATGTTCTCTTAGAGAGAATCTATTAGTAATATTGTTCATCTTCATAACAATTTTTTTGAGGATGGAATCCAAAATGACTCCTAAAGAAATTGTTTATAACTAAAAACCTTAATTTCTGTAATTAATAGTTTTAAGAAGTCTATGATTACTTAAAATAAATAATATGCATCCTATAATGTTAAATATCGATGTTGAAGAATGAATTTATATTTGATATTCACCAAATGTAAGAAGTAACAAATATTGGAAGAAGAATTTACAAAACCAAATGGATTCAGATGTTGTTAATGTTATATAAAATTAAAAAAAGAATTGAGAATATTGGGGAGGATAATCTAAAGGTTTACTATGAAAGTGCTAATGATACAAAACAATATTATCAAGACTTGGAAGAATTTTGTGATGGGGAAAGTTCAACTGGAATAGAAAGATTGAAATTTCATGCCTTATAAAAACTTATTGAGTATGAAAACATTATTGGGAAATATAAGGTTCTACATTAGAACATAATAATGTAGAGATTATAAAATTAGACTTCACATATCTCAAAATTTTAACCATAATCAGTTTCATAAGTAATTCATCATAAATAGTTGTAGGATGGTATGAATGAAAAGTATGATTAGATTGATAAAAATGAAACATGATAACTTGTTCTATGACTAGAAATTAAAAATGTTATATGAATAAAGAGGGGTTAAAGAAAAAAACTTATTGAATATGGAAAATATTCAAGAATAAAATGAATAATTGTTTGTAAAGTCTACACATAGGTGGAAGGTGTTTATATAGAAAAATTATTTCCCTAGTTATAAGATTAGAAACTATTATAATGTTTCTATCAATTGCTTCCCATAAAAATTTTAATGTTTATCCGATAGATGTAAATTCACCGTCAATAAATATATAGATTAAGGATTATGTTTTCTTTAAATAACATTTAGGTTTTCTAACAGAAAAAAATAAAATAAAAGTTTATATATTAATGGAATCCTTATATTGGTTGTAACAAGAGCAAAGTTCCTAGTTTTCATAACCTGGAATATTTTTGTGAATGTTGAATTTTTCTACTGGAATGGTTCATTGCAACTTTTATGTGAAAGAATTTATCTATATAAATATAACTTTAAGAGTGTTTTTGGATGATATATTAATTTATGAGGGTGAATAATTTTTTGTAATAAATTTTTTTAAGAAATGATAATTTTTATTGAAATTTCAATATTGGGAGAACTAACATTATTCTTTGTCATACATGTTTAATAAAAGTAAAAATAAATTTTATTATCTCAATAATGTATATCATGGAATTGATAAGTGTGTTTAGGATAATTGAATCAAAATAAATTTCTAGACCTATTTTAGTGAGCATAAAATTAAGTATATATGAATCCTTAAAAAATATTAATTAGAAATTATTTTAGAAGATGATATGAAGTTTTCTTAATCTCACAATATAAAGACCAGTTATTGTTTATTTTGTGACTTTGTGATAGAGATATCAGAGTGTACCAAAATAGTCTCATAAGTTTTAATCAAAAATAATTCCAAGATATGTCAAAGTAACAACTTCACATGGGCTTTTATTCAAAAGAATTTTTAATATGGTGTTTTATGGTTATACTAATTCTAATTTCTCAACATATGGTAATGACAATAAATCATCATCTAGAGGAATATTTTTCAAAGTTTATTGTTCAGTATGTTGGAATAGTAATAAAAAATGTTCATTAACATTGAGAATATTGGAATTAAAATATATTGTAGCTACTCTGACTTGTACTCAATTATTATTGATGATTTTTCAGCTTGAAGCCTTGAAAGTAAATGTTTATAAACTATTGAAGATAATTTTTTTGTAATAATATTTAAATTTATCTCTCTAAATATAATTTACAATATTAATGTCCAAATAAAAATTATATAATGTTTATAATTTTAAAAGATAATGTTTTTAAAGTATTTTTTTGATGGAATATATCTCAACAAAGTTTCAAATTACTGATATCTTTAAAAAATAAATGCTAAAGGAAGGGTTTGTAGTTTTGTGGGTTGAATTTTATATTCAGACAACTCCCATGACTACCTGAACATCATAAAGATGTACCCCACCATGATTTGGATTATATTGACAACGTGGGAGAACATTAAAATTATTATCCTTAAGTGGAAAGATAAGTTCTTTTCTTACTTAAATTAACTTGAAGCCATGGTAAACAAAAAATGGGTGGGATAAAATGAAATGGGAGAGAAGAGGAAAAGTGAGAGGAAAAGATAACATTGGGATGTTGTTTATTTTAACATTGATTGAAAAAAATTTACATAGAGGAATGTAATTTATTCAAAAAAATCACATTATTTAGTAGTTTGGGGTCATGACACTCTCTTTTTAGACATCATAATTTTTTATAAATGTTTGAAACTTTTAGTTTTTTCAAAAATTTGTTGTGAAAAAACTATTTTTTTTAAAAAAAATGTCAGATCTAACATTTTTTAATGATATTTTTCAAATAAATTTGTAATATTAGATTGAATAACCATTATAATGATTTTGTTTTAATAAATATTTGTGTATACTAAAAAGAATCATTTTGTGATAGAATGTTTTCCAAAAAACTTAAAAAAAATAATTAATGATTTAACCCAAAATCAATGGGTGAGAAAAACATATTTTTTTTGGAAATTTTTTTTCCATATTGTATGTATCGAAATGATCATTATCTGACACATAATTTATCAAAAAATTTAGGTTATTGATCAGACACATCATCAGTCTCAAATCCCTAAACATAATGGTCAGGTTTCATTAAACATAGTGTTGTTTAGAGAGTAAAAAGTATATGAGAAATAATTTTTGAATGTTACATAAGAGGTTAGATAAAGACATTGATTTTTAGATGATAGAATGTTATTTAATCTCTGACTTTAATTTAGATAATTATTTTATTACTTTGGAGTTCATGTAAATAATGAAAAAAAAATTAATGATAATAGCTTTTTATGGACTGAAGGAATCATAATTATTGTATCTATTCCAAAAATTAAGATAATGTATGAATCAGATTAAGAAGCATAGAAAACTAATATTGTCAGAAGATGGAATGAGTTATATATGATGATTTTTTGAATTTTTTTCAATGTTTTTGAGTTTATTCATAATTAGATAAAGATCTTTTTAATTAGTATGCATCGAAAATAGATATTCTTAAAAATGGAGAATCAATATAATTGAGTTGAGGAAGATCCATCATACCTAGATCAATCATTGATCCATAATATTAAAAACAACCATTAATTCATCAAATTGATAAATCAAACTAATAAAACAGTGAATGAGTTGTGACGCTGATATGTTAACTGTTGAGAATTTCACCGAAATGATAACGTGTGCGAATGATGTTGTGTTTCTATAGGTATATGAAGTATTATAAATTTGAAACATTATTTTGAACTATTTCACAATGGATTGTTTGTTTGGATTTAACATTGATAAATTGTTTTAATTATTTCATTTTGGTCAATATGAAAGGTTATGATGGAAAACATGGTGAATATATGGTCTATCAAATGTATATTTTATAACGAAAGTCCATCTGACTAAGACTGAGTGTGTAAAATTAATCAGTGTCAAAAAAAGGTAATGAGACACAAGAAATTTATACTGATGAAATAATTGTATGTACTTAAAAGATTATTTTAGAAGAGATTCAAGATGGTTTCGAAATAGTTAATGATATAAATGGTGAAATTAAAATATGAATGTGTGTATAAGATATGAAAATTCGAGTGAGCTTGAATTTATTTTTATCTTCCCAAATTTTCTATTATAAGATGCCTATTAATAGTTTTACAATATATTCATACTCTACATTATTTTCACAAACAAAAAATTTTGAGAGATGCTGATATTGATTTAGGTTTTTTAAATAGCGATCTCATCAGATGATTAGAAACCGATTGTTTTCAAACTAGACTGGGGAATATCAGACTGAATAACATCGAACTAAGAAATTGAGCATAGTTTTGGAATAAATTCATCATTCTTCATCCATCAAACCAGGCCCTATAAAACTGGGAAAACAAGACCTAGCTATATAGAACAGAGGTTCTTGGTAGAGAATTTTTGTATAATATTTAACAATGTATTTATACTTTTTTTGGGACATTATTGGGAATCAAACTTTGTAAACATATGGGAGTCAGTATAATCTTTACTATCAGGATATAAAAGGTGTCTAATGGAATTTCATCCAAGTTGTATTCAATTCTTCTTAATATAGAAATATTGTATAATCTCAAGAGTGGCTATGGAAAGGATATAGGTCCTCAAACTTAGGTATAACCTTATAAATATCATGTGCTATACATTATTTCATACTAATTAATATATTAATATTTTTTAAAAGATGATAAAATTTAAGAAAAAATGTTTTAGGGGTTATGATTTAAAACTATTGAAACATATAAAAATTGAAAAAAAATATTCAGACTCTGCACCTTTTTAATAGATATTCAATACATTGGGATATAAAAATGTATACTAAAACAAAGAAACAATTACCTAAAGTGTGCCGTTAGCCTGAAATGGTTAATAAAGGGGTAATAAATGGTCATTCAGAAATATTATATGTTATGTTATATTAAAAAAATTCATTAAAAATTCTACAATAATTTTATTTTTTGTACATAGTATGTTTTAACATGTATGGAAGAAGACAAGACTTTAGGAAAAAGATCTCCAGTTTCTCTTTTATTTCATGAAGACATTTGAAAATTCAATAATTTTTATTTTGTGTGATGTATATACATCCCTCTTGAAATTTTATATATTGAATCTATTGATTTTAATTATATTTAATGTTCCATTATATGTTTTTCTTCATTGGGGCTTACAACATATAATATTACTAATGTGGAAAGGGATTTCAATATCATATCTATTTTCTAATGAGACACATTCCATATTAACCACGTGTTTCTTTCATCTTGTTTATATATTTCCCATGAATTTATTTTATCATGATTATACATAAAATATTTTTCTGTTAACATATCTGTCTGAGGATACCGATTTCATGGTGTATATATTTCTAATGTTACCAAATCCGTCAGGAATTTTTCCCAATTTGTCTTCTTTGAGAAATAAAATTATGGTATGAACCTATTCACTTTTATGAGGAGTATATACATACCCTTATATATGTAATTTACAAAACATACTTATCCTTATAATATTTTATGTTTCATTTAATTATATTCTTTCATGTTTCTTGCATTTCAAAGTTAACAAAGTGGTAATAATATTTTGTTACATTCTCATCATTTATTGATGTTGTTTTTTGTTATCTTTTTGATGAAAAAAATTATATGATACATCTCTCATGAAACTCATTATTTATATTCTCCTATAGTTATATAACTAGAAAATATATTTTTCCTTCATTTTTCTCTCTTTATGTAGTAATGATTTCTAAAAATTCTTTTTTTCAAGGAAAATAATCATTCCAGTTGAAAAATATTATACATAAAAAACAATATTTTTTATAGAAAGTTTTGTAAATTTTTAAACAATATTCTATAAATTTTAATGGAATTTTTACCAATTTTTTAAATTTTATAAAAATTTAGAAATGTAATCTTCATGTATTCGTAAAAAAAATAAAATTTACGTATTACTAATAAAATTTAATGAAAAATTTCGTAACATGTACTTAATGTTTGTAACTTCTATTCAACATGGACATTAATTTATTTGAATATTAAATTTTATTATTTCATGGATATTTTAAAATAAAATTATTTTTCAAATTATTTTTTAAATGATTCTTTTTAGAAAATATGATATTTTCCACAATAATTGTCTTAAATGATATTTAATGTATCTTTTATGTGTTTTATAGATTTTTTCAAACAAAACTATTTACTAAATATTTTATAATGTCTAGTTTTATAAAGTTATTATCAAAGAAAAAAAATCATGAAATTTTACATGTTATTTTTCATTAAAAATATATCCGCATCTAATACAAGATCATTATAGGTTACTTGTCCATTACTAGGGATATGGTTCAAGGATACTATTATTGTTCATTCTCTAAATGATTCTTGATTATGATGATGTGTTTTTTTAAAACTATTTCTCTTCCTTTTTCATACCATGTTAATGTGATTACGAAACCCAATTATTTTTCCAAAGGTTATGCTTTGATGTAATGATGAATTGATTTTGAAACCAATTTATTTTCCATAGTTAATTTTATGTTTAAAGGATTATGAAACCCATTTTAATTCATGGGTTATGATATGAATAATTTTTTTACGATATTGCGGAAATAATATGTACAATTTTCTATTGTTGATGGTGGTAATATTATAACCAAGGACGATGATTAATTTATAACCAATAATGGGTGGGACCATTATCTCCCTTAAAATTATCATATAAGGATGTATATCACATGAGATAAATAAGGCTGGAATGGGGAGTAAATCTTGTTCAAGAATAGTCTTTATTTTATATGATGGTATTAGGAGAGAAGAATTAATAATATGATGTTTTTTGGAGTGGACCAATTATAGTATTAGGAAAGGTGTTCTAATGGGAATGGTTGTGTGACTTTCCTAAGAGATGTATCTACTTTTATAGTTCCCTGATATGTTTTGTAAATGATCCTTAACTACTAATGAAATTATTTTATATTCATAAATTTATTTTACAATTCAATGGCTTATACCAATTTGATTCTTTCATAACTCAAGTTTTTTGATTTCATTAATATTCATGTATTACGAACATTCAATATTTATTCCATGACATAATATTATGATATTTCTTATATAGGGTATAATTTTCATATGTAATGCTCATGTTCTCATAACATTTTTTTTCATGTTATTCTTATATATCTCCCTTTATTACCCTTACTGATCATCTAAACTCACTCTTTCTAATGTATCAATTCCCTGAGTTATAAAAATATATTTACGTATGGTGTGTTTGATAGGAGAACTAAAAGGGAAGATCATTGTTGGAGACATTGAAGATCTTTCGGCAAATTAAGACTAATATTTTTCTATGTGTCCGTATATATCTTACTATTATGATCCCCTGACATGTGTTTTGGTAAATTATTGAATTTTCACCTAAAATGATGTAATACCATCCTATATTAGAGTCATATGTCTCTATAGTTTATGTCATCAGATATGTTTAGTTAAAATTTGGAAAATAGGATGAGAAAACAATGGTTATATCCCTAGGGATATTTCTATGGATATATATTGATATGTCTCTAAAGATAAGTCTAAGGATTAGTCAATGTTTATGAAAATGAGATCAAATTTTTTTAATGGATTGAGAGGGTTGTTTTGATGAAATAAAAACCCTATATGAATAGTAAAATTAGATTTGGATGTAGCACAAAGGTACCTAGGGATTATAACTCTGAAAAAGATACCTTCAGGTGGACTCAATCACCATGAAGTCAATGAAAATGTGACTTACTATAAACAAAGTTTGAAAATACTTGTGGATACACATTTGAAATTTAAAAACACTTTATAGACCACCATTAAGGTTTGAAATAGATGACTATTATGAATAACTAAGGAATAACCTATGGTTTCATATATTAAAAAATGTTCTATTATTTAGACACCTTATAAGTTATTTTCAAAATATTTTAGTTTACCATTATTAATAATATTTCTCAAAATATAATTATTGGTTTTATTAAATAGGGGGTACTAGAGAAAAACTTATTAAAATTGGATGTGGTGGAAAATTCTCTTATTACAAATAAAATTGGTGGATGATAGTAGTAAATGATATTGTGACTATTCTTAACCATTTATCAAAAAACATTGTTAACAATTTGTATGTTATCCAACTCTTATACATAGAAAGAAAGAGAACGATGGAGTTTGATATGATTTTGGGTAGTGGAGACAACATAGTAATAATAATTTATTTTCTTATATGTCAATAATGTGGTATGGAGAACTCAAGGGAAAATATAATATCTATCAGAATATTTTTTGGTATTATAAAGGAAGGACACAAAGTAGTAAATTTAAAGGATAAAATAAAATGATTAGTTAATATAATATAAGAGAATAATGGTTCCCCTATGGTATCATTGATAGTTTAATGTTTAAAAGGTTGAAGGTATTGGAATTATGAAACGTGATTTATAACATGGAAATATCATGAAGATAACTAGTAGGGTTGTGTGATTAGTGGATATATTATTGATGATGTAAAGACAACAAATTACATTTTAATGGAAGATTTGTTAAGGAATATGATAAATGAGAATAATTAATGGTGTATTATGAATTTGGAATGATTGACATATTTATTCATTGTGATTTAAATAATTATATTTTGGTTAATATTATTCAGAAAATTAGAATAAAAAAACATCAATGGAATTATTATATGTTGGTTTCTCATTAAGAAGTTTCAGGAATATGATAAATAGAACTAATGGTGTAGAGAATTTATTTAATAAAAAAGAGACATTCTAATAATTAGATGGTAACCATAAATATGTTTCTGATTTTGAGAAAATTGTTTTTCATTTGGTTAAACAAACAATTGATATGGAAATTGTAAATTTTATTGTATTGATGACTTTGGAACTCATAAAGGATTAGTAGAATAAGATAATTATTTTATCATTGATGGAGTTTACAATATCATTGGATCTTTGGAATTTATTCAATTATATATGTTTTTATTCATTGGATGAGTAAGAAAACATTTTTTCATTTAGGTTATATATTAATTCCTGTTATTAACATATTTTAATAAAATACATGATAAAGTAATTCACATGTTTGGTATATGATAATCAAGAGATACATTATGATACATGGGTTATTAATGTAATGCTCATTTTTAGAAATTTAGTGACCTTTTTTATAATTTTATAATTTTTGAAAGGTTATAAGGATAAATATTTGTGTAATGTTTTATGATTATATTTGTATGAGATATAATATGTTATATTATTACTTAACCATATGAAGATTTATCCATGTTCTTTTACCATTATAAACATTTTTTTAAATAGATATAGAATAAATGCATTATCATTATTTTTGGACTTTATTTAGTGATTAGGTATGAAGAAAAATAGTCCATAAAGTAAGAGATAATGTGGAAATTGATCAATTCATTACAAAAGGATATATTTGTTCATATGAAATAAAAATATATCTAGTAATTATATTATCGTATGTGCTCATTATAGATAGAAAAGGAATTCCCCAATATTATGAAAATGATCATCATAAATGTTTTGTCATGTTATTATAATTTTTTAATAAACATTATATTCTCATGAATATTTTTCTTATAGATTTGTGATTTATAACCATGTCTAGATCACCGATATTTTTATAGATGTTATATATCACTCTCTAATTGAATTTGGGTATGAGTTTTCTCTTTTATGTCATGTTTTTCACTTACCACCTATGTTAATCTATTTGGAAACCTAGTATGTATAATTCCTAATGAATTTCTCACTCACATATCTATTTTCCAAGAGTATGTTTTATTAATGATTTGTAGGATTAGGGTTTCCATAATTTAATTTTTAAATGTTATACCTCTGATGACTAAGACAAATTTTGAGTGAAAATTCATTAGGGAGTAGAATATAACATCCAGATATATTGTGAAATATATTTATTCTTATAAATTTAATCTTATATATATTTTACGTCACATGAAAAATTAACTATCTCTTTCATTATAAACAACATAATGTTTATCTTATACTACATGAAAGACGAGTTTCTTCGAGTGTGTTCTCGAAAGATGACCCAAAGCATTAGTAAACCCTGAAATAATATTATTTTAAATATTATAGATATAACCTAGTGGTTAAATAGGTGGGTATTAGTTGTAACAACTAATTTATGAAATATACATGTAAAATTACCACCCAATATAAATATAAATTTAAATTCATACTTAATATTCAATCAATGTTTATTAATGTAATTATATTCATAAAAAATATGATTTCTACAAATAAAATTTTTTTATTCATATAATGAAATATTATAAGTAATTCATGGATATTTAAAGAAATTTATTTGATAAAATATTTTAATTTTTTAAAAAAACATGTAAAAATTATCTTATGGTGATATTTTATGATTTTTCAATAAATATTTAATTTTTAGTAAATAGGGAATAATAATGTTTTTATAAAACTATCATTTAATTTATATAAATTTAGTAAATTAAATGACCAATAGTTTTTAATGTAACATAATTATTCTTTTAGTAATATTTAATTATCAAAATTACTTGTTAATCAAAATTATAGTTAAATTTAGTATAAGTTTATTATTTGGGTTTTAAAGGGAGGGTTTTTCTAAAAATGGTTTTAATGTTCATAATGTTTCTCCGTTTTAGTTAATATAATTAATTCACATTAATGAATGATTAAAATAAAAAATATATATTATCCATAAATATTTATTAATTAATATTATTATAATTTTTATTATTGAATGTATATTGAATATAAAATCATCATTTTCTTAAAAAATACAGTTCTCGAAAAAAAAAAATTTGTGGCATCTGCAGGTTTTGTTTGAAATTTAATATTTTAATCATTTTAAAAATTAATTTGATAAAATAAAATGATTTTTTAATAACAATTTTTAAATTATTTTAGGTTGATGTTTTTATAATATTTTTTAAGAAATATTTTTTTTGACAATAAGTGAAAAATAATAATTTTTAATTGGGAACCGCTTTTTAATTTTATTTATTTATAAAATTAAATGTCATTTTAAATTTATTTTGAAGTAAAAGTAGTAAAATTTTATATAAATTAATACAATTTAGGTCATTGGGATTATTTTCAAATTTAAGTATTATATACAAACTTTGTAAACTTTTGAACATTTTCTCTTTAAATACTGTATTCTCACCACGTAATTAGGATTGTTATTTAATTTTAAATTTCCATTTATGTTAATTTAATATTGAAAAACGAATTAAATATTTTGAATCACTATAATTTAAAATTTATTATAATTTCAACTTAATTTTTTACCAAAACCAATAGTAAAAATAATATATACTCTTTACCGCACGTTAGGTAAAAAATGTTTTACCCATGGTTTATCCAAAATTGATAAGAGTTAACAATTTCAAAAAACATTTAAAAAATAATTAAAAATATATTTATTTTATAACTTATAGAATCTATAATGCTCCATTATTGGAAATTTTTGGAATGAGAAAAATGTTGTTGGAATTCTTTCTTTCAAAAAATTATGTGTATGACACTCACATCACTTATAAAAGGCCACCCCTCTCCTCAATTTATCACATCTCCATACCCTTTTGATTCAAAAATTACCAAACCAAATAATAAAAACAATTCCATTATATGGACTAAAAAGTATTAGTTTGGACATAAATACAACCTAGGATGTCTTTTTGTGTAATCCTATGGTGGATACCTTAATAAGTGGTAAGGTTCCTCAACTAGTGTTATTAATTTATTTCTTACTCAACATAATTAAATTATTTTTATTAAATTATAATATAAAACTCAGTAAATTCCACTTAATTATATTTCATTTAATTTATGGTAATGAAAAACAACCATCTACACTTGTATTAAATGGGTTACAAAATTGTCACTCATGTGTACGAAAGACTACTGCCTCACGAACTGATGTCGTTCATTTATTCCATTACCACCAACCACTATTCAAAATAATGATGAATTTATTATTTATATATGATATTTATCATATTATATTACTTATATATTTATTACATCACATGAAAACACATTCTCACTTTTTTTGGAATACGATAACCTCACCTGTGTGTATGGTGGACTACAACCTTCTAAAATGATGTGATTCATTCTCATTTTTCCTAAATGGTATAAAATGTGTTTAAAGATAATATGTGATAAATATGAAATAAAAATTATTATTTGATAAAAATATATCATTTACCTTTAATTTTTAGTACAACATGAATATGAAAATAATGTCCATGCATACGTATGGCTTACCGCTTCAATGAACGATGTATTTCATTTTCTATTACTAAATTTTTTGGTCTAATATAAAAACATATATAATGAATAAATATGATATTCATATCATGTTTAACCTTTTTATATTATTAAAATAGGATAATATTGAAGGAAACAAAATAAAATATCAAAAAATATAAAAAAAAGTAGTTATTTGCCACAATTTATATTTAACATCGATTTTTAGATAAATGGGTAATAATAGGTCACAATAAAATTATATATGGTATGATATATGTATGTATTATTATCTAATTTATTTATAATAATATTATATTTATTATTCAGTAGGTTTGGACATGTATGAGAGAACTCAAGAATTAAGGTAAAGGATTTATATTGTCTCTTTTATTTTAGGGAGACATATGAATATTCACCACTCATTTCATTTTTGTGGTTTAAATAATCCCCCCATGATATTTTACACCATTAATATATCCATATTAATGATATTCAACATTTTTTTTTGATACTCTGCTCTATTAGGACTTATGATTCAGTATATTACTAAAGGGGTAATGGATTTCCGTATCACTTATATTTTTTTGGAAGACACATTCCATATCCACTAGGTTTTTCTTTTATGCTGTGTATATAACACCCCTAAATGTATTTTATGTTTCTTATAAATAATTTTTTTATATATATACTTTAGGATATCACTTTTAAGAGGTTTATAATTCAAAATTTACAAAATAGGTAACGGATTTTTGTCTCATTTTTCATTCATTAAGACATATGGTTATGTTATGCACCTACATTTCGTTATTATGGGTATATAAAACCCATTTGACATGATATTTCAGGAATTTATTTATACTCATGATATTTCAAGTTTCATTTAATGATATTTAATTGTGGGTATTACATCTCAATGATTCCAAAGTGGAAATGATTTAATGTTATATTCTTATTGTTTATCGAGGTTGTTTGTGATTTTGTTTTTGATGATAAAATATTATAATAAATCTCACAAGAAACTCATGAAATTTAGGATATATTGGTTATGTCCTGAAAATATATTTTTTTTCATTCATCTTTTTCTATTTATCAACTAAAGTGTTCAAAAATAATGTTTTTTTATCAAAACTCATCATTCCTGTCAAAAAAATCTCCCTAATCATTGTTAAAAAAAAGATTGCATAAATTTTTTTAAATATTTTTTATAAAATTTTAAATTAATTTTTAGAAATTTTTTTTTAAAAAACCATTGAAATGAATCTCCATGTGATTTTAAAGAACAATACCCAATTTTATTTAACCTAAAATGTGAATGAAATCTTTGTTTTAACTTGTAAAAGATGAAAAACACATTCCATCAACATGAATATTATTTAATTGAATCATACATCATTATTTTTGAATTTTATTTAAAAAATATTAATTATTTTCATACTTTTTTATGTCTTAAAAAGTGTATTTGAAAGAAAAATGGATATTATCCTTAAAATTTGTATTAAATTATATTTAAATATTCCTTCCAATCCTTCCAAGTTTATATTCAATTAAAATTATTTCAAAAATCTTTTATAAATTTTATTTTTAAATAGTGACTGTTAAAGAATTTTTATTTTCCCTAGAATAATTAAAAGTAATTTTAATTTAAAAATAAAACTCTTTATAAGATTAAATGGTTTATGTTACTTATTATTTAATAGAGATAAGATTGAAGGATAACATTATTAATATTTCTTTAAATTGTTCATGTATATGATGGAATGATATTTATGAGACATGTTTATCTTCCATGGGTTATACCATGATGAAGTGTTCATGAAACCAACTAATTTTTCCATGTGTTATGATTTGATGATATGAAAACATTATTATGAAAATTATTTATTATCCACCTGCTATATAATGACGAAATGATTATGAAATCCATTTTATTTAATCGGTTCTGATATGATAAATGTTTTATGATCATGTGGAACCCACTTGTATGACATTCATTATATAAATGTGGTTACGTTTTATGTAAGGAAATTGCTTACATTATAACAAATTATGCATGGAGCCTATATCTAACTATAATTAATTGGGTTAATATTTATATATAATGGGAATGATCAGAATGAAAGGGTAGGGATCCTTCATTAGAATTTGTATTAGTCTAGTTTTATGGGTTTGGGAGAGACCCTTTATTACTAGTATGGTTTTGTGAGTAAACCCATTCCACTATAAGAAAAGGAATACTATTGATGATGGTTTTGTGTCCCTCCTTAAAGGTGTAGTCACATATGGATTTCTCAGATGAGTTTTTTAAATGATCCTTCACTAATATTGAAATAGATTTCAATACTTATGTGTACCCCAAAAATCTATTTCTTATGCTTATTTTATTCTCCCATAACTCATTTTTTATTTAATTATGATTCATTTCTTATGAACATAAAATTATTGTACTAAGAACCAAGATAATGATCATTGATATATAGGGTATGGTTTTCATATGTAATAATCATCTTCTCAAAACATTATGTTCAAGTTATAATTATATATCTCCCTTGTATTCCATTATCGAGCATTTGATCTGACTCTTTATTATGATCTATTTCCCCATGTTATAGAGAAAGTTTTATGTAGGGTATGTTTGTGAAGAGTACTAATTAAGTAGGTCATTGTGGGAGACATCAAATATCATTCACCAAGTTAACAAGATTTTGTTCCAGGTTTCCAAAGTAATAAAATAATTATGGTCTTCGAGAATTTATTTTTGAAATGAATTTAATATTCATATCAAATAATGTAATATCCATGTAAGAAAATACTAGGTTTCTATATATTCGGTTGAAGAATTGTACTTGGAATAAAATTTGGTGGTTGTCATAATTACTCTCCCACATAGTATAAGATTCAATGGATTATAGGGGATGAAGATGAATTTTAATGATAATGGTAAAGGTGGTGGTATTGAATCTCATTCATCATATTACTCTACACCATTGAAACAAAATTTTATTGTTCGTTTTACATTCTATTAATGTTCCATTACTAGTAACATGAGACCCTTTTTACCCAAACCATAAAAGTTATAAAATTCATTTGGTAGTCGAGGTTACCTATAGATATTTATACATGACACTTTTATTCATAATTATAGGCCTATTTCTTCAGGTCATAAATTATTTATTATTTAGTGGGTTGTTTTATTTTCAATGGGTTTCTTGATATAAGATACCCAAATGAAGTAGATACATGTATTGTATAAGAATTTGGTAGAATGATACTTATGTCCTTCAGCTGTGAGAGGTACTATCTCAATTTCATATTCATTAACAAAATATTTATTTGATACTCGTACCCCCCCGACTATTTATTATCAACCCACATTGTGAATATTTTAAAACATCCAATGAAAATCATTCCTTATGTGATTGAGTTAGAATGATAACTTTGGAAGAAAAGGAATAAGGGTTTTTGTTATCCCATGTGTTCTTTATTGCTCTTTAAAGATGAGGTAGTTTGATGTTTCCAGGTTCTGGACATAAACATTGGCCAATGTTATTATCGAAATATATTGATTGACAAAAAATTAAGTGAAATTTTAATGTTATAATTAGTGGGTGTCCTTTATTTCCTATAAAGAGATATCCCTTGTATTTTAGGGAGATTAGGACTTGAGGTAAACTCAAGAGAAACCTCCTCAATAGAAAATATTGTGATTTATGAATTTATTCTATATTGAAATTAATATATATGCCTCCTATTTTTATATTCCTTTGGTTCCCATGGATTTTCCAATATGGGTTCCTGATTACTTTTTTATCCAAAATTTATAATGAGGGGGGGGATTCTTAATCAACTTAGTTCCAAGATGTAAATTGAAATCTTTTATCTCACATCACAAGATAATGACTGAATTGAAAGAGTTAAATATTAAATTATATCATTTGAAGGAGAATACAATCAATAATCCTAATTAATAACCAAAGGTGTATAATATTATTTCTTTTAATACGTATGATGGAACTTATAAGGCCCCGGCCTTAAACATTACTTAATATTGAATTAAATGAATAATTCCCATTGAGGATCTTTTCAAGTTTAGAGTTTTAGAGATTTAGACCATAACTATTACATCTCAAAAGATTACACAGTAGAAACTTCTACAAAGTTTACTTTTTTTCAAAACATGAACTCAAATAAAAAATCATTTCTAGTTCCATGTTTAAGAATGCATGACGTTTCCTTGATCCCATCATTGACACTATTCGACATTATGTCCTGTGAAACAAATTTCATGAAAAACATGGGGTGAGCATAAAAATCTCATTAAGGGATACACAAAGAAGGAAAACTATTAGTTTTTCAAAATAATAAGTAAACCATGAATAATTTATAAAAGTAATAATTTTCACCTTTATGGAGTAGTAAATACTCTTCACTGAATAAAATATCATTACTTACCCTTTTGTAACCAAAATATTACCATAAAACCCATATAAAGAACACATAATGTATAAAGGTAACTTGGGATATAAACATACATAAATAGAATAACCATACGGTCGACTTCCACACATATAACATAATGGAATAGCCATACGGCCGACTTCCATACCCAATGCATTAGAGGTTATAATGTAACCTCCCGTCCTGGTATTCACGGCACCACCCATCATATGGTTTATCACAAAACCACCCGTCAAATGTTCATGTACCAAGATAAAATCATAGGACGTAAAACAATTATAATGGAAAGAATGAATTTCCACACTTTGATCACAATATATCACTTAAATATATTGAAATAACAAATCCATTATAAAAACCATTTTCAATACCAAAATACATAAAAGAGTATATGGTATTTATTTCATTTTAAAAACATTATGGCTTGTTGAGGAAGCCAAAGACCAAATAATACTCGCGGTAGCAGAAATGGTCGTTGTCACCATGTACGTTAAAAGAAACATTCATTTTTTTTAGTTTTGTAAAACGCTTCATAGAAAAATATTCCTTTTTTATAAAATTAAAATTCAAAGGGTTTTATACACCGTATAAAAGAAAGCCTTGTATTATAACAAAATATGCTTCAATGAAAGGAGATTGAGACGAAGTCTCTTACCTCATGTCCGACGTGACTTAATTGCTCTTTAATCTCCTGAATAATAAACTAAAGATAATTTCTACTTGCTTAAGAACATTTTTCAGGCTTACTATTCCTTTTATATCACTTATTTGTATGTTATAAACATTATGTAAACATTTAAGTTAATAATGTTCCTTTTGTCGATATCTGGTTTATAAGTCTAAAATTGACTTCTTATATTTACATGTTGTTTATGTGGTCAAAGGTTTATTATATCTAGAATTATATTCATGATTTGATATCATATATATCATATATATCCAGAATATACATGTATTTATAATAGTACATAACATTTAGAGGTAAGAAATGAAAAGCACCGTTCATGGAGACGGTACGCAGTACGTACGCATGAACGCTGCGTTCATTTCTATTTCATATTTAATGGAGTGAAATCATAATGATATTAAGATATATTATAATTACAGTATAACATCATATATAATAACATTGACTCCATCCTTTATACATCCCACATATGGCATTAATGAATCAAATCACTTTGAGGGGGCGGTAGTCCGCACTTCCTAAAATGAAATTATCGTGTTTACCCACAATGGAAACCATAAAGGTATTCCACAAATGAAAAATACAGAAGCACAAGGAAAACATAAACATAATATAAATCATAGATAAATAGAGTAACATATCAATGGCCACCATGAAAGGTGTGCAAAGAATATTGAACAATCGTCGTTTCGTGAGGCAGAAAATCGCCAACCACAGAAATAGTATGTTCTTTAACCATTAGATGAAAGTGTGTGTAGGTGTAGCTCTAATATTTATCATAACAACATTCTAGTTTATTAAAGATACTGGTGTTGTTACAAAAGAAGGGAATAAAAATAGGTTATGGGGTTGGAGAAACAAAATAAAACATAAGAATACAAGAGAAGACACTACCTTTAAATCAGGTAACTCTTTTTGATTTGAGATCAAAGGCTTCCGTGGAAAGACTTCTGCCCAAAATGAGGATTCTAGGAGTAATAGAGGGATGTGGAGAGACAAAATGGGCAGGGGTTGGCCGATCCAAAGGCTTGAGAGTTGTGGGTAAGGTTGTAGAGGTGGGGGGCCTTTTATAAGAGGAGAGGAGGGGCACTCTTGGAATGTTATAAAAGGTTACTTTATTATAAAATGAGTTTTGGCTTTTAAGGGTCCCACAATTATATATTTCAAATATAAGGTGATAATATTTCTAAATCCACCCATCCAATAGGTTTTTGAAAAGTGTAGGTCTTAGATTTTACATTATCCTATCATTTTATTTAAATCGTTAAATAATGAGGTAATCGCTGCATCATCATTGTGTCATAAATAATTCATTTTATTTAATGTCTAAAAATTATTAAAAAAATCATGATGAATATTTATAGTAAAAAATATGATTTGAATAACCCCAGTTAAAAATTGTTTTAGTAAAACAACACATGTTTGTGACATTTTTATTTTAACATTACATAAAAAGTTATTAATGTCATTTTCCTTCCAAAGTGGCTCCATGGGGTCCCCATGATGACCCATGGATTGTTTTGGTCGGACATGACACATCCAATAAGTGTAGTACATGTGTCAAGGCCATTTCATATTATTAAAACATTATTTTTACCTTAAACTACACTAGTTACCTCTAATCACGATTAAAAACATAAATGTCACTATTCCCCAAAAATTATTTTAATCCCATTGAACCACATTTTACTTGTTAATGACAACCATTTATGTCGGATTTTTTGAAATTAAAAACATAGAGGTGGTAAATTTTCATTTAAACAATAAAAATCAGTTTTTTAAATACCACTTAGTGGTTTCACTATTCATCAAAAAATTGAAGTTTTTCAGGAAAATACCAAAATTTCACCCTAAGCTATATTTGATATTCCGAATTCATAAATGATTTCTATTTTACAAAATTCAAAACATATAAGATACATTAATTAGTTTAATAATTAATTTCTGTTGTCAGGACAAATAGCGTGTTTTTATGAAATAATATATATCAAATGATTGACAGTAGTTTAAGTCCAATTTCAAAGTGAAATTAATTCTAACGAACACTATTGGATTAAATTGTAAAAATATATTCTAATTTCACTATAAAAGCAAATAAAATGATAATCTAATCATATAAATAAATTAGATTAAAAAGTGGTTTTGAATTAAAATACTACATTTTTCATTATTCATTAAAAAAATGAACTTTTTCGGAAAAATACCAAAAATTTACACAATGTAATTTTTGATGTCCAGATTCTAAAGAAGAATTTTATTTGGTCCCAAAGAATTTACAAGAGTGACCAAAACTATATTTAATGGTGGTTCGCCATCAAAAGGAGATAAGTGGACCTTTAGTGAAAATTAGAGTATCTATGCCTAAAATTGAATTCTTTTCCTATTTTAATCATTTATCCTTTATTGGATAAATGTAAAAACATTTAACAAACTTATGAAATCATATTTTATTTATTTATATTCATTTCCGCCAATACAACGACTATGTGTTAACTACCATTTAAAAAAATATTATTTTATTACTAGTGTGCAACATAAGATTTCAAAGAAACTCTTTGTTGCGTATCGGGTAAGCTATCGAACATAGAAAACTATTTAAAGTAAAATTAATATTTAATTTGTAAATATTAATAAATATAAAAATGATTTATTCTTTATTTACCTAGGATGTTACATCCTTCCCCCCTTTTGGTAATTGCATCCTCACAATTTTATTCACTTATCAAAATAAGTGGGGGTATTTATCCCTCATAGCATTTTCAGATTACCACGTTGCCTCTTCAACCATATGGTTTTTCCACAAAACCTTTACCTGGTAAATTACCTTATTTCGCAACACTTGCTCTCTTCGGTCAAGAATCTGGACTGGCTGTTCTTCTTAAGACAGATTCTCTTCCAACTGAACTACCTCTGGGCTGAAAACATGAGATGGATCTCGCATATACTTTCTCAACATCGAATCATGAAAAACATTGTGTACCTGAGATAAACTCGAAGGTAAAGCCACTCGATAATCAACTGATCCAACTCTCTCCAGAATTTCATATGGTCCAATGAACTTTAGACTCTGCTTTCCTTTCTTATCAAATTGCATCACACTTTTCCACGGTGAAAATTCGGAAAAAACCTGATCACCTACCTCGAAAGAGAGATCCTTCCTCCTGTTGTCTGCATAACTTTTCTTTCTGTACTGAGCTATTCTAATGTGTTTCTGAATCAAATAATCTTTTTCTTCCATCTCTTCTACCAATTTTGGTCCCATCAGTTTCCTTTCACCCACTTCATCCCAAAAAGCTGGAGTTCAACACCGCTTCCCATATAATGCCTCAAACGGTGCCATATGTATACCGGAATATTCAACCAAAGAAATATGTTGGTCTCAACTTCCCTGATAATCCATCAAAAAAGCACGTAGCATATCCTCCAAAGTCTGAATTTTTCATTTTGAATGCCCATCTGATTGAGGATGAAAAGGCTGTAATAAAATTTAATTCAGTACCCAATGACTTCTAAAGGCCTTTCCAAAAGATAGAAGTAAACCTGGGATCACGATCAGATACAATGGATAGGGGAACTCTATGCAACCTGACTATCTCTTTAAGATACAATCTGTAATGTTGATCTAGAGATAAAGTATCTCGAATAGGAAGGAAATGAGCAGATTTAGTCAAGCGATCAACAATAACCCAGATTGCATTATTACCTCGAGATGTCTTCGGTAATCCCACAACAAAGTCAATGGATATATTTTTCCCTTTCCACTCTGGCACTGGTAAATGCTGAAGCATCCCTTTCGTTAACTGACACTCTTCTTTAACCTACTGACAAGTCAAACATTTCATAGTAAAATCAGCAATATCTCTTTTCATTCCATCCCACCAGTAATACTCCCGCAGATCTCTATACATCTTAGTACTTCCAGGAAGAACTGAAAACGGAGAACTATGAGCTTCACATAACAACTCTCTCTTCAACTGTGAATCACAAGGCACACAAAATCCCTTTCTAAATTTCAAAAACACAATCATTATCAAAGTTGAATTCATGAAACATACCCTTCTAAACCAGCTCTACCTTTTTATGCAACTCACTATCTTACTTCTGTGCTTGCTTGATTCTGTCTGATAGAGAAGATTTCACTGATACCTAAAACAAAACAGAAGGGAATCCTGCACCAACAACTTTTATGCCAAAGTTCATCAAATCATTAACCAAAGGATCACGTTCCAAATGCAACATTGTTAATGAAGCATTACTTTTTCGACTCAAAGCATCAGCCACTTTATTTTCTTTTCCCGGATGGTAATGAATTGTACAATTATAATCCTTGAATAATTCTAGCCATCTACTCTATCTCATGTTCAATTCTTTCTGAGTGAATATATACTTTAAAATTTTGTGATATGTATATATTTCATACTTTACTCCATACAAATGATGCCTCAAAATTTTCAAAGCGAAAACAACAGCAGCAATTCCAAATCATGTGTAGGGTAATTTACCTTATGAGTTTTCAACTGATGTGAAGCATATGCAATTACCTGATCATTATGCATAAGGACACAACCAAGTCTCTTCAATGAAGAATCAATGTATATAACAAACTCACCATTCCTATAAGGAAGTGCCAAAACTGGAGAATTCACCAATATTCTTTTCAACTCATGAAAATAATCATCACATTCTTTTGTCCAGATAAACCTAACATCCTTCTGAGTTAGCTAAGTCATTGGACTAGATAAATGGGAATAATTTTCAACAAACCTTCGGTAGTAACCTTCCAAACCAAGAAAACTACGGATCTCGGTATCATTTGTGGGTCTTGGACATTGTTAAACAAATTTTGTTTTTGCAGGATCCACAGTTATTCCATCTTTAGAAACAATATGACCAAGGAAAGAAAGTTGTTGCAACCAAAACTAACACTTGCTGAATATCCCAAACAATTTCTTTTCTTTTATGGTTTGGAAAATAACCCCTAAATGTCTTTCATGATCTTATTTACTTTTATAAAACACCAAAATATCATCGATGAAAACAACCACAAACTTATCCAAGAACTCATGGAAAATTCTATTCATAAGGTCCATGAATACAGTAGGTGCTTTGGTTATCCCAAAAGGCATTAATACAAATTCATAATGGCCATATCTTGTATGAAACGTGGTCTTTGGAATATCTTCTTCCTTTACCTTCAACTGATGGTACCCCTATCTGAGGTCAATCTTTGAAAAAAACTGAGCTCCCTAGATCTAATCAAACAAATCATCGATATGAGGCAAAGGATACTTGTTCATAATAGTGATATTATTCAGGGCTCTATAATCAATGAAAAGTCTCATTGAACCATCATTCTTTTTAACAAACAAGACAGGAGCACCCCATGGTGATGTGCTAGGTCGAATGAAACCATTATCTAATAACTCCTAAAATTTCTCCTTCAACTATAAAAGTTCAGTTTGAGCCATTCGATAAGGGGGTTTTGAAATTGGCTTAGCATCTGGAACTAGGTCAATAGTAAATTAAACTTCCAGATCTGGTATTATTCCAGGCAACTCATCAGGAAAAACATCAGGATAATCATTTACCAGTGGCACATCATTAATCTGAAGAGTTCCCTTATTTTCAATGATATGTGCAATGTAACATTCATTTCCATCTATTACAAGTTTCTCAGCCTCTTGATATGTTATCAACAGTAAGGGGTCATTATTGTACACAAACTGAAAGTATTTCTGAAAAGAAAATTCTTTAGCTCTACAGTCAATCTTAACATGGTAAATAGAGAGCCAATCTATACCCAGGATAACATCAAACTCCAATAGAGGTAAAACAATAAGGTTTGCAAGTAGGTTCTTTCCACGAATAAGGATAGGATGATTATTATAAATTCTCTTTGCCTCAAAATTCCCCCCATGTGTTTTTACCACAAGTTCAGGAGTCATTCTTGAGATGGTATTCCTATTTTTCTAGAAAATTTTTCAGAGATGAAAGAATGTGTAGACCCCGAATCAAAAAACACACTGGAATAATCTGAAAAAACAAACAAAGTACCTGATACAACTTCATTTGATGGCCTGACATCTGATGATGTAGTTGCAAAGGATTTCACCACCCCTTTCTTCTTGTAGTCTAACTGCTTCCCATCACTCAAGCTCTTTGTCAGATACTCATTTGCATAGTGACCTATATCATTGCACTGAAAACATTTCACTAAATGTAAATCAAATTTGGACTTACCATCACCTTGATCTTTTTTAGTGGAATCACAAGCCTTATATCCCAATTTACCACATTGGTTGAACATTCCAGAATTCAGAAGACATTCCCCAACATGCCTTTTACAACATTTATCACTTACTGGAAACTTAGTTTTCTTACCGTCATACCTTTTTGAAGAATTATTTCCTTTCTCCTGCCACCTCGGTCTCTTCTTATACTGGTTGTTATAGAACACTTGATCATCGGAAAAC
Source organism: Viscum album (assembly GCA_963277665.1). Lineage (NCBI taxonomy): Eukaryota > Viridiplantae > Streptophyta > Magnoliopsida > Santalales > Viscaceae > Viscum > Viscum album. The sequence goes on along the minus strand of OY728128.1, from coordinate 1,585,050,896 downwards.
TCCATTTCCACTTTCTCAGAACATCAAACAATCTTTTCATAACTTGTGAACTCATGAGAAGCTAAAGCCCTTCGATATTTTGGCTTTAATCCTGAGTAAAAACCATTGATTTTACTATCAAGGTCTAAGATAAAATTTGGAGCATACCTTTCCAATCGAGTGAACCTTACTTCATAGGCAACCATTGAGTCTTCCTCTTGCCTCAATTCCATGAATTGTTTTTCCAACCTAAGTCGAACAGCCTTAGGAAAATACTTCTCAAGAAACATACCTTTGAATTTTTCCCAGTCGATAGAATCAATCTCATCAGCGTCCCTGATATTTTTAACCATCGACCACCACTGGTCTACTTCACCCTCCAAACGGTAAATAGAAAGACTATCCTTTTGATTGTCTGAACACCCCATGACATCGAAAATCTTCCCCAGTGTTTTAATCCACCCTTCAGCTAGCACAGTATCAGATAATCCTCTGAATGATGGGGGATGTTGCCTCATGAAATGTTCCACCACTGACATGTTCCTATGAGGTTGATCAAGCTAGCCACATGCATGGATACCGCCACCATGTATCGCTTGAGTCAACTATTCCATCACTGCAACAAACTGTTCAGTTCCAATTCTGGCCATCTCAGGTTGCTGATTTGGAAGGTTGTCTTCCTCCTGATGTAATCCCAACATAGCTTCCTTGTTTCCTCTGTGGAAAACCATTCTTAACACAGAAATATCTTAGGCGAAACAACATGGTAATATTTAAATGCTATATCATTTCAATCATACCATAAATTAATTTTTAATTTAACAATTTTATAACTCCTAAAGTTGTCTAAACTGACCTATAATACCAACTATAAGGCCTCAACCATAAACATTACTTAATATTGAATTAAATGAATAATTCCCATTGAGGATCTTTTCAGGTTTAGTTTTTTAGAGTATTAGAACATAACTATTACATCTCAAAAGATTACAAACTAGACACTTCTACAAAGTTTCCTTTTTTTCAAAACATGAACTCAAAAAAAAGTCATCTATAGTTCCATGGTTATGAAATCATGACTTTTCCTTAATCCCTTCCTTGATCGTATTCTACATTATGTCCTGTGAAAAACATTTCAAAAAAAAACTTGGGTTGAGCATAAAAATCTCAGTAAGGGATACAAAAAAAAGGAAAACTGTTAGTTTTTCAAAACAATAAGTAAAACATGAATACATTATCAAATTAATACTTTTCACCTTTATGGAGTAGTAAATACTCTTCACTGAATAAAATATCATTACTTACCCTTTTGTAACAAAAAGATTACCATAAAACCCATATAAGGAACGCATAATGTATAAAGTTAACTTGCAACATAAACATACATAAATGGAATAACCATACGGTGTTAAAAGAAGATTGAACAATCATCGTTTCGTGAGGCATAAAATCGCCAACCACAGAAACAGAATGTTCGTTAACCATTAGACGAAGGTGTGTGTAGGTGTAGCTCTAATAATTCTCATAAAAACATCCTATTATATTGAAGATACTGTTGTGGTTACAAAATAAATGAATAAAAATAGTTTAGGGTGTTGGAGAAGCAAAATAAAACATAAGAACAGAAGAGAAGACACTACCTTTAAATCAGATAACTCTTTTTGATTTGAGCTCAAAGGCTTCCATGGAAACACGTATGCCCAAAGTGAGGCTTCTAGGAGTAATAAAGGGATTTTGAGAGAACAAATGGGCAGTGTTTGGCCTAGGAAAAGGCTTGAGAGGTGTGGGTAAGGTGGTAGAGGTGGGGGACCTTTTATGAGAGGAGATGAGGGGCACTCTTGGAAAGTTATAAAAGGTTACATTATTATAAAATGATTTTAGTTTTTTAAAGGTCCCACAATTATATATTTAGAGGATAAATTTAAAATAGTTCAAAATCCACCCATCAAATAGGTTTTTGAAAAGTGTAGGTCTTAGATTTTACATTATCTTTTCATTTTATTTAAATCGTTAAATAATGAGGTAATCGCTGCATAATCATGGTGTCATAGATAATTTAATTTATTTAATGTCTTAAATTTATAAATAAAATATCATGATGAATATTTATAGTAAAAAATATGACCTGTATAACCCCATTTAAAATTTGTTTTAGTAAAACAACACATATTTGTGACCTTTTTATTTTAACATTAATTAAAAAGTTATTAATGACATTTTCCTACCAAAGTGGGTCCATGGGGTCCCCAAGTTGACCCATGGATTGTATTGGTCGTCCATGACACATCCAATAAGGGTAGGACATGTGTCAAGGTCATTTCATATTATTAAAACATTATTTTTTAACTTAAACTACACTAATTACCTCTAATCACGATTAAAAACTTAATAGTTACTATTTAGAAAAAATTATTTTAATCCCAATAAACCACATTTTAATTCTTAATGAAAACCATGTATGTATTATTTTTTATAATTAAAAACATAGAGGTGGTAAATTTTCATTTAAACAAAAAAAATCAGTTTTTTATGTACCACTTAGTGGTTTCACTATTCATCAAAAATTGAAGTTTTTCAGAAAAATACCAAAATTTCACCATAATATATATTTGATATTCTGAATTTAAAAATGATGTCTATTTTAAAAAATTCAAAACATGTAAGTTACGTTAATTAATTTAATAATTAATTCCCACTGTCAGGACAAATAGCGTGTTTTTATGAAATAATATATATCAAAAGATTGACACTAGTTTAAGTCCAATTTCAAAGTGATATTAATTCCAAAGACCACTATTGGATTAAATGGTAAAAATATATTCTAATTTCACTTTAAAACCAATTCAAAAGATAATTTAATCATATAAATAAATTAGATTAAAAATAGGTTTTGAATTAAAATACTACATTTTTCACTATTCATTAAAAAATGAACTTTATCGTAAAAATACAAAAAATTTGCAGAAATTAAATTTTGATGTCCTGAATCTAAAGAAGAATTTTATTTGGTCCAAAAGAATGTATAAGAGTGAACAAAACTATATTTAATGATTGTTCGCCATCAAAAGGCAATAAGTGGACCTTAAGAGAAAATTAGAGTATCTATGCCTAAAATTAAATTCTTTTCGTATTTTAATCCTTTATCCTTTATTGGATAAATGTAAAAACATTTAACAAAAATATACAATCACATTTTAGTTATTTCTATTCATTCCCGCCAACACAACGGCTATGTGTTAACTAACATTTAAAATAATATAATATTATTACTAGTGTGCAACATAAGATTTCAAAGAAACTCTTTGTTGCGTATCGGGTACGCTATCGAACATAGAAACCCCTTAAAAGTAAAATTAATATTTAATTCATAAATATTAATAAATATGAAAATGTTTTATTCTTTATTTACTGGAGATGTTACATCCTTACCCCATTTTGGGAATTACGTCCTTGCAATTTTATTCACTTATCAAAATAAGTGGGGGTATTTATCCCTCATAGCATTTTCAGATTCCACGTTGGCTCATCAACCATATGGGTTTTCCACAAAACCATTACCTAGTGAATTACTTTATTTTGTAACACTTTCTCTCTTCGGTCATGAATCTGGACCGGTTGTTCTTCATAAGAGTGATTCTCTTCCAACTGATCTACATTTGGGCTCAAAACATGAGATGGATCTGGCATATACTTTCACAACATCGAAACATGAAAAACATTGTGTACCTGAGATAAACTCGAAGGTAAAGCCACTCGGTAAGCAACTGATCCAACTCTCTCCAGAATTTCATATGGTCCAATGAACTTTGGACTCAACTTTCCTTTCTTACCAAATCACATCACACTTTTCCATGGTGAAACTTTGTGAAAAACATGATCACCTACCTCAAAAGATATATCCTTCCTCCTATTGTTTGTATAACTTTTCTGTCTTCTATGAGCTATTCTCATGTGTTTCTGAATCAACTGAACTTTTTCTACCATCTCTTCTACCAATTTTGGTCCTATCAGCTTCCTTTCACCCACTTCATCCCAAAAAGCTGGAGTTCCACACCGCTTCCCATATAATGCCTCAAACGGTGCCATCTGTAAACTGGAATGAAAACTGTTATTATATGAAAATTCATCCAAAGAAAGATGTTGGTCCCAACTTCCCTGATAATCCATCGAACAAGCACGTAGCATATCCTCCAAAGTTTGAATTGTTCGTTCTGACTGCCCATCTGATTGAGGATGAAAAGCTATACTAAAATTTAATTCAGTAACCAACGACATCTGAAGACCTTTCCAAAAGTTATAAGTAAACCTGGGATCACGATTAGATACAATGGATAGGGGAACTCCATGAAACCTGACTATCTCATTAAGATACAATCGAGAAAGTTGATCTAGAGATAATGTATCTTGATTAGGAAGAAAATGAGAAGATTTAGTCAAGCGATCAACAATAACCTAGATTGCATTATTACCTCAAGATGTCTTCGATAATCCCACAACAATGTCCATGGAAATATTTTCCCATTTCCACTCTGGAACTGGTAAAGGCTGAAGCATCTCTTTTGGTAACTGCCGCTCTGCTTTAACCTACTGACAATTCAAACACTTCACAGTAAAATCAGAAATATCTCTTTTCATTCCATCCCACCAGTAATACTCTCACAGATCTCTTTACATCTTAGTACTGTCAGGATAAACTGAAAACGGAGAACTATGAGTTTCACATTACAACTCTCTCTTCAACTGTGAATCACAAGGCACACACAATCTCTTACAAAATATCAAAACACAATCATTATAAATGTTTAATTCAGGCAACTTACCCTTCCGAACCAGCACTACCTTTTTCTGCAACTCACTATCTTGCTTCTGTGCTTTCTTGATTCTGTATGATAGAGAAGATTTCACTGATACCTGAAACAAAATAGAAGGACATCCTGGACCAAAAACTTTTATGACAAAGTTCATCAAATCCTTAACCAAAGGATCACGTTTCAAATGCAACATTTTTAATGAAGCATTACTTTTTAGACTCAAAACATCAGCCACATTATTTGCTTTTCCCGGATGGTAATGAATTGTACAATCATAATCCTTGATTAATTCTAGCCATCTCCTCTGTCTCATGTTCAATTCTTTATGAGTGAATATATACTTTAATCTTTTGTGATTGGTATATATTTCACACTTTACTCCATACAAATGGTGCCTCCAAATTTTTAAAGTGAAAACAACTGCAGCTATTTCCAAATCATGTGTAGGGTAATTTACCTCATGAGTTTTCAACTGAGGTGAAGCATATGAAATTACCTGATCATTCTACATAAGGACACTACAAGGTCCCTTCAACGAAGCATCACTGTATATAACAAACTCACCATTCCTAAGTGGATGTTCAAAAATTGGAGCATTCACCAATCTTCTTTTCAACTCATGAAAACAATCATCACATTATTTTGTCCAGATAAACTTAACACCCTTCCGAGTTAGCTTAGTCCTTGGACTAGATAACTGTGAAAAATTTTCAACAAACCTTCAGTAGTAACCTGCCAAACCAAGAAAACTACGGATCTCGGTATCATTTGTGGGTCTTGGCCATTCTTCAACAACTTTTGGTTTTGCAAGATCCATAGTTATTCCATCTTTAGATACAATATGACCAAGGAAAGAAATTTGTTGCAACCAAAATTCACACTTCCTGAATTTCCCATACAATTTCTTTTCTTTTAAGGTTTGAAAAATATCCCTTAAATGTCTTTCATGCTCCTCTTTACTTTTAGAATACACCAAAATATCATCAATGAAAACATCCACAAACTTATCCAAGAACTCAAGGAAATTTCTATTCATAAGTTCCATGAATATAGCAGGTGCATTGGTTATCCCAAAAGGCATTACTACAAATTCATAATGGCCATATCTTGTACGAAACACGTTCTTCGGAATATATCCTTCATTTACCTTCAACTGATGGTACCTCGATCTCAGGTCAATCTTTGAAAAAAAAACTGAGCTCCCTGGAGCTATTCAAACAAATCATCGATATGAGGCAAAGGATACTTGTTCTTAATAGTGATATTATTCAAGGCTCTATAATCAATGCAAAGTCTCATTAAACCATATTTCTTTTTAACAAACAAGACAGAATCACCCCATGGTGATGTGCTAGGTCGAATGAAACCTTTATCTAATAAATCTTGTAATTGCTCCTTCAACTCTAATAGTTCAGTTTGAGCCATTCGATATGGGGATTTTGAAAGTGGCTTAGCATCAGGAACAAAGTTAACAATAAATTCAACTTCCCGATCTGGTATTATTCTAGGTAACTCATCAGGAAAAACATCAGGATACTCATTTACCACTAGCACATCATTAATTTGAACAGTTCCCTTGTTTTCAACGATATGTGCAAGGTAACATTCAGGTCCATCTTTTACAAGTTTCTCGGCCTCTTGATATGTTATCAATAGTAAGGGTTCATTCTTGTACACAAACTGCAATTATTCTTAAAAAGAAACTTCTTTAGCTCTACAGACAATCTTAGCATGGTAAATATAGAGCCAATCCATACCCAGGAGAGCATTGAACTCCACTAGAGGTACAACAATAAGGTTTGCAAGAAGGTTCTTTCCACGAATAAGGATAAGAAGATTCTTATAAATTCTTTTTGCCTCAACATTTCCACCAGGTGTTTTTACCACAAGTTAATCAGTCATTTCTTGAGATGGAATTCCCATTTTACTAGAAAAGTTTTCAGTGATGAAAGAATGTGTAGACCCCGGATCAAACAACACACTATCATAATCTGAAAAAACAAACAAAGTACCTGATACAACTTCATTTGATGGCCCGACATCTGCTGAAGTAGTTACAAAGGATTTCACCAACCATTTCTGCTTGTAGTCTTACTGTTTTCAATCACTCAAGCTCTTTATCGGACACTCATTTTCAAAGTGACCCATCTCAATTCACTTAAAACATTTCACTAACTGTAAATCAAATTTGGACTTACCATCACCTTGATCTTTTTCAGTGAAATCATGAGCCTTATGTCCCAACTTACCACATCGGTAGCACTTTCCAGAATTCAAGAAGACATTCCCCAACATGCCTTTTACCACATTTATCACTTACTGGAAATATAGTTTTCTTACCATCATACCTTTTTGAAGAGTTATTTCCTTTCTCCTGCCACCTCGGTATCTTCTTATGCTGGTTGTTATGGAACACTTGATCATCGGAAAACTCCATTTCCACCTTCTCAGAACATCAAACAATCTTTTCATAACATTTGAACTCATGAGAAGCTAAAGCCCTTCGATATTTTGGCTTTAATCCTGAGTAAAAACCATTGATTTTACTATCAGGGTCTTAGATAAAATTTGGAGCATACCTTTCAAATCGAGTGAACCTTGCTTCACAGGCAACCACTGAGTCTTCCTCTTGCCTCAATTCCATGAATTGTTTTTCCAACCTAAGTCGAACAGCCTTAGGAAAATACTTCTCAAGAAACATACCCTTGAATTCATCCCAGTCGAGAGCATCAATCTTATCAGCGTCCCTGATATTTTTAACCATCGACCACCACTGGTCTGCTTCACCCTCTAAACGGTAAATAGAAAGACTATCCTTTTGATTGTCTGAACACCCCATGACATCGAAAATCTTCTCTAGTGTTTTAATCCACACTTCAGCTAGCACAGGGTCAGATAATCCTCTGAATGATGGTGGATGTTGCTTCTTGAAATATTCCACCACTGACATGTTCCTATGCAGTTGATCAAGATGACCTCTTGCATGGATACCACCACCATTTATCGCTTGAGTCAACTGTTCCATCACTACAACAAACTATTCAGTTCCAATTCCGTCCATCTCAGGTTGCTGATTTGGAAGGTTATCTTCCTCTTGATGTAATCCCAACATAGCTTCCTTGTTTCCTCTACGGAAAACCATTCTGAACACAGAAATATCTTAGGTGAAGCAACATAGTAATCTTTAAATGCTATATCATTTCAATCATACCATAAATTAATTTTTAATTTAACAATTTTATAACTCCTAAAGTTGTCTAAACTGACCTCTAATACCAACTATAAGGCCTCAACCATAAACATTACTTAATGTTGAATTAAATGAATAATTCTCATTGAGGATCTTTTCAGGTTTAGAGTTTTATAGAATTAGACCATAACTATTACATCTCAAAAGATTACAAAGTAGACACTTCTACAAAGTTTCCTTTTTTTCAAAACATGAACTCAAAAAAAAGTCATCTATAGTTCCATGGTTATGAAATCATGACTTTTCCTTGATCCCATCCTTGACCGTATTCTACATTATGTCCTGTGAAAAACATTTCAAAAAAAACTTGGGATGAGCATAAAAATCTCAGTATGGGATACACAAAGAAGGAAAACTGTTTGTTTTTCAAAACAATAAGTAAACCATGAATACATTATCAAATTAATAATTTTCACCTTTATGGAGTAGTAAATACTCTTCACTGAATGAAATATCATTACTTACCGTTTTGTAACAAAAAGATTACCATAAAACCCATATAAGGAACACATAATGTATAAAGGTAACTTGAGACATAAACATACATAAATGGAATAACCATACAGTTGACTTCCACACATATCACTTAATGGAATAGCCATTCAGCCGACTTCTATACCCAATAAATTGGAGGTTATAACTTAACCACCCATCCTCGTATTCATGGCACCACCCATCATATGGTTTATCATGTAACCACCCGTCAAATGTCCAAGTACCGTTATAAAATCATAAGACATAAAACAAATATAATGGAAAGAAAACATTTCCACACTTTGATCACAATATATCACTTAAATATATTGACATAACAAATCCATTATGAAAACCATTTTCAATACCAAAATACATAAAATAGTATATGGTATTTATTTCATTTTAAAAACATTACTGCTTGTTGAGAAATCCAAAGACCAAATAATACTCACGACGGCGGAAAATGTCGTTGTCACCGTGTACGTTAAAAAAAACATTCATTTTTGTAGTTTTGTAAAATGCTTCGTAGGAAAATATTCCTTTCGTATAAAATTAAAATTCAAAGGGTTTTATACAACGTATAATAGAAAGCCTTGTATTATAACAAAATAGGCCTCAATGAAAGGAGATTTAGACGATGTCCCTTACCTCATGTCCGACGTGACTCGATTGCTCTTTAATCTCCTGAATAGTAAACTGATGTTAATTTATACTTTCGTAAGAACCTTTTTCAAGCTTACTATTCCTTTTATATCACTTATTTCCATGTTATAAACATTATGTAAACATTTAAGTTAATAATGTTCGTTTTGTCGATGTATGGTTCATAAGTCAAAAATGGACTTCTTACATTTACATGTTGTTTATGTGGTGAAAGTTTCATTATATCCAGAATGATATTCATGATATGGATATCATATATATCATATATATCCTGAATATACATGTATTAATAATAGTAGATAACATTTAGAGGGAAGAAATGAAATGCACCGTTAATGGAGACGGTAAGCCGTACGTACGAATGAACACTACTTTCATTTCTATTTAGTATTTAATGGATTGAAATCATAATGATATAAGGGTATATTATAATTACATTATAACATCATATATAATAACATTAACTCCATCCTTTATACGTCCCACATATGGCATTAAAGAATCAAATCACTTTGAGGGGGCGGTAGTCTGCACTTCCAAAAATGAAATTATCGTGTTTACCCACAATGGAAACCAAAAATGTATGCCACAAATGAAAAATAATTAAGCATAATAAAAACATAAACATAATATATATCATATATAAATATAGTGACATCTTAATGGCCAGAATTAAAGGTGTTAAAATAAGATTGAACAATCATCGTTTCGTGAGGCAGAAAATCGCCAACCACAGAAACAGAATGTTCTTTAACCATTAGACGAAGGTGTGTGTAGTTGTAGCTCTAATACGTCTCATAAAAACATCCTAGTATATTGAAGATACTATTTTGGTTACAAAATAAATGAATAAAAATAGTTTATGGGGTTGGAGAATCAAAATAAAACATAAGAACACAAGAGAAGACAGTACCTTTAAATCGGATAACTCCTTTTTATTTGAGCTCAAAGGCTTCCATGGAAACACTTATGCCCAAAGTGAGGCTTCTAGGAGTAATAGAGGGATTTTGAGAGAAAAAATGGGTAGGTTTTGTCTGAGGAAAATGCTTGAGAGGTGTGGGTACGGTGGTAGAGGTGGGGGGCCTTTTATGAGAGGAGATGAGTGGCACTCTTGGAAAGTTATAAAAGGTTACTTTATTATAAAATTATTTTCGGTTTTTAAATGACCCAAAATTATATATTTATAGGATAAATTTAAAATAGTTCTAAATACACCCATCCAATAGGTTTTTGACAAGTGTAGGTCTTAGATTTTAAATTATCTTTTCATTTTATTTAAATCGTTAAATAATGAGGTAATCACTGCATAATCATGGTGTCAAAAATAAGTTAATTTATTTAATGTCTAAAAATTATAAATAAAATATCATGATGAATATTTATAGTAAATAATATGACATGTATAACCCCATTTAAAAATTGTTTTAGTAAAACAACACATGTTTGTGACATTTTTATTTTAACATTAATTAAAAAGTTATTAATGTCATTTTCCTACCAAAGTGGCTCCATGGGGTCCCCAAGTTGACCCATGGATTTTCTTGGTCGTCCATTACACATACAATAAGTGTAGGACATGTGTCAAGGTCATTTCATATTATTAAAACATTATTTTTACCTTAAACTACACTAATTACCTCTAATAACGATTAAAAACTTAAAAGTTACTATTCACCAAAAATTATTTTAATCCCATTAAACCACATTTTACTTCTTAATGAAAACCATGTATGTATGATTTTTTAAAATTAAAAACATAGAGGTGGTAAAATTTCATTTAAACAAAAAAATCAGTTTTTTAAGTACCACTTAGTGGTTTCACTATTCATCAAAAATTGATGTTTTTCAGAAAAATACCAAAATTTCACCCTAATCTATATTTGATATTGCGAATTTAAAAATTATGTCTATTTTAAAAAATTAAAAACATATAAGTTACATTAATTAATTTAATAATTAATTCCCGCTGTCAGGACAAATAACGTGTTTTTATGAAATAATATATATCAAAAGATTGACAATAGTTTAAGTCCAATTTCAAAGTGATATTAATTCCAACAACCACTATTGGATTAAATGGTAAAAATATATTCTAATTTCACATTAAAAACAATTCAAAAGATAATTTAATCATATAAATAAATTATATTAAAAATTGGTTTTGAATTAAAATACTACATTTTTCACTATTCATTAAAAAATGAACTTTATCGGAAAAATACAAAAAATTTACAGAACGTAAATTTTTATGTCCCGAATCTAAAGAAGAATTTTATTTGGTCCAAAAGAATGTATAAGAGTGACCAAAACTATATTTAATGACGGTTCTCCATCAAAAGGAAATAAGTGGACCTTAAGTGAAAATTAGAGTATCTATGCCTAAAATTAAATTCTTTTCGTATTTTAATCCTTTATCCTTTATTGGATAAATGTAAAAACATTTAAAAAACCTATACAATCATATTTTAGTTATTACTATTCATTTCCGCCAATATAATGGTTACGTGTTAAATAACATTTAAAATAATATAATTTTATTACTAGTGTGCAACATAAGATTTCAAAGAAAATTTTTGTTGCGTATCGGGTACGCTATCGAACATAGAAACCCCTTTAAAGTAAAATTAATATTTAATTCATAAATATTAATAAATATGAAAATGTTTTATTCTTTATTTTGCTGGGATGTAACATCCTTACCCCCTTTTGGAAATTGCGTCCTTGCAATTTTATTCACTTATCAAAATAAGTGGGGGTATTTATCCCTCATAGAATTTTCAGATTCCCACGTTGCCTCTTCAACCATATGGTTTTTCCACAAAACCGTTACCTAGTGAATTACCTTATTTTGTAACACTTTCTCTCTTCGGTCATGAATCTGGACTGGTTGTTCTTCATAAGAGTGATTATCTTCCAACTGATCTACATCTGGGCTCAAAACATGAGATGGATCTGGCATATACTTTCTCAACATCGAAACATGAAAAACATTGTGTACCTGAGATAAACTTGAAGGTAAAGCCACTCGGTAAGCAACTGATCCAACTCTCTCTAGAATTTCATATGGTCCAATGAACCTTGGACTCAACATTCCTTTTTACCAAATCACATCACATTTTTCCATGGTGAAACTTTGTGAAAAAAATGATCACATATCTCGAAATATAGATCCTTCCTCATATTGTCTGTATAAATTTACTGTCTACTATGAGCTGTTCTCATGTGTTTCTGAATCAACTGAACTTTTTATATCATCTCTTCTACCAATTCTGGTCCTATCAGCTTCCTTTCACCCACTTCATCCCAAAAAGCTGGAGTTCGACACCGCTTCCCATATAATTCCTCAAACGGTGCCATCTGTAAACTGGAATGAAAACTGTTATTATATGAAATTTCAACCAAAGAAAGATGTTGGTCCCAACTTCCCCGATAATCAATCGAACAAGAACGTATCATATCCTCCAATGTCTGAATTGTTCATTCTAACTGCCCATCTTATTGAGGATGAAAAGCTGCACTAAAATTTAATTCAGTACCCAACGACATCTGAAGGCCTTTCCAAAAGTTAGAGGTAAACCTGAGATCATGATTAGATACAATGGATTGGGGAACTCCATGAAACCTGACTATCTCATTAAGATAAAATCGAGAAAGTTGATCTAGAGAGAATGTATCTTGATTAGGAAGAAAATGGGCAGATTTAGTCAAGAGATCAACAATAACCTAGATTGCATTATTACCTCAAGATGTCTTCGGTAATCCCACAATAATGTCCATGGAAGTATTTTCCAATTTCCACTCTGGCACTGGTAATGGCTGAAGCATCCCTTTCGGTAACTGCCGCTCTGCTTTAACCTACTGACAAGTCAAACACTTCACAGTAAAATCAACAATATCTCTTTTCATTCCATCACACCAGTAATACTCTCGCAGATCTCTTTACATCTTAGTACTGTCAGGATGAACTGAAAACGAAGAACTTTGAGTTTCACATTACAACTCTCTCTTCAACTGTGAATCATAAGGCACACACAATCTCTTCCCAAATCTCAAAACACAATCATTATCAATGTTGAATTCAGGCAACATACCCTTCCAAACCAGCACTACCTTTTTCTGCAACTCACTGTCTTGCTTCTGTGCTTGCTTGATTCTGTATGATAGAGAAGATTTCAATGATACCTGAAACAAAACAGAAGGACATCCTGGACCAACAACTTTTATGCCAAAGTTCATCAAATCCTTAACTAAAGGATCATGTTCCAAACACAAACATTATTAATGAAGCATTACTTTTTAGACACAAAGCATCAGCCACATTATTAGCTTTTCCAGGATGGTAATGAAATGTACAATCATAATCCCTGATTAATTCTAGTCATCTCCTCTGTCTCATGTTCAATTCTTTATTAGTGAATATGTACTTTAAACTTTTGTGATTGGTATATATTTCACACTTTACTCCATCCAAATGGTGCCTCCAAATTTTTAAAGTGAAAACAACAACAGCTACTTCCAAATCATGTGTAGGGTAATTTACCTCATGAGTTTTCAACTGACGTGAAGCATAAGCAATTACCTGATCATTCTGCATAAGGACACTACAAGGTCCCTTCATCGAAGCATCACTGTATATAACAAACTCACCATTCCTATGTGGAAGTTCCAAAACTGGAGCATTCACCAATCTTCTTTTCAACTCATGAAAACAATCATCACATTCTTTTGTCCAGATAAACTTAGAACCCTTCTGAGATAGCTTAGTCCTTGGACTAGATAACTGTGAAAAATTTTCAACAAACCATCGGTAGTAACCTACCAAACTAAGAAAACTACGGATCTCGGTATCATTTGTGGGTCTTGGCCATTTTTCAACAACTTTTGGTTTTGCAGGATCCACAGTTATTCTATCTTTAGATACAATATGACCAAGGAAAGAAATTTGTTGCAACCAAAATTCACACTTCTTGAATTTCCCATACAATTTCATTTCCTTTAAGGTTTTCAAAATAACTCTTAAAAGTCTTTCATGCTCCTCTTTAATTTTAGAATACACCAAAATATCATCAATGAAAACATCCACAAACTTATCCAAGAACTCATGGAAAATTCTATTCATAAGTTCCATGAATATAGCAGGTGCATTGGTTATCCCAAAAGGCATTACTACAAATTCATAATGGCCATATCTTGTACGAAACACGGTCTTCGGAATATATCCTTCCTTTACCTTCAACTGATGGTACCCCGATCTCTGGTTAATCTTTGAAAAAAAAACTGAGCTCCCTGGAGCTGATCAAACAAATCATCGATATGAGGCAAAGGATAACTATTCTTAACAGTGATATTATTCAAGGATCTATAATCAATGAAAGTATCATTAAACCATATTTCTTTTTAACAAACAAGACAGAAGCACCCCATGGTGATGTGCTAGGTCGAATGAAACATTTATCTAATAAATCCTGTAATTGCTCCTTCAACTCTAAAAGTTCAGTTTGAGCCATTCGATATGGTAGTTTTGAAATTGGCTTAGCATCAGGAACTAAGTCAACAATAAATTCAACTTCCCGATCTGGTATTATTCTAGGCAACTCATCAGTAAAAACATCAGGATACTCATTTACCACTTGCATATCATTTGTTTGAACAGTTCCCTTGTTTTCAACGATATGTGCAAGGTAACATTCATTTCCATCTTTTACAAGTTTCTCGGCCTCTTGATATGTTATCAATAGTAAGGGTTCATTCTTGTACACAAACTGAAATTATTCTTAAAAAGAAACTTCTTTAGCTCTACACACAATCTTAGCATGGTAAATATAGAGCCAATCCATACCCAAGATAACATTAAACTCCACTAGAGGTAAAACAATAAGGTTTTTAAGAAGGTTCATTCCACGAATAAGGATAGGAAGATTCTTATAAATTCTTTTTGCCTCACCATTTCCCCCAGGTGTTTTTACCACAAGTTCATTAGTCATTTCTTGATATGGTATTCCCATTTTACTATAAATGTTTTCAGAGATGAATGATTGTCTAGACCCCGAATCAAACAACACACTGTCATAATCTGAAAAAACAAACAAAGTACCTGATACAACTTCATTTGATGGCTCGACATCTGCTGAAGTAGTTACAAACGATTTGACCAACCATTTCTGCTTGTAGTATAACTTCTTTCCATCACCGAAGCTCTTTGTCGGACACTCGTTTTCAAAGTGACCCATCTCAATTTACTTAAAACATTTCACTAACTGTAAATCAAATTTGGACTTACCATCACCTTGATCTTTTTCAGTGCAATCATGAGCCTTATGTCCCAACTTACCACATCGGTAGCACCTTCCAGAATTCAAGAAGACATTCCCCAGCATGCCTTTTACCACATTTATCACAAACTGGAAACTTAGTTTTCTTACTATCAGACCTTTTTGAAGAATTTTTTCCTCTCTCCTGCCACCTTGGTCTCTTCTTCTGCTGGTTGTTATAGAATACTTGATCATCGGAAAACTCTATTTCCACCTTCTCAGCACATCGAACAAGATTTTCATAACTTTTGAAATCACGAGAAGCTAATTCCATTCGATATTTTGGCTTTAATCCTGAGTAAAAACGATTGATTTTACTATCAAGGTCTCGGATTAAATTTGGAGCATACCTTGCCAATCGAGTGAACCTTTCTTCATAGGCAGCGACTGAGTCGTCGTCTTGCCTCAATTCCAGGAATTGTTTTTCCATCCTATGTCGAACAACCTTAAGAAAATAATTCTCAAGAAAAATAAATTTGAATTCATCCCAGTCGAGAGCATCAATCTCATCATCTTCCCTGATATTTTTAACCATCGACCACCACTGATCTTCTTCACCCTCCAAACGGTAAATAGAAAGACTATCCTTTTGATTGTCTGAACACCTGATGACATCGAAAATCTTCTCCAGTGTTTTAATCCAACCTTCAGCTAGCACAGGGTCAGATGATCCTCTGAATGATGGGGGATGTTGCCTCATGAAATGTTCCACAACTGACATGTTCCTCTGCGGTTGATCAAGCTGACCTCTTGCATGGATACCGCCACCATTTATCGCTTGAGTCAACTGTTCCATCACTGCAACAAACTGTTCAATTCCAAATTCATCCATCTCAGGTTGCTGATATGGAAGGTTTTCCTCCTCCTGATGTAATCCCAACATAGCTTCCTTGTTTCCTCTGTGGAAAACCATTCTCAACACAGAAATATCTTAGGCAAAGCAACATGGTAATCTTTAAATGTTATAACATTTCAATCATACCATAAATTAATTTTTAATTTAACAATTTTATAACTCCTAAAGTTGTCTAAAATAACCTCTAATACCAACTATAAGGCCCCAACCATAAACATTACATAATATTGAATTAGATGAATAATTCCAATTGAGGATCTTTTCAGGTTTAGAGTTTTAGAGAATTAGACCATAACCATTACATCTCAAAAGATTACACAGTAGACACTTCTACAAAGTTCCCTATTTTTTCAAAACATGAACTAAAAAAAAGTCATTTCTAGTTCCATGTTTAAGAAAGCATGACTTTTCCTTGATCCCATCCTTGACCCTATTCCACATTATATCCTATGAAAAACATTTCAAAAAAACGTGGGGTGAGCATAAAAATCTCAGTAAGGGATACACAAAGATGGAAAACTGTTAGTTTGTCAAAACAATAAGTAAGCAATGAATACTTTATCAAAGTAATACTTTTCACCTTTATAGAGTAGTAAATACTATTCACTGAATAAAATATAATTACTTACCCTTTTGTAACCAATAGATTTCCATAAAACCCATATAAAGAACACGTAGTGTATAAAGGTAACTTGGGACATAAACATACTTAAGTGGAATAACCATATGGTCGACTTACACACATATCACTTAATGGAATATCCATACAGCTGACTTCCATACCCAATGCATTAGAGTTTATAATGTAACCACCCGTCCTAGTGTTCACGGAACCACCTGTCATATGGTTTATCATGTAACCACCCATAAAATGTCCAAGTACCATTATAAAATCATAAGACATTAAACAAATATAATGAAAAGAAAACATTTCCACACTTTGATCACAATATATCACTTAAATATATTGACATAAAAAATACATTATAAAAACTATTTTCAATACCAAAATACAAAAAAGAGTATATGGTATTTATTTCATTTTAAAAACATTACGGCTTGTTGAGGAAGCCAAAGAGAAAATAATACTCACGGCGGAGGAAAAGGTCATTGTCACCGTGTTCGTTAAATGAAACATTAATTTTTGTCGTTTTGTAAAACACTTCGTAGAAAAAGATTCCTTTTGTATAAAATTAAATGTCAAAGGGTTTTATACACTGTATAAAATAAATCCTTCTATTATAACAAAATATGCCTCAATGAAAGGAGATTGAGACAAAGTCCCTTACCTCGTGTCCGACATGACTCGATTGCTTTTTAATCTCCTGAATAATCAACTAGAGTTAATTTCAAATTTCTTAAGAACCTTTTTCATGCTTATTATTCCTTTTATATCACTTATTTCCATGTTATAAACATTATGTAAACATTTAAGTTAATAAGGTTCATTTTGTCGATATCCGGTTCATAAGTCAAAAATGGACTTCTTACATTTACATGTTTTTTATGTGGTCAAAGGTTCATTATATCTAGAATGATATTCATGATTTGTATATCCTATATATGATATATATCCAGTATATACATGTATTTATAATAGTACATAACATTTAGAGGTAAGAAATGAAATGCACCGTTCATGGAGACGGTAAGCCGTACGTACGCATGAACGCTACATTCATTTCTATTTCGTACTTAATGGAGTTAAATCATTATGATATAAGGGTATGTTATAATTAAATTATAACATCATATATAATAACATTAACTCCATCCTTAAAAGTCCCACATATGGCATTAACGAATCAAATCACATTGAGGGGGCGGTAGTTCGCACTTCCTAAAATGAAATTATCGTGTTTACCCACAATGGAAACCATAAAGTTATGCCACAAATGAAAAATAAAGAAGCATAAGGAAAACATAAACATAATATATATCATATAAAAATATAGTTACATCTTAATGGCCACCATTAAAGGTGTTAAAATAAGATTGAACAATCATCGTTTCGTGAGGGAGAAAATCGCCAACCACAGAAACAGTATGTTCTTTAACCATTTGACAAAGGTGTGTGTAGTTGTAGCTCTAATCCTTCTCATAAAAACATCCTAGAATATTGGAGATATGGTTTTTGTTACAAAAGAAAGGAATAAAAAGATTTTAGGGGGTTGGAGAAGCAAAATAATACATAAGAACACAAGAGAAGACACTACCTTGAAATCAGGTAACTCATTTCGATTTGAGCTCAATGGCTTCCTTGAAAAGTTTTCATCCCAAAGTGAGGCTTCAAGGAGTAATAGATAGATATAGAGAGACAAAATGGTCAGATTTTGGCCGAGCCAAAGTCTTGATAGGTGTGGGTAAGATGGTAGAGTTGGGGGGCCTTTTATAAGAGGAGAGGAGGGGCACTCTTGGAAAGTTATAAAAGGTTGCATTATTATAAAATGAGTTTCGGTTTTTAAATTTCCCAAAATTATATATTTCGAGGATAAGGTAATAAGAGTTATAAATCCACCCATCCAATAGGTTTTTGACAAGTGTAGGGCTTAGATTTTACATTATCTTTTCATTTTATTAAAATCGTTAAATAATGAGGTAATCGCTGCATCATCATAGTGTCATAAATAATTTAATATTTTAATGTCTAAAAATTATAAAAAATATCATGATGAATATTTATAGTCAAAAATATGACTTGTATAACCCCATTTAAAAATTGTTTTAGTAAAACAACACATGTTTTTGACATTTTTGTTTTAACATTAAATAAAAAGTTATGAATGTCATTTTCCTACCAAAGTGGCTCCATGGGGTCCCCAAGTTGACTCATGGATATCTTGGTCAGCCATGACACATCCAATAAGGTTATACCAGGTTTCAAAGTCATTTATTATTATTAAAAAATTATTTTTACCTTAAACTACACTAATTACCTCTAATCGCGATTAAAAACTTAAAAGTTACTATTCACCAAAAAATTATTTTAATCCCATTGAACAACATTTTACTTCTTAATGACAACCATGTATGTCTTATTTTTTGAAATTCAAAACACAAGGGTGGAAAAATTTTATTTAAACAATAAAATTCAGTTTTTTAAGTACCACTTAGTGGTTTCACTATTCATCAAAAATTGAAGTTTTTCAGGAAAATACCAAAACTTCACCTTAAGCTATATTTGATATTCCAAATTCAAAAATGATGTATATTTAACAAAATTCAAAACATATAAGTTACATTAATTAATTTAATAATTAATTTCCGCTGTCAGGACAAATATCGTGTTTTTATGAAATAATATATATCAAAAGATTGACACTAGTTTAAGTCCAATTTCAAAGTGAAATTAATTCAAAGACCACTATTGGATTAAATGGTAAAAAAAATATTCTAATTTCACTTTAAAACCAAACTAAAAATATAATCTAATCATATAAATAAATTAGATTAAAAAGAGGGTTTGAATTAAAATACAACAATTTTCACTATTCATTAAAAAATGAACTTTATCGGAAAAATACCAAAAATTTACACAAAGTAAATTTTGTTGTCCCGATTATAAATAAGAATTTTATTTGGTCCAAAATAATGTATAAGAGTGACCAAAACTATATTTATGGATGGTTCTCCATCAAAAGGCGATAAGTGGACCTTTAGTGAAAATTAGAGTATCTATGCCTAAAATTGATTTCTTTTTGTATTTTAATCTTTTATCCTTTATTGGATAAATGTAAAAACATTTAACAAACATATAAAATCATATTTTAGTTATTTATATTCTTTCCCGCCAATACAATGGCTACGTGTTAACTACCATTTAAAATAATATTATTTTATTACTATTGTGCAATATAAGATTTCAAAAAAACTCTTTGTTGCGTATCTGGTATGCTATCGAACATAGAAACCCCTTTAAATTAAAATTAATATTTAATTCGTAAATATTAATAAATATGAAAATGTTTTATTCTTTATTTACCTAGGATGTTATAGAACTCCTCTTATCTATTTCAATTATTATATGATTAATTTGGTAACAATTATCAATAAGTTCCCTTTTCCTTATATGAAAAGAAATTATGACGAACTGAAAGAAGGAATTTGGCTCTTTAACATCAACATTAGGTTTATATATCATCATCTAATATTTATGGATTTTAATATTCGATAGACTACTTTCCAAAGTAGGTATGGATAGTTTCATTATCTTATTATATCACAAGGCATACCAAAATATCCAACAGTTTTGATGGATTTGATGAACTAGATAATTAAACCCAAACATAATTCCATTGTCACAATTTTCATTGATGACATTTCAGTTTATTCAAGATCATAGGATGGGTTTGAGTTTTACTTGAAATCTATTTTGAGAAAATATATGGATAACTACCTTTTTTTCAAATATATATATATATATATTATTTTTGTATATATGAATTTATGTTCCTACGATGTATTTTTTGAAAAAGTAATAGTAGATGATCATTTGAAGTTTAATTTTATCTTTTCCAGATAATATCCATGAAATGAGTTTTTGATTAAAAGTTTCTTCGGTCTATACTGATGTTATCAATAGTTTATAAAGGATTTCTTGAAACATTCATCACTTTTGAATTGTCTTACATATAATGGGGTGAAATACACATGTGATTCTATGAGTTAGACATCCATTGATTAATTAAATGGATTTTGACCTATAAAACTATTTTGATCATTCTAGAATCTATATTGTGATAGGTAGTATTTTTTAATGTCTCACTTTTTGGGTTGGAATATGCTTTCGTGGAGGGAGATTAGGTGGTGGCATATAGATCTTGTCAAATTTGGCCACATGATAAGAATTACACCATTCAATACATTGAACATATAATAGATATGAACACTCTAAAGTGTTAGTGATACTATATTTTGGGTAAACGTTCATGGTATATTCTAATAATAAGATTTATGTTATATATTTTTTGAAATGGATTTAATCCTAAAGAAGTAGTAATGGGTATTGCACCGTTATAAATTTGAAGTTGACATCACTTGGACCCTATGAAAGAGGAATGTTCTTGTGGGTTCTCTTAGTATGAAATTTTATTTTCATGTTGTCTTTGAGTAGAAATTGAATGGATAAACATGTGACTTCTTTCTCATATTCACTATAATTAAATAAAATATGATACTGGTAATATCTTGGAAAGTGTACAGTTGATATCATCTCTTCTTTATTCGATTCTTCCAATGAATCACATAGTTCATGACATTATAAGAATATTGAATTATTTATATGGTGGTAGACCACTGGTTAATTGTATCAATATTCAAAAGAAATTATTTTATTTAGGATCCATTATGTTTTTCTAGTATTCATTATAATGCTTGTGTTATAGGTTTGTTAGTGTTCTTAATTGACTATTTGACTAGGAACCAATAAGTTTCATTATGAAATGAATAAAAAGTTATACTAGAATGTAATGAAGTGTAACATGAATGATTTTGTTTCTCATTTTTATAACTATCAATATATTGTTACTGTCTAACAAAGTCTTTATGGTTTTCTCATAACTCACTAGGTTTAAATATATTATTGAAATGAGTTTTCCATGGATTTTATTTTCTTGTATTCCCATTGACTCCACAATGATATAATTCTATTTGGGTAGTGATCAATTGGTTAACTAAGTCCTATTATTTGATTGCGATTTGTGTCACCACCATGTTTGTGGTGTTGGGAAATAAATTCATGAATGAAATCACAAGAGTTCATGGGGTATTAACGATTCTTATCTTAGATATGGACACCTGATTTAGCAATTAGTTTTGGAAAAAACTTCAAAAGGTTATGGGTTTTAATGTCAAGTTGAGTATGGAATACCATTATTAGATAGATGAACATAGATAGTGTGATATTTATATTAATTAGGATATACTATGTTCTTGTTTTATATACTTTATAGGCTCTTGGGAGAAACAATTTGGGGTGGTTCAGTATTCATATATTAATAGTTATGATTCATTCTTTAAAATAGCTTTGTTTGAGTCTCTTTATTATTTTCCTTTAAAAAACATATTTTTTTTATCCTAGGTATGCGGATCGTCTATTTTTATAAGATTCATTTTAAAGTGACAATAAAAATGATCTATACTATTCATAAATGGATAATGACTTCTCATATTCATTATAAATATTAATTATATTTACGGATTCACCCATTAGAATTTTGATATGGTGACTATGTGTTGTTAATATTTTCACCTCAATTAGGCTATAATTGGATTAAAAATAAATTAAAATTAGCTTTGAGATACATGAGGTATTTTTTTAACACTATTAATTTTGTAATGGCATCTTATTTTTTAGATTTATCATCCTAGTTTACTTCAATCCATCGTATATCTTATATTAAAAAGTATCATTTGGACCCCTCCCATGTTCTGAGTAGTGATGATATTGTTTTTGAACTATATAGGTGTGTTATCAAGTAATCAGTTTAGACTGCAGATTATAACTAAAAGGATATTTCTTGGAATGTCTATTTTATTATTCTATGAGTTATGGTATCACGTATTAGATTCTCCTGATACATGGGAGTGATAATTTTTTTTGTGGGGGAATGTTGTCCTAACCCCATTTTGGAATAAAGTTGTTCAACATGAATTTTTGAGGAAACAATAACTATAGTGTGGTTATTTACATATCCAAGCTTATATTATGGGTTATTATTGATATTTGGGATGGTGATTTTGGGTTGGGATTCTTTTTTGGAGCCTAGTTTCATAAAAATTATTTTGGAATGTGTTGGTTCAACACAGGATAAACATTGTTATGATTCAAGTTGTGTTAGATGTGAGTTTTTCCTATAAACCATGGGTAGTAATAACACACCCAACTCCTAGTGTGACCTCAAGTATAGGGATATTGGAGTCTCTCTATCTTCCATGACCATTTTGGTCTCCATAAATTCATGGTGCATTGAGTGGTGAGTTCTGAATGGCATAAATTTCAGGACTATGCCATAGTCAGTTGTTGAGTTGGGGTTATTGATATAGGTTAATCAAGACATTCATGGGCATGGTGAAATCCCCCCACACATTAGTGTCACTGGTTTCAAAATATTTATATAGAATAATCATCCACTTGGTCTTCTATATGAGGTTATTTCCATGAAATGGGGTGAAAACAAATATTAAGAGAGGTTTGTTAATATCATTTACCCCATTTATAAAAATCTTAGACCCATGTTAGTTTTTTTCTCTATCTAGGGTTGTTTATTTAGAAAAATTCCAAGGCGTGTTATGGACATATACTAGTTTACTAATATATTTTTTAGAAGATATCAAATTTCATTGATATTCTTCTATTGTATTTTAGATCGTGAAATTACTCTATAAGGATGTGGTTATTTATTCTCCTTTTTATATAGATAACATTGGAGGTTAGATTCATAAAATTGGGTCTTTTGGTCTAGTTATCTTTCTTATTTCCTCATATGTATCCTTCTCAAAGCTTCTAGGTAACATGTAGTTTTTGGAAACACTATGTTATTTTTTGTGGGAGTTTTAAATAAAATCCATTATTCGATGAATAATGAATTATTTCTTTATTGAAATTGGTTGTCGAAAATTTTGAGAATATGATTAATGAAATTTTGAAATCTTCATGTCTTAGGTAATTAAATTAACAGGAATTTCCATTGGTTTGTTGACAAGATATGATTTCAATTAATGACATATTTTAATGAAAGGTTATTTTAAAGGATGTTTTAGCTTTATAGAAAGTCATTTCATATCTTTTTTTTATTTTGAAAAAAAGAATTTCAAATATGGTATGTTAAAATTGAATGGAATCTATGTGTATATAATATGTATTTATTAATTTTAATTTTCCAGCCTTGATGTTTGTAGATAACATCATAACTTTGTGTATTTAGGAGGGGTAATTTTTGGAAAACCACACTAGGAATGAAATGATTTTCCTAGAATGTGTACATGATTACAATGATATATATATAATGTTCAAGGTAGTGAGACACTTATAAGAGTGGACTATTACCCTTGAGGTCTCTTTTTGTATGTTAAGGAGCATTATGTGGTATTTATTTTTTAGAATGTGTGAGTATCTCAACTAACCAATACTGATTATATCCTTAGATTTAGTTTCCATTATACTTCTCTCTGGGAAATGGATTTTTCATAATTTTTCTTTCAAGGTTTTTAATGATTTTGATTTTATTAAGTAATAATATTTTTATTTACTGTTATTTAGAAATTATTTTTTTAGAAACGGTTTTTGGGAATTATTTGAAGGGGTGGAATTGAATATTTTGTAATAAATTAGGAAAATATATTTCATTCCATGGTTTTCATTAATTAATGACTAATTATTTGTCTTATAAAGACTACCTATGAAACACATGTTGGGATCCTTCTGGGGATGTTTTCCCACATAATGAATATACCTTTTGGTGTGTATTGATCTTGTTGGATCTAAATCAAGTAATAGAAAGGAAACACATGGGGGAGAATGGTGTTCATATTAATTATGTGTGGGAGTTTATAGGTAATATTATGGGTGTTTGGAACCTGTATCACATAGATATGGGTTATATTTTTTTCTTGAACTTTTGTTTTTATCTTTGGATAGAACCTTGTTTTTTATTATACTCATTTATGTATTTCCCTATTTGTATCTAAATTGGGGTGTTTAATTTATTTTATATATTCCAATATTATTTATATTTCTTCTTATTTTATGGAAAATACATTAAAAATGTTGTTATTGGTTTCTTGAAGCTTGTAGCTAACCCATGGGGACCAGGAACACCATTCCATCCATTCTACATGGCAAATCAAGTGTCTGAATCATGGATGGACAAGATAGGATTATGATAGGCGTAATATCATTCCACTTATTTCTCACAAATATAATAAAAATGTATTAATTATTGCGAAAAATTCAAATAACTCATCTATTGGTTCTAAGGATTATGGAAAGATAAAACAAGAATACATGTTATGTATCATGTAGGTACACATTGTGTACCTATGTTTAATTCAAAAAAGAAACATTTGAATTGATTCCAATAATTTATAATTTATTTCATAGGATTGAAACTAATACACATTATATATATTCTAGTCCAGCCTGGTTCATGGTATTCCAGACTATAAGGAATTTAACTTTCATACACGACATATATTCTATTTTTCATGGATGAAAATTGTGTTTATTACGTAGTGTGGTTGGTAACCATAGAACATATATTCAATATTACATGTGAACAAAGTAAATGTACCATACTTATAAAATTTATATTATTTTCCAATACAGCTGGTCAATAAGTGTGTGACACATATAGAAAATGAGGAAATATAAAAAAATTTGCTAGATAGTATACTCTATGTATATAACCTCATTATGACAAATTTAAAAATATTTTTTTCTAATAATCAATACATATCAACATATGTTCCAAGTGTCATTCATTTGACTCATACACACCATGTGATAATTTTTTATACATTAAATGTCTAATTAATATCTATGTAATATTAAGAAATAAAATATTGTGTATAAGTCATAAAACATAGATTACTATTTATGCCTTAAAATCATAACATGAAACATAAATAAAAAGAATATTTATATCATTTAATTGATATTAAATACCTTGAAACTATTCTATAATGAATGTACGATATATTCTATATAAATAATATTATACAATCATCATACTCACATTAAAGTTTAGACAGGCACTGAAAGTGTTTCCTCTAGAGGTTTGTTTTTTAATAATTAGTGAATTTTAGGAATTATTTTAATATTTATATAATAATAATAGAGGAAAATATCCAAATTGTTTGGATGAAAATTAATAAAAAATAATTGATTAATTAAATATGATAATTAATCTATTTTATAGTGATTTATATTAACTAATAATAATATAGATTGAACTCCAGTTTATTAAATTTATCATTCATTACATGTATTAGGATTATAATGATCATATTCCAGAACATTATATGTGTTTTATTCTGTTATTTTTGTAATTAAATTAAATTTACGGAATTCACACCATCCCTTCTCTCATTTGGTATGGTAATGAGTGTCTAATTTTTTCATTTTATATTAATCACATGAACCAATCCTTTTGTTCTCATCACCTATGTGCGAGTTGATCTTGTGAAAAAGATGGAGAACGTAGGTGAGTAGAGGAAGTTCAAGTTTAGAGATGAGTTGAAACCAATCCAGAAGATACGAGGAACTATAATTGTAAATCTACTACCTGAACCAAGCCACGGTTCCAAGTGTTTTGTCCCCAAGTAATTGGCTTTCTTATTATCTTCAAGATAAAATAACCGCTATGATATGCTCATGATCATACAACATTTAACAATGTTTTTTTATCATGTTCCATGTTTATTTTCATTCAAAATGTTTTTTCATGATAAAATAAATTAATGAATTAACGTGCATAATATATTAAACGAAAATAAATTGGATTATTCATAACATTTATCAATGAAAAGACTAATCACCTAAATAAATCCACATAATATTATCAAGAATTAAAAAAATTAAAATACAAAACATACACCTAATGATATAAGTGAATCAACTAAATATATATCATGTTGGTATTGATTTTCATTATTTAAGTTAATAATTGTCATAGATCAATGTTCTTGATTGACCAATGTTTGGATTCTTTCAATTAAAATGAAATTCCATCTTCAGAATCTAGTTGACTTAACATAGTTCTCATCAAGGTTTAACTTTAAAAGTATGACATAGTGTAACTGATAGAAAAGGGTAGAGGAAATCCAAAACAACAATTTCAGAATTGGGGATTGTACTCAATAGATCATGGAAATACATGCTAATATAGTTATAAAAATTCTTCATATCTAAAACCCTTCAAATAACATGTCCAAAAAAATTTTGGTTATGATAAGGGTAATATAAATATTTTTCACTAGAATATGAATAAATTAGTATTACAAAACTAATGGTGAGGGATATTGAGTTTGGATAAAATAGTGGGATATTAATATATTTAAATTTTTTATCTAATTTCATAAATTAGATAATTTGTTGAAATTATTTTCTTTTTTATTATATAAATTATAAACCACATGGATTTAACTATATCACTGTGATACGTACATCATAAAGACAAACATATAATAAAAACTAATATCCACTAATGGAAACTAAAACTGAGTGTAATTCTAGGACACTAAAAGAAATTATATCTATTCATAAACACCATTCGTAAAGCACCCGGCCATGTGTCTAGTGATGAATAATTGTCTCACTATGTAAAAATATTTGATAATTCCACATATTTCCAATGTTTCATCTTATAAACAGTGTCTAGTGTTATTTATAATGTGATTGGAGGATTTATATTCATATAAAATCATGTCTCACATTTGAGAACTCTGTCATCATAAGGGATACGAATGATTTATGTGATATCTAATGCACTATTAATAAAATTCTTACAGACCTAGTGTCATCACAGAATCATGTAGTCAAAATGGATGGATACGTAGAACACTTAGGCATCTTAGGATTTATGACCCCTGATAGTATAGTGAACCAACCTTAACCTAAATTGATATTACATAATTTTAGATGAATATTCATCAAATTAAAAAATTACAAGGATGAGGACTATAATTATTTAGTGTCTTTGTAAACATGGAACAAAATATTCTATCATGGTAAAGGATTATGAATTTATTCCTCAAATATATTCACAAATATTACATCTATATAACACATTACTGCATAACTTGGGAAATTAAACCTAAGAAATGGTGATCTCAGAGGCTCATTAAGGGTTAATAAAGGAGATATATAAACAAAACATGTGAATAAGAGTATGAGTAGATAATAATATCATTTTAAGATCATACACTACATATTTGAGACCATTTGCATGATTCATGGAATAAATATTGATATTTGATATGACATGAATCATAAGGGAATCAAGAGAATAATAATTGATATCATATCTTGGTAATAATACTGAGAAGATGTGGCATACACATAATCATATAAAATCATTCCCTATTAGTTATGGATGTAGTAACTTTAACCTTGATGCTCGGATCTGGTGTCCACTACCATAACATTAGCATGATTACAAATGATCAAATCTAAAATGACCAAAGGGTTTAGTAGTCTTGGTATACCAAATACATATATATGTCTTGTATTACAAACTAATACACTAATTATAATATATTTTTTCCTTAATTTGATAATAACATTATTCTATCTAGCATATCATTCATAGTAGAGTTCATGGATTCATAAGAAGTGGAATCAAAATAAGGGTGATCTCAAACTCATAGTTAGGATTATATATAGTGGAATTAAAAATGAGTCAATGATAATAATCATTATAGCATAAAAAATAACAGAACACACATTCCATGTAATCAATAAACCTTGGAGGAAGTGTATAAAAATGATGCAAAGGTAAATAACTAAAAGCACACACCATTTAAATATCTAGATATGTAATAATCAATATGGAATGGTAGATAAATGAAACCCTAGACATTTAATAAATATACAATTTATGAAAACCATCTATAGATATGTTAAATAAGAAAATCATGGATAAATAATAACTGAGTCAAAATGAAGGAAGTTGTTAACTATTATATGCCATGTTTCTTAGGTACATGGTACATATACCATTAAGACCATTCATCAGATGATTTAAAATTTACTGGGTGAATAGATAATTATATTAGTATAGCCAACTGATTTTATCTCATTAGACTACTGATGCACTATGGGGATATATATAGCTTATTCCCACATGTTTTCTATATTCCCAAAGCATTCCTCATATATTTAATAATCGATTCAATTCATGAAATATATTATTTATCAAACATTTTCTTCAAAAAAAATATTGATTTATCAATATTTACCAAGTTAATTAAGTAACTAGAAAGTACACACTGTCTATAAAAATTTTATATGGTTTGGGAAATAAGCATATCCATTATAAAATATATGGATATTTACGGGAAAATTTCATATTTAATAATCATAGAAAATATAATATATCAATGGGACTAACAAATAAATCATGGTAATAAATTGAAATATTAACATTGGTAAAAGGAATCATAAAAAATACATAGGAATAATGAGGATATGATAAATTAAAAATATACCATGTAGAGTAAAATTAGGGGTTTTTGTCACTGATAAATAGAAATACTATAAAAAGATATGTAAAAAATATTCTTCTGTAAAATTTTCTTTTATTTTGAAAAACCTTTCAAAAAAAATTTTGTTAGAAAATCACTTTTGAAAAAAAAATATTTATAAATTAAACATTTAATCAGGAAAAAGAATATTCAATGTAATGATGGTGGATTAATCCATACATGTCGTACAAGGTAAAAAGAACAATCCTTTTTATGGTAAAAAGGATAGAAAATCCATTATTTGGCAAGAGAAAAGAATATTACATTGAAAAAATTTATACAAGTGAAAAGGGCTAAAAATTTCATCAACAAATCATATTCATGAGTTTAAAATAATTTTGATATTTTTTTAGAAAATAGAGTTTTTTGATGAAAAGAGGTTCTCTGACTAAAGAGATAAATGAAGTTGGGTTTTCAAGAAAACATTTTAGAAAATATTTTGAGTACCCAAGAGTGGATAAATTGTACACGTACATGAAAATGGTCATGAATATCCATAGAAGGATAAAAATAAAATTTTTATTGAAAAAATATAATATAAATTTCAATAACATAATTTCATGAATGAGAAATCAAAATTTGAATAATCTTTTTAGATAACCATTTTAATGGTAATAACATTGAAGCAAGAATAAATCAATGAATATATTATGTGTGTAAATTGTAAATCTACATTAAAAAGTGTAAATAATACAATATATAGTAACAAATGATTACACACATAATCTTAACACATTAAGATTAATGAATAAGTAATATAACCTAATAATAAATAATTAGTTAATGAAATTAATTACCACATATTAACATTTAATTCAAATACCTTTAGAATAAAAAATTCTATTTTAACCCCAAAATACTATGAAGATAAAATAATTCATGATATTATATATCATTATGTGAAATAGATACACCAAAAAAATTATATAAGTGGTGAATAAGATAATTATATCACAGATATAAAAAGTGAGATAAAAATCCATTAATAATTGGAAACTTTTGAATTACTGTCCCCATGAAATAAATAACTTAAAATAAACTTCTAAATAACATTAATATTAATGGATTGTATATATAAAATAAATTATGGTAATTATATACACTACCCAATAGAAATAAGTGGTGAAAATGGTTATGCCTAATAGAAAGAAAAGTCAGACATGAATCTCCTACCTTTCCATTCATTTTGGTTGAAAATACAGTAATGTTCTGTCTTACGGTTTTAACCACATCACTAACATATGACATAAACATTATCATATTTATTAAATCATATATTTACTTCTTATAATATATTATTACCCATATTTTTAATAATCATTCATTATTTTCACTATCTCATGTGTTAATTGCCCTGTTTGTGGAGAATATTTTAAGTTGCTTTTTTCATCTTACTACTTAGATAATGATTTAAACATTTTAAGAATATAAATCATAATGAAAATGTTATATATATTAATTATAAATGTACTTATAAGAATCCAGTATTTTGTAAAAAATAAATTAAATCCACCATTCATAGAGAAGGTAGGCCGTATATAAGAATGAATGCCACATCTATCACTTTGAGGAGGTGGTAGTCCACATATCCAAAAACGTTGTTATTATAAGGCCCCAGCCTTAAACCTTACTTAATCTTGAGTTATTACAAGATTACACATTGAGGATCTTTTCAGGTTTAGAGTTTTAGAGAATTAGATCATGAAACTTGCATTACATTCTACATTTAAACAAAGTGGTTACATAAAAGACAGTATTCATTCTTCCCATCAACGGAAACATATTTAAAATATAACACGGATTCATTCTTGACACATGCTTGACACCATCATCACATCATGTACCTTTCCCTTGACCTGTGAAAAACATTTCAAAAACTTGGGATGAGCATAAAAAGCTCAGTAAGGGTTATAAAAATATGGAAAGGAAACATGAGTTCATATATACATTAGAATGAAATCACACTTTACCCATAAAACATAGGCATATCAAATCATGAATAAATCATAGAAAACATAAGAAATAAAGGTAACTTGAGGCATTCATAACATTCTTACGTAGGGAGTAACCGTCTTGGTTACGTTTGGAATACCCATCACAGTATATTCCCTAAATCTCTTCGGAGATACCTTAATGTTTCACTCCTTCGCGTTACCCAATGCATTGGAGAGATATATCGGGCTCACCCGCCCTTAGTTTATCACGGAACCACCCGTTCTTCATAACAATGCCCAGGAACCATAACATAATCGTATCACATAAACATGAATAAAGGAAACATAACATTTCCACATTTCAATCACAATATAACATTTTAGGATATTGAAATTTTGAATCCATTCAAAAAGAAACCATTTCCAAAACCATTTAAAACATTTAATAAAGAGATTTTTGAATCAAAGTGTCCCATACCACCTTGAAGCTTAAAATTTTAAACCATTAATATCCATATAAATAAATCCTTAAATCCATTTTTAAAACATGGATATTAATAAGAACAAATAATTAAAACATTTGAAACGACATTTTGGTTAAAGGGGTTTTACCAAAATTAGAAACACTTGAATACAATAATTGAGGAATAACATTTATTCAAAACTTTATAATATCATGAGGATAAATGTATTCATGATATAATACTCCAAATGACAGTATATACACCATATAAGAGTGAATTGGTACATAACAACAATGAACCCTCAATAGAAATTTCAAATGTAATGAAATCCCTTATAAAGAAGGTATCCTTAAATTAAGGACAAATAAATCTCAAAAATATGTGTGAAAAATATATATACACCCAATATAAGTGGATATTAAGTGTAAGACAATAAAAGGTCATTCACACATATTCAATGGATGATATATTCAATGACTACAAGTTGAACCCAAAGAAATCGAAATTGGGTTAAAAAGTTACCTTGACAGCCTAACGGCATCACATCAAAATGAGTTGATGAGAGATAAAAAGTGTATCTCATCACTTGGACATAAAATTTAAATCAATAAGGATGTATGAGAACGTATCCCAACATAAAAATATGTAAATTAAAAGACCCAATAAAAGAAGTCTTTTTAAAAAGAGGAGGGTGAAAGGTTCCCTTACCGACTTGGGTATCTTTCAAAACATACACCCCATGAAAGAAAGACAATAGGTCATTGATGTAAATACTCATAAACGAAAGTATATTACACAAAGAGTAGAATAATGGGCAGTACATACACCACTAAATTGAATTTGTGGCGAATGTAGCATAAATCTCACGGGAATAAAAGTGAGATGAAAAATCCCTTACAAAAACTCGGCAGCATAACGACGCCACATAAAACATCCGAATATGGATTGATGAGATAAAATAGAGTATCCCATCATATTACAATAGAATTTACAGCAAGTGGAATATAAAAGAAAATCCCCCAACATTTCAAGGAGGAGTTTAAAAGAAGTGACATAAAGGAGAGTACTTAAAAAGAAAGAGAGAGGTTAGATCTCTTACGAAAGTTCGGCAGCCTAACGGCGCCACTCAAAACTTCCAAAATGGATTGATGAGAGAGAATAGGGCCTCTCATCACATGAACATAAAAATTACAGTAAATGTAATATAAAATATCATCCCAATAACAAGAAAGATGAGCTTTAAAAGGAATGACATAAAAGTGTGTACTTAAAAAGAAAGAGAGTTGTAGGATCCCTTACCTCGGGTCCGACTTGACTCGATCGTTCTTTAATCTCCTGAATAATACACTTGAGTTAATTTATAATTACTTAAGAACCATTTTCAAGTTAATTATTACTTTTATACCACTTATTACCATGTCATAATCATTATGTAATCATTTCAGTTAATAATATTTGTTTTGCCGATATTTGTTTCTTAAGTCGAAAGTGGACTTCTTACAATTACATGTTGTTCGTGTGGCCAAATGTTTATTATATCCAGAATTGTATTCATTATGTAGATATCATATATGTCATATATATCCAGTACATAAATGAATTTATAACATTACATAATCATTTAGAGGTATAAAATGAAATGCACCGTTCATGGAGACGGTAAGCCGTACGTACGCATGAACGCTACTTTCATTTCTATTTCGTATTTTATAGAATGGAATAATAATTATATAAAGGTATATTATAATTCCATTATAATATCATATATAATATCATATTTCCATCCTTTATACATCCCACATATGGTATTTAACGAATCAAATCACTTTGAGGGGGCGGTAGTCCGCACTTCCTTAAATGAAGATATCGCGTATACCCATAATGGAAGCCATAAAGGTATGACAAAAATGAAAAATACAGAAGCATAAATAAAAAATAAACATATTATATATCATATATAAAAATAGTGAAATCATAATGGCCACCTTTGAAGGTGTTAAATGAGTATTGAACAATCATCGTTTCGGGAGGCGGAATTTCACCATCCACGGAAACCGTATGTTCATTAACCATTTGATGGCGTTGTGTGAGAGTGTAGCTCGAATAAATCTTATAACAACATCCTAGTATATTGAAGATACTTGTGTTGTTACAAAAGAAGTAAATAAAAAGAGTTTAGGGGGTTGGAGAAGCAAAATAAAACAAATGAACATGAGAGAAAGAATTACCTTTAAAAGTGTAACTCCTTTTGATTTGAGCCTAAAGGCTTCCTTTGAAAAAATTCTGCCCAAATGGAATCCTCTAGGATGAGGAGAGGGATGTGGAGAGAGTAAATGGGCAGGGGTGGGCTGAGCCAAAGGCTTGAGGAGTGTGTGAAATGAGGTAGAGGTGGGGGCCTTTTATAAGAGGAGAGGAGGGGTACTTTTGGAAAGTAAAGAAATATTACATTATTTGAAAATGTGTTTCGGTTTCAAAAGGTCCCACATTAATATAATTCTTGGATAAGGTGATAAGTCTTCTAAATACACTCATCCAATAAGTTTTGGACATGTGTAGTTCCTAGATTTTACATTATCTTTCCATTTTATTTAACTCGTCAAATAATGATGTCATCGCTGCATCATTATTATGTCATAAATAATTTAATTTATTTAATGTCTAAAAATTAAAAACAAAATACTATGATGTAGGTAATCTTTTTAGCTTTCCAATTAATATTTATAATCAAAAATATGACTTGTATAACCCCACTTAAAAATTGTTTTAGTAAAACATATCATGCTTGTGTCAATTTTACTTGTACATTAAATAAAATGTTATTTATGTCATTTCCCAACCAAAGTGGATCCATGGGGTCCCCAAGTTGACCCATGGCTTGTATTGGTCGGCCATGATACAACCAATAGGTTTATGACAAGTGTCATGGTGTTTTCACATTCTTATAATATCATTTTTACCTTAAACTACACTAATTACCTCTAATCGCGATTAAAAACTTAATAAGTTACTATTCACCAAAAAATTATTTTAATCTCATTGAACCACATTTTACTTCTTAATGAAAACCATGTATGTAGGATTTTTGAAAATCAAAACACAATGATGGCAAAATTTCATTTAAACAGAAAATCAGTTTTTATAAGTACCACTTAGTGGTTTCACTATTCATCAAAAATTGAAGTTTTTCAGAAAAATCCCAAAAATTCACCCTAAGCTATATTTGATATTCTGAATTCAAAAATGAAGTCCGTTTTAAAAAATTCAAAACATATAAGTTGCATTAATTAATTTAATAATTAATTCCCGCTGTCATGACAAATAGCGTGTTTTTATGAAACCATAAGTATCAAAAGATTGGCACTAGTTTAAGTCCGATTTCAAAGTGAAATCAATTCCAACGACCAATATTGGATTTAATGGTAAAAATATTTTCTAATTTCACTTTAAAAACAATTCAAAATATTATCTAATCATATTAGTTTAAAAAGAGGTTTTGAATTAGAACACAACATTTTACACTATTCATTAAAAAATGAACTTTACCGGAAAAACACCAAAACAATTACACAAAGTAAAATTTGATGTCCCGATTCTTAATAAGAGTTTTATTTGGTCCAAAAGAATGTATAAGAGTGATAAAAACTATAGTTAATGATGGTTCTCCATCAAAAGGCGACAAGTGAAACTTTAGTGAAAACTAGGGCATATACGCCTAAAATTGAATTCTTTCCGTATTTTAAGCCTTTATCCTTTATTGGATAAATGTATAAACATTTAAAAACATATATAATCATATTTTAGTTATTTATATCCATTCCCGCCATTACAATGGCTACATGTTAACTAACATTTAAAATTTATTATTAGAGTGCAACGTAAGATTCTGAAGAAACTCGTTGTTGCGTGTTGGGTACGCCATCGAGCATAGCGTCCCCTTTAAAGTCATATCAATATTTTATTCACAAATATGGATAAATATGAAAATTTCATATTCTTTATTTACCTGGGGTGTTACAGTTATCATATTTACTCAAAATGTAATGAATAATGTTATGTGGTATATAATAATTAAATTGGTATTAATTCAACTTATATATCATAAATATCATATAGGAACTACATTTCAATGCTAAATCCTTACTAAGACAGGTGGTAAAGGAAAAATGTATGACATCATTTCGTGAGGCTGTAGTTCACTGTACATGAATGATACATTTGTTTCCCATTTGATGGAATTATGTGAATGTGTAGGTTTAAACATTAATATAAAAATGTATTAGTATAATGATGATACTGGTGATATTATATAATCATGAAATAAAAATAAATGAGTGTGTGTAGAAACAAATAAAACATAAATGTATATTAAAGAATGTTACAACTTATTTGGATAAATCCTTTTGGTTTATAGAAAAAGAATTTATTGGATTTACTTACAGAAAAGGTTACGATTATACGATTCAGAGAGGGATATTCAGAGCTATTTTTTTAGATTATAGGAGATTTAATGGTCTTTATTGGTGTGGAAAGCTGGGAGGGATGAGTTCATTTTTATAGTGGAGGAGTGTAATTATAATAAATTATAGAAAAAAGGAATTGTGCCCATGTAATTACCTTATAATGTGGCTTCCATACTGGATAAAATTATATAAAGGGTATTTCATGTTATAAATATTTATATATAATTGTTTTTTGAAAAGTTTTTAGGTCATTTAGCACTTATTTTTAAGGTTTAGTTCTTTGTTATTATAATTTTTCTCTTAACCACTATAGTTAATTTTATTCAACATCACTAATATTTTTTTTTCAAAAACTATGTTTTTAATTTTCATACATTATAAATCATGTTTATTCCAAATATTTATTCTATTTTTACAAATATCAATCACATAAGTGGTAGAAAATAAATTTAATATAATCCCATATATGAGATGACAAGCAGATTTTTAATGTGAAAATGTTCAAATGATTTTATAGAAAATTTAATTGTGAAATTGGTTCAAATAACATGATTTTCAATTAATTATTGTGTAATATATTAAACTGATGTTTATTAACAACAAAAAATATAATTTTAACATATAAATAAATTAGAATAAAAAGTAGGTTTGAATTAAAAGTCATTATTTTTCGCTAATCATCACAAAAATAAACTTCTCATAAATATAATAAAAAATCACCCAAAGATAATTTTCATGTTACTATTTAAAAAAATACGTTTGGTTTGACATATAAAATTTATAATAGATCCAAAAATTAGATTTAAAATAGGCTCTCCATTATAATGTGATAAAATTTCCTTTAAAGAAATATTGTTTTTCGTATGAAAAATTGGGATTATTCGTATATTATGACTTTCAAATCAATTGGATAAAAATCAAAAATATTGTATTGAATATATAAAATATATATTTAATCAATATAAATTAAATAATATTATTTAATTTACTTTTTTGATGAAACACATTTTTGAGCATAAAAACATTTTCATTATATTCAATTGATTTATATTTTTCATTCTAATTAATTATTAACCTATGAATTCATTTTATATCTTTATAAACTAAATAGATTTATATTTTAGTCAATACTATTCATAACCTCTAATTTAATTGTTACGTTATATATAAAATAATAATGTTTTAATAATATATTTTTGTTGTGTAAATCTAGGTCTTTCATGTATCATAAGCTATTAAAGAAACTCATTGTTGCATGTGATTAAAGATAACTCAAAATTGTCTTCATTTAAAAATATATAATGTATCTAATTCATTGAAAATATTAAATATTCCATAATGTATCGATACGTTTTATTTATTTCTATGATTTATGTTGTGTGTGTTACATGATATTGAATAAAAGATACACCTTTATAATTTTTGGGGTGTTACAATATATTATTGACAAAACCTATTACGGAACTATGTGGATGATATGATTACTTAGAGGGAATCAAAACCATCCCTAGCCACAACCCTTTCCTTTTAGAGGAATGGGTTCATTCCCCAATTCATATTAGTAGTAAATGATTAATCCCATGGCCATCTTAGTAGTCAAGGTTCACTTGGAATGACATCTTAGTAGACAATGTTACCTCATAGGAAAATCTTTCCAAACAATGTTATACAAAGAAATGATTTAACTCAGCATTCTAGCAATTTAAATATCATGAGATATAAATCTTCACCTAAAAAATTGGGGGGAGATATAGTTCCCAACCATCCCATTATGAAATAATAAATATATGTTTTATAAGATAATAATAAATTTATCATATCATGACATATTCAAAGTGATGGGTTTCATAAACACCATATCATGGAACATGAAATAAAATGGATATTATAAAAACTTCTTCACATCATAACTGATATAATAGATAATGGTATTATAATAATTTCATCAAATTGTAACCTTGAAAATAGGAATATTTCAAATTCTTATAACCCTTGAAAAGAAATGGATATCATAAACAAATTATCATCTTAAACATAAACCATTCAAATAAAAAACTAACATGGTATTAATGGAACATATCCACAAAAAATTATAAATAATTTCAAAGTATTTTATCTTATATGTATAATGAATTTAAAAGGACACTAAAAATATTTCATATAGAAAATATCATTTCATTGAAAATCACTTTCATACAACATTTTCCAAAATCCTTTTCTTATAAAGAAAGATTTTAAATATAATTTAAAACATTTATTAAGGAAAATATATTCCCCTTTTTTAAATATTTCTTTGAAAACATAAATCATTTTGATAACTAATTTCTATGATAAAATATTTTAAAACATATAATGTAATCTTGATGATATGATAAATTTTTTATTAGAAAATACATTGAAAACATATTAAGAAATATTGAAAACATTTTAAAAACAATTATCTCTGAAATTAATTTGAAAAAATATATAAAAATATTTTAAATAAATGAAATTATTTTATTTGAATATATTCTTTTTAAAACATATATAGTATGGATTGAAAATCATAGAAAATACATTGTAAACAAAAAATTTTCAAAAAAAATTCTTTGGAAATTACATTAAAAACGATGAATGTCTAGAATTTTAGGGAAAATTGTTTCCTAGAAAATAATTATTGTAAACATTCAAAGGAAGAATAATTGAAATGATGGGCATTATAGAAGAGAAATTCATACATACCAAGCATTCCTTTTTCATCATAAAAAGTTTATAAAATTTCCCCCATCAAAAAACATCAAAGAGATTATATTTTTAAAACCCATTTTGTTAAATATTGAAGATGTGTGTAGAAATTTACATTAATTATCATTGAATAATTGTAAAATAATATTGGAAACATTCTTAGAAAACATCATTTTGAAAGAAAACATATTTCTGACTGAAGCATGAGATAAATTCAAATTATCTTAAAAACAAATTCTTAACAATATTTTATACCAATGATTGAGATAATGGTACAATATAATGAATATATCTTTAATTAAAATAAGATAATAAAATTAATTATATTTCTTGATATATGGATCTTAATATTTTTTCAATTGGATCATAATCATAAACAATCTTGATAAACAATAAGATTGTAACAATAGATTGTTACC
This sequence comes from Viscum album, assembly GCA_963277665.1. NCBI lineage: Eukaryota > Viridiplantae > Streptophyta > Magnoliopsida > Santalales > Viscaceae > Viscum > Viscum album. Next base: position 1,585,011,306 of record OY728128.1, on the reverse strand, counting down.
ACTTTGGTAACTTTGAATCATAACACCCTTGAAATAATGACATAACATGAAGCTTAAAATATCATGAAAATACTTATAATCATTATTTGAAATGATATAATGTTTTTTATTATCCTTTTATAAGAATATAGGTTCATAACATATAAAGTGTCTTGAAGAAGGCAAATTGAGACAAAATTACTTTACCAATTCGGTAACATTTCAGCTATAAACCCCATTAAAGAGATATCATCAAATTGATATTTAAATACCCATAAATTTATGAATAATAATCATATAACATATTCATTGGTTGTATCTAAACTACAAAAATGAAAAGAGTGGTGAATAAGGCATAAATATGGAAATTAAAAGTACAAGTGAGATGATAAATTCATTAAAATTAGAATTAAACATCATAATACATGATCAAAACAACTCTATAATAAATATAATATTATTATAAATATAAAAATATACATATTATTATATATAATTACATATATTATTTTATTATTACTTTATATTACCATTTTATTAACAATTCCATGGTAAAGTAACATTTCGGGTAATATCTATTTTTTCTTTCATGTATGTTTTGATTTCAGATTCTTGATCCTCATACATAGATCACGATTTAAATATTTTCACAATGTAAAAATGATATAAAAATTATAATCATTAATTATAAAAATATTTAATAAAATCAATAAAACATATACTTAAAAATGAAATACACGATTTATGGGGATGGTTGGCCATATGTACGAATGAAAGTTGTTTTCATTTTCTTAAAATATTTTTAATCAAAAAAAAGTAAATTATATATATATATATGTATTAAATCAATAAATTTGTATTTAAATATCATAAATATAATATAAGTTCACTAAACCTATCGTTACAACATTCCATGTAACGTGTGAATGAATCACATCGCTTTGAGCATGCAGTAGTCCACATGCCCACAAACGATGTTATCATATTTACACAAAATATAAAGAATTTAAGTGATGCATCATATAATATTTAAAAATACATAAATATGTTATAAATATCAAATATATTATATAAAATCAGTTTTTTAGCATAATATACAATCACAAGAAGCGGTAAAAGAAGAAATAAAGACATCATTTTGCAAGGTGGAAGTCTGCATTACACATGAATGGTAAGGTCCTCAAAAATTTTATGAATGTCTGTGTAGGTTTAGGTTGAAGTCTTATTATAATAAAATATTCATATATTTATGATACATATGATATTATATAATAATGGAATAATAATAATTTAGGGGTGGATAATGAGAATAAAACAAAACATCTTGTGGAAGGATGTTACCTCTTCCTTGGGTAACTCCTTATGGTTTTCGGAAAAGTGCTCCCATGGTTGAATTTATGACCAATGTGATGCCTCTAGAATTAATGGAATTAATTATTTAGATTATTTTTTAAGGTTTTCATTAATAAAAATGGCATGAGAGTTGTGAAGAAGATAAGGGTCCAGTTCTCCTTTTATATTTGAGGAGTTGCATTTTCATAAATTTTAAAAGATATACACTATTGAGAGGAATATATTAAATCATCTATCTCCCATTATCTTCCATTATCAATATTATATTATAATTGGATGAAATATTTACATAAATTGGATTTTGGAGATGTTTCTATGTTATTTGGCCAATTAAATTAATGATTAACTACTAAGTAATCTTTTTTTATAGATTAATCATTGCAAATAATTTTAATTACTTTAACTAATATTTTTTGAAAAAAATTATGTTTAGTATACTATATATTAAAAATTATTCTAATTAAATATATGGATTCCATTTTCCTAAATTCGGAACACATAAATGACTAAAATTAATCCCACTGATGTTGAGCAAAGGTGGGGTTTTGAGGAGGAAAGTCCAAAAGATTGAAATGTTTTTATATACATTTTAAATGATAAATTGGTTTAAATGAACTAAATTCGATTAAATTGTGTCTAAATTATATAATTAAAATTAAAATTAAAATTAATATATAATTCATTTGTGTAAATAAATATGATGAAAAAAAATTGAATTAAAATTCAGTATTTTTCTCTATTCATCAAAAGAAGAAAACTTCTCAGAAATATATCAAAAATTACTTCAATGTAAAATTTGATATTAATATATAAAAATGAACTTTATTATTTCAAATAAATATAATATTATTTCAAAAGTTATATTTAAAATTATTTACCCAATAAATGGCGAAAAACTTCTCTATTATAAAAACACATCTTTTAATTTATAAAATTGATTTTATTATTATCTTATAAATATAAAATATATTGGATGAATATAAAAAATATTTAGTTAATATTTAGTATATAAATTTTATTGAAATATTTAATCAATGTTTATTTTTTAATTTATTGTGATAAATTTGTGTTTGTAGATAGAAAAATATTTTTCTCCAAATACTAATATCTTTCTTTTCCAATAGTTCACACATTCACTACTAATAATTGAAAACCAAATGAATGATTCTTTAAACATCGTGTTTGTTAGAGTTGGACACATAATAAGGCTGAATTAATTTCCTATAAAAATTTATATTTAAATCATTTATTAAAAAATATCCCGATTTAAAACAAATAAAGGACAATCAACCAATGTAGCATATTTATAAAAGTTTTAATCATTTGAATGACTTATCAATGATTGATTATTTATAAGTTAAGAAATTCTATCAAATTGCATTATCTTTTAAAATAAGTTTAATAAAAATTCCATATAAAACCTATCTATGATTGAATTTCAAAGTTTAGTAATGTTTTTTGGTCAGAATAAATAAAACAAGAAATAAAACACAAGAAAACTAAACATGAAAAGAAAATTGGATTTAAAATAAGTGTTTCAGTCCATAGTTGACATCTAGCCGTTTACCAATGGTGATCACCTATCAACATGAAGTTTATATTAAATAAACATGATCCATTCCCTAGATCGGAGTAATAATAGTATATTATTTTCATGGTCAATTAGGCCTCTTCCACAATTTTTGGGGTGTGAAAAAAATAGATAGGGTTCTTAGGGACCTCATACATTTTTATTAATGAAAGTATAATGTGTAAAAAGGTAGTTTAATGAAGATATCTTTATATATACTTGTTTTGAACAATATTCACTGTGTGTATAAAGTAAATACACACAATGTTCAAAATTTAAATATTGTACAAATATAGAGAAAATGAAAATATGAGTTTAAAATGCTCGGTGTGATGTTGTATGACACTTGTAGACTAATTTATAATTGTAAAAATGAATTTAGAGTCATTATTTTCAAACAGATAGAAAAATATAGTGTTTATTACTTATATCTTTAGTTCCAGAAGGGTATATGATTTTTTGATGTGTTTCTGACATCAAAGTTGCAAATTTATTGTATTGTTGTCTTTTTGGTTCTCAGAAATTTCTCTTGATATGCATGGCAGGTTGATTGAACTTATTTCACAGAAATGAAAAAAATTCAATATCTTCTCTCAATTATAAATTTTTTCACTCTGGTGCCTGATTTATACATTGTAGGACAATAATGAGAATTTTCTCCATCACATTCAGGTACCTCGTACTAGTCTCTGACATTATTAAATGATGTCTCCAAAAGTCAGACAAGGTCATTAATATAACCAGAACCACTGAGATTCATATATATGATCATTATTATTATGCTCAATTTTATGAAAGATCATCAACGACTCATTCTGTCTATAGGTCATTCTATCTGTAGCACATTCAACTGGTAGATCATTACAATTGGTAAGTCAAACTTTTAGCATCTCGGTCTTTTGGTAGGTGAGGAATCGATAGTTTAAGCATCATTATCTCAGACTTAGATAGGTGAGGCATTCGTAGGTTAAGTGTCAGTGGGTTAGTAGTCTGTAGGTGAGGTGTCGGTAGGTGAGGCATTGGTAGGTCATGCATTAATGGGTTATTTATCAGTTGTTCAGGGATCAGTAGGATAGGTATTAGTATGTTAGGCGTCGGTAGTTCATGCATTATTAGGTGAGGCATCAGTCTATTAGGCACTGGTAGGTTAAGCATCAGTAGGTTAGGAATCGGTTGGTTAGGCATCGATGATTCATACATAGTGAGAATTCTAAGTCACTCTTTCAGTCAGTCACTCTATCAGTAAGTCATAAATCTTTCTGTGACATAGCTTATCAGTAGGAAAAGTATATGTTGATCACACTATCAGTGACTCATACTTAACAAAAATTTGTTAACCTGTCTTATGATATGAACATAAATACAGGAGGTTATGGATATTATTTAACAATATTAAAAACACATTATCTTAATAAATCATAATCAGCATAGTTATGCACGATTTTTGAGAAATAAAAATAGAGGAGGCCAAAAATATCCCCCTTTTGAGAATAGAAAATTGTGATATTATGTACCCTAATAAATAACATAAGATGATCAGAGAAAAAAACTACTTTACACAGATTATTGAGATGAAATATTCCATGAAAACAGGAGTACATATTACATTGTAAATTCTATTTTTAATTATACGAGGCATCTTGATCTCAATAATATTCTTAAGATCCCCCAGATATATATTCCATATGCATTAGTTTTATATCTGAGGAAACATGGAATATTCCATAAACATTTGGTCTCCCCAATCTAGGATTATCAAAAAGTAAATAATCGAGTAAAATAAACAATAAAGAGTGAATATAAATTAGGAATATAAATAAAGAAGTATGTATTCCAGGAGTCAAACATTATAAGGGATTACAAAATTTTAAAACAAAATGAACATCAAAGCCGTATCAAAAAAATATGCAACTCCTTCTTCTCAGAATCATCTACCTTCCCTTTAAGTTCTCAGAAGCAGGAGGGGAAAGAGTCGTAGGGACAAAAGGAGTAGTGGTGGAATGGATGGAAAAAATAGTGAGTGATGGTATAGGTAATCATATTAAAACAATAAGTTAAATTATTTCAAAATAAGAGGAATGAATAACTATTTTATAATGAATTACAAGTCTAAATTCAATTAGATCTTGAGCATGGGTTATTTTTATAGGTGAAAAGGGGTTAAATGATAGGTAGAAGTGGGTAGGGATAGTATGATAGGAGGATCTGTTTGAGAAATAATGGATGTGTTGTGATGGTGCATGTATGTATTGAGAAGAATAATTAAATAGTTTATGACCCTTCCACTATTAACCATTGTCTTCTAAAAATCATCTTTATTCTCTACAAATTTATCAAGAGTAAAAGTAAACTCTTTCAGCTTATGTACTAACTCTTTAAAAGACTTGGTCACTGGAAGCATCTTCAAATTCTCTACTAAATATTTAAACTAACTTGTTAGCTGATTATTGGTATAAAATCTCCTAATATAGAAATCTACCTTATTGGTAATTTTCTCATGATCATTAGAAGCACCTTTAGTGAAAAACGTAGCCATGTTAAAAATATGATCATATTTCTTCCTAATTTTGGAAATACACTCCATTTCAGTGCCCCCCATCATGGTCTTTTGGTCTTCTCTAATCACAGATCAATCCATATCAACATCTGAAGAATTAGAATCAGTAATTGTAGAGATGGTTTCACCTTGCACAATATCTTGAATATTCAATCTAAACTGGTCCACAACCAGAACATGAGTCTCAGAAAGAGAAGGGGTAGGACCACTTGTCACTGCATCTTTTACAACAGATTTCAAAACATCCAAATCAAGGGTTGGTGGAGGAGGTGAATTATTCTAGGAAGATTAAGAAGAGGTATCTCTAAGAACATTAATAATATGGTCCAATGATTATTTATATTTAATTATATATTTTTTAATGGTTGAATCCATTTCGATATTCTTATTTATCAATCTCTAATTAACTGAAACAATATCTTCATCAAGAACAATCATCCTTGGATAAACCAGAGATACAAATACTTGAGTAATCAACTCAACATCTCTTTCACTAATTCTTGAAACATGATCACGTAGCGATACAGGGGCAGATCTCACCACTACCAGTATTTCTTCTTTGATGGAATTAAAACTAGCATTGTTAACATACTCAAATGCATTAGAAGTAGTCCTATGAATAAAAGTATCAGCATCTCTCCAATCCTCTGGATCACGATATTCTAATACTAGGTATACATAACCTAGATCTCTTCACCATATTGGTACTATCATATCATATAAAGGTGTGATCACAACAACCTTGTCTCTTTTAGATAAACTCTAACCCTTAGATGATGTCCTCTTCCTCGAATACACTAATTCACTCACTATAGTTAAAGACACATCTCTAAAACAAAAACTACTTATCCAGGGTCATGGAAAGCCGAAGTCTTGTCCTCAACAAAAAACACTTCCAGAATATTGGTAGGGGTTGGAGTATCCAGAGCTCTTTCTTTTGGAATAGCTTGCGCAGCAGCCTCAGTGGATACTAGTGGTTAATGTTTCCAATAGGATAGGACCAGTATGGTCTATGTTTAGATCAATTATATCCCCACTAAGACCATAGTCATCATTACCATGTTCTGGCCCACATTTAGAATCATCAATCCCTTCATCTTCTCTTTTACATCAATTTTCAATTTTATCCTCACCATATCCTACATCAACATCCTCATCTTCGTCAACTTATTTATTTCTATTTTATTCTTACTCTCTGGATTCTTCCTCACTAAAAAAGTTGCTAACATAGTTAGCATCCACATAGTTATCAGTTTCTTCATTATATTCTTCTAGTAAAATAGGTTCTTTTATAGGTAAAATTCATGGTAGACTAGCGGGTCAATATGTAATTATCTGTCAGATATCAGTAATGTAATGATCATTCTTTTTATAAGTGGTAAATTCAACTCTCTCCACTTATATAGATTCTTCCTCATCATATTAGTAACCAACCTCACCTTGTCTAAGACAAGGGTCTTCCATATCTCATGGACTTATAATATGGTCAACAGGGTTAAAGTATTAATATATCTTTTCACTATCCTAAACCCACATTTTTATATAGGGATTAAAATTTATCATCCTCCATCTACAAATAATATCATTTTTGAAGAAACAATCACAAACTGTAACAGTCTCTTCATCTTCATTTATTAATTTGTTTTCTCACATCATGGAAGATATAATATTTGGGTAAAACAAGGAATTTTTCATGGAGGAAGGATTGATCATCTTATAGTTATACACCTTAATTTATTTCAAAAATTTACCTTTTTTACATCTCTTTAATATGTACATATGATTGAAATATTGGAAATTAATTTATGAAAATTTTTCTTTCCTAGGACATAACTGCTATTGGATGAATTTAAACAACAACCTTGTCTCACCTTATAACTCAAATTCAATCTATATTTTGTGTTCTGCATTTCTTATTAACTCATCTAGAGTGGCCTTATTGCTGAAGAAATCACTAGTGGGATGTTCATTCCCATGATGATAATCACATATACCTTCATGAGGTATCTTAGACAATATTCCAATTATTTTGATTAAAAAGACACTCTTCTTCCACCTATTATTGAATTTATCTCAAACAACTATTATCCTTCAAAAAGAAACTCAAAATATATGTAAAACACATGGACCAACCATGGATAATAAATTATTTCATTATTGGAGAACCACTCTAACAAACCCTATTCTTGAAACACCTTTAGAAAAATATACCCAATAGACAACAACCATTCGTAATGTCATTCTTTCTCTAGGGTTACAATAAGATTCAGAAACTGGGGTTGATTTGACTGTATTTTAGGTCTTCTAGTATTGCATCTTAGCCTTTTAGTCAAATTTGATTCGTCTTCTGATCAATCGAGAACATTCTTGACACCATTTGTTATAGGTTCTATGGTTTCTGTTCGAGGGAGAAAGGTAGAAACTTAGGAGAGAAATGTTTGAATGAAGCAGTGTGAGAGAGGGAGTGTGATAATGAGTATAGAAGATGTATCAACCACTAATTATATCATTTAGGTATTTGAAATTGTAAAATACTAAATGTAGTTTAAAATAAATTAGAATAATTAAAAAATGAAATCATTTCAAATTCCTGACAGAGAGAAAAATATAATTAAATCAATATCGATTGGTGGGACACATCAGTGAGCCACATTGGTGAGATAACATCTATGATCTATCATTGCTGATACACTCAACTGTTAGTTCTCAAGATTGATCATTCCCAACTCATAACCGAGGGAACCCATTATCTATGAATTTAATGGATTAGTACATATATTTGCAAGCTGATGTTCTGTGCTAATGAATTAAAGTTATATATCACATTTTGATAATGATATCTCAAAATGTGATGTCTTACGTCAATATGTTTTGTTCTAGAGGGAGAAACATGATTATTAAATATGTTAATATCACTTGTATTGTCACATTTTATATGGAAATTCCTAAACAGATATCCATAATACATAAATGTGTTTTCATCCAAAAAACATGAGTAAAAAAATTACAAAAAGCTATGTGTTAAGATTCGGTAGAAGATAATGCACCATATTTTTTCTTTTGTACAATACAATGATACTTGAGACATTCCCAAAAACTATCATGCTCCATAGGTTATTTTTTCTATCTAACCTGAAACCACCATAAGTAGCATCTGAATTGCTATGTCAAATGGATGAACTCTATGATAGAATAATCCTATCATGGAAGTATACTCGGGGTATGTGAAAATTATTTTAAGAGTAGTTAGATAAGATTATTTAGAGTTTTCGTGAAAATTTTCACACATACGCACACTAAATATAATATCTGGTCCACTAGAAGTTATCTAGATAAGACTACCAATCATACCTATATAATTGGTTTGATCAACAGATTTCTCATTTTCATCAAGGTCCAATTTATAGGTGCTACTATTCCAAGTATCACTACTTTTAGTGATATCCAATCCAAATGTTTAAAAATATCTATAGTGCACATACACAGATTTAAAATAATACCTTATTTATTTTTGAAAATTAAAAATCCATGAAATATATTATGTTCACCCATTAAACTCATTTTACATTAATTTTGCACCATTTTTGAAAAGACGACACATAGAGAATGTTTTGAAGATGAAAATATAATATCATTAGCTTATATTTGAAAAACTAAAGCTTCCATTGAATTTTTTTTCAAAATAGTAGGATCATTAATGAATTTTGAAAAAACTTTGGAAATAGGAAAGGAACAAAGCCGCCATACCAAGCTCATGGATCCTATTTTAAAACATACCAAGCATTTGTTAATTTGAAAATATGATTAGAAAAATGAGGGTTTCTAAAACTAGGGGATTTTTCAGCAAAAACAGCCTCAACTATATTACAATTTAGGAATGCACATTTTAAATCAATTTGATATATTTTGAAATTTAGTTATGATATAAAATCTATCAAAATATTAATATCTTCATGTTTGGATACCCGTGAAAAGGATACTTTATAATAAATTCATTCTTCATTAAAATATCCATGCGCAACTATTCTAGATTTATTTCTTACAATGGTTCCAAATTCATCTATAGTATTTATAGACACAAAAATTGTGACTATAGATAGGGTGTATTTTGGTATATCAACAAGTTTCCAGAAATTGTTTCTTTCAACCCAATTTAACTATTCTTGAATATACATCACAATAAATTCATCATTGATGGAATCATTGAGGTTCTTATGTTCATGATGTGACAAGAAGGATGGATATTCATCATGGTTTCTTTGTGAAACTCTAGTCTATGTCCATTTATCTTAGGAGGTTTTAGGTTTATAGGGATTTGTTTCATCAAAATTTTTTTATGTACCAATTCTTCCACACACTTGGTTATTTATGTAAAAATATTATTGTATTTTCTAGAGGTTTAATAAAATAGAAAAATTTCATCATCACTCTTAGAAGAAGAAAAGTTCACATTATCTTTTTTATTGAGTATAAATACATTGCAACAAAAAACATTAAATTAATCCCTCCTAGGCTTTCTATTGGTTCGAATATCATATAGATTTCTCTTTTGGATTATTCTAATTAAGAATCTATTAATTATATAAAAATATATATTTATATTTACTTCCCAAAATTAAATTGCTTATTCATATTCATTAATCATAGTTCAGGCAATCTCGTGTAATGTTCTATTCGTTCTTTCTACAACTAAATTCTATTGCGGTGTCATATGGATAGATATGTTATAAATATAGGAAAATTGGGGGGAAAAAGATTCCAAATCATGATTATAAAACTCAAAACCATGTTCATTTTTTAATTATTTAATTCTTTGACCACTTATGTTTTCTATAGTCCTAGAATACTCATTGAAATAGGAACAATATTAACTTTTGTGAGCTAAAAAACAAGGTCAAATTACACCTAGAAAATTCATATATTATAACATAGAAATATTGCTTCCCATTTAATCTTGAAACTCTAGATAGTAAAAAAAAATTCTTTTAAAGAAACTAAATAGGTTTACAAGTTCAATGTTCATTCATTTATTTGAATGATATTTTCTATTATTTAATTTTTAACAAGGATTACAGAATTTTCCATTTCGAAACACATGTTTAGGTAGAACCTTGGATAGTCCTCCACTAGTAGGAATAATACATGAGTAAATATTACAATAGTATAGTCTCATATTCTATATCCAAGACTCTTTAAAAAATTCAGTCAAACAAAAAAACATTTTGAGAGGCTAAAGAATCCAGATTCACAACATAAACATTCTGATTTCTAAATGTAGTAAATTGTGAATCATTTTTAGAATAAAAAATATTAAAATAATTATTTCCAAATATAACATGAAATCCATTATCACATAATTGTGAGATGCTACATATATAATATACAAGACCATTAAGAAAAATAAAATTAGAAATTAAGATTGAATTAGAGTTACCAATTTGTCCAAGCCCTATTATTTTTCCTTTTTCATTGTTACCAAAGGTAACATTCCCACCATTAATATTGATAGTGTTATTGAAGATCATGTAGTCCCCTTTAATTTGTGTTGAATATCCAATATCCAATTACCATATTCTATTCTAGGATATGTGTAAGTTGTTTCCAGCAATACTGTTTAACCAAAAAACAGATTATGTTACCCTGACTTTCTTGGGTTTAGAATTATCTGTTATTAATGCTTTGGGAACCCATATTTGTTTCACAGGTTTCCAATAAGAATTTTCTAATATTTTTAGAAAATTAAAACTATTTGGTATAGAAAAACAGAACAACTAAAGGCATTTCTAGTGCATGAACATACATCAAATTTTTTATTTTGAAGCACAAAACCAAATTTTCTAGATTTTGATACACAATATTTTTAGCAAAATTTCTTTTTCTAGGTTAATAGACAATATCGATAGTGTATTTAAGAGAAAAATGTTTGAAAAACATTTAAAGAAGGTATAATTAATATTTATGAACTTCTCAATATAATTATTTAATTTCTCATTAGAATGTTTGATATTATTATTCTCATTGAGCACTTGAGCATTATTTTCATTTTCAATAGTATGATTAGATTCAATAGAAACAGTAAGAGAATGTTGTTTCTTTTGATATTTATACTTATTCATTAGTTAATTGAATGTATCATTATTCTTTTTATAATATTCTAAAATTTCATCATCGGGGATATATTCTTTAGTGATTTATACTTATTCTTCATTTCATTGCATATATCCTTCTGCTTTCTCAACAAATCTGTTATCAGTTCTACGGTAATTAATACCATCCAATTTAATTATTCATATCATAAATTTCATTATCCAAACATAATTATATCAACATCGGGAACATATTAAGGGTTATATTACATTAATCAAAATGAATCATTTCTATAAAGTCACTTTTCTAATCCATCAGAACAATTCAAAATATTCTTGTAAATCCTTTGTGAAAAACATAAATTGAAAAATCATTATATCTTTAAAAAAACAAAAAATTTCAAATCCAAATGCATTAAAAAATTTACAATACCACTTTATACTCAATTAATTAACAATGTTATCTTAAACAATTACGGAATACCTATTTTCATTAGCGTTTCACCTATATTCTCATCATCATCATCATAAATATAACCATTACCCAAAATACATTGCTAATTATCTTCAAGAGATTTCCATGCAAGACATTAATTTTTATAATGACCATTCATTCCACACATAAATCATTTAATCATTGATGATATCTTAGATAAGAAAATATTCTAATCCCTTACATTATCCTAACTATTCATGTATCCTTTGTAGTTACTTGATTTCTATCCTTTAAATCCATAGTAAAAATATCATCTTCTTTCCTCTACTAAATTCACTGGGTTGATTCTTTACTCATTCTCAGCACAAATGAATTTAATGATTCTTTCATTGATGGCCTAAATTTCACATACACTTAGTGAACTCTTTCATTTTTTCATTGGTGAGTCAAATAGTAGGTTAAGGTACACATTATTATCCGTGCTCTATGAAAAATGATTACTTATGATCACAATATCCTTCACTCCAGTGATCATTCTATTTGATAACTCATAATAATATAGTCTATAATATTAAATGTTAATCATGTTTTAGATGGTTCCGTCAATTGACTAAAACTATAAATCAAAGGGAGAGCAACAGTTTTCATAGTGATAAACTACATAATTATGATAAATATATTATAGGATGCCTAAATTATGGAATCTTCTTTTTAATATATTACACCTTAGGCTCATCATTTGAGAAATGCCTAGAAATATCCTTAAAAATATCCCTTTGGATCTCGCTAATGTTTCACACCATAGTTTCCAACAGTTCACTAGCATTCCATTTTATACCAACTATAACTACATTTTATAACCATACATGGATAATATTTCATTTTGGGAAAAATTCTTAAAATAAAAACGTATTCCCAAGGAACATAATAGTTTTTTGACTTTGGAAACATGGGAAAAGTCATCTTACTTGGTGAATGATTGTCAATATTTACCACAATGATCTTACCCATTCATACTTATACATAAACCCATTATTCATAACTTGTGGAATTGACACATATGAAAGTTTCAAATCAGATGCTCAATTAGTTTCAATAATGGACATACGTATGCATAACATAAACATAAGGGTATGGGTACATAAGAATAAAATTTTAGTATTATACGTTGTATATCACAAATAATATAAATGAGTCATGGAGTAAATATAAGAATTCCATAAGGAATAAATCCCATGTGAATTAGTATCACAAGTAATGAGATAATGGAATAGGAACAATACATAAAATATGTGTTATAAATTTAACCATATAAAATAATTCCTTATATGTCAATTTCTATTCCCAAAACCAATCAATTTACTTCATGGGGGATACACCTACTAATAAGTACACACTACCATCCCTAGTCACATATCATTCCTTATAGTGGAAGGGGTAATGTTCCCAAACCATATTAGTTGTCAAGGTTCACTCCCATGACCATCATAGTAGATGATGATCACACCCAAGAACCATTTAGTATTCATGGTTCACCCCCAATTCCATATTAGTAAAAAAATATTTTCTTGAACTAATATAACTCATATATCTATCCATGTCAATATCATGAGATGTAAATATTTACCCAATTCATTGGAGGGATACATAGGACCCACCCATAACATGATGAAATCAAACATAAATATTTTACAAGATAATAAAACTCTTATCATATCATGAACCATAAAAATAGATGGGTCTCAAAGACAAGATTTCATAATACATGAAATATTTTGGGTATCATAAACATGCCATCATATCAAAACATTTTGGAATGATATTGGTTTTAGAATCATTTTATGAATGAATTACCCATGAAAAAAAGTGGGTTCCAAAACTATATAACCCATGGAAGAGAAAAGTTTTTCTTAAAAAACATTTCATCTTAAACATGATAAATTAACGAAAATAATAATCATGGTGTCCTTGGACAATATCACCAGTAAATCATAATCTATTTCAAAGGAAGTCATCATTATGGATAATTAATTTTAATGGTCACTTTTAACATTTCCTAAAGAAAATAGCATTTCTTGAAAAATATCATTAAAAAACATTTTTTAAAATTGTTTTCATAAAAAGAAAGCTTTAAATTTTAATGTAAAACATTTCTTAAGGAAAATATATTTCCTATTTAGAAAATTCATTTGACAATATTAATCATTTTGAAATACATTTTCCTTGAAAATACATCCAAAATGTATAATGAATGATATAAAACATTTGAAAAACCTGTTTCTTTAAAAATACTATGAAAAAATATAGAAGTGGATTATAAATCATTGAAATAATTTTATTTTAAAATACCCTTTTGAGAATGCATAATGGAGGTTTTAAAATAATTTTAAAAACTTTTTGAACACAATTTTTTTAAAATGATTTTACATGAAAATCACTTGAAAAAAATTAATTTCCAAAATATTAGGAAAACAATTTTTCATATTAAAATAATCATGAAAACATTCAAATGAATCCTTATTGAAATAACAATCATGATTGTGGATAAATTTGTACAAGCTGAGCATTCATCTTGTGACATAAAAATAGTATAAATTTTCCTCAATTGTAGAATAAAAAGGGTGTGCCTTCATAAAATACCTTTTTGGAAAGGTAAAAATTGTCTAAAAATAAATTTTTTATGTCATAAGATAATGGAATAATGTTTTTGAAATTTTATAGAAAACATGCACTATTGGAATTCTACCATATACCCACTTTTTAGAACCATGGGTATATCCCCTAATATCGTGGGTATAACCTACATCCTTGGTTTTAAAATATGTGGCTCTGGGAGCCATTAGTATAGATCAATACACACTGTTACAATAAAAGAGTTTGTATAGACCTATATTATTTTATCATAGCCTTTGTCTAACCCAAACAAAGCGTAAATTACTATACCCACAGTTCTTCAAAACATGAGTATACATTTTCCCAGTAGAAAATATATACCCATGGTTCAATGAACTAGGGGTATTGGAAGGTGACCCATTTGGTAGTTTCAAAAAATATTCCTTCCAATCCTGTACCAATATATAAAAAAAATATAACCCATTCTATTTAATTGATATATTTAATATTTAACATTCAACCACAAACTATTAATTATTCTTAGTCCATTTATGATTCTATATATAAATATATATACATCCATACAACCAATCATTTTAATTTATTAAGAATCAAACACATGTTTTGAAATACTATTTCAAAAATATATGGGATCAATATCTCCCCCATTGACAACATCCTCATCACCATCAGAAAAATATTCATCACCAACAACATCATCTAGGACCGATGTGTTATCATCATTGTTATCACCACCACCACCACCACCACCACCAGATCGACCGACTCTATATACCTCATTGACATTACTCAAGGAATTATTTATAAATATCATTTATTACATATATGAATCAACTATACAAGCATAATTTGATGAAATCAATTTACTTCTAATTTATATATCTTTTATGAACTATTCGGTGACAAGTTTACTTCTTTCACGCTCATATGAAGAAATTTTTTTATTCAACCAATTTTTCACAAGCTCTATGTAGATCAGTGGATTGAGAGGTTTGAGAGGATCCTGATGAGGACCCATACCTTAAGGGGATGATGTTTTTCCTGGGTTAACATTAAACTCTCCCTCGATTCACCTTACCTAATACATGACTCAAATGATCATTCTACCCAATGTTTCTAGCTTCTATATCATTTTGGGAATCAAGGGAAGAATATTGAAAATAAAAACAAGATATTTAACTTTGTCTTTCATATAAATATTTTAAATATAAATATAAACATATAAAATAATTTCTTCTGATTTTATCATTACTACATTTCCTTCCTTTTCCTTTATACTGGAGAAATATTAATTCTCTCAATGCAAAAAACCTTTAATCTCCAATACTGATTGTGATAAATAAAAAGGATTACTATGTAACAACATTACTAAATAATATAGAAGTTATAAAACTAGAATGAATCAAAATTATATATTTTGAAGAAATCCATAAAATTTAGAATAATTTAAATATAAATTTAATACTAATGGCATAACATAATCAATAAAACAAAATTCATTGTAATGATATGGATTCCTATTGTATGTTTATTGTATACCAATTTTATTTGTGTTATGTTATTTAGTTACTTAGTTACATTGTAATTTTGATAATTTAGTCATTAGGTTCAATTTTAAGTTAGGTTTTTTGAAAATTGGTCAATTATTAAATTGGCTAATTGTCCAATTACCCATTTATCCATTTATGAAAATTAGGAAAATAAGGACAATTAGGATATTTAGTGAAATTACTCCAATTAGCCCATTTAGAAAAAATAAACCATTTATTCCACTTAGGTGAATTGATCCAATTAGTTCATTTAGGACAATTAGGCCATTTAGGCCATTTAGACCGTTTATGCCAATTATGCAATCTAGGGAAATTTTTCCATTTTGGCCAATTAGGCTATTTTCGAAATTTTAGAAAATTTAGCCATTTATTCCATTTATATCTTTTATTTTTATTATATTATTTAAGAAAATTTCAACCATTTAGTAGACTAAGATCATTTTGGCCAATTAAACCATTTTGGCCATTTAGGTAAATTAGGAAAATTTTCCAATTGGACGATAGGCCATTAAAACAATTTTCTATTAGGCCATTAATTTTTTTTACAATTTTCATCTATTTCGTTAGGCCATTAGTAGAGTAATCTAATATTCCAAATATCCAATTAGTTACTAGTTCATTAGGCTATTAGAAAATTGTCCAATTAGCTATCAGGCCATTAGTCCAATTGGAAAATTGGCCATTTGGTCTATAGGTCAATTATCTGTTAGTCCATTTGTGGAATTGGCCTTTAGGCCATTATGCCTAATGGAGGGTAGGCCCTTAGACCAATTGGACATTAGGAAATTATGCCAATTGGCCAATTGGAAATTATGATAGTAGGAAATTAGTTTATGAAGGTTTTAGACCATTAGTCAACTATTCCAATTGTCTATTTGGATCTTATGACATTATGCCTTTAAGAAAATTTACCAATTAGATATTAGTCCATCTAGAAATTAACCCAATTATCTAATTATAATTAGTAAATTAGACAATTAGGTTGTCTATCCATTAGGAAACTTTTTCATTTTTCCCATTGGCTATTTGGTAGTTAGGCCATTATGCCAATTGCACATTTCTCCAATAGTTCATGTTTCCAATTTTCTAATTTTCCATTATTCCATTATTCCATTAGGTTGTTACTCCATTAGTTCATTAGGCCAATTTTTTTTTTAGTCCAATAATCCATTAGGCCATTATAGAATTAGGTCATTATTTGGCCAATAGGCCATTAGGTCATTATGCCAATTGGTAAATTGAGGCTGTCAGGCCCTTACAATGTTAGGACCTTAGGCCATTATGCCCTTAGTCCATTAATCAAATTTTCCATTAGGACTTTGGGCTATTAGGAGATTAGGACAATTATTCATTAAGATATTATACCATTATGCTATAGGATGTTAGTCCTTTGGGAAAATTAGTCATATCACCATTATTCCATTAGGCCAGTTAGCCAATTGGACATTAGGCCATTATGCCATTATACCAAATGTAAAACAATAATATTTCCCTTTAAGCCACTATTCCATTAGACCAATTAGACCATTAGTCCAATTGGATAATTGGGCATTATGTTTTTGGTCCATTGGTCCAATTTTAAAATTTTCCATTATGCCTATTAGGCCAATTGGTAGATATTACATCATGTTAATTGGAAAATTAGGATACATGATGTTAGGAAATTATGATAATTGACTATTAGTTCATTATTCAAATTGAAAAATTATCCATCAGGACAATAGGAAATTTTTCCATTTGGTTGTTAGGCCATTAGGAAAATTGGACAAATTTCTATTAGGCTAGTATGACATTAAGATAATTGCACATTAGGATGTTATTCCAATTGGCCGTTAGGTTTTTGGGACATTAGGATATTGCGATAGTTGGCCAATTTGAAAATAGGCCATATGACCTATAAGGCCCCGACCTTAAACCTTACTTAATATTGAATTAAATGAATGATTCACGTTGAGGATCTTTTCAGGTTTAGAGTTTTAGAGAATTAGAACATAACTATTACATCTCAAAAGATTACAAAGTATTCACTTCTACTAAGTTTCCATAATAAAAAAAAACTCTTAAAAGAAACATGTCTAGTTCCATGTTTTATATAGCATGACATTGCCTTGATCCCATCCTTGACCTTATTCCACATTAAGTCCTGTGAAAAACATTTCAAAAAAACTTGGGGTGAGCATAAAAAGCTCAGTAAGGGATACACAAAAAATAAAAACTATTAGTTTTTCAAACATCAAGTAAACCATGTATACTCTATCAAAGTAATACCTTCACCTTCATGAAGTGGTAAAAACTCTTCACTAATAAAGTATCATTACTTAACTTTTTGTAACCAAAGGATTACCATAAAACCCATAAAAAGAACACATAACATATATAAAGATAACTTGGGACATAAACATACTTAAGTGGAATAACCATACAGTCGACTTCCACCCATATCACTTAATGGAATAGCCATACGGCCAATTTCCATACATACTTAATGGAATAGCCATACGGCCGACTTCCATACCCAATGCATTGGAGGTTATAACGTAACCACCCGTCCTGGTATTCACGGCACCACCCGTCTCATGGTTTATAACGTAACCACCCGTTAAAATGTCCAAGTACCAATATAAAATCATAAAACATAAAACCAATATAAAGGAATGATAAAATTTCCACATTTCAATCACAATATATCATAAATATATTGAAATAATAGAATCATTTATCAAAACCATTTTCAATATCAAAATACATAAAAGAGTATATGGTATTTCTTTTATTCTAAAAACATTACGGCTTGTTGAGGAAGCCAAAGACCAAATAATACTCGCGGCGGCGGAAAAGGACGTTGTCACCGCGTACGTTAAAAAAACATTCCTTTTTTTCATTTAGTAAAACGCTTCATATAAAAAGATTCCTTTTGTATAAAAGTAAACTTCAAAGGGTTTTATACACCATATAAAATAAAGTTGTGTATAAAACGAAATATGCCTCAATGAAAGGAGATTGAGACGAATTCCCTTACCTCGGGTTCGACTTGACTCGATCGTCCTTTAACGTCCTGAATAATAAACATGCGTTAATTTATACTTCATTAAGAACCTTTTTAGAGTTCATTATTCCTTTTATATCACTTATTGCCATGTTATAAACATTATGTAACCATTTAAGTTAATAATGTTTGTTTTGTCAATATTTGGTTCTTAAGTCGAAAGTGGACTTCTTATAATTACATGTTCTTCGTGTGGTCAAAGGTTCTTTATATCCAGAATGACATTCCTGATTTGGATATCATATATATAATATATATCCAGCATATACATGTATTTATAATATTACATAATCATTTAGAGGTAAGAAATGAAATGCACCGTTCATGGAGACGGTAAGCTGTACGTACGCATGAACGCTACTTTCATTTCTATTTCGTATTTTATAGAATGGAATCATAATGATATAAGAGTATATTATAATTCCACTATAATAACATATATAATATCATTAACTTTATCCTTTACACATCCCACATATGGTAATAACGAATCAAATCACTTTCAGGGGGCGGTAGTCCGCACTTCCTTAAATGAAGATATCGTGTTTACCCATAATGGAAACCATAAAGGTATGACCAAAAAGAAAAATACAGATGCTTAAGGAAAACATAAACATATTATATATCATATATAAAAATATTTACATCATAATGGCCACATTTGAAGGTGTTAAATGAGTATTGATCAATCATCGTTTCGGGAGGCAGAATTTCGCCATCCACGGAAACTGTATGTTCTTTAACCATTTGATGTAGTTGTGTGCGAGTGTAGCTCGAATAAATCTTATAACAACATCCTAGTATATTAAAGATACTTGTGTTGTTACAAAAGAAGTAAATAAAAAGAGTTTAGGGGGTTGGAGAAGCAAAATAAAACAAATGAACATAAGAGATTGAATTACCTTTAAAAGTGTAACTCCTTTTGATTTGAGCCTAAAGGCTTCCTTTGAAAGGATTCTGACCAAAGGGAATCCTCTAGGATGAGGATAGGGATGTGGAGAGAGTAAATGGGCAGAGGATGGCCGAGCCAAAGGCTTGAGGAGTGTGTGAAATGAGGTAGAGGTGGGGGCCTTTTATAAGAGGAGAGGAGGGGCACTTTTGGAAAGTAAAGAAATATTACATTATTTGAAAATGTGTTTCGGTTTTAAAAGGTCCCAAATTAATATAATTCGTGGATAAGGTGATAAGGGTTCGGAATCCACCCATCCAATATGTTTTGGACATGTGTAGTTCATAGATTTTACATTATCTTTCCATTTTATTTAAATTGTCAAAAAACGATGTCATCGCTGCATCATTATTATGTCATAAATAATTTAATATATTTAATGTCTAAAAATTATAAAAAAATTACTATGATGTAGGAAAGCTTTTTATATTTCCAAGGACTATTTATAAACAAACATATGATTAGTATAACCCCTTCTAAAAATTGTTTTAGTAAAACTATTTATGTTAGTGTCATTTTCACCTGTATTTAAAATAAAAGGCATTAAAGTCATTATCTCACCCAAGTGGCTCCATGGGGTCCCCTAAATCGACCCATGGGTTTTCTTGGTCGGCCATGACTCACCCAATAGGTTTAGGACAAGTTTCATGGTCTTTTCACATTTTTATAATATCATTTTTACCTTAAATTACACTAATTACCTCTAATCGCGATTAAAAACTTAATAAGTTACTATTCACCAAAAAACTATTTTAATCTCATTGAATCACATTTTACTTCTTAATGACAACCATTTATGTCGGATTTTCAAAATTCAATACACATTAGTGGTAAACTTTCATTTAACTGAAAAATCAGTTTGCTTGATTACCACTTAGTGGTTTCACTATTCATAAAAAATTGATGTTTTTCAGAAAAATACCAAAAATTCACCCTAAGATATATTTGATATTCCAAATTCAAAAATGAATTCCATTTTACAAAATTTACAACATATAAGTTGCATTAATTAATTTAATAATTAATTCCCGCTGTCATAGCAAATAGCGTGTTTCTATGAAACAATAAGTATCAAAAGATTGACACTAGTTTAAGTCCGATTTCAAAGTGAAATTAATTCCAACGACCACTATTGGATTTAATGGTAAAAATATTTTCTAATTTTACTTTAAAACCAATTCAAAAGATTATATAATCATATAAATAAATTAGATTAAAAAGAGGTTTTGAATTAAAATACAACAATATACACTATTCATTAAAAAATGAACTTTATCGGAAAGATACCAAATATTTACACAAAGTAAATTTTGATGTCCCGATTCTAATGAAGAGTTATTTTTGGTCCAATATAATTTATAAGATTGATCAAAACTATATTTAATGACGGTTTTCCGCCAAAAGGTGATAAGTGAACCCTTAGTGAAAATTAGGGTATAAATGCCTAAAATTGAATTCTTTCCGTATTTTAAGCCTTTATCCTTTATTGGGTGAATGTAAAAACATTTAAAAACATATATAATCATATTTTAGTTATTTATATCCATTCCCGCCAGTACAACAGCTACTTGTTAACTACCATTTAAAATAATATTATTTTATTACTTGTGTGCAACGTAAGTTTTCAAAGAAACTCATCGTTGCATATCGAGTACGCTATCGAAAGTAGAAACCCCTTTTAATTAAAATTAATATTTTATTCATAAATATTAATAAATATGAAAATTATTTATTCTTTAATTACATGGGATGTTTCATGACCAATTTGAAAATTAGGTGATTAAGCTAATTATCCATTAGTTTGTTAGGGCATTACACTGATTCATTAAATGGCTGATTTTCCATTTGTCCAATTAGGTCAATTAGCCATTAGGCTATTTGAACAACCAGATAAATCGATATTAAGAAATTATATCAATTGACCACTTGGCCGTTAGGCTGTTAGGCCAATTAGCCATTAATCTATTTGAACAATTAGCTATTACAACATTTGATAAATAGGCCAATTGGCCCTGAGGACATTTTGGAAATGGGAAAATTTTCAATTAGGCTGTTAGTCAGTTAGTCCAATTGTCGTTAGTCCATTTCCCAAATTGGACATTAGGTCGCTTGGAAAATTTCTCATTAGACCATTAGTCCAATTGGTCATTAGTTAGTTTTTCCAATTAGAAATTAGGTTGTTAGGCCGACTGGATATTAAGTTGTTATCCAATTGAATATTAGGTCATTAGGCCGTCATAAAAATTTGCGAATCGGCCATTAGGCCATTAAGCCATTGTGAAAATTATCTAATTGGCCATTAATACATTCGGTTACTAGGCCATTATGATATTGGGCCATTTGAAAGGGGTATTTTCAGCCTAATATTAATGGGATTAATGATAAAAAACATAAATTTCCGTATTACAATATAACTAAGTAACAATATAACTCTAAAATTTATTTCTATTCATATTAATGTACCTGATTCTTCTCATTAAAAAACATTTTATTGTGGTCAAATTTGTGTAGATATGTCATTTAATCATTTAATCATTTTTTTCTCAACATATCCTAAAACAATTATTATAATATGAATTGAATTTTTAATGGAAACTACTAGTGATTGGAAATACCTTAAACTCATCACTCTTCCAATAAGTGATCTTTTTTTAATATTGTGTTTTTGGTATGTTGGGATATATAGGTACAACCTCTAAATAAAAACTGACACTAATCCTCTAACCAACATATAACTTATTAAGATATGATTTCCTAAAGTACCCAAGATCCAAAAACATTTAAAACATAAAAATTTCACAGTTGGAAAAGTTAAACTGACACTGCAACAAACATGTTGATTCATATAAATTCAAAAAATAATATAGATATATGATTAACAAAATTACTTACCCATATCTCTACCCATGATTTTCCCTTGAATGCATAAAAATATGTCTCTCTGAGACTAGTTTCACCATAATGATATCACGTTACATGGTTAAAGTTTCCATGAAACTTCTACACTTCATGATATTTTTAGATATCATATGATTATCATAATTTTAATACATAAATATTTGTGTTTGGTAATTATTGGCTTCCCGTATATGCAAGCACCCATGTCACCAACTAGAAGATCCCACTAAATGATATTAAATGTTTGAAAAAAAATATTTATGTGATTGTATAATAGATTGAAAATTATTTTATATAATTTTTTACACTTATAACAAAAAATCATGATGTAGTCTGCTCAATATTCTCTAATGAATCGGTGGGATAACCTGGATTAGTAGCCTTTGAATGATGTGTCTTTTCCAATAAATTATATTGGTGATTTTCATGCACTGGAGTCGAAGATGAAAGAGCATAATCATCAGCTATAAGATTGATAGAAGGAAATTGATTCGGTCCACGTGTGGAAGGATATAGGGAGTAGGGTTGGGGATACATAAAAGCATATGGTAAAGGTGGAAACATCAATTGAGTTATACATATAAATTATATGAGAAGAATAAGATAAATAAGATTATGATGGTGCCATGTGTGGGAACAACCATAGTGGCTCTAGTGGAGGATGTAAATGTGTGGTACGTGGGGTTTCCACAAGTTGTTTAGAGTGGTAATGGGCATGAAGGGTGCCTTAAATAGGTCTAGAATCATCCCATCTCCGACCGATGCATGTAGGATGACGTGTAGTTAACTCTGTTGTAACTGAATTACCATAAATTATTTTTATAAATAATACGAACATCACATTATATCCAATTTAGAGGAAAAATATTACAATTATTATACTCACTAAGGGAATCAAAGGAGAGGACCCACACTCATGCTTCTTTCAACTAGACTGAAATAATATCTTATTTCAAATAGATCTTCTTTTTATGATATACATAAGAATGAAATGTAAATGTTTTATAAATAATTTTTAAAAACCATTCTTATAATATAGAATTCAATGTAGTCATAAGCAATGGCCTAACATATATTAGTAAGAATATTTTTTATAAAAGATATAATTTTTTAACCAATTTTAATAATGGTTTTATGAATTAAAATAAATCTTATTAAATAAAATAAAATAGAAAAATTATATCATTCCAAACTAACACTAAATTAAATTAATTACAGTAATACCAAACTAAGAAACCCATGTAAAGGTAAATTTAAAGAACTATTAACATATATGGTTTCTTCTATATATTACCCTCAATTACTTATGGTTTACCATAAACACTCTTAATAGTCTAATTTGAGTCATCAAATTCGATATTTTGGTCAAAAACAATGGGGCATCAATGGTGTCGATTTTTTCCAAATTATCATGAAAAGTCTATCTTGGTATTACTACATTAATGACACCATAATAAGGTATCAGATAATATTTCCAATAAAAACATTACTTTTCCATTAATTAAAAAATTTATTGTTCATTTGTAACTAAAAATCTACTCATGTCCATAAGAAAAAATATAAAATCATCAATAAATGTACTATATTGTGTCATTAAATTAAACCATTTACATTTCATCATAGTGACTCATCCTTGAGAGTAGTGATCCAATAACAATATTTTCTAAACAAGTAATTAGTAAGAAACGTTTTCATATTAGGGATGACTATTTTATTCACTGTTAAAATGGAATATTGTTGTAGTTAACATAACACCATCATATTGTGTTCTCATTTTCACCACTTGATCAATTGTAATAAATTTATACACATTGATAAATAAATATTTGAATTTATGATCCAAATATTTTGGACCAAAATACAATGCTCTTAATTCTTGACAAATAAGGTCAATAGATTACCTCAATTACTGAAATATATATGAATAATACAATTAAATAAAAAAAAATATTTTTTAATATAATTAAAGCAATGTTCATACATTTTATTTCAACCATATAAGGAGTCTCTCATTATCAATGGAAAACAATAATGAAAAATACATATAATTTTTTTATGTTATAGACATAAAATGATAATAATATTTTAAGCTATATGTGAAACAGAATATTACGAGATAACATTTAAATATTCAAATTACGTACATGATATAGTCATCAATCAAACCATAGTTAAATAAGTCAGTGTGATGTGTCATATCCCGATCTTTAGAGATCAATGTTTCCAATGTATATGACTCATGAATTCCTCCTATTTAGAGAAGAGATTGAAATAGGGGCCCAATTTCCCCATAATACTCATCTTTATTTCTCATTGGCTGGTTATGTCCTCTATTCACATGAGAAAGATAAATTGAATACAAATCCATAAATTTTTGAGAAAAATAAACACTCATAATGTAACCATTAGGATGACACTTTTTTGGGACATAATATTTCATTGTGCACATATTTCATTCAATATTATAGAACCAATAAAAATAAATGGGTCTCCCATGAAGTGATTATGTTAGAATATGGATAATTAAATATGGAATGCATGTGAAAAATTAAGGAAGAATTTTTTTTTGAACTCACACAAAATTAATGGTTCCTAGACAATTTTTTTTCAATAAATATTTTGATTCCTTTTAGCATGATTATCTATAAACAATCACACAAGGGAATCTCATTCACCGTTATATTATTGGATAGAAAATACTAGATTGTTATTGGAATAAATTCATGAAGAGTGATGTTATAATCATGAGTTTTTTGGGATTTTTATTTCAAATCCCTTATGTCGACTCATTTAGATATGTTTCCGTCAAAGCCATGAAGAAACATGATATTATCCAATACTTCTAGATATATATTTTTTCTCTAAATGTCTCATAACATAAGAAGCACAACTAACCTTCCTTTTATTTTCACTAATATATAGAAGATACATTTTCTATCGAATACCCCAATCCAATAAGTCTGACCATGATCAGAAGACCTTTTTAGTCTTCTAATTGATATTAAGAAGAATTGAAAGAACAATTTCACACATTTTTTATCAATCTACATTAATTATAAACAATGAAAAAAAGATTTGTAGACCAATAAAAAACTCAAAAAGGGAAATTTCCATTTTCTAACTATAACTAGCTTTAGTTTCAAAAAAATTCCACTTTTTAGATTTCATTTTACCTTTTCCTAATAATAAAACTAAAAAATTTCAATTCATTAAGAACATCAGTTATTGAAATATGTTAAGGTTGATGTTCATTATAAATAGTTTTATCAAACCTACAATGACTCATCTTGTATTGATGATCCATTAGAAATAATTGTTGATGCCCCATTAAACTGAATCTAGTATGATATTTAATCCCTCTCGATCATGTATTCTTCATTCAAATACATGATGACAATTTTCCCTTTGTGATCCAACAAAACATCATTTTATAATCAAGGGAGTCATTTATAGTCAACAAAAGGGTATCAGACATCGGAAATATAATTTCTAAAGGACTATTGATTCTGTGAACACCCATATCCTAAATCATTTTCAACACTCTTATTAAAGGTTGTATGTAGACTTCTTTATCATTGCTGGGATTATAAGTTACATATGTTAGTATACTGAAGAAAGTTATTTTTTTCAGAAACATACCTAGTGGATGATTGTAAACATGAATGAAACCCAGTAACATGCTTTAATAAGTAAGCATCAGACCAAAGAGATTTAAACCATCATAAGATAAACCCATCTTGACATTATATACCTAATCTACAAAATCAGGATGTTTTTCATCAAATTCCTACCATCCTAATACCTCTTTAAGATGAATAAACTCATTATTATCTTTAATTCTCTCTACATTCTCAATCATATATTAGATTAGTGTAATCAATACCTGAGTTGATTTAGAATCATTTGAATAAATATAATGTTCCACGTGACTTTATATGGTACATGGGATGGTCTTCCATATGTATTATCCTTCCAACAAGATGTACCACATTCATTATATTCATTAATTCCAGTTGTTTCCTCCCAAAATAAAAAAAGTCATTTAGATAAAAATTCCTGTTATTATTAGAAAATAAAATCTTCTTAACTATCTTTCATGACTTATAATGATTTGAGGGAATATATGCACCTTTATGATGTAATTCCTTTAAAATAAGGTATGAACACAATCAATGGTTGTATCAGATATTCCTTAAATTGTTCTTCCATGACATAACCAAATTAAAAATTACAACTTTTTAAATTAGTAAATTCCTTATATGCCATATTTTTGGGACCATTCATTAAATGCTTCACTCTTTAAACAGCATCATCTTGAAAATTTTCTTCACATGGATTGATATCATTTGCTTCTTTCACTGCCATACTACCCATCTCTCAATGATTCACAAATGAAACCTGAAAAAATATAATATTATCCATACCACATATTATATTATTTTCTTGAATAGTATAAGATTATTTTGAATAACCATAATGATACCAAAAATAATAGTTTTTTTAAATCCATCTATTGATATTTTTTAGCTAACTTTTTCTGTGATTAACCATGGTCTTCATAAAAATTATAACTTGCACACTATATAAGACCTATACCTAATGAATTATTAGATGAAAAATGTAAATAATATTAAAAATTATATCAAGTATCGGTTGAAATATTTTCCATTTTATGCATCCATATTCAATCCATTATATTAAAGGTAAAAATGTATTTTACTGTAAACAATGTAAACAATTATTACAATGACATCCAAATTAAAAAAAATCAATGTATATTGTAGAAGAAATTAAGGAAAACTAATGAGAAAACCAATTGAATAAAATGCATGATGTATGTTTCCATTATAGAACACCATCTTATCTTTTCTAATAAATAATAAGGAATATCATATGAAAAAAGTCATACTCATAAAAATCCAAACAGGGTGCTTGTAGTGCAATAATTAACAACAATGGAATACTAGAAGAAAAATGTATATTTACTATCCATAGAGGTATTCTCCTTTAAAACTGTAATTAAGGATAAAATTTAGTAATGAACTGATTTTATTTAAGGGTTACAATACTTATATTCTTCAAACACATGTAAATATATAACTTAAATGTATAAATTATTTATATTAATTAGTATATTTCTGAGGATAGTCGGTATACCTATCAATTTAAATTGTTATATAGTTCACAATAAATTTAAAAACCTTAATAAATGATATTACATTTCCATGATATCATGATATTAAATGTTACATAGTATCCAAGAAAAATTATCACGAAATGGGAAAATCTATGAAAATTGGAGCAATTTATACTTTTTATGGGATAAAAAATCACATAATATATAAAGTACATGAATTATTTTGGCATAAATATAATTCAGGAACAAATAATTTAAACAATTAAATAATATTTTTTGAAAAACCATATCATAAATAAGGAAATATAAAATTCTATATATCATTAACATATAATTGCAGCTCAGTGCTTTGAAAACAAACCTATAGTATAGGGAAACACCATATACCTTATTTAATTTTTTACATGTGACCTAAATGTTAAATATAGATTAATATTCATTATCTTCCTTGTTGGAAATGATAAATAAAATGTCTAATAAACTCTCAAAATATGTATATAGAAAAAATTATTATTTCATTATGTTTTCATAAAATGGATATATTTTTTTGGTTATCATTAGTATACTAAATTATCTTCATCCTATATATTTATGAGTATTTATACTCAAATAATATTATTTTAATTATGAATATCATTTAAATGGATAAATATATGATTAATTATTGTTAAAAAATTTGGGATATAGTTTGATCATTCTTCAGAAATAAAAATTATCATCCTTCAAAAATTCATGTTTTAATTATCACCAGGAACATATGTTCTTTTGTAATACATATACAAAAGTTTTTTTTGATAATGAAATTCTATTTTGATATGTATTAGAACATGGAAAGAACAATAAATATCAACTAATAAAAAAACTGACGAATACTCTTTTAGATCATAATTGAATCAAAATATTTAATTAATTAATGTATGAATTAAGTGGAAAACAATGTTATGACAACTTTGGAATCATAAACAAAATCATAAATCTATTTATTTGTGAGAAAACAACAAATGAATCTAAAAAAATTATTATAATATATTTTCAACAGTAGCCTCAACATCTGGGAGAATCACATGCATATATAAAAATTATAATAACAAATAGAAGAAGAGAAGATTCTTTCATAACCAAATAATCATATTTTAAAGTAGGTAAAACCCCCCTTTAATCTAGGATGACCTTTTGAGATTAGAACAAACCATTGGTCGTGTGAGGGAAGAAGAATGAACCAGAGGGAAGAAAAGCTTACGGATCACAATAACAAATTATAGGAAATCTATGAATACTTGATGTCGGAGGGAGAAAAGCCATTGGAGGAGAGGATTGGGATGATGAAATCATATTAGGGGAGGGTGATATGCATTAAAAACTAAGGAGGGGAATTGATCCCAAGCTCAAGTACATATTTCAAGGAGGTATACCGAGGGTTTTCCAAAAACTATTGGTATAGATCAAGCTATGCTAATGGTATTTTAGAATCACGGTTTGAGCTCTGGGGACAGAATCTATACCCATGGTTTCTATAAACCATCGATATAGATGAATTGTGTTATACACATTTTCTATTATTGAGGATTTTTAATAAATATGGATTTCTGACCAAAGAGAGATATAAAGTCTTATTTCTATAAAACACATTCAAAATTAACATAAGTAACAAAGTGTTGGAAAACGTTACCATTACATGAATATAAAATTAATAAACATAGGGGAATATAATTCATGATATTTATTGACATATTCATTATAATAATAAATCAATAGAAGCATAATCACAAACAATCACGATAAATGATGTTCTTGAAACAACAAAACATTACCACTTTGGTAACATTGAATCATAATCCCCGTGAAATAATAACATTACATGAGGCATAAAATAATATTAAAATAATTTGATTCAGGATATAAAATTCCCAAGGATATTTTCTACATCTCATAGAATAATATAGGTGCAAAACATGGTATGTCCCTCAAAGAAGAAAAATTGAGGCAATATTACTTTATTGATTTGGTAACTTTTGTAGCACAAACCCCTTAAAAGAGATATAATAAAATATATATGTAAACAACCATAAATTTAAGGATAATAACCATAAAATATATTCAAGGCCTTTATATGCACCACACAAAATAGATGAGTGGTGAATAAGGCACAAATCTCACAAAAATAAAAGTGATATGAGAAAACCCATACCTTTAGCCTTGACATTATTCATACATGTTAAACCCTAATGTATAATAAATATATGATTAAAATATATTTACCAAATAAAAATATTATTATATTAAATACCTTATATTATTGTATTCTTATATTATATTTCCCTATTATTAATAATTCTATGTTAATGTTACATTTTTAGTAATATTCCCTTTGTCTTTCTATATAATAGTTGACTTGTTATTCTTGATCCTCTTACTTAGATAATTATGTAATTATTTATAGAATTTGAAAAATGATATAAATAACATAAATAAACTATATAAAAATATTTATAAAAATATTTAAAATATATAAATTATGAAATGGAAAACAACCTTCATGGAGACAACAGGTCGTATGTATACATGAACGTTGGTTTCATTTTCTTGTTGTATTTTTAAAGAATCTAATGTAAATGATATATATATATACATATATATATATATAATTATATTATTTTTAAATTAGAAATATTATTTATATATATCATATACATTCACTAAACCAATCTTTAATAGATTCCATGTAATGTGTTAACGAATAACATCGGTTTGAGGAGGCGGTAGTCCACACGTCCATAAAAAGGTTATCATATTTCCTAAAAATGGAAATCATGAAGATATGTGTAATATATTAATTATATATTCATAAATAAATCATGTATATCATATATATCATAAAAAAATTATTTCTATTATAATTATCAAACATGAGAAGTGGTAATGTTAAAACTAATGACATCATTCCATAATGTGATATTCCGCCATATAGAAAAATAGTAATTTTGCTGCCCATTTGATGTATGTGTGTCAAGGGGTAGGTATATAACATTAAATAAAATATTCTATATATATATACGATATATAGAATATTATATATGCATATAATAATAATATTTCAGTGGTTGGAGTATGAAAATAAAACGAAATGATCTTGGGGAAGGAAGTTACCTCTTTATTGGGTAACTCCTTTTTGTTTTCTCCAAATAGATTCCTTGGTAAAATTTATTAAAAAATTGATCACTCTAGTACAATGGGAGATAATTTTTGTGATTTTTTTGTAGTATTTAGATGAGATAAATGTCTTAATATTTGTTACTAAGTAAGGGATGTCAATGTCATTTTTATAATGAAGGAGTGTTATTGTTTTAAATATAAAGAGATAAATATTATTGATAGATCTCTGTTAAATAATGTTGTGAAATAATTTTTATTTTTTTATAAAAGAGGTTAATTGTTCAATATATGTTCAGATTACGCCTCTTTTATAATTATCATCATTATCTAGACCCTTAAATTAATGCTTAACAACTATGTAATCCTATTTTTTCATTAATGGCTATAATTAATTTTAATTACTATCAGTAAAATTTTTGGTTAGAAACTAAGATTAACTTAGATGATATTATCTATTTTGATTATTCCAAATATGGAACCCATTTTTACAAACTCTAAAAAAATTAGAAATTATTTGAAAATAATTCATTTATATGTGTTGCAAAGTATGTTTTTAATGTGATGAAGTCCAATTATTTGAAATGTTTTTATATCAAATTTCAATTTGAAATTGGATATAATGATTAAAATAGTATTAATTTATTAATAATTGATATAATTATAATTTAAAACAAAATAAATATATAATTTACATATATCAATATATTATATGAAAAAGAAATTAATAATTAAAATACTTTATTTTTAACTATTCATCAAAAATTAAAACATCCAAGAACAATATCTGAAATTCACCCAAAAGAATTTTCTATATAAAAAATTTAAAAATAATGTTTATATTATGAAATTAATATTATAAATTTTTTGTAAATTATATTTAAAATGGGTTCTCTGTTAAAATGCATTAAAATAACCTATCAGAGAAATAATTATTTTTATTCATAAAATTGGATTTATTCTTATCTTATTTCAATAAAATTTATTTTTAGTGTATAAAAAATATTTAATGAATATATAATATTTAATTTTTACTAGAAACATTAATGAATATTTTTTAAAATTAAAAAGATAAAAAAATTGTACATTAAAAAATAATTTTTATAGAAACTAATTTTTTTTTTCAAATAGATATTACATTCAATTATATTAATTTTGTTGTATCCCAGGATTAGAATACATGGATATTGAATAATTTTAGATGAGTATTCATTACATTTCAAAAATACATGCCAGATGACCATATTAATTTAGTGTCTTTGGAGACATGGAAACAAAATATAATATCCTTGTGAATGATCATTAACATCTCCCACAAAGATCCCACCTCTAGCACATACACCAAAAAACATTCTTCATAACATGGAGAAAGGAAACATAAGAAAGGGGTGAGCTCATATGCACTGTTTTGATAAATAATGGAAATATAGAATATTAACATGAACAAATGCGTATGGAACATGGGAATAACATTAGAAGATTATACCCTATTTAACAAATATCATAAACAATAGTTCTGTAATAAATAATGTATGTTCCTAAGACATAAATCATAAATAAATAAACATAATAAGACCTGAAATAATAATAGAGAAAGAAGAAATTGAATTTGTGTCATACCTATAAAAATATAAAATAATATTTAGAGGGTACTTACTAATAACTTTATAACATGTTAGGATTGGGCTCTATGTCGTGTACTTGTTTTAGTCTTAGGATAAAAACATGTGTACCACTTACATTTAAACATGGGTTACAACCCATTAATCTTCCTATTTTTGATCATGGGCTTCAACCCATATACCATCTTTCATTTAGGCTTGGCCTACATCCCATGTACATTTTAGTGTTAGAGATTGGGATACAACCTATAAACCCTCTTCTTTTCATGCCTAAGCTACAACCATTTAACTTCTTTGTTTTTACGATTGGGCTACAACCCATGTACCTTGTTTTTTTCATTCTTGGGCTATAACCCGAGTACCTTCTTGTTTTCAGGCTTGTATTACAACCCTTGTACCTTCTTTTTTTCAGGCATCAGAGATAACCCATATGCCCTTTGATATCATATAAACCTAAACTTTACCTACTGCATTGGAGGGACTTATAGGTCCCACCCATCATATATTAAAATCATTCATAGATTTGCAACAAGATAATAAAATATTCATCATATTATAACCAATGAAAAGATACAAGTATTATAAACATCAAATCCTGAGCTATAAAGTCAAATGAGTATCATTAATATTTAATCACATAAAAACATATGAAAAGATATGGGATTTATAATCAGTTCATGATTGAATAAACAGTAATGAGATTTAGGTTTAAAAAGTATAAAACTCATGGAAGTGAAATGGGGGTTATATGCATAATTCAATCAAAACAAAAAACATTCAAGAAAGAACATAAATGGAACCATCGAATCATTTCCTAGAAGATAATTAGTAACATAAAGATATTTTAACAAGGATGGAAAACAACTTGGAAGGATATACTGATGTAAATATCCCTTATTCTTTAAGAAATGATTTTTAATACATAAAACATTTTGAAAACCATTTTTCTAGAAAATATATAAAAGAATATTTTAAACCTTTTGAAAATTATTCCCTAGAAAATATGTTTTATAAAAAAATTAAAAAAATTATTCAAACATCAAAATAAATATTCAATGGATTTATGTTGAATAAATATCTATATGACATACTAGGTAAAAATAAAATTCCTTTTACATGGTAAAATGATTTTGAAATTACCACATTTGAAAAGAGACAAGAAGATTCTTTTGAATTTGTTTGTAAAAGAAAAATGGGTAAAAATGTATTTTTATTATCATAAGATATAATTAGAAGCATTCCTGGAAATAATTTTTGAATAAATGGTTCTGAATGAACACAAATATTCGACTGAGGATAGGGTAAAGCTTTCTTAAAATACACATTCTTAACTACCTTATATACTAATTATTAGAAATACAGTTCTAATA
Organism: Viscum album; assembly: GCA_963277665.1. Taxonomy (NCBI): domain Eukaryota; kingdom Viridiplantae; phylum Streptophyta; class Magnoliopsida; order Santalales; family Viscaceae; genus Viscum; species Viscum album. The sequence continues at coordinate 1,584,976,969 of OY728128.1, read as the reverse complement.
CTTTAAAAATCACAAATATCTTGAGGGGAACAAAATTGATGAATTTTCATGAAAGATTGACCATAATATTTCATCAATGAAGCATAATAATTAACAGTCTCGAAAAATAATGACATTGTTTTAATAAAAAGTTACTTTTTGGTTACTTGTGTTCACACTCTTCATGTAATAAAGTGAAATTACATGAAGCATAAAATATCTTGAAAATAAAATTATTCATTATATAACATTCCAATTAGAATCATATACGCATTATTAAAGATCATAGGTGGATAATAAAACATGCGTCTCAAAGAAAGATATTTGAGACAGACCTACTTTACCGATTTGGTAACTTTTTAAACATTAACCCCAAAAAATATGGATCGTAGAATGTACATGTAAACACACATAAATTTTTTTATAAAAATAATATAATAAATCCATTGTTATTATAAGAACCACTCAAAAGGAATGGGTGGTGGATAAATCATGTATCTCCCAGAAATAAAAAGATAGATGAAATTCCTTTTCCTTGTGTATTGACTCTCTTCATACTCATATAGAATTTCAATAAAATAAAAATAAGGGTTTCATAAATCTTTTATAGAAAAATATTCTTATATATAATACCATATATGTTTTTAATATTACCTTATATTACCCTCTTGTTAACGTTTCTATGTTAAGGCTTCAATTTGGCTAATATTCACTTTGTTATTCGCATGTGTCTTAATTTATTTTATCATTGGTCCTCATAATTATTTCATGATATCAAAATTTTGATTTTTTATATAATTATAATTTATATAAATTATATTTTTATTATAATAATCTATAAAATATTTATCTATTAAATGGAATACGATGTTCTTTGAGATGTTAAGTCGTACATACACGTGAACGTTGTTTCAGTTTTTAATATCATGTTGAATGAACAAAATAAAATGGAATATAAGGGTATATGTATATAATATCAATAATGTGGAATAATAATTTTATATATATCATATAATATAAAAAACCATTCTTAATACATTCCATATATTTTGTGAATGAATCACATCCCATTGAGGGGGTGGTAGTCCACACTTCCTCAAATGATATTTTCATATTAACACCAAATGAAAAGTAAAAAGGTATGTGTTATAATAATTAATAATGAAACTTAATGAAATAATAAATATTATATATAAAATATATAAAAATATTTTCCATCATAATGTTAAATATGATAGGTGGTAATGGGATATTGGACAATAATCGTTTCATGAGGCAGCAGTTTTCCGTACACAGAATTAGTCATTTTGTTACCCATTAGATAGAGGTGTGTGAAAGTTTATATGAAACACTTATTGTAAAAACAACCTATTATAATTTGGATATTGGTGCTTTTTTATAATAATAAAAAAAATTTAGGGGGTGGTGAATGGAAATACAGGAAATGACTTAAGGGAAGGCGTTGCATCTTAATCAGATAACTATTTTTGGTTTGTGCCAAATGAAATCCTTAGACTTCATTATTCCTAATCATATGGTTCTAAAAGTAATGTAATATTTCTATTTAGAGGATTAGTTAGGTATTTTTTATCATAATTGGTTTTAGGGTGTGAGGAATGGGTAGAGGTTGTGGCCTTTTATAGGGAAGAAAATTGACGCACATGGAATTGTTTGAAACATGTTATGTGTACATATGTTCATACATAAAAAAAGTAAAAAAACTGAGTAAAATTATAAATTGAGGATGTATGACCTAACTATGGATTTTCAATGGGTTTGGGACAAGATTCTAGGTAATTTTGGAACTAAATATTGTAGTTTGGTTCCTAATTAAGCTTCATTTGACTTTAATCATTGTGACTAATTTTAACCAATTTTACTAATCATTTTTGTAAAAAACTAACGTAGACAAATTAGAAACTAAATATTATACATAATAAATTTTTTTATATTTATTCTTTCAAAAATAAAATTCTTCAAGTTCAAAAATTATGTTTAATTCTAATCATGCAGATAGGACGAAATAATGAATCTTCAAAGTACAAAAATGTGACAATATTTGTTAGGATTTTATATTCAATAACAATTTGAAATTCATTATAATGTATTTTATTGTATTAATAGGATTAATATTTATCTAATGTGACCTGAAAAAAAGTAATTATATTATTTAACATTAACAATATATTAAACAAAAATTAATTATTTTACTAAAAATAATACTTTTTAATATTTATAAAATGAAGTTTTTTAGAGAAATAAAAAAATTCACCATAGGATAATTATGATCTTATGACTTAAAAATGATGTTTATTTTATCAATTTATTTTTTTGTAAATGTTTCTATAATATTTTTTATTATTAAAATTATATCCTTCCATAAAATTGTATTCTTAAACAAAAAATGTAATTTACTAGAAATTATATATTTATTTATCAATATGTTTTATTTATATAAAACAAATATAAAAATATTTTAAATATAGTTATTAATATTCATATAAATGTGTTTAATGGCTAGGTCATACTTTAATTATTTAAAAAATATAATAAAATTATTCTTCCAAGAAACCTGGTGTTGCATGAAATGTAGGCCATGTTGGTGTTTCGTGTAGTGCAATCCAAGTCGATATTGTATTTATTGAAAGCCAAGTTGGTATTGTGTATAGTGTATGCTTAAATAGGTGTTACATATACCACAAGAACAAAATAGTGATTTAATATAAAATCAACTATTTTTAGTCTTGCATGAAATTCGAAATATCATAAAAAATTAATTCAGTAAAATAATTCCCAAAATATCGAGGTGTTATATTCTTCCCTCCTTAAAATGAATTTCAACCTCAACATTCATCTGGGTCACCAATTTTTAAATACATGAAAGATTCATTCACTAATATCCATCCCGTAAAAAATAATACAAAAACATCCATTAGGAGGGGAAGTCAGAACAAAAAATGTTTACCCAAAGTAACTCATAACAGGATTCCCACATAGGTGAACATAGATGGGAAGCGAAAACATAGATATGGAAGGGAAATATTGCCATCATGTTCTGATAGAGTGTAATTGAGAACAATTTTAGGGAAAAGTTAACAATCACAAATCCATAAATCTGAGATGACCTAATAGACCATATGATTCATCGAAAATGAACGTACTATGACTACATTTTGTTCGTGATGATCCATTTTCATAAAGTTGATAAATTTTCATGAAAATATATACTACCATGATTTCAAAACAATATTATCATTTCTGTTTTGGTGATCCACTTCACTTATTTCTCTAAAAAGGGAGTTGATTTTTTCTTCAAATAGTACTAACAGAACTTGGGACCCATGATATTTCATCCCCTCACATATCATCGACAAAATGCAGTTTGGAAAGGATATTCAATATGCACAAATCCTTATATGGGAAGATAACACTTCAATCGTACCAACATCATCTAAAGTTTAAATTACTCTTTCCATAAATATTTATCATTTTTTCCTTCAAAAATATAATTCAATTTGTCTTCCTTAAATATGTTCTTCTCTAATTCCAAAAAAAAATTATTGGATACTTGGGTTCATAATTGTATTGATATAAAATTAAATTTGATTTTATTATTACATAACCTATGTAGGAAATATAATCAAATGAAATATCACCAAAGGATGAACAATAAGACTTTAATGGAGATTATTCATAAAAAAACAGACTTGATATTTCCAAATTAGAAGTGAAGGATAAGTCTTACCTAATTATCGTTATTTAATTCATCCATAATGATTGCATGGGATGTGCCATTATCCATCAACATGGGATATTATTTATATAGATCTTTCTCATTAACCATTGGTTTGAATAAATTTTTTAGAATAATGACCATACTTATTACATTTTAAACACTTAAATACTGGAGGAAAATTCATTGGGGAATTCTCAATATTCCCATTAACATGAAATTTAGTTTCTCGATGACATTTCATGTGAAACATAAAACATTTAGTAGTTACCACAATATAATTTTCTCTATGTTTCATTCAACATATTGATTATAAATCATATCTAATCTTCTTCTATCTGTAGCCTTTAGAGTTTCCTTTTAATTATTTAATTATTTTATAATCATAACCATGAGAATGATGAAGAGATTAAATCTTGATTTATATATGATGAAAATAAGTAATATAATTACCAAATAATATGTTCTTGATCATTTCACAATCCATGGATTCAATTTTATCTCATATCCTCATATTCTTTATGAATATCTACCATTGTTTCACTTCAATTTCTAAGATATAAATTCTCAACACATCATTTTTAAATTCTGAACAATGAAGAATAAAAAGTATCCTTTTAGTGATACATATACATTTCCCATAAACTAGTGGATTGATCATTCCGCTAAAGAATGTGTATTTATTCATAATAAGTATTCATGAAATATTTGTTCCCTCCTTTTGGTTATATGAAAATTCCACATAATTCATGGGTTGATATAGCTGTGTGGTCATAAAAATGATGTTTTTAAGTCTAACTTCCATAACATTCGATTTCTCATGGGGTCCATCCTTTCATTGTCAATTTCATTTCTCATTAGCACATTTCCTTTGAGATCTATCTATTTACAAACACTGGAGATCATAGAGTAAGGAACAATTTTCATAGAAAAGAACTAAATAACTATGAAAAGTATCATATATAATTTCTAAAGTATGAAACCTTCCTTAATCTAACACATATTTGGATTATCCTAGTTTATTGATAGGAAACTTCTATTTAAATCCTTCATGATAGTTCATGCAGAGTTTATGAATTCTTAAAGTATATCACACTTGATTGTCAGACCATGTGTGCATTATGGCTCATTATCATGTACTAGACTACCTGGAGTCAGGCCTGGAACATCTTGTAAATGTTGTTACCCCTAGGTACATCTATTCCAAATTTACATCCCCTTTTAGTATATAGAAATGAAGGAGTTTCTAGGGAACCACCTACACTATCCTTTAACAAAATTAATGTACATTTTCTTGAACATTAACTCATCCTTATATTTATCATTAGTGACATGCCTAAACATATCGTTAAATATATACCTATTGATCTCACTATTTTTTTCCCATATTATTTTTTTATGTTCACTAATAATTTCATTGTATATCAACTATAGTGACACAAGATTAACGTACATGGATATTATATCATTTCAAATGAATAATCAGTAAATTACAAAAATACATACATAATGACCATAATTTTTCACTTTATTTGGAAACATGGGAAAACTCTTCTATACACATGATTGTTTTTCAACACCTCATATAAACAACCCCTTAATTATAACCTATACCTAAAAGCATTTTTCATTACTAGGTCAACTAAAACATAAGTAAGGTGTGAGATTAGATACTCAGTAAGAGTCAATAAAGGAAATGTGTGAGAATAACATGAATAAAAAATGTATGGAAGTTTTTCATAATATTAGAAGACCTAACCAGAACACCGAAATGTTTTTATGAAATATTTTTCTATAAATAATTTAATTCTTATGTATCTTGCTTGCACACTAAGCTATACTAAAATATAATACAATAACAATATTATTATTTTAAATGTTATTTAACACCTAGTTTTTGTATTGGAGGGAATGAAAATAACTAACTATAATATGGTTAGACAATTTTTTAACTATTTTTATATTTATCCAATAAATTTTAGCAGCCTAAAATGATGATAAATCCAATTTTAATCATAAAATACTCCAATATTTTTAAAAGGTAGTTTTACCTCCTTTCGACAGAGAACCCATTTTAAATCCTGTTTGTAACAAATTTGTAGGTTATATATGACATAATAAACATATTATTTGGATACGGGACATCAAAATATCATTTCCTTTAAATTTGGGTATTTTTATTAGAAAATGCATATTTTAATAAACAGTAAAAATACTACAAAACTAACATTTCATATAATTTATATATATATTTAGATTTTCCTTTTAATTGTTTTTAAAGGGTATTTAGATAAATTTTTTATCATTTAATCCAATTATGGTCGTTTTAAGTAATTAAGCATTTAAATTGGACATAAAAATATGCCAATCATTGGAGAGTTTTTACTTCTTAAAAACATTCTTTCTGATTTTGACAATGACAATTATTTTTAAATCAAATAATGCAACATCTTATCATTGATTTTGAAAGAAAATTATTCTATATTAAGAATTAAATCGCCAAAATTATGAAAATTGTTACCTTTTAGTTTTAGAAATTATGAATAGTAACTTCAGTAATTATTTTTATTTACCATGGTTAAATGGAAAATTAAGTAAATCAGGGTAAAAATAATTATATAATACTATAAATTTACCATAACATGTGTCCTCATATTATTGGATGTGTCATTAGTGACCAAAAAGATACATAGGCCAAACTTTTGGAATTTTGAAGTAACTTAGCTGTGATAATAACTTGTTATAATAATTAATTTAAAGTGAAAATAAATTTGACATAAACTTGTATCATTTTACAAAAATCACAAATAACATTTCTTCATGCATAGGGACCCCTCTCAAAATTTACCAATTAACTCTAAATGTTGAGTTTGGTCTCTATGCTAGGGTCGTGGTTAAGGTTGACATCACTTCCAACTTGGTGGAGTTAATTGTTTTGGATGCAAATGATTTAAAAACTGAGGTTTGAGTCGATTACGAGTGTATGCCTCCATATTGAGAAATCTGCAAAATAATTGGACACTCATTGATGAAGCATCAAGTTGTGAAGGGATAGTTATCTCAGCCATGTGAGGATGGGAGGGATGAAGTTAGAAGGAACAAGAAAAACAATGTTCCTTCCATTAAAAATACCAAGTCATCCAGAATGAAATCAGATGTACGGGTCTAGAAATTTAATTTTCTGGGTGAAATCTCGGAATTACCGGGGCTAACCAGGTGGAAGATCAAGAGAATGACACCATCGATCATAGCATCTGTAAAGAAATTAGATAGATTATTTTGGATACTTGTGAGCATCCTCGATATGACACCTCTTTTGAGTTCCCAAGTCAACTTGTTGTTGTGAAATATGCATACTCCCAAGAGCCAACATGTGAAATTCCTTGTTTGGTTGTGGTAGCAGTTGAGGACTCCACCAGTAGGAAGCACCTGGTTACTCTTGCATTAGGAAGAATATTTGATCTGAACTCAACTGGCCCTGTACATGTTGATATCTCACTACCCCAAGGGAAGGGAGAGCCTACATAATTGGCACATAAGGCTACCGCTGGGACATTAGTATCACCAACAGTTCGGTTTGGGACTAAATTTATAACTGAAGTCAGCCACACAGAAATGGAACATACATATCAGGATCTTCTGGATGGAAATGCAGGTATGCATTCTTTGGTGATTTTACATTAAGATACTGATAACCCCATGGTAGTGTGCAGACACCCTACACCAACTTCATGCATGGTGACTAAGTTAACTCCCCTGAATAAAAATTTAGATGGGAAAAATACATTGAATTTACCCATGGAATCCCAAGTATCAATAGACACACAACTTCTTCATGTGTTGACTATTATTACTCAAATCGTGGGTTCACCCATGAAGTCTATGGATGGTCCTATGACCACCTCCATGAGTACAAAATCACCTGTCATTACTCAGTCTATTAATAATACATGTGATACAATCAATTTTTTTGTTTCTCCAATCATTAAAAAGGACATGAAGACCAGTCCGACCTCTTCTAAATATCATAAGAAATCAAAGAGGATGAAAGGGTCAAGAGGGTCAAAAAATAAGAAGGGGAGTTTCTGCTACAAATTCAGGTTTTAAATGGATATTCTATTTTGTAAATTTTAGGTAATTGCAAACCATGATAAGCTTTCTATTCTGATAATACTTATTCTGACTCATAAACCCAATTGTTTTGCTATTTCTGAACCATAAATTCATTTTTCTCTGAAATTCTTGCATCTTTCTTCATCTGGTCATGATTTTCGTGGTTCTTGCAAAATTGGTACTGATATTGATTCTCTTTTTATTTTTTATCATTCCTCTCTACAGAATGTCCATGATTACAATTTCTCAGTTCAGTAGTTCACATGTGACTTTACCCTTGATATCTAACATATTTTTTTTACTACAGTGTATGTTAAGATTAGATGTCCAAACTGAAGAACTCTTTGGTATAACCTACCTGATTTAGCTAACACCATTCATGAACCCTGATTTGTGATTGGTGATTTTAATACTATTCATATCCCAAAAAAAAATTGGCCCATCACACTCTCATATTTCCTCAAGAAAAGTTAGACAAACTTTAGAATATTTAACTCTCATTGAAATAAACCTTTTGGGTGCTAAATTTACATGGTATATAAGACAATATAATAGAATCAATTCTAGAAAACATGATAGGGCTTTCACAAATAACCCGTATCTTGGTTACTGGGACACCATCTCCATGATCAATTTTCCCGTACTAAATTCAGACCACCACCCCATCCTTTTTTGTATTCTCTCTAAACGAACCAAGCCCAAACTTCCCTTTAAAATTAATACCTCTTTGTCTGTGGTATTGGAATGTTCACATCCCATAAAAAACAATTGGGAGTCTATGAATCATTATTTTGATGCTTGTTCCTATCTCACTAATCTCAGACTTCTCAGCCAGTTTCTCAAGGGTTGGTGCAGGACTAAATTAAAAAAAAATAAAAGGACATCTCCACCCTTGGGAACAAGCTTATGAAATTAAAAATACCACCACCCACTCTGATTTATCCTTAGACCCCCAAAATGAAATGAACAACTCTAAGAAACTTAATTATATTTTTATTTTTAAAGACAACATGCACAATTATATTTCTAAAACTAAATTTCTCACAGGTGGTGTTAGAAACCCTATGTTCTAAAATTCAATTAAATAAATTAGAAAAGTTTACAGACCTCTATCTTTTCATAAAGACAATGAAACTCTCTTAGACTCTGATGTGGCCTTATCTAAACATGTGGTATCTTATTTTTAATTTTTTTAATGGGACAAATATTAAAAAGGATCTCCTCCTTGAGGTAATTATAGTTATGGTTAATGAGGATGAAAATCAAAAAAAAATTAGTATCCCTCGTGAGCATGAAATCAATGAAATTGTATTTATTATCAACCCTGATAGTGCACTCGGACCCGATGGATTCAATAATTGGGGTTCTCAACATTTCTGGCAGGTCGTATATATATATATATATATATATATATATATATACTTGTAAACCTATCAAATCTGTTTTCTATAATGGTGACCTCCCTCACGGCCATAATTATCAATTTCCGACCTTCATTCCCAAAGTGGACAATTCCACTGAAATTCATCTATTCTAATATATTATTCTCATTAATTTTATTTACAAAATTATAACTAATCTTCTAGCCAACAAAATTTCTTCCCAATATAATAAAATCATATCATGGAATCAATTTTGATATATCAAGGTTAGGTTCATCCATGACTGCATTTTCCATGCCTCAGAATACACCAAATCACTTAATAAAGCATCTAGATAAGGGAATAGTTCTATTAAACATGACATTAGGAAAGAGATTGATACCATATATTGGAGATTCATTTTCAAAGATATCAAGGGATTTGGATTAAATGATATCTGTATAAGTAGGATAAAAACTTTATTTAAATCAGCCTATTTATACATCCTTGTTAATGGATTCCCTATAGAGTATTTTAAAATCACCAATGGGCTATTGAAGGGTGATCCCTTAGTTTATATTATTTTTTCCATTTTGGATGACTATCTTAGATGATTTCTCACTCGCCTTATTGATCAAAATAAACTCATGCCATTTAAGGCGGCCTAAAACCTAAATTTTCAAACTCATATTTTATTCTCATTGACATAATTCTATTCTTACATGGATAAAATAGAAACATTAAAAACATAAACAATTCCACATTTCATTATGAAGAGATCTCTGGTTAATCGATTAGCTGAAATAAATCATTTTTCTTTTTCAGAAAAAGTTATTCTACCATTCAAAAAAGTAACATCATCGATAGTCTAGGCATCAATGAAGGATCCTTCCCTTTCACCTGTCTAGGATTTCCCATCATTTGGTCAAGGCCTAAATCCATTAATTTTAATCATTTAGATTACCAGGTTATCAATAAACTATCCTCTAGAACATAAAATCCCTCTCCATAGCTGGTAGGAGTTTTCTAGTGAAATCTACCATTATCTGTAAAATTTTTTACTCGATGATGGTCTATAAATGGCCTATCGATCTCTTATATAAAGTTAATGTTTACATATTATTTTTTTTGTATTTGCAGAATTTTTGAAAGGAATCTTGTTACTATCCTCTTTTCTACCTTTCTCAAACCTATTGTGAATGGTGGTCTTGGCATCAAAAATATCAATCTCATTAATGAGGCCCTTCAAGCTATAATCACTTGAAGATTTATTAATAATAACTATGGCTCTATTTATTTTCTAAAAAATCTATACCTTAAAAGGTTAAAAAAGGGATATTTGAATTTTTTTAACTTTCCAATATTACCTTCCACTAGAATCTCCTTTTCCAACATCTTGAATAACTCTAGATAGATTGTAAGAGCAGATTCCTCCATGAATTTATGGCTTGACAACTGGACTAGAACCACCTTATATCAATGTAATCTCCTATCTACCCTTTGTAAAATACCATTTTCAGTATAAATGATTTTATTCAATATTTTAACTTCAATTTTCCTCATACCATCATGCATGTTGTTGATAATTACCCATACTCAAACTTTGATGATAATTTTTATCTGGGAGCCTACCCATAATGGTGTTCTTCATTCCAAAAGATTTTACAATAATAACATCACAAATTCTGAAAATAGATTTTGTTGGATGAAACAGGTTGAAAAACCCTAGATTAAACTCTTTAGACACAACCATGTTAGGCATATCACTCACAACCGTATTCATACTGAGGTTTTTCTTCAGTCTTTTGGTATCCAACTCTGCTCTAAATTCCACTACAATCATCAACATTGAGAAGATAATAACCATTTATTTTTAACTTGTGCTATGGCTTAAGCCCTTTAGAATTATATTAAAGACATGTTTGACTGTAGATGGTTATTCTCTGACACTATTGTCTACCAATTAAAACGTTGCATGTTTCTTGATACGTTGAAGAAAATCACAAATATCTTCTTATCTGATGTTTTTGATCTCATCCACATGATATAGTATGAAAGAAATGATATTATCCAAAAGAAATATCATTCAATCATAATATAGGTCGGATGAGAATTCTCATCCCCATTATGGATGTTGTCTCACTTCAAAAAATTTATTATGCTAACTCTGTTGGAAACTTCGTGGTCTTTTGTCGTCATAGGGTTGAAGGTCTCTACAGACATCATAGAGACACCATTGAGGTCTTCGTGAAAGCCACAATACCTATACGGATAAAAATTAATGTTGATGGAGCCTCCAAATGGAATCTGGGACCTGCGGTCTGTGGTGATATCATCAAAGACTTTCGTGGCCATTTTCATGGTTGCTTCTTCAGCATTTGCGGTACTGCCTCTTCTATAGAGGTAGAAATGATAGTGGTGGTTTAGGCTATTAACATTGTTAAACAAATGGGCTGGAAAAATATATAGATTGAAAGTGATTGAAAAACTATTGTGAAATCCATTTGGAATGGTGTGGTAAACCTTTCGTGGATGCTTACTACTCATTGGTTGAGCTTCATTGATTCACTTCTGGAGATCAGACACATTTTCACCCATGCCTATCGTGAAGGAAATGTGGTTGATAATGGTCATTCCAATAATGCAATCAACAAGGGAATTATGTGGAGGGGTGATATGCTAGTTCATCTTTTCCATCTTTAAGAAAAATATTGTAAAAACATCCCCTCCATCAAACTCATGTAGTTCCATTCTTTATATTCAATAAATTCTTTCTTGTTATTTGACCACGACAATACTTTTCAAGATAACCTTATTAATGAAAGATTCAAATAAACAATATTATAATTAATAAAATAAATTTTATCCAGAAATTTTGGTTCGATACAATAATTTTATGGATGATTATGACATTTTATAGTTGAGGTAATGCAGTTTCATAGAATTAATCTTGTTTTTATGACATTAATAAAAATCAGTTACTATATAGTGTCAATATTGATAGAATTTATCAAAAAAACAATTATTTAATGAAATGATATAATACTCATAAAAAATCTATGATTTGGAAAAGTAACTTATATAATGTCACAAATATCATTAAACATCCATGTGATGTTCTCGTGAAATTTTATACTAACTATATTAATGATATAATTTAAAAATGAAAGAATACATGATTAGAGAAAATTTATTTAACTATGGGTTAAATGAAAACGATAAGGTAAAACTTGTGTCCTCAATTTGTTTTAAACCTATTGGTTTAGAGTATATAGACCCATCCTTATATTAACATGAAAATAAATCACTTTTAGGCTTTTTAAAATTAAAAATAAATTTATATTAATTTTATAATTATGGTATTTCCAATGGTTCCCCTTCCCACTCTTCTAAATGGGATCATCTCCTTCAATTTTAATCCCACCTCTAATACCCTTTCACTCAGCCAAACCCAACCCATTTACTCTCCCAACCTCCATCAAGTTGTCTTAGTGGCCACACTATGGGCAGAAATACATCCTAAGGAGACATTTTATGCAAATAAAAATGAGATACTCTTGAAAGACATAATTTTGTTATCACTTCATTCAAAATTCATTTCTTCTTATACATCATTATCTTATGTTGTTTCCATAGTAATGTAATATATACTGTATCTTCTACATTCTCTGAATTTATTATAATTATGGTAAAACCTTATACCTTCTTTTAACCATCATGTGAATGACAATATCACCATCCATGCGTATGTATGGCTTACCGTCTCCATTCCATGGTGTAATTTGTTATTCAAAATTTATTTATTTGGATGGGTATAATTATTATTATAATGGATGTAAATAATGAATATAATTTAATAACTATTCAGTATAATAAATACACCATCCAATTCCATACCATTTAACCATTATGTGAATGATATCATTGCTCATGTGTACGTATAACCTATCGTCTACACTATTCAATGAGATTCATTAAACCTGATCTTCATTAAACCACTATTATATATTTTAATGGAATGAATAAATATTATATATATTATATAATATCATTTTTTTAAAATTATATAACTATAACTCAAGATGTTTAACATGAACTTATCGGTAAAAACATGCATAAGAACAAAAAGTAGTTAATATCCGAATAACAAGTTATAATGAAATGTTATTAACAATTGGATGTTAATATAATCATATATGATTATTATTCTAGAATGAGGAAATAAAATTATTTAAATCATTATATCGGACATTTAGATACGTACAAAGAATATTAAGCATAATATAAGGTATAATTTTGCAATCTAATTTTTATCTAAGATTTGTTTATACATAAGTATTTAATGGGTGTATATTTATCATCTAGGTCCATGTTTTCAAAAAAAGTTTCCATAAAATGGTCACTATTCTTCTATGTATATTTATTGTTGTTTTTACTGATTTTGGACATTAACTACTTGGATTGGAAGGAATCATTAATTCATTTACTATATGATGTACTTTTAGACTATTCTATAAAAAGTACAAGGAGAATTTATTTTTTAACTAATTCAGAAGGTACAGATTTTCATGTTGTATTTCCCACAAGCATCCTCTATAATATTTTAATTTTATTTTCAACTAATTTAATTTCATTTAAAATTGTGTTGTATTTTGAGAAAAGAAAATGTTTTTGAATTATAAGTGATATTTTATTCAAGGAAATAATTTCATGTATTTTTTCAAAATTATTTCCCATCTAAGATGACAAAGGGTTATGTTTATACCCATATTTTTAAATTAATTTGATTATGTTAATGATGGAATAATTTTTATAAAATCAGTTTATATTATATGTATTATGATACAATGATGTTTAAGAAACCCATTTTTTGTTCCTGGGGTCATGCTATGATGATTAGTTTATGTTTTTTGTGACATATACGAATAACTTAATTATTTGATGGGTGGGACCTATATCTCCCTCAAATGCATTTGGTAGCAATGTATATCTCATGAGGAAAAAATGATTAGAAAAATAATTAAATCAGGTTTAGCAATACATGGTTGTAATAGCTTGTAATCCCTATTTAGTAATTGGCATTGTTCTCTATTATGGTCTTGGAAGTGAGCCTTGACAAATTTGAAATGATTTTCTATGCTTATGTGTATGAAAAAAACATTATGTCTTATGTTTTCTCCTTTGGTATTATATCAATTAATGATTATGAACATTTATCCAATTAAATGACATCCCTATCTTTCATATGAAGGATAATATTTCCAAATGATACTTTTTAGGTCTCATGATTATGATATGACTAATAATTTGCTTGTTTACTATTACTGAGCCTTGAAGCTCACCCTTTCATATGTATCTTTTCCCCAGATCATGAATAAGGGTATTAATTACGATATGTCAAAAATGAGTCTAGTTATAAATAAATAAGAGGGAGACAATGGTTATACATTAACGGGCATACATCAATTTTGATGTAATATCAATATATGTAATTTATGGGTCGTTATAGTTGGTATCAGAGGAAAGGAATAGTTAAAATTTGGAAACTACGATGAGAACAACATAGTAAGAACCCTAAGAATATTTATATGTTTATTTTACCATATTAGTGTTTTAGAAATGACTATCAATAACCTAGGATCAAACCTAACGTTTTTAAAATTGATGTTTTATTCTTCATTATGTGGTTTTCCCATTATGATTAGTGTCTCTCAAACTATGTTTCTTGGTTTTAGTCAATGGATTGAACCTGATGAAACTGCATTAATGCTGAATGAAATGGGAAATGAAATAATTTTCCTCCTACACAACCAAATGTAATTGAAGCCAGAATAAAAAATCTTATAGCCATGCTCACACTACATTATCAAGCTATGAGTAATGCAGGACTTCCAAATGGGAAAAAGAGAGAGAAACATTCTATTGAGTTCTTCATGAGACATCTCCCACCTTCTTTCAGTGTGTCCTATGATCCATTAATGGCTGAACAATGGATCAGTACCATTGAAAAGATATTTAAAATAATATAATGTTATGGACATGATAAAGTCATCTTAGAATTTTATCATTTAGAAGGTGAATTTGATCAATGTTGGAATCTTATCAAATATACGAGGCCAAGAAATGAAATTTAGTTCATATAATGGGATGAGTTCAAGAACATATTTTTCAATTAGTAAATTCCTCGTATTATTCGAAAAAAATAGAGAATGTGACCCTTGAACTTAAGAAAAAGACATATGAATCCATTGGTACCTACAAATAAAATTTTACAAGACATTCAATTTATGGTTCTAAAATTATTATCTATCTTGAGAGAAAAGTTGATCAATTTGTTAATGGCTTAAAACCATGTCTTATAAAGGAATCGTCCAAATGGGTATTTAATAGCTATGAGGATATCCTTCATTGTTATCTCAATGTTTACTAGGAGTTTGGAGTAACCAATAACACCTATTTATTTCATAAGAATTGAAATATATAATTCAATGGAAAATCTAATGACTACACATAAAATAAGATGTGTTTTTCATTCTACACAATGTGTAGAAAGAAACATGTAGAAAAGTTTTTTGAAGGGACTAAAAAATGTATCATCTCTAAAATATAAGGTTATCGGGCAGTTGAATACTATTGTTATGGGAATAATATTTCTAATGATGTGAACAGATAAAAAGATATGAAGACTTCACATCCAGCACTTCAATGATATAAGTGCAAGGAAATGGGTAATTATTCCAATAAATGACCTAATCCAAGGGTTATTTGTGATGATCGATGTCAGCAAACTCTTAAGGCCATATACAAAGTAACGTCACATGCAATCACTATCGGTGATGTGGAGTGCGGTAAAAATGTGACGAAAGGTACACATACCATCCACTATAAATTATAAAATGATTTATTTGATTCTATATCCACAACACTTTTATTTATAAAGTATTTCATAAAGTTATAACTGTATTACCTCAACAATTTTATGTTTAATTAGATGTGACAACTCTTAATGGCACAATAGCCGCATCAAAAGTTTATAATTATTATCTAGTTGATGTTTGTACGAAAGACCATCCAGAAAATCATGTGATCCTTCCCATAGTGGAATTTGATGTTATTATGGGCTTGTATTGGCTTCCTCTATATGGTTCTCATAATAATTTCTAAGAAAGGGAAGTCACATTTCCTATACTAGATCTATATCTAATCATTTATCGATGTAAGGATAATATAAAATTCCTGTAGAAATTTCAACCTTCTTATTGGTCTTGATTCCTTTGTATAAAGCTTAATTACCTTTAATGGTTGGGGAGAAACTCATGATTATGAATACACCCATTCTATGAGAGTTTTATGATTTCTTTCTAGAAGAATTTCCATGTCTTCCACCGAATCGTGAAGCTCAGTTTTCAATAGAAATCATACCAGGTGATATTACTATTTCAAATACACCATATATAATGGCGCTAATTGAGTTGCAATAATGGAAGTAGAAACTACAATATAATCTTAATAAGGGATAAATACGCCATGTTGCATCACCTTGGAAAGCGCCTATTGTCTTTTTAAGAAGATAGTTCAATCAATGAGTCTCTAAATTGATTTCTGAGAACTAAACAAGATCACTATAAAGAATAAATATCCTCTTCCCCACATTGATGAATTATTCGACCAACAATAATGAGATTAATACTTTCCAATATTGATATTTATTGAGGATATCATTAACTAAGGGTCACAAATGAGGGTATACCAAAGACTACCTTCTGTTAAATGTATGGACACTATGAATTTATAATGATTCCTTTTGGTCTTACTAATTCACCCGCTATAATCATGGATCTAATGAATATATTATTTAGGGACTATAATAATTATTTTTTTTGTAGTTTTTATAGATGATATTCGTTTCTATTTAAAGAGAAATGAAGAACATGAAGCCCGCATGAAAATTATACTAAAGACATTGAGAAAGGAGAGTATTAATGAAAAATTTACCAAGTGTGAATTTTGGATTAAAACAGAATTATTTTTGGGTCACATAATCTCAAGAGAAGGGATATATGTGGATCCATCTAAAACAACTATTGTTGAATGTTATCCAATACAAAAATAGGTAACATGGATATGATGTTTCCTTGGTATGGACGTGATAATGTGAAGATATTTTCAAAGAGATAAAAATAAGGTTAGCCATTTCAGCTTTGTTCATGCTACCTTATAGTGGATAAAGGTTTGTGATGTATAATGATTCATCCATAAAGGGGATAGGGTGTTTCCAAATGAAAAATGATATGGTGATAGAATATTCCTCATAATAGTTGAGACTTTATGTGAAAAATTACCCAGCTCATGAATAAGAGTTATTTGTGGTAATAATTGCATTAAAGAAATGGAGGCATTACCTTTACTGTGAAAGGTGTGATATTTATACTGATCATAAAAGATTAAATTATATTTTCACATAGAAGGAGCTAAATATGCGCCAATGAATATGGTTGGAGTCAATTAATGATTATGACTACTTAATACATTACCAGCCTAGGAAAGAGAACAAGGTGTTAGATGCTTTAATTTGATAAGAACATTCTATCATATCTTTGATAATGATCAAAAAACATCAAATATTTATGGAATTTCAATGGATGGATATTGAAATTGTAAAGGAAGGGGATAAATATTTTCTTTCTCAAATGAATGTTCAACCAACTATACAAGTGATAAATAAGGAGGTGCATAAGAAATATGTAGAGATACAAAAGAAGGTGAGAAATATTCCTCAATTCATCCTTGATTGTGATGAAATAATAAGGTATAGGAATCTGGTTTTTATTCCTCCAATACCTAAATTAATGAAAGAACTATTGGATGAGGCTCATAGGTCTCATTATCTATTAACCATTGAAGCACAAATATGTATATAGAACTGAAAGCGTTTTTCTAGTTGGATGGCATGAAAAGAGATTTTACTCATTATGTCTCTTGATGCTTGGTTTTTCATCATGTAAAGGCTGAGAGAGGGAAGTATAAGGGTATCTTGCAACACTTACCCATTCCAGAAGGGATATGGGAATACATCATTGTGGAAATTGTCATTTGACTTCCAAAAACATCCAAAGGTAATACTGTTATCTCGGTAATAGTTGATAACCTTACGAATTCAGCAAACAGAAATGAAATTCGAGAGGATTTCTACCTTTATTAACATTCTAGGATATATGTAAAGGAAGTGGTATGATTTCATGGTATACCAGATTCCATTAAATCTGATCATGATTCAAGGTCTACCTCAATGTTCTAAAAATTTCTTTAGCATTCTCTGGATATAGAGAATAATTAATGCAATGTTTATCATCTTCAGATTGATATTTAGTTTGAGAGGACAATTCTAAGTCTGGAATACATGTTGATAGCTTGACCTGTGGATTTCAAAGTTTTTTGGATTAACACATTCCTTTACTGAAATTTTTATATAAATATAGCTTTCACTCAAGTATTCGTATGGCTCCATATTAAGCCTTTTTTGGAAAAATTGTAGAACTCAATATTTATAGGATTATCTTATTGAAACAAAACAATTACGACCTGATCATGTTAATGAAATAGTAGAAACATTCATATCTATTAAATAATACAAAATAGTAGATCAGATTCGAAACAAAGTTATACTAACAACCAAAGAAAATACGTAGAGTTTTAAGTGGGTGATAAGGTGTATTTAGGAATATCTCTCAGGACGAGAGTAAATATATTTGGAAATAATGGAAATCTGATCCCATGGTATATTTGTCCTTTCGAAATTCTGGACCGTGTTGGGACGTTATCTTACCAATTGCGCTTCCAAAGAACCATTGTCATGTTCATGGTGTGTTCCATGTATCTCTTCTGGGAATGTACATACATGATCCTTCACATGTACTAAAAATATAAGTCACACCATTGGAGATAATCAATTCTTATAAAGAACAACCATTTGAGATTATGGATTGTAGAGAAAAATTCAATAAAACAAGACCACTCGATTTGTTAACATTTTATAGTGGAACCACCAATTTGAAGAAGCTACATGGGAACTTGGGGATATGATTAGGGTGTGGTATCTTCATATGTTTGTTTCTAAGTGAATAAATTTGGGGAAAAATTCAATTTAAGGGGGGTATAAAGTTACACCTAGATGTTTTTATGAAATATTTTCCATAAAATTTTATAATTCTTTAGTAGCATGTATTACACATTGAGTTATACCAAAAAATTATAAAACAATGATATTATTATATTAAATGGTATTTAATGCCTAGTTATTGTATTTGCGGGAATGAACAGAACTACCTATAATATGATTAGAGAAGTTTGTTATATGTTTTTACATTTATGCAATAAATTTTAGACGCTTAAATTTAGAATAAATCCAATGTTATGTATTAAATACTATAAGATTTTGAAAATGTTTTTCTATCACCTTTTGAAGGATAACCCTTTTTAAAAAATGTTATTTCCTATTTTATAGGTTATATTGGACATAATAAACATCTTATTTAGAAGTGGGACATCAAAAAATTTTAGGTTAATTTTTTTGTATTTTTATGATAAAATTATTAATTTAACGAATAATGACAAATACTTCAAACTACATTTTCATCCAAATTATTTATATAGTTATATTTTCGATTTAATTGGTTTTAAAGTGCACTCAGATTATGTTTTTTATTTAATCCAATGATGGTCATTTGATGTAATTTCACTTGTAAATTGGATATAAACACATGTCAATGTTTTGATATTTTTAACATTTTAAAAACCCTCTTTCTAATTTTGACTACATGAATTAATTATCAATTAATCAATGAAACATTTATGTTTATAATTTGAAAAAAATCGATTCTGTTTTTTAAATCATAAGGTCCAAATTATGTAAATAGGTACCTCTTATTTTTGGAAATTATGAATAGTAACTTGAGTAATTATTTTTATTTACCACAGTTTAAGGGTAAATTAGATAAATAAGGGTAGAAATAATATTACAATAAAATAAAACTATCCTAACACGTGTCTTAATCATAGTGTATGTGTCATGGGAGGGCAAAAAATTCTTAGGAGGAACTTTTTTCATTTTGGATCCACTTTTTGATAATGAAATGTTATAATAAAATAATTTAATGTAAAGAAAAATATAACATAAACATGTATCTTTTTTCTAAAACCATTTTAATATTTCCTTATATATATAATTTTTATAGTAAATATTCATTATTATGTTAAAAAAATTTCAAAAATCATGGTATTTTATTTACAATTTTTAAATATTAAATAAATTTATTAATTTATGACACAATGAGGATGTAGTTTGTTTAAAGGATTGTGCCGAAGCCTCATTTATTATTAAAGCAAAGAAAAGACCTCTTTATCTGGGTAAAGGGAGACCCATTACATATCCCGAAGTCCCATTGGGCCGTTAGACCATTATATGGCCCGTAGGCCCATGTTTTTTGGCCCAAGGCCCATTTTGTGAATAGTACTGCTATAGTACCGTGCTGCTATAGTACCACACAGTACCCACCTCTACTACACTACCCTGCCACTGCTACTGTGCCCGCCATTGCTATAGTGCGACCACTACTATAGTATGCTACAATACTGTTATAGTACCCTGTACCCAGTGGTTCTTAAAACCCCATTTTTCATATAGAATTAAGGGATGCTTACCACAAAGAGAATGTAGTGATTAGCTTTTTATGGAAATATTGAATTAAATGATATTATAAAAAATAAAATAAATTTAATTTGATAATATTTATTCAATCCAAGAATTTTTTGGATGATTAAGATATTCTATCTTTGAATTAATGTTTTCTTAATGAATCAATTTTTATGACTTTAACAAAAATCCAATGCTAAATGTTGCCAAAAATTGACATAAATGAGTTTCTAAAAACATTACTATTTTATTAATTTATATAATATTCATAAAATTATAATATTTGAAAAACTGAATTTGATAATGTTAAATGTATAAATAATGATCCACTTGCGGTTCATGTACCATTTTATAGTAAATATATTAATCAAATTGTGAAAAAATACAAGAATCATGGTAAGAGTTAATTTATTTAACTATGGGTTAAAGCCAATATATAAGGTTAGGTTTGTGGCCTAAAAATGAATTATAACGACCCATACTTTACATACATTTTTATTACATAAAAATTGAAGCATACTTATTACAACATATAACAAAACCACGAAAGGACCGTATAGGTATAGTGTCTTTAAAAACTGGGAAACATAAACAACTGGTTCATAAAGCATCTACACTATCTCCCATTTATTTCATCATATCTATAGTCCCTTTTGGCATATCTTACTTAATAACCCTCTTCCTGACCTGGGGAAAGAAAACAAACAAAAGGGTGAGCTCAAATGCTCAGTAAGGGTAAACAAAAGAAATATCAATCACATCATATATATAAGCACATAACTTTTGGAAATCTTAACCTGCAAAAGAGATCATAATTTCATAACATGGGATAAATCATGGCAGTGAAATGTAATCACAATAATCATAACTTAAAACATGAAACTTTGTGGCATACACACATAATCATATAGAATCATTTCTTATTAGTCAAGACTCATTGCCAAGACTATCTTAGTGGACAACGTCCATTTCTGAACCGAGTTCACTCCTAGTTTCAGTCCTGTTTCACTGAACCGGTATAACCTACCGTTCCAGCCATGTCTATCTCATTAGATATAAAATCTTACCCAATGCATTGGAGGGAGATATAGGTCCCACCATTCTCATAATGATACCATTCTTATGTGTGCCACAAAATCATAAACCATACATCATTGCATAACCCATGTAATAGAAATGGGATTCTTAAACAAAATGACATCATAAAACAATTCATATAAGATAAAGGAATTCATAAAAATAATTCCATCACAGCATAATCAAATCAATGTAATAATTGGGATATAAACAGAACCCTATATTATCTTAGATGGAAAATAATTTTGATAAAACACTTGAACTCTATTCTTGAGGAAAATATCATTTCTACTTCAAAAACACTTTTTCGTTCTTAACATGTCATTAAATTCTAAACTAAAAGAAGTTGATTAAAAATAAACTTGAAAACTGTTAAGGAAAGCTTCTTGAAAATTATTTTTTAAAAATCCATTCATGCCGTATAAGTTAAAAGAAACATTCTTCTCGTACTTTTGTCGGAAAGTCAAAAAGTACCGCATACGGAAAACGACAAAAGATTCCTTTTATATCTTTTACTAAAATCTCACTGAAGGGTAAAATTGGAATTAAAAAATTGTAGGTGGATGGAAATAATATTACATATTGATGAAACATGGATGTGGATGATAAAATACACCCCAGTAAATACCAAAGTATAATCAATCTGGGATAAAAATGAGATTGTAATATTTCCCTTACCTTAGGTCCGTTTTGCTTCGTAAGTTTCCGAACCTCCTGTATAATGATTTAAATAATGTTATTGACTTATTCCAGAATCATACTTATTTTTATGATATCATATATGGTCATTTTCTTAGCTTCTTAGTAGTAATATTTCATTGCTACTTGTTATTCGGGTGATTATAACTTTTTGTTCTTATGCGTGTTTTGTCGAATAAATTCTTATTCTTATATTTAGGTAATAGATACCTCATTTACAGAATGGTATTAGTGTAATATATATCATATTAATTCATTCAATTCATTTATATAATCATTATGAAATGAAGATTATGTAGAACGAGTCGCATCACATCGTGAAGACGGTATTCCGTACGTACGCACGAGTGATGATATTGTTCCTATGATTGTGGAATTGTATTGGAGTGTATGTATTCTATTTCAGAATCAGTATAACTTTATAATAGTAATATATAGTCATTATTTACACCATTATACCCATCCAAGTAAGGCGGTGGTGGAAAATAGATTACACCACGGTGTGGAGACGGTATTCCGTACGTACGCACGCGCTGTGGTTTCTTTTTCGGTAGGATGGATAGATGGTGAAATAGGGTTGTTTCATACTTATAATAACATATCAGTATATGATTGGTATTGATGTTATTACTTCATAATTAAACAACTAAAGAAGATGAAGTGGAAGAAGAAATAAAGATGAAAGAATCGGTAACGGAAATTATCTCTTCTTTGAAGTGCTTCTTTGAGACCTTCTTTTAGGACACTAAAATTGGTCTTTGAAGAAAACTAGGACCTCTAGGATGTCTCTAGGGAAGTGGAGAGGAGGAATTGGCAGGGTCTGGCCGAGCTTGAAGGCTCAAAGTGGTGTGAGGAAGAGGGGGATGAGGTGCCCTTTTATAAGGGAGGAGAGGGGCACCTTTGTGAAAACTAAAACTTTTATTTTATTATAAAGTCAAGTTCGGTTTTAAATAGCTCAAAATTGATATATTACGAAGATAAGTTGGGGATGGGTCGAAATCCTCTCATCCAATATAATTTATACAAGTTTAGGTTCCTATTTTAACCTTATCATTTAGATTTAACATTAAGTTAAATAAGTTTACTTTTACCGTGTCTTCTTGTGTTCTTATACTATAAGGTTAATAAACTTACTATAAGCAGCCAAACGAATCCAAAGTTGTTTATTATTAATATATATAACCTTATCTATGTCATTTGGCCGAACCTTAGATTTTTAGGAATAAAATAACAATTACTAATATAATATTTTTTTTAAAAACTATTTTATGTCAATTTTGACACTATTTAGTAATTGATTTTTGTGAAGATCATAACAGAATTATAATTTGAACCAAGTTAATTAAATAAATACTAACATTTCATATTAACCTAGAAAATCAGTGGAATTCATAAAACTCTCAAATTACATTTATTTTGGTGTTTATAACAATTAATTATGTCAATATTTCATTAATAAGTTAATTACTGCATCATCTTTGTGTCATAATTAAATTAAATTATTTGATGTCTAAAAATTACAAATAAAATACCATTATGTAGGAAATCGTTTTAGCTTTCTAAATAATATGTATAGTCGAATTTATCTTATGTATACCCCATATTAAAAATTATTTACTTATTAAACTTTGATTTTAACTATTTTAACCCTTCTTTAAATAAATTAATAATAAATGTCCTAATATAATCCAAGTGGGCCTAAATGGTCATATTTTATTCCTAAGATTGTTTTTGGTCGAATTACACTTATCCAATAGAATTAGGACATGTGTTAGGGTAATAATAATATCATCTTTACCCTTAATTACCCTATTTACTTTTAACCGTGGTAAAAAAAAGTAAAAAGTTACTATTCATCAAAAATTGTTTTCATCTCATTGAACCACATTTTAGTCCTTGATATTAACAGTGTCTCTCAGATTTTAGAAATTCCACTCACAGAAGCGGTAAAATTATGTTTTATGGGAAATTCGGTTTTTTAACTACCACTTAGTGGTTTCACTATTCATCAAAATTGAAAGTTTTCAGAAAAATACCAAAATTTCACCCTAGGATAATTTCGATATTCCGAATCCAAAAATGAAGTCCATTTTGAAAAATAAAATTTATAATATTTCAAAAAGTGGTTATTACTATTCATAACGGCTAGTTTTAATAATATTTTAATAGCATATCGTTGTTTAGTGAAACTCGGTATTGCGTACGACGTAAGCTATCGAGGAAGGTCACGGTTTCGTGTAAAGGAAGACAAGAAAGTGTTGTGTAGAAAAAGATTCCTTTGATGATTTATATAACAAAAAAAGTCTCGGGTGTTACATTCTACCCCCCTTAAAATGAAATTCACCCTCGAAATTCGTCACTTTGTAACAAACAGATGAGGATACCTCTCCCTCATCATATCCTCACGCTCCCATGTAGCTTCTTCTAATTGGTGGTTCTTCCATAAAACTTTCACCAATCGAGTGGTCTTGTTTCGTAGGAATTTTTCGCTACGATCCAGAATCTCTATCGGTTGTTCTTCTATAAGAAAGATCTTGATCCAGCAGTACAACTTCTGAGCTGAGTACATGTGAAGGATCAGGTATGTACTTTCTCATTAGAGATACATGGAACACATCATGAACTTGATAGAGATTCGGTGGAAGCGCCAATCGGAAAGCTACCTTCCCAACACGATCTAGTATTTCGAAAGGACCGGTATATCTAGGGCTCAACTTCCCCTTCTTTCTAAATCTCATAAACCTCTTACAGGGAGATATTCGTGAGAACACTTTATCACCCACTTCAAACTCTAGGTCTTTTCTTCGGTTGTCGGCATAACTTTTCTGTCGACTCTGAGCTGCTCTTATGTGTTGTTGAATAGATCTGACCTTTTCTGCCATTTCATCAACGAGATCAGGTCCTAATAGCTTTCTTTCCCCAACTTTATCCCAGCAAGTTGGAGTCCTGCATTTCTTTCCATAGAGAGCTTCATAAGGAGCCATCTGAATACTGGAGTGAAAGCTATTATTATAAGAAAATTTCACCAAAGGTAGGTGTTGATCCCAACCACCTTTGAAATCCATAGAGCAAGCTCTCAACATATCTTCTAGGGTTTGAATTGTTCTCTCAGACTGACCGTCTGTCTGAGGATGATAAGCAGTGCTGAAACTCAACTCTGTATCCAGAGTATGCTGAAGACTTCGCCAGAACATCGAGGTAAATCTTGAATCCCGATCGGATATAATAGAAAGTGGTACTCCATGTAATCTTACCACTTCCTTTACATATATCATGGAAAGATGATCTTGAGAAAAATCCTCTCTAATAGCAATGAAGTGTGCAGACTTTGTAAGACGATCAACTATGACCCAGATAGCATTATTGCCTTTGGATGTTTTAGGAAGTCCTATGACAAAGTCCATAGTGATGTTTTCCCATTTCCATTCGGGTATGGGTAATGGTTGTAACATCCCCTTAGACTTCGGTCTCTCAGCTTTAACTTGTTGACAAACCAAACATCGAGAGACAAATTCAGCAACATCTCTTTTAATTCCATCCCACCAGAAGTACTTTTTTAGGTCCCTATACATCTTCGTGCTTCCAGGATAAATAGAGAATGAAGAACTATGAGCCTCATCCAGCAGCTCCTTCTTTAATTCGGGGATGGGAGGAACACAAACCCGATTCCTGAACTTTATTATCCCATCACAATCAAGGTTGAATTCAGGAACATTTCTCACCTTCTTTTGTAACCCGACATCTTCTTTCTGTGCCTCTTTAATCTTCACATGTATAGATGGTTGAACATTCATTTGAGAAAGATACGATTTTCCCCTTCCATTATAATTCCAAGATCCATCCTTTGTAAATCCATAAATATTGGATCTTTTGTGATCCTCATCATGGATAAACTAGCATGGTCTTGTCGACTTAATGCATCTGCCAGCTTGTTTTCTCTCCCAGGGTGGTAATGGATTGAGCAGTCGTAATCCTTAATCAGCTCCGACCATCTTCTTTGATGCATATTCAGATCCTTTTGTGCTAAAATATACTTTAAACTTTTATGATCAGTATAAATATCACACCATTCACCATAAAGGTAATGCATCCAAATCTTTAATGCAAAGATTACCGCAACTAACTCCAAATATGTGTTGGGTAATTTTGCTCATGGATTTTCAACTGTCATGAGGAATAAGCTATCACCATATCATTTTGCATAAGAAGACACCCCAATACCTTCTTGGATGCATCACTATAGATCATAAACCTTTCTCCACTACAAGGTAGTGTGAGCACAGGTGCACTGGATAACCTTCTTTTCAACTCCTTTAAATTCTCTTCACATTCTTCTGTCCAGACAAACTTAACTCCTTTCTGATTCAACTTGGTGAGTGGATTAGATAATCGTGAAAAATATTTCACAAAACATCGATAATATCCAGCCAAACCAAGAAAACTTCGGATCTCAGTTACTTTTGTTGGTCTCGACCATATTTTGATAACCTCTGTTTTTGCTGGATCCACAGATATCCCCTATTTTGAGATTATGTGACCCAAAAATGAAACTTTTTGAAGCCAAAATTCACACATGGTACATTTGACATAAAGATTCTCCTTTCTCAGGGTCTTCAATATAATTCTCAAGTGATCTTCATGTTCTTCTTTGCTCTTTGAATAGACAAGAATACAGTTTATAAAGACTACCACAAATTGATCAAGATATTCTCTAAAGACACTATTCATCAGATCCATGAAGATAGCAGGGGCATTAGTAAGACCAAATGGCATCACAATAAATTCATAGTGTCCATAGGTTGTACGGAAATTCGTCTTTGGTATATCCTCCCTTTTGAACCTTAATTGATAATACCTTGAATGAAGATCAATCATGGAAAAGTATTGAGCTCCTCGTAGTTGGTCAAATAAGTCATCAATGCATGGGAGATGATATTTTTTCTTGATAGTGATCTTGTTAAGTTCACGATAATCAATGCAGAGTCTCATTGATCCATCTTTCTTCTTAACAAATAGAACAGGTGCTCCCCAAGGTGACGCACTATGGCGTATGAATCCCTTATCAAGATTCTCTTGGAGTTTCTTCTTCAATTCCTTCAACTCAATTGAGGCCATTCTATAAGGTGTCTTTGAAATAGGCAAAGCACCCGGTACGAGTTCTATTGAGAACTCAACTTCACGATTTGGTGGAAGTCCCAGTAATTCCTCCGGAAAGACATCATCAAACTCCCGTACAATGGGAATATTCTTAATCGTGAGTTTCTCACCAACCATTTGAGATAAATGACCTTCATTTAGTGGAATCAAGACCCATAAGATGGAAGAAATTTCCACTGGAAGGTTATGTTCATCCTTGCATTGATAGACGATCATAGATTGATCTGGAATATGAAATGTGAATTCCCTTCTTTGGAAATTGATATGAGCTCTATATAAAGAAAGCCAATCCATGCCAAGAATCACATCAAATTCCACTATAGGAAGGATCACAAGATTTGCAGGAAGCACTTTCCCACAAACATCGATCGGAGAAGAATTATAAACTTTTGATGCGACTGATGTTCCATTAGGTGTTGTCACAGCTAACTCAACATCTAATTGTTAAGGTAATACGGTGATACCCTTAGAAAATTCTTCAGAAATAAAAGAGTGGGTGGATCCAGAATCAAATAAAACATTTGCTACTTTAGAGTGGATGGTAAGTGTACCTTTCACCACATCGTTATCGTACTCCACATCGCTGATAGAAAGTGCATGTGACGTTCCTTTGTCTTTAGCCTTAAGAGTTTGTTGACGTCAACCATCATCATCAACCCTTGGATTAGGGCATTTATTGGAAAAATTTCACATCTCTTTGCACTTGAAACATTGAAGTGTAGTAGGTTCATTCTGTGTATCCCTTCCTTTGTTTTCATCATTAGACATATTCTTCCCATCATCGCGGCATTAAAATGCCCGATGACCTTCCTTTCCACATTTGAAACATTTACTTGTCCCTTTAAGACAACTCCCTCCATGTTTCTTTCCACACTTTGAGCATAATGGAAAGCTCATCTTCTTTTCAGTGTGCTCTTTAGATTTTCCTTTGAATTTCATTTTACTCTTCTTATCAAACCCATATGACTGATGGGTTACTCCAATCTCCATCTCGACTTTGAGAGCACATCGAACGATTTCCTCGTAGCTATTGAAGTCCCTTATGGCTAACGCCCTTCGATGACTTGGTTTTAAGCCACTAAAGAATCGATCGATCTTACTCTCAGGTTGGATAATAATACCAAAAGCGTACCTTGCAAGTCTTGTACAATTTGCTTCATAGGTACCAATACATTCATCATCCTTTTGCTTCAGTTCATGAAACTCTTTCTCCATCTTGGTTCGGAGAATACAAGGGAAGTACTTATTGAAAAATATGTTCTTGAACTCATCCCATTCCATGGACTCAATTTAATCCCTTTGCCTCGTATTCTTAATAAGATTCCACCATTGATCAGCATCTCCTTCCAAACGATACACTGCGTGGATGACTTTATCATG
The DNA here is from genome assembly GCA_963277665.1 of Viscum album. Taxonomy (NCBI): domain Eukaryota; kingdom Viridiplantae; phylum Streptophyta; class Magnoliopsida; order Santalales; family Viscaceae; genus Viscum; species Viscum album. Next base: position 1,584,947,778 of record OY728128.1, on the reverse strand, counting down.
TTCAGAACATTGAAGAACTGAAAATATCTTTTCAGTAGTACTAATCCATTGTTCAGCAAATAATGGATCAGTAGACCCGCTGAAAGAAGGTGGACGCTGCCTCATGAAGGATTCTATAGAATGTTGCTTCTTCCTTTGCTCGTTTGGAAGTCCTGCATGATTCATAGCTTGAGAATGTTGTGTGAGCATGGCTACAAGATTTTTCATTCCATCTCCCATAACGTTTGGTTGCTCAGGGGGACAACCATTTCATTGCCCGTCGCATTCCGCATTAACACGGTTCCTTCGGGTTCCATCCATTGACTAAAACCAAGAAGAATAGTGTGAGCAACACTAATTATAATAGGAAATCCACATAATCAAGAATAAAAATTCACACTTAAGGTCTTATCCTAGGTTATTCATGGCCATTTCTAAAACACTAATACTGTGTTCTATGCTTAGACTTATCCTTAGGGTTCTTACTAAGGCTTTCACATCCTCATTTCCAAAGGTTGACTATACCTTTCCTCTGATGCCAACTATAAAGACCCATACTTTACAAACATTGTTAATACTTCAAAATTGAAGCATACTTATTACAACATATAACAAAACCACGAAAGGACAGTATAGGTATACTGTCTTTAGAAACTGGGAAACATAAACAACTTGTTCATAAAGCGTCTACGCTGTCTCCCATTTATTTCATCATTTCTATAGTCCCTTTTGGCATATCATACTTAATAACCTTCTTCCTAACCTGGGGAAAGAAAACATACAAAAGGGTGAGCTCAAATGCTCAGTAAGGGTAAAAAAAGAAATATCAATCACATCATATACATAAGCACATAACTTTTGGAAATCTTAACCTGCAAAAGAGATCATAATTTCATAACATGGGATAAATCATGGCAGTGAAATGTAATCACAATAATCATAACGTAAATCATGAAACTTTGTGGCATACACACATAATCAAAGAGAATCATTTCTTATTAGTCAAGACTCATTTCCAAGACTATCTTAGTGGACAAAGTCCATTTCTGAACCGAGTTCACTCCTCGTTTCAGTCATGTTTCACTAAACCGGTATAACCTACCGTTCCAGCCATGTCTATCTCATGAGATATAAAATATTTACCCAATGCATTGGAGGGAGATATAGGTCCCACCCATCTCATAATGATACCATTCTTATGTGTGCCACAAAATCATAAACCATACATCATTGCATAACCCATGTAATAGAAATGGGATTCTTAAACAACATGACCTCATAAAACAATTCATATACGATAAAGGAATTCATAAAAATAATTCCAGCACAACATAATCAAATCAATGTAATAATAGAGATATAAACAGAACCCTATATTATCTTATATAGAAAATAATTATGATAAAACACTTGAACTCTATTCTTGAGGAAAATATCCTTTCTACTTCAAAAACACTTTTTCTTTCATAACATGTCAATCAATTCTAAACTAAAAGAAGATGATTAAAAATAAACTTGAAATTTTTTAAGGGAAGATTCTTGAAAATAATGTTTTAAAAATCCATTCATGTCGTATAAGTTAAAAGAAACATTCTTCTCGTACTTTTGTCGGAAAGTCAAAAAGTACCTCGTACGAAAAAAGACAAAAGATTCCTTTCATATATTTTTCTAAAATCTCACCAAAGGTTAAAATTGGATTTAAAAAATTTTAGGTGGATGGAAATAATATTATATATTGAAGAAACATGGATGTGGATGATAAAATACACCCCATTAAATACCAAAGTATAAGCAATCTCGGATAAAAATGAGATTGTGATATTTTCCTTACCTTACGTCCGTTTTGCTTCGTAAGTGTCCGAACCTCCTGTATAATGATTTAAATAATGTTATTGACTTATTCCAGAATCATACTTATTTTTATGATGTCATATATGGTCATTTTCTTAGCTTCTTAGTAGTAATATTTCATTGCTACTTATTATTCGGGTGTTTATAACTTTTTGTTCTTATGCGTGTTTTGTCGAATAAATACTTATTCTTATATTTAGGTTATAGATAACTCATTTCTAGAATGGTATTAGTGTAATATATATCATATTCATTCATTCAATTCATTTATATAATCATTATGAAATGAAGATCATGTAGAACGAGTCACATCACATCGTGGAGACGGTATTCCGTACGTACGCACGAGTGATGATATCGTTCCTATGATCGTGGAATTGTATTGGAGTGTATGTATACTATTTCAGAATCAGTATAACTTTATAATAGTCATATATAGTAATTATTTACACCATTATACCCATCAAAGTAAGGCGGTGGTGGAAAATAGATTACACCACAGTGTGGAGACGGTATTCCGTACGTACGCACGCGCGGTGATTTCTTTTTCCGTAGGATGGATAGATGGTGAAATAGGGTTGTTTAATAATTATAATGACATATAAGTATATGAGTGATACTGATGTTATTACTTCATAATGAAACAACTAATGAATAAGAAGTGGAAGAAGAAATAAAGATGAAAGAATCGGTAACGGACATTACCTCTTCTTTGAAGTGCTTCTTTGAGTCCTTCTTTTAGGGAACTAAAATTGGTCTTTGAAGAAGACCAGGGCCTCTAGGATGTCTCTAGGGAAGTGGAGAAGAGGAATTGGCAGGGGTTGACCGAGCTTTAAGGCTCAAAGTGGTGTGAGGAAGAGGGGGAGGAGGTGCCCTTTTATAAGGGAGGAGAGGGGCACCTTTGGGAAAACTAAAAATATTATTTTATTATAAAGTCACGTTCGGTTTTAAATAGCTCGAAATTGATATATTTCGAAGCTAAGGTGGGGATGGGTCTAAATCCTCTCATAAAATAGAATTTAGACAAGTTTAGGTTCCTATTTTAACCTTATCATTTAGATTTAACATTATGTTAAATAAGTTTACTTTTACCGTGTCTTCTTGTGTTCTTATACTATAAGGTTAATAAACATACTATAAGCAGCCAAACGAACCCGAAGTTGTTTATTATTAATATATATAACCTTATCTAAGTCATTTGGCCGAACCTTATATTTTTAAGAATAAAATAACAATTACTAATATAATATTTGTTTTAAAAACTATTTTACGTCAATTTTGACACTATTTAGTAATTGATTTTTGTGAAGATCATAATAGAATTATTAGTTCGAACCAAGTTAATTAAATCAATAATAACATGTCATATTAACCTAGAATATTAGTTTAATTCATAAAAAGTCTCAAATTACATTTATTCTGGTGTTTGTAACAATTAATTATGTCAATATTTCATTAATAATATAATTACTGCATCATCTTTGTGTCATAAATAAATTAAACTATTTAATGTCTAAAAATTACAAATAAAATAACATTATGTAGGAAATCGTTTTATATTTCTTATGAATATTTATAGTCAAATTTATCTTATGTATACCCCATATTAAAAATTATTTATTTATTAAACTTTGATTTTAATTATTTTAACCATTCTTTAAATAAATTAATAATAAATGTCCTAATCTAATCCAAGTGGGCCTAAATGGTCATATTTTATTCCTAAGTTTGTTTTTGGTCGAATTACACTTATCCAATAGAATTAGGACATGTGTTAGGGTAATAATAGTACCATCTTTACCCTTAATTACCCTATTTACTTTTAACCGTGGTAAAAAAAAGTAAAAAGTTACTATTCACCAAAAATTATTTTCATCTCATTGAACCACATTTTAGTCCTTGATATTAACCATGTCTCTCGGATTTTTGAAATTCCACTCACAGAAGTGGTAAAATTATGTTTTATGAAAAAATCAGTTTTTTAACTACCACTTAGTGGTTTCACTATTCATCAAAATTGATAGTTTTTAGAAAAATACCAAAATTTAACCCTAGGCTAATTTCGATATTCCGAATCCAAAAATGAAGTCCATTTTGAAAAATAAAATTTATAAAATTTCAAAAAGTGGTTATTACTATTCATTACGGCTAGTTGTAATAATATTTTAATAGCATATCGTTGTTTAGTGAAGCTCGGTATTGCATACGACGCAAGCTATCGAGGAAGGTCGTGATTTCGTGTAAAGCAAGCCAAGCAAGTGTTGTGTAGAAAAATATTCCTTTGATGATTTATATAACATAAAAGTCTCGGGTGTTACATGAATAAAACATTTTTATGGGTTTTGTCCCATACTCATATTATCCTAGAAATAAATCTCTTTGTTTATATTTTAATTTAAATTTAAATTTATGTTAATATCATATATTTGGTATTTCAAAAGGTGCCTATTCCATCTCTTATAAAAGGGAACATGTCCTTCTCTTTTAACCACACATCTAAAACCCTTTTTCTTGGATAACCCCAACCAATTTCCTCTCACAGCTTCCCTAGATTCGTCCAAGGAATACCTTCTGTGGAAATCAAAATGAGATACTCAGAAAAGAGGTAATTGTTTTTTCACATCGTCCAAAATTATTTCATTCTTCTATTTCCTATTCTTATCTTATTTACATACTAACGTAATACTTAATGTATCTTCTAAAAGATTATACATTTTTATAATTATTTGAAAACCTTATACGTCCTTTTATCCATCTTACGATTGACAATATCACCATACGTGCGTACGTACGACTTACCGTCTATACATCGTGGTGTAATTTTTTATTAAACAATAATTTATTTGGATGGGTATAATGATTAATATAATGGATCTAAATAATGAATATAACATGACAATTAATATATATAATTAATCTACAAGTGAATTTTATACCATTTAACCATTTGTGAATGATATTGTCGCTCGTGCATATGTACGACCTACAATCTCCATGATGTTATGTGATTCACTATACATGATCTTCATTAAACATTGTTTATATACATGAATGGAATGAATAAATATGATTTATATTATACTAATATAATTATTTAAATTATATTACTATAACCTAAAAATTTGAACATAAACTTATCTGAATAAACATGCATAAGAACATAAAGCTGTTAATATCCGAATAACGAGAGACAATGAAATGTTATTAACAGATGGATGACAATATAATAAATTATGATTATGAATCTGGAATAAGTAAATAACATTATTTAAATCATTATAAAGGATGTATGGATAAATATGAAATATATCAGACATAATGTATGTTATAATTTAACAATCTCAATTTTATCCGAGATTTGTTTATAAGTATTTACTGGGGTTATATTCACCATCTAATTGAGTGTTTTAGAAAAATGTTTTCATAAAATTTTTACTATACATTTATGTACATTTAAATTCATTTTAACCATTTTTTACTTTAACTAAATGGTTTGGAAGTAATCATTCTTTCGTTTACCACATGAAGAACTTTTTGACTTTTCTAATAAAAGTATGAGGATAATTTTTCTAACTTATTTGGAATGGACAGATTTTTATGCCATATTTCAATGAATCATCCTCTGCATGATTTCCAGTTTATTTTCAACTAAATTTTTTTCATTTAACATTTCACGTTATTTTGATAAAAGAAAACTTTTTTGAATAAGAAAGGATAATTTCATTAAGAATTAATTTCAAGTATTTTATCAAATTTATTTTCAATCTATGGTGAAATAGGGTTGAGTTTCTAGCCCTATAATTAATTTGATTTTATTTTTTTATGATGGAATTATTTTTATGAAATCCAATTATTTTTTATGGATTATGATAGAATTATTTTTAATAAATCCATTATTTGTTCATGGGGTTATGTTGTGATGAATGGTTTATGTTTTTGTGGAACATATTAGAATGAATTCATTATGAGATCTTGGGGAACTATATCTCCATACAATGCATTTATAAAATATTTATATATTATTAGAAATACATGAGTCAAATGGGAAGTAAATTTGGTCCAATAATACTGTGCTAGAACGATAAGTAAATCAGATTCAGTAATGGACATTGTCCACTATGGTGGTCTTCGCAATGAGCCTTGAATATATGAAATGATTTTCTATGCTTATTTGTATGACAAAAAACATCATCTCCTAGGTTTTGGATTATGTCCATACATTATTATGAATTTTTATCCCATTACATGATATCATGGTCTTTCATATGCCTGATAAGATTTCCAAATGTTATGTTCATATGTTGTATGATTATGATATGATTGATGTTTCCCTTGTTTACCCTTATTGAGCATCTAAGATAACCCATTCATAAGTGTATTTTCCACATGTCATGAATAAAGGTATTAAGAAAGATATGTCAAAAAAGTGTCTAGTTATGAAGAAATAATATGGAGATAATGTAAATGTTTTATGACATAGTTTTTTATTTTTCATAGTTTCTAAACACACTATAACTATACAGACCTTTCATATCTTTATTATATAGCATAATGATTATACATAACTTTTGGAGTAATTTCAATATATATAAATTATGGGTCGTGATACCACCTTAAATAAAATAAATCGTAAACATGAGCTTTAGGATAAAGCATGGAGGTTATTAAGACATGAATATTAAGGAAATAAACCTCATGAGCTAGGAATTAATAATTTAAGAATAATACATTGAATTTGTTTCATGGATATAAGAGTATAGAATAATATGCCAAGGATATCTACCAAGACCTTTATAACATGTTATGATTTCAATATGGACCATATACTAACTGTGGGATTTGGCTAACAACCTGTGTTGCCACCTACTTTAAGGCATGGACTTCAACCCATGTACCTTCTTGTTTTTGAGATAGGGCTTCAACCTGTGTACCATATTTCATTTATGCATGGGAAACAACCCATGTAAATTCTTTTATATGGGATTCCGATACAACCCATTGTACATTCTTGTTTTCTGTCTTGGGATACATCCCATGTACCTTCTTGTATTCTGCCTTGGAAAACAAACCATGTACCTTCTATTTTTCAATCTTTGTTCAAAAACCATGTCCATTATTATTTTTTGTCTTGTCCTACAACCCGTGTACCTTCTTGTTTTCATAATTGGGCTAAAAACCCTGTACCCTTTGATCTCATATACACTATATGATTACCCAATGCATTTGATATAGGTATAAGTCCCACCCATCTCAAAATAAAACCATTCATAAATGGTCCAGAAGATAATAAAACAGTAATCTTGTTAGGATCCATATAAAGAGATAAATATTATTAACATAAAATCATAACCTTTGAAATGAAATGAGTATCATTGAAATTTCATAACCTCATAACTTATAAAAATAGATATGTTTTATAATCACCTCATGAAAGCGTAACTCCTAAAAATAAGTGGGTTTCAATAGCAATAAAATTTTTAAACAGGGCTCTTTCAAATATAAAAACTTTTGAAAACTATTTTATTTGAAAACATATGAATTAAATTTGGAAACCATTTTGAAAACTATTTCCTTGAAAATATTTTTTAAAAAAATTATTCAAAATTACATTTTTAAACATTTAAATAAAGCTTAAAAATACTGATGGTGGAGAGCTTCCTACATGTCATACGTAGTAAAAAAAGAACATTCATTTTGTAGGGAAACAGTGATAGGAAATTTCCTCATTCGGAAAGAGAAAAGAGGATTTCTTTAAATTTTTTTAATAAAAAAAATGTTAAAAATCTCCTTTAATTATCATAGAATATTAGTACAATATTCTTGTATTTCCTTTTTAGGAGACATGGATTTTTATGAACAGAAATTTCTGACATAAGATTGGGTAACATCCAGATTTATTTAAAAACACTTTATTTACTACCTTATGTACCAAATAATAGAAAAATGGAACCAATACATAAATAAATCATAAATATCATGAGTATAATAAATGTCGTCAATGTGTTCTTATGATATTTTCTACAACATTTCATCAAAGAAGAATAATTGTTAACACTCACAAAAAAGTGGTTAGATTGTTTCAACAAACACTTACATTTTGGTTACATGGGTTCATAGTATTCTTCTAAGAAAATGAATTTATATGAAGAATAAAATAACTTTAAAATAAGTATAATAATTTTATAAAAATTAATTTGGAATCACATACACCTCATTAAATATCTTAGGTGAATATCAAAGCATGTGTCTCAAGGAAGGCTTTTTTAGACAAAACTACTTTACCAATTAGGTACCTTTTAGAAGCATTAACCCCATGAAATAAGGATCATATAATTTTTATGAAAACACAAATAAATTTAAGTATAATAAAAATATCATTCATACTAGGTAATTATAAATTCCACTCAACATGAATTGGTGGTCAATAAACCATTTATCTAACCGGAATAAAAAGTGAGATGAGATCCCCTTTCTTTATGTCTTCACTCTAATAATTCTCATAAAAACATCCTATATAATAAATATTAGTTTATTATAAAACATTTATAGAATAATATTAATATATACAAAAAAATATAACGTTTTATTATGATCTTATATTACCTAATTTTCAGCAATCCTATGTTATTGTTTCAATTTGGGTAATATTCATTTTATTCTCCGCATGCGTCTTAACAGGTTATATCATTTATCATTATAATTATATCTGAATTTAAATAATGTAAAACAAGATATATGTATCATTTATAAATAGTATATTTTTATTATAATAATCTATAGAATATATATATATATATGAAATATAATACACAGTTCATGAATAATGTAAGTTAAATGTATTCGTGAATACTATTTCAGTTTTTATTGTCGTATTGAAAGAAAAAAAGAAAATTAAACACAAGTGTATATGTATATAAAATAAATTAGTTATAGTTATAATTTTATAAATATAATTAAATTTTAATAATTCCATCTTTACTAAATTCTATTTATTGTTTGAATGAATCACATCTCTTTGAGGGGCGGTTGTACACACTTCCCCAACCGAGATTATCGTATTAACAATAAATGAAAAGTAAAAAAGGTATGTCTTGTAAAAAGGAATATTTATGACTAAAGACATAATTAATATTATATATAACATATATAAACACAGTTTCTATCATAATGACCACTATGATAGGTGGTAATGGTAAAATGAACAATCATTGTTTCCTGAGGTAGTAGTTCACCATACAGAGAAACAGTATGAATGTTTCCACATAAAAGGAGTTGTGAGTAATTGTATGTATAAAAAATAAAATAAAAACATAATAACACCTTTTAGACATATATTTTTTGTAAAATCATGAAAAATAGTGGTTGGGTGGAATACAAAAAGAAAATAAAGGACTTAAGATAGGATTTTACTTGTAAATCAGGTAACTCCTTTTGGTTTATACCAAAAGTCTAAAATTGGTTTCCTTATTCCTAAGGGAAGAATTTTTGGAGGAAGGGATTAATTCAAGAATGTTTATTGGGTGGGTCTAGGACAGGCTTAAGAGGGTTGAGAGGTGTGAGTAATGGGTAGAGGTGGTCCTTTTAGAGGGAAGGAAAAAGACTCAGTTGGAATTTTTAGAAAATTGTTAGGAGTACACATATTTGTACATAAAAAATTTCGTACGAAAAAAATAAAATAAAGAATTTATTTTTTTATGGATGAAATATACATAGCCAATGGGTTTTGGAAAATATGATATATCATTTGGTCCTTAAGATTAAAATTTAGTCTGCAATTAAGCTTAATTTTTCCTTTATTGATGGGATTAATTTTAATCATTTTAACTTCTCATTTTGGTAAAAAAACGAACTTGGAATTATTAGAATAAAAATAGTACACTGAATAAAAATTTCTATTATTATTTTTCTCGATATTCAAATCACATAAGAAGAAAAATTATTATTAATTCTAATCCCGCAGATAGGACGAAATAATGGATTTTTAATGTTGAAAAATGTTCAAATGTTTGTTATGAATTTATATTAAATTTCAAAGTGAAAATGATTATAATTAGTTAAATTGTATTATTTGAGATAATATTAATAAATTTTTACCTTAACAAATTTATAATAATATTTAACATTAATAAATAACTAAACAAAAATGATATTTTTAACTAAAAATCATTTTTTCACTATTCATCAATAAAAGATCATTCTTAGAAAAATTCCAAAAATTAACCCATGGATACTTTTTATGCTATGAATTCAAAAATTATTATCATTTTTCAAATTAAATTTCCAAATTTTTATAAATTTAGTTTTTTTATTAATTGGGTTCATTCGACAAAATTTTATTTTTAAACATAAAAAGGACATTGACAAAAATTACATATTTCATTTTTAATATTTTTTATTTCTATAAATAACTTATAAAAATATTATAATATTATTTTTTAATATTCCTATAAATAAATTTAATGTATAGTTTATATTTTAATTATCTAAAATGATATAATAAAATAATTCACCATAGAAATTTGTCATTCCGTGTATAGTTTTCCAAGTCATTGTTTCCTGTTACAGATGCCATATCAATATTTCATGTAGCACAATCCAAGTCGGTGTTGCATGTATCCTATGATTAACTTGATGTTTTATATAATTACATACAACCATAGTTCTTTATTAAAATGTAATCTATTTTTAGTTTTTCATGAAATGTAAAATGCTGAAAAAGATAAATTAATTTGAAAAAAATAATTATCAAAATCTCAGGGTGTTAAAAATTTATATATGAAGGATTAATTATATATATATATGTGAATCTTATTTTCAAAATTTAGTTAATATCATTATTAACATCCGTTTCAATTTTTAAAAGATATCTATAATAATATTTTATTTATTGTATTTATAGTATATTTTATCCCGGAAAAGCTCGATCATACGTGTAACAAAAGCATTCGACGGGACTCAGTGTTGTGTATAATTCAAGTAGAAAATACATATTAATGTACTAGAATATAATATAATTGTGGTTTATATTTCAATATTGAGTATCTTTTGTGTATAAGGCAGGATAAAAGTATTTATTTTTTATAAAAATATCAATATTCAAAGTTGTGTGAAATGAAAAATATCTACAATAATAAATTTATTTAAAAAACAAATTTCAAAAATAATAAAAAATGTTATATATATATATAGTGTATATATCTCTTCCTTTCGAAACTACCTAAATCCTTTTCTAATTTTATTGTGGTTCATTACATTATCAATAAAAATCGGAAAAACTACTTACTATAATTCACCAAGTTGTCATAGACAAGAGGTGTAAAAAACCACCAATACCTATATTGAATATGAAATGAATTAATAGTGAAAATGGGCCCATTGATTATTCTAATTCTAAATCTCCCATGTTTCATTCATTTATATAAAATAGTCAAAGAAATAAAAGGGAATTAAATGTAGTAGATTTTCTAGGTGATAAACTAGGCCATTTGAGGGGGAAATACACCAAGAAGAAATGTGAGTATAAAGGTGATTTCATATTAATGTTCAATAATTCTATATATACATATTAGTTATTAGATAAAGATTTTGGTGATCAAATATAAATAAAAAATGATTAAATAATTATATTCTGAGGGATTTATATTTGATAGGTTGATATTCAAGTAGTAAATAGAGCATAAATTAATAGTCTAGATATAAGATACTACACTCCTCAGTTTACAACATGAATGCTTCTGGTTTTAATGAAAGATTATTTTTTAAAAATATTTCTAAGAATAACATCTTTGTTTACTTCCTTTTTGTGGATGTATTTGTATTTAAATTTGTTAACAGTGAATTATTATTTTTAATTGACTTATTTTATGGTATGGAACATATAAATAATAGTCATTACATATTGAATTAATAAAACCAACTGTTTGAAATAATTAATTAATCATGTTCTCCTAGCTCATATAAACCAAGCTATGGAATCACCATCTTGGACACATAAATGACAATCTTCTAAAAATTCTCAATTATTATGTATATTTAGAAAATTTAAAACTAATCCATTTGAAAAAAATCATTTTTTTTAAATTATAAATTGATAAACCACCTATTAGTGGATCACGTCAAAGTTACATTGAGATTATTCATTTAGTATACAATTCTGTGTGTTGGAATTTTCTTGTAGAATCTGGATATATATATACATACTTCATAATATTTATTGATGACTTGAGTATTTTTGTTTATGTCTACATGATGAGGTATAAGTCTGAGTGTTTTATGAAATTAAAATACATCAAGAATGGAGTAGAAAATCCTATTTATAATAAGATAAAGAAGCTTTGATCTGATGAATGTGTTGAATATATTATACAATAGTTTATTAATATATGATGGTAGGGTAAGATAAATTTTTAACACAAAACACCTTTTATAAAATAGTGGAATGATGACAGTGAAAGTAGAAACCTTACCTTTCTAGAAATGTTATGGAAAATGATGAGTAATATAGATCATCCGTTAATATTTTTAGGGATATGAATTAAAAATAGTGGTATACACACAACACAGAGTAACAAATAATGTTGAAAATATTATTCTATTTATTCATATAGTAGCAAGTGACCCATTTATTTACAAATATGTCTGTAGGGAAATGCTACATTTATTAATAAAACCATTGGGAATAAACCATCACCCGGATTTGTGTAGTATACATTTATTAAATATCTAAAAGAACACAAGGGATATTGTATTATAACCCATAATGTAAGAAATTGTATTTTTTATAAATAGCCATATTTTATGAGAGGGGGTTCATCCTCAAGATGAATAGTAGGATAATTATTGAATTCAAATATATTTATGGTCAAGATACATAAGAGTTGGTACATGAAAAGTTTCCACAAGTCACAATGGAAGAAGTGATTCTGAAAATGAAAAAACTACATTGTTTCCCTATAGTGGTATGAGAATGAGAAAGATACATATTTTCAAAAAAGAGATGATGAAAAATCATTATTTATTAAAAAGAGTGAATCTATATCCTAAAAATTGGATGTATATAGCTAAAAATTGGCAATATAGAAAGAATACATGGGTTCTTTATATCAAAACGAATTTGGTATTTCAGTTGATTTTCTAATTGATGTAATTCATGTTGGGTGTAATTGTGTATTAAATAGAAAAATGGATATGGAAGGTAAAGTAAATTTCTATATGTCATAGATATTGGATAATGGGTTTGAAAATTATTAAGGAATTCACTATAAACATAATTTTCTCCCATTTTCATGTTTAAATCCATTTGAATTATAATTTATATACAAGCATTCCATGTCTATGATATTTTTAAGATGGATGTGAAAGTACCCTTCTTTTTTGGGATCCTTGTATAATATTTTTATATGATACAACCAATAGTTTTTGTGAGTATATGTAGTTTTGAAAAGGTATGATAGTTATAGTGATCCATTTGTGGATTAATGTAACCATCTGGGTTATAGATCATTCAATTTGATCAATCTATAAAATAATTTAGTTTCATTAAGAACCAAAGTGAGACATTTCATTATAAGAAGTCGAGTAAGTGTGTAATCATTATCATTTTATTATGTGTTGATGAAATGATACTTATTGGAAAGGAAATACTAGACTTATTGACTATTAATAATTTGTTAAAAAAGTGATTCTCATTAATGGATGTCAGTCAAACAACATGTATTATTGTGGTCTTTATCATTCATGATAAATCAAAGAGGTTGTTTAGCCCATTTCAATGTATATACATTGGCTAGTTATATGAAATATTATTTATGGAATAATATGAATAGGATTATTTCTACCATCACATGGTATTAAACATTATATGATATGATCAATCATGTATTCCATGTTTTGTACTAGGATTAATGTTTATAATTCTTTTAGGGATGTAGATATATATGAATGTGATGCAGGTGAACAACATCTGTATACGATATGGAAAATTCCTAATTATATGTTAATACCTAAGGATGTGTTTTCATTGTATAGAATAGATGAGGAGATAATCATCGTGGGTTATACTAATGCTGAAAAGACCCAAACCCAAGTATCCTATGACCGATTCCTTTATTTATTACATTTGCGTAGATACAAGATTCAAATTCCAAATGACCTGTTAGTTTAGCAGTTTTGAAGAACTAGATAAATAAATGGTACAATTATTACATTAATAATGAAATATAAAACCTAAAAAATGAATGTAATTATATCTTTGAACTTATTAAATAATTATAAGTTTATTAACTAGGGAAAAGATAATAAATAAAAGGGTTATATCATATGCTCAGTAATGTAAAAATACATTTTAACCTTTCATGAATTTATAATAAATGACTCAGAATAAATAGGTTAAAGTATATATAAATGAAATACATTCCATTTAATTAAAAACATTTCAATCATGAGAGGATAATACATAATCAATATGGAAACGTAAATGATTGAAAAAAATAGAATTTATTCAATAACTTGAACACAATCTAAATCCCCAGATAATATCATAGTGAAAATATCATGTTTAATAATGAATAATATTATAATAGATTCAATGATTAATAATTTTAATGGCATGATACTAGGATTCATGGTGCCTCTATGGTCAAGACGTTTCACAAGATGTTTTAATCATTATGGGTGAGAATCCATTTACTTTGGAAAACATTGTCATCTTATGAGACTATTGATTCATCGATGGAATATCTAGAACCCATCCCCACACATGTATTCATGTAAAAATAATTCCTCAAATATTTAAATAATGAATTTAATTAATGAATCAATATTACTTATCATTAAATGTCCATATTGAGTAAAAGCAACAAATTTAGAATTAATTTCACAATTAAACAAATAACATAAAAAGTAAGCACCATATGAAATATTTATATAAGACATAGGAAATAATCATATTCATGATACAATACATATTCATATTTAATGAAATATTCAATTAATAATGATTAAAAATGGGATTTATATAAACTATTGGAAATAAAATAGGTGCATAACATCAAAATATGCCTCAGTAAATGCAAATTAGGATGGTGTCCCTTATAAGGATCATATTAGTAATCAAACAAATAGATTATGTGTATTCACAAAAATTACACATTAAATTTTTATATACAATATAAAATAATCAAAATTAATTTTATACATAACCTTATCAATACATAATCAATTCACTATAAGTCTAACCCATTATATTAAAAATTCTGTTCAGAAATCTCTTACCACTTTGTAATCAGTCAAATTGAATGCCCCATAAAACTAATATTTTTAAATGATAAATTTGATAGAATGAATAAAATTATATCCATCATACAATATATCAAATGGTATTATATAAACAACAAAAATTAAATTATTTTTGAATATGGTGTATATCTCATAGAAGTAAAAACAAGACAATGAACACTTTCCTTATGTCTGAAAGAATTGTACACTTGAACATAATGTCCTAGATAATAAAAGTAGATTCATTAATTACAGAATTCATCACCACTTAAACAAATATTTGATTTATTATAATTTTATAAAGTTCGTTTATTTATATTATATTGAGTTATAATGTTTAATTTCGTTGGTCTGAGAGTGTTTGTTTTATGTTTTTATGGCTGGTTACCATATGTATAATTTTGGGAGTTCCTAGAAAATTGAAGAAATAATATAGAAGGGGAATAAAATTGTATGAAAATATTTCCAAGAATTTAAATGGTCTCGTATATAAATTTTTATTCAGGTATGAATATAACTCATTTGATAAAATATTATTGAAAAATGTATGGTTTATTTTAGTTGTTTTTTCAGCCATCACAACCCTATTTCAATTTATTTAATAATATGTATATAAATAAGTTACATAACATTAAAAATGATTTAATATAACTCTCAAAATATGGTTTAACCATAATAACAAAATTATGAACCTCCGTGATGTCAAAAATGGAAAATGAAAACACACAGTCCATGAAGGCTATGAATCGACACATCACGAAAGAGGTTTTCATTTTTTTAATAGAAGGATAATTGAATAGATTTGATGATAGATATGACATTAACATAATAAAATTAATGTTTATTTACGATATTAGAGTTATCATTTAACTTTCGATGGGGTAGGCTAGGATAAGGTAGAAGAAATAAATATTATAAAATAAAAAGATGACGATTTAACATCTTAAATATCTTCTCCTTGGGATCTTCCTTAAAGAAATGGATTTGGACATTTGGAATGAATTTTTTTTGGATGTGTAGAGGAGGATTGGGAATATAATTGGTCATAATTTATACATGATACAATGATATGGAGGTGTGAGGAGAAGGGGTGGTATTTATAGGGGGAGAGTGGTGTTTTTGATTGTTTTATTCATTTTTTGGTTATTTCGGGTGAAGAATATCAATCATTTTTTCCCAAGAAATAATATAGTAAGTAGATAATCAGAGTAATATATAATGGGAAATTACATCATCAATTCCTCAACAATGATTCCAAAATTCATTTATATACTTATAATGTTAAATACAATAAATTATTGTTTTTTATTATCCACCAAAAAGATCATCTATTTTTTAAAAATACCAAATATTCACTCTAACCATTATTAGAAGTGTAGATTTAAAAAATGGACTCCATTTTATGAAAATAAATTTCTATATATGATATATTTAATTTTTAATTAAATTAATCATTTATTCCAAAAATACCAATATTAATATTATAATAGATTTTATGACACATCGAAAAATGAATTAATGTCTCATAAAGTTGTCTTATAATTAAAATAAAAAAATATTAATTTATAAATTTATTTTATGAAAGAAAATATTCATTTATATCATTATATTAATTATAAAAATGAAAAAATGTATTTATATTTCACAAATATACCAACACATAATTTATCATTTTAATATATTTATTTCCTTATTCCATGATATAATGATATCATATTTTCATATTTGAGATATATAAATTTTATTTATAAATCAATAGGTTATGTTATTATTTTAATTTCTAGATTACTATTCATAATAGACACCACACTCTTCCTACGGTCGGGCTAAAATAATAATATTTAACAGTATATCATTGTTTGTTTCGGCCCAATGTTTCATTAAACAGATGATATTGAATAAATTGAATTTCTTTAGGAAGATAGATTCCAAAAAGTACTATGTTTTTATGTTCTTTTCTCTAAAATATTCATCCTTGAATTGTTTCTTGAATATAACTTTCTAAACAACATAGGGTAGTTCTTCTTCATTACATCCTTAGGTCCACACAATGCTTCATGTATTTTAAGGATTATTTAAGGAACCATGACTAATCAGGTTATCTAATTTCTTAATACACTTCCTCTAGTGTCAATAATCTCAATAAGCTGTTCATAGTAAGACGAATCAGGTTCGAGTTCTATTTCTTCATAGTAAAGTAAATTCTTTGGGACATGCATGTACTTCCTTAAAAATGATATGTGGAACACATCATGAACATTTAAGATACATGGGGTAATTCCTAATAAATAATCTAAAAATACAATTCATTATATTATTTTTAATGGTCATATATACTTAGGGATTAGTTTCCCATTCTTACCTAACTTTTCAACACCCATCTATAGAGAAACATTCAGAAAGGAATGATCTCCCACTTGAAATTCTAAATCCTTTCTCTGGTTGTCAACAAAAATATTTTTCCTACTCTGTGAACCATTAATAAAAGCATAAGTGTTATATTGTTTTTTCTATTTCATTAATAAATTGTTGTCTGATATGTTTCCATTCACAAAAATTCTCACATCAATTTAAAGTGTGACATCCGTTTGTATATAATGATTCATGTCACTAAATTTTAATACTTGAATGTAAATAATTATTGTTGAAAACAAAAATAACAACGGTAATCACTAAGGTCATAAACCTTGAATTTCTTGTAATAATGATCTCAACATGAATTAAAATGATTGAATATACATTTCAGACTTTCCATTGGTTTGAGGATGGTAGGAAATGATCAAATGAAGTTATGTATCTAGATCCTTCTGAAGAAACTTAAAAAAATTGATGTAAAAATAGGATCTCAATTAAACCCAATTGATATAGGTGCACCATAAAGTATTACGTCCTCATAAATATAGAGTCTTTCAAGGTTCTTATGATTTAAATATTATCTTATAGAAAGAAAATGATCTGATTATTTAAGGTGATAAAAAATAAACCATATCATATTATTATTTCTATAATAATATGGTAATCAAATGAATATTTTCATAGTAATGTCATCCCACTTCCACATCAGAAAAGGTAGTGGTTTCCTGAATCCTCTAGGATTATGTATCTTATCCTTTACTTGTTGAAAAATCAGTCATCCAATCATATAGTCAGTAAAATCTCAATTCAAATTATTGCACAAAAAAAGTTCCTTTAGATTTATATACATGTTTTTACTACCATGGTGTACGTAGAAATTTTAGTTGTGATCATTATCTGATAGTTCCCTTTTTATATTTATTATTGATAGAACACATACCCTCATCCAAAAATTCAGTGCACCATGTTAAAAAAATGATTCTTCTGATTTTCTATCATTCATATTTTTAATTTTAGTACAACAATCCTCATAATGAGATTGATAAGTTTTTATATTTTCCATGAATTATTGATTAAAATTATTTGAAATACAAGTAGATTACCCCCTTTCTTTATAATTTCCATATCCTTTATTACTAAATCCATGAACATATGATCTCTCTCAACCCTTATTTGGTTCCTTACATTATGATCATTCATACATAATGAATCTTCTACATTATTTTTCTCTTTATGGTGGTAGTGTATTGCGAAATAATAATCTTTGAGTAACTCAAGCCATTGTGTTTGCCTTATGTTTCATTCAACCTATGTGAATATGTATTTTAAACTCCTATTATCCATATATATCTCACATATTTCACTATATTGATAATATATTTATATAAAATAGTATGGATGCTAACTCAATATCATGATTTGTATATCTTTTTTCAGAACTCATCAACTAGCTTGATGCATATGCAATAATAATAATATTTTTCATAAGGAAGCAACTCATTATTTTCTTTGATGCATCACTGTATGACAGAAACCCCTTATTTAGTGATGGTAAGTATATATTAGAGATTTTTCCAATATTATCTAAATTTATTTAAAAACATCTACTCATTACTTTACCTCAACAAACACAAACCATTTATATGGGAGGTTGGTTAACAGGTTATCCAATCAAGAATAATTCAACACAAAACATTGATAATAATTTAATAAACCTATGAAACTATGTACCACAATTATTTTCATTCGTCTAGGACATTCTTGGAGTGTCTTTACCTTCAAATAATAAAATGAGATTCAATATTTAGAGATAATATTGCCATGAAAGAAATTTACTAAAGATATAATTCACACTTTCTGAATATAAAATATAACTCTTTCTTTTTGAGAGTCTCAATTGTCATCTGAAATTGATTCCCATAGTATTTATTCTCTTTAGAATATACCAAAATTTCATAAATTAATACCCCGAAAAAATCATCAAAATATTATTGGAATAATATGTTCATTAGTTTAATAAAAACCAGTTGTGCATTAGTCAATCAAAATTAATTTTTTTTAAAAATCATAATGTTAATATATCATACTAATTTTTTCCTTTATAATGTATTAGTTATATAAATATAATTTATAATATATATAATGAAATTAAATCTTCCAAAAATAATCATATCTATGAATATGATCAAATAAATCGTGAATGTGAGGAAGAGGATACATGTTCTTCATACTAATTGAATTGATTAATCTATAATCAATGAACAACCTCATAGATCCCCCTTTCTTCTTAATAAATATAACATGGCTCCCCTTGAAGAAAAAATAGGGAGAATAAATCCATTATTACTCAACTCCTATAGTTGTTTATTTACCTCCACTAACTCCACACTCGCCATTCTATAGGGATTATTTGTTTTTGGAATTTTATAAAGGATTAAATCATTGGAAAACTAAACTTCACAATTAGGAGGGTGTCCTATAAATTATTAAGGAAATACAAAAATGTATTCTTTTATAATAGGTACATCCTAAATTTTAATATTACATTTCTCATCCCTAGATGTTGTTTTCTCATCCACTCTAAAAATTTCATAGATTATAGATACTAGGGGTGGATATAGATAATAATCATATGATGATGATATTTATTCTATATTGATATGGAATTTTAAAACATCATCAAAAAGTTAAATTCCTTCTTCTTAAAAGTAATTTTCACATCATATTTAGAAATAAAGTCTAAATACAAGATTATAAAAAAATAAACCATAAAAATGATCATAAGGGTAGAAAATAAATAATGTTTATATTTCATAATGTGAACGCACGAACACATCTTTGTTTCAATGATACTTCTATAAGGAGTTATGACTGAAGAATCAATTATTAAATAAAAAGGGAATTATCTAATTTTCTTAGTAAACTAGGTAGATATCAAAATAGTGTGTGGATCGAAAACTTAAATAAATCATTGGATAAATTTGAATACAAGATAAATGTACCTACCATAATATCATTAGTCACTTCTACCTTATTTATATTGATCATATAGGCTTGTCCATTTACCATTCATGTTATTTGTGGTATATTCTATTTATGAATCAAAATTGGTTTGAATAATTCCCAAATTACATGAATTTAAACACTAGAAATCATTAGTTTGATTCCCATTTTACGCACAAGATACACAACCATTGTCTCTACACTTGAAACATGCTCTTGTGCCCTTCAAAAAAATTCATAGATATTTATTCCCATAGTTTTTACAAGACTATTAATGATCAATTACCTTGTTATTTTTTATTTCTATATAGTTATCATGGTTCTTAATTAGACTCTTATTATCTTTATTAACTTTAAATATACAACATCTTTGAACGACATTCTCTATTTTGATGGAACATATCACTATTTCATCATATACTGAATAATATTGGGAAACTGATTACCTCAAAAATATTTGATTGATCCATTTAAATAAATGATTGATATTTTTCTCAAAATTATATGTAATCATTAGTATAAAATGTAGCCCTGAAAAATTATCCTCACACTCCAAAATTGATTAGTATCTCCCTTGAGAAAATATACTAAATGTATTACCTTTTCATTTTCATTGCATCCCAATGCTATAAATATAATTTCATGTGACTTCATCCACCACTCAACCCACTAGATTAGTATTCCCGCTAAATAATGGGTGATTTTTTTCAATAAAAGGATCATGTATATGTGTATCAGGTCTTGAAGCATCATGTTACTCCATTCGAGTAAGGTTATTCATCGTAACTAGAGTAATTTTTTTTAATATGGCCATGATCTTATCATCTCCATCAACAAATGTTTTAAATTTATTAGTTGGGTAATCCCTACATTTTATACGGGTAATGATTCCCTTCATTCCCTTAGCTTCCATCACTAAACAGTTGCACACACTGAGTTGTCCCATAATCATCTTGACAGTTGAGACACAGAATAAATATTTCTCTAATGCAAAATGTTTTTAAATATTATATAGAATTATAATAGTTCTCATTTTGTTTCTATTTATTTTAAAATATATATCTACATATATATACTAAAAATAATTTTATACCAATTATAAATACCCAGACCCCAAGATCCCAGAGTTGGTGACTTACTTTATTACATTGGATAAGATACAAGAATCAAATCCTAATGAACAAATAATTTAATTATTAGTGAATAGATTCATTAATACATGGTAACATTATTAAATTATAAGTAAAATATAAATCCTAACAGTGAATTTTAATGTCATCCTTGAACTCATTCAATAATATCATCTTCATAAACAAGGGATTGGGAAAAAAGTAAAAGGGTGTGCTCAGATGCTCAATAATGGATAAATACAACATAATCTTTCATGAATCAAGAACAAATGAAAAATAATCAATATTTAAAGGAGTATATAATGAAAATTAATTCCATTTAATCAATAAAATTTCAAACATGATAATATAATCAATAAACATTATTGTAATATAAATGATTGGAAACAAATTTCATTTGATCAATAACATGAGAAAAATCTAAATCCATGGAAAATATCATAGTAAAATTATCATGGATAATAATGTATGAGATATTAAAGAAGAAAAATATTATTAATGTGGATTACATGATCTCAATAATTATGGTATCTCTATAGTCAAGACCTTTCACAATATATCTTAATCTTTATTGGAAAAAAAATTAATTTGCCTAACTTTTTTCATCTATATAGACTACTTATGCATCAATGAGATGTATATCATCATGACCCACTCGTGTATACAAGTAAAGATTATTATAAATATATGAAAATGGTCAATTTAAATGAATAATCAGTATTCCTTATAAAAAATATTTGTATTGATTAAAATACAAACATTTTTCATTATTTCCCTAGTTAGGAAAATAATTTTACAAGAAAAAAACATATATAAAATCTGTATATGGATTAGTAAATAGTCATATCCATGATAATATAATTATATATATTTAATTAAATATTTAAATGATAATAATCATAATTAATAATGGGTAGTGTATACATCATATAAAATAAAATATGTGAATAATATAAAAAATATGCCTCAATAAAATAACTTTAAGACAAAGTCCCCTATAAGGAACATATCATTAATCAAATGAATATATTGAGGGTGTTCACTATAAATCTACATAAATAAATTGTATATAAAACCAAATATAATAAATATTCATTTTAAACACAACCAAATCATAAGGTAATCAATGAAGTTGATGTTTAATCCAATGAATGAAAATTGTGTTTAGAAATCCCTTACCACTTTATAATCAGTGAAATCGTGCGGCCCATAAACATTATATTATTCAAATTAAAAATTAAATACATATTATATCATGAAATTAATGATATCATGTATAAAATGATAGTGTATAAAAATTTAAAATGAAATTAGTGGTGAATAAATCATATATCTCAGAGAAGTAAAAGTGTCACGAGAAACTCTTACCATATGTCCAAAAGCATTATAAAAAAGTACATAATGTACTAGATAATAAAATTAGATTCATTAATTACTTAATCAAAAACCTATTCAACATATATATATTATATTATAATTTTATTAAGTTCGTTCATTGACATTATGATGAGTTATAATGTTTAATTTCATTAATCTGACAATATTCGTTTAATGGTTTTATGGGTGGTTCCCTTGTGTATAATTATGGGTTTGTTACAATGTAAGAATAAATATATGTGTTTAATGAATTGGAATTAATATTTTTCCATGATTTTAAGTATCTCTATATATTATTTTATTCTTTGTTATGATGATGATTCATTTGATAAAATATTATTTAAAAATGTTTGTATTATTTTAGCAGGTTTTCCGACCATCAAAAACTAGTTTCGTTTTAATGTATATTATATATATAAACATGTCACATAATATTATAAATATTATAATATACATATTAAAATATTTATTAACTATAATAATTGTTTTATATCCATCTTAGAAGGAGCAATGGGAAAAAACTCATTGTCCAAAAAGGTGGTTAATCAACATGTCACGGATGATGTTTTGTTTATTTGAATTGAGGGAGATGATAAGATATTTTATGACAAGTATTCAATAAACATAAAAATTTACATTTTATAAATTATTATATAGTTTTTATGTATCATTTTATTGTATAGATGAGGATAAGATAGAAGTAAAAACAAATTTAAAACGAGAAAGAAGGATGATTATTCATTTTGAATATCAACTCCTCAGGATACCCCATAAGGCACCTGGATTTTGTATTTTGGTATGTATAAAAACATGTGGACATAGAAAAGAACCACGTGAATGTAATTCATTATAATTTATAAAAAGAGGAGAAGGGGGTGAGGGGTGGTACTTATATGGGGAGGAGAAGTGTGTTTTTGATTATTTTATTCAATTGTTTATTATTTTGGATCAATACTATAAATTGTTTCGATGACCATGACCAAATAATGTTAATATAGAAGTTGAGTTAGATATAATGGGTACTTAAATAATCAATGACTCTACCATGACTAAAAATTCATTTATTTAATTATAATATTAAATATTGTAAATTATCATATCTCACAATTCAACAAAAATTTAGCTTTTTTAGAACAATACCAAAAAATCACCGTATCCATTTTTTCTATGTCTATATTTCAAAAAAGAACTCCATTTTATAAAAAATATTTTATAATTGTGATAAATTTTACTTTTAATTAAAAAAATAATATATTCGAAAAATACTAATTTTAATATTATAAGTGCTTTTACAACACATTAAAAAATTATGATCTCATAAAATTATATTATATTATAATTTTTAATAATATTATTTTAAAAATTTATTTTATGAAAAGAAATTTTATTTTCAATAATTATATTAATAATAAAATTATAAATAAATATTTAGGTTTCAAAAACTTACCAACACCTAATTTATCATTTTTAGAACATTTATTTACATAGTTCATGATATAAATTATCATATTATAATTTTGGAGATATCTATATTTTATTTACACTTTCATAGGTGTGGTTACTATTCTAGTGGCTAGATTTCTATTCCTAACGGTGATATTAAAATTTCAATGGTCATATTTAAATAATAATATATAATAGTATATCATGGATCGTTCAAGCTCGGTGTTGTATGCAACATATGAAATTGAATAAAATGATTCTAACTAACAAGATACATATGATAATATAAAAGGTTATTAAATATTATACATTTCAAATAGACCAAAATGATATAGAGTCATATTCTGGATATGTCATTAGTCTCTATTGAGGAGCTAAAAAGTCCAAGAGTTCAATGTATCTATTTGTAGCCAGTTCTATAATGGATTCCATGTATATAGAAGCTTTATAATCATTGAATTTTTTTATAGAACTATTTTCTAGAGAATGATGTGGTGAATAGTTGTAAAGACCCTATCATATTATATTGTGATAATAAAAAAATGGTAGTAGTTTCAATGGATATGAGCTCAAACAGATGAAAAAATAACAATCTCTCGATGTATCACATCTAAAGGAATTTTTATTAGAGTTGTGATATATTAGTCAGTATAGTTACAAACTGGTACTTATCTCTTCAGAATCATTAATACTATGTAAAAGATATCGTACTAAAGATTTTTTATAGTTTTCCAAAGTGGAAGATAGATTTAGATGGTGTTGGTTCCCTAGGAAAAACATCTATATAAATTATGATTACCTATATTAATTTTCATTATTTTTATAAAATTATTAGATCATCATTTTTGTTATTTTTTATGATACAGTAAATTGTAATGTCCTAATAGTAACTATCACACTGAATGGTTATAGTAGTTCACAGCTATGTTGAGAAACCATAATTTATATGAAGTATTCTTAAAATATATGTTTTATAGCTATATGGTGTCATTTGAAGGTAAAAAAGTGAAACAACATATCATGGGTGGTGACTCATAGGAATTTTTGGAAATTTCTATAGGTGTAAACCCTTATTAGTTTCTAGCTCCGAAGATTGAGTTAAATAAACCTATTAGGGGAAAATCTAAATTCATATATGAAAATATATGTTCATAAGTGAATATGTATATATTGATCCTTAGACAATAATATTTTTATTAATGGATTTTGTTTTTACTTTTATGTATTAATGTGACTCATGACTAAGATTATTAAAAACAATGTAAGATATGCAAGGTTAATTATGAGTGATATTACATTAATTAATAGTGTGAAAAATGATTTATACCATATTTTCATTAAATTAACTAGACATATTATATCCTTTAGGTTGGAATGAAACAACATAAATAAATACATGGGTATGGTTTTATAATGGTAGGTTTATTAATTGAAATTTAATGAGAGAAACAATGGCCACATGACATGATGACACCCACATTGAATCTATACAGTTAAAGAAAGAATAATAAAAATGATTATCTTACATAGTAAGAGTTTTTAGGATTTTTTATTTCATTAGGACATGAATTTCATTATATATGTATCCCTTGTCATTATTTATTTTTGATCTTTGGAATTTAGGAAGATCAACCTAATTCCTACGATAAAGATGCCTAGTGGATCACAAACTAAGTGTATCTAAAACCATAGTAAAATATTATTATTTTAAATATTGGTTAAATATTATTCTTTTATGTGGTTTAAAAATTATCCTTGTTTTCTTAATCACATATATTTAGTTACTAGTTATTTTGGGAGAATATTTTCGAGAATAATATTGAATAAATATTTATTTTTTCTTGTAAATATATTTTTTATCTAATTATTGGGGAATAATGTAGTGTTATTTTTCTACGGAATTAATCATTATTAAAGGTCCAAAAAATATTATGGAGGGATGATAGACCAAACTAAAATTATTGGGTGAAATAATTTATTAAATATAATTTGAATAAATTTTTTAAAAATTAATCAATTAATAATATTTAATTAATTCACCATTTTTCACATATGAAGAATAAAAATAATATTGTAACTATTATTTGAACATTATATTCCCTGAGATTAATATAATAGTATTGGGATATTTGAAATTATTTTATCTTTATCGTATAACAATTTAAACACAATTATATTATTTATTAGAATTAAAAGATCCTTGTATTGGTTATGCATAATAAAATCTGAAGAATTTTCTCTAACCAAAGACATATCCTCTTTAAGAAACCTAAAAATAATGGATAATAATCCTTATGCACCACCCCTCTCTGTTCTAGAGAGAATAAAGAGATTAATTTTCTAAAGTGATTCCCATGGAGATCAAAGGCGAATGATTTAATAAATACAGCCTTCCCCAATTGAAGTTGAAGATTCATATAACATTGCTCGATGATTCATGGTGTAATTGTAGATCACCACTAGAGGGAATCTTCATTTCATTCATGTTCAAAACACTAATATGATATTGAGAAGTTTATAGATTCATCTATGAAGAGAGAATTAATCATTAGGGATGTCATTAACTACATTAATTATTTATAAATCATTTCTTTCAAATATTTTGTTTTGGTTCTATGTTTTTTTTCATAAATTAATCTCTGTATTAATTCTATTATCTTGGAAATTATATGTTGTGTACATATAATAATATTCATCGAAAAAAAGAATAAGTCGAGTATGTTATTCCCTAAATCACTTCTATTTCACCTCATTTCCTTTTAATATAACATTAATGAAACATTGAAAAACTATAATTATTATATAATCATTATATACTATGTAAAATCACAAGTATATAAATTTTTTAAAAGAATATAGGTTCACAATAAAAAATATTTCTCAAAGAAAGAACATTTAAAAAAACACTTATGAGATGAATTGGTCAACGAAGTTAACAAGTGAAAGACATGTAAATACCCATAAAAAACTAAAAATACTATATAAAAAAATAGGGTTTATAACATACATAATATTTTCATAACATATTAAATAGATAAGAAATTGAATTGTATCAAGAATCCCATTTTCTGGGATTCCGACCGAGATAAATGCGTTATAACATCTTTTTTAATTTACATAGACTTGTTGACAATTTTTTCTGAAAGCACAATAATATTTTTTTAATTTATTAATAACAATTGAAGATATTTTAACACAATAATGATTTTTATACTTTTTAGTTTATATTAATTTTTTTATTATATTTTTAACCATTACTTCTTTGTTTCCAAATAGGGGTTCTAGTTTTCAATTTTAATTAAGAGTTATTTTTCTCTAGATTGGATAATGTATTGGTAATAGAAGTTACATAATAAATTATGATGTTAAATTTTCATTGTATGGAACATTAATTCATTAATGATAAAGATTAGATATAAAAATAGTTTTTTTAGTGACTTTTATCTGATAAAAGTGTTTTTATAATGTAAACATAAATCAAAATATTTAAATTAAGGAAATAAAAAAATATTTATATAATAGTATCATATATTAACATTAAATAGTTTCCCACAAACATTCATGATAAAAATTTGCATCACTATTCATGTTAGTAGTTAACCCAACCCATACAAGAACATATAACAATTAATTTGATATGTACAATTTTGGAATGATTTTATTATGTAAACATAATTATATAATTATAAAAAAATATTTAATTATTCATTTTTATACAATATATAAATTATTTTATATTATTAAAAATTCTTATATAATTATTTTAACATTGTTCTTGATTGTGGTAAAACTGATCCAAGCAAACGTGTGTTATAATGAGTAAATGAATAATTGTATGTTATTAATTGTTTACAATATTAATATTATATAATATTGAAGATTATAAAATAATGATAATCCAGTGATAAATAATATTTATCAATATATTGATGAAGAATGAATTGAATAACTATAATAGAAGATAAAATACATAGAACAATTTAATAATCTATCTGAAAGCATCTTGATTTAGATGTTATTTGGAAACGATCTAAAGTCTAGTAGATTGAGAACACAAAAGAGCACTGCATGGAAATGAGAAGACGTATAATATAGGGGAGAATTAAAAAATTTAATGATAATTTGAGGTATATGGTGGAAATATCCTCTTATACATCTTGGAAATTGAATTTATGTAAATAGTTAATACTTCATATAAAAAAGTAATATTTTCATATATACGACTTTGAATTAAAATTAAAACGATTGATATTTGATGGGGTGTTAAATAAGAACACATAAAAAAATTTTGTGATATTTTCTTAAAAAGAATTATGTATTTAAAATCAATTTATTATTCATATAGTAAATTATTTTCCTTATTTATAAAAATAAAACTGAACAATTTTAAAAAAATTGAACTGATGTTTTTAAAATGAAATCCATTTTTATGGATTAAATTTTAAAAAGTGATACAAATTAATTCTAAAACAATATATTTATAATTAATTAAAATAATTTTTATAAAAATATGTATTATTAATAATTAAATGAACTTATTTATATTTATTATGATATTATAATAATAATATGAGTTTTGGTTTATTATATGGTGTTTATATTATAAATATGTTTCATTAAAATCATAAATAATTTTTTTAAACAATTTATTAAAATAGAAACTATTGGAACCACTTTTTGTATATGGTTGTATTTTTTGTCAATTGTTGTCAATGAATATCCAAATGAATGAGATCAAGAAGTACTCCGATAAAGTGGAGGAATTGTAATTCAGACGATTGTTGTACTGATCATAAGTTCAAAGAACATGTGTCAAAGGTGATACATTATTTACAACAATGAAGAATGTGAGGTGTGATCCATCTGAGGATGATTAAAGAAGAATGGGGTTTTTGGATGAAGACCATTCAATTCCTCCTTATTGCATGAGAACCATGGGTTTTGATGAAGACCATGCAATTCTTCCTTATTGCATGAGAACCATGGGTTTTGATGAAGACCATGAAATTCCTCATTATTGCATGAGAACCATGGGTTTTTGATGAATACCATGCAATTACTCATTATTTCATGATAACCATGCAAGATACTTCTTGACGAATTGAATCATATGGTTTGCATAGAGTATATCATGACGGTTGATGATGAAGACAATGTGCAAATGAGTGGAATTCTAAGATGGTCGTGCAGGGATTGAAATTCTGAGATAGACATGCACATAACATTGTCATAGAAGATGATGATGCTAAAGCTATACCTTCAAAGAATACATATCACAATAGTGGATTTTTTGATAAAAGTATAAGAGTTTCTGAAGGATACATATCACCAAAGAAGAATTGCATTTGAGGTGACTGTGCTTGTTAACAAAGAAAACAAACGACATACTAATTTTTTTACAAAGGTGATTCTGTGGTGGCATGTCAAGATTCAAGAAACATTGGCAAAGGAATTGAGGATCTAGAGGCGGACAAAAAGAGCAGATACAAGGTGGCGCCGTTTCGTAGTGTTTGTCAATTTTTTGGGCCTGAAAATTGACAAATGAAGAAAAGTGATTTTGGAAAAAGGACTTGCACACCGTGTACTTGAAGGATAGGAAAATTGTGTGCCATGTGTATTTCAAGATCAGAACATGGAAAAACAGAAAAGGAAAGAGGGTCATGCAAGTGTTGGGTTTGTCGCGCAAGTGACCTGCGCACCGTGAAGAGACTTGCATGCTGATGCATAGAAGGCTTGATAACTTGCGTGCCTGTTTTTTTTCAATATCAAAAACTAAAAATATTGAAAAGGAAGGAGGGTCGCGAAGGTTTTGATGTTGTCACGCAAGTGACTTGCAGGGGAAGAGACCTGTGCACCGTGCCTTGCACGCCGAGGGGAGAATTGCGCGTCGTCGCACAGGGGGTTCCAAATGCTTATAAATACTTGACCACCACTCCTCATTTCTCATGGAGTTCAACACTAAGAAAAATCAGAGCTCCTATCGCGCAGGTGTCGAAGTCACGCAAGTATTGTGTGGTCGTGTAGGTAGACTTGCGTGCCAGTGTTTGAAGCTGCGCACCGGTTGTTAGATGCGCGCCCAAGGTGATTCGGGCGAGAAAGGAAGTGAGTCGTGTAGGTTTGAAGTTCAAGAAGGCAGTGTCGCGCAGGTGATTTGGTGACACTTTCATGCCACTTTGGACTTTCATGCCAAAGACTTGCGCACCATATTGAGACATGTGTGCCATATTGAGACTTGTGCGCTGGGCTTGAAAAAGAGTGCCAGGTGTTGTTGGAGTGCGCCCACCTTTCTGGAGCTGCACAAGAGTTGAAAGATTTCTGGATACTTTCGGTGCAAAGTGATATTAAAGAGGAAATATAAATGACAAATTCATGATCTCATGAATACATGGAGAACTGATTCTGACAATTCCAAGTCTTCTGAGCTTCAATTATTGAGTAATCACATTAGTGGTTGTGATTCAGGCAAACAATGAAAAGAAGATCTAGTGTATTAGCCATTTCACTAAAGAAGAAGGTTTGAACTAAAAAGAGCATCAACTCTGAACCCTGATGCAAGAAAACTCTCATGATAAACAGGAGACAAAGACTTCAATGCAAATATATTGAAGCGACCTTTACATTTATAAATTGAGCAGGACTTCACCAACGATAGTGAGCCAGGGGGAGTCAATGGGAGTGACCCAAGGGACGCAGTGAGCTATCCCTAAACCTTTTGTAAAGGTAGTGAGCCTGGGACAGAGTGACTGTTCTTGAACCATTTTAATCCACAACTAGTGAAGATTAGTGGAATTTGGTATGACCGGCTACTTTTCGGCGTATGCTCCTTGGACGTAGCCCTTAGTGGTGAATAAAGTAAAATTGTTGTGTTATCTCTTTGGATGTGAATGTTTCA
Organism: Viscum album; assembly: GCA_963277665.1. Taxonomy (NCBI): domain Eukaryota; kingdom Viridiplantae; phylum Streptophyta; class Magnoliopsida; order Santalales; family Viscaceae; genus Viscum; species Viscum album. The sequence continues at coordinate 1,584,916,473 of OY728128.1, read as the reverse complement.
TTGCTGATCATATACATCATTTAGGTTTAAGTAATTCCTACCAACGTGGGACAAGATCCACAACTTTAAGAATAAAAAGTTGACACCCTGATTCACCCCTCCCCTCTCAGGGTGTCCCGGGGTCCTACAAAAACAATTTTCTATAAAATATTCCATTTTAACATTATATATTTTTTATCACATCCTGTTAATTATTAATATTTTAACAATTAAATTTCAACGATTAATTAGTACTAGGATTAAAAAAATAATTATTTAAAAACAATAAATTTAATTAATGTGAATAAGATATTTTAATTATTACATTTAATTCAATTGGGGTTTTACTATACTTGAAATTTCATTAATGATATTGAATTCTCATAATGTATTAATATATGTACTGCTCATTTTAGTTTAGTGATTTATGTAACACACACTATTAGACATAGTTTTAATTTAAATTAATATATTGACATTGAAATCATTGGGTGTTACACTATACCCCCTTTAATAAATCACATCCTCGAAATTGTAATCATTACTCGGTAATGAAAATTATTATGAGTATCAATGACTTCTGATTTAATAAAAATAGAGATATCAATCACATTACCATTAGAAATACAAGGTAACTCATCTTTTCTATCATAATAGGCTTTTATTACTATTCCAAACAATTATTAACAATTATGTTTCCTTATTCAATTTTTAAACGTAGTATTATTTATATATAAACCTTTAAAAACTTTATTTTCAAGATCATGTTTCAGAAAAACAGAATCTCTAGTGATAATTTTTTTTAAAAAATAGTTAATATGAAATATATATAAGTAATTTATTCTATGACACTATCAATTGAACCCAATGATAAATTTCATTCTACTATTTTCATAATTCCCCAACCCCCAATGCCCAGGGTCGATGTATTATTTTATTACTTTGGAATGATTGCAAGGAATTAAATCCTGAATGATTGATCAGTGTAGATGTTTTGTGAGACCATATTATATACATAAATCTCATATTACATTAGGAAATTTTAAATATACAAACATTATTCATAGTAAAATGAAATAAACAGCATCCTTGAAACTCATTCCAAGGTTTCCTCTTCATAAACTGGGGAAGGACAAAATTATAAGGGTGAGATCAAATAATCATAATGAGTTATATGAAATAATAATAAGAAAATTTAATATAATATGGCATAATCATTATGTTAATGTAAATAATCTGACGAAAAAAAACATTGCATTAACTAACATGGAATGAAAAAGTATCCATAGATATTTTTATAGTGAAAGTATAATGGAATGTAATAATAGAATTATTAATGAGTAAAATGATTATTTAGTAGATGTTATGATTCTGGAATAAAAACCATTACACCATCAAGACAGTTTTATTTTGTGGGAAGAAACCTGTACGATTCTATTTAGAAACAAAAATGAATGGTTCTTTTCCCATAGTTTTGTCTCATGATACTAGTCGATACATCGAGGAGTTATAGAGATCCCCTACCATCACAATAATTGAAAATAATTCTTTATACATCGATTTAATTCAATAAAATTATTCTATATCAATATCCTTATTGAGTAGAAGATACAAATTCATCAATATTTCTCCTGTTAAAATAAGATTTAAAATAATCATTGTATATTAAATTGTATACTATTAACACTATAAAAATATATATGTAACAAGAATTTGAATATTTAATAGAAATATAATTTGAATTGAAAAATTATCTCAACAGGGAAATATATGCACCATATATGAATGATTATCTAAATAGTAATATTTCAATCTTCATTAAGTGGAAATTGAGACTAAGTCCATAAACTTAATTCCTTCTTAATTATTTCATGTTTCTTTCTCCTCAATAAAAACACACACACACACACACACACATATATATATATATATATATTAAAACATAGATCCATAAGTGAATTATAGTGATTAATATAACTATATATCTATTATAATAATTTCATTGTATTTTTTAATATCAATTGATATAAATTGAGGTGTTTTGATATCATGTTTTGTTTAAAAATTTACTCTTTTACAATACATTTTCTATTTTATCTAACTGTAATTAGAACATTAATATAATTAATTCAATAAGTATAAAATAAATATAATCTCATTTTTGTATATTACATATAGTTTATAATATCAAAACAAGGTGACAATTTTATGTATTAACATGAAAATGCATCCATAGGTGGTTGACTGAAATTTGACGGGACGTTGACAGGGGAGTGTGAAGAAGATTTAAAATTATATATATATTATTATGAAATTAAAAGTAAGTTAAAATTATTTATAGATTGTTAAATTACTAATTAAATAATTTATATAATTATTTGTTTTTAAATAATTTGTGAAAAAAAGATGAAGCATAACTTGAATGAAAAATGGGGTGTTCAGGGGTATTCATTTCCTTGGTTTTAATGATTTGTTTAATTGTATTATTGTAAAGAAAATCATTAGAATGAAAATATTTTAAAACAATTGAAATTATATGTAATTAATGAAACAAAATTATATAAAATGATATTATATTTCATTTAGTTTCATGGAAGTAGATGACTCATTAAATTAATGTTTAATGATAATTTCATAGATTTGTTTTAGAATTTTTTCGATCATCGCACAATAGTTTGGTCTTTATATTAATATCATATATATATATATATATATATATTCAATAATACTAAAGAACATATAATATATATAATAAAATAATACTTAATAATATTTATGGTATTATTACTAGCCTTTATAGCATTATTTGAATATGAAAATGCATCATCCATGATGTCGGAAAATCGACAATCACATGTAATGTGTTCATTTATTAAATAAAAGAGAGATGGAGTTTGATTATGGATAATAAATTATCATGATATAATTATAGTATATAAAATATACTGTAGTAATGACGTCTCTTTGTATTGGGGAGATGATTTAATGATAATAAAAAAATGAAAATGAAATGAAAATAAAAGAAAAAAAGTATATTTTTACATCTCAAATATTCCTCTTCTAGAACCTCCATAAGGAAATTGTTTTGGTCTATTAATGAGAACATGTTGGGAAAACACAGGGGAGGGGCTTGGTAAGTGGTTTGGATATAATTTGTTCAAGGGTCAAATGTTGGAAGGTGTGAGGAGAATAGGTGGTGTGGGGTGGTATTTATAGTGGAGGAGAGGGGTGTTTTTTTTATTATTTTAATCATTAATTTATTATTTTGGCTCATGAAAAAATATAATGTAACTACTAAATTTTAGGTCAAATTATTGGTGCATCATTCAACCTCACATGAAAAATTACTCAAAAAGTCATGTATTTAAGCATTTATCATAAATAATTTTATTTTAATATTCACCATAAATATGTGTATTTTAGAAAAATACAAAAAATTAACCCTACACATTTTTTAGTATCTGTATTTTAAAAATAAACTCCATTATATGATAATAATTTTTTAAATTTGATAAATTTAATTTTTATTTAAAACCAGAATTTACACAAAAAAATACAAATTTTAAAATTATAACTGATTTATAAACACTTTGAAAAAATAGCTAAGGTGTTATAAAATTATTTTATTATCATAAGAATAAAATATATATTTATTATTATAATTTACAAAAATATATCTTTTTTTCAATAATTATATTTATTATTAAAGTGTAAATAAACATTTATGGTTTATAAAAGTATAATTACTTAATTAATAATTTCTAAAACATTTGTTTTATTATACTATGATATAATTATATCATATTAACATTTATAAGATTGTATATTTAATGTATGCCTTTTTAAGTGAGGTTATTATTCCATTGGATGAATTACTATTTATAAGGGTCACATTACAAGTTTAGTGGTCTTGTTACTATTTCATTGGTACATGCTCTTAATTTATAAGAAACCCCATATTTCATTCATTCTTCATTTATAAATGATTTTTTATTCTACATATGAATTTATATGATTTATACTAAATGAAATAATTTTTTTCAGTGTAATATATCAAATTAATTGGAATTATTTAAGAGGATACATAGCATTAAATCATGGGGATTTATATTCTTCCCTCCAATAAAAATTCCATGCTCAAATGTTCAATAAAAATTGCCTTCTCAACTCAATAGTATTTATTTATGAAAAAAAAGAAACAAAAATCCAGCAGAAGAGCGAAAAGAAAAACAAATCAAGGATGTCTTAAATAGTGCATGCCGAGGGCATCCCCTCTCACAAGTTCCTCTCCCTCAGCCTTGAGAATATTCCTACCCTTAGGGCCCAAAAAGACCAAATTTTGGGATGCAATGGAGGCTAGATGATCAGCCACTTTGTTACCCTCATGCCAAGTGTGAACCACCTTGATATTGCTACTCATGATGCCTTTGCATTTTCTGATAGTATATGCTATAGACCAGGGGATGTTGTCAGTTCCAGAGAGAGCCTTAAAGAGGACCATGCAGTCTGTTTCTACTTCATCAATGAGGATATTATGTTGACAGCACAGCCTAAGGCCAGAAAGCATGGCTGAAGCCTCTGCTTGGAGAGAATGACCATTTCCATACCGAGCAGTGAACAACAGGATGACCGAGCCGCTGGAGTCACGAACAACACCTCCTCCCCGCAAGCTGCCCTATCTGGAGGAGCCCTCGGTATTCAGTTTGAGGCCCATGGAGGGCGGCTTCCAACAGACCCAATGACCTGCTCTAGCATTGAGAGGACCGGAGGCACCTGTAGGTCTCGGCTGGAGAGGACTGAGCATCGGGAGTTGTCGCAACCGGTCATCAATTCTGAGAAAATCCATCAACAGGGAGCGGGTTTTGATGATAATAAAATTTCTAGACGAATAAGCTCCCTTATATCTGGCTCTGTTTCGAGCATGCCAAATGCCCCAAAACGCGGCGGTTAACACCAGCGCACGAGCTTTCCTCTCCAGACTCTGTTCAGGCGCTCCCTGGAACCAGCGGTCCATGAAATCATCCGCAGAGTGAGCTTGGTCGTTGAAGGCAGTAAGGTCACCGAAGAAGCTCCACACTGCATGGGCCCAGGCCCCTTCAAAGAAAAGATGGAAAACACTCTCCTCCTTAGCATGGCAACATGGACATCTGGAAATAGAGGGTATACCCATCTTTTTGATGTTATCATCAGTTGTCACCACACCGTTCCTGATACGCCAGGAGACAAAGTTGAACTTTGAGGGGACTTTCTTACACCACATGGTCTCATGCCGCGGGTCGTATCTTCCATGTGAAGCCAGACTTGCACGAATATCTTTTGTAGAGAAGATCCCTGAAGTGGAGGGAGTAAACACACACTGATCAGGCCCCGTGTTCATCTCAACATTCATATAGGTTTCCATTTGTTCGTTGTTCAGCACTGCCTAGATAAAGGAAGGGAACCTTCTGGCCTCCCTGAAGGTTATATGAGGGGCCGGACAGCTAGGAAAACCGAGGATAGAACCAGCCCAATTATGGTGCCAAAAGGAGAGGTCCCCATTACCAATAATCCAGCGAGACAGTTGTCGGAGGGAAGGAAGGAAGACCCTAATCATAGACCAAAGGGGGGAGTTGTGACTATGCCTGGTAACAGGAAAATCACTGCATCTATGATGCATCATCCTGCCCCACAAGGTCCGGCCCTCAAGAGCCTCCCAGGCCAGTTTGGCATGCATGCACTGAATTGTTCCGTGCAGGTTTCTGACATCAATACCTCCATTACAGACTGGTTGTGCCATTCTTTTCCGAGAGACCCAATGTCGTTTTCCTTCAGAGAGAGCATCCCAGAGAAAACCTGCAAGAATTTTGTCAATGGAGGTAATGACTCCCTTAGGAACTCTGATGGAAGCCATCGCGTGAACAGGAATGGATGACAGCACACTGTTAATGAGAGTGATCCTACCTCCAAAGGATAAGAAACTGTTTTTCCAGTTAAGGATTCTGCCCGTGATCTTATGCACGATGTGGTCGAAGTCATGGACATGAAGACGTTGGGGAGAAATGGGAGGACCAAGGTATTCAAGAGGAAAGTTACCTCTTTGCATGTCCAGATTGGAGCCTAAAGAGGCCACACATCTTGATCCACATCTATTGGAGATAAAAAAGTTACTCTTGGCGCAGTTGATGAGTTGACCACTCCAATGGAAATACTCCTTTATCACCTCATTGAAGCTACGGACAGACCTGCTGCTGCCATTCAGGAAAACCAGTGTGTCATCAGCAAACATGAGATGATTCATGCTGGAGGATATTGAACGACTCCGGTAAGGAAGAGTCTGCCCAAGGTTTCTGCTCCTATTAAGCAATCGGCTAAGCACATCCTGGGCAATGATGAAGATGGTAGGGGACAGAGGGTCCCCCTACCTGAGACCATGAGTGGCTTTTAAAAAACCATAAGATTTTCCCATAAAGGAGACAGCAAGCCATGAAGCACTGAAACATCTAAAGATGATGTCAGTGGCCCAGGTCGAGAAGCCCATACAAGAGAGTACCTTGATGATGAAACTCCATTCAATTCTGTCATAGGACTTATTCATGTCGAGTTTGATGGCTAAGTTGGACCCGTGTGATTTGGTGTTAACATCTAATATCAACTCCTGGGCTAGAGCAATCGTCCCTTGGATAGACCTACCTCTCACGAAACCATGATGCTCAAGGGAGGTCCATTGGGGCAAGAAAGGAGATATTCTTTTATTAATGAGGCAGGAGAGGATTTTGTAGGAGAAGTTACTCATACTGATAGGCCTATAGTGGTTCAAAGAAGAAGGATCTTTGATCTTAAAAATAAGGACTAACGTTGTTGCACTGGCCACCCGGGGAATGCTGCCTCCATGAAAGAAGTCCTGGATAGAAAGAACAACATCATGCTGGACAAAAGACCATGACTCCCTGTAAAAGGATCCTGGGAAGCCATCCGGGCCCGGAGCACTCTCAGGGTTAAGGCTCATCATGGCCTCATGGATCTCCTTCTCATTCGGGATTGCTTCAAGGAGCTCATTATCCTGGCTGGAGACATGGGAGGGGATAATGTCCAGGAAGGTCGCCCTGTCACTAGGGTAGCCCTCAGACATGCAAGGGTTAATGCCTGCCAGTAACGCCTTGAAATGGGAGAAATCCAACCGACCAATAACATCCCTGAGCATTGGGGTAGTCAGAAATGGCCTGAATATTGGCCAAGCATCTATCCAACCGACTCCAAGATCTACGGCCTTCTCTTTGATTGTTGCACCACATGAAGCGGTCCTCAGAGTAACCCATGTCGGATAGTCCCTTGCCAGCCATGAATTGTACAAACTCCAAGCTTTCCTTTCTAGGGAAGGGACATCTCCCCTTCTTCTCATTCGGATCAGCTATGATATTGAAATCACCTCCAAAAAACCAGGGGGAGGTACCTGGATCAAAGGATTGAAGCCCCTGCCAAAGGGAGCTCCTTTTGTGGGCATCACAGCTACCATAGATAAAAGAGGCAAGAAAAAGGTTATTTCCAGACTTGACTTTCATCGTGATGGATTGGTCATCAGCAACAAGTAAATCAATCGAGATGTCTTTTTTCCAGAATATCCAGATGTGGGAATTGGGGGGGTTTCCATGAAGAAATCCATGCATCCTGATTTTGCGGGCGAACGCCCCAATTCTGGAAGAAACCTGTTTGGGCTCCAAAACCACAACAATGGAGGCCTTTGCTTTCCTCGTCTCCATGACAATGAAATCAGTTTTTTCCCTGGCACCAAGACCACGAGAGTTCCAGATGAAGATACACGTCATTGAAATAGATGCCGCCTGGCTCTGGCCCCAGGCGATCGTAGCCCACGCAAAGGAGAAGAAGGTAACTTAGAAGAACTATTACCCTTGGACCTTGTGCAGATACCAGACGGAGGAAGCAGGGGAGAATGCACCTGCGGGGAAGAGAGAGCTTTCTGAGAGGGGATGGAGCCCACAGTTCTGCTACTCTTTCCATGTAAGGGAGAAGGCTGAACTGTTGGGAGGGGAAAACCAGGAACACTAAGCTCCGCACCGGGAGGAGGATCCAAGGACTGCAACAGACCAGCTGAGGAAGGTTGATGCAGGAGCGGGAGGAAGAACCCCTCAGAAAGGGAGAGACGAGGAAAGCCAGCTTCATGAGAGGGAACACTGCGAAACAGCAGGCCACCCCTGAGGAACTCTCAGAGCAAAATGTCATTGAAAAGCGGACCTAGAAGAGGCTGGGAGAGAAAGAAATCCAGAGAATCCTGCTGCTTGTAGGAGACCAAAGAAAGGCCAATCGGGCCGTGTTCATCCAGATGAGAGCCCGTCGACGAAGAACCCCTACAAACAACTCTCTGAGGGGCCATTGCAGTATCCCACACACCATTAGGCGTGGGCCTCTGGAAGACAACTGAATGGAGACCATGAGGAGGGCCGTGGGACCCGGTCCCCCTTGCAGCGCGCGGAGGGAGCTGAACCTTAGGGCCTCTGGCAAGAGGGAGATTCTTGCACTGGGATTCTGAGTGACCCTGGAGAAGACAGGCAGGGCAGTACAAAGGAAAAACGGGGTAGACGATGTCCTGCTTCCATGAAAGCGAGTCCTGCACCCGCAGACAGAGGCTAGCCGGAGGAGGCAGGGACAGGTCCAGATCGACACAGATGCGCGCAACCGAGGACTCCTCACCCCTAACCGTGCGATCGTCCACGCACAGGAAACCACCAAGAGAGTCACCAATGGCTTTGAGGAAAGCCCCGTTCTGGAAAGGCAGAGGGAGCCCCGGAAGGTTGAGCCAAACTGCCGCACGGGGGCCCTCCTTCCCTTTATGAATTTTATATACTCCATATAATTTTAAAATCTATGTTTTGTGTTTCTTAGACATAATATACAAAAAAAATCTTTTTTTCAGATAAAAGAAGTATTTTTTAAAAAAAGCAATTTTACCACCTTTTAATGGAAAAACCTATTTAAAAATAATATTTGACACTTTTATATATTTAATTTAATGAAATTAAATTCTTCTTTGGAATCTGGAAATAAAATTATTTTGGATAAATTTTTCGTACTTTTTTGATAACTTTCATATTTGGATGAATAATGAAAAATACTAAACTTTAATTGAAATCAAATTTTTCTAATCGAAATAATTTATACTATTATATTATGAATATGAATGGTTTCAAAATATAATTATATTATATTTTTATTATTCAATACAATTTAGGTTATTATAAGTAATTTCATATTTAAATTTTACAAAAACACATGTAAATCTTTTGATAGTTTTTACTTTTTAAAAACCCGCTTTTCAGTTTTGATAACGAGAAATAATTTTAAATTAATTAATAGAAATACATTTGTTTTGAATTACATAAAATTGAATTCTTTTTTGAATTCAGAATAACAAAAGTAGCTTAGGGTAATATTTTTAAAGTTTTCTGAAAACATTCATTTTTTGATGAACAGTGAAAAATGCTACTTTATAGTTTAATACCAACATTTTATTTAAATAATTATTTATTTTATTTAAAATTATTTTCAGTTGAAATAGATATATAATACCAATATATGTTCAATGTAATTCATTGGAGTAATTTTATAATAAAATTAGATATATAAAATTTTATTGAACTTTTTACCGTCTTTTACCCATCTTCTAGGAGTATTTTCAAATTTTCATAAAACATAATTTTCATACATTTGGGAATTGAACTTTAAAAACCCAAGAGACACGGTTAATTTCATAAAGTAAAATTTGATTCATTAAGATAAAAATAATTTTTGGTCAATAGTAACTATAGACACCCAAAGCTTGACGTACATAGACATTACATTACTTTTACGGAATACTTAATACATAACAAAAACAAACACATAAGGACCGTAATAGTTTAGTGTCTTTGTAAACTCGGAAAGAAATCTTCTAATCGTGGTGAAAGATATTCAACAACTCCCATAAATATCTTCCCTTTTTTTCTCATACCTAAAACCGTTCTTTATATCCTGGGGAAATGAAAACATAGAAAGGGTGAGCTCAAATGCTCAGTAAGGGTATGCATGGAGAAAATAAAACAAACAATATACATTTGAACTTCAAAACATGATCATAATATCAAAATCTTGATCAATGACATAAAAAATGGCAGTACGTATGGCATAGATCATAAAGAAACATTAATCATGATAAAATAGCATGGGAATAAAACTTGTAGTTGTGGAAAAACATTATTCATTAGACATGATTTCCATAGTATCCAAGGCATTACTGCCAATACCATCTTAGTGGAAAAAGTCCCTTTCTGAATCGAGTTCACTACTCGTTTCAGTCTTATAACACTAAACCATATTAACTTACCATTCCATCCATGTCTATCTCATGACATATAAATCTTTACCCAATGCATTGGAGGGAGATATAGGTCCCACCCATCTCATAATTAAATCAATCTTACTTGTGTCGTAACATAAACATAAATCATTCAACATAACCCAAAGAATAAAAATTGGTTTCATAAGCATCATCCCATCATAAAAAAATCAATATAAAACAAATGGATATCATTTCATCATAAGAAAAGTGAAACCATGTAAATCAAAGAGATATTATACTTGAAACATTCACATATGAAATAATGTCATCTTAGATAGAAAATGGTTTTGATAAAACACTTGAAAATAATTCTTGAGGAAAATATCCATTCTTCTTAAAAATCATTTTTCTATTCACAAAATGCCATTAAATTTTAAAAGAAAAATATTTTATTGAAATTAACCATGAATTCTTGTAGAGTAAACGTCATGAAAATAAGGCGTTATGAAACCGTAAAAATCTGTTCATGCCGTATAAGTTAAAAAAACATTCTCCTCATTCTTTTTCCGGAAAAGTCAAAAAGTTCCTCGTATAGTAAACAAAAGAAAGAATCTTTCCATAACACAATGTAAAACTCAAAGAGGGGTATACATGACATTAAATATACATGGAATCATATTAACATCTTTTTGAAAAACATTTTTATGGGCATGGATGAAAAATATATCCCCAGTAAATATATACGAATAAACAATCTCAGATAAGAATGAGATTGGAATAATTATCCCTTACCTAAGGTCTGATATGCTTCGTACGTATCCTAACCTCCTGTATAATGATTCAAATAATGTCATTGACTTATTAAGGAATTATATCCATTGTTATGATATCATATATGGTTCAATTATGGCTTTATAATAACCGTTCTTTGGTAAATTCCATGTTAAAGCAGTGTTTTGGGTAAAATAGTTTTGTTTATCGTACATGTTTAGATTTGTTTTTGTTGATATTATTATTACTTATATAATGATTTAATTACTTCCAGAATGTAAATAATGATTTATATAACATATATATTCACTATAAACATATATAAAATAGTTAGATAAATGACATGAAATACACCGTTCATGGAGACGGTGGGTCATACGTACGCATGAACACTATTTTCCTTTCCTTATTGAATTGAATGGAATTAAGTAGATGAATGAAATATATATATAAATAAATCCAGTTGCATTATTATGTCATATATTTAATTATTACTTATTATATATACATTATAATCATTCTTGAAATGTTAACTTGGAAAATAAATCTCATGGCGTCATGGAGACGGTAATCTGTACGTACGCACGAGCGATGATATCGTTCCCATAATTATTGCATGGAATTGGAGTGGATGATATAATATATAAGAATTAGTATAATGGTTTAATAATTATTTATAGTTATTATTTACACCATTATTCCCATCCAAGTAAGGTGGTGGTGGAAAAAAATATTACACCACGGCGTGGAGACGGTATTCCGTACGTACGCACGCGCGGTGATTTCATTTTCTGTAGGATCGATAGAAGGATAAATGTGGTTGTATCATATTTATAATAACATATCAGTATATTAGTGACACTTATGTTATTACTTTATAATGATACAACTAAATAAGATGAAGTTGAAGAAGAAAGAAAACATGAAATAATCGGAAGAAGAGATTACCTCTTCCTCGACGCACCTCATTTAAACTTCTTCTAAGGGAAATAGAGTTTTTCTTTTGAGAAGACCGGAACCTCTATGATATAACTAGAGAATTTTCAAAGAGTAATTTTCAGGGTTTCCTAGAGATTCAAGGCTCACAAGGGTGTCAATAGAAGAAGAAAGGGGTTCCCTTTTTATAAGGGAGGAGAGGGGCACCTTTGGAAAAACATGAAATATTATTTTATAATAAAGTCATATTCGGTTTATAATAGCTCCAAAATGATTTAGTTCGAATATAAAGTGGGGATGGGTGGAAATAATCTCAAAAAATAGGTTTTATACATGTTTAGGTTACTATTTTAACCTTATCATTTAGATATAACTCTAAGTTATATAATTTAACCTTTACCTTGTCTTCTTGTTTTCATACACTATATGGTTAATAAACATACTATAACAAGCCAACATAACCCCAAGTGGTTCATTATTAATATATATATATATTTATCTATGTCATTTGGCGAAATTTATATTTTTAGTAATAGAATAAAAATTAATAATATAATATTTGTTTTAAAAACTATTCGAATTCAATTTTGACACTATTTGGTACTTGATTTTTGTGAAAATCTTAATAGCATGATTAGTTTGAAAAAAGTTAATTAAATCAATACTAACATGTCATATTATCCTGGAAAAGTATTGGAATTCATTAAAAGTCTCAAATTACATTTATTTGGGTATTTATAACATCAATTATGTTAATATTTATTTAATAAGGGAATTACTGCATCATAATTGTGTCATAAATAAATTAAATTATTTAATGTCTAAATATTATAAATAAAATACCATTATGTAGGAAATATTTTTATCTTTCTAATTAATATTTATAGTCTACTTTATCTTATGTATAACCCTTTATTAAAAAACGTTTAGTTATTAAAATTTCATTTTAACTAATTTAACTCATCTTTTAATTAAATTATAATAAATGTCCTAATCTAATCCAAATGGAACTAAAAGGTAATATTTTATTCCGAAGTTTGTTTTTGGTCGAATTACACTTAACCAATAGAATTAGGACATGTGTTAGGGTAATAATAATATCATTTTACACTTAATTACGGTATTTACTTTTAACCGCGATAAATAAAAGTAAAAAGTTACTATTCACCAAAAATTATTTTCATCTCATTAGACCACATTTTACTTACTGAAATCAACCGTGTCTCTTGGATTTTTGACATTCTACTCACAGAAAAGGAAAAATTATGTTTTATGTACAATTACAAATGCTACTAGGAGGTGGGTAAAAGACGGTCAAAAGTTAAATAAAATTTTTATATATCTAAAATTATTATAAAAAGAATCCAATGAATTACATTAAACTTATATATGTATTATTTATCAATTTTGACCTAAAATAAATTTAAATAAAATAAATAATTATTGGAATAAAAAGTCAGTGTGTAAATAGTAACCCAGTGTTTTCACTATTCATCAAAAATTGAATGTTTTCAGAAAAATACCAAAAATTCATCCTAGCCTAATTTAGATATTTCGAATCAAAAAATGAAGTCCATTTTGAAAACTAAAATTTCAAAAATTTCAAAAAAGTTGGTATTACTATTTATAACGGCTATTTTATATAACATATCGTTGTTTAGTGAAACTCAGTATTGTGTACAACACACACTATCGTGGAAGGTTGCGATTGCGTGTAATGAAAGCCAAGTCAGGGATGCATGTAGTGAAAGATCCTTTTGGTGTAGCGTACAACACAAGACATCAATGAAATTAAAAATAATATTTTCCATAAAATCTCAGGTTGTTACATTATACCCCCCTTAAAATTAATTTCTCCCTCGAAATTTTTCGGGGCTATAAATGGTTTACTACTCGAAAGTTTTTATAGAAACCCACATCATAAAAAGGAATACCAAAACTTATCTTAAAAAACTAAAGTATGATACGTAACGGTTACCCAAATTAACTAATCACCGGGTTTCTACATAGGAGATCATAGGTGAAAATATGTATATGGAAGAGAAATCAAACCATCATGTTCTGATGGAGAGTGGTATAGAACATGGATTTGAAAAAGACAATAATCACAAAGCCATAAATTTTTGATGATGTGCGGTACCATCCGATTCATCGGATATAAGGGAACACGGAAAACATTTTTTTGTTTTCAAGATCATTTCCCTAAAGTGGAAGAATTTATATTAGAAGAAATACTTACTTTTTTGGCTATAATCTCACCATTGTTCGGGCCTTGAACAATTTCCACTTCATCTCGTAAAGAAATGAAGTTTAATTTTTCATTCGTGAAGTGTTAGAAGAGCATGTGATAGAATGATGGGTCATTCCATATGTCTCAAACAAAAGGTTAGCAAAACTTATCAAATATACATAAGTCCATCTATGGTGAGGTTAATCCTATATGGTTCGTAAAACAGAATTATACTTCATATATCATACTGCTTAATATAATAAAACTACTTTCTACTAACTAGGGACTTCATGTAGGCCAGTGGTAGGCGATCAAGGCCAGTCGCACTTCAGTTGTGGGTTCGATTCCAACAGCCATGTCCGACGCGACGGGTTGTCGCCCATCCTGCAGGTTTTCCTTTTTCTAAAACTACATTATAATATCGAAAAAAGTTCTAGCCTTAAACAATACTGACTTATTTCCAACATAATCCATTCAAATCTTTAGGCTTTTCAAAAATACTTCTGTCTATGCTCATAGTATAAAGAAAACAATTACTTTAAATTTCATCTCCAGAGCATGGGAATACCATCATTTATCCCCCATATATCATACGATATATCTTTTTGGTCAAATTACAAACATGTGAATACATTAATCATGTATTCTCTTGAAAAATGAATACCCATTGAACCTTAGTGAAAACATTAATGCTGTTAAAAGTTAACTCTTTCCACATACCAAAATCCAAAAATTCTATATACTCAAACCATGATATAACCTTGTCCTTATATTAGTCATGAGCTCATGTATACTATCAAATATTTAATTTTCTCCTTATCCCTTCCTTATACGCATATCATCTGCTTTCCAAAATATTTGAATAACATTTCCTGGTTACTAGTACCATATAATTATCGAAAAACACAATAAACCAATACATAGATATTTTAATATTCCAAAGTACTATAAATTAGATTCCAAAACATTATTTTGGAACCTTGTTATGTAAACCCATAATCATTCCACTACATCGTTGTCATACTCAACATCGCCAATAGTGATCGCAAGTGACTTCCCTTTGTCCTTTCCCTTAAGAGGATACTCACGTTGATCATAATTATCTCTTGGATTAGGGAATTGATTAGCATAATGCCCCATTTCCATGCACTTGAAGCATTGAAGTGTTGGTGGAGCATTCTCTACAGTATTTTCTATATTCATATCATTAGAAACCCTTTTTTCATTACTTCGACACTCATCTGCTCGATGACCTTATTTTCCACACTTAAAACATTTTCTAGTCCCTTTAAGACAATCTCCACCATGCTTCTTTCCACACATTGAGCATAAAGAAACATTCATCTTCTTTTTCACCATTATTCTAAGATTTCACCTTGAACTCCATCTTTCGTTTCTTGTCAAACCCTTGAGATGGATATGTTACACTATAAGGCCCTGACCTTAAACCTTACTTAATATTGAATTAAATGAATAATTCACGTTGAGGATCTTTTCAGGTTTAGAGTTTTAGAGAATTAGAACATAACTATTACATCTCAAAAGATTACAAAGTAGTCACTTCTACTAAGATTCCATAATAAAAAAAACTCTTAAAAGAAACATGTATAGTTCCATGTTTTATATAGCATGACATTCCCTTGATCCCATCCTTGATCTTATTCCACATTAAGTCCTGTGAAAAACATTTCAAAAAAAACTTGGGGTGAGCATAAAAAGCTCAGTTAGGGATACACAAAGAATGAAAACTGTTAGTTTTTCAAAAATCAAGTAAACCATGTATAAACTATCAAAGTAATACCTTCACCTTCATGAAGCTGTAAAAACTCTTCCCTGAATAAAGAATCATTACTTACCTTTTTATAACCAAAAGATTTCCAAAAAACCCATATAAAGAACACATAACATATATAAAGGTAACATGGGACATAAACATACTTAAGTGGAATAACCATACGGTCGACTTCGACACATATCACTTAATGGAATAGCCATACGGCTGACTTCCATACATACTTAATGGAATAGCCATACGGCCGACTTCCATACCCAATGCATTGGAGGTTATAACGTAACCACCCATCCTGGTATTCACGGCACCACCCGTCATATGGTTTATAACGTAACCACCCGTTAAAATGTCCAAGTACCAATATAAAATCATAAAACATAAAACCAATATAAAAGAATGATAACATTTCCACATTTCAATCACAATATATCATAAATATATTGACATAATAGAATCCTTTATCAAAACCATTTTCAATACCAAAATACATAAAAGAGTATATGGTATTTATTTTATTCTAAAAACATTACGGCTTGTTGAGGAAGCCAAAGACCAAATAATACTCGCGGCGGCGGAAAAGGTCATTGTCACCGCGTACGTTAAAAAAACATTCCTTTTTGTCGTTTAGTAAAACGCTTCGTATAAAAACATTCCTTTTGTATAAAAGTAAAAGTCAAAGGTTTTTATACACCGTATAAAAGAATGTTGTGTACAAAACGAAATATGCCTCAATGAAATGAGATTGAGACGAAGTCCCTTACCTCAGGTCCGACTTGACTCGATCGTCCTTTAACGTCCTGAAAAATAAACTTGAGTTAATTTATACTTGATTAAGAACCTTTTTAAAGTTCATTATTCCTTTTATATCACTTATTTCCATGTTATAAACATTATGTAACCATTTAAGTTAATATCGTTTGTTTTGTCAATATTTGGTTCTTAAGTCGAAAGTGGACTTCTTATAATTACATGTTGTTCGTGTGGTCAAAGGTTCTTTATATCCAGAATGACATATCTGATTTGGATATCATATATATCATATATATCCAGCATATACATGTATTTATAATATTACATAATCATTTAGAGGTAAGAAATGAAATGCACCGTTCATGGAGACGGTAAGCCGTACGTACGCATGAACGCTACTTTCATTTCTATTTTGTATTTTATAGAATGGAATCATAATGATATAAGAGTATATTATAATTCCAGTATAATAACATATATAATATCATTAACTTTATCCTTTACACATCCCACATATGGTATTAACGAATCAAATCACTTTCAGGGGGCGGTAGTCTGCACTTCCTTAAATGAAGATATCGTGTTTACCCATAATGGAAACCATAAAGGTATGACCAAAAAGAAAATTACAGAAGCTTAAGGAAAACATAAACATATTATATATCATATATAAAAATATTGACATCATAATGGCCACCTTTGAAGGTGTTAAATGAGTATTGAACAATCATCGTTTCGGGAGGCAGAATTTCGCCATCCACGGAAACCGTATGTTCTTTAACCATTTGATGTAGTTGTGTGAGAGTGTAGCTCAAATAAATCTTATAACAACATCCTAGTATATTTTCGATACTGGTTTTGTTACAAAAGAAGTAAATAAAAAGATTTTTGGGGGTTGGAGAAGAAAAATAAAACAAATGAACATGAGAGATTGAATTACCTTTAAAAGTGTAACTCCTTTTGATTTGAGCCTAAAGGCTTCCTTTGAAAGGATTATGCCCAAAGGGAATCATCTAGGATGAGTAGAGGGATTTGGAGAGAGTAAATGGGCAGGGGATGGCCGAGCCAAAGGCTTGAGGAGTGTGTGAAATGAGGTAGAGGTGGGGGCCTTTTATAAGAGGAGAGGAGGGGCACTTTTGGAAAGTAAAGAAATATTACGTGATTTGAAAATGTGTTTCGGTTTTAAAAGGTCCCACATTAATATCATTCGTGGATAAGGTGATAAGGCTTCTAAATATTCCCATTCAATAGGTTTTGGACATGTTCAGGTTTTAGATATTACATTATCTTTCCATTTTATTTAAATCGTTAAATAATGAAATCATCGCTGCATCATAATGATGTCATAAATAATGTATTTTATTTAATGTCTAAAAATTATAAAGAAATTACTATGATGTAGGAAATCTTTTTAGATTTCCAGTGAATATTTATAATCAAAAATATGATCTTTATAACCCCATGTAAAAATTGTTTTCGTAAAACATATTATGTTTGTGTCATTTTTACTTTTATTTAAAAAAAGGCATTAAAGTCATTATCTCACCCAAGTGGCTCCATGGGGTCTCCTAAATCGACCCATGGGTTGTCTTGGTCGGCCATGACTCATCCAATAGGTGTAGGACAAGTGTCATGGTGTTTTCATATTTTTATAATATCATTTTTACCTTAAACTACACTAATTACCACTAATCGCGATTAAAAACTTAATAAGTTACTATTCACCAAAAAAATTATTTTAATCTCATTGAACCACATTTTACTTCTTAATGACAACCATGTATGTCTGATTTTTGAAAATAAAAACACAATGATTGAAAAATTTCATTTAAACGGAAAATCAGTTTTTATAAGTACCACTTAGTGGTTTCACTATTCATCAAAAATTGATGTTTTTCAGAAAAATACCAAATATTCACCTTAAGCTATATTTAATATTCCGAATTCAAAAATGAAGTCCATTTTACAAAATTCACAGTATATAAGTTGCATTAATTAATTTAATAATTAATTCCCGCTGTCAGAGCAAATAGCTTGTTTTTATGAAACAATAAGTATCAAAAGATTGACACTAGTTTAAGTCCGACTTTAAAGTGAAATTAATTACAACGACCACTATTGGATTTAATGTTAAAAATATTTTCTAATTTCACTTAAAAACCAATTCAAAATATAATCTAATCATATAAATGAATTAGATTAAAACGAGGTTTTGAATTAAAATACAACATTTTACACTATTCATTAAAAAATGAACTTTATCGAGAAGATACCAAAAATTTACACAAAGTATATTATGATGTCCCGATTCTAAAGAAGAGTTATTTTTGGTCCAATATAATTTATAAGATTGATCAAAACTATATTTAATGACGGTTCTCCGCCAAAAGGTGATTAGTGAACCCTTAGTGAAAATTAGGGTATAAATGCCTAAAATTGAATTCTTTCCGTATTGTAAGACTTTATCCTTTATTGGGTAAATGTAAAAACATTTAAAAACATATATAATCATATTTTAGTTATTTCTATCCATTCCTGCCAGTACAACGGCTACTTGTTAACTAACATTTAAAATAATATTATTTTATTACTTGTGTCCAACATATGTTTTCAAAGAAACTCATCGTTGCGTATAGAGTACGCTATCGAACGTTGAAAACCCTTTTAATTAAAATTAAAATTTAATTCGTAAATATTAATAAATATGAAAATTATTTATTCTTTAATTACCTGGGATGTTACATCCTTCCCCCCTTTTGGGAATTGCGTCCTCGCAATTTTATTCATTTATCAAAATAAGTGGGGGTATTTATCCCTCATAGCATTTTCAGATTCCCACGTTGCCTCTTCAATCACATGGTTTTTCCACAAAACCTTTACCTGATGAATCACCTTATTCCGTAACACCTGCTCCCTGTGGTCAAGAATCTGGACTGGTTGTTCTTCATAAGATAGGTTCTCCTCCAGCTGAACTACCTCTGGAATCAAAACATGAGATGGATTTGGCATATACTTCCTCAACATTGAAACATGAAAAAATTGTGTAACTGAGATAAACTCGGAGGTAAAGCCACTCAGTAAGCAACTGATCCAACTTTCTCCAGAATTTCATATAGTCCAATAAACCTTGGACTCATCTTTCCTTTATTACCATATCTCATCACACTTTTCCAAGGAGAAACCTTGAGAAAAACATGATCACCTACCTCGAAAGATAGATCCTTCCTCCGGTTATCCGCATAACTCTTCTGCCTGCTCTGAGCTGTTCTCATGTGCTTCTGAATCAACTGAACTTTTTCTGCCATCTCTTCTACCAATTCTAGTCCCATCAGCTTCCTTTCACCCACTTCATCCCAAAATGCTGGAGATCAACACTGCTTCCCATATAATGCCTCAAATGGTGCCATCTGTATACTGGAATGAAAGCTTTTATTATAAGAAAACTCAACCAAAGAAAGATGTTGGTGCCAACTTCCCTGATAATCCATCGAACAAGCTCGTAGCATATCCTCTAAGGTCTGAATTGTTCGTTCTGACTACCCATCTGATTGAGGATGAAAAGCTGTACTAAAATTTAATTCAGTACCCAACGACTTCTGAAGGCCTTTCCAAAAGTTAGAAGTGAATCTGGGATCACGATCAGATACAATGGAGAGAGGAACTCCATGTAACCTGACTATCTCTTTAAGATACAAACGGGAAAGTTGATCTAGGGAAAAAGTATCTCGTATAGCAAGGAAATGAGCATATTTAGTCAAGAGATCAACAATAACCCAGATTGCATTATTACCTCGAGATGTCCTCGGTAATCCCACAACAAATTCCATGGATATGTTTCCCCATTTCCACTCTGGCACTGGTAAAGGCTGAAGCATCCCTTTCGATAACTGCCGCTCTGCTTTAACCTGCTGACAAGTCAGACACTTCACAGTAAAATCAGCAATATCTCTTTTCATTCCATCCCACCAGTAATACTCTCGCAGATCTCTGTACATCTTTGTACTGCCAGGATGAACTGAAAACGGGGAACTATGAGCCTCACATAAAAACTCATTCTTCAACTGTGAATCACAAGGCACACATAATCTCTTCCCAAACCTCAAAACACAATCATTATCAATGTTGAATTCAAGAAACTTACCTTTCTGAACCAGCTCTACCTTTTTCTGCAACTCACTACCTCGCTTCTATGCTTGCTTGATTCTGTCTGATAGAGAAGATTTCACTGATACCTGAAACAAAACAGAAGGACTTCTTGCACCAACAACTTCTATGCCAAAGTTCATCAAATCCTTAACCAAAGGATCACATTCCAAACTCAACATTGCTAATGAAGCATTACTTTTTCGACTCAAAGAATCATCCACTTTATTTTCTTTTCCTGGATGGTAATGAATTGTACAATCATAATCCTTGATTAATTCTAGCCATCTCCTTTGTCTCATGTTAAATTCTTTCTGAGTGAATATATACTTTAAACTTTTATGATCAGTATATATTTCACACTTTACTCCATACAAATGATGCCTCCAAATTTTTAAAGAAAAAACAACAGCAGCTAATTCCACATCATGTGTAGGGTAATTTACCTCATGAGTTTTCAACTGTCGTGAAGCATAAGCAATTACCTGATCATTCTGCATAAGGACACAACCAAGTCCCTTCAACGAAGCATCACTGTATATAAAAAACTCACCATTCCTGGAAGGAAGTGCCAAAACTAGAGCATTCACCAATCTTTTTTTCAATTCCTGAAAACAATCATCACATTCTTTTGTCCAGATAAACTTAACACCCTTCCGAGTTAGCTTAGTCATTGGACTAGATAACCGTGAAAATTTTTCAACAAACCTTCGGTAGTAACCTGCCAATCCAAGAAAACTACGGATCTCGGTTACATTTGTGGGTCTTGGCCATTCTTCAACAACTTTTGTTTTAGTAGGATCAACAGTTATGCCATCTTTAGAAACAATGTGACCCAGGAAAGAAATTTGTTGTAACCAAAACTCACACTTGCTGAATTTTCCATATAGTTTCTTTTCTTTTAAGGTTTGCAAGATAACCCTTAAATGACTTTCATGCTCCTCTTTACTTTTAGAAAACACCAAAATATCATCGATGAAAACAAACACAAACTTATCCAAGAACTCATGGAAAATTCTATTCATAAGGTCCATGAATACATCAGGTGCATTGGTTAACCCAAAATGCATAACTAAAAATTCATAATGGCCATATCTAGTAAAGAACGTAGTCTTCGGAACGTCTGCTTCTTTTACATTCAACTGATGGTACCCCGACCTCATGTCAATCTTTGAAAAATACTGAGCTCCCTGGAGCTGATAAAAAAAATCATCGATATGAGGAAAAGGATACTTGTTCATAACAGTAATATTATTCAAGGCTCTATAATCAATGCAAAGTCTCATTGATCCATCTTTCTTTTTAACAAACAAGACAGGAGCACCCCAAGGTGATGTGCTAGGTCGAATGAAACCTTTATCTAATAACTCATGCAATTGTTTCTTTAACTCTAAAAGTTCAAATTGAGCCATTCGATAAGGGGGTTTTGAAATTGGCTTAGAATCAAGAACTAAGTCAACAGTAAATTCAACTTCCCGATCATGAATAATATCAGGCAACTCATCCGGAAAAACATCAAGATACTCATTTACCACTGGCACATCATTAATCTGAACAGTTCCTTTATTTTCAACAATATGTGGAAGGTAACATTCATTTCCATCTTTTAATAGTTTCTCAACTTCCTGATTTGTTTTCAAAATCAACAGTTCATTCTTGTACACAAACTGAAAATCTTTCTAAAAAGAAACCATTTTAGCTCTGCAGTCAATCTTAGCATGATAAACAGAAGGCCAATCCATGCCCAAAATAACATCAAACTCTACTAGAGTCAAAACAATAAGGTTTGCTGGTAGATTCTTTCCACACACAAGGATAGAAAGGTTCTTATAATTCCTTTTTGTCTCAACGTTCCCTCCGGGTGTTTTTTTTTACCATAAGTTCAAGATTCATATCTTGATATGGAATTTCCAATTTACTAGAAAACTTCTCTGAAATGAAAGAGTGTGTAGACCCTGAATCAAACAACACATTGGCATAATCTAAACAAACAAACAGTGTACCTGATACCACTTCATTCGATGACCCAACATCTGCTGAAGTTGTTGCAAAGGATTTCACCACCCATTTCTGCTTGTAGTCTGGCTGCATTCCCCCAGTTGAGTTCTTCATTGGACACTCGTTTGCATAATGACCCGTTTCGTTACACTTAAAACATCTTACCGTTGGCTTTTCATTGCCTGCTTGATCATCTTCCTTACAGTTACGAGCAATATGACAAGTCTTACCACACTGAAAGCACTTACCAGACTTGGATAAACATTCTCCAGGATGCATTTACCACACTTCTCACAGGATGGATATTTGGTTTTCTTACCTCCTTGCATCTTTGATGAATTCTTCCCCTTTGCCTGCCAACTAGACCTCTTATTCTGTTGTTTGTCATAGAACACCTGATCATCGGCAAACTCCATTTCTACCTTCTCCGCACATCGAACAAGTTTTTCATAACTTTTGAACTCACGAGAAGCTAAAGCCCTTCGATACCTTGTCTTTAAACCTTAGTAAAAACGGTTTATTTTACTATCAAGATCTCATATGAAGTTTGGAGCATACCTTGCCAATCGAGTGAACTTAGCTTCATAAGAAGCCACTGAATCATCCTCCTGCCTCAATTCTAGGAACTATTTTTCCATCCTAAGATGAACCACCTTAGGAAAATATTTCTCAAGAAACATACCTTTGAATTCGTCCCAGTAAAGATCCTCAATCTCATCACTATCCCTGGTATTTTTCACCATCGACCACCACTGATCAGCTTCACCTTGAAAATGGTAAACAACAAGACTAACCTTTTGATGTTCTGAACACCCCATGACATCAAAAATCTTCTCCAGTGCTTTAATCCACCCTTCATCTTTCACAGGGTCAGATGATCCTCTGAATGATGGGGGGTGTTGCCTCATGAAATGTTCCACCACTGACATGTTCCTCTGCGGTTGATCTGGAAGATCTCGTGCATGGATACCACCACCATTTATAGCCTGAGTCAACTGTGCCATCACTACAACAAACTGTTCAGTTCCGATTCTGACCATCTCAGGTTGCTTATTTGGAAGGTTTTCTTCCTCCTGATGTCGTCCCAACATAGTTTCTTTGTTTCCTCTATGGAAAACCATTCTGAACACAGTAATATCTTAGGTGAAGCAACATGGAAATCCTTAAATGCTATATCATTTCAATCATATTATAATTTAACACTTTTCTAACTCATAAAGTTGTCTAAACCGACCTCTGATACCAACTATAAGGCTCTGGCCTTAAACCTTACATAATATTGAATTAAATGAATAATTCACGTTGAGGATCTTCTCAAGTTTAGAGTTTTAGAGAATTAGAACATAACTATTACATCTCAAAAGATTACAAAGTAGTCACTTCTACTAAGTTTCCATAATAAAAAAACTCTTAAAAGAAACATGTCTAGTTCCATGTTTTATATAGCATGACATTCCCTAGATCCCATCCTTGATCTTATTCCACATTAAGTCCTGTGAAAAACATTTCAAAAAAAACTTGGGGTGAGCATAAAAATCTCAGTAAGGGATACACAAAGAATGAAAACTGTTAGTTTTTCAAACATCAAGTAAACCATGTATACTCTATCATAGTAATACCTTCACCTTCATGAAGCAGTAAAAACTCTTCCCTGAATAAAGTATCATTGCTTACCTTTTTGTAACCAAAGGATTACCAAAAAACCCATATAAAGAACACATAACATATATAAAGGTAACTTGGGACATAAACATACTTAAGTGGAATAACCATACGGTCGACTTCTACACATATCACTTAATGGAATAGTCATACGGCCGACTTCCATACATACTTAATGGAATAGCCATACGACCGACTTCCATACCCAATGCATTAGAGGTTATAACGTAACCACCCGTCCTGGTATTCACGACACCACCCATCATATGGTTTATAACGTAACCACCCGTTAAAATGTCCAAGTACCAATATAAAATCATAAAACATAAAACCAATATAAAGGAATGATAACATTTCCACATTTCAATCACAATATATCATAAATATATTGACATAATAGAATCCTTTATCAAAACCGTTTTCAATACCAAAATACATAAAAGAGTATATGGTATTTATTTTATCCTAAAAACATTACGTCTTGTTGAGGAAGCCAAAGACCAAATAATACTCACGGAGGCGGAAAAGTTTGTTGTCACCGCATACGTTAAAAAAAAATTCATTTTTGTCATTTAGTATAACGCTTCATATAAAAAGATTCCTTTTGTATAAAAGTAAAAGTCAAAGGGGTTTATACACCGTATAAAAGAAATTTGTGTATAAAATGAAATATGTCTCAATGAAAGGAGATTGAGACGAAGTCCCTTACCTCGGGTCCGACTTGCCTCGATCGTCCTTTAACGTCATGAATAATAAACTTGAGTTAATTTATACTTGATTAAGAACCTTTTTAAAGTTCATTATTCCTTTTATATCACTTATTGCCATGTTATAAACATTATGTAACCATTTAAGTTAATAATGTTTGTTTTGTCAATATTTGGTTCTTAAGTTGAAAGTGGACTTCTTATAATTACATGTTGTTCGTGTGGTCAAAGGTTCTTTATATCCAGAATGAAATTCCTGATTTAGATATCATATATATCATATATATCCAGAATATACATGTATTTATAATATTACATAATCATTTAAAGGTAAGAAATGAAATGCACCGTTCATGGAGACGGTAAGCCGTACGTACGCATGAACGCTACTTTCATTTCTATTTCGTATTTTATAGAATGGAATCATAATGATATAAGATTATATTATAATTCCAGTATAATAACATATATAGTATCATTAAATTTATCCTTTACACATCCCACATATGGTATTAACGAATCAAATCACTTTCAGGGGGCGGTAGTCTGCACTTCCTTAAATGAAGATATCGTGTTTACCCATAATGGAAACCCTAAAGGTATGACCAAAAAGAAAAATACAGAAGCTTAAGGAAAACACAAACATATTATATATCATATATAAAAAATATTGACATCATAATGGCCACCTTTGAATATGTTAAATGAGTATTGAACAATCATCGTTTCGGGAGGCAGAAGTTCACCATCCACGGAAACCGTATGTTCTTTAACCATTTGATGTAGTTGTGTAAGAGTGTAGCTCAAATAAATCTTATAACAACATCCTAGTATATTGAAGATACTGGTGTTGTTACAAACGAAGTAAATAAAAAGATTTTATGGGGTTGGAGAAGCAAAATAAAACAAATGAACATGAGAGATTGAATTACCTTTAAAAGTGTAACTCCTTTTGATTTGAGCCTAAAGGCTTCCTTTGAAAGGATTCTGCCCAAAGGGAATCCTCTAGGATGAGGAGAGGGATGTGGAGAGAGTAAATGGGAAGGGGATGGCCGAGACAAAGGATTGAGGAGTGTGTGAAATGAGGTAGAGGTACTTTTAGCATTATGGGTCACATTCAAAATTTTCATTTGAGAATTTCCAATTGGAAAAAAAATTAAAAAAATTTATAATTTAATCTCAATAATGGATCTATAAAATACATATAATGGGTTTCAATATGAAATGTTTATTTTAGGATAATAATTCATTTGTAAATAGAAAATTCCATTATTATTTTAAAATACCTTATTGAAAACCCACATTGATAAAATAAAAAAACAACACTATGTAAATATTGTAATTAGAAATTTAAAAAAAAAATTATATAAAACATATTTAGGCTTCCAATTAATATATTAGAAAATTTAAGGGAATAAAAATATTGACATGGAAGAAAAAAAGTGATATTAGAATGGGTATGAATTATACTCATCGATAAATAATTTTACGAAGGAAATTAATAATTGGAATTTTTTATGGGAAACATATTATTTTATATTTAAAAAAATAATATATAATATATAGTATATAAATTTTGTAAAAAAACATGTAATATCTCAGTTAGAGAATGTATTTTATTACTTAATAAATTAAAATTGAGTGGATGAAACACTCATAGATTTACTATCTTTTGATTAAAAATACCATTAAAGAGAGAACACGAATGAAACTATTATAATATAAATAGATAATGATTCTTGATATATTTTTTCAATTGGTAATTATAAACACTTTATATAAAAATATTTGTGCATAATAAAAAAACAAGTATACTGATATAAAAAACCCTTACCTAAAGTGTCAATTCACATGGTTTGTGTGTTTAACTTCATGAATAAGTAAATAGAGTTTATGAAATTATTTATTTATAAACATAATCAATTATTCTACATTTATTAGTTATATAAATTATTATATTTATATAATTGTTTCCTATCCTCAACCAATAGGGGGTGTTTAGTCAATTCCTCTAAAATGTTTCTCTGTGTGGACCAATGTCAAAAGAGTTATAGAATTGTTTTATTATCACAATAATTATAAAGGTACTATAAAAAGATGTTACATAAATATTAATGACGTTATATTTTCATTTTATGGAACATGGGAATTGATTTAAAACGATATACGTTGAAACATATTTATTTAGGCAACTGTTATAAAAAATGTATTTTAGTAAGTTTTTTAAAATATTAATATTACCAATATAAAATATTAAAAAATTATTTATATTTTAATACCCTTTATTACAATTTATTTATTTTCCATAAACAAACTAGATCAAAATTAATTAGGTCACTCATGTAGCTGGTTAAACCAACCCAAAAATAATATTCAAGATTGATTTGGATGAGTTTGATTATTGAATCATTTTATTCTATATAATCATTTTAAAAGCATGAGAACATATTATATTAATAAATATTATTTAATATTTCCAATATTTGAGACCCCTTTTTGGTTCATGATATAAATATTGTAATATTATTTATGTAAGTTTTAAAACTGACCCAAGTTAGAATCTGTTACATTGAATGAATGAATAAGAGTATGTTATTCTTTAACGACAAATCGCTTTTAAATAATAATTATGACAAAAAAATTATTTTTAATATAGTTATAAACAATATTAAGTAACATTTAGTCAAATATTATATGGAATAACGATTAAATAAATATAAAATATTTACATAGAAGAATTTATTCCCCAATTGGAAGTAACATTGATATGAAGCGGTTGAGATATTTATTTCAACCAAATGGTTACAAACACAGAATAAGATTAATTAGAAAGAAAATAATACTTATTATTTATATTTATTCTAATTTATTGAGTGAATTTCTTTGTGTTGGGTAAGGAAAAATTTAAAAGTGATTGGAGTTGAATTTTAAATATTAATTAAAGGATAATATAAAAAGAACACAAAATTTACTAGAACATGAATCAAAGTATGAATAATAATAAAAATAGAATTAGGTTAGGTTTATAAGTTCCTCATACATTCATTTTAATATAATAATTAAAAACAATTTAGGTTTTTACCCTTGATTTATCACTTCAAAAATTTTATCCTTCTCTGTGGTGACTAATATTTACAACGGTGATTTAGTTTTTCGGGAGAATATTAAACTCCCCATTAAACCTAATTCAGAAATGTTGATAGGGAATTATATATACATTATAATTTTTAAATTCATAAATCTATTTAAAATATATTGTTAAATAAAAAATATATAGTTAATTAAGAAACATTTTTTGGAAAACAAATTTATAAGCATAAAAATAAGTTTAGGATAAAATTATAAAGGTTACAGATTTTCATGTCATTGGTGGGTTACTACTAATATTATGATATTTATATGGATTTTAAATAATTTAATAACTATATTCCACCTTCTTAATATTTAATTAAAATTAAAATACTAATAATGATATTTATTTGGAAAAAATATAAATTTGGGATCCAAAATGTAAAATATATGTTTTCAAATTCAAAAAAATATTACTAAATTCAATTTTTTACAATACAAATGCGTATTTGGAAAAAAAATTATAATTAGTTAATATCTTCTCATATAAATATAAATTTATAAAATAAATAGTCTTGGTAAAACTATTTGTTTTGTTATCCACATTAAAATCGACCATTTTTGTGACTGCTAAAAAACATCCACATTAGATAATATTGATATGTTGAATGAATAAATGATGTTAATTTAATCAAATTCAGATTCACAAATTCATATATTTATCATTTAAGTTATTATATGATATATGAAGAAACAAATATTTATAGAAAATGTATTTTTAAACATTTAGTGTTCTTAATCATATTTTATTTCAATTAGTAAATAATGAATATTAATAAATTAGTGAATATATTGAAATATTATATATTCTTATAATAATATTTTATATGTCATAATAATAATTTTTAGGATAAAATACACATCATTTAAAAGAATAATTTTTTGAAAAATAATTATTTTACTATTGTAACTTATTTTTATGTGTATAAATGAATAGAAAATTATCAAAGTTGTTGTAAATGTTGAATAAAAACAATTAAACCATTTTATTAAACTATATTAATATATTGTTAAAAATTTATTTTCATATTGGCCTATTCAATTATAATCTTGGGAGGTAATATAGATTTTAAGAATAAAATGATTTTATTCCTATTTTATTTATAATAATAACGATTGAATATATTTTAATTTATTTTTACACCAAGGGCACAAAGGCTTTCATTTTTATTGATTGTAGTTAACCCCCATTCATGGGATGAGAGAGAAACCATACATGGCCTATTGTCATAGATATTACATGGCCCATAGCCTTAAAATATTACATGCCCCAAAGGCCTTAGAGAATTCAACCAGACTATAACTACAAGGAACGACCCATCCCCAGCATTTGCATCATGATGATAGCTCTCCACCTTCGCAGGGCTGTCTGGCTAGGCTTCTCATAAAAGCACAGACTTATTCCGATGGCATAGGCATACCCTCTCATTCTTCCAAATCCATTTGGTTCGGCTCTGGTGATTTCACTTACTCTGAATCCTCCTTTGGGGCTGCTTCTTTTTTGTAGAGTCTGCCAAGGGTAACTGCACTTATCATGTGACATAAAGGTCTTGGGGTGCCTTTAAGGCCTGGGAGGCCCGAGGGTCTTATGGAATCTAAGCCCAAACTGGTGGCACACGGTGAATAGTTCTGGATACTACAGTATCGAACAGTGCCTGCTAGAGTACCTACTATAGTAACTGTTATAATACCTACTACAATACCTTCTGCAGTTGCTGCTATAGTGCCTAGGAAATATGCCTCTTCCTATATTTGAACCTGGTTCTCGTGGATGCAATTAAGGATTCCACATCAACTGGGCTGAGGCTCATGTGCTTTAAATTTATTTTCATAAATATTTTTTCAGTACATTTCATTACAATACCATATTGAAAACCAATATCCTTAAAAAGGATAAATTATATTTTTAAAGAAAGTAAAAAAAATAAATATAAATATCATATGAGATAAAATATATTAGTCTTTCTAATTAATAATGGGGCACATTTAAATTTAGTGTAATATGTGCAAGGAAGTAAATGTACAATTTTAATGGTTTGGAATTATTTTTGACATCATATCTTTTTTTGGAAGGATGAAATTTATGAAAGATGATAAATCTGAAGAGAAATTTTAAATTATATATATTAAAAGTTAAAACATCACATATTATAGGGATATTATATCATAAAAGATACATGAAATGACTTTGTAAATGAAAGAAGTTTATGAATCAATGGAAAAAAATCGATGAAACCCAAAAAACTTTGGTATGTTATGATTTAAAACACCATTAATGAGTGGATATTAGTAAAAAAACTAAATAATATTAATAAAGGGATAATAATGATATGTTTTCTCAAATGGGTTTTATATAAACCATTTAATATTAAATAAGTGAACAATGAAAAATAATTCTTAAAAATTGAAATTTGAAATAGAAAACACCTATGTAATGTCCCAAATCACATAAAGTTTTTATCTAAAAACTAGAATAATCTTATTAAGTTTATTAAATAATTTATATATAACTCTTTTCCTGTATATATTTTAATGTTCCAATTATTATGAAATTTATATAGTTTTTTAGTTCCATAACTCCAAGGGTATTATTGGTTAATTTGGCTAAAACTATATTTATGTGTTGATCATGGTCAAAGGAGTTATATAAATTTTTATTAATCATTAATAATAAAATTTAATTGGATGTGTAAGTTAAATTAATTTTTTATGATGTACCATGGTCATTATATATAACTTTTGGGTATGATTCATAAGGATTACATTTAATATGAGTGTATTTCAGTAACTTTTATCAAAAAATGCACGTTTATTAATATTGAGTAAAATATAAAATGTAAAATTATAGAAAAAATTTTATAAATATATTAATATCATATCATTCTTCAAATTTATTTTCTATTACTACCTACAGTAAAAATGCATTTTGTCTCTAATGTGGGTTGTTAAACTGATAGAGACAATAACATACTTGAATTAATATGATGACTCTGGTTATAGAATGATTTTATTATAGTATTATCATTCCAAAAGTATGATAACATATAAATTTAATAATTATTTAATGATGTTAAATTTATTTATACATTAATAATCATTTTGATTAAAAAAATTATAATAGTGTTTGTGTAGGTTGTACAATTGACCCAAATAAGAGCATGTTATAATTAATAGATAAAAGGAACATGTTATTATTTAATAAAAATTGTAATTTTACAGAAGAATAATGATTTTAAATATATATTAATACAGTAATAAATTTAATTCAAGAGGTTTTTGGAGAAGAAAATATGGGAGAAATATTTAACAGAAGGAAATACTTATATAGATTAATTTATTCCCTTATTCGAAACCTCTTTAACTGTGATGTAAAATGGGAAATTTTTAGATACGAAAAACGAAATATTATCTATGAAAATTTTTTGGGAAGTAAATATGGTTGATCAATTAGAGGTAGTTAAATTTTAATTTTATTTTTTAGGGGTGGCAAAATACTCCTTTTATAAGTGAGGGGAGTGACATTCTTGAAATCATATGAAATTAAATAAAAGATAAAAGTAAAATTTGAGGGAATATAGATCCCAACATTAAAAATAATGAAGAATATATGAGGTGAGTTTGATAATTTCTTAATATATTCTTTTTTATAAACTATATGTTAAGATACGTTATATTTTTCCCTTGATTTAACACATTTATGATTTTCGGCCATCAATGTGAAGACTAACATTAACCTAGGTAATTTATTTTTCTATGAACAAAAATTAAATAGAATATTTAACCTAATTTTATCATGATGATTTAAAACATGAAATAATTTTTAATGGATTTAGTTTCAAAAATGGATTATAAATCAATCTGAAATAATTCATGTATAATGAAATAAAAATTATATTTTGAAAAAAAATAATTTAACCATAAAAATGAGTTCGTGAAAAAATAATGAAAGATATTGACATTCAAGACATTGACTTGTATTTTCTAAAGAAGATGAGATTAATGTGTTATTAAAATGAATTAAAACTGGAATTCTACATCAGCAATACACAATTAAATGCAAAAAGACTAAAAAAGTATGTATTTGGTTTAAAATTACTTTAGATTCCAATATATCAAAAACTAATTTATAAATTAAATAAATAAAATTTAAATTATTTTTCTTTATTTAATAATTATTTGCTTGAGAATTTGTTTTATATTTTTTATTCCATGATTACATCCTGATGAATTAATAAAATCTATGATATTGGTAAGAAGTACATTTCCAAAATTCATTTAAATATCTTCCATTTTATAAAATCTTAAAATATATACCCTAGGATAATATTTTCCTGATAAATTTGAATAATGGTATTAATTTCATCGAATTTTAATTGATAAATTCTTAAATAATTATTTTCAATGACAAAAAAATAAAGGAAAATTGATTTTATAAGAAAATTACATTTCAATGTATATGTTTCCATTATCTTATTCCATGTCAATAAAAATTAAATTAATGTTGATATGTTAGTATATATATTTACATATTAAAAAAATATAAAAATATTTTAAATGAGGTCAATTTAATTTATCAGGAGAAAATACACTAAATTTATAAAAATAATTCATTAAAATATAACTACATTACTATGATAATTAATATTCACATGTGTAACTATTTTCTATGTGTTAAAAAAATTATTTTATTAAATTTGGATATTCTAAAAAAATAAAATTTTCTTTACATGACCCAATTTCTTGTGTGGGCAGAAAATAATGCTAATTTATTCATAATAAAAAACAATTAAGAAAAATATATCATTTTTGTATAAAATTTAGATACCCTTTTTCTATATATTAATAAATAGTTTAAGGATGTTAGTTTATTTATTTTGTATGTATTATCAATAAATTTCATTAATAACATTGTCATATAGATATTTATACAAAATACATAAAAAATATCATTGAAAATACTTGTTTTATAATAAATGAACATAACCCTAAAAAAGAAAATTAAATTTTTATATGCAGATAATATGATTTTATCAATATATTAGTCTGAAAATATTTATATTAGTTTTATCATATTAGTCTTTAATAAAAATACTTTAACATATAATTATATTTTTTTTTAAAAACATCAATTAAATATTAAATAATTGTCTTTTATTTTGAAAATAAATAATTTATATTGATTACAAATAATACAAATATGTACTATACCTATTGAATAATTGTATATCCATTAACCATATCTTAAATGACCAATATTTCAAGGACCATATTTTAGAGGTCATTTATCTTCCATTATATAGTAAAAATATTATTCATTAAATCCATTTCCAATTTTCAAAGAAAAATTTTCATTCCGTATTAAGTAATTTTCTAACTAATTTATCTTATGATTATTTTATTTCTCTCTGTAGGTGTAGTTTTATTCATATTTATTCATAATTTTTAAGATGATCTTGGGAATTTCATTGTTTTTGAAAATATTATTATTTTATATTAGGTATACACCTTTAATTATTTCAATTTTTGGTGATGTTATCATCCATGGTATGTAATAACTGATGATTTGTAATTCGTTATTTCATGTAAATTATTTAATATTTTTTCAAAATAAAATGAATCGTGGATAATTTTATTTTACTATTGTTTTTATAGAATTCTATTTCTATTATTTGTATGAAGAAAAATATATTCTAAATTGAGGGGTGTTACATTCTATCACTTTTAAAAAAATCATTATTAAATTTACTAATTACCACATATTAATTTTTTTCTAACGTTGTATAAAGTATATTCTTGACCAAATATATATTTTCTATTGAGATATATACCTTACAATATTAGATAATTCAAATAATAAAATATTTTCACTCATAATGGGAATGTACAAAATATCATGTTTCCATCCAATAATTTGAGAAAAATACTCCTTAGAATTGGGTATTATAACCCATGGAATTATTTTTCTTTGTTAATTCTTAGTTATCCTTGCACTAATTGATGTTCATATGAAGATATTGAATATGAAATGTGATTTTAATGTTTCTATAATTTATATAGAGTCTATGTGGAGATATCCAATCCATTTCCAAAATCATATTATATTCATGTAAAAAAGTATATTAAATGTAGTACATTCCAAAATACTTCTACATGGAATATAAAAATAACAAAATTAGATTTTATCTTTGATAATTAGTTTTATACTCATTAGTTTTTCAATTTCATAATGTTAAAATTATTCATTGATATAATATTGTTGAGAACCGAAATCAAATAATACATTAACAAATATTTAGAAGAGGATATGTGCAAATTAACTATTATTATCCACTTCAATAATGGTTATTGCATATGCTCTTCTTTATTCCATTTTTCTTGGAGGTTCTTACAGTCTGTTATCCTCATCAACCCTTATATTTTGGAATTTATTTTCATAATTCAATGACTATTGAAATTTGATGGATTTTAGTGTGTTTTTAGAATTATATGTGAGTGTTTAGCATCCATTTCACACACCGAACCATTTATCTCCCTTCTAAAATCATGTTCTTTATGAACAATGTTTCCAAACATAAAAAATTATTTTGTTCCTTTAAGTCAATTCAATATCCCCTTATAAAAAATTATTAACTCATATGTGTTTTAATCTTCTATAATCTATGACCATTTTCACCAAAAACATATTTAAGACTCCAAACATATCTTCTTTCGTAAGTCAAGGATGTTTTTATTGTTAATGTTGTCAATAATAACACATGATAGTCTGGTGAGCATAACCAAATGATTTCGAACCCGATCTTTCATCCCATTTGGTTGGGAATGAGGATAATGAATTCCTTGAACATCATATCCATTGTCAACATTATTCTCAATTTCTATAACTATTACATTAGTAAATGGATATTGCGGTATTTGAATAGTTAAAATAACAAATATAGTGAGGGAAAGTACAAAATAAATAAATGTGACTCATAATTGATGTGCATAAGATAAAATAGGAATTACCATGTTCCAATTTGGGTTATTCTTGTTCATATTTCTGTTATGTTAACGAATATAACTATTTTAATTTCTTCATCAAACGCTTTTTATATCCATTAAAATTGTTTTTAAAGGGAACATGATAAAAAAAATTGTATCACCAGGGAGTTTCAAAATAGTTTTTTAGTTAAAGTGAATTTTTGTTCAATGAGTGATGATAGATTTAATATCCAGCATACCTTTTTGACAATGAATTTACCATGGTTAAACTATGGGAAATCTGACGCACACAAGTTTGTATTTATAAAGGAATGTAATTTCTTATAATCCACACACCAGAAATTTAAAAAATATAAGTTATTTTTTTTTATATTTTTAATTTTACATAGGGTTATACATAAGTTTTTTTAATCCTATTCCCCAAATAACTAAACATTTCATTGATACCAACTGAGGATCCCTATACTAGTTCCCTTAGATCTGGTGCTAAAAACACAATTTAATTACAATATGTAAAACCAATTTATATAACTCAATTCAAACTTCTATACATTTAAATAATTCAAAGATTAAATATAATAATAATAACAATATCTCATAACCTAAAAAGTATAGTTTCATTGAGTATTAGCTTCAAAAATATCATATTTAGTACAATTACTTCTACATCTCTCATAAAACATCTCTGCATAAAACTTATATATAAATATAGTATTATATATAATTTATAGGGGTAAATGAAAACACAATAAGGGGTCATCTAAAATACTTAGTAAGGAAACAATTTATGAAAATATCATCATGGTTAAGATCATAATCTTACAGGTACCCATGAGAATTATTGAACTATCTTATTAAAAGGAAAATGAAAAAATGAGTGTTTTAAATAAGGCATAATACAAGTACAAGTAATTTGAAATGATCAAACATATACCATGGAATAAGAGTGTAGAAACAAGAGATAACAACCATGAAACATGGTTCATTACATAAACATAAAATAATGAAATGTGGAATATGCATAACGACAATAAATCAAAACATTGTTCACATAATTGTCCTTATAATGCGAATGCTCTATATTGTAAACACAAAAGTCTAAATTGGGTCCGCGATAAATCTTTTGAACATAGATAGTTGTATCATGTCCATGATCAGTCTTGATATCATAGCTAACCACATCATTTTCATACTCAATCTTGGATATATGGTCATTGAATATACTTATATCCATAGATATACTAACTTTTGTACTGTAACAATTTTAAATAAAATATTTTTATAAATATTAAATGATGAAATAAAAATATAACATTTAATTAATTTTTTTATTATAAAAATATATGTTTGCCTTAAAATATTATTATTAGGGGATTATATAATAATATTAAAATATTTTTATTAATACAATTTCATAGATATAATTAACTGATTCGAATATAAATAAATTATTTCTTATATTTAACTTAAGTTTATTTAATATAATAGTGATATTTTAAAATATAACATTTTTTAAGTATTGTGTGTTACTATTTAGCTGATAATTATTTAAAAAATATATATTTATAAAAAATAAAATAAAATAAAATATCATTCATAATAGAATTATTACTATAAAATCTATAAAAATAAATTCATTTTATGCTTAAAAGATATTTTTTTTTGTAAAATTCTATTATTGAACTCTAATATTTAGTTTTTATATCAAAAATATAAATTGAATTCTTAATAAATGTTTTTTATATTTGAAATTTTCATATCAAGAATTTTTAATAAGGTTATTTTTCATTTTTAATATTAATAAATAAGTTACTGAAGATAATATTAGTTATCATAATAGAAAATTTATTTTTAATTATTTTATTACAAATGAATTGACTTTTAGACAAATATATTAAGAAAATAAATTTGAAAATATTATTATGATAACTTGTAATATTTAAATATATGAACTAATATATTAACAATCATTTATTAATTAATTTATATAAAATACTATTAAAGAACACTTAATGGTTAAATGATCATTTTTATATAAAAGTAGTTTTTCTCTATCTTTTTTATTTTCATTTAAAAGATAAATATATGAATATTATAATTTTAATTTATTGAAATAACCATTAGTTTCAAATTATTAATGTAAATATTAGATAAATGTGGGTTTCTTTTGTAATTTTATGAAATTTTTTATTTTTAGGTGAATTATGGAAATATATATTTTACCAATGCCATTCGTTTTCTGAAATATCATGATGTAAGAAAGAAATAATGATTTATCAAACTTTTTTCACTACGATGAATTATTTATGTATTTGATAGTTCACTTAATATTGTAATATGAATTTACAAACTTATGTTTTATATTTTTTAATATAAATCAATATTTTACACTAATAAAAATAATTTTTCATGATTTTATTTTACTAAATTATTCACCAAGTAGAATTCAGTTTCAAATATAATTGAAATCAATATAACTCTCAATTTCTTAATAATAAAAAAATTAATTTCTGAAAAATTTGTATCCTTCATATGTTTATCCTAAGCATATATATTTATGAAAAAAACATTTTTCAAAAAAAAAATTAATGTGTCCTATGTTATTAATTTAAAAATAAATTTATAACAATTTTAAAATGGAATTCAATAAAATGGAATTAATTTTTGGAATCAAAATATGAAAATTTTATGGTGAAGTCAATCTTTATTTCTGTTATAAAAAATTAACCATATTGGTAAAGGCTAAAATTGGTAAATAGATTAAACCCACTATAACAACATAAAAAATCATCAAAAAATTTCTTCATATGAGTTTTGGAGGACATTATCAACCTTCCAATCCATTTCCTTTAGTATTAGTCAAATTTTGATATATATTTCTCAAA
Organism: Viscum album; assembly: GCA_963277665.1. NCBI lineage: Eukaryota > Viridiplantae > Streptophyta > Magnoliopsida > Santalales > Viscaceae > Viscum > Viscum album. Next base: position 1,584,878,201 of record OY728128.1, on the reverse strand, counting down.
ACTAATATTTTATTTATATTAAGTGTTAATAATTTTCCAAAATATATTCCCCTTATCTTATAGAGGACGCCTTACAACTCCTTCAAATACACAAAAAAAATAAGAATACCACCCATTACTATACCTTATTTCCTACCTAAATAAATCAATTCCATGTTCCTCATATTCTATTCCTTATAAATCTCCCAAATTCCTTCTGAATCATTGAGGTCTCTATGTATAGATTAAATTGTAATATGGAGTTAAAAGACGTCTGACTGAGTAGAAATCCAATGTAAAGAGTATTAATATCAAATTTTCTTTTTTTAGACATGTTTTAAAATTTAAACATATAATAATCAATTTGGTTTATATACTATCCAATTTACATAATGATTCTGGAATCTATATTAATTTCTCATATATAATATTTTATTTTTGTTTTACCCTTAATTTGGTCTTGAATGAATTGATGTAAGAGATATAATCATTTCACAAACATAATTTTATTTCCTTGAGTTATAAATTATTTTTCCTGATTAAGCACATCCAATTTCTCATTTTTATATCATTTCTACATTATATATTATTTTTTCGATTTATCTAGAGAATTAAAATTTTTCTATAAAAATACTCCTCTTTTACCAATTTCCTACTTTCTAAAAAATTAAATTGTGATAATAATAATTTATACTCATTCCAATATTACCATTTCCTACACATCTATATTTTTAATCCCACCTGTTTTACCATTTATTTATTAGAATCCCAAATAATTTTTAATTATAATTTTCTTTTTATTTCAATTTAATTTATTTGAATAGATTGTTTTTATAATTTTTTACAATATGGGTTTTCAATAAGGTATTTTAAAATAATAAATGAACTTCTTTTCCACATGTACATATTTATGTTTACTCCACATTTCATTTCATTGATGGCATATCATTTCATTTTTTCCAGAATTGGAAGTCCTGTAAGTTTAAGAGTTCAAATTTATAATTTTTTACCATCTTCAAATTATATTATTTAATGAGTTATTTTTGTTTAACAAAAATATTGTAAAATCATAAAGAAAATGAATTTTCTTATTTATATTATGTTTTCTCTCGACCTCAAAATGATACAACTCTTTTTATAAATTTTTATTGTCTAAATTTAAATTATTTTATACTCATTTTGTATGGAAAAATAAATACTAACAATGAATCTGATCTTTATGTTTTATTTTGTGATACAATTTGGAAATCATAAGAAACACATTTTTCTTTCTGTAACTTTTGTTGATAAGGTGATCGATTATTTTCATATCTTGTACATAATTAAGGAATATCAATATGTTGTGTGTGGGGTGTTGTAGCTCTATAATCATTGGGTGATGTTTCATGTCACGTGATATAATGAACTTTGTGTGAATATATGATTGCGGGTATCCATGTTCATTTGATTATGCATGGATATGATTGCAGTTAGCTATTTTAAGATGTTTGTGTCTATAAATTATAGCGGGAAGATATGTTTAGAATTTAATGTGTGATCATGAATAAAATTATCTATATTCACAATGGCATGATTGTTTGTGCTAGTATTTATGATACACTCTTATTTCCTATTTTTATGACTTTATTATTCTTTTATACATCGTTGTAGTGGTTTTACATGTGGTTCTTATTTTATATTGATCCAGTAATATATTCCTTTACTCACTGATTACAATCTTTGTTTTTTTGGTATGTACATTGATTGTGATCTCATACCCACGTGATAATATTATAATCCCATATTATATTCGATTGTTAATTATAATGTTTCTTCTTATTAAGCATTTTATCTCACCCTTTTGTATAATTAAATCGCCCATGTTATAAAGAAATGTATTTTCATTGATTTTTCTCAAAGGGTATCACATCATAATGATATTTCACGAAAAAATTATTGATTTATTGAAAATAATAACATCTTTCTAATCAATAATTATAAAAATTGTTTAGGTTCTTGGATTGTGAGATTATTTTAAAGTTGTATTGTTTAAATTTTGAGGTATTATTAAAATGATATATATTTTGTTTAATTTTATCAATTTCTATCAAAACGTGTATTTTAATTATTTTATTTAATAAATTGACTTAGGAGTGTCAGTTTGGGGGTGCTTTGGTTATTATTAAAGAATGTAATATTAATATTTGGAAACTAGTTTTTATATATTGATGATTAGAATAGAAACCCATGATTTTAAAAACCAAATATTAATTCTTCATATATGAGTATTTAATAAATTATATAAACACACTCCTGCAGATCATAAAGGTATGATTTTTTTAGAAACATTACAACATAAACAACTTGTTCATGTGTGAACTACATAATCTAACACTATGTTCTTCATAACTACAACAATTCCTAGACATATCATACATAATAAATTTCTTCACAAACATTGTAACAGAATCATCTGAATGGATGAGCTCATATTTTATGTATGCAAAAATAAGGGATATACATAAGAATGACATGAAAATAATGTTATAATATCATGATTATAACATTTAAAATCCATACCCTGCATATCAAATTTCATAATCATGAGTAATTATATATATATATTGGTTTTTTACAAGACATTTATCATAATGAAATGAAATAATAGGAGATATGAGATATTTACATTGGAATAATACATTAAATTGGTTCTTACACATTAACATGTAAAATAATTTTTGTAGTAGGAAATGCTCCATTCAATGTCAGTCATATTGGAAAGGGTTAACTCCATAAACCATCATATTACTCATGGTTATATCCCAAGACCATTATTGTGGGAAATTTCTTTTTCTAAACTAGGTCAACTACTTATTACATTCAGGTCAATATCTTGAGATATAAATGATTAACCAATGAATCAGAGGGAGATATAGGTCCATTTATCACATAATGAAAATCATATATATGTGTGAAACATTATCAGAAAACTATCATCATATCATAACCCAAAAAATTAAATGTGGTTGATTTGCATTTCATCATATCAAAACTTGTGTAAAATAGATAGGTTTCAAATTCAATTCACTGTGTCATCATAATCTAAACCACAATAAAGAGTTGGTTTTATATGTATTAAATCATGGTGAACAAATGGAGTAGAAAAAGGTTTCATAAACATCATGCTATCATAAATAAAAAAATCTAGAGAAATAATAAGAATCTTGTTATTGGATTGTATCCCTATTAATTATTAGGAAACATCAACATATGTCATCATAGAAGTAAAAATATTTGGAAAGATCCTTAAAAACATTTCTTTATTAAAATCTATTTTACATATAAAATAAAAGTTTTAAAATATAAATTTTTTGAAATCCTTTATTTGAAAATAACCATTAACAACTTAAAGGGATTATTTAAATAAACTATTGATTATTATGTTGGATAATTTGATTCATGTCATACACATTAAAATGAAGATACCTTTTATATATTTGTAAATACAAAACATGAATGATTTGGAAAAAAACATTAGTATTATTCTCAAAAAAATTGATAATAAACATAATACATGAAATTAAATGTTTTTAATTAAAATAAAATATTAAGTTAAAAAATTTATTAAAATAGTGTTACAAATCACGGTTTTGGTATTAAAATGATATTTTAATTGGACAGAAAATAAAGACAGTTTTTTAATTTATTTTTTTAACTACTGAGAAATAAAGAGAAGAGAATGAAGGGAAACCTATATTATAAATTAATAATCACGTGATAACAAAATTCATTCCTTTATTTATTTATACTTTAAAATATTTTATCATTGGTGGAACAAATAGAAACAATCCTGTTAAATGACGTGATTGTGATAGAAAACCCTAAAAACATTAGTAAAATTGAATCATAAGCCTCATAAAAGATTACCATTAAATGAAATGCAATATATCACTAGAATACATATATTCATGATATTAAATTTCAAAAGGCCTTTATATACACCACATAAACAAATATAGGTACATAACATAACCTGTCTTTCAATGAAGGAATACTGAGAAAAGAATATCATTCCATAATGGTAGCTTTTGAAATACTAAGCCCATGAATAAGAGATACTAAAAAGGAGATGTACATACCCATAATTTTCTGGAGAATATCCCCAAAATAAATTGATGGGAATCATATAAACTACCAAAAATAAATAGGTGTCGAATATAGCATGCATCTCACAAAAGTAAATAGTAAGACAAAAATCTCTTACAACAAGTATCAAATTCATTTATACATATTTAGAAATATTTAATAACAAATATAATTTTTTATAACCCTATTCGAGAACCATAATTATATATATAATACCATATAGTATTATTTATGACATGTTGGGACATGTTTATTTATAATTCCATGTTAAAGTCACATTTCGGGGAGTAATTACTTTGTTTACTGTGTATGTTTAATTTATTTTTTGGTCATATAAATTTGATAATGTTACCAAAATACCTGTTACTTAAATCATGATATAAATATTACATATAATTATTATAAATTTTTTATATTAATAATTAATATTTTGATATCTAAAATAAAATATAATGTCTATTAAAACGATTAATCGTACATAAGCCTTAACGCATTTTCCATTTTCATAAATAATTTAATGAAATAAAGGAAAAAACATTAACATTATATAATTATTTATATTATATATATTTTAATAAAACCAATAATTATTAACTTCCATGTATGGTACGAACAAATCACTTCGTTTAGACAGGTGGTACTTTTATGTACACATAAATGATGATTTTATATCCCATTTGATCGAAGTTAAGATTTTTTTAGGTAACTCCCTTAACATAAAAAATAAAATAATATATAATATAATTATTATGTTATATCGTCATGTTTTAATAATTAATGAAGTTGATGAAGGAATAAATAAAATACAATACTTTTTTAGAGGTGTTACATATTCTTTAGATAACTTCTGGTTTGCACCAAAAGGTTTATTATGTTATATATGAGAAAAAATAATGATTTTAGGATTATATGGGGGAATTAAAAAATTTATTTTTTTAAGTATTGGAAAATCCAAATTGATTTTTATCTGTGTAGAGAGTGGAGAATGGGTAGCCTTTTAACGGTGGTGAGTGGATCACTTGTGATTTTTTAAAAGAAAAAGGTATACCCAGATTTCCCTCATCTCCCTAATATCATAAATGGAAATTATAATAAAAGATATAAATTATAATTATAATTATTAAATATGTTTAGGATATGGTTTGGAACATTTTTTACACTTATCAGTTTTGTTTTACCACAAAAAAATCCATTTTTACCTTAATCATGATAATTTTTTTATTGTTTTATAATTCATTGTGGTAAAAAATTAAGATCAAATTATTATAAAACAAAAAATATTTTTATTCATAATATTTAATAATGTCTTTTTAATAAACCTCATAGAATTATAAAATTTTAATTTAAAATTATACCCATAAACGTGATGAGAAATCTAGTTTCCAAATCAAAACGGTCAAAAATATAAAATATTTTTATATGATAATCTAAAAATAAAATTATTCCAATAATATAAGTTGGATTAGTTCATATATAATTTAAATATTTTATGGAAACATTTCAAAACAAAAACGATCATTTAGAATTTGATAAACGAAAAGGAAATTTTCAATAAAATGTATTATTATTTACTATTTACTGAAAAAGTAATATTTTCAATAAAAATACTATAATTCACCATAAGATATTTCTTTCTTTGAGAATTTAAAATTGTAATATTATTTTATAAAATTAGTTTTCGAAAATTTCCATGAATTTATTTTATTATTTCTCAAAAAAAGTAAATAAAAAACATTTTTGACAGAAATAGCATTATCGAAACATTGATTGATATTACCAAAAATTTTGTATTTTTATAAATATATTTTTTTTTATAAAACTATTGTAATTAATATTTAAAAATTATATAGTATTATTCATATTAATAGGATTAATGTTTTGGTTGTAATAGACACATTCATATAATAACAGTAACAATATATCAATATTTTTTCAAACACAGTCTTCTATGCTACACAATCTATCAATGAAATTTAATTTAACAGTAAATAATAAATAATAATTCATGAAAAATAAAGTGTTAAAATTAACATAGTAATTATTTACTAGAATCCCAAGGGATATTTATAAATATATGATATATCATGAAATTATTTTATGTAAAGAGTGTGTCAATTCTTTGAAATAGAATCATAGTACGGATATAAACATGAGGGTGTAGGATGTACCATATTTTCACCAAGGGTAAATAATCCATGAAAATGGTTTGATGGATATTTACTCTTTTTTCACTCAGTACACTTTTATAGGTCCTCACTACAACCATGGGTTGGCCCTCTCTTGGGATATGGTTTAGTGATTTACATGATTTTTATGAAAAGTTATGATGGATTTGAATGTAATTTGAATATGAAATATGTGGAAAGATAGGTTAGATAACCAAATAAAATTAAGTCCATGAATAATCAATATTCAAACCTAGAGATTCATAAGTTTTCATATGCACATCATTTATGTGTTAATCCTTCTTAGAATAAATACTTACTTTATATTTTTATTAATTTAAATATTCTAATATGAAAAACCAAATTTATTTATATAATTTCTAGAATAACGGGATTTTGTGTAAACATGGGATTTTAAGGAAATTTTATGATTGTTCTTGTGATCAACCAAATGGGTTGGTTTCTAGATAATAAAACACTTGGTATATTATCTTCCTTCTACCATGAGTTATGATTAACAAACTAAATCCTAAAAAACACCTAGAATTATGAATAAATATAAGGATATAGTTTCATAAATATTTTTGTGAAAATGATCATGGAGGAAATAAGATTCAACGTCATAACTATTGATAATATTGTATGAAGAAACCAAGGGTCTTAAAGGAATAAATAATTTCCACTATGGAAGAATTTTTCATTGAGATTTTGATTATAGAAGAGTGAAAAAAGGTTATCTAATATAATATAATATATAAATTAACCAACTATCTCCAAAAAAATCATGAATACATCAAATGTAATTATTTTGGCCATTATTCAAATCAATGACCCAATATTTCGGAAATGAGGACAATAAAACACAATAACCTTGATGACCAAGGGGAAAATTAAGATCCTATCAAATGACCAAAACATAATTGAATTGTTATAATTATAGTAAACTAATAATATTCTATCAATTTGTTGTAATTTTTGTAATGGAATGGCTATAAATATTTAGACTATATATATTGAATAAATATTTAAATCATAATTTATATTCCAAATTAACTTATGATTATCTATCATTTCCTGGATGATTATTAATTCTATAAGAAAATTATTTCAATGGGGATTAGTACCTAATATTTAGGAGTATTTAACACAAATTATTAGAGAAAAACTTGTTGTTTGGTGTATGCATATTATGAGGTAAAATAATTTTTCCTAGTATTTCATAAGATAGTGCGGTAGATATCTCATTAGAAATGATATCATGGTCCATGTATATCTTCTAGATACCCTTATTGACTTTTATTAGTAATTGAAAACTAAAAATCTTGAGGGTTTAATGTATTTAAGAATTGGAGGATATAAAACCATGTTATTTAATAAATATTTACCTTTGAAAATATTCTATTAGAATATTTATTAGTATGAAAAAATTTACTAAATTTAACAAGAAACATTTTATTGAGATTAAATACTACCAAAAAATATATATGAATCTAATAATTATAAGACATAGGTTATTACATTCCATGGATTTTTATATACCATAAAATTTTGTAAGCTAATTGGGGAATGTTAATATTAAATAATAGTATTTCGAAAAATAGGAAATCTTAAGGATCATGTTCATATTTTGGAATCAATATATATTGAACTAAATCTATAATCTGAATGGAAATCATTAATTTATAAATCATTATTTAATATACATAATAAATAATGAGATATTTTCTTTCATAAGATGGAATTGGATGAATGAATGATTTTATCAAGGTGATATATATGAGAGAACTCAATTATTATAAATATGTTTGTTGGAAATATGGTTAATGGAAATATTGTTAATATATATAAAGTCATTTTATGTATTTGTATCCAATATATATATATTTACATATTAAATATGATTATTCTTAACAAATGTTTTTTAAAAAAAAATTCTCAAATAATAAATAATCAAACAAAAATATAATAGTCAAATAATATATTTTTTATAAAATTATTTTTATGCTTTAAAATATTATTTTTAAACAATAAAAGTATAATATATCATAAAAATATTTTAATATCAATTTATTAAAAATAATATAATTATATTAAATAAAAAATATTTAAATTTTACTTTGTTTATATCAAGTTAACATAAAAGTGATATAGTTGAAGAACACTTTTTAGTGTTTTTTGTATTATTCTTTACTAGAGAATACTTTTAATAAAAAATATACATTACATACAAGAATATAAATGAAAATCAATCTCATAATTATTTCAATGAACTAATAATAATAAATTCAATATATTCTTAAAATATATAGTTTTCCAAAAAAACCTTTTACATGCCCTTCTTAGATATTTTTCTTATAAAATCTAAAACATTCTTCTAAGAAAATAGTATTTATATTTTTAGATCATATATCCAAATATTATAATATGTAAATTTTTATTTTCAATATAAAAAAATTAACATAAAAATTTGTACATTAGTTACCAAGAGAAAACAATAATTTTTAAATGTTTTCTTATAAATGATTTTTATTTAAAAGATATAAATTAAATTGACTACATTTTAAAATATAATTATGAAAATATGGAATATGAAATTGTGTAAACTAATAAATAAACATTATTTTAATATTTAATTGGTATGAAATAAAATTAATAATGTTTTCCATTAGAGTTACATAAATACCCTAAATGGGAGAATTTAGTTTTTATAATTATTTTCAAAATTAAAACACACCCGTAAATTTTAATTCAAAATTTTCCCATACTTCTCAATAATATAGTGATCAGAACTAAAAATGATAGTTAATAATTTTTAAATATGTTATTTATTGTTATTCTGAGCATAATGATCACCTATTCCTCTCCACCAAAACCTCTTTTTGAGCTTAGTGATTTTAACTGTAATAGCCATTTTTTAGGGTATTACCAAGTGGAAGAATTTTGACATGGTAAAACAATCAAGGGTACTCTTTAAGATATTGTTAATAAGTCTTATACGTATCCTTCATCCATACTCAATGTATGGATTGTACACATTCAACTAGAAAGAAAAATATTTTTATAAAATATAATAGCTTCAACGCATACATTCAAGAAGGTATCGACAGAAGATGGAGAATTTTTTTATAGAAATAATATAACTTCAATGTGTATTTTAATAAGATTCATCAGCTATAGTAGATGATTAAAAACATAGTGTAAATATACAACCACAATATATTGGAATTCCAAAGAGAATCCTTAAAAAAAATTATGTGATCTTATATTATTCAAAATACACAATATCTTCAATAATAGTTACAACACAATTTTTTTGAATTCTAACTATTTTAGATTTATGTCAAAATATTAGTCAATAAAAACAATAAGATATAATCTTTTTCATCCGTTGATATCATCTTCTCCAAAATAGTAAAAAATATAGGTACCAATTTATAGCACCTCTACCCTTCCTTGGAAGTATATATTTTCCTTTAAATATGTTCTTTATTTTAATCATTCATTATTAATTTAGGAATATATATTTATAGAATATTAAAATACACAAAATAATTTATTTAGAGTAACATATTCAAAATATACTTCTTAGAAAATTAAATTAAATACTAAAATTAATATTCCTATTTAAGAATTAGGCATTTAACATGTTTTTCCCAAAATTCATTTCAATGAATGACTCTAATAATCTCTAGAGAAATGTTTCTCCATATAGAGAATTCCACCCACATGAATATATGGATATGTGAGTAATATCATGAAATGCATGGCCGATTGTTGCCTATTGACCGATCAAGGTTCTGGTGCTCTGCTAATGTGCATAACAGAACTCTGGTCGAATCCATGATGATGATACTTTGTAATAGTCGTTTGTTTTTAGTTGATAGTATTTTGATTGGGGTGTTTTTTTGCAAAGCTTAAATGAAGTAATTAATGATTGTTTTTTGATTTAACTATTCGATAAATATTGGGGTGAGTTCATTTTTAGGGAGTTAATCTTGTGATATCCTGGAGCTTTTCTTTAAATTGTATTTAACCTAACACCCACATCGCAAGATTATGTTGATTGGAATTACTAAGTGTTAAAGCATTAATACAAGAATTAATATAACATAGCATTCTAATATCAATCAGAGCTTGTCGATGGTAGGTTATTTATGGTTCCAATAATCTATGGAAAACCCATGTTAAAATAACAAGTCATTAATCCATGACATGTTTAAGTCCAACATACACAATGTTAAATTACAGATTAATCATCAAGAAAATAATCTCAATCAAAAAACATCCCAAAATTTTGGCTCACGCCAATAATATATTTACTCAAACATTTATATTAATATTTATCTAGTTTATATATTTATGATGGTGAATTAATAGGAGAATAAATATAAAGGGATAAGAAAAGAGGAGTACGTCGAACACACACATATGAACAATGATGAGAATTAAAAAAATAGACTTTTGATAGAATGTGGATGAAAAAGAAGGGATGGGGATTAAACTATATTGAGACTATTATAAGAACATTAATATTAAAATATAGAATGTGGGTGATAATAAGAGATATTGAAGAAGAATCTTTCATTAAAACAGAATTACAAAACACAAACTTACAAGATTACAAATGAAGAAATACACAAAAGTGAAAGGAAAAAAATAGAGGAAGAAAGGTATCTCAAGTGAAAACGTGAGTATGGTGGGTCTTCCCAAGCCTTTGGAAATGATTTGTTCATGCCAATTTATGCTTCTCTCTTCTGAAATGACAACCCCTTTGAAGGAGAGGATGGGGATGTATTTATAGCCCAAGGAAGTGGATTGTTTTCATTCCCAATCTATCCCTCCACATGGATCAACAATTTGGACATCCATAATTAGAATCTTGAGGTATCTCCATCATTGAAGTTGTGTAAAATAATTCTGGTAGACTACTCTCAAAATATGGAGGCATTTGGACCTATGGATCCAATGTTATGGCTGGTTGATTAAACAATTTTAATCTGTCCATTTCAATCCAGTCTTTTTGAAGTCCAAAATGTGAAAGGATTTTTGAATAATAATATGCCTTCAAAACCGAATTATTTCTTCAACAAAGTCAGCCGCCTATATCTCTTAGTTTACGCTGAAAAATCTCAGCCTGATTGAATACATACATAATGATATATATCATGAATACTGTACTGATTTTATTTCTCGTCCAGAATGGTGGGATGGAATTCAAAGCATATGTTGGGCCCGTTGTTTTTGGATTTGGGCCTTGAACGTTTTATACAAGACTCCTTACATTGTCCCCCAAACAGTTGAGTATATTGAAGGAATTTTAACTTCAATATTGATCCCAGTAATTCAATCTTCATAACTGGTCTAGTTTCTTCACAGATTCTGTAGGCCCTCTTGTGTGGTTCATATAAGCCTTCAAATGGACGATTTAGCCCATGATCCCTTCTAGTGAAATGTTTTATATTAAATTATGAATCCTGAAAAGCAATAACCACACAATCTAGATCAATAGGGTGAGATTTATAAATAAAATAGTAAACTGACTCAATTGGACTACTTCTAAAAATGCTCAAAAATTATCCTTAGTTTTAAAATATTAATATTTCACACACATTGTTCACATTTCAGATAAAATCATTAAAGGGAGTATATAATAATTCATTATAATATTAACAAAATCAAATTCCCCACACTTAGTTTTGTGCATGTCCTCATGTGATACAAATATAAAAACATGACAAAATCATTTTCACTCACCAACAAATATTAAAATTTTGTTTTCTCCAATCAGGGGAGGTTTAGACTATTTCACTCATCCATTTTGAATTCCACCACAAGTTGTTACATAAGTAATTTTCCAAAACTATTTCATTTTTTCATGCTCAAATTTAGAAATGGAAAATGTGGACACTCAAAACTCACACCTCTTAAGATAATAAAATACATTTGTGGAGGTTCACTCTTTCACCAACCAAAAGTAAAAATATTAGAGTTTGAAAGATCTCTCACGTTCTAATATCTATCAAAATTACACAAGAATCATGAGGTCTTTTTAAGGGTTTTCTATGGCTATGGGATGGTAGGAATATAATTTCCAAGAGAGAGAAGGAGAGGGTTAAAACACAAACATAGAAAAAGCAATTCACATTTTTTTGAAATAAAACATGGAAGGAAATGAAAACACATATATACAAGGGAATGATTGTGTGATGAAAGACACAATAGAGGAAGAAAATTTGAAGGGGATGAGAAGATGAAATATTTACAAACCACAGAACTTCTCTCAATGACATAAGAATATAATGCAAGTGTTCCTTTTCTTCTTTTTTTTCTTTTTTCAAAAGTTGAACTTGGAAAAGATCTCACACTCATATCCCAACCAATGATTTATCTCATCACGATACTAATTTTAATAGTTATAACAAGATAAAAGGCTTATAAATAGTGATTTTTGACCTACCAAAGACACAAACCATTCTTATTTTCATTTTTTTGATTTTTATTTATTTTATTTAACAATTTTCAATTGTACATGATAAAAATATATACATTCCCAAGACCCACGAAAGGAAAAAATCTCCCCCACACATAAAATAATTCTTTCCCTCAAGCATAAGATAACATAGTGACATCAACAAAGGGTACCCAAAATGAAATCCATACCCCCCACACTTAAAGTTCAAACAAATTATTCAAAGAAAACCAATGTTGGTATTGTTTGGGATAAGGAATTGGGCTTGTAATGTGGCTATCAAAGAAAAGGTATTCTTATGCTCGAAGTGGCTTTTAAAAGGGAGATTAATGTATGGTTAATGGGAGGCTATTTTGGCTATTATAATTCTCATGGGTTTCAGAAAATGCCTATATCAAATTAATGCACACTAATGTAGGAAATTGTGCTCGAAGGTCCACAAACTCAAGACACACAAATGGGGGTGATAACACACATTTTGAAATGATTTCCATAAGTGTCCTCAGAATGAAAGCAAATGATGTTCCTCATGGGTGGGGAAAATAATTTTCCAAATCATAAATTGATCATTCAAAATGTGTTGGTTTTGACACAATATTCTTTATCCAAAGTCATGATGAAAATACAAAAATTTAGAGATGAAAACATTCCTATTGACTCCCCAAAAAGGATATACAAAATTTCAAAACTCGATGTCCAGGAAGCATGACTCTTAATTTTTTTGTATTTGTTTTTGTTATGATTTTTTTTTTGTTAGATTTATTTTAGTTTTTCATAAAGATACACCAGAAAAAAAAAGTGAAAAATAAAGGTTTTGATAAAGAAAGTGGTAAAAAATGATGGAGAGAGGAAGAAGAAGAAAGAGGTATAGAGAGGAAGAGATAGAGAGTGAGATTTAAAGTTAAAGAGGTGCCCCCTGGTTTGGATTTGGCGGGTTTCCATCTCCATCTAGTAGTAGGTCGACGGGAGAAGTTGGGGATCCAATGGAAGTTAATGTTGATCCAGGATTATGTGTCCTCTTATGGTGATTCTTTAACCAATTTCCATTACTCGTGAAATTCATTTTGGAAGAGGGGTCTTGGACCTGCACTACTCCAAATTGTTAAACATTAGTAATAATAAAAGGACGTTCCCAACGTGAATTAAGAATACCTGGGTGAATACACAATTGAGAATTAAAGGGAAGTACCTTATCACTTTCATTGAATACCTTTCTCAGGATGTGTTTATCCGGGAGTGCCTTGGTTTTTTCTTTATAGATATTGTAATTTTCATACGAATCAAGTCGAAGCTCCTCCACTTTAGCCAATTTCAACAATCATTCTTCATTAGAATTTTCAAGATCAAAATTACATGTTTTCACTGCCCAAAATGACTTATGTTGGATTTCAACTGGAAAAAGACATGCTTTACCAAAAACTGGACTAAAAGGAGACATCCCAATGGGTGTTTTATAGGTAGTTTGATAAGCCCAAAGTTCTTTACAATGTCTTTCAGGCCAGTCTTTTCTTGTGGGTTGTACAATTCTCTCAAGCACTCTTTTCACTTCTCTATTAAAATGTTCATCCATTCCCTTTGTTTGTTGGTGATATACAGTTTAAGTTTTATGTACAACCCCATTCTTTTTCAAAAGAGATTCTATGGTTTTATTACAAAAATGGGTTCTTAAGTAACATTACAATGCACGAGGTGTGCCAAATCGGTGGAAGATGTGTGTCTTTATGAACTCACTTACAGTATCTGAATCATCCTTTTTAGTGGGTTTGGCCTTGACCCACATAGAAACATAATCAACCAAACGAATAATGTATGAAAATCCATTGGAAGGGGGAATGGTCTAATGAAATCGATGCCCCAAACATCAAAAATCTCACAAACAATTAAAGGCTATTGGGGCATTTCATTTCTCTTTGAAATTGTTCCAAACATTTGGAAAGTGGGATATGATTGAGAGAACTCATGTGAGTCTTTGAAGAGTGAAGGCCAAAAGAATCCAAAGTCTATAAACTTTTAGGAGGTCCTTTGTGGTCCAAAGTGTCAACCACCCAGCATTGAGTGATAGAATTCTAAGATGGAAGAATGTTCATTTTCATCGACAAATCTCCTTTTTAACATGTCAGCCCCAATTTTCCAATGTTTATTTTCTTCCCAAAAATAGTATTTTGAATCACATTTCAACTTCATTTTTTTATTTTGATAAATATTCAGTAAAGAGACCTGAAACCAAGTATTTTAAAATTGGGGTATACCATTGTATTTTTTGAGTGAGAGATGAAATGTGCTCAGTTTGGAATTCAGGATCGATGATTTTAGAATGAGAAGAATTAGAAATTCTACTCAATTGATCAGCCACATGATATTATTTTCCTGGTCTATCTTTTATTTCAAATTCAAACTCTTGGTGAATTAGGATCTATCTTGTTATCCTCGGTTTGGAATCACTTTTATCGAGTAAGAACTTTATAGTAGAATGGTCTGTGAAAATAATGATTTTGGCACCTAAGAGATAGGGCCAGAATTTATCAAAGGCAAAAAAACTGCTAAAAGATTATTTTAAGTGATATTGTAGTGAAATTGAGTTTCATCCAACGTTTTTTGAGGAATAATCGATGACATGAGGAAGTTTTTTTCTTCTTTGACCAAGAAAATCCCCAACAACTCTGTCAAAAGTATCACACATCAACTCAAAGGGTAAGGACCAATCTGAGGGTTGGATTATCAGGGAAGATGTAAGAGCAGTTTTGAGTTTAATGAATGCCCTCTTACAAACCTCATCGAAATGTAAAGTGACATCATTTTGGAGAAACCGAGTGAGTGGGAGGAAAGTTTTACTAAATTTAGGGATGAATCTCTGATAGAAACTGAAATGACCGAGAAAAGAACATATGTCTCAAATAGATTTGGGTTGAGGAGGTGATTGGATCACTTCAATTTTGGAAGGATCGACTTCAATACCATCTTTTGAAAATATGTTCCCTAGAACAA
Source organism: Viscum album (assembly GCA_963277665.1). Lineage (NCBI taxonomy): Eukaryota > Viridiplantae > Streptophyta > Magnoliopsida > Santalales > Viscaceae > Viscum > Viscum album. The sequence goes on along the minus strand of OY728128.1, from coordinate 1,584,862,478 downwards.
TCCAATTTTTAACCATGAAGTGACATTTTTCAAAATTTAACATAATTTTACACATGAAACACTTTTAGAGGACTAGAGAGAGTGAATTCAAACAAGATTCAAATGACTCACCATAAATGGTGAAGTCATCCATGATGACTTCTATGTAGTGTTCAATGAATTCAGAGAAGATACTCATCATACACCTCTGGAATGTTTCAGAAGCATTGAAAAGTCCAAAAGGCATTCTTCTATATTCATATGTTCCAAAGGGGCATGTGAAAGTAGTATTTTCATGGTCTTGAGGTCAAATTGGGATATGGATGTAGCCGGTGTATCCATCATGAAAGTAATAGTGCAACTTTCCGGCTAATTGTTCCATCATTTGATCATGGAATGAAAGGGGGTAGTGATATATTCTTGTTTCAACATTCAATTTCCTATAGTCGATGCACACACACCATTTGTTCTTCACTCAAGTTCTGACTACCTCCCCAAGTTCATTTGTGAAAACATTTATCCCACCCTTCTTAGGTACAACTTGAATTGGACTAACCCATTCGCTATCATAAATTGGACAGATAATACCAGCATGATAAATCTTGGTGATATCTTCCCTAATAACCCCAAGTATGAGTGGATTTAGTCTTCATTGTGGTTGTCTAATTGGTTTGGTTGATTCCTCGAGATAGATGTGATGCATGCAAAGAGAAGGGTTGATTCCTAGTATGTCATCTAGGGTCCAACCTAGGGCCTTTTTTTCTTCTAACACTAGAACATGTTTGGAATCCATAGTTTCGGTAAGTGAAGAAGAGGTAATGACAGGATAAGAGTGATCATGAAAAATGAATTCATATTTCAGGTGTTCAAGAAGAGGTTTCAGATTAGTCTCATGTGTTATTTGTGGGTTAGAAAACTAAGGAATGGAGGAAGGGACTTCAGTTTCATCAGATTCATTCTCTTTAATACTTTTCAAGGTGGAGCAGTAGAGATCCGATTTGATGTGGGATTCAAGAGAGTTTTCATGTTCTTCTAGATTGATGGATTCTATAAATGAGAGGTCCACATAAACTTCTCCATTAATGACATTGTTAATCATGGTGTAGATTTCACATGATCCTTTATCATTAGAACATGAATAACATGGTGGATTGGGGTTCAATTGACTCTTAGAAGTGTCCTCAGAAGCATGGATTGAGAATGCATAGTGATCCTCATATGGGTATTGCATGTCTTGGAAAATGTTTAACTTGACCATTTGGTCACCGAATTCCATGGATTAGATGGCAGAATGGACATCAATCTTGGTTCTCACTGTCATGAAGAATGGTCTTCCTAGAATTAGGGGAGATCGATAAGAGTTCATCTCACCTTCCATGTCAAGGACATAGAAATCGTCATGGAAGATAAGATCATTGTCTCAGATAAGGACATCCTCAATTATTCCGTCAGGACTGGCTGTGCATCCATTGGCTAATTGAATGAAAACACATGTTGGATGTAAGGGAACTAGACCATGGTTGGAGAAGATGGATTTGGGCATTAAATTAATTTAGGATCTAAGGTCTATGAGTGCATCATCAAAGTTGGAACTTCCAATTTGTCATGGGACCGTAAAGGTCCCAAGATCCTTGCACTTTATGAGAATAGAATACTGGGTGGAAACATTTTCGAATGTCCTATTTTTCCTCTTGTGGGTACACAACTCCTAGAGAAACTCGGCATACATAGGAATTTGATTTATGGAATCTAACAGGGTAATGTTGAGTTCAACACTTCTAAACATGTCGAGCAATTCTGGATGAGGATCAAATGACTTCTTTGGATTATAAATGGCTTGAGAAATGGAATTGGGTTCCTACGTGGAATTGAAGGAGATGAGTGAATGGTTTTGGGTTCCTTTTAAAGGTTTCTTTTTTTCTTTTCATTTTCTAGGTCAACATTCAAAGGAGGGTAGGAGGACTTATCTTGAAGCATAGTAATTTTATTTCCCGATATAAGTGAAATTGCACTTACATTACCCTTGGGGCTGGGCAATAGTTGAGCTGGAAGTTCGGAAGAATTAGATGGTTGCAGCTGACTAAGGTGGGATGCCAGCTGACCAATTTGTGTTTCAATGTTTTTGAGGATAGAATGGGTGAAAGTGGAAAGATCTTCCACTGCACATGCCCATGGTTTCTTAGATGAAAAGGCTTTTCCTGAATTGGGATTACCATGATTTTGGTTCTTGGGACAGCGATTGTATTGGTTTTGGAATTGGGAGGGCTCACTAGGATAATGGAATCCCGGAGGAGGATTGTTACTTTTAGGTTGATGAAGAAAAGGATAATGTTTTTTGAAGTTACCAACACCTTAAAAATATTTGATTTGGTTTTGGTTTTTAGGAGGGAATTGAGGAGGATGAGATATGGGATTACCATACCTATGGCCTTGATTATAGGAAGAAGAGAATGGCTTAGAGTGAGGTTGGTTGAAGTTTCTAACAATCATACATGATAGATGAGGATTGGTGTTCCACTGATCATATGCTGCATTGAGCTCCATTGGTCAAGATAAATCAGATTGATCCTCTTGAAGTTGTATACATGTGTCAGTTGGATGAGATGGAGAGTTGCAGATTCCACAGTTTTTGGCAGGTCTAGGAAACATTGATTGTGGAGAAGACGAGGTTGGGTATTTGGTAGCCACAACTAGTTGTCGCACAAGTCATGTAAGTTAACCCATTCACATGGTCATCGTGTTCGGCTCAATTGATTGATTATCATGGGATTTTTTGACTTGATCTTGTTCTCAATTATGAAATGGTTGTGTGTTTGCAGCCATGTTACTTATTAGATCTCTTGTAGCTGCGGGAGTTTTATCAACAAGAGCACCACCACTTACCACATTAATTAGAGTTCACTCCATAGAGAATAACCCCTCATATGAGTATTGGATCAAGAGTTGGTCATGGATTTGGTGGTGTGGGCTGTTTGCAACAAACTATTTTAACCTCTCCCAGTATTCATGGAGTGATTCACTAGGTAAATGACAGATACCACTTATTTCCATTCTGATAGAAGTAGTACAAAAGAAGGAATGAATTTCTCTAAGAAGAGTGGCTTCATGTCATTCCATTTGGTTATAGAACTAGGAGGTAGGATGTAAATCCATGACATAGCTATGCCAGCTAAAGAGAAAGGGAATCTCGAAGTTTGATTTGTTCTTCATAAACCCCTTGAGGCTTCTTGGTAGGGCACACCACTTGGAACTCTTTAAGGTGGAGATGTGGATCCTCACCAGCAAGCCGGTGGAAATGAGGGATAAGATGAATCAAACCCGATTTGAGTTTGATGTCCACTTCTATGTTTGGAAATTGAATACTAAGAGGTTGGTAATTCATATAAGGTGCATCAAGTTCTTTTAGTGTTTGTCCCCTAGGATTGGCCATATCTAATTCAACTGGTTGGATGAGGATTGAGTCTTGAATTATTTCATTTTCTCTTATGTTTCTCCTATATTGGCGAAGTGTTTGCTCAATTTCTTGGTCAAAAAAATCTGAGGTGTTGTTTAGGAGGATACGGGGCATTCATATAGATGTTTTATGGAATAGGATTATGGAGTTTTCTTTGAGTATTTTTTTTTCTGTTTACGGTTTTTATGAGAAGATGAGTTTTTCATTGTGTTTTTTAATCATTTTTTTTAAATTTTTTTTTACAATAACTAGAAACTAATAACTACTTAAAGCACCATCCCCAGCAATGGAGCCATTCTAAATTCACATTTGATTTTCTCGTATAAAAGGGTCATGGTTCTGATGCTCTGCTAATGTGTATAGCAGCACTCGGATCGAATCCTCGGGGATGATACTTTGTAACAATCGTTTTTTTAGTTGATTGTATTCTGATTGGGGGGTTTGTTTACAAAGCTTAAATGAAGTGATTAATGATTTGTTTTTGATTTAATAATTTGACAAATATTGGGGTGAGTTCATTTTTAGGGAGTTAAGGTCGTTATATCCTGGAGCTTTTCTTTATATTGCAGTTAATTTAACACCCACTTCGCAAGATAATGTTGATTGGAATTACTAGGTGTTAAAGCTTTAATCCAAGACTTAACATAACTTATAGTTATAATCTCAATCATATCTTGTTGATGATAGTGTATTTATGGTTCTAATAATCCATGGAAACCACATGTTAAACAAAACAAGTCATTAATCCATGACATCTTTAAGTCAAACATACACAATGTTAAATTAAAGAATATTCATTGAGAAAATACTCGCAATCACTTAACATCCCTAAATTTTGACTCACCCCAATAATATATTTAATCATAAATTTATATTGATATTAATCTGGTTCATATTTTTTTTATGATGAATTAACAAGAGAAGAAAAAGAATGGGATAAGAAAAGAGTGGTACATCAAACACACACACCGATGAACAATGATGAGAATTTAAAAAATAGAATTTCGATTGAATGAGGAAGAAAAAGAAGGGAATGGGATTCAACAATAATTAAATAATTTTAAGAAAATTAATATTAAACCACAAAAGGTGGATGAGAATAATAGATATTGAAGAAGAAACATGCATTAAAACAGAATTACAAAACACAAACTTACAAGATTACATACGAAGAACAAAACAAATGTAAATGGAGACAAAGAGAGGAGGAAAAGTATCTAAAGTGATAATGTGAGTATGGAAGGTTATCCCAAGACTTTGTAAAGTATTTTTTTGTTCCAATTTATGATCCTCTATTCATAAATGCAAACCCCTTTGAAAGAGAGGAGGGGTGTATTTATATCACAAGGAAGTGGACTGTTTTCATTCTCAATATGTCCCTCAACATGGCTCGATGATTTGGACATCTGTACAGCCAACTCTTGAGGTATATGTTTCTTAAACGTTGTTGAAAATAATTATGTACGACTACTATCAAAATATGGAGTCATTTGGACCTATGGATCAAATGTTACGGCCAGTTGATTAAACAATTGGAATCTGTCCATTTCAACCCAGTCTTTTTGAAGCCCAAAATATGAAAGGGTTTTTTTATAAGAATATTACTTCAAAATCGAATGATTTATTCAACAAAGTAGGCCGCCTATATATCCTATTTTACACTGAAAAATATCATCCTTATTGGATGCTTAAATCATGAGATATTTCATGAATACTGTACTGTTTATATTTCTAGGCCGGAATGGTGGGATGGACGTAAATGCATATGTTGGGCCCCATGTTTTTGGATTTGGGCCATGAAAGTTTTATCCAATACTCCTTACATTTTCCCCCCAAACCTTTGAGGAGAATTAATGAATTTTAAATTGTCTATTTATCCCAGTAATTCAATCTCCATGACTAGTCCAGTTTCTTCACAGGTTTTGTAGGCCCTATTGTGTGGTCCATATGAGCCTTCAAGTGGAATAATTATCCCATGATCCCTTCTAATTAAATGTTTTATATTGAATTAGGAATCCTAAAAAACAATAGCCACCCAATTTGGATCAGTAGGTTGAGAGTTAGAAGTATAATTGTAAAATGACATAATTGGAATACTTCTAAAAATGCTCAAAAAATATACATAGTATTAAAATATTAATATTTCACACACATTGTGCACATTTCATATAAAATCAGTAAAGAGAGTGTATAATTAGTCCTGAAAATATTAATAACATCATATCTACACTCATAATATGATGGTTATATTTTTATAAGATAGTTAGATCTATAAATAATTTTCTCATAGGATAATTATTTACCCATAACATAAATATTACATGTGCATGATAAGTTAGTTATGTGTATAATGATTCTGAATTATGTAATAATAGTAATATTTTTAAATTTTAGTCCTTCTATGTTCTGAGCATGTAGGATAACACTTTGAATAAATATTAATCACATAATAATTTATTATTTTATTGGATAATTTACATTTGAAGTTAACTCATGTGAAAATTTTATTCCTCCATATGAGAATTTACCTATGTAAAAAGATAATTTGTTTACATAAACTCTCATTAGTTAAATCCATTTATTAAATATTTACTTATAAGGAAAGATAATTTTCCTATTCATAAGATAAATTAAATTCATCAAATTATATTCCAATGATAATAAGATTATTCCATTTTCATGTAGGATAAATTACTCACGATAAATTCTTCACATTGGAAAGAAGGTTATAATAAAACCATCATTGATATTTCATTATTATCCTGAATAAAACATATTTTAAATAAACACTTCCAAAAGAAAAACTAATAATGTATCTATAAATTATGAAACTAAAAATACTTTATATAAATGTATAATTAAATCAATTGAGGATTTTTTGTGAGTATCAAAACATATGATCTTTTGAGATATATTGGAAAATCATTAATTTTTATAATAATTTCCACTTTTCTATGATAAAAAAATCATAAGAATATTTAAAAACACAGTTTATATAATTTATAGATAGAAACATACATTATAGAGATATTATAAAATATAAGATAATATTTTATTTTTACACAAATATTCTCTCCTTTAGTGATATAAAAAAGAAAGGAATTATTTTGAGGTAACATATTTATTATGGAAAAGAAACTAAATGTAATGAGAGAAGTAAATAAAAATAGAGCATTTAAAAGTTTACTTGAAATATTCCACTGAGAATTTAAAATAAGGTATACAATAGAAAATTTATGTTATGAGGATCAAATGTAGGGTTGGTAAATGTTTTAGAATAAAAAGGATTATGTCAAGGAGGTGGTTTATTAAAATAAATTCCCATAAAAGAATCTTGTTGAAGGACAACTAAGACTAAATAATTTATATGGTCATTCTCAATAAAAGTTATACCTAAACATTAATCATTTCTAAGGATCACATTTTCTCACATGGAAAGTCTACCAATATGAGACCTTATGTTGGTTTAAGTATCTATATCATTTTATTTTTCATACTAATTAGATGTAGTGAAAGAGGGATTTGCAGGTGTGGCATAAAGAATGTCTAGAATGGGTATTAGAGCATACATTAGATTCTTCATATTGTAGAATGTTGAAGCACCAAAGATAGCTTGGATTTTCTGCATGCTTTTAGGATTCTTTTCTAGAAGGGAAGAACATAGAGATTGTTGACCAGAAATTTGAAATAGATCTTTTGAGAATATATATATTCACCTGATAATTTAATTTATATAAAAATCTATAATGAGTTTATATCATTTCAAAACCATGTAACCAAACACCAGGAAAACATATTTAAGGTCCTTTCTTGAAGAATAAAATTTCAATGGAGTTTACAAAAAATCAACATGAGTTTATGAAAATATTTTAGGGTGAATTTAATATATAATAAAAAGTTGTGGTGTACTAGGAACAACTGAATATTTTCCTTAGAGTTATCATTTTTAACATGAACTTCTTTAATAGTGTAATATTTAAAGTATTCTGATGAATCAAACATAAGATAAGACATAAGAGACTCTTGATGTCTATGCATTTAGAATCCAATATCCAAAAATTAAGATCCTTAAGTACATCCATGTTTTATATTAATTATACAATGAAACAATATTTTTAATATTTATTTATTGATTCCCCCACTAAAGAGATCACATTCTTCTTGAAAAATATAGTAATATTATTCATTAATTTTTCTAGAGTTTGAATAATGTTATACCCCAACCTAGGATCTACATAACATATTTTGTAGACTGGAGTGAAACTAGGACATAGGTGTGTATCCCCATAGTCCAGCGGTTGAAGAGTATCTGCAAGGGTATAATTAGGTGATGTTGGATAGACTGTACCGTTGGGTGAGTTAAATAATTATGGATAGTGTAATAACACAACTATAGAATCATTTTTCAAACTCAGTGACAGTATATATATTCTTCCAAACAATGTTGTAAAACTCAAATATGAATACATAGAATAAATATTATACATGTCATGATATTCATAGAAAATAGAAATGCATGATTTCTAGTGGTGATCATTAAATTACATACATAAAATCCTGAAAAGAAACTCTATCTGGTTCCAAAAGAACCCCTAACCTATCTTCCATCCATCCCATGAACTCATACTACATCCCATCTCACTGAGTTTCAACCAATTTTCATGATACCTTACTTGATCTCAAATATATAATGTCTATACTAATCCCAAGGGTCACTTTGAGTGTGTGAGTATGAACATAATATGCCACCACCATCATGTTCTTATATTATATCCAAATTTTTACTCGTGTATGTAGAAATAAATAATTAATAACTACAAAAAAATATAAATTAATAACAAAACATGTTCTTAGTAACCAAAAAGAATCAGTTTTCTACTTCAAATAAATTCAAAAATGGAACAACGTATCTATGGAAATTCATGCCTATAGAACACTTATCTTTCTAAAAACATATAAGTCACCTAGAACCATGTTCCAGTCAATACCACTTTTAGATTCATGTTGCGTAAAACTGGTGTCATAATGACTAACCCATTAATTATATCACATGTCCCTTAAACATGAATTAATAGAAACACCATTGGATCTATGGGTAAATATACCAAGGAACAATACTATTTTTCGTTTAATAAACCAGACCCATTTTTCTCAATATCACAGTGAGTGTCAGCCCCATCGTAGGTTTCACACGCCATCAAATTTGAATTTCTATGATTAGAAAATATTATATACCTTATGTTCAACACTATCTCCCAAGACGCTAATACTATGAAGGCATCCTCCAAAATTGGGTGTCTAATTCCACCTCACTAACTCATTTTATGTGTCCCAATGACATAAATTGTGCAATAGACCTACTAATGTGAGTGGAAATAACCAACCATCCTAATACACACCATAAATCTAAACTCTGTCTCTACTTGTGAATATCATCACCTAATAATGGAATGGATTATCACAAGCTTCCACAAACCAATTAACCTCGTCACCTCATCCTAATAATCGAAATCACCCAATGTGTCGCGGTCTAGGCCCAACATCTTCCCATGGAACTCACATAGCCATATCACATAATTAAATAAATTATATAATTGAAACATCCTTCTAAACACAAATCTGAATCACATTCCTCACAAAACATGTTATTCATGGTTCAACTTATTTAACAAACAAATAATAGACTATCGATATCTTCTAATAAAATTATGGAAAAATAATAACATAAAGGATTACACCTGAATAACCCCACACTATAATATTAAGTATGAGTCCCCTATAAAAATTAATAAAAAATATAAATAATGGAAGAACTTGCCTTATACTCAAAGACATTCACTATCCAAATAATGACCTCAAATTAATTACATATCTAAGTAAATTAAAGAATCTAAAAAACATTATGGAAATTGGGAAAATTACGTCATATGTAAATAGAATTCCAAAATGTGAGATACAATAATATTAGATAAAATATGACTCAATTCCTTACCACTAGTTGTCCAATACTCATTATAGAGCCCGAATGAAAGGTCATATGAAGAAGAAACGTTGAAATGAGAACACCCCAAAAATGTGAGTTTCATTGAGGAGGTATAGGAGGTGAAAATAAAAACATGGGAGATGAATGATATAATATCATCCCATTAAATGATCCAAATGATTAGGTCACAAATTTTGGATAATTGTGCATCTACCGTGGATGACCACTATCCAAATGGAACCCCACCTTTCATGGTTATGTAAACTATTTTACATGTGTTTGTTTTCCCCCTTTAATAATTTTCTATACATGTAACTAAAAAAATATGAACAATGGGTTTGGAAGAAATGTTATAGCTAAATGTTCACCAATCATGAGAGCAGTGTTGAGTCTCAAAGATATTTGTTTCCAAAGTCTAATGCTTATGAAACCAAACTGAACCCTAGAGACACATACTGTATTTTAAAACCATTCTTGAAATATACAATGAATTCATTAATAAATCCAAATTTACCTTTTATGATCAACATCAATGTTGGATGGTACACTAAAAAAATTATCATTCCATTGGAAATTCCAACCTGTTAAAAAACTAGGGTTATCCATCCTACCATCCTTATGATAACTCATCCCCATGTTAGTTGGTCCCTTGATGAGATGATACTGAACATACCCATATCTTAAATATTTCCACAGACTACCTGAATCCCTTACTCATGTAAAATTAATCTTCTAGCACTCCCCTCCTTAAGAAGTACATACCTGGTCAATTCCAAACCTAAATATGAACATTATAAAGGTTCTTTTTCTCATCCCCCGAATATACACATCCCAACATGACGTGCGTTATTTCTTACATCCCATCATATTCTCAATTCATACCCACATCACTCATGACATACAACTGGTCCAATATCCAAACTTATTCTGAAAAGTGATCCACTACTACAAACACGGCCTTTATCAGCGCTAAAAATGGCCTTTATCAGTGCTAGAAAAAGTGCTGATAAAGCCAGCGTAGATAAGGGGGGGGGGTCCCCTTTATCAGCGCTCCGAAAAGCGCTGAAATAGGACCCCTTTATCAGCGCTAAAAAAAGCAATGATAAAAGTACCCCTTTAGCAGCGCTTTTTTTAGCGCTGATAAAGGGGTCCTATATCAGCGCTTCCTTTATCAGCGCTTTCGTTTTAGCGCTGATAAAGGACCATTTTATCAGCGCTTTTAAAAAAGCGCTGATAAAATTTAAAAAAAATTTAAAAAAAAAATTATAAAATACTGCGAATTGGGGGGGCTTTTATAGCACTTGATCCCCCCTTTTACAGCACTTTTATGCCCTTGTACATCGCCCCAAAAACCCCATCCACCCTTTAACAGCGCTTCCTGCTATATTCCCCCATGCACGCGCACCCCTGCCTCCACCAGGATTTGAACTCGAGACCTCCCCCCTACGTGCCTTAGCCTTTACCACTACTCTATTTTGATTTGTCTTCCAATTCATGATATCTCTATATATATATATATAGTTATATTTATTCGTATACTAATATATATTTATATTAATATTTTTATAGTTATATTATAATATATATATAGTTATATTATAATATATATATATATAGTTATATTAATATATATATAGTTATATTAATATATATATATATATAGTAATATTAATATATATATATAGTGATATTAATATATATCTATATCTATATATATATATTTAGTTATATTTATTCGTATAGTAATATATATTTATATTAATATATATATATATAGTTATATTGACATATATATAGTTATATGAATATATATATATAGTTATATTAATATATATATATAGTGATATTAATATATATATTTATAGTAATACTAATATATATATATGTAGTTATATTAATATATATATAGTTATTAGATTAATATATATATATATATATATAGTTAGATTAATATATATATATAGGTAGATTAATATAAATATATAGTTAGATTAATATATAGGTATATAAATATTCATATATTGGTATTTTAAATAAAATGGATCTTATTTATTATTTAGATAAAGCTAATATATTTTATATTTAAATATGTTTAATTATTTATTTAAAAAAATTAATTTTTAGGTGCGAATATATAAAAATATGTACATATAGTTATATATTTGATTATAAATAGCAGTGCATTATAAAAAAGGATGAAATTTCAAAGACATAATATCAATATGAATGTAATACCGTGGAATAAATTTAGTCCCCGCAAAAAAAAGCCAAGAATACACCCTTAAACGATTTTGAAAATCCACAAAATGTTAAAAATCTGGGTACCCCGACAAAAAACTCAGTTTTGGAGGCCTTCTGAGCCTCTTTTGGCCTCGAAAAACGCTTGAACGGGGTCCCCCCGGGTTACAGCGACGTAGAGCTCATCGCAGGCTTCGATTTGATATGTGGTTGAGCTCAAACGGACACCCGGATCAAAAGATATGGTCGTTTGACGTTTGAGTTGCATTTTCAACATATTTTGGATTTGTTTTAATTTTTTTTAATTTTTTTAGTCCTCAAATTGTTATTAAATGACTATTACTCCATAATGATTAATTTATTATTAATTCAAAATATTATTTTTAATTTTTTAAGAATCCATTTTCACTAAATATCTTATATATTAAGTATAATAAGTGTAAATGTACATTTATACTTCTCTAAAATATATTTAAAAATTATATATTATATTTATATAACAATATAACTATATTTATATATCAATATATTAATATATTTTTAAATTTTTTTAAGCCGACCCTTTATCAGCGCTACTAAACAGGCGCTGATAAAGGGGGGACGCTGCGAAAAACTGTTTTTGTGGTAGTGATCCCACATCAAACCAGATTCCCTAAAAGATATTATGAATCATATATTTATATATATGAATTCAAAAAAATAACAATGAATAGAAACACCATAAAAAATTAACTATTCACAATTACCACATATTAACTCATACCTAGTTAATTGACCTATTTATCATGGACATCATACACAAGTAACAGTTGTGTCAAAAAAGTAGACACACCTAGAATCACGGTGTACCTATGGTCGTCATCAGTTTCTTATCCTACTCCAACAAATCCAGATCAAATGAATGCTCTAGGCCTAAAACCCGACTACCTGATGTTTTTCCCAACAATGGATTTAAACCAGCTATAGGCCACTAATCCAACTATTGGGTCTATCTCTCCCTTCCATGACATATATACCCTTTAGTATCCTAGACACATACTCAGGGTACTAGTCCTGGTCTTACCATGGATCCATGAGCATGACCCTCTCCCTGACTCCAATCTATCCAAGAAGTCTTCCTACAAAACAACTCATGATGTCTCATCTATACACACTACTGAGACAACATTACAAGTCACAGACAGTGTGCTCGAATATGACCCTATTTCCCACCCTAGAATGGCTTGTCGAAGGCCAACTACTTAGCGGTCTGCCTGAATCTATGTCTAAACTACCCTACTGAGACTCCTCATGGCCTCATTTCTGGCTATATGAAGAACTCCACTAGTATCACTTGGCTCCATCACTATGTTCAAATACTTCCAAATTATTATGTTTTGTTCAACTATCAACACTCGCTTCATAACCTCTATTAATGAGTTCAACCAGATGATATTCACCTATAACCTGATGGTGTGTCATAAGCCATCATAAAATTTCCCCACCCAAGAAATATCACCTCTTTTCATATAAGGTGAAAAATGGGATAGGACTATGAACCTCCCAAAAAAATCCCTAATAAATATATCCATCAACTAAAAATTTATGATCTTCCAAGATTGATTCACCCTTAACATTTTGGTAAAGAAATGGTCAATTGAACTTCTCTTACTGTCTTTCTACATTATCCTCTCATGAAAACTTTTATACACACATTCATTCCACTATATAAAAACTGGAACAATTAGAATATATGTATCCAACTTCAACCTACATCCTCGGAGTGTCTCGATCTAATCAAATGTCATCTTAACATATTTGGTCACCTCATTTATTGTCTATGGTCTTCACTAAACCTGAAATAAAGGAGGGTTTAGTTATAGTAAATACCACATAATATATTCCATGGATGAAACAGATCCAAAAAATCCCCTATTAATAATCTAAACCACCAAAACCTAGGTAACCATGATTTTCTCATTTAGACATGGTATCGAAAAATTCATCAGCTACAAATGACCGACTTACCCTAGAACAGCTACCCATCGTTTATGATCATCCCAAAATTAAAGGCCCTTATCCAATTCCAATTATGTTGGAATCACAACTTTTACCTCCAGAACCTCTTCTACAAATCATATATGCGACATCATTTTAAAGACTAAAATCCATTTTCAATTACAATAATAATTCTATATAAATTGTAAATATAGAAATATTTTATAGGAAAAAATAACACCACTCTTAAAAATCCCTCCCCCCTCACACCCATATAAAAAATCATCTGGCCTTATGGAACCTTTCCTACCCATTGCATAGTAAGGACACACATACCATGAATACCATAAATCTCCAGTCTCCAACAACTAAGTTGAATGAATCTATTAAATAAAGCTAATAAATATTTTTTTTTTGTTTTTGATACATTGAAAACTCACCCCTTCCATTTATTCTTACAAAACCTTATTAGATTAAGGCCTATATATACAACAAACAATATGATCACGTATTAAAATCATCATAATTCACTTACATAGAATGGAAGAGTATAATAACAACATTAATATAATTAGGAAAACGTTATTTTTCTTATTGTAGACACATTTAAAATCCCAAAACCATTTCTCGTATTTTAGGTTACAAGAGATAAACATAATAAAATACATGTGTCATCTGAATTTCATATTCTATGATAGTGGATGAATTATCTTCCCTTTCTATACTAGGAAAAGGTCTATAACATCAATAAATTATATCATCATATCTTGGTTCTCCACTTTAGGTGAAAAATCAATAAACTGTAAAATCTCAAAACAAGAACATCTTTTCCCACCCAGGGAAACACAATCACTACCTCGTGCATATGGAAGTAGGCTCCCAAACCTGAGGTCTTTACCCAATTTTGAATATATCATAGTAATTATTATACCATATCTCTAACATCAAAACACTCTAAAACTAGTATTTAATATCACTTATAAATAGTCAAACATTGGGCTTTGATATCACTTCAAACATGCTAACCTTGGATCCACTTAACTGATTCTATAGTTAGGATGACCACAAAGCCATAGACACAACTCCCCATACATCAATGTTTTCCAATTAATAGTGAGGGTATAATGAGGTTATATGGGGAAGATAATAACCTTTATTGATGGTAATAATAATTATCATTATAATGAAAAAAATTGAAATTTCATTTATTCAAACCGAGAAAAATAAGACATAAACATTTGAAATAATAATCCCAAAATAAAATATTCACACATAGTAGATAATGTATACATCTCATTATACTCATAAAAAATAGATTTAAAATATCACCCTAGACCAAATATATTTTTACATTTACAAAATCCTGAAAAAGATAGTACAAATCATTGTAGAATAACCCTATGTTGATCTTTCAACCATTCTATGCATTCAAATCACATCCCTTCTTCCAAGGGATTACTCCTCGATTCGAATCCCTTACCTAATCTCAACACCATAAAGTATGCATACTTACTGATGGTCCCATGTATGTTTTGTGTATGAACTTAGTATGCCACCACCATTGTGTGCATATTTTATATCCATATTTACACAAGTTTATGAAACAGTAAAGAAGTACAACTATAGTATCACATAAAATAATACAGTTTTCTTATTCTCAAAAACCAAAAAATAGTGTAAAATTACTTAATCCAACACTATATTCAAAATTAATTATTCATGGTCAGTCATGCCTGAAGAACCCTCAATTTCCCAAACACATATATGTTAAATGGTACCCCATAACAATAAATACCACTTGAAGATTCATGTCAATTGAAACCAGCATCCGAACGACACATGTCATAAAAACATCAAATGTACATTCAACATTCATTCATAGAAACACTGTTGGATCAATGACCTAATGTACCAACACACACTAATATCCTTGATTATATACACATGGACCATTAGACCTAATATGATGGAGAGACTCATAGCCCATCCCATGTTTTCGCACACCATTAACCCTATATTTCAATGTTAGAACACCATCCCCAACTGATATTCAATGTCATCCCATAATACACTAATACTATGGATGGCTCCAACCAAATCGACATGTTAGACCCACCTCACGGAGTCCATTCTTATGTGCAAGTGAATCCAAAGGGTCTATCATCCAACCACGGTGAGGAGAAATCACCAAACATCATAAGACACGCCATCCAGTTGGATTACATCAGTATATTCAAACCTATTTTCCCAACCATAGCATGGATCATCACAATCTACCTCAAACTGATGAAACTCGTTGCCTCATCCTAGTGATCAATATCACACCATGTATCTCTGAACACTCCCAAAATTATCCAATGGAACTCACACAAACATATCCCATCATTTGATAAATTAAATAACCGGGACATCCCACCTAACCAAAATTGAAATTATATTCCAAATGAATCATTTTATTCAAGGTTCAGTGTATTTAATAAACATATAACTGTCAATTGAAATCTTCCAATAATATTATAAAAATTTTATAACTTAAAGGGTCAGACATAAAACACCCCACTTGTGAATATTTATTAAGTATCACATAACATGTGTATAATTGAGGTGAATGATAGAGAACAAAAATTATATAATCATAGGAGTTGACTCCTTGAATATAAGCATCTAATTAGAGATGTATTGGAGGAAAATGAAAAATTATAATAAAACCCATAAAAATATGTAAAATAATATTATATGAAAATGGAATTAAGAAAAGATATTAATTAAAAATGAATCAACTAGAATCAAAGCGTTACCACTAACTATACAATGAAACTGGAAGAACATGATTTAGAGCTCAAATGAGGGAGAATGCTCAAACTTACCCAAAGAGGGAAGAAATGAGAGATCCCCCTATTATGTGTGAATATGAGGAGGAAATATATGAGAATAAACAAAAAAATAAGGGAGTTTAATATAAAAATGTTATACATTTAAATGATACGCATTGTTATACCACTAGGTTATGTTAACCATGTGGCAATGGTGTACTGCCACTATTTAAAAACTACATCATCTCCCATGACTAGGCGCATGGTTTTACAAACATTTTACATCAAGTGTAGTCACCTGTAATATTTTCTATAGGTTCCTCACAAGGCCGGGAACCCACTTTCTTGATTATCTTTAATTTTTACATTGCAGCAAGGGGCAGCATGTTTTGGACCGCATGTTAAGCACTAACTATGTTCCAACCATTCGACCAATGGACTATCTCTTGATTTTTTGTTATGAAAGTTTGATGCTTTTGAGACCAACCCAAACACCATTTAAACATATTGAAAATTGGAATCAACCAAAAAACCAATTAATGAATTGTAAAATTCATAGTTAACATATGAATCTCAATATCAATTTTGGACCATAAAACAATAAAAAAATTCAAATTTCATTACAAAATTTAACCCTTTTCAAAAACATGAGATGTTACAACATCACCACCTTATGATAGTTCATCCTTGATATATTTGTTCCAAGTCTGAGATGAAACAATCTGCACCCATCTTAAAAAAAGTCACATGACTATCCCTGTTACTCATGACTAATTCCTATTTTAGAACTCCCCACCTTTTGAAATATATACCTAGTCACTTATCGACCCAAACATGTACATTACTACAGTTTATCGGGACATACCAAAGACATTAACATCCCCACATGACGTACCATCACTCCTTAACCCCACTACATGATCAATTCAAAACCACATCACTCATTAAAATGATATGGTCATACACGAAAACTAACTACCAAAAGTGATATTGCATATCATGTGACACCCAGAATAGCTTCTATATCATATATATATATATATATACTTGTGTATTTCTGTGTGTGTTTTTGTGTCTGTGTGTTAATTAAAAAAAATTATGATTCCTATTTATCTCAAACAACCCACAAACCATTATCAGTTCCCAAACATAATTTTGTACCTAGTTAATTCAACTATAGCACATTCACATCATGTATCCATATTAGTTGTGTCAAAAACAAATAAGAAATTCACAAAATTATAGCGTACATATATCGATCATCTACTCTACAACCTTCTTTGACCCTACCATATCAAATACTTGCACATGGACTAGAGATCAGCTTCATGTAGTCTTTCCTACTCACAAATTGGTACATGATACAAGACATTAACCCCACTAATGGGTCTCCCTCTCCTTGCCACATCCTGGGTGCGGAATCCTAGATACCATATTCTGGTATTGCTCCCATCCATACCACAAACCCCTAATTTTAACCAATTCCCTTACTTCTTGATATTAGAGATGTATTTTCGTTGAACATTTCCATATGTCCCATATGTCCATACACATGGAACTCCTTTGGAGTCCACTCAGATAAGGTCCAAACATGACATGACTTCCCACTATAGAAGCACATTGTCGATGAACCACCCTATAGTGGTCTACCTGAATCATCATACTGGCTACCATAATAAGTCTCCTCATAGGCTCACTTATTCACACCCCATGCTCCACTACTAAAATAAAATGGTTCCATCACCCTAATCAAATATGTTAGGTTTATCATGTTCCCATCATCTATCAAATACAAGTTCACTATGTCATATAATGAGCTCTACCTAATGTTATTCACTTAATACCTATGAATAAGTTTTAATCCATATTAAAATTAGATCATCGAGTAAATTTCATCTCCAAATATATAAATTATAAAAATGGAATATCTATTTGAATATCCTAGAGTAATTCATGAAGGATTTATCACCTAACTACAAATTAATGAAATCATGTCATTGATCCTACCCAAATATCTATAAGAAGAATTTCAAGAAGAATATTGTCTCAAATAACATACACATTATATCATCATGAAAAACACTATTCACTTACACATCTCATCTATGCTTTGTGGTTACTCTGATCATATATGAAGATAGATTCACCATCTACCCTAGGTGTGATTTTATCTGATATAAAATTATCTCCAACAATTCGATCAAATTTTCTACTACATTTTATCCACTCTCAACCAGAAATAATGGAGGGTTCTATGACCAAAATCCTCATGTTAAATGCACCATGGTTGGATCATCACCCTGATCTCCCTTATCAATACTCTATACCACACATATCAATATCTAACAGAGCTTCTAATATAGACATGGTACAAACTTTTCTATCTTCTAGGGCCAACCCACCAACCTCAAAGCCTATGAATATGGCTTATTTTCATCCCAACCCTCAAGGGTATCATCCTATGATTGATCTAGCAGCACAACATTTCCTCCCCCCTGACACTCCTCAAGATTTCACCTTAGTGGAAACATGTTAAAGACTAAAATATATTTTCAATAGAAACATAAATACAATATATATCTTATATTACTAAATATTTAGTGAAGAACATTTCTCCATCCTTACACTTCCCCACTACACCCACATTACATATTCATGGCCCCATTCATAACAATGTTATAATATGGAATCACATTCCAATAACACCATAAATCACCAGTCTTGGGAGGATAAGTACAATTCCACCATGAAGATAAGAAAGAAAAAATTATTTATCTTAATGTTAAAACATTAAACATCTCAACACATCCATTTATTCCAATTAACCCTCATATGAGTATAGCCAATATATACCACATACACATAAGATAACATATCATACTCATTAATGACCACATGACTGGTCTAGTTGAGTATAATCCCACTAAGATGTTAAGGAGGAAAAAATATTTAGCCTGTTGTATACACTTTAAAGAGCCCAAACCCATATTTTCTTATTCTAGGTTTTATGAAATAATCACAAGAAAATACATATTTACTATATAACTAGTGCCTTCACTGATACAAGAGTGAAACTCACATACCACACTAGTCCATTGATCATAATCTCATAAATAAGAAAAATCATATCCAACCGTTGCACTCGAGAAAGAATATAAAGAAACTATAAAAGTTTAAAACATTAACATAATTTTATAACCCTAGAAAATTGTTCTCTTCCAAATACTTGGGTTTTTATGAATCTAAAGATGAGCTGTTTACCCAGTGCCAACTAGATCCTAGTCTCATGTCGACCATAGGCCAAATATCACACCATTTTAAAAATAGAATTTATCACCACATAGATATCAGCCAACTGTTGGGCTCTGATACAACTTGTAACACCCCGACTCATGAGACACATAACACATGATCTAGTTTGGAGGGCCACTGGGCCTTAAGAATTCCTATACAAATAACAATGTAAATATATGAGTCGTTATAGAAAATGTAGGTGATGAGTGGGATATTATACCCTATGGTCATTGTAATAATAATTCTCAATGTAATAAAAATTATGTGAAATCAATTAACCAAACTCAAAATAATAATATATAAACAATGGAAATAACATGCCCAAAATGTAACAGGAAATCATAGTAGATAATGTATACATGTCATGGATATCATAAAGAATATACATAAATTATCTGACATGGATGATCATATAATTACATACAAAATATACGAAAAGGAAACTCTATTTCAATGAAAATCAAACCTTGATCAATCTACCATCCATCCCAAGCACTCATAGTTCATCCTTGTGCACTAATGTCCCATACCTGAGTTTAATCCCTTACTTTATCTAAAAACCATAATCGATACACACTTCTTATGGGGCCCAAGTAGTGTGAGTATGAACATAGTATCCCTACAAACTTGTGCTTATATTAAATCCATATTTATACCCATGTATGCATATGTAAGTAAATATGACATTCAGTTCCACACAAATTAAAACACTTCATATGTTCTCAATAGCCATATATAAGTGTTTACATACATCAGCCAATGCCATAAATGGAATGATGTATCCAAGGTCAGTCATACTTGAAGAACCCTTAGTTTTCCAACAATGTCCATGTCACTCATCACTTCATGCTAATCAATACTAATTATAGCTTTAAATCATGTAAAATTAGAATCCCAATTACACTCCCGTAATTATATCCAATGTATCTTAGAATTACATTCTCGAAACACCGTCAACTCCACAACCCAATTTAACAAGGAATGATGATTCAGATCCTTCCATAAACTCAAACAATCAACCCCATTATGAAATCAAGACTCAATGCCCGTATGGTGATCTCACACACCATGAACTATAGATTGATATGATGAAAATATCCCCATAATCAATTGTCAATACCATCCCCTAAGATGCTATCACTACAGAGGATTCCCACAATATATAGTGGTTGACATCAAATTGCAAAGTCTTTTCTAATGTATAACCAACATCAATGGATATTTTTCTAACATCAATGAGAAAAAACCACCAACCATCAAAAAACACTGAACCCAATGAAACATATTATCGACATACAAAACTCATCATCCAAACAAGACATTGATCATCACTATGTGCCTTAACCCATTGAACCCCATTAACCTATCCAGTTAATAAACATTACCCCATGTGTATTTGGTCATTCCCATCATTTTCCCACGAAACTCACAAATACATATCACATCATTAAATAAATAGTATTAAAGAGACATACTACCCAATTCAAATGGAAATATCATTCTATATAAAAGATCCCACCTGATGATCCTCTTATTTAACATACATGTAATTACAGATTGAAATATTAAAATAATTTTATAAAATCTAAATCATAACAGAAATTTTCAAACCTGAGACTCCCCATGTGTGAATACTGATTATGAATTCTATAACTCATTTATAAACAAGGATAAATATGATCCATTCATAATTTATAATCAATGGATTTAACCCACCATAGGATAACGTCAAATTCAATCCATATCATAAGAAGATGTAAAGGCTAAAAAACCAAAAAAATAGGTCTATTGAGCTCGAATGGAAGTAAAATTAGAAATAAAAAGATAAAAGAAGAATAGAAACATGCCATATTTAATCATTAATACTATAAATCCAACATAACTAATGGACAAAAAATTGATATTTGATGATTAATATTCATTAAATTATTTAATCTGGGGAGAAATGAGAGCTCCCCTTGATAAGAATGAAATGAAGAAAGAAAATGTGGAAAAGGAATAGAAAACAGGGGTTGTTAAAAATATAATTTCACTCATCTGAACATGAAACATGGTTATGATTAATATATTTCTAAACCATGAAAAAAATATGTGGTAAAATAGTATAATGGGAAATAGACATCACATAGATAGTTGTATAGTTTGACAAACCATGTGCAGCCTATGTGGTCACCTCTACAATTTATAGAAATTTCCATACATTATCATGCACCCATCATTCATGGTTATGTCAAAAAATGACTTAGCACAAATGGGTTCTATTATTTTGGATACATGGTTATATCTAACATTGCAACCACTTTTTTACCTTCCAAATTTTTGTTTCTAATGTTAGATGAATTCAAAACTAGACTGAACCCCAAAGACACATATCAGGAATTAAACCCTATCTGAAAACATAAAATTAATAAATCGTATCACTTATAATTATCCTCCAAAGATTCATATAAATGTTTTTCCATAAAACAACCAAAAATTTAAATTCCCCTGAATATTATGACCCATTAGAAAAAAATCATGATGTTACATAAAACATAATGATTGACAAAATGAAAATTTGTTACCTTATATTATATAATCCCTTAAACATCACATATAGTTTTCCCAAACATAGATCCACACTATATTTATATTATTATTTCATTAAATGCATCCAAATGTGATGCAATAAGCTTGATTCTCACTTCTATAGATTCGATAATAGAATAATGTCCTAAGAAAATAAATGTAAATATGATGCACAACTTGGGATACATGTTATTTGGATTTCGTTATATACTCTAATTATTTAAAATCTATCTTAGAGGAAATATTCAATTGATAACTTGGGATACTTTTTTAAGTAATAATATTTATAAATCATCTTATTCTAATGTATATCCTAAAAAGCCCTTGATTCCATCTCAAAATTTAAGGGTTTTACTTATTCCTAAGACACTTTAAAATTATTCCTAAAGCCATCCAGCATTACATTAATTTTATTAAATTGACATATAATCTTATAATATTTGGATTGAAGTTGAATATTTAAGTGAGTTATTTCATAAAAATAAATGGATGGATATCCTCATATCCTTATCTCTTCTTCTTATTTCAATGCGAGAGAGGGTTTAGCCTCCAAACATCTTTTTTAGTCTTAAAAATTTATGGTGTCTTTAAAACATTTTTTATATGATGCAAAAACCATAGATTTTGTAAAAAACTTCTCAAAATTTACTCTCTCATTGCTTCCAAATAACATATCCACATTTTCTCTAATATTGGGTATCTCACCATTCATAGAGGAACTATTGATAATGGCGAGAGTCATCTACTCACAAGTTTCTATTGTATACAATCATTAGATTAAAGAACTCGTGAAATATTTGGATAGAGATATATTAACATTAAAAGGATAAAATATATTCAAAAGCTCTCAAGAATCATTATCTTTAGTACCTATCCCTTTACGTGTATATGTAGTATCCCCAACTTCTTTGACTAGTGTATAATCTTCATATTCTCTTGCATTAGTGTAACGAACTGGATTATCTTATAATGGTGAAGCTATAATAGAAAAAAATGAATCATATTATATATAAACTATTAATAACATCTTACTCAAAAAACATGCTCATCATCCATGGAGTACTATATGTCATTTCAAATAGGTTCGATATATGTTCTCTCAGCATTGAAATTTCCCAAAAAACAACAATAGATCCTAATAAATTATCCCAAAAATATGAGTTGGGTTAATTTCTTCTTCTCTTGTGAAAATTTACATAGAATTTTTCAATTTATGGTTCTTGAAATTCACACTCTTGTTACGGACTGAAACACTTATATTGATCAATCCATGAACCTGGTTATTTAACACTTCATTGAGCGCAATTCAAAATTATTTAAACAAACGATTTAAAATTCACATGTCCTATAGTAAACATAATACATTTTTTATTAACATCGTATGTATACTATAATATGTACAGTGAAATATTTACTTTATTTTTAATATTAAAGAGATAAAATTAATAGGCATATAGAATAAATATTATTCAGATTCCCTTATCCACTATGTTATAAAAATTCAAATGATCTTTATCAAAACTATATTTCCAGATCAAGGCCCTTCATAACCTTTATCTCAAAAACTATTCCTCCAAACATTGACATCTTGTCATAAAAGACCTATATTTATTGATTCACCCAAGAGTGGTATTGAACATGAACAATTATTCCTAAGGTTAATAGATTAATTTATCAAGATAAACAATGTATATTTAAAAATTTTTACTTTCACTTTTGATACTATCAAATATTTTGGATCATAGAATATAAGACCTATATTATAATAAAAATATCTAACTTTATTCTTAGAGAATAACATAGTTATTTTATCATCAATGATGAAAAATAATGATTAAAAGTTTGTTGAATTATTCATAAATATATATGTTTTTTCCAACCAACAAGAATCCATCTATTTTATACTCATCACATTTTATAACACATTTATTATCTTAGATATTCTTAGATAAGTAACTTATTTTCAATACATTTTACCAATATAGTTGAGTTAGGAGTGGTTTAACATTCAAATTATTATGTTTAGGGATATAAGGGATGTGTTTTAGAAATAATAGACAATTATGTTGGAAAATTATTGAGGTGTATGAGATAAATTTTATACAATCACTAATGGGGAATATGAGGAGTCATCGAATGTGATGCAATTAAATAAAACTAAACAATTTATCAATCAAATGGGTTGTGTTTGACTTTTTTACATGAAATACAATTAATTTAAATAAATCATTAATGATATAATGAAATAAACTCATCAATTGTTTCATATTAATAAATTATTATACATAATATTATCTTAATTAGAATAATAAGTCAATTAAATAAAATTATTCTTTATTACAATTAATTAAAATAAAATAGAACCAAATCACATTTAATATAGTACGATACATCAATAAGAAAAGGCTTAGGAAAAATATCTATTAAATAATTATTATTACAAGTTAATAAAATGATATGTCATCTTTATATGAGTGATCACTTAAGAAATGATTTTTTATATTGATGTGTGTGGTCCTCAATAAGATTATTAGATTTTGGGAAATGTTTATTGAAGATTTATTATCACATTTAATTAGTACATGGTAACAATTAAACCCATAATCCATCAATTTGTGTTTCATTTACGAATCTTATGCATGAATATGACCAACAATAAAGGAAAATTTCTTAGTAGCTAATAATTCTACAGATTTTTCCTTCACAATTGATCAAAAAGCTAATTATTTTCCCAAGAAGTGGTTGGTTCATGATGAATAATTTTATTCCAAAACATAACCTCAAAATTTCTCCTCAAAATATTAGATTAAATAAATTCTATGTCTTTTGAAAAAGTAACTACCTAGAATTATTTTCCAACAAATATCGTAAAATTATTTTGTTAGCAGTTAAATGTTACTATTTGGCATTTTTAGGAAATTTTGTCCTAAAATATAATTAGAAAACAATATTCGGTCTATTATCTATCATACATAATAAGATTCCAATAATTTTTGTACATAAGGTATTGTAAATTGGATGAAAATCATTATTAAAACAAAGTTAATTATTGAAACTCATGGGATTTGAATGCACTTCACTATTTTCAATTCCAATAATCTTTAATTAATCATGTAAGAATTTTCATTGAAATAAAATAGGTCAAATTAATTTTTGATATGTTTGAAAACTAATGAATAAAATTAAATCATCAATAATGCTCACTAAAAATTCCTTTTTCATTATTTTTAAAAAATTTACACAATGTTTGAGATATATATCCAAAAAAACAACATAAATGTATGTTTTAAGAAAAAAATATCCTTTTCAGAATTTCTATTTAATATTGTGTGGAAATATATGCCCATAATAGACAATTATATATAATAAATTAACTCAACCTTTCATAACAAGATCTAACTACTTGTTTAAAACCATTAAGAGACATTGAATGTTTAAAATATGATTTTGTAAACTGAGGGTTTTCAAAACATGTAGGCTATTAAATATAACAGTCCTCTATTAAAATGAAATTTACATATATATATTTTACATCCATCTGAAATGATTTATAATTAATATATGATTGATATTATAAATTATTTCTAATGGATTCTAACATAAAAACTGGGTAAAAGGTTACTTCATTGTTTATTAAATCTCTTTAGATATAAAAATTTTCAACTAACCAAAATATATATCTATTAATAAAACCATGATCATCCTATTTTCTCATAAATAAAAATTTATTTCCAAAATTTTGACAATTTAAAGTTTTATAAACCAATTGATATATATGTTGTTCCTTTTAAACTAGTTTAATTTTTTTGAAGACACCACCCTACTATTAACAATCAAGGATAACTCTACAATTATATGTTGATGTCATGATAGGAAAGAAAAAAAATATTCACGGTTTTTTATACATTATCTAGTCCTAAAGTTCTCTTATAATCTTCTTATAGAGGTGTATAATGGATTGTTTTTTATGGTTCCAAGCTGTCTAGAAAGAGAACTTTCACGTTCAATGGTTTATAGCCTTTCAAGATGGGATTTTTGATGGATAAGTTTCACATCATTAACAATTTTTTCATCAATGAGATATTAATGTATAATTTTTTCTAAATAATTACTTTGGTCATTGATTTGAAAAAAAATTATCTAATGGATTACTTTCGTAAAATTATTTACGATTAGATTATTAATCTATAAATTTATTATTATTAAAAATACTATAAATATTTATGATGGTAGGTTAGACCAACAATATGACATAACCATAATATAGACTTAACATCAAATTTTTTTATGTGGTGTTTAACTTGTATACTTTTTATCCCAAAAAAATTAAGGTATCAAATTCTTTGTTTTATAATATTCCATATCTCATATGGTTTATTATTTAGGAAATTTCTTATTAAAACATTGATAAACACATATCATAATGATTTAATTGCTTCATCTAGAAAATGATATTGAAATCTATAATCACATAACATGGTTCTAGTGATTTCTTCTTGGGTTATATTTATACTTTATATAATACAATTATATTAAGGTCTCCATTAGGTATATATGGTATGTTTAATGATACTATTTGAGAAAAATAAATTAAATTCCAGATTCTAAAACTCTCCCCATGTTCATTACTTAAAGTCACATTTTTTATCATTTTCATTTTTAAATAATTTGAAAAATTTTATAACAAAAATAGATGATTCATTCAAATCACTTAATAAATAAAGCCTTTTAAATTATTAAAATTCATTAACCAAAATATAAAAAATATTACACATTTGATATTCTATGTAAAATATTATAAATAAAACCCCATGTATAAGATCCATAGGTCTAGAAATTGGAAACTATTTAATTTGTATAAAATATTACTTGTGATTTTAATGCCTTTTTAATGGATGAGATAATTTATTCCTGACTAATTTATTTTAAAGATGATTATCAAACAATGTCTTCATTAAAAAAATTATCAATTAAAAATAATGAAACTATCAAAACCTACTATGTAAAATCCATGATTCGTTAATTGGATCATTAAAATTGTTAACATCCAGTTGCGACAAGGAATGAAGATCAAGTGAGTTGACATTTTCAACTACTGGATTTTTAAAATTGAGTAGTTTATCATTAAAAACAATAGTTATTAGAAAAAATAATAAAAAAATAAACAAACAAAAAGTTGAGAAATACTTATCATTTTATACTTTATTCCTTTTATATAAATATCTTTGAAGATGGTTTCTGAATGAGAACTATAACATATCAAAATCCAACAATATTTCCGTTGGAATTATCCCCAAAAATGGAATAAGAATTATTGATTTTAGATAGTGGGAGAAAAGTTATAAAAAGACCAAATTATATATATATAACATCTATTTTCCATAAAAAATATATCATTTATTTTCCAATGTATTTTTTCTACAACAACAAATCAAGAATGAAGACTAATTGATACCCCACCACTCTTGGCTACAATAGTTTATGAAATAAAATATTTGGTAACAAAAATATGGGTAAACATTCAAGATGAAAAACTATATTATTATTTATAAATAAAAAGAATTTTTAAATAATATAAATGAGGATATCTTAAAATAAAATTATTTTACAAATAAGCATTTATACCATAGTGAAAAATTAATTTTATTCAAATTTCTTTATTGAAAATTGTACATAAAATAAATATTAAATAACGTTGTTTTTCTCTATTACTTCGTATGTCTTGATTGCCTTTATTTTCATTGTTGTTACCAATGATTTTGTTGAGGTAATCCTCTATTTTGTAAAGAGTATTTGTTTATCTTTTAGATCAATAACTTTATCTATTAATTCTTTATTTTATAGTCCTTTACAACAAAACAAGAATTATGTTCGTTAAATATTATATTTTAATTATTAATTTTTTGGATAAATATCATTTTTCATAGAAAATAGAATCAACATATTTTTTAAAATATTAATCATATTTCTAAGATATATATATTTATTTTCTATCATATTAAAATTTTCATTTAATTCCCCATGTGGTCATTTTTTAGTATCATATTTTAAATAATAATGGTAATCAGATTATACCTTTTCTTGTTTATCGATTAAGTATACCATAATATTCTAGTTGGTTTTTTCATCTTTTATATTAGTAAATTAATTAATAAAGATATCTTAAGGATATATCAATGTCATATTCAAAACCATTTTATTTTTATTCTTGTAATCAAATTTCCTAAAAAACATTCTATAATTTCTTTTTCCCCTTAATTATTAGAAATAATGATTACTTTTCCTATGCTAATTAAAATTATATATTTTTATCATATTTTTATTTACATTAAAATTTTGGTACTTTTTTAATAATTTTTTGAATCCTCTTCTCTTATTGTAAAATTTCTGAATTTAATTGAAATCTGAGAATGTTATCTATCAATGTCTCAATCAATTAATTAATCTTCATTAGATGAGTTGAGAAATTATTTTCCATTGAGTTTCATCTCATCTTTTGAATTATTCACATTTAAAGTTTTATTTTATTTCTTAATAAACATATGATCATAAACCACTTCTTAAATCCCATTCTCATACATCATAATATTGGAAAAGAAATCCATTAAAATTAATTATTTTACTTGTGAGGATTGTTTGATGGATGTAGATATTTCACTATATTCAGAAGGAAAAATTATAAGTACATTTAATGATTGATATAATTTGGTCATGTGGTTTCCCAAGGATAAAATGTTATAGAAAATTTTATCAAGTCTCCCAATCATATGAGTTATGATTGCACAATCTGTTATTCATATGGTGTCAAATACAATCTTAGTGGTGTTATAAAATAGTTTTCTAACATTTTTAGTTACCTCCTAAGGTACAACAATTGTTTCCCACTTATCATTTATAGAATTGAATTCTGGGAATCAATTGATTTCATATAAAAGAAGGGAAAAAATAATTACATTCTTTTCTATAAAATTGAAATCATATTCACATTATCAAGTAGTAAAAAATAACAATGATTTAGCAACATTATTTTTTTAAGGTTTAACAGTTTCTAGATAGCCATTGAGACGTAGTTTGTACAATTGAATAACCATTCTATCCTTCTAACATCCATAGTTTAGCATTAAAATATGTATATATTCCTATTGATATTAATTATATAATATTGACCATTGAAGAAACAATATAAATGGATCTTGATATTTTTAATGTTAAAAGTTGGCAATTTAAATGTAACTTTATTTGAAACCATTTCTTCTTGTGCAGTTCCATAATATATCAAGGGAGGCGGAGTGGTGAATTGAGATATTATACTAATTTCAAAATAAAACGACTCTCTAAAAACATACATGAAATTGAACAATTATTCTCTATAAATTAATAAATACAATCAATAATAAAATAAAACAAGTTATAAAAAATAGAATCATAGTGGTCTAAGGCATAATGATCCTCTAGTCCAGTGCAACAACACTTTCTCTTTGAGTTGGGTAATTTTTTCTATACCAAACCTTTTTCAAACTGTTTTCTAGATGGGTAAAAAAACTATTAAATGGTATTATGCTCATGATAATTATGTGGGATCCTATTTATAAGAATTATACATTGATTCTAACCAAAATCAGTGCAATGAGTGTGCACGTACAAACAATAAAGAAACTATTTCTATAAAATATAATAGATCTATCCTAGAGTTTCAATAAGCAATTGACAATTTATGAATAATCCTTATAGTGAAATATTATAACATTGATTTGTAGCACCGAATTATTCTTCAATTGTAGAAGATGAATTAAAAATTAACAACAATAGCATATTTTTACCTAGTTTCATGTTATTGATAATCATTTAAATTATATTATATATCTTATTTCACATTTACATGTGCACCAACTTTTAATCTATACATGTCATAATAATAATTTAATTTGAAAACCTATAGATATATGTTGACGTCGAAGTGAATACAACATTCTAAAAAGATAGGATATATCATCGTATGTTACCATATTTTCCAAAAATGAAAAAACTAGACGTAGAAATTTTTTTCCACTACATTGTACCTCGAAATGATATATTTTATTATAAATAATCAATTTATTTAAATAATCCTTTATTTACTCAAACATCTCTTTTTTGAAAAGTTAAATAAAGTAATAAAATATTCTCATAATATGACAATGATAATGTGATTTAGGAAAAAGGTAATTAAATATTTTATTATTGAACATTAATAGTTATTCTATGAACATATTTATTTCTTAAGTCCATTCAACAATACAATTTTTTAATATCACAGAACACATTTTTACCTTACAAATAATTTATTATCTGAGAATGTACTAATTTATAGTGATATATAAAGTCCTCATATAATATTTTGTTTCTATAATATAGTGTTCTTAGGAAATAGTGCTCTTATAAGATATTTTATCACTCATAATATAGATTGAGTATGAATGTTGTTAGTTCCACTAGGTGAGATACCCTGAGAGGGGGGGGGTGAATTATGGTATGACAGATTAAAACAACTGCCCCTTTTTTATCTTATTTTTCTATTAGAGAAAACCATATTCTCTCTCATTCCCGATGTAGATTATGAATAAACCTTAAGACCAAGGAAAAATGTTAGCTCTCTAATCATTGACATTTCAAACTCACTTTTCATGAATTCGGAAAACTGTCTGCACTGAGCATCATCTGATCCCCCATATATTATTTCATCTACATACAACAGCCCCATCATCCTTTGATTACTATTGTTGTTGAAAT
This sequence comes from Viscum album, assembly GCA_963277665.1. NCBI lineage: Eukaryota > Viridiplantae > Streptophyta > Magnoliopsida > Santalales > Viscaceae > Viscum > Viscum album. The sequence continues at coordinate 1,584,831,403 of OY728128.1, read as the reverse complement.
ATAGATTGTAATCATCTCTACAATGCTAGAAACCAAGCTTCTTAAAATACTAGTCAAACGTTGAGTACCATGCTCTCGGTTCTTGTTTCATCCCATATAATGCCTTCTTTAGCCGACGAACCTTATTTTCATCCTCATGAATTAGAAAACCATCTGGCTGCTGGATATACACTTCTTCCTCTAGAATCCCATTCATCAATGAATATTTCACATCCATCTGGAACACATTGAACTTTCTTGCACTGCAGTGGTTATGAATAATCTGATTGTCTCTAGTCTTGCAACTGGTTCAAATGTATCATTAACATATATTCCCACTATCTAAGAGTGTCCTTTTCACACCAGTCATTCTTTGTTCCGAATCACTATTCCATATTCATTCATCTTATTGCGATAGACCCATTTAGTCCCAATGACATTCTTTTCAGCTGGCCTCAAAACAATCTCCCACGTCTATTTCTTCTCAATCTGATCTAGCTCATTATTCATGGCATGAACCCGGTTTTCATCTTCAGCTATATCAGAAAAGCATTTAGGATCTACCTGAGATAAGAAATATATCATCTGTAGTGACTTCATTCTTCCTATCTTAACTGGATCTAATTGATAGCCAATTATATTTTTGTTGTCAATTTAAGCTTGACTCCTTGGCTTCTGTGCAGAAACTGACTTTTCTTCTTCATGCTCATCATTAGTATTTTCTTCTGAATCAGCATCAGCCACTTCTTCTCCTCCTAATATACTTTCATCCTCATCACATTCTTCTGGAAATTTTTCACTATGATGTTGAGTACTCTATTCATTATTTACAATAGTGACATCATTGCTCTCAACTACATTTCTCAGCCTTTTATTAAAGCATTTATATGCTTTGCTTTTTCCTAAGTGGCCAAGGAATATTCCCTCATCTCCGTGTGACTCAAATTAGCTATGTTATTCATTGTTGACTATGAAGAAATTACTCCCAAAGATTCGAATGTAATTCACCGTTGGCTTCTTCCCATACCACATCTCATACGGAGTTATTCCTTCCTTCAGACATAACATAGCCCTATTAGAAATTTAAACAGATGTTAATAATGCATCCTTCCAAAATTTCTCTGGTAGATATTTTTCTTTGAGCATTGTTCTATCCATGTTGTTGATGATCTGATTTCTCCCTTCAACCACACCATTCTGTTCGGGAGTTCTTACTGAAGAAACATGATGTCTTATCCCATGTTTTTTTAAAATAGTCTTCCCTATGACTGTTTTGGAATTATTTACCATATTCAGTACGAAACTTTTTAATTTTCTGTCCAAGAATCCTTTCACACTCCCTTCGGTACTATTATAAGCATCTGAACACATTGGATTTATGGGAAATAGAAAATACCCATGCCATTATTCTATATTCATCAATGAAAAGAATGTAGTACCTCTTTCTATCAATTTCTGTTGGTGTGACAGGCCCACAAACATCATCATGCACCAATTCGAGCACTCCTGTTGACTTCTTTTATTTTTCTTTATACGTATTTCTGATGTGATTCCCTTGTTGGCATGCATCACAAATGTGAGTACTATCACATGATAGCTTATGGATGTCTCTTTCTACATCACATTTTAACAGATCTTCCAAAGATGGTTGGAATATATGACCAAGTCATTTATACCACAACTTGTTTTCTTCTTCTCTGGATAAAACACACATCTCTTCTTCTCCACTTACAAGGTAGAGATTTCCATTTTTTTCCATTTTCACTATAGAACCATTGTATTATCTCTTTCCATTATGATACAAATATTCTTAGTAAACCTTATAGAATGTCCTGAGTCACATATTTGACTGATTCTTAGCAAATTATGACTGAGGCCTTATACTACTAAGACATTTTAATTCTCATCTCTATGACCCCAAATTTGGCCTTTCTTGAGATAATAATATTCAGGCCTTCATCATTTCCAAACTTGATAACTCATTCTTTGTCAAATTTTATTCCTGTAACAAGATCCTTATTACCTTTTATGTGAGATGTGAAACCGTTGTTAAGGATCCACACACCAGAGTGATATGAGGCATTAAGAGAAATTTCTGCCACCACTGCCTTCTCATCCTTCTTATTTTTAGTCCATTTATTTTCTTCACACTCGGCATGGATTGAGAATTCAGTTCTTTCTCAGAGCATGATGGACTAGCTTCATCTTGCACATATGAGAATCTATTTTTAATTTTTAACTCACCTACTGGTTTATTAATCTGCTACTTGCGAACATTTTGATTCTGCTTTGTCACATTCCTCTGTATGGTCAAAGTACAGTACCTAGCCATGTTCCCAAATCCTCCGCACCACAAACAGTGTCCATGGAAATATGTTTTAGAGAATCATCCAATTTTTGGATTCCACCTTTTTTATTTTTGCCTTCGATATCTTTGGGAAACAGAACACACATACTGTGAATGTCCTATCTTTCCACAATAATAACACCTGATATAAGGTGCATTACTTCATGTTACTTCATCACTATGAGTTTCCACTTAGGATATCAAAATATTATGATTCTTATTTGTGCCCAAATAAACCGTTAATCTCGAGATGGTTCCGTGTGGTCTGACTTTAATTTTCATAGATTTTTGTTTCTGATCAAGCCATGAATCAGCCATAGCGTCTGAGCTCAATTGCTACTTCTTTCCTGCTTAACTACTAGGCCCCTCATTCATCTTTTCAGTCATCAGAATGACCTATTTTCCCCAGAGTGTGTTGGGAGTCAATGTTTTTTTGGTCTTTAACTTTTCTAAAAGACTCACAACTTCCACTTCAAGCTCTTCAATACTCTTGACGTGATCTTTCCCTGTGATTTTTATGCCATCAATCTCCCCTTTCTTTTCTTCAATCTGGATTTTGTACTCACTAACTGATTTTGTGTTCTTTGGTGTTGATGACTTGAGTTTCCCAATTTCATCCATCAACATGGTCTTCTCTTCTTCCTGATGCTGCATATAGAGTTTGGTGCCAGGAACAACTTTGTTAGCATTCTTTGTTTTAGCTCTCCAAACATCTATCTCCTCAAGGGTAGCCTATTACTCTGCTTGCATATCTATTCTTCCTTCAAATTCTTTTTCTTCATCATCACCTTCGGTTTAATTCTTCTCCTAAGAACTACCAACAACTGCCACAATAGCATTTTCTCCATGACCTTTGCAGTTCTCTATCACTTCAACCACCTTAGCCTTAGACTCATCCGAACTATCACATTCTTTAGAAATGAGATTTTTCTTCGTAATGAAATTTCTCTTGAATTGTTTCTTGCCTTACCCGTAGGCTGATGACTTCTTCTTGGTAATTGTTACTTCATCGACATCATCATCCTCATGAAACTTTTTGGGACACCTTGCTGCATAATGACCAACCTTTCCACATCCAAAACAGGATAGTGGAAGTTTCCCTTTAAACATTCATTTTCCTCTTTGACGATTTGAGGGGTGGAATGGCATAACCTCATTTGTCTCTTCTTCTTCCTGAGAATCTTCAATGCTAAGATTCTTCATGGCCTTGAATGCCACTTCTTTAGATTTATCCTTTTCCACAGCCTTGTTATCATCATTTGGAATTTCATATGCAAACAAGGTACTATGAAAATTTTCTAATGCTAGCTCCGTTGAATCTTTATCTTATAATACTGAAACCATTAGATTGAACTAATGTGGAAGTTTCCATAAGATTCCATTTAATATCATAATGTTTCCAATGACTTCTCCCAGTCCTCACATATCTTCCACAACAACATTAACCCTATCAAAGAATCCATCAACAGATTCATTCGGGTTCATTCGTAGATCTTCATACTTGATCCATAATACTTGCAGCTTCACTTATCTGACCTTTGTATATATAGTATTGGATAAGGCTCATCCCAAAGCATTGATTCCCTTTACATCAGCATCCAATTCTCCTCACTCAGCTTCTAATAATGCATCACTATTAATATAAGCTATGATACCACGCATTGCTACTGTAAACACATCCATTCCTAAAGATATGAAGTAGTGTTGCATTCGATTCTTCCATAGCTAAAAATTTTTCCCGTCTAAGATCGGAATCCCTTTATGATTACTGGCCTCCAATTAAGACAGAAACACTGATATCAACCTTTCCCTCTGATACCAATTGTTAGGTCCACTAGCTGAGAAACCCGGAGAGGGGTGGGGGTGAATCAGCGTATGACCAATTAAAACAAATGCCCATTTTTATTGTGTTTTGATATTAGAAAAAACCCTCTTCTCTCTCCTTCCTGATGAAGAGTATGAATAAAACATAAATCATGCACAGGACATAGTGATTTTTACATGGTTCAACCTCACTGGTATACATCCATGGAACATACACCGGCAGTATGCTGATGTACCAATTTCACTATAAGCGCACTACTATTTACAAGTTCGGAGCAGACTCACTGTCCCTCCAGGTTTACAACCAATCACAATATAAAAGCTCACTACTCTCTCAACTGAAGTGTGGTCACTACTTCTTCAGAAGACCCACTCACAGTTTATAGACCTGTAGGTCTCTTCATTATCTCTAATGAATGAATCCTCCATTGTGTATACATGCTCTGTTGAAGTTCATTTTTCATCCACTGATGAATACCGCTTCACCATAGATGTTCTGAGAAATTTCATAATTTCACGCAACCCTTGGGTCACTTGTGTGCCCCTTTAACTAGTTCACATCCACGGCCTTCATTGCGGAAAATCCAACTTGCACGCCACACTTGTGAAACACAGTAGCGGGCCAATATTGTTCGCCACGCTGCTTTCATGGGACACTTGCGCGGTACACTTGCGCGGTACACTTTCATGGTACACATGCGCGCTACACTTGCGTGCACACTTCCCCCGATCACTTACACGCACCACTTTTCCACACACTAATCTTGGGTGGCTCACTTCCACTTGCTTGCCCAGAGCTCATATTTTCTCTAAGTGTTGAGCTTGTTAAGAAATGAGGAGGGTAGCTGTCTATTTATAAGCATTTTGAGGACTTGCATGCCACACTTTCACGCCATACTTGCGCACCATACTTGCGCGCCACTTTAGGACATGCACACCTCTTTCATTACTTTGCCATATTTTGATATGATGATCTTTGAAATATGACTTTCTAGCCATACTTTTAGACCATACTTCCGCACCATTCTTGCGTGCCACATTAGGATTTGCGCGCCACTTTTCCTTTCCCAAAGTTTTGATGTTATGAATTCAAAAAATTCCTAGCTTACAACAATAGAAAACTCCTTAACACGAGAACACAATTACCTTTTCCAAAAAAAAAAATTCCCCATTCTCCATAAAAACCCCCTTTATCAATAGTTTGAGTCATTGAGACTCGCATTGTCTACAAACACAACATGGATTCTCGCTTTGTCAACAAGCACAATCATCTCAAAAATGGTTCATTGATACCTTGAGGGATTTTTTCCCAACAAATGTTATAATTTAATTATGTATATGATGATTATGAACTGTGTAAGAAAAATGAGAATATCAAATATTAGTGCTTCGTTGTTTTGAGCTCATAGTTTAATTGACATTAAAAAATTACATGTTGAATAAGTATTTCTACATTTCAAGGATATTTTACATACAAATTCCTCTGCTAAGGGAATTTCATTAATTAATTACAAATTTTACAAATGTCATAAGATAGTTTATTTATGGAGACTTATACAAGGAAATTTACTTTGTTAAATAATAAATTCATTCCCTAGAAAATTTTTCTAGTCATAAGATAATGTCATTTGAAGAAACTAGTTTTTAGTGACGAAAATATATTTCAATTATCATGTAGAATAAATTAATTAGGATAATTTATTCACACTGTATAGTTTTATAAGATAAATCCCTTGATGAAATATCTTTAAACTCCGGAATAAAATACAGTTGAAGTAAAAAATATTGGAAACAAAATAACACTATAGTATATATAAAATTTAACCTCAAATTTCTTAATATAGAATTATTAGTGAAACAAATATTGATTTTATTAACATAAAAAATATGTGAGATTGGGATATCTTATAGAAACCATAGTATTTCCTACAATGAACACATAATTTTTAAAATGTCCCTTTAAAAAAATTTAATTTTTTTTTTATTTTCTGTGAAAAGAAAATTTCTGAATTTCCAATTTTTATTTTGATTAATTCAACATTATTTCTCAATTAAACATGTAAATATTATCATCGGGTGAATTTCTTTTAATTATATATAGTGATAGAATTTTAGCAGAATGGTAAAAATATAATTTTAACAAAAACCATTGATATTATTAGTTTATTATGGTTTAATCATGCCTTCATAATTTATAAACATTATTACATATTCCATAGACCTGCACTTATGGATCTTATACAAAATAATAATATTTAGTTACTAGAATATATACTAAGTGAGATGAATCATGTCAAACGTTCGTATATATTTTCAAAATTCATACATTACATCTCACAATAATGATAACATCCACCAACCCAATGGTACTGATTCATTAGATATTATATTTTTGAAGATCATAGTTTTAATAATTTCCTAATAATTTCCCAAAATGAATCTATATATAATAATTACATATAAATATACCCACACATATAATTCCTTATGTAAGAAAGAAAAAATTAAGCAAGTGAACTCAAATTCTTAGTAAGAGGATAACATATCAACAGGTTGTGATGCTTCAGATTATATGCATGTGAGTAAATAAGAACATGGGAGAAATGTATGATAAAAAGAGTATTGAACACTAAGTATTTATTGTGAATCATAATTATATGGAATTTAATATCAAATTAATAAAAACGTCACATGATTAAGTGTGCAAAAATACGAGATAAAAAATATGATCCTTGGTTAATAAAATAATCATATAATGTAAAAATGTGGCATAATCCTAATCATAAGAAATAAAAATATTTTGAACATATATATCCACATATTTATTGATATATTTCTTTTGAACCTTATTAAAATCATTTTATATATGTTCAATCATTTGTACATAGATATCTACATCATGTCCCGACTCAATCTTGTGAACATAGTAAGGCATACCCCGACCATGATCGATGACAATGTATCATGAGGTATAAATCCATAATAAATTTTACATAGGTCTATATATGGCCCCACCCATTTCATATGGATAATAAGTACACATCTGTTCAATAAAAATCCATAATATATCATATCATGAAGAACTCATAAAATAAAAATCGGTTTCGTACCATTTCTGAATGGTGTCACAAAATTGAATCATGAGTTAGTAAACATGAAACATAGAATTATGTCCCAAAAAAGAGTATATAAAAAATTAATTTATAGGGTTTTTCTTGAATTATTACTCAAAAGGATATGGATATTTTTTAGGTAAATTTTAAAATTGAATGAAAATCATGAAAAATATTCCTTAATGTATTTTTGAATTTTCTTCAAAAAACAAAGTTATTAATCATTTTAAAAATATTATGTAGATATGTTTTTATGATTTTCTTCTTCAAAATTTTTTTTAATGGAATATAAAAAACAAGTTTTTGAAAATTCATAATGTTTTTGAGGAAGAAATTTGAAGTGAAACATAAAAATTCAAACATGAAAATTAAATTCCATTATTGATTTAAAAATTCACAGTGAAAACTATTTAAATTAAAAAACATAATAAATTTTTATTTAAATAACCTTAAGGAAAATATAAATATCATGGGATATAAACCACACCTAGATTTATAATTTATAATAGAAAAAACTGGTGGGATGAAAATATGGAAATAGAATAACAAAATCTATTAGTATGTGTAGGAATTATTATAAACAATGATTCATTTTTATATAGGGTGAAATTTTCCAAAGAGGAATATTTTTATGGGAAAATGTACATTAACTAGATTAAAAGAGAAAAAATAACATATAATAGAGAATTAATGTATAAAAAAGCTGAAATATCGTTTTTAATGAAATTAGTTTATGAATCAATGAATGAAAATTGACTTTTGGAAACCGTTAGTATTTAGAATAGTTTGAATAAAACCCCCATTAGATATCAAATATAAATGGAATAGACTATAGTATAAGTTAAGATATAATAATCATATATTATTCCTTAGAGGTAGTATATACATATTATATAATATCATAGGCTAAAAATATAAAAATTATAACAATGACAGAATATTGATAAGAAGAACACTCACATCAACTCTAAACTCCAATAGTTTATGTGTATACCTTGTTGAATATAAAAATTTAATTTAGTAAATAAATTCTTCAATATATTTTTCAAATATATTTCATATTTAGGTATTTAGTTTTAATTATATTTACATTTATTTTCTCTATTTAACTACTTGGGGGTTTTCAATTAATTCCCTCATAATTACATTGGTGTGTTGACCATGGTCAATATACCAATAGATTAGTTTGATCATCATAAAAATTTTCATGGTACCAGAAATATATGTTTCATAATAATTTATGATTTTCCATTTTCAATCAAGTAAAATTTTATTTGTGATTCATAATGATGAAATTTAAAATGAGTTAGTTTCATTAAGTATTATCGAACAAAAGATTATTCACCAATTGCGAGTTAAATCATAATAATTAATTTCATGAAATAAAAAAACATTACATATATCTTAATTTTATAGATTATAGTAATTTTAGATTCCATAACCACTCAGGTTAAAAAATGATAACATCACCTGTTTGAGTGGTTAAACTGACCCAAATAATAACTTACATGAATTCATTGTTTTGGTTGAATATTTAAATCAAATAAGAGTGCACTATTATTTAATGATCACATTATATTTATAGAATCATAAAAAGTTTAAATCATAATAATATGGAGATAAATAATATTTATGATGTGGTGGATGAAAAGTATACTAAATAATGATTAATGACATGAAAATACTTACAATGTAAGAGGATTATTTGTGAAGGAAATGAGGATCATTATTGCAATGTATTGTTATTTCAGGATTTTATTTTAATGGTTGGAGGTGGAAATATTTTATAAGTGAGGGTGATGTCAATTTGGTAAACACATAATACTAAATGTAAAATGTAAGACAAATCTTGTTGCTTGTTTGTCTATGTTTGATTGAAAATTAAGGATATGTGAGGGGAAGTCCTGAAAATTAGATTGATCAATTCAAAATTAGATATATTTTCATATTTCACACATTAAATTTCATAATAATCACACCATCCAAAAACATAGTGGTTTTTGGTCTTTGGATATTGGCTATATAAAAATCATATTTTTCATAATTACTTCAATATCTCCCAAAAATAATATTTATTTTAGAATACCATCTAAATATATTCTTGTTTATAATTAAATATGAAAAAATTAAAATAATGGGTGATATCTAATCACTTGTACATTAAAAACATATTAACCTTTCATCAAGGGTAAGATCGTAATCATGTGAGTAAACATGAGCATGGGATATGTATCTTATTAAAAAGATCATAGAGTGGTAATGTTTTCCATGGATTTTAATTGAAGGACATGTGATCTAAAATTTTAAAAAAATATAATGTTATCTGAGTTTTAAAAATTATATAATAAACATTATCGATGGTTCATAACAAATGAAAATAACGAAGAAATATGACATCTAAAAAGAATAAGAAATGATCTAAAAATCATCTTGGAAATATACATGGTGTCGATGTTCGGAATAGTAAACCTTGCTACCAAAATCATGTCCATGTAAAAAATTCTCAACATAGTGAACATCATCATGTCTTCAATCAGTTATGTTAACATATCTTACGGAAATGTATCCACCATCCACATCATTATTTTATGATATTTAAATCCTTAACCATTGCATTGGGGGACTATATTGGACCATAAATTTCCATATTGAAAATCCATGGACATTTATTCCATAGAAAATATATCATATAACATATCATAAAGAACCTAATGAATTTGGATGAGTTACATAAAATATGTAATTTTTATCATAAATAGATTGTAATTGTTAAATCTCTAGATACACAAAATTCAATCACCAAAATAATGTATTTCACCAGGGTATTAGGGGGTTAATTAATTTTAAAATACTCTAAAGGGGTAGATATTTAATATACAAAGATTAAAATCGATGGGATATCATGAATTGAGATTTCATAAATCAATGTTAATATTCTATCAAAAATATAGCATTACAAGTAACATTAAAAAATATCTTTTGTGAAGCTTACATGAATTTTTATATCAAATATTTGGAAAACAATATCAATAATAGTTCCTTGAAAAATACTGACTTGAAGTGAAATTATTATTTATAAATAAAATTTATGGAAAATGTGGGAAACCGAACAAGTCAAAACAAAACTATATCAAAAACAGAAAGAACTCACAAAATCATTGAAGTCAAAACTAATATTATTGGAATCACAGAGCCTTAATAAACACCATTGAAGTGCGGTTACCCCTAGTACCTATATCTTCCTTGATAATATATACAAAATTATTGGTCGTCATTTCCCAATCCTAGATATATTTCTATAAACTGGTCTTCTAATAATTAAATATTTTCACCCAAATGCGATCTTTTTTATTGATCCACGCCCTATGTTTCTCATTAAGATCAACTAAAATCATTTTCTATTATATGTGGTTAGAAATATTCTTCACGCCATTGATCTGGATGGATTATTCTTTAATTTCTCCTTTAAGGTGCATAATGAAATCCAATCAATTTTCTTTTTCCACATCCACCCTCCCCGCCGATCTAGTCAAGTAATAAAAAAACATGGATCATGGTTTCCTAGCTTACCAATCTTCATATTAACAACTTAAATATATATAAATTTAAACAACTTAGTTTATGTCCACTTTTTTATTTCCTTACCTAAGGATATGGTTATAGTATTTTTTGGAAAATCTGATTAATTGTTGCAAGGCCTTAGTCCCCCACAACCATTGGTAACTATAAAATTATCCAAAATAAGATTAACATACATTACATTGGTCAAATCATGATGAACAATCATATCCCCATGAGGATCCTTCTAATAATCTATCATAATTAATTTGGGGTCATGTTCATAGTCCATCATTGGTTGGTAATATTCTTCTACGTCACTTAGTTTGATATCTCCAATTGAAATTTTCCCAACATTCTTCTTTTTTAATCATGGAAGGTTTTTTTTTATCCTTCAGAGTCAACATTATACAATTCAATTCCTTCAATGTTTGATAAAACATTTTTTCACTAAATTTTCCATGAGGAGTCTTGTTTTCATGATGACCCCCATCTTGGTTTCAATGCAACATTTTGACCATGAAAATACATTTCACTTTCATCACCGGCCACATGTATCCCCTCCTTATGAGTAGCTCAGTTTACTTTCCTATATAAACTATCTCCTCATATGATGTGTCCTTTAAGTCATTAAATGAATCAAAAATCTCATTTTACACACCCCCTAAATTTCCTCTATTTCAGACAAGACATGAACTGCCAAATTTTTCTCAACCAAATCATGTCTTAGTATTCCATTGTTGTCCACTTCATTTGGAGCATGATTCATTGAGAATGTTACATTATCGATGGAATCATCATTATTAAATTAATTTGAACCCATCCAGTCAAATTCTTACAGTGTGCTTCCATTAGGTAAGAAAATATAGGGTTATTCCTCCCTTTTTACCTTTATCAAAACATAATATGTAGGATCATCTCTAGTACACACTACATCTAAAAATGACTAAGTATAAGGTTTGATCGTAATTTGATCCAGAGAATAACCAATATAAACATGTTCGCTCGTATCAACATCTAACATAGCAACAATATCACTACAACAAGGACCTAACCCCAATTTAACATCTTTATTATGGTGGTGGTTCTTGATCACATGACCATACACTACCATGAGGTGACCCAACCTATTTCAAAAGGAAAAATAATCAATGCATGTCTCAAAAAAAACATGTTGCTTGTATCATAACTTTTATCCAACCACAATCCATAAATTATCTGTAGTAATTATTAAAACATTAACTACAAATTAAATATACTAGGAAATATAGTTTAAAATATAACAAGTTCTACTTTTAGAACATAGGTACAAACCAAATAAATTGACTAGCATCTGAATCTTCAAAATATTCAATAAAATTAGAGGGTGTTCTAAAACATATACCAGATCACCATAGATGAGGTATCTTATTTAATAAAGAAATCAAAAAACCATGTGAATTATAAGAAATGGGATCTATTGGAAAAATGGGGGATTTATTCCAGGCTTGGAATAAATCATTCTCTGATGAAAAGTGAATCAACATGTTCCCATTGTCCATAAGGGAAATTATTTCTCATTATTGTGCGCATCATGAAATGCAAATAGACATATCTAAAAACTCCACTGATGGTTGACATTCATAAAACTATTCAACTGAGTTTAAATTCAGTGCTAAGGAGGCATTTTGGAACTCTAATGCCAAAAAAGATAGTTGTGAGAACCATCAAATATGTTTTGAACTTTAGGGATAAGAGAAGTATGAAAAAAGGGGAAATAGAGTCAAGGTTATAGATTAAGGAAGACCAAGGAGGATAAACCCCCTTAGTAGTCAATGGATGTCCCTCCCACTTCTTAGAGGATGGGCTGGAATAACATCCTTCTCCACCTAGGTTATGATGGAAATATCTTCCATCACGTGTTCAGTCATTATCAATCGATGACCCTTGAAAAGATATATAATCATTACAAGAGGAAATGTGGAGTGGAAATACTTTTTAAAAACCCCAATCATTAAAAATGATAACACCAAAATTATATTTAAATAATATGGAGATATTAACATCATAACAGCTAAAATATATTTTGGATTCAAAGTATTAAAGGATAATATTTAATGGAAAACAATAAGGGCATAAAAACAACAATTAGAAAGGGTTTGAATTATTATAAAAAGTGTATATTTTTTTAAAGAAGGAAATTGTTGAAAGTGTAATATTTTGCGGATAAAATTTAGAATAGTTATATAAAAATAGAGAAAATAATATATAATAGAGAAATAATAGAATAATTGAAACCAAAATTTTCATTGTAAGAGAATGTAGTTTTTTACCAAATGAATTGAAATTGAATCGAACAAACTGTTATGGTTTTGGTATCATTCATATCAAAAGAAAATTAATGGGAGAACATGAATAAAAATTTAAATACCATGAATAAATTGAAAATGTTGAATATTTTTAAAAGGGTATTATACATACATTTTAAAATAATCTTGGGTTATAATATAAAACATGTCTTAAAGAAGTTAAATTTACATAAAGTACCCTAGAAATAAGTCCCAACACACTTGGTGAAAAATTCTAAAATTAGAAAACACAAATTGAGATAATTAAACACTTTATTATGGAAATTTTAAACTATTTTTTGTTTTTAATTTCCATTTAATAATTTATTTATATTTTTTTATCTTCTTGGCCAGGAGTTATTATTAGGTTTATTTCTCAAACAATTCTTTGGTTGGTTGACCATGGTGGATGGAGACATTGAATAGTTTCATTATCATCAAAATTATTAAGCAACCATAAATATAATTTATATAATAATTTATGAAGTTATATGTTTCTCGGATGAAACTTTTATGTATTATTCTTAAATAATAAATATAAAATCATTTTTATTTAGTAACACTTATCCAAAAATGTGTTTAATTATTATTGAGTTCATTATACATATTTTCAGTATAAAATTAAAAAAATAATTATTTATATATTAATATTATATTGTAGAAAATATTTTGATTCCATTACCATATATGACAAAAATTAACAACATCTCTCGTGGAGGAAATTACTTCCCAAAGAAGAACATAGTATAATTAATTGGATGAGTCTTATTGTTAAATGATTTTATTACTGTATTTTTATATGAAAGTATAATAAAATAATAGAGTCATTAATATTATATTATATTACCATTATTTAATATTTATTAGACATTCATTATATAATCCTTATAATACATTTCATGTAGGTGGTTGAACTGATCAAAAAAAAGATCATGTTAAATTGAATGAATGAATAGGAATATGGTTTTATTGAATGAAAATGTTAAATTTATAATATCAAGATGATTGAAAAATATTAATATAGTAATAAATCAAATTTAATAAGAGGTATAAGAATAAAATATTAATAAATGATTAAAGAGAAGAGAATTATTATATAGAAGAAGTTAATATCCCCCTGAAAATGTTATTGATTATAGAGGAATTTGTAGGACCCCAGGACACCCTAAGAGGGGAGGGGTGAATCAGGGTGGAAAATTTTTCTTCTTTTAGTTGTGGATCTTGTTCCCACGTTGGTAGGAACTACTTAAACCTGTATGATGGATATGATCAGCAATTAAACATTCCCATGCAGAGAGATGACATAGCTATTTTTACTTGGTTCACCACTAAGGGCTATGTCCAAGGAGCATACGCCGACAGGTTATCGGTCGTACCTGAATCCACTATGCTTCACTAGCTGTAGATTACAAAGGTTCGAGTACAGTCACTCTGTCCCAGGCTCACTGCCTTTACAATTATTCAGGGATAACTCATTGCGTCCCTCGGGTCACTCCCGTTGACTCCCCCTGGCTCACTGTCGTTGGTGAAGTCCCACTCAGTTTATAGACGTGAAGGTCTCTTCAATAGGTGTGCATTGAAGTTCTTCGTCTCCTGTTCAGCATGATACATTGCTTGCATCAGGGTTCATATTTGATGCTCCTTTTAGTTCAATCCTTCTTCTTTAGTGCAATGAATGAATGCACTAGATCCCCTTGTCTTTGTTTGCCTGAATCACAATCACTGATGTGATTGCTTACTTAATGAATCTCATCTTACTCAGCGTAGTCATAATCAGTTCTCCATGTATGCATGAGATCATGAATGTATCATTTAGATTTCTTCTTCAATCTCACTTTGCACCAGAAGTATCAGGCAATATTTCATCTCTTGTCCAGCTCCAGAAAGGCAGGCGTGCTTTAACAATATCTGGCTCTTCTTTTCAAGCCCGGCGGGCAAGTCTCCCCCGACGCGCAAGTCTTAGGTGCGCAAGTATAACCTGATGCGCAAGTGTCTCCAAACCACCTGCGTGACTCTGCCTTCTTGAACTTCAAACCTGCGCGACTCACTTCCTTCCTTGCCCAAATCACCTGGGGCGCTCAACCATCAGTCGGCGCGCAACCTCTACTTGCGCGACCCAACTACCACTTGTGTGGTTCAACCACCTGCACGACGAGAGCTCGAACAATCTCAAAGTCTCGAGCTCTGTAAGAAATGAGGAGGGGTGGTCCAGTATTTATAGGCAAACTGGACCCCCTGTGCGGCAGCGCGCAAGTAATCCATCGGCGCGCAAGTCTCGGCCCCTGCTAGGCACTTGCGCGATCAACATCCAAACATCTGCGAACATCCTGAATTTGCCAAATTTGGATCTTCTGATCTCAAAAAACCATAGGCGCGCAAGTTATAATGCATTCAATCCGTCGGCGCGCAAGTCTCTTCCCGGCACATAATTTCACCTGCGCGACCTCACTAGAACTTGCGCGACCCTTATCCCTTTGCCATATTTTGATGCTCTGATCTTCAAAAACATATCACGTGCATGTTTCCTATCCTCCAAGAGTATGGCGTGCAAGTCCCTTTACCAAAATCACTCTACTTCATTTCTTTATTTTGAGGCCCCGAAATTTGGCAAACACTGGAAAACGGCGCCACCTTGTATCTACTCTTTTTGTAACGCCTCCAGATCATCCATTCCTCTGTCGATGTTCTTGAATCAAACATAGATCATTGACCACAACTCTTGAACTCGACATGTCACCATGGAATCTCCTTTGTCAACAAATTTTTATGTCGTTTGTTTGATTTTTCGACAAGCACGATCACCTCAACAACACTTCTTTCTTGGTGATCTCTATCCTTCAGCAACTCTTTTGCTTTTATCACAAACTCCACTATTGTGATATGTATTCATTGAAGGAACAGATTTTGTACCATCATCTTCTATGACAATGTGATGTGCATGGCCATTTCATAAGTCAACTCATTGGCACATTGCCTCCTTCATCAACCGTCATGATCAACTTCATGCAAACCATGTGATTCAATCCGTCAAGAAGTCTCTAGCATGGTTCTCACGCAGTCATGAGTAATTGCATGGTCTTCATCAAAACCCATTGATCAACTTCATGCAATAATGACGAATTTCATGGTCTTCATCCAAAAACACCATCCTGCTTTAATCATCCTTGGATGGATAACTCCTCACATTCTTTATTGTTGTAAACAATGTATCACCTTTGACACATGTTCTTTGAACTTACGATCAGTACAACATTCTTCTGAATCACTACTCCTCTACTTCATCGGAGTACTTCATGATCTCCTTCATTGTGAGCTTCCAATCCCCCATTTTATTGGTGTACTTCTTGATCTCTTTCATTTTGATATTCCATTGACAACTATTGACAACAAATACAAACCTTTACATAAAGTGGTTCCAACAATATCCCCCTTTGTATTTTGTTGTCAATACCTTATACATCTTCTGAAATGAATTTGTCAATGTCAAAATGATAATCTTCTATTCATCAACTTTTCTTTTCAAACGTTCATTTCACTTTCTCTCCCCCTTATTGACAAGAAATAAAAAGCACATGGTAGGGAGGTTATCAATCCACACTTAAGAAATGTTTCATTAATCATTTCACTCTATGTCTACTTGAGCAATGCTCGATGTAGAAAACAAGAGGATTTGATTAACTCAACAAGGTTGTCCATTATCCACAGATCATGATACCAACATGAGATGATAACTCATGTATCTTGTCTTCAAGGGTTTACCACTTTAATTCCAGGTAGAAGAAGATCAACTATGATAGGAAATAATCAACCTGAAACTCCTGCACTCACATCAGCAAATAGATCAAAAACATTCAAGTGCAATCGGTAGGATAAGTGACCTTGGGGCACTTCCATTCTCTTTATGTCACTGATCAATTCAGTTACTCCCCCTTTGTAAAATAATCTTTGATCTGAGTAACCAAGGGATAGTGATTGAGAAATGACATACCTTCTCCATTGACGTGTTCTTCAAGAAATTCATAGAGTAACTATTTTTGAGTCCAGCTGGAGTTGATATTGATTGAAACAGTGATTATGGAAGCTTCTTCATTCTTCTCCCCCTCAAGGGAAACACTCCTCGTCATCTTCATCAAGAGTGATCCTTCATCATCATAATCTTTGAATATCAATTGAAGAATCTACTAAGGATTGAAACTTCTTCAGCTTGGCTATCAGGAGTTGACAGCATTCACTGCTTCTCAGGTTCTCCCCCTAAGAGCATGCTTCACCTTCAATTCCCTGCATTATTAGCACAAATACACAACACAAATGATTATGGGAATAAGGTGGTTCCTTATTGCTTCATCAATAAGACTTGCTTTGTTGAGGTTCTTTTCTCAACCAAGTTCCTCTGTTCACTCCAGTCTTCATGCCTGCACATTTGAACATATGTTCTGACATCTATTGGTGTGGCATTGCTCTGTTCACATTCTCTTCTACTTTTTGTGGAGAATTGTTCTGCTTAGCAGCCATCATGAATGATACATTCTTACTCCTCTTAAGGACTGCTTCTTGCTCTGGTATTAAGGTTAGGCAACCTTTTGCAATGTGACCAGATTTCTTGCATCTCTCACACAGAACTTCTTTGACACGTGTGTTTCTCTTTGTTTGCAATCTCTCCTGCACTGTGTCTTCATCATGTGAAACATTTCCTTTTCCTTTGTCACCAGCCTTGGCCTTCTCATCTTCAAGTTTCCTTATTCTTTTCAAATCTTCTGGCCAGATGACCAATATGTCATTTGGAACTTTTGCAGCTGGTTTAGGTCTTCCACATGGGTGCATATGAGATTCATCCCACTTAGTGTTTCTTTTGGATTAATGACCCTTCAATTTCATGGATCTAAAATCCAGGGTCTTCTCAGCTTCCCTACTTGAGATCTTCTTGGGGAAATGTGTGTTCACAACATTCTTCTGATTTCTCCCCAAGGTAGCTGCTTAATTATTTGACGGCATCAGAGGTCTTCTTTTCTTTTCAATAGTGAAAGCATGTTGATATGGACATGTGCCTGCATTGTGACCGCTGCCGTTGCATACATCACAGATGTTATCAAGAATTCCAAATCTGTTTGCAGAAAACAGATGCTTCTGGACCTACTGATGTTGGTTCGTTTTCTCTGGCTTCCTTATCTTTGATATAGGCATTATCTGTGCTTTTCCATGTAAGGGACTATAATGACAATCCAGTGCACAGTGCCCAAATCTGTTGTAGTACCAACATTGACCCACAAATCTTTTCTTCTTTGTGTCTTCTGTATTATGTTGTTGGTCCATCTGCTTAATCTTTTGTCCTCTATTTGAGGAACCCACTTCCTGCTTTTTCTTCCCATCCACACTAGCCATGGTGGTAGGTTTCTTCTTCTCACCTTTCCTCGTCCATACTTGTTTAGAACTTTTCTTCCCACCTCCACATATTGTAGGAGTGTATTTTGAAATATGAGTACAAGATGGTTTGGACGGTACCTTCACTTTCTCAGTTGCTTGTGATAGATCAAGGAGTGAAGTCATGATCTTCTTATCACATGTTGGAGGTCTTTTGACAATAGAATCCTCCGGTGGGCATTGAGTACCAGCAGCAACTGATTCTTGATACGGATAATCAAGAGTTGTCATAATCTTCTTATCACATATTGGAGGCATTTCAGCTTTAGAATCCTCCAACGAACATTGAGTGCAAGCATCACTCATTTCATTCTTTTGTGAAGTCTCAATATGTGTGTTCTCAGTCATGGTCAACTGAGCTTCCAATCTTTGACCCACAATATTGAGGATGATCTTATGATCTTCAATCGTGATCATCTTCTCTTCACAAGTCTTCTTCAACATTTCAACCTCATCTTCATGCATCTTAACTTTGTTTTGTAACAAATAGTCAAGTTCCCTGAATTTAATGGAAGTTTCTTCCAAACAAAAACTCTTGACTTCATTGCTCTTCTTCAACTCAGCTTCATGTGCATAGATCCTTTATTGTAAAGTCTTATTGACTTCCTCTTCTTCTTCAAAGACTTTCACCCGTTTGATGAGCTTCATACTTTCCATAACTTTTCTTTCCAACCCCTTTTCCATATTGTCAGCTTCCCTTTCTAATCGATTGATCTCAACCTGCATAGATTGGAATAGGCTACAAATAATAGCAACCCTTTCTTCTGGAATATCGTGCAGATATGTTCTGAGTTTTTCCTGAAAGCTTGAATTTGGGGTATCATCCTTTCCTCTGGATGAGTTCTGAGCCACCTGCTTGATACATTCCAAGCCTAATGTTTCTTCATTATTGGAATGGCATGGAGAACAAGACACATCATCTTCGTTGGATGTGGGGGACTTCTTCATAATCTTCTTCTCTTTCTTTTTCCTATTTGTCAAAGTCTTGGTGGATATAGATTTCTGCTCAGAAATGACTGCGTCATTATCAAGACTGATCTTCATTGTTGACTTTAGGAATGAAACTCAAATCCTCTTCTCAAAAGAATTACTGGAGAATATCCAACATACGTTAAACTTTCCCTCTGATACCACTTGTAGGACCCCGGGACACCCTGAGAGTGGAGGGGTGAATCAGGGTGGCAACTTTTTCTTCTTTTAGTTGTGGATCTTGTTCCCACGTTGGTAGGAACTACTTAAACCTGTATGATGGATATGATCAGCAATTAAACATTCACATGCTGAGAGATTACATAGCTATTTTTACTTGGTTCACCACTAAGGGCTACGTCCAAGGAGCATACGCCGACAGGTTTTCGGTCGTACCTGAATCCACTATGCTTCACTAGCTGTAGATTACAAAGGTTTGGGTATAGTCACTCTGTCCCAAGCTCACTGCCTTTACAATTGTTCTGGGATAACTCACTGCGTCCCTCGGGTCACTCCCGTTGACTCCCCCTGGCTCACTGCCGTTGGTGAAGTCTCACTCAGTTTATAGACATGAAGGTCTCTTCAATAGGTGTGCATTGAAGTTCTTCGTCTCCTGTTCAGCATGAGACATTGCTTGCATCAGGGTTCAGATTTGATGCTCCTTTTAGTTCAATCCTTCTTCTTTAGTGCAATGAATGAATGCACTAGATCCCTTTGTCTTCATTTGCCTGAATCACAATCACTGATGTGATTGCTTACTTAATGAAGCTCATCTTACTCGGCGTAGTCAGAATTAGTTCTCCATGTATGCATGAGATCATGCATGTATCATTTATATTTCTTCTTCAATCTCACATTGCACCAGAAGTATCAGGAAATATTTCATCTCTTGTGCAGCTCCAGAAAGGAGGGCGTGCTTTAACAATATCTGGCTCTTCTTTTCAAGCCCGGCGCGCAAGTCTCCCCCGGCGCGCAAGTCTTAGGCGCGCAAGTATAACCTAGAGCACAAGTGTCTCCAAAGCACCTGCGCGACTCTGCCTTCTTGAACTTCAAACCTGCGTGACTCACTTCCTTCCTTTCCCAAATCACCTTGGGCGCTCAACCATCAGTCGGCGCGCAACCTCTACTTGCGCGACCCAACTACCACTTTCGCGGTTCAACCACCTGCGCAATGAGAGCTTGAACAATCTCAAAGTCTTGAGCTCTGTAAGAAATGAGGAGGGGTGGTCCAATATTTATAGGCTAACTGGACCCCCTGCGCGGCGGCGCGCAAGTCGTCCATCGGCGCGCAAGTCTTGGCCCCTACTAGGCACTTGCACGATCAACATCCAAACTTGTGCGAACATCTTTCCTTTGCCAAATTTGGATCTTCTGATCTTGAAAAACCATAGGCGCGCAAGTTATAATGCATTCAATCCGTCGGCGTGCAAGTCTCTTCCCGGCACATAATTTCACCTGTGCGACCTCACCAGAACTTGCGCGACCCTTATCCCTTTGCCATATTTTGATGCTCTGATCTTCAAAAACATATCGCGCGCAAGTTTCCTATCCTCCAAGAGTATGGCGTGCAAGTCCCTTTACCAAAATCACTCTTCTTCATTTCTTGATTTTGAGGCCCCGAAATTTGGCAAACACTGGAAAATGGCGCCACCTTGTATCTACTCTTTTTGTACCGCCTCCAGATCATCCATTCCTCTGTCGATGTTCTTGAATCAAACATAGATCATTGACCACAACTATTGAACTCGACATGTCACCATGGAATCTTCATTGTCAACAAATTTTTATGTCGTTTGTTTGCTTTGTCGACAAGCACGATCACCTCAACAACACTTCTTCTTGGTGATCTCTATCCTTCAGCAACTCTTTAGCTTTTATCACAAACTCCACTATTGTGATATGTATTCATTGAAGGAACAACTTTAGTACCATCATCTTCTATGACAATGTGATGTGCATGGCCATTTCATAAGTCAACTCATTGACACATTTCCTCCTTCATCAACCGTCATGATCAACTTCATGAAAACCATGTGATTCAATCCGTCAAGAAGTCTCTAGCATGGTTCTCACACAATCATGAGTAATTGCATGGTCTTCATCAAAACCCATTGATCAACTTCATGCAATAATGAGGAATTGCATGGTCTTCATCCAAAAACACCATCCTGCTTTAATCATCCTTGGATGGATAACTCCTCACATTCTTCATTGTTGTAAACAATGTATCACCTTTGACACATGTTCTTTGAACTTACGATCAGCACAACAATCGTCTGAATCACTACTCCTCTACATCATCAGGG
The DNA here is from genome assembly GCA_963277665.1 of Viscum album. Classification (NCBI taxonomy): domain Eukaryota; kingdom Viridiplantae; phylum Streptophyta; class Magnoliopsida; order Santalales; family Viscaceae; genus Viscum; species Viscum album. The sequence continues at coordinate 1,584,809,562 of OY728128.1, read as the reverse complement.
TACTTCATGATCTCCTTCATTGTGAGCTTCCATTCCTCCATTTTATTGGAGTACTTCTTGATCTCTTTCATTTTGATATTCCATTGACAACTATTGACAACAAATACAAACCTATACACAAAGTGGTTCCAATAGAATTTGGGAAATATATTGGCATACAAAGGAAAATAACTTCTAAAAGGATTATTTTTTATAGAAATTTGGTAGATTAATGTGTGGTATTCATATTCTTGTAGTGTGTTTCAAGGTTTAGTTGATTTAACCTTTTATAAATGGGAATATTTTAATTCTGGTAATTAATCAAATCTTAATATAAAAATAGTGTGAAATTTTGAGTAATGTGGATAAAAAAATATATAATAATGAATAAAATATTATGGGATTCTTAGGAATTTATCAGCTAGCCTTTTGAAGATATTTTTTGATATATTTTATGGTTTACCATTTATTGAACATTTTTATCATTTTTTGACATTTCAACGGTGAATAATAATTAACTACATAATTTAATTATTTTGTTAATGAAAATGAAATATATGATCTAACATAATTTAAATTTTTTTAAAATAAATGTAATCCATTTTAGTGGATTTAATTTCATAGTGTGCATATGATTGATTGTAGAATAATACATTTATAATGTATTAAAATATTTATATTAAAAAAATAAACCCTACAAATTAATTTTTTATAAAATAATAAAGGATACAAATTTTTATGATAGTAATTTATTTATTATTGAACTTATGAGTGTTATGTTGATTTTAAATAAATAAAAAACGCAATTCCTCAATTTATAAAAATAAGTAAAAAAATGATGATATATAATTTTTATTAGGATAAATCATTTCATTATGTTCTATCAGACATCATATTCTTAATTTTTTTTAAATGAATTATTTTTCACCTTAAATAAATATTTTATTTGAAAAAATGATTTAAAACTTTTTAATTAATTTTTATATCATTGTAATGTCATAAAATTTATGATATTGGTAAAAAACTATTCTTTTATTATTTACCCAAATATGATCCATTTTAATAAATTCAAAAAAATTCCACTATATTAAATTTCCAATAATGAAAAATAAAGTTCATTTAAAAAAATATGAATTTTAAAAATCAAATATTATTATTTTAAGTTAAAAATTAATATAAATAAATAAAAATTTTATAGGAAATGGCTCATTTAATATTTAATATTTCTTAACCAAATTTGAAGTAAATTATTAATTAAATAAATGTTAAAATATTAGTTGATATATTGAAATACAAAATATTATACTGATCATATATTAAATGTTTCTATTCTAATATATTATGCTAAAATATAAAACTGTTTAAAAATGATGCTTTAAAATTATTTTTTACCATGATTTATATTATTTACATCGATAAATTATTTTTTATATCAAAATTGATAATTACCTTTTTAATTTTTTTATATTATAAATTAATATAAGAAACCATTTTTTTATAATCATTTTCTAGATTTTATAAACAATTATTTTTATATAATCAAAAATAAAAATGATTTACAGAATATATATATATATATATATTGAATAAGATGAAGTTATTTTGATTACATTCATAGTAACGTATATTTCCAGGATGCTAATTTATTTCCATGAATATATTATCAATAAGTTTTATTATAATCATTCTCTTTTATAGATTAATTCACAGAAATTAAAAAAAATCATTGAAAATATCCCTTTTATATTAAATTTTACAAACCGAAATAAGATTAAAATTAAATATTTTTTTATAATCACCGAAATTTAACAATATATTTTTTTAAATAATAATTTAATTTAATCTTATTATTATTTAATGAAAAAAATTAACTCATAAAATAATTAATATAATAAAATATTTTAATTAAAACCATATTCTGGTTTATTTATTTAATATTTCTAAAATATATTATTTAAATTTATTAATAATAATATATAATTTTTGTATACCTGTTGGCTATATGTATATCCAATAACTATATCTCATATAACTATATATCTTTTGACCATATTTCAAATGATCATATTTATAATAGCTATGATTTTTCTTATATATAACCTCACTTAATTTTTTTAAAGGGAATTCACATGTGTGGCCTTTTCAAACTCTCCACACATGGTCACCCCCTCCGCCACGAAGGGGTCTCTACCTAGAGGTAGAGCCCTAACCATGATGGAAGAGCGTCCCAGAGGGCAACGGTCCGTTCAGGGATGGTTCGACAAAGCAATCCATCAGCACAGTGGACCACACCTATTTTTTCTTACCCAATTGAGACCGGGCGACCAATAAAGACGGGGGGATCTCGGGGGAGGGGCTCCCCCCAAAAGAGAACTCCCATGATTCAAACCCTGATCCTCCCAAATAACAACCTGTATAGCCCACTCACCTTCCCCACTACGCCGCCACCGACATGGAATAACATCAATAAAATTGTTAGTTCAATTTGTTATCACTACTTAAGGCACACTGATCATTCCTTTATTGTTTTTTGGCATAATTATTTTTAATAAGATGAAATTATTTCACATTATATTTTTAGTTCAAATGGTAGTGATTCTATATCAACATTTAACTAATAGATGATCATAGGATATTTTAGAATATGAAATTTTATTTCCATATCTCAACAATTTATATAGATTATATATTGATATTTTTTCACTACAAGAAATTCGGGCTATAGCCATAGTTTAAAACCATGGCTATAGGTAATATCTACGTTTTTAGGAACCTTGGCTAAGTTGGCGTGGATATTGGCCTAGAATTATAGCCATGGTTTGGAACCATGGCTATAGGTCTAGAGCCACGGTTCAAACTGTGGATCTAGGTATACAACCACGGTTCTAATAGTGGTAATATCTCTATAACCATGGTTTAGAACCGTGGATATACTAGAGGAGGGACAAAATTTATTACCACTGTTAGAAACTGTGGCATTAGACCTATAGCCACAGTTTTTAACTGTGGAAATATACCTATATCCATGGTTATAAACTGTGGCTATAGGGTCTGAAAAAACATAAAAAAATATCCCCACCCCCTACACATCCCTCCTAGAGTAGCCCACCCCCTACAGATCCCTCCCTCTTAAACATTGGACTCCTCCACCCTATAGAAACACCCATATCCCTTGGACAAACCCCTACCCCTTGGACTACCCCCTGGACAGCCCCTCTTCAAATCCCCCCTCCTGGACAGATCTTGAACACCCCCCCAGAAAGACCTTAGACACCCCCCCCCCCCAATAAACTGGACACCCCCCCCCCCCCCGACAGACCCTGGACACCCCCCGGACAGAACATTGACACCCCCTGGACAGACCCTGGCCACCCCCCAGACAGACCCGGGACACCCCCCAAACAGACCCTGGACACCCCAGGATAGACCCTGGGCACCCCTACATACACTAGACACCCCCAGACCCTGGACAAATCCCCCTGGACATACCAGACCTCCACTCCCCTGGACAGCCACCCCCACCCTCCTGGACAGACCCTGGAACCCCCCCCCCCCCAGAACCTGGACACCCCTTACCCCCCAGACCCTGGACACCCCCCAGACCCTGGACAGATCTCCCTGGACAGCCCAGACCACCACTCCCCTAGACATCCACCCCCATCCTCCTGGACAGACCCTGGACACCCCCAAAACCTGGACTCCCCCTAGACTCCCCCAGTCCTACCCATTTCCCCTCCCCCCTGCTCTTGCCAGCTACCACTTGCACACCCCTACCAGCCCCCACTTGCACCCCCTACCAGTCCCCTACCCCCTGCTAGTTTCCCCCCTGCCACCTGCCATTCACCTACAATTTAAATTTTACACGAAAGATACTTGCATAATAATAATTAAACAAATACAACTATAAAAAAACATATTACTGCACTTACACGAGTCTCCCTATAAGATTAACTATCAAAGAAGTCTATAACCAGTTCAAAAGTACCTATAACACAAGGTAGAACATAGTAGTGCTCAGTCCCTAAAATTATGGTAAAAACATCATTGAATATTCAAAAAATATAACTCTATAAAAAAGAATAGTGCAGCCCCCCCTGATGGACCCCCCTGGATAACAGCCCCTCCCAACTGAACCCCCTGGACAGAACCCCCCCTGCTGGACCCCCCTGAACAGTTTCCCCCCTACTGGACCACCCTGAACATCTTCCCCCTGCTGGACCCCATGGACAGTAGCCCACCCCCCATACACATCTCTTACACACCCCTTTCCCCCCCTTCACCCCTGGACAACAGCCACCCCCCCCCTACATCCCTTGCACCCCTTGCACACACACCCTTTCACCCCCTGCTGGACCCCCCTTAAACACCGCCTATTTTGTGGCCAGTTATATGGAGGTGTATAAGTGTGTGTTGTAGTTCTTCCTAGTTTCAGGTTGGGTGGGGAGTGGCTACTCAGGTGGAGGGTTGTATGTTCGTAGGGAGTGGTATGTAGGTTACATTGGATGCTTCTTAAGGTTGAGGCTAGAAGATGCTGGGTTTATACAATAGAGACATACCGAGATCCTCATAGTCGGGATATAGGATTCTTATGGAGGATTTATGAGGTGGGGTAGTGATTTTTGTGTTGCTGTTTGGAATTATAGGACCTTTGATAATGGGTTTCAGCAGGTGGTGTGGCTATTTGGATTTTTCTACATGGTCTAGTACCTAATACACACACATGGTGGATTGTATTGTTGGTTTGTGATTTCTACTATGATTTGTAACAAGTTTTGGGTGCATAAGGGTGGGATTTTTGGTGTTTCTTATTTGTTTTTGATTAATATTGTAGGCTTCTGGTTCTATCGATTGTCTAGTGTGGTGGATATAGTTTTGGGTTGGTCTTCAGGTGGTGGATTGGTGTAATTTTAGATGTCTTGTGCTTGGTTTCCCCATCTTGTGTATTCTGGTTGTTGATGGTGTTGGGATTTATATGGTGGATTTTCTAAAATTCCATTGTGATGCTGGATGCTGTAGGCCGGGAGGCATATTTTTGGTAGATGGGTGGTTCTCTTTCTAGGGTTGGTGCATGTTGACTACTTGGTGGGTCTAGAGGTGTTGGATTCAGGGTGGGTATTAGCTCACATTTGGATCAGGAACTTCTTGGGGATTCTTTTGGTTGTATGGTGGGTTAGGCGTGGGTGATGCGAGGCACTTCAGATGGATGCTACTAGTTGAATACTGGTTTATTAAACCTTTTTATGGTGGGGTTGTCCATTTTGATTCCAGGTGTTCAGATGGTGAGGGATGGGGCCATATGGTGGTATGAGGATGATTGGGATTATTGCTAATATTTTGGGTGTTGTGTCTATAGTAGGTGCTTATTTTGGTTGGATCTGGTGTGGTTTAGGGTTCTTTTGAAAGTATGTGTTGGTGTAGTGGCCATTAGTTGGCATGGTTGTCTAGATTTCTTTCACTCTAGGCTTTGTTTAGATAGGGATGTCGGTCTGGTTGGTTGATGTTGGCTATGGGGCTGGGGGTTCAGTGGTTTTATTTCTTTGGATAAAGCAAGACTTTTGGATGGGTGATGGATTTTGTAAACTTGTGTGTGGGTGGGTGGGTGTGTGTGTGTGTGGGTGGTTATGAGTGATTTCATGAATGTGTGTGTTTTTTTGGTTTCTATAATTTGTGACTACTTCTTTTTGGGATTTTATATTTCTACTTTAGCCTCCTTGATTCCTTGGTTATACTTCCCCTAGGAGTGTTTGTTGGTTTTGTTCTTGGGAGCTTCTTCGATTCCTTCCATTGTTTTGTATGTGCTTCATATGCTGGGATCTTATGCTATTTTTTGGGTTTATAGTGTGCTATTGATATGATACAATATATATATATGGTTTATTCATTAGATGAAATGTTGATACACAAGTGATGGAAGTTGGAAAAATTGAAATTAAAAGAAGTAAAAAGGAAATAAAAGGGGAAGGGGGATAATCAATTAGGACCCCAAGGATACTTTCTCCTAAAAACCATAATTATAAAGAACCGAAAATTTGATCACTCCTTTGATAATCCTTACATTAATTCACCTATTAACACAAGAAACACAAACATAATAAATTTTGAAAATCTAAAAATTTGTAATTAACCTTTAATGGGTACAATGAGGTTGCTATTTATAACCAAATGTGAGGGATACATGTCAAAATACTTGGCCCAAAAAACAACTAAACCCAAACCCATGATTTTATTTTCTTTACACATGTCCATGGATTTAGGGGGTAATATATCCAATGAGAATACATTTTGACATCACCATAAAAACTTTGGAGATTCCCACCATGAAATTGGAGGTCTGGGGCTGTTGAGGGCTAGAACTGGTGGTTGGACCTATTTTGCAGGTGGTAAAAGGCTGGCATGTGTGTTTTGTAGGAGGCTGGGGGTGGTGGAAAGTGTGGTGGCTTGTGCGAGTTAATTGCAGGTGGTTGGGGGCTGGTGCTGGCTCGAATGCAGGTGGAAGGGGGCTGGAATGCTGGTGGAAGGGTGCTGGGGGGATGGTGCGGGAAGATTCGAAGGTGGAATGGGGGCTGTTGCGGGATGGAATGCTGGTGGCAACGGGCTGTAATGAAGGTGTAAGGGGGCTGGTGTGGACTGGATGTGACTGGAGCATGGCCAAATTACGACGTGACCATGGCGTGACCGCGACGTGTTGTCCCAGTCCACCGACATCCGTGGGGAAGTATCTTCCGGCCAGGATCGAAGGGAGTAGGAGGAGGCGGGGCAACATTCCGGCCATCGCACTGTAAGCAGAAATTGTGATTAGTCAGTATCAACATTGATCACAAGACTCATGGAAAACTATCACTATGAAACACTGTGATGTGTAATCCGGGAGCAGAGCCAAATCACGCCATTACTGCGGCGTGACCGCGGAGTGACCGCGGCGTAAATGTGGAATGACCGCGGTGTGACCGTAGCATGACTGTGGTGTGACCGCAGCATTACTGTGGCGTGTTGGCCCGGTCCAGTGACATCCGTGGGGCAGCATCTTCCGGCCAGGAGCGAAGGGAGTGGGAGGAGGTAGGGCAACATTCCGGTCATTGCCCCACCGGCAGAAATTTCGATTAGTAAATCTCAATATTGATCACAAGACACATATAATACTATCACTGTGAACCACCGCAGGGTGTTGTCCTAGATCAAGACCAAATCACAGCATTACCGTGGCATGAACGCGACGTGACCGCAGCATGACCGCGGCCTGTAGGACTGGTCCAACGACATTCGTGGGGTAACATCTTCCAACCCAGAGTGAAGGGAGCAGGAGGAGGTGGGGAAACATTCCTGTCGTTGCCCCGCTGGCATAAATTGTGATTAGTTAGTCTCAACATTGATCACAAGACTCATGGAATACTATCACTGCGAACCGCCGCATGGTGTCATCTTGGAGCAGGGCCAAATCACGGCATTACAGCGGCATGACCGCGGAGTGACCGCGAGATGACCGTGGAGTGACGGTGGCATGACCGCAGCGTGTTGTCCCGGTCCAGCGACATCTGCGGGGCAGCATCTTACGGCCAGGAGTGAAGTGGGCAGGAGGAGGCGGGGTAACAATCCGGTCATCGGCCCGTCGGTAGAAATTGTGATCAGTCAGTCTCAACATTGATCAAAAGACTCATGGAATACTATCACTATGAACCACCGTAGGGTGTCGTCCTGAAGTAGGTCCAAATCATGGCATTACCACGGTGTGACCGCGGAGTGAACGCGGCGTGACCGCGGTGTGTTTCCCAGTCCAACAACATCTGTGGGGCAGCATCTTCGGGCCAAGAGGGAAGTGAGCGAGAGGAGGCGGGGCAACATTCCAGTCATCACCCTGCCCGTAGAAATTGTGATTAGTCAGTCTCAACATTGATTATAAGACTCATGGAATACTATCACTAAGAACTGCTATGAGGTGTCATCCTGGAGCATGGAAAAATAACGGCATGACCGTGGCCTAACCGCAGCGTGTTGGCCTGGTCCAACAAAATCTGTGGGGTAGAATCTTCCGGCCAGGAGCGAAGGGACCGGGAGGAGGAGGGGAAATATTCCAACCGTTTCTCCACCTAAAGATGATAGAACAGATCAACTATTTAATATGCTATAACAATGGATCGCCAGAGAAGGTTATAGCGAGTAGCATAATGATGCAGCATCTAAAGGGAAACAAAACCATGGAAAAAATCATAGACCCTACACAAACCTTTTACTAATTCATTCAGTTTTCCTAAACTTGGAAATTTTATTTATAATATTTAAATCATGAAAAGAAATGTTTCATGGTCAAGGAATATGCCTACTCGGGCAATGTCATTTGAGTTAAACGAGTATGAGAAGCCAATATATATAATTCGATGAAAACAAAAACTAACTAGCCATAAAACAAACACCAACAAGAGGCATATAAAATACTCAAACCAAATCTAAACATGATACAAATAACTATCACTATTGTTTGATTTAGATGACAACACTCCTCTGTTGGAGGGGTTGTATTATAAAATCATGGCATTGCTTTATCACACAATTCATTTAATTATATTTAACATTTATTCTAAAACTCATTCATCATAAATCAAACGCAATAATTTAAGAAACTAGATAAACATAACTTTCACTGTGAGTTTTTGCAGATAGCGCACCTCTGTTGAAGGGGTTTTATTATAAAAACATAACTTTATTTATCAATTGAAATAATTATATTAAATAACACTTATTCATGATATGAAATTCAAAATAATTAAGAAGAATTATGAAAGGAGCTAAATTCAATTTAATGCATTCTGGAATTAATGAGGCTAGAAGATGGATTCTACCACAAGGTGGAATCAAACCGTCCAATTTTTCTAATGGAGCATTCTAACTAAAAGTTGCTGCTCCCCCACGGGGTATACGCACCTTTACACACATGAAAGGACACATAGCCCCTATGCACAGACCCGCATGACCATGAGCATATGAAAGGGGATCCTTGCACATTTTCTTATATACATATACCAGTCTCCACTCACCTGCATATGCATTTATATATATATATATACATGGGTACACATAGATCCATACGTGCATAATCACTGCCATGGTTGACTATACATGTAACGGGGGAACCCACATACATTTACCTTCTTACCTATGCACACGCAGGTGATTCTTCCATAACTTGGCTACTCGAAACCAATGACCAGGGATCAATGCACTACACAAAGGATATTGGGAACATTAAAACACATAAAGGATGCTACATAACCAATGAGAAACAAACCAGTGGCATTAAAACCTTACCTCGATTGGGAGAACCAAGTCCAACTGAACCAACATGAAATGATCCAACTCCATATTGAAAACATAATATGTAATCAAAAACACTGAAATCCTCAAATTCATGAGGTGAGAGACAAGTAGTAACCATATAATCTATCCTAGAATCAAAACCGGTAGACTGAATCAATCTGAACCCCATTTTTCACCTTTCACATGATATAATTACACTTTGTCCATAGTAAGAAGTAAAAGAACTATGTGGCCAATGCGATAAAGAAAATAAAATAAAAACTAAACTAATAGATACTTGTCTCCTATGAATATACACGTCACTAACCAACATATAAGAAACAAAACTTCCCATGGGTCAAATCATGTTCTTGCAAGAAAAGAGGAAATAATTCCATGTATCAAAATGATACTATCAAATAGTAAATTCTTATTAATTAATAATTATTATTCATGTTAATGTTATATAATTATTTTGGCTCATGTTTCATCATAATTTGGTTTTGTTCGATACAAGTTTTTATCCCACCAGATAATAAAAGTTTACTAAAGGACACACTTTTTAATCAAATTTAATATATCATAACATAAAATGGATCCACAACTATGAATAAGGTTGAACAAGTTAAGAAAGAATTTTTTAACATATAGCCTGATGAGTTACAAAATGATAAACCAAAAAAAAGAAAAACATTGAGTGTTCTCTAATTTCTCAAGTGAATATTCAATTTTCAAACAATAATAAAAATGTGAATGAGGAGAAAAGTGAACGTAATGTCCTGGATTTTTAATAGAAAATTTGTTAAGCCATACCAATAACATCTAGTGGTATCATAAAAATTATGATTTGTTGCAACTAATACCAAGCAAAGATTTAATGAAAGCAATTTGTTGTAAATAGGAGGGCATATTTGGAGAAACCCAATCATGAAGAAATGGGGGAGTTACAGATGGATTGAAATGGTTATTCAACCTTATCTAAGATTAAAGAAAACTATAGAGACTAATTACACCCCTGCCTCACCCCCCCCCCCCCCCTTGCCCCACTGCCCCACCCCCTTCCCCCTTCCCTGTAGACCCCCTACAGACCATCCCTTGGCCCTGCCCTGCCGACCTCCCCACACTACCCTGCCCCCTCCACACCCCCCTCCCCATACCCTGCAGACCTCCCCTGCCCCCTACCCCCCTCCACCCTGCCCCCTATCCCCTGCCCCTACCCCCTGCCCCCTTCCCCCCTCCTCCCACTCCCTGCCCCCCAACTCATGCCCCCTCCACCCACCCACTGCATCTTACAGAAGGTCCTCTATAATGTTTTTGTAATATGGGGAGGGATCACACATGTATGGTTAAAGGAACAACAAAAATCTAAAATAAGATAACCAGAATGATCACTTGATTTCATGTGAGGTGCTTGGATGATTTTGTGTTCACATATGTTTGAGCGTCAATTCAGGTTGAGAATCAATTATGGAGTGGTTTTTATAAGGGTATCTAAGAGCAGATGAAAATGACCACTTGATGTTCACTTCAAAATCCATTTGGTTGTGTCAGCAACAAGATGGTAGAGTTCTTTATAATTCAGAGAAGGGGGCTGAAATGAGGTGCATGAATTATAATGATAGGGAGAGAATCTGGCAATAAAAAATTTATTTAAAATTTAAAAAGTATTTTAATATTTTGAAAACATCTTAGTGTACAGTTCCTAGATAGAATAAGAGCATATAAAATCTCTATATTAGATGAAATCTATAGGAGAAATTCAGACAAGATTCAATGACATCAACTTATAATAATAACATTGTCCACAACATAAATTATACTTATGGAAAATAAGGCCTCCATGTAAAAAAACCGAAATTTATGATATAAAATAAAAACATGAACTAAACTTTTGTGTTCAAAAACCAAAATAGAGAACCACTTTAAAAGATATATCGTAGAAGTGAGACCACCTCATCAGTATCAATGAACAACATACTAGTTTCACGAAACTTATGGTTCACTAACCAGAAATTAGAAATATAATTTCATGTTTTAATTTTGATCATCATAAATACAAAATGAAAAATGATGTTATATTTCATTTTAATAAATACTTTAGTAAAAAAAACATTGGGATGTGGAATTTGTTCAAAAATATAATATACCATCAAGATCAGCATATTCGACCATCTGATGATGATCCGACTTTATTAAATCTGAATTTATTTAGGTAACATCCAGTAGTTACCACCTTCAAACCATGATATAAAACATAAAAATTGTTCTAATGTATGATTCAATGTCACAAGGCAGGTCATATAATATTTTTTTCATTGAGTATAATCTATTGTTAGGAATGCAGTTGTGCAGAAAATGAAAAACATAGAACTATAGTCATATCAGGAATCATATCTTAATAACATCAAGGGGTGAAGTTATTGTCCGAGAAACACCATCAGAAAAGGCCCCTGACGTTGTAATAATAAATGCATGGTTAAGGTGGTTGGTCTTCTCCGTATACTCCACATACACAGAAACCTACGGATCTACATTCACAATTTCTAAATGTATTGTTACCATCATCCTAATTAATTTAAAAATACCAAAAAATAGGCATGAAGATCAGGAAAGAGATTTGATAATAATAAAAAGAATAAATTGAATGAAATAAATCATACAGTATGAAAATTCTACGATGATTTGAGTGTCTCTTGGAGCAGCTTTTAGTGTTGATGGAGGTAGGGTTACCTAATGCCTTCGATATAAGCATCAATGAAAACAAATTTTATGTGATATATTTACCTAAATAGTCTCACAAATGTCCCTTATAGAGTGCACTAAATCACATATTGGATAACAGTGACCTGGAGCCTACACATTAAATGTAATTTACAGAAACCTTCAAATTAAATTTTCAATGTATCACATAAAATTTAAAGGGGATGGTGGAAAACATAAAAAACATTGAAAACAAATTAGAAACATGAACTTGGATGTTGGTTTATGCTTCCAAAAATAGTATGATTCGATCTTCAATAGTTTTATGAGGTTCTATCCAGCTTTTTTTCCACCCATAACACACAAGTAAAATGTTATTAAATAGTAAAATAACTAATGTAAAAAAAGAATAGAAAAGGGAAAAATAAATTTTAGGTTTCAAACGCCGAAAAAGGGCTGTTGTTAACCTGTCCACAGGTGGAAAGTTCCACCAGGTCAACCCCAGTCCATTTGCGGGTGTGGTCATTAGAGTAGGAACCACCTCATTTTGTTTCTATTGAGTGTTGATTATAGTTCCCCTTGAAATTCAACTTGCGTGAAGTCAATACGATTTCCATTAAGACCTCTCAGTAGCTCTTCCTGGTATGCACCCCCTAAGCATCAACTGGAATACTTAGGTGACAATTATTATACAATAATCAACATGAACCCAAATGTTTAATGAGATATAACACAGATGTTAGAGTCATGTATATAAGATTTCATAATGAACAAATGTTAAATCCATGAATTATTGGTATTATACATTCCAAATAAGCATAATGAATGAACTGTTTAATCACAAACCACAAACAAATTGTAAAAATGAAATATGGTATATCAATCTTTTTAATATAGATAATTTTATTTACATATTTATCAGGAATTTCAATACGAACAGCCACATGAATGAATAATGAGAAAATACAACTCTCAACATTATAGTTGTAGTATGGTAATAAGAAATAAATGAACATGCCAAAATGTTACATTCGAGCAGTAGTGCACATTAAGAGTGCATTTCCTTAAGAGTACATTTTCAAATAGATTAGTCTTATGGATGGTAAAATTGACTTCTTTGACCTATAGTCTACCTTTTGGAATAGTAAGTATTGTCCATATTTTACCTGTGATGGTTAGTAGGATTGAAGGATTCTTGTATTTATATACCCCATCTATTACACAAATATTCTATGCATCATTCCTCATTGATAATAAAACAAATAGAAGTTTATTCATAATGAAAAATGAATGTAAATAAATCAAAAGGTGAATATAAAAAACTGATCTAAAGGAAAAGTATAAATAATTTTTCTATGTTATAAAATGTTTTCATTTTGTATATGCCTAGTTTTTGTATAACAAAAACATTTAACAATCTATAAATCCATTTATAAGAAATATCAATATCTATATTGAAATAAAATTTCAATATCTTTGTAATCCATAGTTTCAAAAAATGAAAATTATCAATTCATATTGATCACATTCCATAATTCCATTAAATTAAAAGAACACTAAAACTAATTATCAAAATACTGACCTTTATATCCAATAATTTATGTCCCTATACAAGAAAAGATGATCTAGATATTCAACCGCACAAGATAATTAAGACTTTAAATTTTCTAATAAAATAAAAATATTGGATGAGCTTACATACAAAGAAGTCTAGGAATACTAGGTAAAACATTAAACTAAACCATCTATTATCCATTAAAAAACATGTTCTTCGATGTGATCTCATCTCCTGATGAACAAATGATTCCAAAAATAATGTATGGAATTGTTTATCTTGAAAGTGGACATGTTATAGAATATGGCTGGTATTTATATTTTTCTGTATCTTGTTTTTTTAGTAACATAAACATTTCATCAACAATTTATATAATTGTATTTGTATTTTTGATTTATGGAATGAATTTCATGCTAAGGTATTCTATAATTCAAAATTTTTTAAACTCCTTGATGATATGCTCCTGCCAAGGTTTATAATTATTTTATTCATGAAATTATATTTCCATTAATATATATCATTTAAAAAAATAATTTTTCTACTTTGGACACTTAGATCAACATGACCAAAGAAGAATGTACTAGTGTAGATAGAGAATGAACTCACCATATTTTTCTCATTTATTCTTGAAAGGTCCGTCAATTGCAATACAATGTCTATTTAGTGACATGAGGTGTATAGTTGGCATGGGACTCATTATATTCTTCATTTTCTTCCTTATCATTAAATTCACAAGAATATTCATCCTTTTTATTATTTATTATGTGTTTTATCATGCCTTTAAAAACCGTCTCCTCCACTAACATCACTATCTTATAATGTAGAAATTTTTTGATTAAGCTTGTATGAAAATTCCTCATCATTTTTTTTTGAAAATAGTAGTTTATTTCATCTTTTCTCTATAGCCTACGATATTGATGACAATTTCATTAAATCTTGTGAAATAATCATCAATTTTTTATTTTTCATCCATCTTTACATTATCAAATCTGCTTCTATATATTTACATCTTTCTTCTTCGACTTTCACATTTCCTTCAAGGAAACATTCCAACTTGTCACAAACCTTGTTTTCTCTTTACAGCCCCACAACTTTTCTATACACTTTGTCTGATATGGCTGTGAGAATGACATTTCTATATTTTCCATCAACCTATAAATTCTTATTATTATAGAAAAATACATTATAGCATCCTTTTAAATTGATGTAAATCCCTTAGTAATTGCATCTTGAACTTCCAGGACATATGATAGAAGATAGAGTAACATCTGATAAGAATGTTTTTTCAATCAAAGGTGTTATGAATAGGGTTGAGGGCTACCTGTGTGTGCCATTGTGGCTGTCAGGGATGAGCTGGTTTGGGATGTTGTGCATGGGGCTGCCAGGGGCAGTTCTGTATTTTGTAGCCTTAGTTGTTGGGGCTGGGCAGGTAAGAGATGTTAGTAGTTATTGGGGTAATAAACAGAGGAGAGGTGGTGTGGGTTGGGACACGATTCATTTTCATTTCTACTTGGTAGAAGTTGGGGTTGGACCATGGGAGGTGCCGACCAATTTCGTTTGGTGAGTGTTATTCTTCTAGGTGTATTTTTATCTCCTTATCCTTATTATTCTTCTTATTCTAACCTACTATACCTCTTGATTCTGTAGTTATAGTAAAGTGAATGCAGTATTACTGACTTGTTTTTTCACTCTCTCACTCAAACCTATGACTCCTAATAAAAGGTATGAATACCTTCCTTATTGGTCATGTTTAGATTATCTATATTCAGCATGGAGAGGATCTGACAGAGGAAACCTACGTGTGCTTTGATACCACTTAAAGTTGTTTAGAAATAGTTTTCACAACTGAGAAGTGTGGGTTTAATCAATGGTACTTCTTTTATGATTTTTTTATTTTGAAATAAACCTATGTGATGTGTTATGATCCTATCCACTCAAAATTTAATCTCATCTTTACCAAATTGGAACATAAATGAACGAAACACAAGATACATACAATTTTTACTAGGTTCTATCCCAAAGTGGGTACCTACTCTTTGTTGTGATCAGTTTCAATCCCAACTATAGATTTTTCACTAGAATCAATTATCAATCACAAGTGATATGGGAGGTATCATCCTATACCCAAAGGAACTGTACAATATAAAACATAACTGGGTGAGTAAGATCACTTTAGATTCAGAGCTATTTCAGCCTCTATTGATGATATTTCCCTTAGAGCCATCAAATAAACAGAATTAGCATGTTCTCACCTCTTCAAGAAATTCAACCTCTAATATTAAGTTTTGATCCTAGATTCGTCAGTCTTGCTCGTTACTTCTAGAACTTAGATGTTTTTCTTCACAATTTCAAATCACTGAATACTCGAGCTCTGTAGATTTCTCTTCACACTTCTAAACTCCCCGATCTCAACCTCAATACTCTTTTCTTCATCTCTCATTTTTTTGTTCACACAAATCTACTTTTTAATTGTTCATTTATGAAAAAACCAAAATTAATTAAAATCAAATAATTAAGCACCAGATCATATTCTAGAATATTCCCTAAAATTGATTTGTACTCTATGATATCTTCTAAGCTTCCTCATTTAATTGTTCACGTGGATCCGTTACCCACATTCCTGATCTCATATTCGAAAAATACCCATCCTCTCATTTTAGTTGAAATAAAAATTATTTTTACTTATCTATGTGTGATCTAAGTTTGTAGTTTTCAAATATTTTCATTTGAAAATTCCAGAATATTAGAGAAGTTATCTATTTTAATTATCAACAAACCTAGCTTGAATCAAACCATAATCATTATTTTGTATTTTTTAGAATTGAAAAACAACACAACATCAATCTAGTTACGTTTTAGAAGTATCTTAAATAATTCATCTTTTCCTAAAAAATTCTTCTATGTAGTTGGCCCTTAAAAAAAATCCTGTATAAAAAAATTGACTCTTACGATTTGACAAATGACTTGTGAATTCTTATAAATGACCCTTATGAATTTCCAAATGACTTTTATGAATAAGTGTGGCTTCCTGCCTTTGGAATAATTTCAGTCTATACATGCAGCATATGACTCATATGAAAAATCAGAGTTACTCATACTCACTACCACATCTTAGCCAAATTTCAGTCATTCTATCTTCTGGACCTTTGAAATCTATAATTTCTGGAAAATACACCGAAACTTCTCACACACATCCTGAAAATATACCATAATTTAAAAAAATCATTATTGAGAAAATCCCTAGTATCTAATATGAAAGAGAACCTACAATGATGTTCAGGTATGCAGTTCTCCAGTTTCAAGTCCACTCTTCAGGTAAAGAATACCAACATTGTTACCACACCTAACACTGTAATGACCTGCGTCATTATAGGTTGGTGAAACTAAATGAAATCCGACTTACTTGGATCTGGATCACAGAGGTAGGATTGTTGTGTTAGAGTATGATGATCGCTGCAGAGGATGGGCCTCGATAAGAACCACACGTAGAGGAACGACGACATGGAGGTGGGTGGCTGCATCATCAGAGGAGAATCGTCCCAAGGTGGGTGGCTGCGTTAGAGGATTAGAATGCAAGATGTTTTGGGTGATAGCATTGAGCATGGAGGGTTGTAATGAGTAGGGAAGAAAGGGAGGGGGTGAAGATCACAAGCGCAGATCAGGGAAGAAATGGGGTAGGTATCGCGAGCACACAAGAGGAAGGTTGTGGGGGATCACGAGCATATGGAAAGAAAATGGGTAAAACCACGAAATTTTTTTGACCCTTGGAATTACCTTAACCTATAGCCACGATTTTGTTAAATAGTGGCTATATAAGTGTGGATAAATATTATATTTCTAGTATTGTTTGTCCATTTCAAAAATTATATCAAATTTAGAAAATATAATAATTTAATGGGGCACATTCAGAAAAAATTAAATATGAGATACAATAATCATACATCTATTGGTTTTCTAATATAATCCAATATCAAATCATTGGGATAATAATTATATTATATCCAAAAACATCTTTGATATAATCAATTTTTTATACTAATTATTTAATAAGTCATTAATGAGTAATGAGAAGACAATATGTGTTATTTTATTATAAGGATGCACTTTATTGGTGGTTATTTAGTAGTTTCTTCTTTGTTCCCTTTCCTTGGATATTATTAGGGTTTATTATCCCCATTATCTTAAGGATTGGGGCATTGATTTTCATAATTCCATAAATATATTCATATTTTGCACTAAAGTGTGTGTGAATCATTAATTGGTAACCTTACACCATCCATTGTATTGGTTGAACACTTAATATATATTTTACAACCATGAGATCAATGGTTAATCCATAAATATTTGAATCCTTTTTTATTCCATTTAATCATTCCATTGGGTTCTTCTTATCGCACTCTTGATGTGCATCTATTTAAAACCTTATTCTTCCTTGGAAATATTCATAAAAACTTCTAAAATACTCCATCCATCTATTCCTAAGTAATTTTAAGAGTTTTTTATGGTTCATGTTGTTAATCATTACACTTTATATTTGGGTGTACATAACTGAAATATTTTCAAACCTTGATTGCCTCACATATTTTTTCTAAATTGGTAAAGTTATTTAATTACCAATAATATCTCATGTTAAACTGATTTAACCATTCTATAAATAGCACTTAATTAAGTCAAATCTAATTTTTGAGACAACACAATTTAATAAATTCAGAAAAGGGAACTATAAACTAAGAATTATAAACTCACAAATGACTTGAATAAGATAAATTATGAATCACTATGTTCTGATCTATGTTATCCATGGTAAAATTTTTCTTTGGATATCTAACCTAAGTACTCATATATAACAAAATAAAATTATATTTAAATACATCAAAGTGGATCATAAATAGTATATAAATCACTACATCATATCTCTCACGATTTTCAAACCAGTTGTGTAGTTTTAAAACAATGTTTCACATCTATTCAAGATTATGTTAGTACCCAACAAACATTTTTGGGGATTATATTCTCTATGTTAAATTTTTCTAGATAATATATCCACTTTTTCATAAATATAGTGATATAAATGATAATAATAGATAGATCATAAACATTTCTAACATTTAATGATATTTCCAATATTTTAACTTATCCTGAATGTTCTCATTAATGTTTTTGAATCTTAATCCTGAAAATTACATAAATAATATTCAAAATATCACTAAAACACTATTTTATACCAACTAATGCATCTTAGATACACACTCTATGATTGAATTCTCAAAACACATAATTGAATTACTAGCTTTGACACCAAATGACACAATCCAATAATAATTACATAATTTTACAAACAATGTTAGTAATTAATCATTCCACCCCATGAATGATCTAACATTGCTAGAATTTTTTTTAGTTTTCATAGATATTAACAACAATATTTTGTTGTTTTCATAAATTATTAAAATTTCCTCTAAATATTCTTCTCATGTGATACCCTTTTAAAAGCTTCATATATTATACACTTAAATATAATCTAGATATATTAACTAAAATGAAGGTCGATATTAAATGATTAGTAAGGGTTAAAACATCATTAAAAATGCGTAAAATAATTGAGCATAAGAATATATTGTGTGTATGATAAGAAAATCGAAATGCATACCCAATAAGAAAACATAAACAATCATAGGTCATGGAATAAATCTTTGTCGTAACTGAACAAGTGAATCGTAATTTAATTATCAACCATTATCCACAATAGAATAACATATGCATCAAAATATTCAATAAGAGTGTCAAATAAATTTAAGCATTGACAATCATGAAATTTTGATCATAGATAACTATAATAATACCTACCCACCAAATTTTTAATTTAGTTACCCAATATTATGTCCACAAAAATTCTTATGTATATATAAATAAACTATCATGTCCATGAAAAAACATGTCAACATAGTAATAAAAAATCATGTCCATATAAAATTGTTATATTCACATGATTTATAAAAAGTCAAATTTTGATTTTAATAGTGATATAGGACCCCAAAAATTACATAATGATAATTCATAATTTATTATTCTATTTGATTGTAATCAACTAGAATATCATAAAAATCCCCATCATAAGAAAATATTCTTTATATGATTTCCAAACAGTATCACATAACATAAAATTTATATTTGATTAGATATCACTATATATTAAATAATTCAGAGGGATTATAAAATAATACATATGATAACTATAAAAAATAATTCTTAAATAATATATCATTTATAGGGTGATATAAAAATGTTAGAGAGATCATGCACTGTATTTTATTAAGGATTTTATAGCATAATGATAAAAAATGTTTTCTATAATTTCTTTCATAAAACCATTTTATGTGGGGTAAAATGATGAAATTTAAGCATTAAACATATACTAATTACAATTATGTAAATCATGAAATGAAATTAAATTAAAGATAACAAATGTGAAGTGGAATATAAATTCTTATATGTGAAAATAAAATTTCTTAATTATTATAAAAATACCTTATTAGAAAACCATATCATTTAAAGAGAAAAAAACCTATATTTAGAGAGACTTAACAGAAATAAAAATATCAAAAGAGATAAAATATATATTTTCCTAATTAGTAATGTATAACATTATCTAGAAGAAAAATTTTATAATTAAAAATAAATTCCGTTTGAAATGGTAGAATTTACTCCTAATGATGTATGAAATTTGTAGAGGAAGAAATTTCCAATTGATTAAAAGTTTTATTAGATGATGTAATATATATATATATATATATAGAAAAAGTAAATTATAATAGAGAAATTATAGTATAATTTAAATATAAATTATCTTAGTCATGTAATGTAGTTAATAAATCAATGAAAGTAAAATGAGTTAGTAAAATAGTTACAGCTTTGGTGTGCGTTTAGAAAAGACATCTTTAAAGAGATATCATGAATGAAACATTAAATAATATGAATATAGAGAGATTAATGATATGTATTTCAAATTGTAAATATATACACATTTATGAAGATGTTAGGTGGGGGACCTAATACGTGGGCCGAAGAGAAAAATTGGCGATGAAGGGCCATTATGGATTTGGAAACCTTTGAATCCAAGCCCTTGGAAGGAGAGAAAAATATAAAGAAATTTTAAATATCATAAAATAACATTTAATTGTTATAAAAATATATACATTTGAAATATATAGACGACACAAAATAAAAATAATGATTAATATTTGACATGTCTCATAGAATGGAAATTGAGAATTGAAGTCCCTATCTTTAGATTCCTATTGGATCAGACACATTCTATTTTCATATATAATATAGGTAGACTCATTAAACTTCAATTTAATAACATAATTCATATTTTTTATAATTTGTAATGATATTTTTTTCAAATAATTAAATAAATATTACTTTCTTTTCTGTTAATCTTAATTATTAGTAACCAGTGGTTTTAGCCCATCTGTATATCTTTTTCTATAATAGTTCTGGTTTTCACTCCAAGTTTATAAGTTATTAAAATATCAAAAGGATATGGTAAAAAAATATAAATTCAATAATAATTTGAGATGTTTCATTTATGTTCTTTTAAACTTTTATGTAGGATTTTTGAAGAAGAAATATAGAATGAGTTCGTTATAGTAACATTTATTGAATAAAATATGGTTTACTAATATTGTGATAGATTTTAATTTTAACATTATTGAAAAAACTATTTATATATTAATATTTTATCATTCTAGAAACTAATTTTCAATATCCATAAATGATAAAAATCCATAGCATAATTTATGTAGGTATTTAAAACGACCTAGACAAGAACATCCAAGAAATAGCAAAATTAGGTTGATTAGAGAAAGACCTTATTACAGTCTTATCATACTAACTTTTTTTGGTTTTATAATAAGAATAATTTTTAATTTTTCCTAACCAGCCATGATATCATCCTTATAACAAGGTTCATGCTATTAGAAAAATATACCCAATTAAGAGCATTTTATAAATAATTAATGAATAAGAATATACTTTTCATTAATTAAAATATAAATTTTAAAGAAAAAAAAAGGCTTAATAAATTTATTAATGTAGTGAAAAAAAATAAAACAATAGGGAAAAGAATAATATATGTAAGAATGATTAAATAAAATAAAATACTTATGTAGAGAAATTTAACCCCATCTAAGAAATTATATTGATTTTGATGGGATTTCAAAAATATATTGGGAAAAATCTAAAAAATTTATAAGTGGACTATTTTTTAAGGAAATAAGGTATATTATTAGGGTTATTTGAAATATTTTGAGTGGGTTTGAAGGGGTTTTGAAAGTATCCATTTATAAGTGATTGTAATTTAATTTGTTTAACAACTTATTTTTCAATAAAAAAAGAATATTATATTTTTAGTCATGTGCATTGATAATTGAATATAATTTAAGGAAAGGAGTGTGGAGGATGATAAAGTCTTCATAATTCCATTTTAAAATCAATTTTTTTGGATATTTTATAGTTTTACCCTTCATTTAACTCTATCACAGTTTTAGTCATTATCGAGATGACTAATTTTTAAATAAGATTTTTATTTTTATGACTACAAATTGAAAATATCCCAAAATTTAGACCTTATAATTTCAAATATGAAGACTATTTCGATAGATTCAAATGCCCAAATTTATTAAAAATAATTATAAAATAATAAATGAATAATTAATTTTAAATAGTTTTTAGAAAAACATATTATTGAAGAATAAAAGTGAGTTTAGTAAAAAAATATAGAGGTAATAAATTTCCATGAAATTAATTATTTTATTACTATCTATATTATATTTATATATATTTATAATTAATAAAAATCATAATTTCACCATTTTAATTTTTAATTAAAATATAAAGACCAAAATTATTTGTTATTTGGATAATATATTACATTGATTCTATAATTTCAAATAAAGGTTTTAAAATTATAAATAATATTATAAAAAGAATTAATTCACTCTATAAATAAATATTTTGTTGAGAAAATTTATATAAATTTATAAATAATTCTTAAATCATGATAAATTTATAAAATAAAAAGTATTTAAAAAAATATTTTCATAATTAACCAATAAAATAAATAATTTTTGAAAATTCATATAAATTTAACCTAAGATAATTCTGACATGATGAAATTGAAAATAAAGTTCATTAAATTAAATTACAAATATTTAATTCACATATTTTGTTTTCAAATTGAAATAAAAAATAAAATAAAATATTATTTTATAGAAAATTGACTTTTTAATGATTTGGGTATTTTAAAAATAATTTTGAAATAACAAAGATATTTAATTTTCATGTGGTATATTTTTTCTTCCTTCAAAAATTTATTTTTAATAATTTAATTTAATTTTTTGATTTTCAAAAATTGAATTCTAGTAATATTATGTTTTAAAATGTCATTTTACCCCTCTTCAAAACGTTTTGTGAAATAAATTATAAAATGGCCTTTCAAGGCTATGTTTTTGCAATATTAAGAATATGAATTTCTTGATATCACTTTATATTTTACCAATACATATAAATGATTTATCATTTTTCATTTATGGTTCTCAATCTTCCATGAAATTATTTTTTATCCCCTTTTAATGATTTCATTTTACAGTGGAAACTAATATAATCCTAATGTTAAGTTATGTGATACAATTTTGAAATGATACAGAACCAATTTTTCATTTTCACTGATTTTTATGATAAGATGATTGATTATTTTCACATGAAACACATGAATATGTATTATAAAAATTTGTGTGTCAAAAACTGTATATCCCTATAAAAAATGGTTATAGATTTAGATCTCTTAGTATAATGTTGAGGAGTGTGGACAGTATGCATTAAATATATTAACAAGTTTGAGAATAGACATGATGCAGTTATCTAAGTTCGCAAGATTGATCATGTTCAGGGTGTAGTTATCTATCTTCTTAGTATTAATCAAGGAAAAGATGCAGCTTGAAATGTTTATAATTTTTTTTATTTCATTATGTTAATCTTATGCCACATTTCTTCATCATATGATGTTGTTATGAATGATGTGTCATATTTTTTATCTCTTGTATTTTGAAATATCATTCCATGGTATATGTTTTATCATTTGATATTACATTCACTTATATTATTCTTAATACTTAACTCTAATGATTATATGTTATTTTTAATCTGATTTTTTTCTTATGTGCATGTTTACTCACATGATTATGATCAAACCATTAATGGAATGTTAATATTTTTTTACATTACTATAAATTTGGGATAACCCTTATTTTTTAAAATTTTCCCATTGATTTATATGATTGACTGTATTTAGAATTATTATGTAGAGATGATTTTTTGGGGATATTGCTGAAATTATGCGAAATATAATTTTTACATATCTAAAATCTAATTAAACCACGCTTTTGTTTTCTAGGATTGTGTGATTCCGTATGAGTTTTAATGATTAAATTATAGAAACATTTTTATGTTTTACTAGAGTAATCAGACAGCGTATCAAAGATAATACTTAAAGAATGAGTATATTCTCTAGATTTAGGATTCTGGGTCTGGGGAACGTTATATGTTATTGGAGCTGGTTTTACTTATTTTTGAGGATTTGTATTGTAAAAATATAGTGATATCCTTAGTTATAATTCTAAATGTATGATATATCCCGAAAATTACAAATAAACAAGATATTGTAAAAATTTAGTAATGTATAGAGTGTATTATTTATTAATTTTTTTTTTCATATTCTAGTTTCAAAAAGGTGATATTGTATCTTTTATAGTTTCACATATGGTAAATAATCCCAAAAAAGTGTTGGTTGGGTATTAAATTTATCTCCACTATTTGCACAATTAGTGGTCCTAAATTCACACATATTTTGAAAATCAATGAGGAAATTTATTATTGATTCATAGTATATTTATGAACTATTATGAATTATTAAAAGTGAATTTTATGATATAATACATTACTAGATATTTTAGAGAACATAATTAAAATATTTCCTTGAATAACCAAGAATAAATCATCGATATTGAATGTTATCTTATACAAATCATTTATATGTTATTACATCATTGTTCAATTTTTATTCAATTTTATAAAGAATCCTAATAACACAACATTCATTTATACATGTAGTAGAAAAATCAACGGAGAATTAGTTAACAAAGGATATGATTTCAAATGTATTTATTATATCAAATAGAAACCCATCGAGAAGGAAGATATTATTTAAAATCATATGGTTATGCTAACCCATCTATCATGTGATATTATTAACAACCAGAAAAATAACAAACTACTAGTATCACTAAATAATATAACTATGTGCTTTTATATATGTTTTGGTGAAAATTTTCATGAATGAAGGAATATTAAAATTCCTAGACGTCAAGTTTATGGAAATAAGAGCCCATTTGAATACCTAATAGGAATAAAAAATGGTTCCAGTTTTGAAGGATTTTCCATTGACCTTGTGATTATAGAATAGAGATAAAGTGGTTGGCCAAGAAAATGGAAGGTATAAACCTCCCATTAACATTCCATCCACACTTAAAATATTTAAAATAAAATTTATTTGAAATTGTAACAATTAATGCCCTAATCGTAAGAGAAATGTGTATAACAGACACTATTAACATCCAAAACCAAGGAAAAAAGGAAGAGACTTTTAATAAAAACCACTAATGTAGATCCTGAAAAATAACATACACATATCCTCTACTTCAGATTTGATGTCTTATTTCTTGATTTTCGTTCTATATACTTCATTATATCATGAATGTTTTCTAAAAGTTTAAAATCACCATCCCAATTATATAATAGGGAATTATCAGAGAAAATATCTATTTTTATAATTTTCTACACAAATTTGAGGTTTTTTGGGAATATTACATATGAATATCATATTTTTAGATGAAGTTTATATGATTTTTGAAATAAATTGGATATTTCCACCTAGACTTCATATTAATTACTAAAACATGGAACTCAAACATCATATTCCAAATTAACCTATGATCTTTTATTTGTTCATGGATGACTGAGAACTCTGCAGAAAATTATTTCTAGGGGTTTTAATAGAAAATACTATGGTGTATTTGACTCAAATTACTTGAAATAAAATTCAATATTTTGGGTGTTAAAATTATTAGAAAAATGATTTGTATTTTAGTCTTACCTAAGATATTGTAGTATATATCTCATTATAAATTATATATAGAGTCATGTATATCTTTTTTAAACCTATATAATTTTTTTTAGTATGTGTATGTTATAAATTAGGAGGACAATATTTATTTGGGTGGGGGGTGTGTCACATTTTGATTTTGTATATATTTGTCTTTATATTTATTTAATCAATACATTTCATCACCTAAAACACATAACTAAAAAAATTAGATATATATTATTTTTATAAAATATTACAAAATCACTGATGAAACAAGGAATTATAAACCAAGGGTTGTTTAATACCACATATTATTACATCCCATAAAAGTGAAGGACATAAATTGGGACAATAAATTGAAAATAATTATATCATTGAAACAAGGAAAACAACTTGATGGT
This sequence comes from Viscum album, assembly GCA_963277665.1. NCBI lineage: Eukaryota > Viridiplantae > Streptophyta > Magnoliopsida > Santalales > Viscaceae > Viscum > Viscum album. The sequence goes on along the minus strand of OY728128.1, from coordinate 1,584,783,434 downwards.
ATACACCTTTAAAATAACCATAAGTTTAGCTAAAAATCAGATGAAAAAAATAATTAATGTAGAAGTCATTAGGAAATATCCAAAATGAATAATGAGACTTGGGCTGAGATAAATTATAATGGAACGAAAGAATGAATAATTTTATTTTTAAAATATATAGAAAACACATAAACATTATAAATATGTTCATTAGAATTATGGGTACTGGTAATATGGTTATTGGAGACATGGTCATCAAATATAAATATATCCTATAACTATACGAAAACTCTGTATTATTAGAAAATGATATAAATAATATATTTTATAAATAATAAATAAAAAAATATTGAGTAAAAACATTTCAATATAAGATTTTTTTGTGCTTTAAAATATTAATATTAATAAAAAATATTAATCAGTTTAAATATATTTATTAATATCAATATATTGATGAAATAACAATTAAATAATAAAAAATATTCTTTATTGCATTTGGGTTAATAACATTTAAATTAAAAATTTTATTACAAGATAACTCTTTATTTAAGCATTGTGTATTAATCTCTACTGGATAATGATTTTATTTAAATATATTCATAATAAAAATATGAAAAAATAATCTTTCATCCAATAGTAATTATTTTTCAAGTAATAAAAAATTCCTTTTTTTCTTAAAAGCAATATTTTTTTAATAAATTACTTTCATCCATTATTATTTTAAAATTATTTTCTTATCAACTCTAGAAATTGATTCGAATAAAATATATTTCATATTTTTAATGAAAATCGATATTTTTTATATATGTAAATATTTGTTTTCATTATAAATAATATTATCCATGTAACCATTAGTCACCAAGGTAAAATATTTGTTTTTAATATAATTATTAATAAATATATATTTTAGCCCAATAATTTTAATTGATCACTTTTGAATATTTATTATGATAATATGTAATATTTAAATTTATGATAAAATATATTATAATTAATTTAGTATAATTGATATAATTTGGGGAACCCTGTCTCTATATTTTTCTATATGTTTAGAGGTATTCCCAATGTGAGGGATGATTTTCTCTTTTCTAGGGAAAATCATGATCTAACAATAGGTGTGGTGTTTTCCATTTCATGTTTAGTGGATCATTAATCTTGGGCATGCCATGTTATCTACGAATTTAAAAATGGGTGAGCGTTTTGCACTACCTGTGTGGTGTTGGGTACCATGAGGAGTGAAATGGCGAGATAGGTTGTTTTAGATGGAAACAATGAATAGGGAACCCAAATTTTTTAAAAAATAAATCTAAACACTGATGTTGTGGGGTGTGTGGTTGTATGAGGGAATTTTGAGACCAATCAAATGAGGGAGTTTCAGGGAATCAATTGGTCGGGTGAACATATGAGATATTCTTTTTTATGGCATGATGAAACTGCAAGTGTATTTCACCAAGAATTAGTCTTAGTTGTGGTGCTGATCAATGTTAATTCATTATTGTGTTACTCTAGGGATCAATCTAGGTGGGATGCATCTCATGTATGGGTGGTTTCTAAGATTACATAAGGGTAATCTCTCAACTATGAAAATGTAGGATGAGTATAAAATGTCTTGTAAGGGTCATCCAATTTTTTTTTCTATCTAGAGTCCCTTTTTATCTTATATAAGGTTGATTTCATTTTTCATAATGTTAAGGATGATTTTTTGTAGTTATGTATGTGTCAGACATTAATTTTCAGAGTTAGGTAATTGTAGTACATCTTTTTATATGGGTTTTCATATAACAGTCTCTAGAATTTTTTATGTCTCGCATATGAATAAAACATTCCCTATGTCATGATCGAAATTATTTCCCTTAACCAGATAGAGGGTAGAACCTGATTTACATCACCGTGAGTTTTTTACCTATCGTAATTGTATTTTTGAGTCTTTTCAATAGGGTGAAGATGAACGTGGGTAATTAAAATCATTTTATATACTAATAAACAAATCTATAATAAGATTAATTATGATAAATGAAACTAATAATAATATGTTTTGGATTTCAAACTATTACAATAATATGAAAATTATCATTAATATAACCAAAATTATAGTAGTTTTAAATTGGTCATGCAAGGGTAATTAAATAGAAATTAATTTACTGTGAACTTAATTGGGTGAGTTTGGCTGAGTATTTGGTGATATCTGGGTAAAATGATAATTTCATTTTCTAAAATATTTTTTTTCATAATTTTATATTTTTTTTTCATGTTTGGGTGATCTAAACATAAATTTTTATGTCAGGTGAGTCCCTTTTATCATCACATAGCTCTATTGTGTTTCAAATAGAGTTCATGTCACAATTTCTAAGATACACTCATACACCCTCACTCTCTTATGTTCATAAATGCAGTGGATAATGATGATTCTTAATGAAAGGGGAAATAAGAAACACTAACTCTTTTATTAAGAAAAATAATGTGTTTTGAAGTCATTTTTTAAAATTTTAATTTTTCTTAATTAACATGAAAAATATAATGATATAAAATATAAGAGTTAAAAAGAGATGTCCTGAAAATTTATTTTATTCATATTTTCTCAATATTTCATGTATTGTTTCTACTAATACTATCATAAATAAAATAACATGAAAAAATTACTATGAATGTAATATATATGGAAAATTTATTGAAACAATGTGATTCATGAGACTATATATTTTATGTGAAAAGTTTTCTTTCTTAATTTTAATTTTTTTATAATTTTTATTTCATATTTTAATCCAAAATAACTGTTTTAATGTTTTTTACACAAAAAAAATTTATTTCTTATGGAAATAAATTTCATAAATTAATTATAATTATCAAATGTAATTTAATTAGTATGAATAATAAGAACGTGAATAATGTTATTTTTTTCCAATGCAATGTGTCTGCATGGAAGTATGACCATTTTATATTGTTGATATGGATATAAAATAAAATATTTTTGTTGAATAATGTGTGGTTTGTTAGTGATTCATGGTATTGTGGAATGAGATAGGCATAATATATATGAACACTTGGATGTGGTCAGATTCAAGGTAAGGGTGTGATGATAGTTTAATCTAAAAATTGGATAGAATAAAATTAATTATTATAGCAGTTTATTGGAATATAAATAAATGATATGAATGAAAAATAAATAATATAAATTCAGGTGATAGTTGATAAAATATGAAAAAATAAATGTAATTATGAATCTAATATTGGTTTGAAATACAATGTCAAGAATTTGTTAAGTGAACACTTAAATAAGAATGTATTGTTGATATAAGGATATCTCTTGTATTGTTTAGGAAAGATTTTGTTATATAAGAAATGATAGCTGGGGATGGGTATTGGTGATTAAATAATAGAATAAGCTTGTTCTATAAGTATATTTTTGTTCAAACCTAGTGAGGTATCTTTGAGAGATTATTTATTATTGCATTTTCTAAGGGTTTTTAATAAACACCACCTTATTTGGGATTTTTATACCAATATGAAATTGTTTTCAGGTGTTTTTTATATTGATTATAATAAGGATGAATGGAAGAATTCCCACTATTTCCTCCTCTCTTTTTAGAATTATATTTGCTATCATGGCCCAAATATTTTACTATATATAATTGTCTGGGAGTGGCATGTGTTTTACTTAATTATGAAGTGATAAAAAAATGTTGGATATGTGGTTAAAGGCATACATGGAGGGATGAGGGAAAAACGATGATATATTTCTTGTCCATTATACCCTACTCCATTATTTCTGAGGTGATGGATATCGATGTTATTTTGTTATGTTGTAATGATGTGATATGTGGTTTTTCCTTAATTATAATAGTAGATGTAGTACCTTGAAATAGTTAGGGTATGTAGGGTTGAGAACCAATACACATCAATAATGAAGGTATTAAGGCATAAGTGGTATGATATTGGGGTGTGCTAGGGTAAAAACAGTGGTGTAGTATTCATGAGGCACCTATGTATGATATTATTGTAGTATATAATGGATGTGATAATTGATGAGTAAACCTTAGTGAGGTTGGGAATCGATATTTGACCATTTAGTTACATGTTGGTTACTCTCTTTACACAATAGATTATTAATATTTTTCTGGACATTTGTTCAGTAGTCTTGAGTAGGATCTTATTATATATTCACGTTATAAAAAAACCTATATATAGATAGAAATTTACTTCTAGGTGATAAATAGGGTTTTGGTGACCTAGTAGGTCTAGGCATCTTGGTGTTGGACTTCTTATATGGATATATTTCTTTGGAATGATTTTATAATTTTAGAAATTTATTAGGCAGGACATGAAATTCATTATTGTATTTATTATCATTGATCCTTGGTTATTTAATGTGGTATGGTTTTAATTTGTTTATTCCGTATAATCTCTTTCCCATAATTTATTTTGGGGGATGTTCATGTCATTTTATGGTTTTTAAACCCTCGATTCTAGTCACCAACCTATGGGATATTAAATGTAAGATGTTGTGGTAATTATCTTCCTTCCATCATGATCGAACCATAAGGGGAACCATTTAGGGGGGTTGTTAATGTGGTATCAAAGCTAATGGTTGTGTGATATGGTTAATATTGGAGTTAATAACTATGATGGTTGTATGGGTTGTTGGGGAAATAATATCAATTGAGTTTAGTTTGTGACATATACAAGGGAGATAAATTAGGAAATTAAATTTTAAACTCCCCATGGTCTATCTCATGAACTATGAGTCATCCTAATGATCAAGTGAAGTTGTTCTTTGTATAGTTTAGAGACCTAGGAAATTTACACAAAACATACATTTTTTCAGTTTTTTTAATATAGTGATATTGGAAAATAAAGGGATATAATTTTGTTAATTTTACAGAATTTCTTATAAAATGGTATCAGGGTTTTTTCTTATTGTGGTAACATATGTAATTGATTCATCCATATAATGTGGGGGAAAATTATCACATCATGACACATTATTTTTTTGACATGATTAAAATCTATGTGGGAGATACAAGATATCTCAAATTACGTAATATAATGATTTGTTAGATGGATTGCCCTTATTTATATGCTTGTAGATGCTCTATTCTCCCTTGACTGTACATGGTAAAAGTATGTTTTAAATATTTTTAGTAGTTACTCTGGAATGTTCTAGGTAATATATGTTTTTTACAAAATCTATAGGATCCTTAAACATAATATACTAAATATTTTCAACGTAATGATCCAAAAAACCTATGATATGATACTTTAGATACTATAGTACTAATGTTTGGATGTACTTTTGAATTAACTGTTAGTATAATTCTTCATATAATAGACTAAACTGGTTAAAATACATAACCATGACTACTTAATTTTTATTTACACTATAATGTGTATTATTTATTCATAATAGGAATTTTTTATTTTAAAATATGTTTATAATGATTTTAGAATTATATTTTCACTATTTTATAGTTCTTGTAGATTTTTTCTATCCTTGTACTTTAAAATAAATTTTAAGATTTTCCAATGAAATTGATTTAAACTATTATTTAAAAATATCATATGAATTTTTTTTGGTTGATATATATTTTTATAATTCACAGGTTACATAGATGAAATTTAAGGTTTTATAAGAAATTGATTATTTTAAAGGTCCTTTCATTGAAGCTTTAGGTGATTAGTATTCATTAAAGAGAATATTTGAATTTATAATTTTATAATTGGATGTGTTTTCAGTGTTTATTTGATTTAATATATATCTGTATGATGTGGTCATTATATTTAATATTTATTCCTTGTAATTGATTTTTAAATACTAAAAAAATTATTTCCTAACAAATCATGAAATGTAATGATACATTAATTTCTTTTTATAATATTCAATTTCAGTTTTTAAATATAAATTATAAATTATGTATATTAAAAAAATTATGAGAATTATATAAATTGACCTTGTTTTTTAAAACTAATATAATTAGTATGTATTTATTTAATTAATGAAGAATTAAATCATACTTTCTATGAACACATTACTTGAATCTTTTCAACATTAAATGTTCCTTTGATAGTTATTTCCTTATTTTGTTGGAAATCTCTAAAAAATGCTATAATTATTACAACCATTATTGTGAAATGGAATTTCAAAGGATGAGTTATATTTATTAAAACCAAATGAATGTTTTATGAATTATTTTTAAAATATCATTCTAAGAGTACTTAATTATTTTTATTTAGATAGTATAACATAATGGTAAAATATGATTCCTTTATCAATCGTATTGTATTTAAAAATAAATTAATGACTTGTAAATTAACTAGAAAAATTATATTTTGGAAGATATAAATTAATATTATAGACAAAAGGTTATGGAAACATGCAATCTTATGTGACATATTCAACACATGTTAATAAAGAAATTTTTTTAATATTACAGATTATGTTTATTTATTTATTTATTATATTTTGTTTTGATAATGTATAAATCATGTGAATATTTTCACTTGAAAGAATGAATAAGTATAGTATATGATTTTTTGGGAATTTTGGATATTTGAATTGAATGTAAAAAAATATACAATCGTTCATGATGTATTATTTAGTGAATTTTTTAGGGATGTGTTTTGTCTAAAATCTATTTTCCAAACCATAAATTACTATGATGAAAGCTATATAAGATAAATTGAATCTTGAATAAAATATTTTTTTGGGGGTTTTTTGTTGTTTATTTATAATTAATATCGATAATGTGATATGTGTTTTAGAATTTATATTGTTTATTATATTGGATTGAAAAGTCACTAATTAAAAAGTTTAATCATTTAATACTAGTAATTAAAATATTTTTTTATTATTAGAAAATTGGGTGAAGTGATTATTTCTTGAAAAAAATAATTCATATAAAACTAATGGTAAAAAGGTACAAGATATGAATTAATGGTTTGGTTACCATGACTTCTTTACTGGAATTTGTTATTATTTATGCAACTATAATAATAATAATTGATGTTTTTTTAAATCATTAACTCATTGATCCCCTATCAATTTTGTATTTTTGGTAGACTAATTGTAATTCCATGGGTATCTATCTCAAGATTTTGGTGCTAATTGTTATTTTTCAAGATCTATGTTCATGTTCTTTATAGCGGATAGTCATATATTTCTTATAGTGATATTTCTGATGGTTTTCTAATGGTGTGGTTTTTAGGGGATTTCCATTTTCCTTACATAATAATTTTTTTTTTCATATTATCGAAGAAGATAATAATTTGATAGGTATGTGATTTAGTGACCTATAATTATATATCTGTCCCTTATTATTTTTCATGTTTTTTTAGGAATTCAAAATGTGAGTGATGAGTTTTATAGTTTATAGGGTACACCATGTCATAATATTTTCTGTTTTGCTATCCATTTCAAGCCCCTTTGAAATATTAGCACCAGGAATTAAAATTTTGGTAAGAATTTGAAATGGAATGAGGAATTTGGGGTGCTTTGTGGTTTAGGTGCACCATTTTGAGTGAAATTAATTTAGAGTTAATTTCAATGAGTTTTTTTTTTCAATTAATCAACCTTTGTTGAATGGGAAAGTAAAATGATTCATGTATTGGCGTGCCAGCTTATGGGGGTATAGTGAGCCTTAGTACAATAGTGAGGAAGGATGAAATGTCGAGTGGGGTTCCCCTAGACAGTGGTACTCATTTTAGAAGGTAAAAATATCTTGCAGGATACAACCATTCAATACTCCAAGGTGTGATCATGGACAAGGGAAATTTTATCATGCAGAAATATAGAGATTTACATCATGTTTGGATGAGTCACTTGTTTGGGAAGATTCAAAACTCATATAAGGGTAATCTCTCACTTTTATAATGGTAACCCATTTTTCAAATGTCATGTATAGGTCATCTTGGTTTTTTTATATCAAGAATATGGTATGTCATATCTTGCATAAATGTGAATATAGCTTGAATAATTGTAATGACAGTTCTAGACATATTTATAAGGGGTAGCCTTTATTTTCCAGAGTAATATTATGGTTGTTCCTCTTCACATTATTTTTGTACTTCCTCGACCAATGATCTATGTATTTCTTTTTGTCACACATATGAGTATATCGTTTCTACATCAAGGTGCATGTGAGGTCCCTCAACATGTGGGAGGGTAGAAACTGACCGACATCAATGTGTGTCTTTGAGAACATGTAAGGGTATATTTGAGTCATTATATAATGTTAAAGGTGAATCCGGGTAACCAAAAAAATTATATATCCTTTTAAATTAATATATATTAATTTTATGAGTATAAATGGAATTTTTTTGAAATCATTGATACTAAATATTTTATAATAAATATAGAAATAATTTTTAATCTCACTAAATTATTAGAGTTTTAAATGCGCCGTGAAAGGGGGAAATGAAAACTAGTTTAATTTGAATGAAATTGGTTGGTGTTGGCCTCATCGATGAGATATCCTTATAAAACAATATCGTTCATTTCTAAAAACATGTTTATTCCTCCATTTGAGTTTCATGGATTTCTTTATATATAAGAGATCCCAATTTCACTATTAATGATTAATTAGTGTATCTAATTATCCTAAAAACAATTTTTATTGATCTCTAGCCCATCTCATGATTTCCATGTTCTAAACATCCTCCCCTCTTTCCTCAATTCATGGATGAAATGTGCAGTATAGAATCTTCTAGGTAGGGTATTGTAGAACATCTATCACTTTTATTGTGAAATGAATGTGTTTATCATGCAATTTCATCCACTAGTAATTTGTATGAATTAACATAATAAATATAATAAAGGGAATTATATGAACTAAAAATAGAGGTACCACACATTTATATTATTGATAATTCTTCATCATTTCATATATTTATATTGATGCTCCTATAAAAAATAAAATAGTTTGAAAAGATGTAAAATATGGTAATAAATGTTATTTAAATATTATTGAAATAATATAATGCATGAGTATAATTTTGTTTTATGAATTGTAATCCTTCTTAATCTAAATAATTTTCTCTATATATACATTTTGTTAATATATTCCCCTTTATAGATATGAATTATATTTTTCTAAAAATATGAATTATTTTTATGTTTTCTTTCTAAAAACATATCTCATAAAAGAATAATAATTATAACTGGTAATTAGGTGGGATCTTGAATAATCAATCTTGAATGATGTTGATGTTGGAACATGTATTGTATATGCCTGTAAGAGTGATTTTTTATTTATACTATGAGGTATGTCAAATGTGAGATGGTTGATATATAATTTGTGGTTTTTTGTGATGATTAATAGATTTTATGAGATAAAATTAATAAATATTAACATTGGGATGTGGATGAAATAAATAAATGGTGAGTTCTTATTTAAATTAGGAAAACTATATGGCTAAAATAAAATAATGTAATATTTAATTGGAATATAAATACATAAAATAAATGAATAATATAAGGATTAATAAAGGAAATAAATGGAATAATTTTTATAATATATGATAATGGTGGTGAATATGGAATTTCGTAAATGAATACTTAACTAAGATGTTTTAGTTTTAGAATGGTTGTTTTTTCTCATTGGTTTTATTATATATAGGTATAAATTGTTTTGGATGGGTATTGGTGATGACATGGCTAAATAATAAAGTTGTTTAAGGTTTTTTCTATGTACCCCAAGGCTGTGACTGGTGTGTCTTTCTACCCAAATATGTATTGTACCCAGAACAAAATGGTCTAACGGTGACTGGGTAGTACATATTTTTTAGGATATAAATGAGGTGTCATAGTTAAGTGTTTCACATCTAGTTCACCATTTTTGTTTTCACCTGAGACGCAATAGACTCGAAGGTTGATTGTAAGGTGTCACATTATTGTTCAATTGGTACATGTTGGGTTCAATGTCCTCCAATGTTCTCTAATGGGTTTATTCATGGAGCCAGAATGACACAACGACTCAAACATCCACGATTCATGGACCTGATTTTCAGAACAAGGTGTTCGTTGGACGATTTGGATGATGGCACTTGAGAACTCATATTGGTCGAGATGATGGAGAATCAGGCTCATCACACTCATTTTGGAGAACTATTTATAATAATGGGACTCAAATATATATTTAATATGAGTTCATAAGTTCATAAATCCTTGGTTTATTCCAAAGCATGTTTCTAGGGGTTACTTCTAGGCCTCAAGATCAATCAGAGGTATGCATGTGTCCAGAATCGTTTGTATTTATCTGAGGTTCACCATCTATAAAAGATACCATTTTGTGGATGGGTCAGTAATTCATTTTTCATTTATTTAGATATCTCTAATTTAATCCATGTATTGAGGTGCTCTAGATTTTATCATCTTCTAGGGGTGAGAATTAGTTTTATTTTTAGATGAATTCCATAATATGGGATTCCTATATATCTTAATTAGTGGAATTATAACCCATTTGGTTCGGGGCCACCTAAGTGGACACATCACCTTTTAAGGTCACGTGACAAGGACCCAACCATGTTGTTTAACATCGTTCGGTGAGGATGTTCGGGTAGAAGATTCCTAGAAAATCTTTAATGTAGTACTTATGATGAGGCGAATCAAAGGACCCAAAAGGGATGTGACCATATGGGGGAACATGAGCTACCAAGGACGTGTCTATAAAACATTAGCGGGGATTAGGAAGCTTGGTTTGGACCTGGTGAAGGTTCTTAACATATCCCATTTTGTTGGGAATCAAACCCACCTAGTCTAGGGGATGATTGGGGTCATACTTTAATGGAGGACCATTTTAGCTTCTTGTTGGGACTTACGCAATTTATTTTTATAGTTTCTAAAGCTTGCATTGGTTTAGGGCTTTTTTGGAAGTACATCTACAAAGGAATTTGGGTTCGCGACTCACCAATTAATCCAAATTTTCCTCCTTTAATTTTATGTGATAGTTTAAACCTATAGGTATTCCTTGAGTGATTAAATATTTCTTGGTTCTCTCTTCTTTCGTTAATGGTTTGATCAATCTTTCCAAAATTAATCCTCTCAAATACATCTTTTCCCTCAATTTTTGGTGCCCCTCAAAGTAATTTTATATAGAGGCATGGGAATTGCATTGGTGGGATGTATAGAGTATTTTTTTAGAATCATAGGAAGAAAACCCAACATGTGGTTGGCTTGGTTAGTGGGGTACAGGGATTCCATCCATGGATGTGAGAATTAAATTTTTGGTCCTCTGAATGACTTTATTCCATTCATGGTACTTCATCCTCTTTTCATCAACCACAAATTGTTTGAGTTTGTGGGGGACATCATATGTGGGTAAAATTTTTCATCCTCTTTCATAAAAATGATTTCATTTTTTAGGGGACCAGTACTCTTATCCTCTTTCTATGGATTTCTTAGTTCATGTGCATCTTGCAAAGTGGGTCTCTAAATAGAGTGGTAGTCCTGAAATGAATAATGCTTCATGGCCCGACTCTTTCGATTCCCATTTTCTCTTATTTACACCTATTGTCTTTGAATCTTCATTCTGTTATATTTTCTACATTTTACAAATTCATGGGGGTATTTGATTTACCTTTGGAAACTTTTTATAACCCAACAAATTCCCCCATATGAAGGGGATATGATCAACCATGTCTAAAAATAGGTAGCCTATGTCATTTTTTCTTTAGGATATTTCTCTGTGAACTAAACCTTCTGGAAAATTCTCTTGGTTGTATTTTTTTGGGAAATATACCCCTTTATCATCACCATTTCCTGATAACTGACCTCTTTATCAATGAACCATATTACCTTCATCTGCAAAAAGAGAGTTTCTCCTTCCAAAAAAAAATTTTTATTGTGATTTTCCCTTCTCATGATCTAGATATTCACTATCCAATTCTATGTGGCCAATGTATCACCAACATCTATGATTTTTTCAAATCATGGATGGTTCTTTCTATATACTATTATTTTCTTGGAATTTCATTATGTTGAATTACTTTAGTCAATCCCCAAATTTTTTTGATACTAACCTTTTCCATGGTCTTTTAATTTAGACCGATATTGACCGTTCATGGGTTTCTTCTACTGATGAAATTGTGGATAGTCTCCTTTCAGTTATTGATGAAAGGTGGAAAGACAAGATAGAATTTGCTGACAATAAGGTCCATTTCACCCCATTGAGCTAATATTTATCTATCCTATCAGCATGAGTCAATATAAAAACCCCACATTAGGCAAGTTTTCCATCTACATATTTGGTCTATTATTAGATGTGGTGATTAAGAAACCTTGTTGGTCTAACCCACCCATTGCCTCAATAATTGACAAAAAAACCATTCCTATGGATCTTATTTTGGTGAAGGTAAGATTCATATAGAAATAAACCACCATTACTTCATTGTTGAATTCTGACCCCTTGGACACTTCAGGATGCGTGATGAGGACAAGATAACAAAGATCATTACTGCCACAACATCACACGGAGGGCCACAAAGAATGAAAAACATGGATAGTTGTCAAAAATGTTCTTCATTTCGGAGCCTCATCTGGTCTGAACTACTTGATGAATTTCTATGTTCATCAAATATATGAAGAACTTTGAGATGAATAAATGTTAATGGGGCTATATGAATAGGTTTTAGTATCTCAAACTAATTCACATAGAAACCATTATCCCCTTTAATATCTTCAACTACTAGAAAAATAACCTATACCAACGGTTTAGAACCATTGGTATAGGCCTCGAAACCATTGGTATAGCCTATACCAATGGTTTTTAGAACCGTTTCCAAGTAATCCATGAGGATAGGTCTATACCAATGGTTTTGGGAAAACTGTTGGTATAGACCTATAACAATGGTTTTGAAAACCGTTGGTATAAGTACGATGAAAATCTATACCAATGGTTCCATAAACTATTGGTATATGTAATTCAAAATAAAATCATCTGGTTGGTTTTGATTCTAGCAGCTCCCGGTGGTGATTGAAAAACCTAACCACTAACCTAACGTACTTTTCTGAACATTGTTTCATATATATATATATGATTTTTCATAAGTATTTTAAATTTTCATTTATTTAATGTCTGTTGAAAGAATATTCCATTAAAAATACATGTACCTATACCAACGGTTCTCAAAACTGTTGGTCTAGGGTCTTTGATTTGGGGACCTATACCAACGGGTTGGACAAACCATTGGAATCAAGGGGACCTATACCAACAGTTTGGCCAAAACTGTTGGTATAAGGTCTCTATAATGTAAATATACCAATGGTTTGGCCAAACCATTGGTATAGGTCCAAATTACTGATCTTATACCAACGGTTTCGCCAAACCATTGGTATAGGTCCCCCCAATACTAGTTGTTTGTCCAAAACCATTGATATAGGTCCATATAAGTGACCTATACCAATAGTTTTGGTCAAACCATTGGTATAGGTCCAAATTAGTGAACCATACCAATGGTTTGCCCAAAACCGTTGGTATAGATCATATTTCCAGTAGTGTTCATAGTTGTTAGAGCTTCGATACTAACAAATTTAACCTGTTCCATGGGGCGGTTTGTTGAAGTCTCTAAGATGTCTGACTAATTTCATGAGTTCCTATTATCGGTGATATACATGATGAATTTCTACCACCATTTTCTTCCTAAGACGACGAGTCGAGGAATCCTCCATTGGAATGAAAACTTATTGAAAAATACTAGTCTCTTTCAAATTATATCAACCCTCAACCCATGTAATACATCCCATTTTATAATTGGATTGTTGTCTTTTCTACATAGTGTTTTCCAAAGAATCATGCACATAGAACAAGGCCATGACTGATCATCAACCCCTATAGGTGTTAAAATTCTTATTGGCCAATCGTGGAGGTGGGTGAGTACCTTGAATGGACATGGGAACTTGTTCTTGATGTTGATGAGTTGCTTTGGTTTGGAAGCCTTATTTAACATGTTTTTATGTTTCTAGATATTACCAGTTCATGAATCTAAAAATGGGACGAGAGTTACAACCTTCATCATGGAGGCTCACCTGGACACTTGTAGATTCATCCATTTGGCCCTCCCGGAATAAGAAAAAATATATTGCTTGTTGGGCCAGATCAATAATATGAATCCATGTCACCAATTGTTCACTCCATTAAAAATACTGTGGGGATGGATATGAGCTCACATGAGAGGATATACACATATCAATATTCTTCGGATTCCATGTTCTAGTATCTGACCATTCATCCAAAGCATAATCGGAGTAATGTTGACGGAATGGGTCATATATAATAGAAAGGATAAGTTGGATGAACATGATGGGAGGAATGAATCAGAATGGATGGAATGAATCAATTTCCATAACCACTACCTATAATCCTTACTCCTCCCCCACTAGTGTTTGGGGTAATAATTAATCATAGGACTTTGTTAAATGAGGTGACCTCTTCTCCTTGAGAGAGGGCATCCTAGTTGCCTGAATTGATGGTGAACATAATTACGAGGGATACATGCATTATTGATTTGGCATCTAATTCAACAATGTTCAGATGTTGGGACCTCCTACATTTAATATTCCCTAAAAATAAAAACATTTCATTATAGACTGAAAACTATGGCTCATGTTTAAACAAGAAGATACAAAACGCCACATTAGGCTTCCTGATTCTATGTGTCTTTTACATAACCTTACAAAATGTGGGGTGAATATTTAAATTCATTCATACCCAATTGATCAACTAGAAAGGATGATTCCCATTATCATGGTCCCTAAAACATATGGGGGTAAAGGGAAAATAAATATCATTGGGAATTCCAAACTAGGAAGGCTATCACATAAATCTCTCATCTCCAGACCCTAGAGGAGGGCTTTGAGGTCCTAGGGTTTGACCTCACAAATATTGGTGCTATTTCTCAAGACCAAAATTTTATTCATTATAACACTACATTTCCTATGACTTTGGATAAATAGTATTCATTAAGAAGTATTTAATATTTTTGAGCTCAATACCCTCATGAGTTTTGGAACATTCAAGAAGAAAAAGATTTTTCTCATTCTGGATTTAGCTAAGTGTCGACACTTGCTGAACGTTTATATGATGATGACCTGGAAAAGGTGGATCTCTACCTTCAATACGTCAAAAACCTAATCCATGATCATTGGAACCAAGGGAAATATTATTTCTAAGTAATATCCATAATAAGGACTGAAGTTAATGAGGATGATAATGATGATGATGATCAAACCTTAGGGGTGACGTTAATTATAGTTTTCCTACTATAACTAGAATATGGGAGACTCTTCGCCAACACCCATACCCTCAGAAGTGTCCAATACCAAAGAGTTCCATGGCTCTAAAGGAACCTAAGAAGCAATAATGGTTAATGGAACCTAGTCTTCTTCCCCAGACCAATCCTTCTAGCTTGGTCATTCCCATTACAGCTGCACTTTCAAAGGCTTGGATGATCTAAGAAAAATTCAGGGTAAAATATTCTAATGAAGATATATAAGAGATTATTTAATAATATCACTTTAATATAAATGGATTTTAAGCATCCTTTCCCCCAACATGTATTTCTACTCACAAACATCCATGGCAAGAAGTCTTCTATTGGGATGTGAGGGACACATACCTCCATTATTCCAAGGAAAAGCCTTACTGGTATGACCGGGTAGGATATATGGCCGTCATCTTGGATTTTGGAGTTATCCAAGTAGAGGTAGTTATATTTTCATACCAAATCTTTAAATTATTTTTGTTATGAGAATCGTAAATATTATTCTTACCATTGTAGGAACCGGTTGATATTTGGAACATGAATCTTTCCATGGTGTACACCGATAGGGGTACAGCAAGAGGAGAACATCTCTCTTCAGATGTGGGGGATAATGTGGAAGGTTCTCATGGGGACAAGGAGCATATAGAGGGAGTTATGACAGACCCTACCAGATCATTTCCACCACCAGTATTTCCTATTTCTTCCATCATAGGGACATCTCTAAAAAATACCATGAAGCATCAACATTAATTACATCTGATGATGCATATAAAATTGGGTATTTCATGTATTTTAAGTACTCTATTATTTTATTTTCATAATAGGCATTCCAATTTTCATCCAAAAATCATTTACATATTTTGAGGCATGACCGATAATTATTTTGGTGGCCATTGTATAGGCATATGTGGAACTTACCCTTTCTGAGGTTCAAGATATACCATGGGTTGTTGTGGCCGAACATACCAAGGAAGTGAGGCCAACCAAAGTCATCAAGGATGTCCCATTCCTTTAGAGGGTATTAATTAAATATAGAATGGCCTTTGTTCCCAAATAGCACGGGATTTTAGAAGAAAAAAGTCACACTACACATGGAGATCCTGTCATTATAAAGGGTAATGGGATAATTTTATCAAAATAGTTGAGCTTAATGGGGAGTCGTAACTTTCAGAGAACATAAGGTAGAATCCTAGTCCAAAAATATTAAACATATTGACCCAAATGACTTCCACCCTCATAGTGGGCATGTCTTCAGGAATCATTTCCCTTATTGGGAATTTTTATCCCACCCTTCAATGGGATACATTAATAGAAGAGGGGTGGTTCTAGCCCTAAGAAATCTAGATTCGACCATCGTTCCCCATACTATGATTGTTATCCTTAAGGATATGGTATCTTTGGGTGATATTTTTGAATATTCCATCCCTATTATGCATGACCCTAAACCATGAGTTTATTTAGACTACCCTGAGTGACAGTCGCATGTTTAGGATGAATCACCCACTTTGTTAGCAGGTGATTCCATGTTGGGAACCAAGGATAGTGACATCTTGACCAGTGTAGGTTAGTATTTTATCCCTCCTACCACTTTCCCTTTGTCGGTATTTAAATTTTTTTTATTTCAACATCATATTTTCTTGAGCATAACCACATGCACCACGTGTTATATTTAAGGCTTTGATCCCTCATTCTACTAATACCACCATTGAACTGGCTATCGAAGGGTCATGTGGAACCAGTGTTGTTGGATCAGAACCCTCTATACTAGTAAAAATTCCAGATTGTGTCCAATCATCCGTAAGTGACTCCAAAGTGGATCAGGAGGTATTGAAAAACCTGGGCACTACCCATCGAAAGCTATGGAAGGAAATATAGATGTTGATTTCTCAAACATCCATCACATAACTTCCAGTGAAACTACCAAATTCAACCACATATAATTATTTCTTGGGTATTTTGGGTTTGACTATCATGTAATTCCTAATGTAGTAAAGAAAGTGTTCAATACTATAGAGCGAACTATCATGCTCAACTTATATCTTTATAGTATAGGTTACGAGGATCAACTTTGTACCATTTTACAGATCCTTATAAATGAACCTATTGAGCACGATGATTCATCCACAAAGAAGAAAGGAAAACCCACCAAGAAAAAGACCTTCGCAGAGCGATTCAGTCATGAAGTGTAAGAGAATATCCAATAATTCAATCATCTCAAGAAATAATGGGGATATTCCATGAAGGTAGTCGATAGGTAGAAGAAACTACTAGGTGAAAATGATAATGTTGGTATCAGTGTACTATTGGAGGTAGTGGGATTGTGGGATGTTGTAGAGGTTGATGCTATAACATTATTGGAGCTCCTCTATCCATCAAAAAATCGAATCTTTCATTGATACAATTTTTTGATTCTGCTGATAGATTTGTGTAATTTCTACATCCATTTTATAAAGATAGGTTGCAGGTTGTGGATTCTCCCTTCATTCTCATTTTAATGGAATGAAAACATATTTCTCTCTAGTGATTCTTCATCAAATTTTATTGAACTATTGATCAATTATAATTAAACACATCTGGAATGACAGTATTCACTATAAATTTATTCGGATCATGATCCAGGATAATTATATTCACATAATGGGATGATTCCATAATTTATTCTTGAATTGAGGGATCCAGTAAGGAAATATTGACTATTTCATGTGTTTCATTGAAAAAAAAAACATAATAAATTTGTGTCTTCTTTTTTTATTACACAAATATTTTCCTGAACTAATGTTGTTATGAGTTTAGTAGGTATACCTTGGGTTTCTATTAGGAATCCTTTTGTGGGTTTTCGACCAAACAAGCATTAGGTCTCTTTTATTTTTCTTAATTTCTAGATCTCATTGAGTAAACCATATGATTTTTATATCTAGAGATCTGATAATCAACATTTATTCTGGGTTTCCTTTCATATTTTTTCAGCCTAGTTTTTTTCAAGTCTCTTTTAATAGGATGTTTAATGTCTTGAAGATTAAACTGACATTACCAATGTTTTAGGTCAAATAACATGGACCTTAATTTATAGGTCCATCGCCCTAACTACAACACATTTACCAATGATATCCTAATAAAAATTAATAAATGAATGAGGTATTTTTCATGAACCATGGTTTTTTGGTTTCTAGATGTATAATATGGGGAATGGGAGCCACAAGGCATACATAGGTAAAAACATTTCTCCTGAGGATGAATTTTCCTTTTATTGAAATGCTCTTTTAATGGAATCCTATATAGAACTACTATTAAATTTCTTGTCAATTATCAAAAAAATTTGTCCTTTGGACACTGAATAGCCATTTCTGATGGCCTGGAAATTTTATGTAAATTTTGATGTCTCAAGAACACCAGGGGTGGATAGTCCAAGGTTTTTTACCAAAAAAATGAGGTACTTTGTTTCAATTGTGGTCATGAATAAGGGACACTACTACACATAATAGTCTTGTGTAAAGGAGTGTCACAAGAAGTTATTTTTTAACAACATGATACTAGGACATTGCGGACTTTTGAATTAATTTCATTTTCTCCGACCAATAAGATGAACCATTATCCCTTTTTTATGGTAGTCTGAATATGAATGTTTTATCCTTTTATTTTAATTATATGGGAGAAAACATATAAAATATAATCTAGGGGTATCCAAAACTACGGAGTGTGTTGGGAAATAAATTTCCTAGATGTGTATAAGGGTTGGAGAGGCCTCTCTTGTTAAAACATTCCTTTGGTAGATGGTCCCTTTTGTGGGTAACTAATGAAGAGCCATCAATGAATTTTTTATAGACAAACAATGATTTCCACATGACACGAACCATTGATTTTTTATAGATAAGTATGATTATGTAGATTTGGACCTTTCTAGACACAGATTATGGATTTTGAAAAAAAGGCTACTTGAACATTAAAGAGGACCTTTCATGATATAATTTTCCTGAGAATATGTGAAGATGTATTTCTCTATATAAGTGTATAGATTATCCCTACATAGGTCTAACACAAACACGGGAATGGTGGGGGATTTGTTTCATAGCTGGACCCCAGATGTAAGATTAATGTATCAATATGTATCTTATAATAATAGGAATCAATCCATACATAGTACTCTTGAGGATTCCCTATATACAGATCTGATTCAAATGACAGAAAGGGGCATTTTCATCTTCTATACGAGCTCACCAATGAGATGGGGCGCATATTGGAAATTCCTATACGAGATTGTATCATGTAAAACAACATGGGGGTAACATACTTTCATATATATAGACCCAAGGGTGACCACTTAGTGTTATTAATTACACATTATTAATGTCATGTGATAAGGAAGCTAATATAAAATTCCCGATTAACATGAGGATAACAGGGTCAGGATGTCTTTTCATTTCCATGTTGTTAGAAGGAATGAAATTGTAAAATATGATAGTGAGTTATGATAAATTGGGAGAAAGGTTATAGGGATTAACAGCTATTGGAAATGAATACATAGAAAAGTCCCCTATTGAGGACATGTTTTCCTTCGGTTGAGAGTCCTATTTTGTGGGAGACTTATGAAAAAGAGACGTGGAATTTTGTTTATATTTAAAAAGTGGTGTATTTAGGAGACTTAACATTTATTTAAAATGGAAGGGAGGTCTATGAAGATCAATAATCACTTGATTCATGGAATTTAATTGATGGAGAGGATATATCATAGCCTGTTGGAAATATTGAGGTTATATTCACCCATTGAGTTAGCAATTTCCCTTCAAAAGTCTGAAAAATATGTAGGGTGAGATTTTATATTTTTTTGGAGCTAGCCCTTGTATTGTTGACTAAGGTACCTTGAAGTTAATATACTTTCATATGTCTATTCCGTACACTTGATAGGGGCATTTTATTTATATATATTTTTTTCTTCAGGGCTGGTAGTTCCCAAGATCATTTATCCAAGAATCACTACATATCCTTTATATATAAGAGTAATTCCCAATATAGTTCTTGGTGTTATGTTCTGTAATTTAATATCTTATATAATGGACATTTTATCATGTAGTATAATGTAAAAAAATTTGGAAAAAATTCATACAGTTTATCCTAATGTTGAATGGATGTGGATTCCATGCAGTTTTTCATCATGTGATGAGGATGTATATTACATGACATAAAGAATGTAAATTTGGTTACCGATGAGATGGCCCTACAAATTGACAAAGTTTAGGAGTCCCTTGTTTTTAATTTTTTTGCATGTAGATTTGGAGAGATCATAATGCATTTTATGGTTGGCTCAGGTCATAGGATCTAGGTGTTAGTACGTATCCTACCTGGGTAGGAATCTAACCATACGTAGTTCTAGATGGATAATGTAGATTAACTTCATGAAGAAAGGATGTGGGTGACTTACTGTGAATGAAGATAGATATTATGGATCCACATTAATTTAAATTTTGTAATTAGGACATTATAAGAAAAATTAATCATCATGTTGTGGGTATGAATTTTCATAGAAACCATGTTTAATTATGGGATAATCAAGATATGATATTCAGAAATTTCCTAATCCTGAGAGAGAGATAAAGTGTAAAATATGAATTCTGTGGCTCTCGGATTAGGAGAAATGATACGGGGCTTGTGATCTATTAGGTGTGTAGAATTACAAAAGGCCACTTCTGGGGATTAATTTTCCATCCTTTAGCAGGCCATTGGGTGGAAAACTTATATAGATCCTCCATGGAATTTTATTCATAGTCATACAAAGGTGTCATATAGACACTGACCATCTATTTTTATGCCCACAAATTCTCATGGAGATCCAAAATATCTCTGGGTATGGAGTTTTATGTATGGATGGGGTGGGCACCCTGGTACGTAGGATGTGTCATGGTCATTATTATATGTGAAATATAGAATCCCCTTCATATATATACTTTATACATTGGTGGAAGATCCTTTTACAAATTATTATTTTTGGAATAATGGTTTCGACACTACTACATTTATTTTCATGTACATGATGAAGGTTTGGGGCACTTGTAATTTTTTTTTTCGTGGAGGACAATGGTTTAGAGACCTGAAGGTAGTTTTGATGATATCCCAGCGTAAGTCAAACCTATACCCAGGGAAGAGAAACATTTCTCGGATAGAAGATAGACCAGTATGTCAAATATATTCATCACTATGTATCTCGTGATGGAAATAATCAAGCTACACGTCATTCTAAAAGAAACTCCCTGCATGGCTTGCATGTATGGAAAGGGGTATTTTTTAATGGTGGTAAATAGTCCCATATATTGAACATGGTAATCACTGCATGTCTTGCGAGTTCACGAATCAAGACTCAAGAAGTTCTAAAAATTGGTCTCCCTACATAGACATCGTCTATACAAAGGGATGGGGAATTTTCTGTTAAACATTCATTATAGGTGATGGGCCTCTGATGTATGATTAATTTCTTTTCATGTGGGGGACTCTTTTTCAACCATTCCTAAGACCACATGATCTATGCTCGATGTGAGAAAAAGGTAATATAAAGGTTTTCACTCACAATATAGATGCATTGGATTGAAAGATACAATCATTTTGTATCATTTGGTGGATGTACCAAATTTTTTGATCAAGGAATCTCTACATATCCCATTAAAAAATGGTAATCATGTCATATATAGATCTATGAAGTGACCTCCCCACATTAGTATATTCTATAAATAAATTTGGGAATCATTTTTTTGATAGTGGATGGGCTTGCGATATAGATTCCATGCATCACTATGTATCTCACCGAAATGAGAATCAAGTAACTCATAGTTCTGTTGAATGAGAGTTCCCTTGTCGATTAATCTCTCACATGAAATAAGGGCATTTGGATTTCTCCCTCAGAAATAAGAATCATGTTTGATAGATCAATGAATGGAATGAAATAAACCCTATGATGTTTAACATCATGTGGTTAGGATTCTTTTTGTCGAGGCTAATATGCCTTGTTTTCTGTGGGGAAGAATTTACCATAAGTAATGATAAGGTCCCATGTAGGATATGGAAATTTTGAATCATGTGATCTCCATACCACGATATGAAATCGAGGAGTCTCTACGTATACCATTGGAAAATTTGAATCACACTATAAATAGTTCCATGAAAATTGTAAAATTTAACATATTTGGATTATGATGTTTTTTTTCATGTAGTTTAATGTTGTCTAGTCAGGATGATTTTCTTTTGGCTACATGAAATATATATTCATGAACCTTGCATTAGTGGAATATATGGTAGATTTATATCCACAAACATTAGGAAATTATCAATATTTGAGTCTACCTTATGTATGAAAAACAATCAATCCCATTTTGGATACAATTTTTGGGGTTTATTTTTTATTATCCTTGGAGTTATGAGGACCAACACCATTTCTCCTTTGAGGAATGACCAAAGGTAAAACACTTTTTATGGCTCTTTTAATACAATTTGTCTAAAAATATAAATGGTGAAAAGTGTTTAAACCTTTCTAATCCAGACACTATAACTCATCGAGTCATTTTTGAGATATCTCATCTATGGATAGTTGATAGTAATGTCCATGAAGGGTGAGGGTAAATAAACCTTGATGTGTAAAACTGCCTCTTTTCAGTATACCAATGAATTTGGGGTAGATTGAGTGGCGGTACGAGTCATGTTCTGGTAATCCCACATAGCATAATGGATCTTGTTTAGCTTTGTTTTCTTTTCCTTTTATACTGTCTTTTGAATTATATTGAATAAGGTCTTGTTGATGGCCACAATTATTCTATTGTAATGTTTCATGGTAGAGGGATGAATGGTTGGTCTCGGTAATATACTAATTATATACCATCTCTAATTTAGTGGAGAAAAATCAGTGTTGTTGTCTGTTAGTACTGTATGAGGGACACTAAATTTTGTAATGATGTTGTCTTTCACAAAGCTAATGATACTTATTGATATGACCTCCTTGGGGGAATTATCTTCTACCTAATCAAAAACGAAGTCAGTTTATATGAGAATAATCATAATTTGATTGGTCGTACTGGGAGCAAAGGGTCACACAAGATCCATTAACCATCTAAGAAATCGTTAGGATTAAATTTATGTGTGAAGTAACTCAGGGGGTTTGTGAATGAATTATTAATGAACAAGATGGCAATGAATCTGATTGGTGAATTTAGTGAAATCTTTTCTTGTATTGGGATAATAGTGTCCATGATTTTGAATTTGATATGAGATTTTGGATCCTGATTGATGCTCCCCATAATCTCTGACAAGCATTTCATTTATATTGACAAAGTTATATATTACATCAATTCACCTGAAGAAGGACCCCATCAAGGTCCCTCTTTTAGAAGACTTTTTATTGAGTTCTCCTATCATATAGAACAAATTTTTTTTCTCATCTCTAAATTATCTCCCTTCTCGACCTATCTATTTAGAGTTCTCCCTTTTGATGGTAATTTGGAAATGGGAGTCATCCAACTAGTGGTAGGACCATAATGCTTAGGGACAACACTAATATCGCCAATTTCTTCTATGTAGGATTGAATGAATGATATGACCATCAGATAATGGGAAATTCTGATGATCTTTTCATCTTGGTCTCAGTCATGTAGAGTTGTGTCTATATTTTCTAATGTGTTTGCCTATGAATTTTTCTATTGGAGTTTATGAGTTAATGTTGGTTCTAAGGGGAATTTTAACATTCACCCTATGACATGGTAAAATAAGAGAATTAGGTCTTAAATTTTGATAACATAGTCACCACTGACTTTCTCGATTACCAATTCTATGTCACCTTTTAAATTCAAGGGTTCCTCTTTTACATGAAGTAAAAGATCTAGGCCTCTAAGGAGATCTTAGTAATCTACTTCATTGCTTTTTCATCACTAGGATAGCATAATGGAGCAATTAAATACTTATTTTTCAAGGGATATGATTATGAAACCAAGACCCACTTTATTGAGTTTCAGTTCATCCATAATTTTTTCATTCAGTCTTTTGGATTCACTATCACAATGAATATATAATTTTTGGGTGTCCACTTGAATAGAGAAAACCTCCTAATTGGGTAATTCATCATCCAATAGAGTCATTTATAATGAGGGGTGTTCTTCCATGGAATTTTTTAATGCTTGGAATTTGACCACATTCGAGGGTATGAACTATATATCAAACTAATGTAGGATGACCACCCATTGTCGCAGACATCAATTTAACATTGGAAGACTAAGAATATAATTAAGGGGGCTGATATGGGAGAACAAATGGATCTATTGGTTTGTCATATAGTTTCTCGTCTTTTGGACCACAATTATTAGGTGTAAGAATATCTTCTCGATATTTTAATAATGAGTCTCAACACCCAACATAGTCCGACTGAGATTAGTAATGGGTTTCTTAGTTCCGGTGTTTGTATTCTATGTAATAAAGGTTCCTAGATATCATTATAAGGAATCCACATACACAATAACTGT
This sequence comes from Viscum album, assembly GCA_963277665.1. Taxonomy (NCBI): domain Eukaryota; kingdom Viridiplantae; phylum Streptophyta; class Magnoliopsida; order Santalales; family Viscaceae; genus Viscum; species Viscum album. Next base: position 1,584,758,718 of record OY728128.1, on the reverse strand, counting down.
TCTTCCTTCAATAGGTCGCATTAGCACTGGTGGGATAATGAGAGATTTCATCTTATTGTCAAAGGACTCCTAAAAATCATCATTTCATTGATATGAGACCCCCTTTTTTATTAACCTAGTGAAACCAAAACATTTTTCTACGAGGTTGACCTATGAAGCACTGAATGTAGGCTAGAGGAACTTGAAGTCCTCACAACTATATGAGGTTGTGATGAGGTGACACATTAAGGATATAATTTTTTCATATTAGGTTCTAATTTGATGATATGATGACATACAATTAAAATAAGGTATTTCTGTAAGGTAAAACCAAAATAACAATTCCCAGGGTCCATTTTCAGACACTGCTGTCATAGTTTATTAAGGATTATTTAATGATATGACTGGTGGTCTATATGCTATTATTATTTTACCACAATATCGTCAATATTTCATTCCACAATCTTCATTAAGAAGGTCTTCAAGATGTGATTTATGAATCATTTGTATGTGGTCCTTGTATTCTTCAAATTGATGGGAAATACCATATAGAACAATATTCCCTGGGGGCCCTGAAAGAGTTTTCTTCCTTATATTCATGGGCCATTAAGATGTGGTTATTGCTTGAATAACCTTCAATGAAGGATAAATCATGATATCTGCTGATGTCATCGATTAGTAATTCTAGGATTGGGATTGGGAATTCTTCTTTTGGGAAATTCCAATTGAGATCCTTTAAAATGATGAAAAAATTGATTTGTCAATTCTTTATTTTAACATGGAATATATTGGATAGCAGTATTGAATTTTAAACTTCCCAAAACAATTCTTGAATGATCATTTTGACTACAACCTCCATTTTGGTATATTCAATCAGGTACATCCATCTAGAAGCTTGCTTGTAGCAATAATGGTCTTCAAATAAGCCCATGTGGTGATTAGAAACCTAAGGATTGAGGCATATCATTTCTATATAGTTCCATGTGAAAATATCTCAATTTTGATTTATAGAGGAGTTATATACCACTTCTTATTCAGAATACTTGGAAGCACTAATTAGAGTGGGTCATGGTCCTTCTTCGGTACCCTGGTTTAGCTCTCGAAGTTCGTCAATATTGGTGGAGTCACCCTCCATGAATGGTGGAGGGGCATCCCTAAGATCATCTTAAAATTCATCTTCTACATCCTCATCCTCATCTTCTCATTCTAATGGAGGAAAAAAATTATTGGCATGATCTATTCAACATTAAGACAAGAGTCACAATTTTGGTATTTTTGAGGTGAAGTTGATTCTTTTACCCCTATTGATTATGTGGTCTTCTCTAGAGAAGGTGGAGTGAGATGTAGAAAAATTTCCTCTCCATACTTGTGTTATAAGACATTCAATTCCACCTCATCTGGAGCTCTATTGATGGATTGATGGAATTTTCATCTGATAACTCACTATTAACTTGGGGATTAGTGGAATTTTGAAAATTGTTAGGCTCAGTGGTCATGACCTGAATCATGATGACTGCTAAATACATGTTCAAATTCGGACACATACACTCGATTTGATTGATATGTAGTATGTATTATTCATTGATGTTATTTAAGGGGTTAGCATGATCTATTACCAATCCATTTGGTGATGTAACCTTCTCAATTCCATCCACTAGGTGTAGCATTCTTTTCTTCTCATAGAAACCTACATCAGTACAGTGTGACTTTCAAGATTCGAATGGGACCTTGTCCTTGTGAAATGTCCTACTCTATCAATCAATGAAATATTTGATGCACTGATGGTATTACGAGGGGATCACTATGTGCTAATGCAACTAGGGCCTTCCTATTAGGATTCTAAAGGAAACATTTTACTGATGAACTATAAACTCTGAGTCATCTATGAGTTTTTTAAATTGAGTTTTGAGATTGACTTGGAATAAAATATTTTTATATCTTTTTTCATAACCAAGTAGGATTGTGAAATATGGTGTTTGGTAAAATTCATTGTATCCCAAATGATTATGTGTCTGTTATGGGGGGATATTAACTCTAGATCCATTGTCAATGATGAATTTTCAGACATTGATACAGTTCATATTTCCGGACACATATAACAGTCTGATGTGTCCCAACATAATGGTATCTTCCCCTTGATCTGTGAAGAATAAAAATGTAAGGAATTATATAGGTTTTATCTCAATTAGATAGTATTTATAGGTGTACACTTTTATTTGAACTCCACGGGTCATATAAAAGCTTTTAGAATTGATTCTCTGAGATCTGCTAACAGATTCAGCCCATCCATGATTGATAACATTACTAGTATAAGGATGACTATTTTATAATTTCATACTTTTGTTCTAAACAATGGAATTTACTAACATGGAGATGTTATTTCATAGGAACATTGCGGGATTGATCATTGGATGTAGATAGATAGGCCTCAAGGATAAGAGTTTGTGGTACTTTTGTGCTTTGTGGTTTTTGTTGAGCAGTTCGACCCATATGTCATGGGTGACTAGGAATTTATTCCTCTGATGATGCATATTCCTGGATAATTTGGCCATAATGTCTTATGATGGGGGTAGGGGAAATTTAATGTCCCTTTTGGGCAAGTTGAAGGTCTCTTCCAAAGGATTATACAATGTGGATAGTTTGAGTAGAAGTGTGGTCAGAAATATGATTCCTACCACAACTGTATCTTCCTGGGTATCCTCATCTCCATCAGGACCTTTGTCCAACTCCTTGATTGGGTGCGGGTAATTAAGGTTATTAATGAAACTCCTCATCAAATAAGGGTTCCATTAAATTAATTACATTAAATGAACTAAAGATCAGTACTTCATCTTAGGATAGCTCAACTTGATTGACTTCATTGGGTGGTGCTGTTTGATTAGGTGGTTCCCATACTTTCAAATATTTTTGTATAAAAAATAATAGGTTTAATGATAAGTTTTTCAATATCATGGTTTCATATTATTTCACATACACTCCCCATTTCTTGTTAGAATTCTTCTTGGATAGTCTACCCTTATATGATTTTGGGGTCGAGGATTTCGGTTGTGTTCCATTAGGAGATGTTAGGACACAGTCGGTTTCTTTAACTGTTCTTGTAGCATTCCATGAACATTTTTGACTATTTTATTGAATTTCCCAACAATAGAAATTATTCATCCTTTTTCTAAAAAATATTTTGCACACCTCTCTAGCATCCAGGTCATTGGTGGAAACATATGCCACTTACGCTGGAATTGGTACCAATTTGACTTGTCTGGAATGTATGATTCATTTCATGAGTTCATTAATGAAAATTCATTTCCAAATTTAATGTACTAGTTTCCTGTTAGAAGGATAATACATTTTTTTCATTATGAACTACCTCATCAGCCCCCATTGGCTCCGGTTGAAATATAAAATTGAATTCATAGCGGCTAAAAAGTATCCATGGACATGGCCATCAAGAAATGAGAAAATTTTGATCCTTTATTCCTCTAATTGATTTATCCTAGGTCATCTCCACTCATCCTATAGTGGTTGGGAAACTTTTTGATGTCTAGGGGTCCCTACACGGTTCGGTACGGGCCTTGAATCTTGAGCTAGTGCAGGAAGTGGCTTAAGTTTAATAAAGGAAACAAAAACTCTTCCTACCCTTTTTCCTATGGAAGATGGGGGTTTTGGGAAATAATATTATTCCATTGTAAGGGGTTTTATATTCATTAGAAATTTTTGGAGAAATATCAAAACACACATTTATATTTTACTAAAATAATTAGTGTTCGCAGCTCATCATTAAGATTATTCATTCGTATGGAAGGAATCACATCTCGGGTGAGTGGTATGTTCAATGTGTAGGGACCATTCCATATATAACTGAAATCTAAAACTATTTCATTTTATTTTCTGTTTACAGTTCATAAGGTGTCTAACATTTGTTTTCAGTAATGACGTGATGAACTAGAAATTGAACTTCCATCAAAGATCCTCCAATAATATTATCAAATTAGATGGTAAACTATTGTACCATACAAATGCAAAACCTTGTAAAGTATGCGCAAAGCAGCTGAGTTGTACTGCCTCTTGTAGTTCTGTAGTTCCCTTCATGGGATCATAGTAAGATGAATAGTGAATCAGATTTTCATCTAGGCCACCTGATCTATTGAATACTATGAATATGGGGTTCTCGAAATTCGGTGACAGTGAGATATTGATCACCTTGTCAGGGAATGGTTTATATTCCATTTGTATAGGAGAAGGATGACTTTCTATAGATTCTAATAGAACTTCTGACAACATGATGGTATTGATGCGGCCTTGATCAGTGTCTTATTTAGCTTGAGTATGTGTAGGCACAACAGGGTACGATTGGGTGTGCCGATGATACTTGATCTTGAGGCACATTCCCGTCTGAGGGAATCCTTTGTATACTTGACTAGTTCTATTCCAGTATGTTACTTAAGGGAGGGAAAACATGATATCCTTCTATGATTGTATTTTGGAAGACTGATGGTCCCAATAGTACCATAGATGTGCATTTTAGCATTTATTCATTTGTTTTCATGAGCTCCTTGGTATAGGCACACCTTCCAGATGTTTATGTTGAAGCTACACCAACGAAGCATTTATATTGTGATGGCTTCCTCAGAGTAGCTCAACCATGATTAACCTCAAAACATTCATTTCTAACTCCTAACAAGTGAATCTCTCCTCGAGCGTGAGGGAAAATTTTCATGGGGAGAGGGGGATGAGTCATATGAGAGCCTATTCATATTCTTCTACTTCTATGCAATTTTTAATGTATTTAATTATAGATTGGTTGATGAAATTAGGAAATTTTGGGTGCGTCTTTAGTTCTGGGAACACACACCATTAGGCTCGGTGTGGACAACCTATAAGAGGGAACCATATTCTCTAAATTCATAATTGATGGAATTATTTTTAGTGAGATATGTGATGGTGATTTTGAAGACATTCAATTATGAATAATGAATTTTCAGTGGTGTACCAGGTGATGAATGGTAGGATATCTTCTTGTATCATTTATTAGATCTTCTACTCCCATTATGTGGGTCCCCTTCTAGTTTATTGGTGAAGGATCACTCATAGGGAACCATCAAATTAATTTTTTGTATACCAACATTGCAGGGGAAATAGATATTGAGATGGTATGGAATGACTGACCTCTCTATTTTTCATCTGTCCCATACGAGAAAATACTGACTTCCGCTTGGCGGGTGGTTGAGGAAAAAATTCCATCATCCCTATGACTGAGGATGCTCTTGTTCCTTTGTTTTTGTGCCTGATCCCATATTTTTGGTCTTATAAGGGAATTCTGTGATAAAATTCCCCAAGCATTGTGGTATGGGGATGAGCCCATAATGTGTTAGCTACTACTACTTTTCCTGCTTTCCTGATTTCACATATTTCCATTCGGGCTGAGCCAAACATGGTGTTGGTTCTGCACATAATTTTTTTAGGACATGTGCAGTGCTTATTTATTGTATTCCCATACACAAGAATCATAATCAATGTTCTCAGTTTACTAATTCATTATTATTTCATTGTTTTTCTCTCATTAGGCACGAAACATTTGAGACATACTGAAGGCATGTTATTATTCAGCATTTCAACATTATTGGATATGGATATAATTATACTTCCTTGTTGGGATATTGAAATTATTGGTTTCCACCACAAATGAGGTCTACGGTACTGGATGTTAGGTGATGTGAAAATCTCAATGCTCTCCCCTTCCATGTATATGAACACTAGATGGGGCATTGCTGATAGGGAAACACAACTTGTGCAGTGCATGGAGGAATTTCAATTCGAGATCTATCTTCTACTCTCTGATTGTGGTCATCAGGTTGATGGAGGGGACTCTAATTAATTTTTATGGTGAATCTCTCCCAATATATTGACATGGTCTTCATTCCCATCATTGGGAAAAATATTTTTCTTTCAACTAGAAGAGAGTTTTCCAAATATTAAGGCAATTTTTATGCATGCATTCTTCTAAAAAATCTCATGGTATGTCTTACTGAGAAGTGGATATGGTCCAGAACATAACTAGTATTTCATTTTTGGAAAATTTACTACTCAAGAGAACCATATCCATTTTTTATTACATGAGTGTTTTCTCAACAATTTCTTCCCATTTTGGATGATTTGTTATGACTTCGTCCTATGTAACTATGATAGTACGGGTTTCATTGATACATGAACAATGTAAGGTGGGTCAGAATATGAGCATGGCCTCGAGCCCTCTTCAAGATGAGAAATGATATCACATTTTCTTGAAAAGGTATATAAAATATATGCCCCCATCATTCCATGTGCCTCAGAATATACGAGCTTTTTTGTATTTTATCGGGCAAGATTATGACATTCTTACCGGTGTGATTTTGACTATGGGAAGGCCCTTTGCAGATGATTATATAATGGAGAGGACTACAACTCTATCTTGATATCTGTATATGGGGAGAATTTCCATGAATAAATTCCTAGGAAGAACCTTTGGGATATACTGAAACAAGGGGGGACCTTCTTATTGATAGATGTCACTGCACAGAGGGACTCCACAATGACTTACATCATGGATAGGACTAACATCATGTATTGATGTTTGACTGTAGTGAGAATATCTATAGTGTATACCTTGAGGATAACCATCAAGGTTGATAACAACAAGGGGAGGAACTTCTTTTTGTTTGACCTTCCATTCAATTTTAGGGATACCATGACACACATCAGATGATATTATCTCATGATCAATCATTTCATTTTCATGATGTAATCCCTTATGGGCGATCTAAGGAGGAACTTCATGGTTTCTAGTAAAAACACTACAAGGAGGACCTTTTCATCTACTACTACCACATCCATAAATTTATTATGGATTGAAAAGATCCCAATCCTCTATTTATAGGTGTTTGACGATATGAAGAACTCTGACATCCAAGAGAGAAGGATCATGAATACTCTCTTTAATTTCCAGATTCCTTTGGTATGTTTCATTTTTGGGCACTCTCTATCTGGTTATTGGGTCCGCCTGCTGTTCGTATCATCCTTCATATACTAGATCCTATTTGTGTGGTTCGCATGATGTTGTTGGGATACACCATCAAGAATCTTGAGTTTTGGAGTGGTTATATTCATACCCTGGAGAAACCACTGTGTTGGACCGGTGTCCCCCAATTAGAAAGGGTATTTTTTCCCAATACTATGACCAATTTATCATGGAATATGGCCAATGACCTTCCTAGACTGATTTAGGGACACATGTCTGATTCGGAGTGACCATATTATTTTTTGGATGGGACACCCCACTTCGGGAGATGGGCTTGTGGACCCAACTTATTTCTAACACTACAGATGTGATGACTTCTTGATAGGTCATTACATTATGATTACAAATTGATGTATAATATTTCATCATTTCCATGATTTGTTAAGATTCATTTTTGTATTGAATAGGGATATATTTCCATTCTAATGTTGGTATAAGAATATGAAACTTCTTTGGTCTTCATGGATTTTCTAGAGGGTACTAGTATTTATCTTATGTCATGGAATATGTACAAGTATTCCCTAGATTTATATAGGGGATACGCAAAATTTTTTCTCAAGTTGACAATGTATTTTACTGGTGGGATTCATATTTTCAAACATGAATTTGGATATGCACATTTACCACTATATTTTTCTCATTTTCTTTGTATGCATCAGTAGGAATTTTACTTCTCATATATTTGTTTGCAACATTATTTGACTAGTGGGATAAATATGTGAGATAAGGAGTTTTACTCTATCAATAATGGACTTCCACCATATTTGAATGGTGGGATTCACATCTCATTATATGGACATATGACGTCCTATAGTTTTCTGCCATATATAGTTGGCTAACATCAGGCTTGTTAATAAGGATTTTTATCTGCCTATAATTCACTTCCCTATTTGTGCAATGACACTAGTGAGAATTAGTGGTAAATTTCTCTTACTCATAATGTGACATCGTATTTCCATGGTGGGTTGAATTAGTGTGAGTGGGGATGCATGTCTTCTCATAAGTTGTTGTCATATTTCCATAATAAGAATTATTAGTGGGACCCATGGTGATGAACTATTCAAGGAGGTTTGATTGTTACCATCAGTGGGCTACTCAGGGGACCTAGGTCTATTGGAAATCAGCAGGATCTTGCAGAGTGATATCGTCTTCAACATGAGGATACAGATCCTCACAGAGTTGGCAGTGACATCTTCCAATAGGGGTCATCGAAAAAGAACCATGTTCAATAGTGATTAATTCAATGATTATTACTTCACATTCTTTCCTAATATAAAGGACATACTTGTTGTCATGTTTTGTGGATAGGATCCTGAATCGATTGGAGAAGGCTAGAGGAGCTGCTCGATTTTGGAACACTAGCCATTTGATGAGTGGGTAGTTACTGGAGATTCATGGACTGGAGGACTTGCCTTGCTGCCTCTAGGGTGGGGAGAGTAATGATCTAATGGTACTCCATGATTAGTGTATTTGAAACCCAGTGTTGAATATAATGGGTGGGTGATGGGGTCCTATTCATTGTTGAGGACCCAACTGCATGTGTAGTGGGTGATTCCCATGTATGAGAAAACTATTAATGTTTCATTGGAATGAGGGAAGCCCTATGAATTAACTACAATATACTTGACAACTACATACAACAAAACCCTGTAAATTTCTTATCTCATGGACAATTGTATAATTTGTGATCCTACATAGCCCTCTCCCCTTCGAATGTGAAAGGTACCTGAGGTGAGGTGACAACACTACCTTGTTTGAGGATTGATATCAGGTTCCCATTTGTTATTTTGACCCAAATTCATATTTTACCTGGAACAAAATTCCCAAATGTGGATAAGGGGTTATAATATTTTTATCTTATGACTGAGGTTCCATAGTTAGGTGTTTCATTATGGGTTTCCAGTTTCTATTTTGATCCATATACATATTGTACATGGAGAAAAATGGTCTGATAAGGACTGGGTAGTATATCCATTTTATCCCATGAAGGAGGTTCCATTGTTATGTGTATTGTGATGGGTTCTCCATTTTTTTACCAGAGACATGTTGGGATTGACGGTTGATTGCAAGTGCTTATGTTTTTGTACAATTATCTCACACAATGTACAATGTCCATGGATTACCTCCAACATGTTTATTTGTGGAGCTACATATACAAAATAACTATCACATCCATAATTCTTGGACCTTATTTACAAAGATAAGGGTTCATTGGATGATTTAACAACCAACACATAAGAACTGACATTGGTCAAGAGGATCGTAATTCGGGATCTTCAAGCCATTTTGGGTAGAACTATTTCCTATATCGAGACCCTCTTATAGATTTAATCTATATTCATATGTTTTTGAATCCTCGATTCATTAATAATCTTGTGTCTATTGGTTACTCCAATGATGCAAGATCAATAATAGGTATTAATGGATCTGTAATTACCTGTATATTTATATGGTTATCCATCAATAAAGATACATTTTTGTGATGATTTGGTAATTCCTTTGTCATTTATTGAGAACGAGAACGTTTAAGCAACATATTGATGTTCTATAGACTTTATCATCATCCAAGGTGGATATTAATTGTTTTGATGTTGTTATTGAGCCCATGATATGGGATTCATATGTATCCTTATGGGAGGAATTAAAAACAACATATTTTTGTGCCAAATAACTAGACATGTCACCTTTAATGGTTATGTGACTAAGAACCAACCATGATGTTTTACATCATGTAGGGAAGAAGTAAAAGTTTAAGATTACTTGTAATGCTTCGATTCGAAACTTACTCCTAGGTGGGCCAAAGGACCCATAAGGAAGGTGACCTTTTGGGTAACATATCCCTACGAAGGTCATTTCTGGAGAACATTAAGGTTTATTTGGATGTTTGGTTTGGACTTGATGGAGGATACCTTTGTATCACAACATGTTGGGAATCAAATCCCATATAGTTTGGGGGATTATTGGGTCTCATACACAATGGATACCCATTTTAGCCACTAGTTGGGACGTACACATGGGAGCTACCCAATTAGAGGGCATGATTGTGGCTTACATCTGGGGAGAAGGCCCAACGACCATGGGCCTTAGGAAGGTGTCTAATTATCTTTATTGTGTTGGGAATCCTAGTTTTATTAGTTTATTTGATGGGTAAATCATGTAGAGTCCATGATTTCCACTAACCACTAAGCGTAGGTGATTCATGCATAATGTGAGAAATAAAAAGAAGTAAAAGTTCCTACAAATCACAAACTCTTCCTTCTTTGCTGGAGGAAGAGGAGGAGGATTATGGTTAAAGTAGATAGGGTGACTGTGGTAGAGGAAATTGATGAGACAATTCCATTATGAGATGATAGTGGATTAACACATGTTGATTTTAATAAATTTAGTTCTGGGAGAGAGTGATACTGTCATTGCATTTTAAAAGGAATACCAGTGTAATATCCTTTATTGTCACTGACACTCACCAAAGGGAATGGATAGTGATAATGTTTAATCCATAGAATGAGGAGGTTCACATTATTATCCCAAGATTAGAACCCAGGTTACCCTAGGTATGTAATCATGGGGACATTTTGGGGGGATTTATTATTGTGGGGATTACCCACGTGACTCCACTTACCATAGATATGTAAACTAAAAATCGTATGCTGATCCACCCAATGGTATTATCACGTTGGTCTAGTGGATTTGGGATAGGCTTTCTCCCTATTCTATTAGACACAATTGTAGAGTGACTAATAATAATGTTACATAAATGTAAGGAGATGATTGTAGCTGGAGGGTGGAATGCCCGAAGTTACCCCATTCCACATAGAATTTCCTCATGCAATATTGGGTTCCTCCCACCGAGCATTTTTCTATGTGGGTGGGTGAGTTTTACATGTAACATGATTGAATTCATATCAGGGTTCAATCCATGTAAAATTTTATCATACAGTTCCCAGTTTCATTGTCATAACATTTTTCTACCTGGCACTGAGTTCTATCCGCATAACGATTCTCTACACATCACAAGGTTCCATCTGTATTATTATTTCCAATGTGGGATGTTGGGTTGTAACGGGGGGATAATTTTTTCTGGTTTTCAAGAAGTATTTATGCAAGGGACTTTGCTTTTTTGGTTCAACAATTTATTTAATTTTCTCTGGTTTAATTATATCTGAAGTGTTATACCTATATAGAAATAATTTAAAGAGACTTTATTTTAGGGTTCCCTCTTCATTCATTCCTTCATTGATCTATCTACCCAAAATTCCTCCTCTCATCTCCCTTTATTCCCTAATTTTTCAGTCCCCCTAGGTGTCCTTTCATAGAGAGGTGGGGAAAATGAATTGGTGGGCCACATAGAATATTTTTTGGAAGCCCATGGGGAAAACCTAGCCCACAAATGAATTTGAAATTTTGGAATTAGGCTGCCATCCATGGAGTTTATAATTACTACCTTGTTCCCATGAATGGCATCATTTCATTCAAGGGACATATTAAACATTGCCTCTCCTATGAAACATTAGAGTTTTTGGTGGACATCATATGTTGGGTGGATTTCTCTTTTTACTTCCCAAAAATGATTACATTTTCTAAGGGACTAGTTCCATCATTTTCTTTGCATAAACTCTTTTTTTATGTCTGGTAATGTGGGCCCCTAAGTGGGACTGTTTTACAATAAAGAAATTTTTTTCTCTGATCGACTCTTTCATTTTCCATTATCACTCCATTAAACCTTTTTTCCTTTTAATTTTCATTCAGTTATTTTTTCTTCCTTTTCCTAATTCATGGGAGGATTTTTTTTCCCTTTTCAATGTTTCATGACCTAATAGTTTGAGACTATCTATTCAGATATTGTCAAATGTTTTATTTATTCACCCTGCCTAAGCTTATTATTTAATATTGATGTAAAATGTATTCGTCCAAAATATTTTTCCTAAAATCCATGTGGGTGAGGATGGATGGATAACCTCCCCAACATCCTTTTGATTCCTTAAGTAGTAGACTGGTTGTGATTGTCTAGGATTAGTATAGTCATACATGGAATGTGGGTGACATTTCATGTACCTACTGATGTGGGTATGATGGGATAATTGTTATGTGGTAGGGATCATGCAATATACTAAAAGAGAATAATTTTGATGTCCTTCATGTTCACTATAACATAATGGTCTAGTTATAAGGTGATAGATGTTGATGTGATGTAGTTATGATAAGATATGAAAATTTTACATGATTCTAACATGAAATTCTAGGCATTGTGATAGTTGGGGTACATAGGGTTGTGGCCATACCGACACTATTTAGGGATGGATGGGGGAAAAAGTTGTTCGACCTTGAATTGTGACAATAGTAAACAATAGTGGAAGTGTTTTCAAGTATCTTTTTATTATATTCATATCATATTATTTTAATGTATCTTGGATGTGATCCTTAGTGAGTGATCCTTAGTGTAACTAGGAATGGGTAGTTGACATGGAAGTTGAATGTTTGTTTTACTCATTAATCAATAGATAATTACTATGTTTTCCTCATAATTTAATTAGATGTCTTGAGAAGTATCGTATTGAGTATACATTCTAAGGTAACCTTACATATATAAAAATAGTTTTTTGGGTGATCAGGAGGGCGTTGATGAATGAGCTTGACTGGGATAGTGTAGAGATGGAGTTTCTATTTCAAGCTATTTGTGAGGAGTTGTTTCCTTTTTTGTTATTTAACATTATTCAATATAAAATTTCATGAATTATAGTATTGATTAATATATATATATATATTCTATTATTTTAACTGTTATAGAATCAATTTGTGTTTCTCCACTTATCTTGTAACATGAATTTATTTTGGGGTAATTCCAATCATATAGTGGATTTTACCCTGTTAGTGCATGTTGGCACCCCATGGCCCATTAGAGGTGATATTTTTCTATGAATAACTTCTTTCATTAATTTTCAATCCAATATAGGTACATTTAGATACGGATATATGGTATTTAATTAGTACTTGAAATGAAATAAGATTAAGAAAAATTATATTCTAAAAGGTCCCTTTTTTATTAAATTAATTATTATTAATATTTTTTACATTAATTTAAAAAATAATTATATGGATATTAGTATTTAAATTTGATTAAACGTATTTTTTTGTATTTATAGTTTTATTATAAATAAATGGTAAATTTTTGAGAATTTTCTAAAAATTTTATTTCCGAGGTGATTGGTGAAAATAATTTTTTTACAAATGTTGTAGATATTATGAATTTATCATGATGTAAGCATGTGTTAAAAATTTATTAAAAAAAATTTCTGAAATTTTTTATGGTGTAAAATAATTCATTTAACAATATTATTTTAAATTTATAAACTAATATTTGATATTTTGTAACCTAATGTAATTTTTTTCAAAATAAAAAAATACAATTATCATTTTATTTTAATTTAGTATTTATATAGTTGAATTTATTTTTGGATTTATTTCACCTTTTTACTCCCATATGGTTAATAATTATTCAATTAATTTCCAAGAAATCAATCACCTTAATTATTTCATCAAAAACTCATTTTAATACTTAAAAAAAATATTTTCAAAAAAAATTAATGAATTAAACATTTTTAAATTTAGAATCATTTTTTATAAATTTTATAAATTTAATTCATTAAAATGAATATCATAATTTTTATCATCATGTTAATATTCCCTTAAAAGTCCTATTTCATTTTTAGTCACAATAAATAAATTACCATGGTAAATGTTATTGACTGTGGTAAAGGCTAAAAATGGTAAAAATGATAAATCCAAATTAAAAATATAAAATATTATTGAAATTTTTCTTAAAATGAGTGTATTAGGCATAAGATAACCTCCCATCATATTTTATTTATTCTTAGTGAATTTTGAATGTACATAAATTAAAATTTACATTAATTTTTAGATTATTTTTTAATTAATTATTATAATGTCAGTGCCCCCAAATTTACAAGGGTCCATTAATCACCCATTCATATCAACTAAATTTTTTAAATACCATTCATTTATCTTCTTAATTTCCTTCCTAAATAATCCTCTTCCAAATTCTAGAGACTCTTGAAACTTTGAATTGGCTAAATTTTTTTACAATTAAGGATTCATTAAAGAAAATATTACATACTTGGATATTATTTTTTTTTTCTATTTAGTAATTGTTATTTATATTATTATTTTATATAACATTAAATATAATATATCAATATATTAAAATAATATTTTTAAAACACTAATCATCTTTAAAAGTAACATTATAACTAAATAATATCATATTCTAATTTTTTAAGTCATTATAACTTACTCTTGTTTTGGTTGGTTCTACTACCATCATGAATAATATGAAAATGATTTTATCATAGATGATTATGAAATATCAAACTCCAGTTATATAAAGTAATAATGATTAATTTAATATTTTCTCATACTTTTGAAATAATAATACTATAATAAAATCATTCCACAAGTATACATATTTTATTGATTCTAGCATATTATTGTTTTGGTCAGTTTAACCACCGACATGGGAAATGGAATGAATTTTGCTCATGGGTTATTATAGAAACCTAATTAATATTAATATAGTACAATAATATAATAATAATTAGTTGTTTTCATTTTTTAATTGTAATACTAATATTTAAATCAATATTACAAAATATAATTTTGTTTGATAAAAGTTTTGAAAACAAATGCTTTTTAAATTTCTTCTTTTTTAATCATACCTCAATGTTAAATATAATGAAAAAGGGCCTTTACAAATGTAATGCCCTAAACCTAGTTACCCTGAGTCAGTTCATTATTACATAACATTGGCATGATCACAAGGAAATCATGTCTCTAAAGACCGATCAGTTTAATATTACTGGAAACAAGATTCATACATAAGTTCAACTTTACAATGTGAAAAGAAATACAACATGAATTAATTCTATTAGAAACAGACAATCCTCCTAGATTATTCCTCTAATTAACTCATAACGAACTTCTTCATATCCTAGAAAAATTAAACATAATAAAGGGTTAAGCTCAAACGCTCAGTAAGGGTAAGTAATACAGCGGAAGATAACATAAATATTAAGCATGGTGAATAATTGTAACAATATGCCTTCACCAATAATAAATAGGAATACTTTTATGGAAGGAATATGAGCTGAGTAAATAATGAATTAATAAAACATAATCATGGGTATTCAACTAGTCGAATGACCATATAAACCATTAATATTATTTTCATAATGAGGTAATGTATAATGCCAGACATTATGATATATTTTGTCAAGGCCTTGACCATGACGTCTAAAAATCATCAAGGCCTTAGCCAAAACCATAATTCAAAATGGGAAAGGGCTCAGGAAATTCCACGTCTAGTTGTTGCATGAGACCTACTGATGCATCGAGGAGCTATAGTCGGCTCCACCCATCACTTACTATGTCCAATAAATTCCTCATATAAAAATGCCGAAATATAACATAAACATTCGTATTAAAACTAGCATACCAAATTTCAATACTTTAACTATATACCAGGAATGGTATAAAAAATAGCACATCCACAGTCAAACATATCACAAAACCTTCAATAAAATATAGAAGTTTTGTATCATAATAAACCAACTTCAAATAAATTTAAATCCATCAAAAGATGTTGACAAAGATGAAATAATAACTTCTTTAGAGAAATATCACTTTCTATTTTAAAATCATTTAATAGTCACATAATTATAATGAAATTATTTATTTTGAAAATATTTTTATAATCTTTTAGGGGAATCTTCTATGATGTTATAATGGTGGAAAATAGCCCCACCCACTGTATAAGTTAAATAAACATTCTTACCTTAATTTTGTCGAAAATATCATAAAATACTTATTTGGAAAACCACAGAAAGATTCCTTTCAAACCATTTTATAAAAAGTAAAATAAGGGTATAAATGAAATTTACCCATTTTCAAGTAAATAGTAAAATTGTTTTGAAATAAATTTTTAAGATACATGGATGTGGGTGATAAAGATGTCCCAGTAGATACTTACGTAAAAACAACCTCAGATAATAAAGAGATTGTGAAATTAACCCTTAACTTGAACGTTTCCTTGGTTGACGTTTGGTTAACCACATTTATAATGGTTAAATAATTTTTATTGAATTATACAAGAATCATATACATTAATATGATATCATATATGATCTTTTAACATTACGTTGTTAATAATATCGTAGTACTGTCATCGTTTCGGGTGTTAACAGATTCATTTTCCTCTATATTCATGTTATGTGAGTCATATTTGTTGTGTATGGGAAGAATCTTATTCATACCCAGAATTATATAAAGTCTTTAAACATTATTTTTAATCATCAAATGAAAATTAGTCTTGAATGGATACGATAAGGAACTAATCTCATCACGTTCGTGGAGGAGGAAATCCGTACGTACACACGAGCGACTATTTCATTATTTGGATAATAAAATAATATGTAATTGGATGGTATGTCATATATAAAGAATCATTATCATCTTATATTTATTATTTACATCAATTACACATCATTATTATACCCATCTAAATTATAATGTATTGAATAACAATTACAGCACGACGTGGAGACGGAAAGTCGTACGTATGCACGTATGGTGACATGTCATTCAAAGGATGGATAAAATAATTAATATGGTTGTACCATGTTTATAATAACATCAACATATATAAAAAATACTTGAGTTATTATTTTACAATGGAAACAGTAAAGAAATAAGAAGTTGATGAAGACAAGAACATGAAAGAGGTGATGAAATATTTACCTCTTCTTCGGGTTCTTCCTTTTTATTTGATAAAAAGAGCTCCATAGGCTGGATTTATGACTAAAGGAAGGTCTCTATGATAAATGGAGGACATTTGAGAGGGTATTTGGTCTGGGGTTGGCCGAGACAAATGGATTTGATGGTGTGAATTAGTGATAAGTGGGAGTGTCCTTTTTATAAGAGGTGTGAGGTCACCTTAGGAAAAGTTAGAAATATAATTTAATAATAAAATAATTTTCAGTTTTTAATGGATCCAAAATGGATTATTTAAATTATAAGGTGGGGATGGGTAAAAGAACACTCAACCAATAGGTTTTATAAAGGTTTGTGTCATTATATTAACCTTATCATTTAGATTTAACTCTTAGTTAAATATTTTGACAATTACCATGTCTCTTTATATTTTTTAATTATATGGTTCATAAACATACTAAATACTTCCAAGAGAACCCCGATTTTTTCATCAATGATACACCTATCATTATATAAGTGGTTTTGGCCGAACCATAGATTTTGGGGAATAGCATATCAATTAATAATATAATATTTTTTTCAAAAACTCTTTTAGTTCAATTTTGACACTATTTGGAATTTTGTTTTTTCTAAAATAATAATATCATTATTACATAGAAAAAAATCATCTAACCAACCCTAATATATCATATTAACCTATAAAACAAGTTCAATTCATAAAAAGTCTCAGATTACATTTATTTGGATATTTATAATATCAATTATTTTAATATTTCATTAATTTGGTAATTACTTCATCATCATTGTGTCATAAACAAATTTTATCATTTAATATCTAAAAATTATAAATAAAACTACCATTATGTATGAAATAATGTTAGATTTCTAATGAATATTTATAGTCGAATTTATCTTATGTATGACCTTATATTAAAAATGGTTTAGTAATTAAACTTTGATTTTAACACTTCTAACTCTTCTTTGAATTAAATAATAATAAATGTCCTAATCTAATCCATGTGGAA
The DNA here is from genome assembly GCA_963277665.1 of Viscum album. Classification (NCBI taxonomy): domain Eukaryota; kingdom Viridiplantae; phylum Streptophyta; class Magnoliopsida; order Santalales; family Viscaceae; genus Viscum; species Viscum album. The sequence goes on along the minus strand of OY728128.1, from coordinate 1,584,740,883 downwards.
CTGAAGGATTATATTTTATTCCTAAGGTTGCTTTTGGTCGAATTTAACTTATCCAATAGAATTAGGAAATGTGTTACGGTAATAATAATATCATTTTTACCATTAGTTACCCAATTTAATTTTAACCGTTGTAAATAAAAGTAAAAAGTTAATAATCACCAAGAATTACTTTCATCTTATTGAACCAAATTTTACATACTGATATCAACTGTGTCACTCAGTTTTTTGATATTAAACTCATAGAAGAAGTAAAATTATGTTTTATGTAAATTTTCAAATTCTACTAGGAGGTGGGTAAAAGACGGTAAAAAATTCAATAAAATTTTAATATATCTAAAATTATTATAAACTGACTCTAATGAATTACATTGAAATTATATAGGAATTATGTATCAATATTTACCTAAAATAAATTTAAATAATGTAAATAATTATTTAAATAAAGATTCAGTTTTAAATAATAACACAGTATTTTTCACTATTCATGAAAAATAGAAAGCTTTCAGAAAAATACGAAAAATTAACCCTAACCTAATTTCAATATAATGAATCCAAAAATGAAGCCCATATTGAGAGGGAAAATTTAAAAAATTTCAAAAATGGGTATTACTATTCATAACGGCTTGTTTGATTGATTGTGGTGTGTTAGAACTCGATGTTACGTACAACACATGCTAGTGTATTATTCAAAGAGAAGCGTATCATTGAAGCTTGGGGTATTACATTCTCCCCTCTTTCAAATAATTTCATCCTCGAAATTTCTAGAATATTACTGCATAAATATAATTGGGTGGTTCTTCATCATAAGTTCCTCGGGTTCCCACATTGCATCTTCCATCTTATGGTTTATCCATAGAACTTTTACCAGACTAGTCATCCTTTTTCTCAACACATGTTCTCTTGTATCAAGAACTTTGACAGGATCATCACAATAAGACAGATTGGGTTCCAGCTCTAATTCCTCATTAGTGAGTACACGCATTGGGTTAGGCATGTATTTTCTCAATAGTGATATGTGGAACACATCGTGAACTTTGGAGAGACTTGGCGGCATTGCCAAATGGTAAGATAAAACCCCAATTAGTTCTAGAATTTTGAAAGTTCCGATGTACCTGGTACTCAATTTACCCTTCTTAGTAAAACGTATAACACCATTCCTTGGAGATACCTTCAAGAAAACATAATATCATACCTCAAATTCCAATTCCTTCCTTCGGTTATCGTCATAACTCTTCTTCCTACTTTGAGATACATTGATGTGGGTTTGGATTACCATCCCCTTTTCCATCGTTTCCTCCACACGTTTTGGGCCTACAAGTTTTCTTTCACCAATATCATCCAAACAGGTTGATGTGCGACATCTCTTTCCATATAATTCTTTATATGGTGCCATATGAATACTTGAATGGAAGCTATTGTCATAGAAAAATTCCACAATAGGTAAATATTGATCCCACATACCTTTAAAAACAAGTGGGCATGATCTCAACATGTCTTCTAAGGATTGAATAGTCCGTTCGGATTGCCCATTAGTTTCAGGGTGGTTGGCAGTGATCAAACGAAGTTCAATATCCATGGATTTCTAGAAACTTTTCTAGAATCATGATGTAAAACATGGATCACGACCAGAAACAATCGATAGTGGTACTCAAAGAAGTCTTACAACATCATTAATATATAGTCTTGCCAATCGATCAAGTGGTAAATCTTCTCTTATAGCAAGAAAATGTGCCGACTTAGTAATACGATCGACAATGACCCATATTGCATCATTTTTTCTAGGAGTCTTTAGTACTCCCATGACAAATTCCAACATGATATCATCCCATTTCCATTCAGGTATGGGAAGAGGTTGCATGACTCCTCCAAGTTGTTGCCTTCCAGCTTTAACTTGTTGAAAAACCACACATCGTGACACAAAATCAGCAATATCCCTCTTCATGTTGTCCCACAAAAAATTTTCCTTAAAATATCTATACATCTTAGTACTACCAGGGTGTATAGAGAAATTGGAACTATGAGCATCATCCAACAACTCCCTTTTTAGATCTGGCATACCGGGAACAAAGTGTCTCTTCCCAAATTTCAAAATTCCATCTTCACACACAAAGTCACTCAATCTCCCAGCATTCACAGCTTTAATCTTCGTTTGAAACTCTTCATCACTGGTCTAAAAACTCATTTACCTTTTTACTAAAGATGGTTTGAATAACATTTGAAAAATTATTTATGTTTCACCTTCCATGGTTATTCCCATATCCATCTATACTAGGTCAATGAAAATAGGATCCCTTTCAACCCTCATCTTGTTCAAAACTCCATGATCTTTTCGACTCAAAGCATCTACCAACTTATTTTCCATCCCCAGGTGGTAGTGTATAGTGAAATCATAATCCTTGAGTAGTTCATGCCTTCTCGTTTTCCACATGTTGAGTTCTTTCTGTGAGAAAATATACATCAAACACTTATGATTGGTTTATATCTCACATCATTAACCATAGAGATAGTGTCTCGAAATCTTCAAAGAAAATATTAAAACTACTAACTCAAGATCATGAGTATAATAGTTCTACTCAAGAATTTTTATTTTTCATGAAGCATTGGCAACAACCCTATCATTCTACATTAGGACACAACCAAGTCCTTTTTTTAAGCATCACTATAAATAACATACCTATCATTCCCCGATGGTAGAGTCAATATAAGAGCATTGACTAATATTTTATTTAATTCTTCAAAACAATCTTCACATTCTTTTGTCTAAACAAATTTCACGCCTTTACATGTGAGCTTGGTTAATGGGTCAGCCAACCCGGAAAAATTTAAGATGAAATGTCAATAATAACCCACTAAACCAATAAAATTGTGTACCAAAATTATACTCATCGGTGCTAGCCATTCATGGAATGCCTTGGACATAGATGGATCAATAGAGATTCCATACATAGAGACAATATTGCCATGAAAATAATTCTCCTAAAGCTAGAATTCACACTTTCTAGACTTCTTATATAATTCGTGTCTTCTAAAAGTCTTTAGAATAATACGCTAGTGATTTTCAGGATATTCATAGATTTTGGAGTATACCAAGACATTATCAATAAATACCACTAAAAATTCATCAAGATATTCCTTGAAAACTATATTCATTAGATCCATGAAGATAGATGGTGAATTAGTCAATCAAAAAGGTATTACTGTAAACTCATAATGCCCATACCTGGTTCGAAATAATGTTTTCGAAATGTCTTCCTTCTTCACACACAACTGATGATATCCTGGTCATCGGTCAGTATTTGAAAAGTATTGAGCTCCATGAATTTTGTAAAATAAATCATCAATGTGAGGTAGGGGATACTTGTTCTTTATTGTTATAGCATTGATCCCATGTGGTCAGTGCACAACCTCATAGATCCATATTTCTTCATAACAAAAAGGACAGGGGCTCCCCATGGATAAACACTAGGGTGACTAAATACATTATTACTAAATTCCTCTAGTTGTTTCTTTAGTTCTACTAATTCCTCAGTGGCCATTATATAAGGGGTCTTTGATATGGGACTTGATCCAGGAATTAAATATATGGAAAACTCAATTTCTCATTCAAGAGGATGTCTAGGTAAATCATTTGGAAACACATCAAAGTATTTGTTCACAATAGGTACATCATCTATTTCGACATTCCTTTCCTCACCCACAATTTTTTCATTCACTTCCTCCACAATAATTGAATTTGGTGAAGCTACTGAGGGTGGATCTAGATAAGAATTAGGTGGTGATGATTCTACTCTAAAGATAATGTGTTATTTATCATCATCTTCAAAAATAGAAACCTCCATCTTTTTACAATAAATTTTTGCATCATGATTCGAAATACAATCCATACCAAGGATTAAATCAAGTTCAATCATGGGTATGACGATGAGATCAGTAGATAAAGAACATTTATATGCCCTACTTGGGACTGATTTAGAAAAATTTACTACAATGATGCTTCCCTTAGGAGTTTTGACTGACAATTCCCTTGTTAAATCGAATTGGAAATATCTAGTTTTCCTAGAAAACTGTGAAGATATGAAACAATGTGATTATCCATAATCAAATAAAACATTGGCTAAACTTGAAGAAAACATTAAATTACCTTCCACTACGTCTTTCGGAGCATCAAACTCAGCAATATTGACATCATAATCTTGGCCTTGATCCCTTGGTATTTTCTGAGGTAATCTCCCCTGATGCTTAGGACATACATTTTCATAATGTCCCCTTTCTCTACAATTGTAGAATTCAACATCAACAAACTCTTTCATCCCCTTGCAATCAAGAGTTTGCTGGCCTTTTTCACCACACTTGTAACAGATTTCAATTCTCATCAGGCAAGTACCAGGGTGTTTCTTCCCATATTTACTACATGATAGATATTAAAATTTTCCCTAATACACTTTATTTCCATTTCCAGAGTGTTCAACAGATATCTTCTTTTCTTTCTATGCTTTAAAGTCGTAAGACTTAGAGAATTCTTTATTGGTATTGATAGAACATAAGACAATATCTTCATACGACGAGAAGGATTGTGAGACTAATGCTCAGCGGAGAAATGGTTTTAACTCATAAAAGAAATGATCAATCCCATATCATGGTTACGTATATAATCTACAGCATGCCTTTCTATCCTTATAATGTTAGCTTCATACTTTGTGACATTCTCATCCTCCTTTTTCCTCAAACTCAGAAATTGTCTTTCTTTATTTTCTCGATGGTCACGAGGAAAGTATTTTTCTATGAAAATTTCGTTAAACTCCCTCCATTATATATTTGATACGCCATAATCTTCCTCTGTTTTTTGAATCAATGACCACAATTGATCAGCAACTCCGGTGAGGTGGTAAACTTCCATGACAACTTTTTCCCTTTCGCTACTCCCCAAGGTGTGGAATATTTTCTCTTAGGAATTTATCCATTGCTAAAATACTGGTGGATTTGTACTCCCATTTAATGTTAGTGATTTTTTCCTCATGAAGAGATCTAACATTGATCCTCCACGCTATGGATCAGGGTGCTCAATATGGCTAAGGTTATTATTCATATCCTAAGTGATTTTTCCCAGAATGGTGATTAGCTGATGAACACTAGTTGCATCACCAGCTCCACTATAATTATCTAGAGTTTGAGATAAATCCCTACATAGAGTGTGTGCATTGATAAAATTTCCATTCCTTACACTAGACTCAATTTCTAAACAATGGCATAAACTAGATTAGTTTACAAATCGAAAAACATAATTCCAATCTTCTAAATACTTAACATAAATTGAACTATTTATGGATATAATCCATAATCTTAAAAACTGTTTTACTTGAGAATGTATATACTCATAAACCCTTCATAATGGTTTTTAAATAAAATGAGAATTATCCTAAGCATATCCATCGAGAGTGTCGTGACCAAGAATGCAGCAAGGCCCGTTTTCATGCACCAGTTCCCATTCGAGTCTAGATCAAAGCGGTGTTTTCGGGTTTTACCCCTTGGTACATATCTGCCAGAGCTGCCTCTACCTGCTCATATCCAGACATGGATGTATTTCTTAGAAAAACTCACAAAATCTAAACAATACCAAAATTCAAGGAATTTCATCTATACTAATCCTCAAAGTCTATCATTGGGATATGTTCTCTAATCAGAGTTGATCTAACTCTATTTTCCATGGTTTGTAATAAAATTCCTCTAATTCCAACAATAATACCCCAAACATAGTTACCCAAAGTCAGTACATTATTACATAACATTAGCATGATTACAAGGAAATAATGTTTCGAATGACCAATCAGTTTCGTATTATTGGAAACAAGATTCATACAGAAGCTCAACTTTACAACTTGAAAATAAATACAACTTGAATTTATTCCATTAGAAACATCCAAGCCTCCTAGATTATGCCTGAATGTCACGCATAACTAATTTATTCGTATCCTAGAAAAATGAAACATAAGAATGGAGTGAGCTCAAATGCTCAGTTATGGTATTCAATACAGTGGAAGATAACATAAATATTAAGCATGGTGAATAATTGAAACAACATTCCTTTACCAATAATAAACAAGAATACTTTTATGGCAAGAATAAGATCTTTGTAAATAATGACATAATAAAACATAATCAAAGGCATTCTACTAGTCGAATTACCTCATAAACCATCAATATTATTTTCATAATGGGGGAATGTATAATGCCGGACATTCTGAAACATTTTGTCTAGGCCTCAGCCATGACGTCTAAAAATGATTAAGGCCACGGGCAAACCATAAATCAAAATGGGAAAGGCCTTGGCCAATTCAATGTCTAGTTGTCTCATGATACCTACTGATGCACGGGGAGCTATAGTGGGCTCCACTTGTTACTTACTAAGTCCAATACATTCCTCATATGAAAATGTTGAAATATAACATAAACATTCATATTAAAACTAGCATATGAAGTGTCAATGCTTTAACCGTAAACCATGAATGGTATAAAAATAGCACATACATAGTCAAACACATCAAAAAACCTTCAATACAATATAGAAGTTTTGTATCATAATAAATCAACTACAAATAAACATAAAATCCATCAAAGGATGTTGACATAGATGAAATCAAAACTTTTTTTAGAGAAATATCTCTTTCTATTTTAAAATCATTTACGAGAAACATAATTATAATGAAAAAATTTATTTTGAAAATATTCATATATGATTTTAAGGGAAGCTTCGACGATGTTATAATGGTGGAAAATAGCTGCACCTTCTTTATAAGTTAAAAAAACATTCTTACCTTAATTTTGTCGAAAAGGTCATAAAGTACCTTCTTTGGAAAATGACCGAAAGATTCCTTTGAAACGATTTTATAAAAAAATAAAATAATGCTATAAATGACTTTAATCAATAGTCTAGTAAATATAAAAAATGTTTTGAAATACATTTCTATGAAACATGGATGGGATGTATCTTATTTATACCCTGAATTATATCAAGTATTTAAAAATTATTTTTAATCATCAAAAAAAATTAGTCTTGAATGGATATAATGGGGAATGAATCTCATCGTGTTCGTGGTGACTGTAATCCAAACGTACGCACGAGCAACAATATTATTATTTTGATATTAAAATAATATATAATTGGATGTTATATCATATATAAAACTAATTATCATGTTATATTTATTATTTACTTCAATTACACATCATTATTATACCCATCAAAATAAAAATATATTGAATAACAATTACACCACGACGTGGAGACGGTAAGTCGTACGTTCGCATGTATAGTGACATGTCATTAACAAGATGGATAGAATAATAAATATGGTTTTACCATATTTATAATAACATCGTAGTATATGTAAGATATTGGAGTTATTATTTTATAATGGAAACAACCAAGAAAGAAGAAGTTGAAGAAGAAAGGAGCTTGAAAGAGGTGATGAAATATTTACCTCTTCTCCATGTTCTTCTTTTTGATTTGATCAAAAGATCTCCTTAGTTTAGCTTTCTAAGTAAAGGAAGGACTCTAGGATGAATTTAGGACTGTTGATAGGGTATTTTGGTAAGGTTTGGCCAATCCAAATGGCTTTGATGGTGTGAATTAGAGATAAGGTGGAGTACCCTTTTATAAGAGGGGTGAGGGGAACCTTAGGAAAATATAGAAATATTATTTTATAATAAAATCATTTTTGGTTTATAATGGCTCAAAAAATGTTTATTTTAAAGGATAATGTTGGGATGGGTTGAATATCACTCCACCAAGAGGTTTTAGACAGGATTGGGTCATTATATTAATATAATATTTTAGATTTCACTCTTAGTTAAATAGTTTTAAATTTACAATGTCTCTTTTTATTTTTATTTTATATGGTTAATAAACCAACTATATACTTCCAAGAGAACCCCAAGTGGTTCACATATGATACACCTATCATTATATATGTTTTTTCCCAACATTATATTTTTAGTAATAGAATATCATTTAATAATATTATATTTGTTTTAAAAACTCTCTTTTGTCAATTTTGACACTATTTGGTATGATGTTTTTTCTAAACTCATAACAGCATTATTACTTTAAAAAAAATCATATAACAACCCTAATATGTCATATTAACCAATAAAATTAGTGGAATTTATAAAAAGTCTCAAATTACATTTATTCGGATATTTATAATATCTATTATTTTAATATTTCATTAATTGGGTTATTACTTCATCATCATTGTGTCATAATAAAATTTAATTATATAATGTCTAAAAATTTAAAAAAAACTATCATTTTTTAGTAAATCTTTTCATCATTATAATGGATATTTATAGTCGAATTTATCTTATGTATAACCGTATATTAAAAATGGTTTATTTATTAATCATTGATTTTAACATGTTTAACACTTTTTGAATATAATAATAATACATGTTCTAATCTAATCCAAGTGGACCTAAAGGATCATATTTTAGTACTAAGGTTATTTTTTGTTTAATTACACTTATCTAGTAGAATTAGGACATGTATTAGGGTAATAACAATATAATTTTTTCCCTTAATTACCCTATTAACTTTTAACAGTGGTAAATAAAAGTAAAAAAGTTACTATTCACCAAAAAATTATGTTCAACTTATTGAACCACATTTTACATACTGATATAAACCGTTTCTCTCAGAGTTTTGAAATTCGACTCACAGAAGTGGTAAAATTATGTTTTATGTAAATTTTCAAATTCTACTATGAGGTGGGTAAAAGACAGTAAAATGTTCAATAAACTTTTCATATATCTAAAATTATTATAAACTGACTTCAATGAATTACATTGATCTTCTATATGTATTATGTATCTATTTTGATCTAAAATAAATTTAAATCAAATAAATAATTATTTAAATAAAAATTCGATTTTAAACGACAACTCGGTGTTTTTCACTATTCATCAAAAATTGAATGTTTTCATAAAAATACCAAAACTTCACCCTAAGCTAATTTCGATATTCCGAATCCAAAAATGAAGTCCATTTAGAAAGATAAAATTTATAAATTTTCAATAAGTGGGTATTAGTATTCATGACGGCTAGATTGATTGGTTGTGTTGTGTTAGAACATGAAGTTGCATACAACACACACTATTGTATTATTCGAAGAGAAGAATACTATGGAAGGTTGTGGTGTTACAACAAATCATTATAGCAATTCAATTTATACCACCTTATAAATTATGGAGATGATTAATATATTCTATAAAACCTTCTTCTAATGTAAATAAATCAAATTAGTCTTTTTGGAATTGACTGAATAACAGTTAACGACCGAGGAATGAAAAAATTATAAATATAATATGAAATATTTAATAAAAATAAAATATAGTGTAATTTTTTTTAAAAATATATTTCATAAAAATAATATTTTTAGGGTGTTAGACACCTGCACCATGGGATTTAAGACTTATAGTATGGTATTTTCATCTCAATTTCTTTTCTTTGAGACAACTATTATATTATGGGACCATTTTATTATACAAGGTGTTTAAATTTAGCCTTTGTAAGTATATGTAATGATTTCCGATTTATTAATTGTATTTATTATTATAATCACGTTTTATCTTTAATGATGTTTTTATTTTAACGATACTAAATCCATAAGGGTTCAGTCGACTCAATATTCGTTAATTGAGATATTAATTATGTTCTTTGACTAAGCACATTAATTTTTTTGTTTTAGTACCATTTAATTTTTTTATATTATGATTTATATTTTTATTATATTCATTTACATTTTCTCATCAAAATAAACCCCTCGAATCATTATCATTCTTCTTAAAAATGGTATGTTATTAAAAATTATTCATACCCTTTGTATTGGAACTTTGTCTTCCATATTGATATTGTTATTACTAGAATAATTTTCATTTATTAACTGTAAACCCAAATATCATTTTTCCTTTTTTATGTTTATATTTATTTTTAATTTATTTTTAATATATTTTTATCATTTTTAACAATGTGATTTTTCAATAAGGTATAAAAAATAATTATGTAATTTCATTTTCACAGTCTTTTTTTTATTCAACTCTGAATTTCCATATAAAAATCATTATAACATTTTAAGTTTCCATTATTGAATTTTTTGAGCCAATTTGTTTTTAATTTTTTTATGTAGCATGAATATTTTTGACGATAATGTTAAAAAAATTAGTAAATAACTTTTGGGGAGTACTTTTCCATTTTCCCCTCTATTTAAAAAATATCTATATAATTTGGAGTGATATTTAATGAATTGTTGTCTATATTACCTTTTTAAATACACTTTTTAACTGATGAAATTTTGGGTATCAATTTATATAATGTCTGAGGTCATTTTCAGATTCCATTCCAAAAATTTACGAAATCCATACTCAATCATTTGGTTCTTCCTGATTGGATATATGTTGGATTTTGTGTGGTATTCGTAAATATGTATTGTGAATATGGTATGTGTGAGATCTTATATTTATATATAGTGCATTATTTAATGATTTATATCACATGGTTAATTGATATGGAATTTGGATATGATCTGGTTAACTATGTTTTCATGATAGAGTGTAGAAATGATACTGTTATCTTTGTTTCAAAATATAAACCATAGACACAATGTCGATACCTATGTTCACAATGTTTTGAATTCATATTATAATTATTTTTCCATATCTCTTTATTATAGGATTATTTCATGAAACATGGATCATGTTTATTACATCATGTTTCTACACTCTTATTCCTTAGTATACATTTGATGACTTTCTATTTGTTTTCATTCTATTATGAATAATAGAAATCTTAATTTTCCAATATTATTTTAATTAGATATTTATCCCATGATCAAGATTTATAACATCTTTACAATCTATCCCTTTATGAAAGGGTGATAGGATTTTACCATATTGATTATTTGAGGCCACCCCTTCTTTTTTCCATTTTAAATAATGAATTATATGTTGGACTATATTTTGAATGAAGACCTATGTAAAGATTCATTATGGGATAGATAACATGTAAACATAGACCGAAAATAAGAACCATTATACCTATGTAAATAATGAATGGATTAAACTGCATATTTTTTATTTGGTAAATAATATACAAATTAATGTCCTGAAAATTATTTACCATTATAGTTTTTTCTTGAACTAAATTTTTTTTAACAAATATTTTCATTAAAAAAATGTATGTAATGCATTATAAATTTATTATATAGGATATAACATAAATAAAATTAATAATATAATCTAGTCCAATTGATTTCATATTATAGATTATCAATTTTAAATTATTTTACATTTTCATTTTCATTTTTACTTATAAAAAATTTATTACCTAGGAAATGTATAATCACCATTGTGAAGGATGAAAACGGTAAAATTGGAAAATCAAACTTAAAACGAAAAAAATTTAAAAACAAATCCCTGAATAAGTGGATGAGTAATTTATCATCCTCCCCTCATTTTTCATCATTATTTTCTATATTTTTATCCGGATGCCTCAGAAATTTATTTTTTTAATTATGTTTTGTTTACTTTCAAAACTCTCAAATGGAGAAACAGAAGAACGGGTGAGATCAAGATATCAGTAAGGTTAATATATACTAACATAAAATCATAGGTAAAATTAAAAATTTCTATAAACATGACCACATGAGATATATCTGAGTAAAATGATCACAAAATAATGAATGTTTTCCTTGATTCATAATAGAATATTTGTAATCTCAAATGCTCAAACATATACCATGACATATGAGTGCTAAAATAATAGATAATTACCAAGATTTATAGGCTATTAAATAATCATATATCCAATAAATGATGAATATTCATAAGTATATGAAATCAATACATTATGAATATAGATATCTACAAAATTATAGATATTTATCTTCTGAACAAAGCTAAGAACATCGTCTCTACACTCAATCATGAGAACATAGAAAACCATTTCATTACCATGATCCATCTATGAAACATAGGTAATGAAATAATTTCCACACTCTAAATTATTATATCATGATTAATAAATCATATACCATGGAATTTGAGGTTTATATAAAACCTGAAACACTTCATATTCATTACATATATTCATGTATTACGGAAACAATTGGTTATATATCTTATCATGAAGAACCCATGTAGTGACAATGGGTTTTGTATCATTTTAAAATGAAATAAAAAATAAGTTCAATAGTTAAATTGATTAATACCCAATACTCAATAACCTAAAATGAGTATTTAAAAAGTTAATTTATAGAGTGATTAATGAATCATAACTCCAAAATAGGTGGATATTTCATAGATATTGAGTAAAATGGATGAAAATCATGAAAATATATTTCATACAATATTTTTAACATTATCATGAAAAGAAAAAGTTATGGGTAACATTGAAAAGGATCTTTTGATAAGTAACCATGAACTTTTCTGAAAACTATTTTGAAAGGAATTTAAAAAATTGATCATTTAAACATATATAATGGTGTTCAAAATGAAATGTGGGGTGGTATATAATAATTCGCATGAGAGGAGAACATTAGTGGGATGAAAAAAATGGAGATAAAAGAATATTTTCAGATTTAAAGTGGAAGGAATTTTTTTAATTAAATTTTATTATACGTAAGGGGGAAATGGATCAATGAGGAAAATATTAATGAGGAAATGTAAATTACATTGATATAAATAGAAAATATCATATGTAATATAGAAATTTACGTATAAATGAATCTTGAAACATATAATTCAAATAATAGTTTTTATGGATCGGTAAAGGAATTTTGAGTTGAAGAGTGAATTATAGATTTCATATCATTTGAATTCTAACCCCAGTGAAAATAGAACATTATTTCAATAATAAATAATAAGAATAAATAATGGAATATTATATAATATTTTTCATATTTTAGTATATACACCATTTAGAATAATATAGGTGAAACATATAAAGCATATCATTAAAATGGAAAATTTAGATGGAAGAACCTTACATAAAATCATTGTTTCATAATTTACAAAATCATGTTTATTAAATAATTTTTCTAGAGCATTTTTCTAGTATGTTTCCTTTTTTATGTTCTATCTATTGTTTTATTTATTATTTTTTTCTCTTCTCGATCACTGTGGGTTGTTTGGTCAAGTCCTCTTAAAGTGATTTTGTGTCTCAACTTTCAAAAGTGGTTTTAAAAAAAGTTAAATAAACTCTAAAATTTTAAAGGTAATCGAAAAATATGTTCCCAAATTACAAATGAATTTTCATGTTCATTATTTTCAACTTTGTTTTATGATTCACAATGGAAAGATTCACAATGATTTTTTTTATTTTATACTGAATAAAAGGAAGTGTATTAATATTGAGAATAATCTAAATATTCCCACTCTAGTAATGCATATAAATATATATATATATTAATACAATTTTTTAAAATAAATTAACTTTTAAAAATCACCCATGATAAAATTTCAACGCACACACATTTATTAGGTTATATCGACCCAAACGAGAACATGAATGAATTAATTGGATGAGTTTGATTATAGAATGATTATATTTTATTATATTTTTTTAAATATGTATGATAAAATTTAAAATTCATAATTATTAAATACATTTTACACTATAAAATATTTCTTAATCATCTTTGATATAATCCTTATAACTCTATTCATGTTGGTGGTAGGACTGACGTAATTATAATACAGTTATTAGGAATAAATGAATAAGAATATTATATTACACGATCATAATATTAAATTTACCTTATATTAATGATTTAAAAAATGATAATATAGATATAAATAATATTTATATATATGTAGAAGAAAAATATATAATGTAATGACAAATGAGATGAAAAAACTTACATAAAAGAAGTGAATCTCCTTTTGGAAACCTCATTGATTTTGAAGTTATTTTATCAATTATTATGGATTAGAATCTAAAGACTGTAGAATGTGTTCATTTTTTTAAGGAAATGAGTCAGGTTAATATGAGTTATTTGATTTTTTATTATATAATATGAATTAGTGGATGTAACATTTTATAAGTGATTAAATTGATAATTTTTCTAATACGTAATATTTAAAATAAAATGATAGTCAATTTTTTTAGAATAAGATTTTAAATTTTACTAAAAATGAATTCGTTTTGATGGTAGGTCAATAAGGTGTGAAAAATCAAGTAAATCTTTTATATATTTTCTTTACTTTGTACATTACATCTGACAACAATCACACCACTCTAGAACCCCATTGTTTAGTGTCATTGATGATTCGATATGTACCAATTATATTTCACATAATTTCATCAACATTGAACATAAAGAGAATCTAAATGATAATTCCGTCTATATATAGGCATTCATGTAATTACCTGGGTAATAGGGAAACATAATAAAGGGAATTTTAAAATTCTTAGTATGTGATACACTTATGAACACGTCATCATGGGTTTGATCATAGACATGTGAGTAAGGACGAGAATGAGATAAATTTATAATTAAAAATAACAATGAAAAATAATACTTTCCCATGCGGCATAATATATGGATAATTAATAATAGACTTTCAAATATATACCATGACATAAAAGTGAAGAAACATGACAAAATATAATTGATCCATGGTTCATAACATAGGTATATACCAAAGAATTTTATAAAAGTAATTAATATAAGAACTCAAAACGTTGTGAATAGTTTTCAATCCATAGTTTCCATGATATATCTTCTGAACATAACTATTACATTGTTCGCATGATTTTTCTTTTGAACATATATTATAGTTTCATTCCCATGGTCAATCTTGTGAACATAGCTAACTACATAGTGTGTACTCTCCACATCATTGTATCATGAGAAAAGAATCATTAACCATTTCATTTTAGGGAAATATAATACCCCTCAGATGTCATATTGATAATTCTGATTCACGTGTTCCACACAAAATCTATCATATATCCTATTACAAATAGACAGTGGAATAAAATTGTGTCTTTTTATCATTTCTCAAAGGCATTACAAAATGACCTCAATTATTAGATATATTGATAAAAAAAATCAATAACCCCAATGATGTATTTCATAATGTAATTTATATATTTAATCATGAAACATTACTCCTTATGATTAGGATATATTATAGATATTTAGAAAATAGGATGCTAAATCATGAAATTTTAATTTATAAAATATTTTTATCATTATCAATGAAAATAATGTTTTGAGTCACATTCAAAATTTTTTCGGAGAAATTCACATGAATAAAACACTATAGAACATTATGGAAATAAATATTAATAATGGAGACTTGAAAAATAAATAATTTCATATTAAGTAAATGTAGATTTGAAGATAAATTTCACTTATAAATATAAAATCCCATCAATATTTGAAAATAACTTTGTGAAAACCCACATTGGTAAAAAAGATAAAAAAACATATATTAAAAGAATGTAAATTAAAATATAATAACGAGAGGATATAAAATACTATTCGGTTTATAGTTAAGATGTTATAACATTTTTAGGAAGAAAAATATGGGCATGGATGAAAAGGTTCCATCAAAAAGGAAGGAAATATTATTAACTATTTTTCATTTTTAGGTTAGTAGAAATGGATCAATGGTAAAAGCAATTAAATAAAATGTAAAATAACAAGATAAAAATTGAATAAATAATATAAAATATAGATAATTTAGAATACCATACACTTTAATGATCCTTTTCAATGAAGTCAGCTTCTAACTCAATAAAATAAAATTAAATCAATGAAACACTCACAGTTTAAAATCTTTTGAAGCAAAAAACCATTAAAGATAAAACATTAATAAATAAATAAAAAAAAATATTATATATAGAAAATTATTATATTATTGAAAATGGGTAGTATATAAATATTGTATAAAATTATATGTGAATAATATAAAACAGGTTTCAATAAATCCAAAAAGTCTACAAAACAACTTACTTCTTTAGTAACATTTCAATAAAACCCCTTTGTGTAAGGTGTCAAATACTTGATGAGATAAAATTAAAAAATTTAAATTTATATAATATAATTTTTTGATATAAATTTATCAAATTTCTAGGAAATATTCTTGGATAATCTAATACTTGTTCAGAGTCCGGAGCTACAAAATGTAGAGAGGTGCACCGACTAACACGGTTAGAAAATAGATAATTATCACCATGTGACCCAAGTGTGATGGGTGGTCTTTTAATCTACATATGTATGTGTGGTTTTCTAAACCCTGTATCATTGGATACACATCTGTGCATGTTCAGAAGACTCAATGGAAAAGACTATTGGCATGGACTGTGCACATTTAGTCAAACTGTGCCCTAAGCCCATGGGAGGCATGTCTAGGGATAGTGTTTGGAACACGGTTGGCTCACGGTTTAGAAAACCATGTAGGCAAACTATATTCCTATTAAAAAGCAGTAATATTTATCTTTTTATATTTTTATTTAAAGGGTTTATCACTTTTTATTCCTTCTCGTTTTTTCAGTGTACCACTTATCTTTGGAGAGCTGTCCTACCCTCTTTGACAGGTATTTAGGTGTCTCCCCCATATGAAATATAATAAAGACACAACATTTATTATTATTTTTATCTCTGAAATTTATTTTATCTATTTATTTTTTTCTTAGATCAATCATCTTATTCGATTATATTTTGGTGTGAGGTCATATTGCCTATTTTTAGTGCAATTGTCAGTTTTTCTATTATCATACCTTCTATATTGAAACTAAAGAATAAAATGGAAGTGGGGTCATATAACAACTTAATATAGTTGGTCTAGTTTTTTTACTATAAAATTATCATTGTATTTATCAATCTCTATTGATTAGTGTTATGGACTTATCTAACGATACCTCCCAAATGTGTATTAAATAAAATAAAAATGTTTTTCAGTGATTAATGTTGTCCTTGAAACCAAAAAATTTCAATCACTGGATAAACCCAAAAACATGATCCCCCCCTGAAGGATTTTCCTTCCTTATGTTTTCTAGAGACATATTTCCTGAATAGAATAAAAAAAAATTATTATGTAAATTACACCTTGTGAAGATTATAATTTATTTCTTTAAATGTTATGAATTCCATTCCAGAAAAACACAAACCCTTACATTATGGCATGGGTTACTGAGGGATCACAACATAAGAAATCCTTGGATTTGATTTCCAAGTACAATAAATTTTAATTTTTATATAAATCAAAACACTCTGTGAGTGATACTTCAATTATTTTATAGTAAACATTGGACGAGCTAATCAGGTAGATATTTTACTTCACCATGGAATGATTTCAAGTTCTGTAATGGATTTCATTGGGTGGGATAAGTGGGTGGATGATAATGTGTTATACCTTTAGTGATACATAGTCTCCAAAATGGTATAACCTATAAAATCATAGTAGGTCCTGCCATTATCCCATGATAATGGTGATACTAGGGTTCCACATATAGATCGCCTTAGACAGACTCTTAAAACGATGGATAAATATAGTGATTTGGGAGAGATATGTGGGTTACTATTTATATATCACTTTTAATTTACCTAATATCCTTTTTTTAATTTTAAGTAATAATGCATTTTTACTAATTTTAATGATGCATTCAGCAAGCTGAATAACATGATTGTGTATGATCCATATTTTCTCTAGACATTTGATGGCCGAGTTAGGATTTCCATACATGTGTTCTAGTATACATATAATATATAAATACATAAATATATCTAATTATATATATATACTATATCATTATAGGTTGAACCTTGTTTGTACATATCACACATATGATGAAATAGGTAGTGTTGATCAGGTATCCCAAAAGGAACTTGAACTGATGTGTTTTATTTAATTATTTATTTACCATTAGCATTACATGCAGATTTATCATTTTATATTTACATAATTGATAGTTATATAAATAATTATTGGTTACCTACAGAGTATGTCTCAAAGCAGATTCATGCCTCCCTTGGTTCCCGAATAGAAATCATCACTACATTTATCGAGAAAAGAAAGTTCCCAGCTTCCGATGTTTGATTCTTAGTACTATGATGGAGTATAAGATGAAAGGATGATCCAATTATTGTGACTATAATGGAGGAATGAATTTCCCTTTTTAAATTTTTACCATATTTAATTTACTAGTGGCCATGTATCGAATGTACACCCCTTTTTTATAGCATAATTTTATGATCATTTTTTTGTATATGACATTTATTCATCCTTTGAATATTGGTTACATTAGATGATTTATTATTATACCACTATTGATTTTTAATTTTTGGTTTCACTGAATATCATTATTATTTTACATTGTTCTACACTCTTTGATATATTCTCTCTATAGATACACCATAGGACATCACTGTTAATCAAGAGCATCTTGTATATGGGAAAGTATTCTTGATTTCTTATTTCCAACCATCTCAGTACACTAATTAGTAACTTCTAGACATGGATCCAACACAGTGGTATCTGAGGACTTTTCCAGTTTTTATTTCTATTTGGTTATTAGAAATAAGACTAGGAACATATTTTTCAATTTTTAATGATCCTATACCTAGGATTAGCTAACCCATGTATAGCCTAAATTACAAATTACAAGTATGGGTTATTGTTTTTTGGTTTGTACTCGTCACATTTGTAATGATATTACAATTTGGTGGAGGACATGTTTTGTGAAATTGTTATTGTTGATATTATTATTATGGACTTATTTTTATTTTTCATAATACGATAAGTATAAAACATTTCATGCATCATTAAAGGAACTTGAGGATTCACTTGTCATGAATTATTTCATTCTATATAGGTATAAATTATTTCTAATTTCATATATTTCCTATGATTATTCTGACTTTCCTTTTTGATTTAAATGGAAATGTTAAAATTATTTTTTATAGGATGAAATTATTGGATTAATTAATTTTTTGGAACCATTATAAATCTTTTCCACATATAGACTGATGACGAAACCATAATCAACCAGTTATTCTAGGATTAATACATTAAACACTGGTTTCAATAGATGAAACATTAGTTGATTTGATTTCATGAATTTCAATTGTAATTTATGTATAATATACTTATATAAATTGAGAATGTTGATTCCTAAAATCATATCATTTTATATGACATGTTACATCCTATTACTGGATGAAAAGGTCAGAACACAGTTACATGACAAGCCCATTTCACTTTTAATAGGTATGGGCCTTTAAAAATTGAGAATTATGGCACATATAATTGAAATATGATAAAATTATTCATATAAATAAGTATGGACCTAAATAAATGTTAGATTTCAAATAAAATGGTTACCATTAAATGGGTATTACAATTCAAAATTAATGTGTATTTTTCCTCGACATATTAAAATTTGCACTCCATATATCATAACATCTATTGGGAAATATGAAACCTTGAACATAACCAAACCTTATTAATGGGGAGTAGGCAGTGTCTCTTAAGACCATTTTGATCTTACTCCCACCTAGAACTACCTATAGGATATGTCATAGAGGTTTAACTCCTTTATATAAATTTTATGGACCTAGCATCCCCTATTATTTATCACTATGAGAGTTTTTAAACATCATATGAGATGTGAGATTGGAAATTTTAGATCTATTCCACCATGACATACTCAAGTTGTACACTAAGATGGTAGCGATAGACATTCCCCATAGGTTATGGGACCTTATCCATAAGTAATACCTCATGCAGTGACACTAGTGGAACCTTATATTATTACTCTACTATGTGTTGCTATTGGTTTTTTAATTATATTCCATTGATTCATGTAGTTCGTAACTGTAGATCCATGATATACACCTACTATAAAAGAGTTGACATGAAAATTCCAGTAGTAGTATCCTCCCACCATCTCAGGGGACAAAGTTCCACCAGAATACAAATCATATAATAGAGTCCATGTTTTCTATCTTCTTGAATTTAAAAATTCCTCTAGAGTTGAGGGTCATGCTCCCCACCAACATGTTATAGGTTTTCATCATTATTTTGTGTGTTGTTGGAATCCAGTATGATCATTACTAGGGTTTGGTATGGAATGAATTATTTATAGAATATTATGATTTATTCTTCCTTATAAATCTAAAAGTAGACTAAAAAAATGAATTTATGCACATACAATATGGTGTAATGTCTATGATTGTGTATTCATCTCATTTTATGATCTTGAAATTATTTCTCCAAAACTGACTTGTGACGAGTTAAATACTATGAGACGTTTTGAGGACAAGATTATCTAATCCCTATAATCATAGCTGAATGACTATAGCATGATGATTATTTCATTAATTTTTAACTAGGATCTCATCACATAGAAATACATGAGGTAATATGGAAGTGTGAGTTATATAGTATGAGCTTCAATGAAGGGAGGCAGTTCTCTTCGTGGAATGAAATACCACTTTGAATCATCCCATGATGGTAGTGTGAGCCATATGACATCCACAGACTTTTATGTGGTGTGTCACTAGTGTAGTTGGGTAAGCCATTGGAATCCCTAATGTGTTAAGGACCCAATTTTGTAATAGTATTGCAGAATGATGGGTCACCTTCATCATTTCTTCCAGACATTCCCTCTATTTAATTTTAAGAATGGAATTGTTCAAAAACCCCATTCAAGTGTAGGATGCATAATACCATTTTTGAAACATATCTGTGATACTGTTAGCGGAACTGGTTTATGAGATGGACATGAAAGAGGTATCCAAACTTCATATGTAAATATCTGACATAGTGGAAATGCCCAGGTCAGTTAGGATGTATCTTTGGATCATATATCATTCCATATATATGTATTGTAGCATACTGATAAGGAGAAAGTATAGGAACTTCATAAAATTAATTTAGTATTATAGTATACAAATATTAGTTTATTCCTTGTATTATATGATGGTTTCACAATCCGTCTATCTACAGAATTTTTATATTGTATTAGACTAGAAATATAGAACCTTTGTGGTTTTATGACACGAGATACTTCACTAGGATCTTGTTCAGAGAGCATACACTAGTTTAGGGATTATTCATTATAAGTGGGAGGATATATCTTACCCTATAATATTTTTTTTCCTAGAGATAGTAGGCTATTACTTCATTCTCACGATGGACTAGTTGGTTCCATGCCACACCTATGGGGACTTCTATCATTGTAGGATATACAATACATCACCAAAGGGTAATACTTGTCTTCATAAGGGAGAATGGGATGTCTATGTAACTTTAACTACACCAGAGAATTGTGGTCTAGGTGTAGTGATATCCTAGAAGAATATTCTCTTTATGAGCAATCTGGTAAGGAAATTTGTGGAATTTAATCCTAAAGTGAATCATTTCAGGGATGCATTCCCTTAATATTTCTGTAGACTGAATCATGAGGGAGATGTATTTTATACCATCATCCTTGTTATAGGATTTATTGAAGTTTACATTCCTCATTATAGATATAAGCTACTATGATCTAGAAACTAATGAAGCAATTATAAGATTTTGATGTTAAGGGTTTCATAAGAATCAGTACCCCTAGATGGGGATCACCAGTACTTTTGGAAAAAAGCAATTTGGTTCCCTCAGATTGTGTGAGGAATATATTTAGTTGAACCAACTTTCCATTAAGAACTATTATCCACATACTTGAATATAGATCCTCTTTGACATGATCCAATAAGGTAAACGTTTCTCTAAAATTGATTTCTATACGGGCTACCATTAGGTACATCTAATATTATTAGACATAACATGAATGGAGTTATAGATCATATAATGTTTTTACAAGTATTTGGTTATTTTGTTCATCCTTATGAATGTGAAACTTTTTTTATGGTTCTAATTAGCCAGGTTTTCCACTCATATCTAGATTCATTTGTGGTATCCTTCATGGAAGATATCTTGTTGTATTAATTCAAACAAAACGACCACATACAATACCTTGTGATCGTTATTAATACACTAATAGATCTCCAATTATATTATAATATTACCAAATTCAACTTTTGGATCATTTTGTTTCACATTACAGGTTATATCTACTCAGATTTATGATTATTTATTGACCTAGATAAGGTGAGAACTTTGGAAAAAAAGAAGTATCCAAAGAGAATGTTAGATATATATAGTTTCTGGGGTTGGATGGATATTAAATTTCATTTATTCAAGATTCATCATTCATAAAAGCACCTCATAAGTTCTTCAATAAGAAGGGAATTAAGTTTTATTGTATGACTCCTACGAGATAGCCCTTCAAGGGTTGAAGGGGAAACAAAAGTCACCATCAATCATAATTTTTCTAATGCTAGGATGATGTTATATGGTTTAATATGATGTGTTGGGAGTTACAAATTGAGTTATTTTAATTAAAGGAGATTGAGTTGTGTAAAATTAGTCCCAAAATCAGTGATATCATGAAAGGAATTACACTATGAACAATCTTGAGATAGTGCAAGGAGTGGAACTAGTGTCAATTCCCCCATATCATATTCCACCTACTGATCCTAATGAACTGAATAAGTTGATTTGGAATATTAGAATTTCATATGACCAAATATATTTCCTTGGGGGTTGAATGTCTTATTAACCAAAAATAATTGGTACCCTCAAAATTTTTTTGAATTAGCATCACTTGAACCCGCTTTTGGTACGGAACCAATATACACTACCCCAAATATACTACCTCTTCTTCTTGCTCAATGAAGAGAAAATTTTTTTCTTTGATTGATTTGAGGTTGGCCAACAATCAGGTACATACAATACTGTCAAACATGCGAAAAATAGTTTTATTGTGTAAATACAGCTTATACTAGTATCTAGTTATTCTATTCAAACATATAAATGTGCCAGCAATTTTCACAGCTCTAATGAATCATGTTTTTCTTTATTATCTGGACTATTTTGGCATAGTCATCATGGAAGATATCATGGTGTATTCTCTCTCTAAAAATAAACACATAAAAAATATTGCTATAATTATAAATACCCTAATTGAGTAAAAAAATTAAGTTTGACGCAAGGAAGGTGGGTGTTGTGGTTTCTTAGGAGCAACCAAATAATGTCTTTGATATAATTAATTTAATGTGTCCGACTATCTGTTATAATAATATTATGCAGCCCATATCCTGACAAGAAGTTCCACTTATGAGAAAGACTATAAAAGGAATTATTTTTTATGGTTTCAATCCTGTGATGTATAGTTTCATCAGTTGATGTTATGATTGACTTCAGCACCGATCCTGATTCTCATAGAACTGGGAAGGATCTATACAATATATGGTGATGTTCCAAGAATCAAGGATGGAGAAGTTATTTTGTATGGAGATTGTGTTTTGGTATATGTGTCCGACTAGCTAAAATATTATGAGAAACATTAACCTATATATAACATCGAGCTACCTGATATGGTTACTGATTAATGTTTTTGGATTAAATACATATTAAGAGAGTGATTTTCCATTTACACAGACCACTATGGTCTCAAATACATTTCAACACAATGTTTATTTAGTCTTAGGTATCACAAATTGTTAGATAACCTCCTATCATTCGAACATGATATTCCTTATACACATGGTAAGGGAAATGAACTAGTTGAATCCCTAAATCAGAAGACTCAGACACAAGAAGTAATGTAGGCTAGTTGTGAGTGAAAATTAATTTCCCATTTTTCCATGATGCACCTAGTGGTTCATGAATATCATGGGTGGACTATTTTAGTAGGTTTGGTCATTACAGTAGCTTTGGTAATCACATCTTCTATTCTAGAATCGGAATGAATGATAACACATTTGGATCCTGAGAGCTTGGTCTAGAAGACACGTGTCTCCCATGGGGACCCACTCCTCAGATGGTTCATTAGTGATTAATATATCCTTCACATACAAGGATTTTGTTGTGTTCCTACAGAAATATGAGAAAAGCATAGCGGTAATATCATTCCTCCATTAGTGAAGAACTCCCATGTAATACCAATATTTTCCTAGACAATCGTATTCAGTATTTGAGATTGGGTATAAAGAAGAAGATATCAGTTTTTGTTACATCGTATTCCACATATTAATATGTTAAAGAGGACCACTAGATTCCTGATAGAACTATTTATCATCTATCTATTCCTTATTGGAATTTAAATGATTTCTCCATGGATTTCATGATGGTATTTCCAAGATCCCATTTGTTCCGTGATTTTGTATGGACGATCACCAAAATTTTAACCAAGGTCCAACACTTTAAATCGATCAAGGAGATTTTTTCAATAGATGATCTTGGTAAGTGTTACATTGGGGAGAGTGTACACCTTCATGGAGTTCCTAGTTCAATCATGTTGTATCATGATTCTTGATTTCCACCATATTTGTAGTATTGGTTTTAGAAATGATTGTTTTCAGAACTTTTTTCGAGTTCAACATACCATACATAGAATGACGTTCAGTCTAAGAATATGATAAATTTCTTAAAGAACATGATCTAAGAATGAATCTCAGATTTATGTGGTTCTTAGGAAAAACACCTAACACACTTTTATTTTTCATATTATAGTAGTTTCCATGATACTATCTAAATGGATCCATATGTGGACATACATGGTTGGTCATGTCATTCACCCCTATATTAGTTAGAGGAGGGAGAGGTAGCACTACTATGATCATATCTTGTTCAGGATAATTTAGAGTATGTAAAAATTATTAATAGTCATATGGATACATATTAGTCTTGGAAGAACTCTTATACCAATTGTGACTCCATAAATATTCATTTTGAGGTGGTTTATGGTGCATTTCATCAATTTTATTATTGATTTGGACCAAGATTGATTTTATGACAGGTTAAGATGTCATATCATTATGATATTCCCTTCGATATCTTAGAGTGATTTGGGCCACTATGCAATTTTTTGACCTTAAATCAATGGTATAATGGCCTTAATAAAGTTTTCCATTTATCACAGCTTCACCATTATCATTCTGACTTTTCTAATTTTGTCATGAGGATATTGACCCGGAGGTAGTTGTATACTTTGAGGACCATCAGATACATATAATTGATAAGACCATGAAGGCTCCCAAAAGTAGTATAATTCCTAGTATACAATTTATTTGAAAACATAACCATGTATAATAAGAGACATTGGAGTGAGAGGTTGATGTGCATTCTAAGTTCCCTGAAATGTTCTGAGATTACATTTTACTACACTCATAAGGGAAACTCAGGTATGAATTATTTAAAAGAGGGGAGGTTATAGAATACTTTATTTTAGATAAGGTATGTATATATAAAATATTTTTTAAAAGCTCCCAATTTACCCTAGTAATTAGCTCAAAGGGATAAATAGTCTTTTGGAAGAGTCCATGGCTCATTCAGACCCGAGAGCTCCAAAACCAATAAGATTACGACTGGGCCGTATGTTTAGCATTCAGGTAGTTCTAACCGTGTGACTCAACCATGTAGTGTTTTCCACTTCCCTTCCTAGAAACACACCATTTTTACTTATTTTTTCCCTTATGTCGCACAGTCATGTAAGTATTTAAGACCCTATGGTAGAGGGATGTTGCATGGTCTGCACATGGTTAGTCAAACTGTGCATTAAACTCATGTGAGGTGTGTCTTAGGACAGTGCATGAAGCACGATTAGCATATGGTTAGGCCAACCGAGTGTCCAAACCATGAGATTGATTACAATTGGTAAGATTTACATTTTTTCCTCCTTTCCATTAAATTCTCAATCAATTTCGTCATCCTTTAATTTTTCCTATGGAACGCAAACCCATGGAAATATCTCTCTCCTCCTCACCAGTTTATTAGGTATTTCCTTGATAAAACATCAAATCAAGGCACAATTTGTCTCATTAGAGTACTCTTGATAAGATATTTTGTTATGTTTACATGTTTTCATAGTTTCTATAATCATATTTGGCTCTATTTTGGTGTAATATCATATGACTGATTTTTCTATCAATTTTTTTATTTTAATATTTTCTATTTCTACATAAAATCTGAAGCCAAAAACAGTGGAGGGGTTAACAAAACACCTAAAAATGTAATCTAGTTATTTTCCTTAAATGAATCATTAGATTTATCATAATATATTTTTTTCACAATAGAAATCTCTGGTTATGCCTCTCAAATGTGTATTAAATTAAATTAAACGATATTCCCATGTTTAATGTAGCCCCTGAAATCCAAGAATTCAAATCATAAGATGAATCCCCCACCATGATCCTCCATGGAGAGTGTCCCTTCCTAAATGTTTCAAGATTCACATTACATGAATATAATTAATCTATAAATATAGTTATTTTAATTTACCAATGGGAAGATGATAAAGCATTTCTTTAAATGGTATGAATTTCATGCAAGATAAACCCATACCCGTACATCAAACCAATAGGGAAATTATGTACCAAAATAAGGAATCCAAGATATGGTTCTTCAATATTTATAATAGTAATTTTCATGTTAATGTCAATAATATGGGACTGATACATGTATTCTTTTACATAAAACCATAGACTAGATCACCGGGTTGATGTTACACTATACTCACATGTAATACTTGGTTCCCGAATGGATTACCTTAGATGATCTCAAGGGGAAATGATAATGTACTATTCCAGGAGATATACCTATTACCCTATTTCTCATACCATATATGATTTCATTAAGTTATTCCATTACTCTATGTTGAGAGTAATAAATGGGTTCCACTTGTAGTTCTCCTTACACAGACTCTTACAATGATGGATACATAGCGTAATTCTGGAGTGGTAGTTGGTTTCCTAGTTAAATATCCCCTTATATAGTCCCATGATTATATTTTAATTATTAACTAAGTAATCCTTTTTAACAATATTTAGGATGTCTTCCCTAAGAGAAAAAACATTCTTGGGTTCAGTCCATTTTTACTCTTTACTTCTCGCGTCCCAGTTATGTTTTCCATATATATGTGCCAACAAACATATTATATATATATATATATATATATATATTCACATATATACTATATCTATACAGTTCAATCATGTCTTAGGGGTATTTCTCTTAGGATAAAGATGGTTGTATCGGCCGAGAAACCCATTGGGATCCCTGAGCGATATGTTTTATTTATTAATTTTTTTACCCTTAGCGTTACATAGACACTGTTCATTTTATATGAACATATAATATAGTTCAAGACACCCTTGGGGTGATATAATAAGTATATAAAACACATTATTTGGGTAGGTGATAAGACCAAAAAAGATTTCACAGCTTCAGGTTTATACAAAGTGAAGCTTCTAACTTCCAATGTTTGATTCTCAGTATTAGGAATGAGTATGGGAGCATAGGATCAACCAATTCTCATGTTTCCAGTACATGAATCATTTTATTTAATTTTTTCATTTTTTTCAGAATTATTTTTATTCATGTACTCATGTATCCCATGTAAGTTCCATTTTGTATGGAATCCTAAAATGGTCATCATTTTTGTATATGAAACTTATTCAGCTTCCTCCTATTGGTTATAATAGATGAATTATTATTATTCACATACTAATTTTTTTACATCTTCTTACTCTTTTTACCAATATAATTTAAATATTCAAAGTAGTATTATAAAGGGGGAATATCCACCCAAAAGATACACCGTAGGCCCTCACTAGTAATCGGTAGCCTCTAGCGTACAAGGAGGTGCACTTGAGGTCATGTGGAAAAACAGCTTTGGGCACTGATTAGGGAATTCTCTGACAGGATGTTGTACCTTAGAGGAGAGAAAGTTACATTTATTTCCATATAAGATTAAATAAATTATAATAAAGATAAAATTAAATCCATGGTACAAATATAAATAAATATAAACTGAAAAAAGTGGTGAATGTTCTATATGTCTCTAATAAAAGAAAATCGATACATTAAAATTCTTACAACATCATTAACCTTGAAATAAAAACAATTTGAATGAGTGAACATTATATGGATTTTTAAAACCCTATAAATTAATGATGTAAAAGAAAAAAATACATCTAAGGGAAATGTATATTCAACATGAAATGAAACAATTGTTGAATATGATTTATATCTATAGGAAATGAAATTGAGATGAGAAACCCCATATGGATTTTGAAACCAATGAACCCAAACCCTTGGATGGATAAAAAATTATATAGTTTTTAAACACCTTTTAAATAATGACCATTATGATAAAAATATATACATGTGCATTATATACACCACATAGAATTAAAAAGTGATGAATATAAATTATATCCCAATGAAAGGAAATTTATATGATAAAAAAATGCCGTGTATTTTTTCTTACTCATATTCATTATTAAATATTTTGTTAAAAGAGGAGAGACTTTAAAAATTTATTCCATAACATTATTCATATTTATTATGATTTTTTAAAATCTATTAGGTTCATTTATTACATTATTGTTTTGTTTTTTAATTTATATTAATTTTTGGTAGTTTGTTGTTTTGACCATTTGTGATTTGTTTTTGTACAATAGTTTTAGTTTTCACTCCATGATTATATGTTCGTCAACTCCATAATGTCGAGGGTAGTGGATATATAATTTTAATTAATTTTTGTAATTTTCATGTTGATCTATGGATCTTTTGGGAATGATTCAAAATCATGAAATTTAGAATGAGTTTGTTTCATTATGTTTTATCAAAAAAAATTCCTCGTAAAATTATGTAAAATATTAATATTTATGATATATATTTATATATATTAATATAATAATTTACCTAAAATTATATTTCCATGACCAGATATAAATGAAATTTATATCAATACTCTCGTAGTTTGTTAAACCGACCCAAATAACAATGTTCTACAATTAATTGATCGGGTCTAATTATAAAATTAATTTTAAATTGTATTGCCATTAAAATAATATGACAAAATATAAAACTCATATTTATTATGTAATAATACTAGTTTTTAAGAGTTCTTATTCATTCATGATTTAATCACTATAAAACATATCATGTAGGTGACATAACCTACCCAAACAATATCATGTTATAATGACTGAATAATTAATACATGACATTTATAGTGATAATATAACATTTATAAAATGATAATAATATTAGAAAAATATAATTTAATGATAGCTAATATTTAGTAATAGTTATAATAAGAATAAATAGATGAATTATACGATATTATAAAATTTTTACATGAAAAAAATTTAACCATGTCCTCTTTCATAATAATGGTCTTTAGGAAATTTCTAGAGAATAAAAGATTAATAACATAGAAGAGGATTATATTGAAAGTAAATTTTTTATATTAATCAATGATATTCACATTTTTTGAGTAGATTTGGGTTTTTAGTGGAAGGATACTTTTATAAGCGATGGAAATGAATTTTTTTTAAAAAAATTAAAGCATAATATAAGAAAAATATCATTTTTTGAGGAATATTGACCGAATTTGAATAATAATGAATGAAACGAGAGTTAAGGTCTATGAAGTATGAATACAGTCAGTTTTTAAATAATTTTAATATATTTTATGTTTTTAAAATTCATTTACACTATTACCATTTATTTATTATATTGTGGGGGCCAAATTTTTTTAAAAATATTTTATATTTAAACTAAGAATAAAACAAAAAATCGTAAAAAAAATTTAAAATTTATATTTAAAATATGGAATCAATTATATTGAATTAATTTTTTAAAAATTATAAAAAATTATTTATGAAATAAAAAATGTATAATACAGTTAATATTTTTAATGAAAATATATTTTTAAGGATAAAAAATACTTTATCATAAAATTTGGAATGTTATTTATTTCCAAGACATTAATTTTCATTTATTTAATCAAATAGTGGTTTTTTGTATGTAAAATAAATTCCCAATTGATTTCATCAAAATGAATACTTAATAAAATGAAAAGGACGAGAATTTTGTTTAGGAAAATATATTACTTTACGTTCTGAAATGTAAATCCATGTTTTATAAAAAAAATATGATATTTTTAAATTCATTATATGACTCCTTAAATATATTTGTGTTTTGGAAATTTTTTTAAAATTTTTTATGACTATATTACATTATAAAAGCTAATGTGTTAGTAAAAACAATATTTTTCACTATTCACCAAAAATTCAAAAATTTCGAAAATATACTCTAAAAATTTACCATAGGATAATATTGGGATGATTAATTTAATTTTTTTAATTTATTCAATTTAGATTAAAAAAATGGTATATTTATATTTTGAACTAAAATGCAAGAAAAAAGAAAACATGTGTTTATATAAAAAGTCTTTCTAA
Organism: Viscum album; assembly: GCA_963277665.1. Taxonomy (NCBI): domain Eukaryota; kingdom Viridiplantae; phylum Streptophyta; class Magnoliopsida; order Santalales; family Viscaceae; genus Viscum; species Viscum album. The sequence continues at coordinate 1,584,710,527 of OY728128.1, read as the reverse complement.
TCATTAAGGGTTCTTACTATTATTTTAATTTAGTCATGTAAATAAATGATTGTTAATATATTAATTCATATATTTAATTATAAAATATTAACATAATATTATTTTAAAAATGATCAATTAAAATTATTTATATAAAACAAATAAAACTCTAATAGTAAAATTATATTAATTATTTATCATCTTAATGAAAAAAAATTAATTGTTTAAAATATTCTTTAACTAAATTATTTATTAATGTTATAATTTTATTAATAATGATTATATTATATATATCAAATGATTTTTGTTTGATCTTTTCTGTGAAATAATTTATTTAATGTAATATTCTAGTATTATAAAATAATTAATATGTTTGATAACCTACAAGTTACATTAATCCAATATTAAATGTACCATGTAATATTATATGGAATTTATAATTTAGCAATTGAATTTGAAAGAATTAATAGGATTAAATAAATTATGAAAAATATATAAAGATTCTAAATTAATTCAGTATATTTATTAAATCTTATGATATAATCATACCATTTTTAGTAAAAACACTTCATTAATAAAAAATATATTTTCATCAAAAATAGAATTTGTTTATTTTTCAGAACATATTATAAATTAATTCAAAATTATTAAAAAAACATAATAGGGAAATAATTTTTTTATTTCGAAAAAACAAAATTCCATTTTTAAACTTTTTATATATTTCTAAAAAGTTTCATTTTTCAACGAATAGTCAAAAATAATGATTTTTATTTAAAAAATAATTTTACTTTAAATAATTTATAAACAAAATTTATTTTATGTTTTTGTATTAAAATTTAATTAATTTTTTATTAATAATAATTCAATTATAGTATATTGAATGAATTTTATAATTGAATTTAGCATCAAATTCATTTATTTACATTAATGGAGTTTTTAAAAAAATGGGTTTTTATTGCATTTTTCATTTTATTATTAAATTAAAATTTTCTAATCCTATGAATTTCAATTGAAAAAATGGATTCCATATCTATAATTAGTTGTTTAAATTTTTTAAATACTTCTTTTTTATGCTTGGAAACGATTAATATTAACCATAATAATTTTCATTACCATGGTATACGGTAAATCAAGTAATTAAGGTTAAAACTATTATGATAATGATTAAAAAAATTCTTAATATTTTATTTAATTTTTCTGAATTATTATATATCATTAATATAATCCATTGTTCAAAAATATGTATATTTTCTATATTGCCTTTATTTGGACATTGATAAATTTTAGGTTACCATATGTAGGAAATTTCATTCTATTTTTTGTATTATATTTACAAATTTGAATAAGGATAAAAATGGATATGTTTAGCTATAAATAGTCATTAAAAAGAAAATAATTTATTCTAATTTTAATTTTTTTATAATTTTTAGTGATTAAATATTTATAATAAATACTTAAGGAACACAGAGAATATAGTTTTTAATTAATAGAAATATAAAATAAACAATTTTTATAATATCACAATAAATATAATTTGTCAGAATTGTCATTTTTGACAAATTTTTGTAGATTAAAATAACCTTTTATGTATATATGGAAGGATTATATTTGAATTATTTTTCTCTTGATCTTATTAATGTCAATTTCGTTAAATAGTCTTAAAAATTATATTAATGATATTTTATTATTGAGAATATATTATTATAGTGATTTAAAATTAAAATAAAACAATATATTTGAAAATGAGATTATGATATGATTGAAAATATCATCAATGGTCCATGTATATGATGTTATTCCTTATATATTTATAATCATGACACAAAAAATAGTAAATTTTTTTATCATGGTATGTATGAAAAGGGTTACCAGAGGGGTGGGGGTTAGAACTAAAATATAAGGGTAAAAACATTATATAAACCTATCCACCAACTATTGTGTTAGATTATTTCAACTTATTTTCAAATTAAATAAGTATATTATCAATTTGGATCCATTAGGGCCTGAAAATTAATTCATATTAATTAAATATTTTATGAAATTCCCTTAGTTACTCTCCTATATCTTATAAAAATACTCCCCCATACCCTTTTAGTCACCCACAAAAATCAAATTGGATCATCAAATACCTGAAAAATTAACTTTGTAACATTAATCAACTTGTTTTAGAGATCATATTTTATTATCAATACCAACCTTAGTGTACATACGCTGTAAATAAAAAGATATTTTCCAAAGAAGAGATATAGAGTTTAACCGATTTTATTTATTTCTACTTAAAAAACCTTCAAATATTATTAAAACATGAATATATAATACAATAATTATCTAACATATAATGAGTGGTTATTATTTTAATTTCATAAACAATATTATACTCCTTATTCCATCAAATATGAAATGAAAATGTCGTTCGTGTCTACAGAAGACCAATGGCTCGTAAAACGATGTCATTTTTTTCGATCACCACCACTATCAGTAGTGTTTAATTATAGATTTAGTATATATATATTCTATTAATAACATATTTATCATTATTAACATTTTAAATACCATTCAATTTATTACCCTTTCATTTGATGAAAATTGAAAATGTCGTTCATGCGTATATGTGGACTATCACCTCTACAAATTGATGTGATTAGGTCTTCATCACCACTTAACATGGATGATATATTTAAGTTTATATAAATAAATAAGATATTTAATATGATATAATTATCATTCTATAAATATAATATAATAATTACATAATTTTCATAACGATCTATGAAAGATAGAAACATTACTCGTTTTTACAAACGACCCACTATCTCCATGATTATAACATGGTTCATTTTTTATAATCATTTTTCATGGTTGGATTAATAAGTAAAAAAATTATAATTATTCAATAATTATAATTATATCATTTTCTTTATTATTAATAAATCTATTTAATTAAGAATATTTAAAAACAAGACCATGATGAGAAAAGATGACCTACAACCCAAATTATTGGGGACCTCAAGTGATGCAATATGAGGGAATCCCCCAATAAATGTTCACACCTTCAAGAGGCATGGAGTTTATTTTTGAGAATCATGTGATACCCACCCCTTTAGTTTTCATAGAGGTGAAGTAGTCTACAACCTTGTTACCCTCCCCCCATGTATAATTAATCTCCATCTTGGATTTAGTGATATGTATATACATTCTTGTAATATATGTGATTGACCAGGGGTCTTCTAATTCATTCACTAGATTCTTATGGAATTTGTGTGTGTGTTTGCACTACCTCCAAAATGAAATGATTTTTAAGGCAAAGGTCAAGGCTAGTATTCATGTCTATTCCTTCATCCTAGAGGGAATGCATTAATCTAGGAAAAAATTAAATGAAAATATGATCAATCCCATGAAGTCTCACACCATATTTTTTTTGCACATAACCATCAAATTTAATGAGCCACTGGTTTACATATTTATACTCGAGTGTGGAGGATACTAGTATACACAAATTACTATGAGGGGCTCTAGGGATGGAGAAAATTGGGAAAAATCCAATCTACAGTGTTCTAAGAGTGGGGGCTTCTTCCCAGTTTATCAAAATTCTTGATTATGTTAAGAAAGATGTTTTCTGTTTGGAAAATCAATGAAGTAACTTGAAAGGTGACCCCATAAAATATTTTGAGTTATATTCCTTGTAAATACACTAAAAACCCAGTAAAAACCAAGGTTTTTTCCATATTTTACGGACAAATGACGCCTGCACCATAGAACCATCTATCTAGGAAGGGGAGTCCTCACATATCTGGTGTTGAGTAGCCTATGATGTCACCAAAATGGATCCATAATGACTGTGCCAAGTCACATTCAAAAATAGTTCATAGACTGTCTTCGTACGACCTTCCCTGCAACACAATCAACTAGAGGCCAAACTGATGCTCATCAGTTGGATTTTCTCATCTATTCCCACCACTTTTTCCTCTATACTCATACCAAAAATATAAATTTCATGATTATCTCTATATTCCATATAACCTCCTAGAAATAATTAATTTTTCCATGGGGGATCAATAACATGTGATAATGTTTAGTAGAAAATGTCTATAGTACTGACTTCATATGAATGTATTTATTAGGTTCCACATTATTGTCAATCAGGTCAATGTTCTCTCACTGGTTTTGGATTAGAATATAATTAATGTAGCTCATAAATATAGATTAATCCCTAAACATGTCATTAAGAGGAGGGAAAATGGAAACAATGCATGGAGGTGGCCTTGTTTTGAAACTACAACAATATTTCACCCCTTCCCATGAACCAACGAGAGTGAAATTGGATGACCTAGATGTGGGGAATAACCTCAGGCCCGATTTTGGAGTGGTTTCCTCCAAAAATTATAATCTACCTCAAGTGTTTATCTCCCTTAAATTTCCCCCAAAGGTTCTTCTCATCTAATATTTCCTATGGTAAATTTTTTTGCATGAAATAAAGGGTTTCCTTAATATATCTCACATTAATGACTCACTCTTTTATGTGCCTATGAAACCATTACCATAATGAATAGTGGTTTCTTCCATGTAATTAGGAATCCCAAATAAATGATTCATTAATTATATTAATGATTTATAGAACACGCTTCATAACTCGGATGGATGAGAGTTCATGAATTAGAATTGAAGAGAAAGGATGTTAAAAATTATATTCTTCATCTGAGTGATAAAAAACATGTTTGTAATTCAATACCATAGTAGTTAACTTTTTGGAGATGTGATCAATGTTCTAGATATAGAGTCTTATTAGTGAGATTGGGGAACCTAGACATTTCAAGAGTAAGTGGTCATGAAGCATGTTCAGGTTGTTTTTAAAAGGGATGATATGCATGCTTGATCATCTATTAGATATGAAAAATATTCTCTTTACTAGATTGATCAATTGTACACTCCACTTATAGTATTCATCAGGGGACTTTAAAAAACATTATATTTTTTGTCATAGGCATTCAAAAAGATAATCAAGTCATCCACAAACATGAGTCAGGATATTCAGAATGGGAGAAGATGATAACAATATGAAATGATATTTCCACTAGATATACTCATGTTGATGCAAAAACTTATGACATCTTCTGTAGGTACAATTATATTTGGATAAAATGGCTCTCCAGTCCTGATCCCTCTAAATCCAGTAAAAAAAACCATGATATTTTATTAATAAATACACAAAGAGAATAATTGAGAAAAATCATAAGAAAATGAGATCAGGTGGCTAAGATGAGAATCCAATCCCTGAAAAAATATCTATGACAAATATCTATTAAACTCTTCTTAAATCCATATCCAAGTCAATATTGAGGTCCATGTATGATCTATGCATCTTATAATGGATGTCACTGAGGAGTTCCCAGGCCACAACAATCACTCTTGTATTGAACTTCCTTTTACAAATAAGTACTTCTGAAATAAAGTCCACCATGGGACATGGAGTGTGAGAATCAAATGGATATTGATTACTAAAAACATTATAATTTTTTTTTACCAAAAACTAACTAGCCTGTATTGGTGGATGGATGAGTTATCCTTGATGTTGGGGATGGGAACCAATTTAGTGGAATGTGCAACCTGAGGGAGGTTGTCTCCTCAGAAGAAGTCTTGAACATCCCTGACCATCTTCGGCCCAACCAATATCCAATGCCCTCTATAATTATCTCATAGAAAGACATCAGGCCTATACACACTCACTAGGATAAGACTTTGAATTAAATCTAAGACCTCATGCACACCGAGTTATTTCTCAAAGACTCTGTTATTTTGAATAAAAATATCTTGGGTATCAAAATCAATAAATATATTTGATAGACCTATATATGCTTTAGTAATGCCTTTATTTGATATTGAAATAACCTCCTTGAGTGGTGGAAGAGACATAAAAACAATAAATTCATGATCATTCATTTGGGGGTTTTCCTCTATAATTATCTTGTCTCATGTAATGCACCTTGTCAATTTAATGCAAGCATGGAAATAAGTTGTGTTCTGATAACCCCATACAGATCCACATAATGCGTATTGGTTCTCACACTAATCATTCATACCTATGGATCATTTTTTCTAGGATTTACGTCTTGTTATATAGATCACTAAAATAAGATTCACACTAGTGTTCTTGCATTCAGGTTTCAATATACTCACTATCTGCGTTCACTGCATCCAGGTCTTAGTAGAAAAAAAGGTTGTTTGTTGATCCATGACATGAGATCACCTTTAAGTGGCCATATTTTATTAGAGTTTTATATTAACATGTCCTAGTGGAAGAAGTTTTTGGGGCTTGGATTTCTATTATAACAACAAGTATAGTGGTCTCTAGAAAATACAAGATCTATCCGCCCGCTATGAGTCATGAATTGGATGAACCCCTCAAACTCCTTTCATGGAAATGGGTCTTATCCTTTATTTTTATAAAATCAAAAATGATGATGTAATGCCCAGTAACATGCTTTAAATATTCTCTAGGATTAAAGGATCAATGTTTATTCAATAAGTATTCCCTAATATGTGCCTCATAGCTTCTATCGAAAAAAGAAAGGCAACAATAGGTATATGAGGATACCTTGGTAGGGATGAATTGATCCATTGCATGAATCAGATCCTCATAAATATGTGGGGAACCAAAATAATTGTATGTGTATGTTCTTGTGGTTGAAATGATAATACTCACACGTTTTATATGATTAAAAAACACTAAAATCATAGAATCACTTTTTTGGGTTCTAGCACCACAATAAGAGGTATCTTATTCTTCTCAACATCAATGGATATGTAGTTTGTTTTACCTAGGAACCATCACCTCGGGCATTCCACAATTGGAACGTGGTCATTGAGAAATGGGGTGTCTGTATTTGGGTCCAGAAGAGATATCCATTTTTTGTGAAATTGAAGGGGAGAATTATTACAAGATTTTAAAATAAGATACAGTACATAATCTATTGGTTGAATGTGAATATGATATAAAGGAGGGGTTGGTGAATCCCAAAGATGAGGTTTGTACCCCCTGAATTCCCTATGCGAGTCTTTCAATGATGGAGAATTTAGATACGTCCTAGAAGAGGATGTCAATTCCAAGGCTAAATATTGGTTGTAAGAATCTCTCACTAGAGGGGATGCCACTTATGAAACATCATAGGGGTCATAATAAGAGATTCCACTGATCCTAAGTAAGAAGTAATAAATTGAAAAGGGTTTAAGGAGGAGCTTTAAATAGATCCAAGGGTCCATGAATAGTATGAAGATGAGGTCGAGTGTATGGATCTACAATAATCTTCATCCCACGATTTTTCTAAGTAACGATTTCTTTGGTGAACCGATGTCTTATCCAGTCCTGTAATATGGTATTTATCGATGGTATGGTACTAATTCGAAGCATGGATAATTTGATTGAGTTATAATATTAGATTTATGAAGTTGAGTTCATTGATTTTGAGAAATTTCCTAAGAGAGGATTTTCAAAATGTCACTGAAGTATGCTTCTTTCAATTGAAGTCTAATACGTGAATCTATGTATGATAAAGAGGGTTCCAGTTCTTTTTGTATAGATGGAAGATACTAAAGATGAAGAATTCAATAAGAGAGGTACCTATGAGTGGTAGTGAAGACGAGATCCTGGAACTAATCAAATGAGTCTTGAACATGAATTTGGGTATGATATGGGACAGGAATGTACATATCCATATCAACACAAATCTGGGAGACTATAGGATCATCCATAGAAAGGGTCCACTCATCCACCTAGTGAAAATCCCCCAAGTATTTTCGTATTGCATGTAGGAAGCAGATTTTCTATAAGGTTATTAGGAGGCATGGGATATTTATTCATACCACTTGTTGAAAATAATTCTACCCATTGTGAACATCCATCCCCTAATGACATAATTTTAAGCACCATTGACCCAAAAATAGGGATATTAGCACCATTAAAGAATAAAATCTTGTTCTAAATCCAAAAAAATGAAGAATTATTTTTGATTTAGAACAGAGACCCGATTCGAAGACTCAAACACCCTTGAGTATATGAAATTCTAGAAGACATGGATATGTGACTTTTTTGTACCAAAAGAGCCACCAATATCCATGTGAAGCCGTTCACAAGTTCCCTAATGTCCGTAGTAGGATAAATTAAAACCATAGGATCTCATTCCAAATGAATAGCTAGAGTCTCGAAGAAGACCTCATGGAAGAGAGGAGTAGAGGGTCTCTGGGAAGAGAAACCAAGATTATCTTTAAAAAATCATGGAGGAAATGATTCTTGATCCAGCTATTGAGAAAGGACTGGCTGAGATAGAAGCGAGTTACCTATTTGACCATATAGATCCTACCAAAGTGGTTTTGGTTATATGAGATGAATATCACCAAAATAATGATGTGAATTTAATTGGATAGTTAATTAATTATAAAATGGTAAAAGGAAAAATAAAATTTTCAATGTTTACTAAAAATTTAAATAATTAACATATGTTTAATATTTTGGAATATAAATAATTTACATGATGAGTCAGACTCATGGTAAGAGATAGTATTTTAAAAATCCTCTTTTAATGTTTCCCTTACGACTCATTTACTTACATATCCATACATTTAAAATTATTTTATAAAACAACTTATATAGAAATAAATTAACAATAATGGATATTTTTGTCACTTTTTTATACACTTTAAAATATTTTCAAAAATAATAATTTCTTTATTTTATATGTAATGTTTTGAATTTATTTAAAAAAAAAGAAAAATAAATTCTATATTATAATGTTTATGATCACAATTATTTCCACCATTATAACTATTATTTGATATTTTAAATCCATTATATTTTTCAATTTTTTAATTAATGAAAATCAATCATTACTTGTGTTTCTATTATTTTCAAAAATGGTTTCGAAATCATATAGATATTTTAATATTGAAAATATTTTATTATTAGTACAAATACTATTTTTATCTATGTATTATTAAATATTATATGCTTTTTTTGTTGTGATTATGTAATGGTTATGGGGAATTTGTTATGATGGTGGGTGGTTCTATTATAAACTATGTATAGCTTGGTCTATGATATCCCACCAATGAATTTGGAAAGATTTATGTTTGGAAATTAACTATGAGTTATATTCCAAGTACAACCATGATGATTATTTTAAGTGAAACTATGATAACTAATCAATGTTTATATATGATGGTTACTCAACGTGTGACCATAAAGGTTATTCCATATGTTAGAGAGAAATGAAAATGATTCATCAAGTTACCTATATGATTCATCATTACTTGATATGGGTTTTATCTAAATCTTATGTTTTCAAAAAGGTAAATAACACCCTTATTTTTTAAATTGGGAAAGTATATGATGCTTCTTAATTTTAAAACGTATAAAATTGTCAAAAGATTTTTCATGTGTGTTTCATGAATTTTATGGAAAAAATATTATTTTTTTGTTTAATTCCTTTTATGAAATGTTTTATGAAAATCATTTATTATAGAATTCTACCTTTTGGTAAATTAATATGTATTTTTGTCATAAAGTTTATCTTGAAGAGGGAAATGGACTAACAATTTATTTATTTATTTTTATGTCCCTTATTTACCTATTTTGGATCATCCTATTTTTAAAATCATTTTTTATATAATTTGTGTATTAGTAATAAAAAAGAACAATACAAGTTAAAAACTATGAAAATCTTACATCAAAAGAAGATTTATTAGATCATAAATGTTTTTTGTCAAAAAAGTGGATACTCTAAATGAGTATCCACTTTTAAAAATATAGATTTCTTATATAAGACTTATAACCTATTTCTCTGAAAATGTATACCTTAAAAGATCCTAGATATGTAGGAATGTATATTATTATCAAAATTCTCATTATCAGCTAATGTTTTGGCCTGTGACCTTGAAGTTGGCATCAAAATAGGTTTTATAAAAATTTGGAGATTATGATGTTTTCATATCAGGTTATATTATGAATTATGGGAACCATTAATAGTTTTATTTTTATAGTTTATCATATTTTTATGGGATTTTAAAATAATTTTTAGGTTTTAATTGGTGATATTTAAGGTGAATAATGTTATTTTATGAGATGTTTAATTATTTCGAGGTATACTTAACACTTGGTTTTATCATGATGGATATTTTCAAAATAATGTGATTATATTTTTGGGATATTTTTGAGATAAACAATTAGGTTAAAAAAATTCATTGATGATAAATTTATTTTTTAAGATACAAATGACAAAGTATTATAAAATTTCTATTGGCATTGAATTTATAAAGGCTATTTTAATTTTAATAAGAAATAGCTAACATATTGTTTTAATTATGTTGTTTTATAGAGATTGAATATAATTTATAAATATAGAATATATTGTGAACATTTTTGAACTATTATAAATGATGTTTCAATATTAATTTAGCGAGATAAAGACAATGAGATGATTCCTATAGAATGATTTTGGATTTATTTAATCGCATCGGATGTAACACTAGGAGAGTCATCCTTATTAAATGTATTGATAGATTGAACTTCCTTCAATGGAAATGAAAAGTCATATAGTGTTTATTTTTTTTAAATTATGTCTAAATATGTGTTTGGAGAGTTAATTATTTTGTGGAGATTCTTGGAAAATTGTGACAGGTTCATTTAATGACAATTGATTTCTTGTTTGGAATGATCTCCTTGTTAAATGTGATCTTTGATTGAACTAATAATCAATGTAGAATACTTATGATAAAGAGTTCTAAATTTTTTTATAACAATTTTATAAGAAGTGAAAGTTATAATAAATATTAATTTTCATGATTATTACATGAAGAATATAATATAAGTCCATGGACAATTTATTTGAATTTTACTTGTAGCATATTTGAGGTGGAAGATGATTTGAATAAGAATTTTGAGCTAGAATTGTTTTCCAATTTTTTTATATAATATTACAATTATATTTTTTGTATACTTATTTAACAAAATAAGATCCAACCACCCATGGGAAATAAGAATACGAAAAAATGGATTTTTCAGAGTAGAAGTTCACTGGTTCCCAAGTAATATAACCAAGGCCAGCCTGAAAAGTGGTAGATGAGTGGGTTGTGTATATGCATGTATGAGCACGCTCGGGTAATTTCTTATATGTATGGGAGAGGATATGTCATTTTTCTAGTGTAGGTGCACGTGTTCCATGAGATGTGGTCGAAGATAAATGCATGTGTTTATCCCCCACTTATATATGAAGATGATAACAATATTTATTTTATTATAATTTATCTATTATCCAAAGTTGTAACTGATGTACTACAATAGAATGTGAAAATTGTTCATCTGTCATCTAAAGATATATAACATTCAACATTCATCCAATATATTTTTCTATACTACTTGATCAACCTCTTGTCACCTTTACCCTGTAGTGATACTCAGATCCTCGCTCGATAATTTGAGTGCATTATAGTTTGGTCTGAATGTTCGATTTATGAGGTCGAGAATAACAAGGTTATTCAGATGACATAATTTTTAGAAGACAACTTTTCTTTCATTGATGCTATATTTTTCATGAAATATAGATCTCAAGAATTTTTCATATATCGAAAGGAAATAATATTTCCCCTGACTATTCATACATATTCAATCCATGGATGTGCATGGGCATATAAAGATGAGGTAAATAATCTTTATCATGTTGAACTGAATAGTTATTCATGAACTCATGTAAGAGAAGATTTCAGGAAATAAAATTTAATTTCAATTTAAAATATATGTATTTTATTCATTATATATTACCATGAAATGGCTTAAAACAAAAATCCTTGATGAAATATAAAATATTTAGATATGTAGTGTAAGGTAAATTTATTTTCATTATAAATACTCTAGAATAAATTTGAGGTGATGTGATGTCGATACATTGATAATTCATTATATTTTCAGAAAAAATTATATCATCCTTGAACATTGGTTTCATGATGAGAAGGGTTATTTGATGATTTTAGTCTACAAGAAGGGGAATTGATACCCATGTCAATTGAAATATAAATCCCACACTAAAGGGTCTTAAGAGGAATTTATAAACCATAATTCATTTTGGGGTTGAGTACATCCATAATACTATGTTACAATGGTTTTCAATAACTCTTTTTGAGGCACCATAAGATAGTGTATGTCAACACTATATTTCATGAAGGTGAAATATTAAGATTACCCATGAAAATTATTTACTCAAATAAGTACTTGCGTGATTCTTATGGAACATAGGGAATAATAAAATGTACTGGACTTATGATATTTTTACCAAGAATAATAGTACATTCACACCCATTCATGTTGGTGAAAACAAGACAAATGGTTGCATATATAAGGCCTTGGTTTCATACATGAATATGTGCAATTAATGAAAAAATTGATACACCCAAGTAGTTGAAGATAGAATATAATAGATTATAATATAAATATATAAACAAATATGAGCTAGGGAAAAAAATATGAGAATCTCATGCAACATCCATGCATGAAGTGATGTTTTTGGAAATATGTTCTATAAGTACCCTACCTTGAATATTATATTTTTAAGTAATTTTAATCTAAAATTTTCATTCTCAAATTATTAAATATCTTTAATTATTCGAGTTTTGGAGAATTAGTTCGTAACTCTTAGGAAAAAATCCTATATATTAAAATGTGGACATTTATACTCAGTATACATTATTTACGCCAAAGAAAAGCATTTAAAAAATATAATTTCCTTTGATGAAAAATATTTGTGACTTCAAATTGATTTATTCATTTTTCTTTATCCATCTTTAAAAACAATGAAAATAAATAAATCATGGAATGAGAATAAAAATATTATTAAGGGACTTAAATATATGTAAATATTTAGTCAATTGAACAACATGAAAAACCAACATAAACATTTTCTTTGAATCATACATTATATTGAAAATGAAAAAATATTTTTATTGAAATGATCAATATCATATTTTTTTAAAATAAAATGATTTCCATGATAAATAAATTGAATGAAAGAAAAAGGCTTGTATATTAATTGAAACATCATCATCCTAGAACAATAAACAAAACCATACAATTTAAATAACTATATGAACCAATTTTAATATAATTTCCCATAAAACACAATAAATTTTCAATGCATTAGAATGAAAGTTTGGAGCCCTCATCATATAAGATATATCAGGATCATCCATGAGATATAATGGGTCTAAAACCTTTTTATAAGCTATATTAGGGTCACCCATGAGCTATAATATGGATCATCTTTTCGTAAACAATTTCCAAGTACCATATCATTAATAAAACCATTAAAACACTTCTAACCTAATGTGAAATAACAATTTCAAATATAAGAATATATTTTTCTCTTAAAAGACTATTTTCAATACAATGTTACATAGAGAAGGAAATGATGAGTATTATTTTAATAAATAATTAAATCTTTTAAAAGGAATTAAAAAATCTAATATCAGATATGGTTGTGGGAAGATTCAGTGTCCTTGTGTACATTTTAGTAAAGAAATCTTCTTTCTTATTTCATTACAAAAGAAAACCATTCCATAAAAATATTCATTTTTAATGGATTTTAAATAAATTGGATTAAAATTTTATTTATTTTTACGTTATTATAATATAAATACATAAAAATTTTAATTTAAAAAATATGGACATTGAATATAAATATTTATAAAATAAATCATTATAACATTTTATGTTAAAGTGTCGTTTACCTCAAATCTGACTCATTATGTATGTTCCTTAACTTCCTAAATAAGAAATTCATGTTAATTATTTACATAAATTAAGATAATTTCAAAGTTAATTATTCAATTTATTTTACCTGTAACCATGTCATATAATATTACTTAATCATTTATGTTATGTCGTACATTTTGATGTTATTTAGTTTATAAGTCCAAAATGAATTCGGTATGTTGACTATGGTCAAATAGTTCAACATTACATCATCTAAAAAATATAAATCGTGAAATAATTATCATATTGTTACATATATTATAATTTTAAAACAAATAATGAAATATGGTTAGGAAAAGTGAACTATGTTACAATCATGAATATCATTGGTCGTACAAAGGCATAAGTATTGTTTCCATTCTTTAAAAATCATGAGGGAAAGAATGTTATTTTCTTAATTCATGAATTCTAATTATATAATTAATTATGTATTAATTATTTAAACATAATTATATATTTTCCATCCATGTGATGTGGTGATGAAAAATGAGTCTCATCGCTTCATGGATTCGGCAGTCAACATGAACACGTGAACAACATTAAATGTTTTCAGTGAATGGGAAGGTGAGAAATTATATGATATATTATATTTTTAGGATGGTAAATATGTCATTAATATCATATATATTCATTTATTCAATAATTATAAGATATATGAGTGTTGGTGAAATAAAATGAATTGCATCAATTCGTGATGTGGTACTCTCCTATACACATGAAAGATGATTTTGTTTCTCACTAGATTAAAGAGGATATAGGAAATCATTATTTAATTAACTTAAAAATATCTTAATATATAGAAGAAATATTTTTTATTATTTCAACATGGTTAATTATTGTTTTGAGTGATGTGTAAGAGGAAATAAAACAAAAACACTCGGTCAGATTTTATACCTCATCTTTGGAAAATCTTTTAAGGTTTTCACCAAAACCATATATATGATATTTTTAATAAAAAATCCTCTAGGTTATGAGTATTTATGTAATGACCTGATTATTTTAGGTATTGGATGATCCAATGTTTTTTAATTATTTATAAATGAAATGAAGTGGTACAACTTTATAAGAGCGGGTATGTGCTCTCATTGAATTTCAAAAAAAGGAAATTAATATAAATTAATTTTCAATTAAAAAGAGGATAAAATCATATTATTTTAATAAAGGATGTGTATCATTTGAAATTATCACATTCAGTAAAAATTTTATAATTTTTTACTATTGGTTCACCCTTAAATGTTTAGGTTTTATACCTTATTAAAACCTTTTAAACATTCCCTAACAATAAGGCTTTTTACTCTTTATGGGTCGAGATAGTTACTATAAAGGGAAAAACAATCAATAAATGAAACATTATTGATATTATTAATAATATAATAATAAATTTTATTAATATAATATATTTTGAAATTTTAAATTATTTAAAAAGAGAAAATTTTAACAAATTTTCATTAATGTATTTTCTTTAACTATAAATTTTTATAAGATTAATAAAATCAATAAATATAATATATATTTGAAAAAAATATTAATAAATCACTAAATTATCAAACTAATAACTAAAATTCATTTAATATAATAATTATCTCAATTTATATTGTTTTCTATATTTCCTAAATCATTTATTTTAATTTTTTATTGATTTAAAAATTACTGCATCAGTGTTGTGTAAGAATTTAAGGTAATTATTAATTACTTAAAAAATAAAAATAAATTACAATGATTATGTTAAATAATTTATATTTAAAAATAATAATTATTACTAAAAATATGATTTAGATACCTCTAATAAATAAAATTATAGTTTTTATAAATATGAAAGTGACATTTTTTATGATTTATTACCGTAAATTTTATAAATCCCATAATCTCATCCAAATGAAAAAAGGTCATATTACAAAATACTAGATGGTTATGGACAACATGATCTAATAAAATAAAATTCACATAAGAGTTAGGGTCATTTTAACCTATTTATCATATTATTTGTTTAGCTTAAATTACCTAATTTATCATTTACCATGGTAATTAAATTACTGGGGTAATTATTCATAATGACCAACAGTAATAGGGAACTATATGATAAATTTTCACCCTCTTATTTCAAATATGAAATCCATTTTTTTAATATTCAATTGGTATAAGTTGTAGAATTTATTTTAATATTAAAGAGTAAAATCAAAATGAAAAAAACTTTTTCACAAAAATAAAATCATTTTTAATGTAAAAATGTTTTATACTACATTAAAATATAAAGATAATTTTAAAAACCATAATTATATTATATTAACTAAAATTGAAGTATTAAAATTTTGGAATGCCCCAAAAATATATTTGAATTAAAAATATATGAACATAAATACAATTTTTAATAATAAAATTAGTATTAACATTATTTTTGAAGACATGGATATCCGGTGGGATTTTTTTTAAATATATGGAAATTTACAAGTCCACAGTTTCTGATGGCGTTTTATTATGAGGCCCGTTGTGTCTGAAATCAAATTCTGAAGTTTTTTTCGGGTATGTTCAGTAAACGTATGTGCGGGTTTTTATAACTTTTCAACTAGTGCTCGGAATTGAAATCTGATGGCACCGTTGAACTCGCAGTGTCAGTGATTGCTTAGTGGGACCTTCACCACAATTTCATTTCATCGAGTTTGGAAGAATGATTTTGGGGTTTCTAATTTAATTAAATAAAAATATTGTGTTATCCATATTTTTATTTAGTGGTAGTTAGAACCTCTAAAGGAAAGTTAGTGGTGGGGGCCACCATACCATAACCTCCCATGAGAGTTTACAGTGGTGGTGCCAACCCGAATTCATCTACCCATGGGAGAATAAATAAGTGGGGACCATATGGGGCTTAACCCTGTAAATAATAGGAGGAGAGGAAGACTTCCCCAACTCCCCTAATTAATGAGGGGGGAGACCTCTTGATTTCCTCAACTCCCCGTTAAATGGGGAGAAACTCCCTGACCACTTTCCCCACCTTAATGTGCCAAAACCCACCCCCACCCCCCTAATTATTTGTTGTGCCAACTCTTGTGTTTTATTAAGGAAGCCTCTTGGCATCCTTTTAAATTTAATATGACACCTCTCATGTTTTAATTAGGGGTGGGGTTATTAATTCATCTTTTTGAATTACATGCCAATGTAATAATAGACAAACCCACCTATTATTTTCATTGGCATAATTCACTTTTTGGTTGAGGCTTTGAGAGAAAAGATAGGGAGAAAATCTCCCAACGAAGAACGCAAAAAACGCCGGCGACATATTCATCCTTTGACTTCCTCACTCGGATCCAACCGACGTGGAGCATCTTCCCCCCTCATCGTAATCATCGAAATGACACTGATCTTGGATCCAAAGTTTGTAGTAGACGTAATGAGCAACAGACTTCTTCATCACCATCTGCGACACCGTCAACGAACGTCGAACAACGTCCGACAATTAAAAAGGTAGGGGTTTAATTTTCATATTGTTATTATTATCCTTTTCTTACCTTCTTCAAAGGATATAAAGGGATTGATGAGGATTTTTTTAATGAACATCTTCTACTTATGTTGGGCCTTTTCATATCCCACTAAACATAGAGGGTTCAGGCCAACCTCACATGACCCAACACCCTCCGTCGGTTTTTC
The DNA here is from genome assembly GCA_963277665.1 of Viscum album. Lineage (NCBI taxonomy): Eukaryota > Viridiplantae > Streptophyta > Magnoliopsida > Santalales > Viscaceae > Viscum > Viscum album. The sequence continues at coordinate 1,584,693,117 of OY728128.1, read as the reverse complement.
ATTGTGATGTTCTTCGAAGCGGAAACACAGCATGATAAAGGGGTGATGGTGATGAAGACGGAGAAAAAAGTCCGCTCCGCCTCCGCGGTGCCCTGGCACTCTACCCGCGCCCCAGCCCACAGCCCACAGCCCACGCGCTACCGCGCCGCGCCGGCGCGCTCCCTGGCACCCCCATGCCCTGCCGGCGGCCTGCCCGGTACACTGGCACACTGCCCGGCGCACCAGAGCCCCGCCGGTGGCCTACCCGGCCTCCTACCGGCGGCTTCCTCGTCACCCCAGTGCCCTGTCGGCGCCCCTGCGGCCCCTTGCCGTGGTATGCCCGCCGCCCCGGCGTGCTGCCCGCGCCCTGAGGCACTACCCCGTTGCGCTACATGGTACCCCGGCGCCCTGCCCGGTGCACCAGTGGCCTACCCGAAGTCCATCCAGCCTGCCTGCACCCTGCGTGGCCTACCCACTAGTCTCACGGCCTCCGACCTCTCATGTCGCATCTTTCACTGAACTGGCCGAACTGGCCCCAGCCTTCGGGCCGAGTCGCCTGCGTCGCGGCATCCGGGATGACCCGACCTTGTAGTCCGCTGGGCCGGGCCCAGCGGGATGAGAAAAAACCTCGCGGGCTAACCAACCCAACAATCCAAGTCATACCTAGCGACCCAGATGGGGTCTACCTAGACTGGGTTGGGCCGAGTCGGTCCGACCAGGTCGAACCGGACCCAGGGACACTAATGACCCATTGCTTACTTTGTCCATATCTTTGGCACCAAACGTCAGTTTGAAAAACCATCAGCGGTGTTGGTAATCTCATTGAGAAATGGTCCCTTTGAGTATACACCATGGGATTTCAGGGTATAGTTGATATATGGTCGGTTTGGTTCGTACACGAAACCAAACCGGACCCTCGAGACTAAAATGCTAATAACACATAGATCGGGCGTCCGATTGATGCATTGTCTATTGCGTTGAGACCCATATGGAGTGGCTGTCCTTTGAGATAATTCTACAAGAGAATTCATCACACATGGAGTATCAACCAGTAGCTCGTGGAGAGTATCATTCCGATGACAGGCAGACAGAGTGTGGAGACCTAGTAGCTCTAGACCTGACAACTGGTTGACCGATTCGACTCAGAGATACTCGATTTTCCTAGTGGATAGAGCACCCAGTATTTGGCCGAAAACCGCCAGCGGAAAGAGCTCCTAGTAGTTGTCAGCAGACCTATGGTACTTGATAGTAGGAGTACCTCTGTAGGCTATAGGGGAAGCACCCAGTATTTGGCGGCAGACCCATAGCGGACGAAGCGCCTGGTGGTTGGAAGCATACCCGCGGTACTTGATTGGAGGAGTACCTCAACAGTACAAGGATAGTGAGAAGTGTCTCGGTGTAGCAACAGGTCCATTGTACACGACAGAGGAGGAGTTATCCCGAAGCCATGGTTTCTATAATAAAAATCTTGGTTTGAGCTGAGTCAATGGCCTTTGTGTTTTCTTTATAAATGAGATGGGTTACTTGATAACATTGGTATATGTATGGGCATATACCTTAGTGATGGTTATCCGTTGATTTCATACATTTTGGCTTATCCTTGTTTGATTTTTTGAGACCTTGAGGGTCTCAGGGTCCCTACTGAGTATCGTTATACTCACCCCTGCACAAGTTATGCCCACACCTCGGTGTGTTGGATGCAGAAAACAGACAAAGTTGACAGAGGATGAGAGCACTAGGATTGGATGGCACCCAGAGCAGGACCGTACGATGTATCTATACACGGTGGAGTCTGACGGACGTGGAGTACTATGGAGGCCATCTGTACCTACCCTTTAGGTAGGTACCATAGAGGACGATCCATGAGCTTCTTTCACCTTTCAGATGTTTGTCTTTCTAGTTTTACATGTTTGTCTTTTTCTTGTACTTTACTGTTTGGCTTGTATTTCATACCACCTTTTCTTTTAGCATACTTGTTATAAAAATTTTACTTATTGTTTTCTTCCACTTTTACTCTGGTTTTTTATGTTTACATTTTATAAAGGAAATTCCTTCCCAATTTTGGGGATTTACGCCCTTGGTGCTTGTCTCCAGCCCCTGGCCTAGGGAAGGTGGGCTTGGGGTTGTCACGATATGTGCCCAGGAGGACGGTTTGTGAAAAATTGGTCTCTAAGGATGTCGTTTCTACTGCAGAACTTTGGACTCTGATATTTTATTTTCTATGAAGCAATTGTGTTAAGGGTAAAGAGTATAGTTTTCAGTTCAGGGAGTCTAGTGTTGGTGTGGTGGCCGACGTATCCATACACCAGGACCCTGACTACTGATTTCCGACATAGTACATGAAAAAATGATCGCGTTTATGTTTTCAAATTTTTTCTACAATCAGCTCAAACCAGGTCTGGTGACCAGGTTTAGTATTTTGACCATGTCACATCTGTTTCTTTCAGAATTCCTCCCCACAAACAACTAGCTAGAGCCCCAAGAGTTTTATGTTCTGACAGCTCTCAAGCGAAGAGGCCTCAGTACATGGCCCTCTTCTAGTTGAGGCACTAGAGGAGGCACCAATGGTACTACACCCCCTTGGGCCACCGATGCCACATGTCCCAGCAGCAGGGAGTGCACACTGCTTGAACACACTGGACGAGTTCCAGCATTTGAGGCCACCCAGGTTCAGCAGAGAGACGGACCTGTAGGCGGTTGGGAATTGGCTGGAGGTTGCGGTGAGAGTCTTCAGACTGGTAGTGACACCAGCCGACTTCATTTTGATCTTTGCTGCTAGCAACTTTTAGGTAGCATGAAGAAGATGGTGGAGCCTGATGATTGAGGTGGATGATGAGGCTTCACTTCTATGGGAAACATCGAGATCCTGTTCCGGGCATAGTTTTTACCATCCACCCTTCGAGCGGTGTAGATTCCAGAGCCACTTCATCTACAGTCGGGCAACATGACGGTGGCACAGTAATTAGCTAGGTTCACCGACCCCTTGTGATACTCCATTGAAATGGTACAAGACCCTTTCTTCAAGGCTCATGCCTTTGAGAACGGACTCAGGCGAGAGATTATAGAATCAGTTATCTCCCACAACATCCCGATGCAGATAGGCATGTTGGAGCGAGCCCTCCTAGAGAAGAGTTTTCTTGCTGAGCAGTCTCTAGCAGCAATACCCACCACTAGCTGACTTACAGCGGAGTCTTCAGCAGCTAGTAGTAGACAGATGACACAGAGGTCCAAGAGGACCTTACCCACAGGTGGTCGACTACATGACTTAGGATCCATTTTTCGGGGTACCGAGAGTAGAGACAGAGCCAGTCACGTAAGGAGCGGACAGTGTTACTCTAGCGGCAGGTTTGGTCACATGATTCCTGACTATCCGACCCACCGTTCTAATAATCAGCAGACATTTGAGGGACCTACTAGGCGGAGGCAGAGGTACGATTCAGGCAGTCCGCACGACGCAGGTGGACGTGGTAGAGGAGCTCGCCGTGCAGGTGGTGGTGGACGACGTTATGAGGGGATACTGCCACCACCATCAGGAGGTCATCTCCAACCACAGGGAGTGGGTGGATAGGGCAGAGCAGAACTTCAGGCAGCTAAGGCCTATGATCATAGTGCTCCGGAGATGATTCAAGGTATAATCTGTGTCTATTCCACCTTATCTACAGTTCTTATTTACATGGGTTCCTTTCACTCTTACATTTTCACTTCCCACATTTCGAGCTCGGAGATTCCGAAGGAGACGTTGGTTTGATCCTTATGGCTATAGAATTCTATGGGAGATGATTCGATGATTATGAATTGGTGTCGGTAGTGTGAGATTACTCTAGGATGAGAGTGCTTCAGCTTTGATATCCTAGTAGCCGCGTCGAGGCCATATGACGTCATCTTGGGTATAGACTAGTTATATACAGTCCATGCTCAGATCGACTGTATTTGGAAAAAAGTGCAGTGTGTCCACACAGATGGGTCCAGGTTCACCTTCACTAGTTATAAGGGAACCTTTGCAGCACAGGACGGAATTACTCGGATGAGGGTAGAGCCGATCACTCACTAGTTGGCTTGCCTTACTCTCGGAGTAGTTGATTTAGAGAGTCTGACTTATCCTGTAGTGGTGGACCAATACTCGGATGTTTTCCCTGAAAATGTTCCAGGACTACCTCCTCACTGATAGGTGGACTTTTAAATTGACCTAAACCTGGGGACGACTCCGATATCTACTCCAGCATATCAGATGTCTCCCACTGAGCTTCGCGAGCTGTGGGTACTGCTAGAGGACTTGTAGGGGAATGGATTCATCCAGCCTAGTGTTTCTCCCTGGGTAGCCCCGATTCTATTATCCAAGAAGGTGGATAGAAGCTTGAGGCTCTGTGTTGACTACCGTCACCTGAACCAGGTGACCGTAAATGACATGTACCCACTCTCGAGGATTGACGGCCTCTTTGATCAGCTCAAGGGAGGACGATGGTTCTCAAAGATAGACCTCAGATCAAGAAATATCTAGCTCAGTTTTTGAGATAATGATTTTCATAATACGGCCTTCAGGTGTCGTTATGGACACTATGAGTTCATGGTTATGACTTTTAATGTAACCAATGCGCTAGTAGTGTTCATGAGTCTCATGAACATGTTCTATCATCCATACCTCGATCACTTTGTCGTAGACTTCATCGATGACAAACTGATTTACTCAACTACTAAAGAGGAGCATACCTACCATTTTCAGGTAGTACTGGACAGATTCTGAGGGCACCAGATTTATGGTAAGCTCTCGAAGAGCCAGTTTTGGATTAGAGATGTTCACTTTTTGCGACATGTCATCTCAGAGGCTAGAGTTGTAGTGGATCCAGCGAAGATCGAGGTGGTACATGTGTGGGAGCCCCCGAGGAGTGTGACGGAAGAACAAAGTTTCATGGGATTGGCTGGATACTATCAGAGATTCATTCCAGACTTCACCAGAGTCACATCCACACATTCATCCTTGAAGAAGAAGGTCAAACCCTTCTTTTGGTCGGAGAGATGCCAACAGATATTTCCGGAGTTGAGGTAGAGGCTGACAAGTGCCCCCATTTTGAGGATTCTAGAGGAAGGCTTATGATACACAGTCTACTGCAACACATTAGGGACCAGAATCAGGTGTGTCCTGATGTAGGAGAGAGCTGTGATCACATATGGTTCTCTATAGCTGATACAAAACATACAGAACTACACTACCCATGACGTGGAGTTAGCAGTAGTGGTCTTCGTCTTAAAGATGTGGTGGTACTACCTGATGGGAGAATGTTTTACCATGTACTCTGATAAGAAGAGTCTCATGTATATCTTCTCTCAAAAGGACCTGAACCTGAGACAGTGACGATGACTTGAGTTCCTCGAGGACTATGACTTCGAGATAGTCTATACTCCTGAGAAAGGAGAATGTTGTTGCAGATAAGCTCAGCAGGAGGACAAGAATTCTGCTGCTAGGAGAGGTGAAAAATCAGGAGGCTACCTTATAGATATCCTTTGTGGATAGGGATGGAGCAACGTCTCTACAATCCCTCATAGTCACTACCCCACTTATTTAGTGATTCAAGGAGTCACAACATGGGGATGCTGACTGCGAGACACGACGTGCTCAAATATCCACAGGGCAGGCACCTGAAAGATTTTTTATAGGTGGGGAGCACGTCATCCTCTTTAGAGGACGTACCATGGTACTACATACACTTCAGGATAAATTTCTGAGAGAGTTCCAAACTTCTCATCTATCAGTACATCCAGGAGTGGAGAATATTTACTAGGACCTTCAACGACAGCACTGGTGGCCAGGTATGAAGAAGTTGGTACTAGAGTTTTTCTCACGACGCCTCCCTTGTCAGCAAGTGAAGGTGGAGCACCTTATACCATCAGAACTGGTTCATCCCTTAGAGGTCCCAGAGTAGAAGTGGGATGGGATATCCATGGAATTTGTGATGGGTCTTCCATGTACATCCAGGAGTCATGATTCGATTTGGGTGATTGTCGAATGACTCACCCAGTCGATCCACTTCCTATGGATCATAGAGCTGTTCTCAGTTGAGAGCATGGGGAGCCTCTATGTTTAGGAGATAGTAAATTTAAATGAATTACCATCTTCTATTGTCTCTTACCGAGACACGTGATTTACTTCCCGGATATCGAAGGGGTTGTATAATGATTTCGGGACACAGCTTCGCTTGAGAACCACCTTCCACCATCAGACGGATGGTCAGACCGAGAGGACCATCCAGACCCTCGAGTACATGCTCTGTGCATTCTTCCTAGACTTCATTAGTAGCTGGTAGGACCACTTATATTTGGTAGAGTTCTCTTGCAACAACAGCTATCACTCCACCATCGATATGGAAATTTTTGAGACTTTGTACAGACAACCTTGCAGATTGCCACTATTGTGCACAGACCCAGGGGAGTCAGCACTAGTGGGACTAGAGATGATACGGGCTACCAAAGAGATGGTTAAGATCATCCAGGAGTGGATGAAGACTATACAGAGAAAGTAGAATTCTTATACTGACAGGAGACGAAGGCCTCCAGAGTTCGAGGATGGTGACCACGTCTTGTAGGGTCTCAACTCGACGAGGTCTTCGAATATTTGGACAAGGATGAAAGTTATCTATGTGGTTCATCGGACCTTTCCAGGTCTATAGTAGATTAGGTGAGGTGGATTTCCACTTGGATGTTCCACCTCAGCTGCATCAGGTGCATGATGTCTTCCACGTATCACAAATGAGGAGATACGTGTATGACCCGTCCCACATCATCGACCACAGGGAGCTGGACATCGATGACGTGGTGACTTTCAAGGATGTTCTAGTAGAGATTGAGGATCAATAGGAGTGGGTCCTATTTGGACGGTTGATACCTCTGGTGTGCATTCTCTAGCATCACGGGAACCTCCAGGAGATCACATGGGAGTGGAAGGCTCAGATGTGTTCTCAGTACCCCCATTTGTTCCTTTAGTTCGAGTTATAGATTAAGGGGAAGAAAATACCTGTGGTGGGAAAAATGTAATAACCCAAATTTCCCATGGAATTTTTTTAAATACATGGGAATTTTATGAGTCCTCAGTTTCTGACAGCTCTTGATTCTGAGGCCCGGTGTGTCCGGAATCAATTTCTGATGTTTTTTTCGGGTATGTTCAGTAAACGTACATGTGGGTTTTTATAAAATTTGAACCGGTGCTCGGAACTGAAATATAAGGGCACCATTGAACTGGCGGCATCAGTGATTACGTATCGAGACCTTCACCACAATTGTGTTTTATCGAGTTTGAAAGATAGATATTGTGGTTTCTAATTTAATTAAATAAAAATATTGTGTTAGACATATTTTTATTTAGTGGTAGTTAGAACCTCCAAAGGAAAGATATTGGTGGGGGGACATCACACCATAACCTCCCAAGAGAGGTTAAGGTGGTGGTGCCACCTGAATTCATCCACCCATGGGAGAATAAAAAAGTGGGGACCACACGGGGCCTAACCCCCTAATAATGGGAGGAGAGGAAGACTTCCCCAACTCCCCACATTAATAAGGGGGGAGCCCTCTTCATAACCTAACTCCCTATTAAATGGGTAGAAGCTCCCTGACCACTTTCCCAACCATAATGTACCAAACCCCCTGGTTATTTGCTGCGCCAACTCTTGTGTTTTATTAAGGAAGCCTCTTGGAATCCTCCTAAATTTAATATGACACCTCTCATGTTTTAATTAGGGATGCAGGTTATAAATTCTTCTTTTCAAATTACGTGCCAACGTAATTATAGACAAACTCATATATTATTTTTGTTGGCATAATTCACTTTCTGGTGGAGGCTTTGAGAGAAAAGATATGGAGAAAAGCTCTCAATGAAGAACACGAAGAATGCGAAGAATGCCAGTGGCATCGTCCTCCTTCGACTTCCTCACTCGGATCCTACCGACGTGGAGAATATTCCCCCCTCATAGTCGTCATCGAACCGGCACACATGCTGGGATCGAAAGTGTGTGGCAGACGCATCGAGTGATGGACATCTTCATCCCCTTCTGTGATTTTATCAACGAACGTTGAACGATGCCCGACAATCAAAAAGGTAGGGGGTTTAATTTTTGTGTTGTTATTGTACTCCTTTTCTTACCTTCTTGAAAAGATATAAAGGGATTGATGTGGATATTTTTAATGAACATCATCTCCTTATTTTGAGCCTTTTGATATCCTCCTAAACTCAGAGGGTTTGGGCCAACCTCACACGGCCCGACACCCTCCATCGGCTTTTCTTTGTGATGTTCTTCGAAGAGGCATCACGACATGGCAAAGTGGTGATAGTGACGAAGACGGTGAACAAAGGCTACGCCGCCCCCGTGGCTTCCCGGCATGCTACCTGATCACTACCTCACCCCCTACGCACTACCTGTTCCCCACCGGTACGCTGCTGCATCTCATTGGTGTGATGCCCGCACCCCGTCAGCACCTTACCCACGACCCGGACGCACTACCTGGCACACCCGCGCCCTGCTGGTGGCCTACCCTGCACAACGGCGCGTTACCTGGCGCACCAGCGCCTAGCCGGCGGCCAACCTGGCCCCTACCGGCACCCTGCCCGGCACCCCGGCACTCTACTGGCACCCTCGCGGCCCCCTTCCATGGTCTACCCGGCACCCCGGTGTGCTGCCCTTGCCCTCGGGTGCTACCCCAGCGTGCTGCCCAGCACCCCGGTGCCCTACCCGGTCTACTTGCAGCCTGCCCAGAGTCTAGCCATCCAGCCTGCACCCCGCGCGGCCTACCCACTGGTCTCCGGACTGCCAGCCTCTGGAATTACGCCCTTCGTGGTGCTGACTAAACCAGCCCTACCCTTCCAGCTGAGTCGCCTGTGTGGTGGCATCCGGGCTGACCTGCCCTCGCAGTCCGTTGGGCCGGGCCCAGCGGACCGGGTCGAAACTTAGCCGGCCGACCCACCCAACAGGCCGAGTCAGACACAATGAGTCTTTCCGGGTCGACCCAGATGAGGTTGGGCCGAGTCGGTCCGACCGGGTCAGACATGACCCAAGCCCACTAATGACCCATTTCTTACTTTTGTCATATCATTGACACCAGACATCCATATGACAAACCGTCAACATCGTTGATAATCTCATTGAGAATTGGTCTCTTTGAGTATACCCCATGGGAGTTCGAGGTATAGATGAGATACGATCGGGTTGGTTCGTACACAAAACCAACTGGGCCATCAGGACTAAAAGGCTAATAACACATAGACATGGTGTCCGATTGACGTATCGTCTATTGTATTGAGACCCCTATGGCATGGCTGTCCTTTGAGATACTTCTATGTGAGACTTCCTGACACTTAGATTATCGACCATCATCTCGTTTAGGAGATCCTTCCAGTGACGAGCAGACAAAGTACGAAGACTTATTAGTTGTAGACCAAACAATAGGTTGACCGATTCGACTTAGAGAGAATTGATTAGCCCAATGGACGGAGCGCGCATTATTGGGAGGCAGACCCACGGCGTGCAGAGTGCCTAGGAGTTTGCAGCAGACCTGCGGTACTCGATAGGAGGAATACCTCTATAGGCTATAGGGGAAGCGCCCGATATTTGGCGGCAGACCCATAGCGGACAGAATTCCTGGTAGTAGGCAGCAGACCAGCGGTACTCGACAGGAGGAGTACATAAGCAGTCCAAGGTTAGTGAGAAGTGCCTTGGTGTCATGACAGACCCACTGTACATGATAGAGGAAGAGTTCTCCAGCAGCTGTGATTTTGATAACAAAAATCCTGGTTTGGGCTAAGCCAATGACCTTTGTGTTTTCCTCAATAATGAGATGGGATACTTGATAACATAGGTATATATATGGGCATATACCTATGTGATGGTTATCCAATGATATCATTATTTGTGTTTTATCCTTGTGGGATTTTGTAAGACCTTGAGGGTCTCGGGGTCCCTACTGATTATCGTTATGCTCACCCCTACACGGGCTATGCCCGCACCTCGTTGTGTTTGATGTAGACGGAAGACAGCACAGACAGAGGCTGAGAGCGCCAGGACTGGACAGTACCCGGAGGAAGACCTTACGACTTATCGATACACGGTGGAGTCTGATAGACATGGTGTGGTGTGGAGTCCATCTGTACCTACCCTTCAAGTAGGAACCCCAGAGGATGATCCATGAGATTATTTCACCTATCAGCATTTTATCTTTTTAGTTGTACATGTTTTCCTTTTCTTTTACTTTATTGTTGGGCTTTTATTTCTGTCCCCATTTTCATTCAGCATACTTGTTATACAGATTTTACTTAGTGTTTTCTTCCGCTAGTACTCTAGTTGTGTGTGTTTACAATTTATAAAGGCAATGCCTTCCCATTTTTTGGGGATTTACACCCTTGGTGATGATCACCAGCGCCTAGCCTATGGAAGGTGGGCTTGGGGTAGTCACGATACGGGCCCCGGGGGACGGGGCGTGACATTATTCACCCAAAAAATCAATTATTTCAAAATACAATAACAACATTGTTTTAATATAATTTTTATATGATTATTTCAAAAATGAAATTAATTTATTGAAAATTAAAATTTTATAATTTAAAAATTAAAATTCTAAATAAAACCACATAAGATAATATTTTAATAAAATTATTTATTTTTTAATTTGAAAATTTCATTATTTTATTATAATGAACATAACTATTTAATAGATCAATGAAATAAATATAAAAAAAATTAAATTTATAATTATGTGGGTTGTTACATTATTCCCCCATTTTTTATATTGTGATGTAAATATTTTATTCAAATATTAAACAAGTGGGGATATTTTCCCATATAGTATATTCATATTCTCATATTGATTCATCAATATTATGGTTTGTCAAAAAAACCATAACGTGATGAATCACATTATTATGTAAAATAATCACTCTATAATCAATAATATATATGTGATGTTTCTCAAATGAATGACTATCTTCCAACTAAACTACATCAGTTTTCATAACATTATATATATCCAGCACATATTTTCTTACCATAGAAACATCAAAAAACATAGTGTTCCTAGGATAAACATAGAGAAAATAAACTCAGTAAAAAATTTAAAAAATCTCAAGGATTATATTTGATCTAATGATCCATGGAAATAACATTTCCTTTTAAACAAAATACATCAAAAGTTTTTATAGAGATACCTCAAGAAAACCATTATCACATACCCTGAAAGAAATATATTTCGTCTAGTTATTTGAATAAATTTTTTGTATGCTCTAATCCATAATCAAGTAATACTGAATCATATTCACCTTCTAATCCATTTATTCAACCAACTTTGGTCCTATCATACACTTTTATCTTACTTCATCCAAAAAAAATAGAGTCCAACATTAGCCTATATATAATTCCTTATAAGTTTCCATTTTTATTCTGAAATGATAATGGGGGTTATGAGAAAACTCAACCAAAGAATGATATGGACCACCACCATCCCTGGTAATATATTGATTAAGCACAAATAATGTCCACCAAGGTATGAATATCCCTTTCAAACATCCCATCCTATTTATATACTTCTATAAAAAAAATTAATAATTATAGTCATATGGTGTATCAATGCTAAAAAACCTCTAACTACTAAAGAAAGGTTGAAAGTAAAACTTTATCAGCACAAGATAAAAGTTCTAAGAATGTGTCCTTTATCAAATATTTTATTTAGTACTAATAAAGTATCTATATTTTACAATTTTTTAATTCTTATTAGAGGGTACTTTGTGATCTATACAAAAGAAGTCTTAAATAAACACTTTATCCATAATTGTTTTAAGAACTAACAAATTTTATGATTCTAATAACTTTAATTAACATGGATCATAAATGAAGAGATTTTTTTATACCTTTTATTATAACATGAGTCCCCCTTTCACAGTACTCCAATAGACCACCATACACCCACCCCCTTCCTCATCACTGATGGCCCCTCTTACATAGGGATGGACAATCTCTCACTCACCTGCCAATGTCTAGATTTCATCTCACGACCTCCATGTTCATAGAAAACATCTATACCACTTCCCAAATTATATGACTTTATATTATGATATATTTATATATTTATATGTATTTATAGAAATATTTATTAATCATATATATATATATGTTATCTAAAAAATCATAAAATATATGTTTGGGTGACTGTGCGTGTGTGGTTGATATAAATATATATATTTACTTGAATTTTTTGAAAAATATTATATACTACATTTCATTTACATAAATTAGAATTTATATATAAATATAAATTTATTTATCAGTAAAGTCACACACACACACACATATATTCAATATATATAAATATCTTTGTGTGTGTGTGTATTCACATATTATTGTAGTAAAATCATTTAAATAATATATTTATTGACTATAATATATTTTATAATAATATCATTTATATATGATGTATACATAAAATATTGATAAACAAACACATACACAGATATTTTTACACACAATTATACATTTATATTTATTATATACACACAATAATATTTATGTAAATATTTTTTTATTGACATATATTATCATATACACATAAATATATATTAATGCATTTTTATAAGTTAAATATGATGAATAATTTTTCATTTTATGTTAAATTAATAGAAGTTATTTATTTCTATATGGTTTATAAATTTAAAAATGCATTTTTAATTTAAATAGGTTTCTATGCATGTTAATTTTTTATTTGTGAATATAAGAATATATCCCTATATTAAATTATTAATGAATCAAAAATATGATCAAATATTTCATATCAATATAAATGTTATCTTGAGGAATAAATTATTCACCACTAAAAAGTGACAAGAATAATAGCTTAAATGAAGATAAAATACTATGAAATATTAAAAACATATATGTATCCCAAAAAAACCTAGTTTTTTTGGCCTCATGAGCCTTTTTTGAAGTCAAATATTAGAGACAGGGGTCTCCCAGTTAATATGGAGAAGATATCTTCACAAGTTTCTATTTGAAATTGGGTATAACCCAAATGATACCAAGATCAAAAGTTGTGGTTGTTTGAAGTTAATTTAATGGTTCAATATATCTTAGACTATTCATTATTTTATTCAATTTAAATTTCCTTAAATTTTTATTAAATGACTATTACTCGATATTAAATATAAAATTATTAATTAATGTAGTTTTTTAATTCATTTATTAGCTATTTTAAGTAAATATTTGATACATTAAGTGTAATTTCATATTTACCCAAATATAAAGAAAATTAAGAAACATATATTATATTTCTGTCTATATAAAAATATTAATATAATAGTATATTATATTAATTGATTTTTTTTTGAAATATATTGATTATTTGTTCTTTTATACTATCACTCATAAACTCCTCCATTATTAGTGTTTTTATTACCTCTAATAAATCCACTTATTAGTGTTTCAATGCTAGTTTGGACAAATGGAATCCTTTCTCTATGATTTTTTCATTAGTTCTAATAGTGTTCCCACTATATCATAAATTTTTTTAGCACTGATAAATACACCTTTTATAAGTTATTTTTAAATATTGATAAAGGGTTCCCTTTATAATTACATTTTTTAACACCGAAAAAGGTAGCCGTTAACATTGCTTATAGCTAGAATTGATATATCCTAGAACTGTATAAACCCAAATTTCTAGTAGTGATGACGGAAAGATTTATGGAAATTTAATTATTACCCAATATCTTCTCAATTCCTTTCTAAAAATTAGAAGTGAATATACAGTCATGGTCATACAAAATATAGAGTTTAACTCCCTATAACCTAATGATCACTTTAAAAAATAATTGAGAGAGTTTATCTAAATACATTGTATATTGAAGGGGATGGAAATAGAAGATTCAGTTGATTAATAAAAAAACCGAAATCATTTTATTTTCTGAATATATCTTCTGAAATTCCACTACGAAATCCATGGATATATTTTTCTATTTCCACTCTGACACTCGAAATGGTTGAGGCGACCCCTTTGAATATTTTATTACTACATTAACATGTTTAAAAGTACAATACATTAGGTTAATGTCACTAATATCATTTTTCATTCCCTCCCACTAGTAATATAAATTTTGGTCCTTATACATCACAGTGCTGCTATGATGAAAAGAAAATGAGGAATTATGAGATTCAATGAATAATTTTCTCTTCAACTATGTTTCAGTGGGAATATATTGTCACTTTCCAAATATAATAAAGGCCATACTTTTCAATTTTAAATTAATAAAACTTGTGATTCTTAACTAATTACACATTTTTCTGTAATGCATAGCATTCCTTATGAACATGATCAATTCCATATATTATTTTCAACTTCACTAATTAATAAAAAAATAGTGGAGGTTGCTTCATCCACAATGTATATGAAAATATTCATCAAATTATTAACCAAAGGGATATTCTCCAAACAGAACATGGTTAATGTAGTGTTATTTTTTTAACTAAAATATTTATCTATATGTTTTTATTTACCATTATGATAATGAATCATATTATTATAATCGTTGATATGTTCCAACCATCTTTTATTTCTCATGTGTAAATATTTTCGACTGAATATATATTATTCAATAATTTATGATAAGTATATATTTTACACATGTATCCACATAAATGATGCACATTAATTTTCATTGAAAAAAACCCGGAAAAAAAATTCTAGATTCTATGTAGGCTAATTTAATACACGAGGATTTAATTAATAAAAATAATAAGAAATTAGCATATCATTATACATTAGGACACATCCATGTCCCTTCAAATAAAAATCACTTTTGATTCCCACGTAACCATTTATGTAGGTAAATTCATAATCCAGAGCATTCACCAATAATATTTTTTATTCTTAAGAACATTGATTCCATACTTTTTCCCAGAATAATTTAACAATATTTTGTGTTGACTATGTCAGTGGGATATACAACAACGAATATTTTTTAATATCTTCTAACCGTAACCTAATAAATAAACAAAACAATGAATATCTATGACATTGGTAAGAATTGGACACACATTAATGACATTGGTTCTATAATGGTCAACATGTATACGATCTTTAGAAACTATATATCCATAAAAATAATTTTTTTAGCCAAAATTTACACCTACTAAACATTTTATATACATTATTTTCTTTTAAATGTCCAAAATAATACATTGGTTTATTCCATGGTCCTCATTAATATTTTAAAATTTTAATATGTCTTAAATAAACACAACCAAAACCCTATGAATAATCAAATAATACAGTGTTCATAATATCAAAAATTATAGTTGGTTCATTAGATATCCCAAAGGGAAAACTAAAATATAGCATTACCCATATCTAGTCTGAAACAAAGTATTCAGAATATACGCCTCATTAAGCTTCAACAAATGGTACCCCAACCTAATATCAATAATAAAAATCATTATGCTCCTCAGAGATGATAAATAAAATATTTGATATGGGAAAAAGGATACTTATTCTTAACAATAATTGTACACAAAGATCTAAAATAAATTTACTGTTTTAATGAAATATATTTCATTTTAATTACCAAAATAGGGCCACCCCAAGGTGAATTACATGTATAAATGAATCCTTTATATAAAAATTCATCTAATTTAATTTTAAATTCTAAAAGATCTACTTGGACCATTCAATAAGGGGTTTTAAAATAGTATTATTATCACAAACTAAGTAAATATTTAACTCTTACTCTAAAACTAGAACACCAAATGGTAAGTCCTTTGGAAGAACATCCATATTTTAATTCAACATTGGGAAATCACAAAACTGAATATTTTATTTAGTTTCTATAACATGTTCTATGTAACTGTCAAATTCATTTCTAAATAATTTCCCAAATTCATGATATGTTATCAATGGTTTTATATCATTGAACAAAATATTCATTTATTTGAAATCCATATTACCGTTATAAACTTAATAGAAATCCATACACAAAATAATATCAAACTCTACTGGGGTATGTTCAACAAATATTTACAGGTAAAACCATCCAACTAATAAATAAAAAAAGATTTATTTAAATATTGGTCACTATAAAACATCTGCATAGAGTTCTTACACAATGTTATATCTTAATATTACGAGGTGACTGTCACAATTTAGTAAAAAAATTTCTTATAAATGAAGAAATAATAAGATATAGAGTCAAATAGGGATTTTGTTTAAGTCATATAAATAAGCAACATACCTTTCATCACTTAATTTGATATCCCAAAATTAGTCGTACTAGTTGAAAATAGATTTTTCCATACTATTTTTCTTTTTCTCAGGATGATTTAATCCTTAGTAAATAAATTTAATAAAATTTTTGCAATATGACCCAACTCATTGAAACTAAAACATCTCACTGATGGATGGTTGTAGGTTAATTCATTTATTGATCTTTTAGTAAACTTTTCATTATAAAAATGATCCCTATGACTAGTATTACTACAATAGTAAAAATTTCTATAATTTTCCATACATTCCTAATGACATTCTAACCACTATTATTATAAAATAGAAACTATTATTTTTTACCTATGGGTTTCTTTGATGAATGTTTTTCCATTTCCTTCCCTTCAAACATTTTTTTGTATTTTATCATGGAATGTGTGATCATAAATAATCTATATTTCTACCTTCTCAAAAAGAAAAAACAATAGATTTTACCAAATATTTTAGGACATTTATTTCATTTTTACATACGTTTAGGTTTCTCAGAAATATTTAATTGTCATAATACCCCAAAATATCTAAATCCTACATTGATACCAACCAAAAAACCCAAGTTACACACTGTTAAATCTAGTGCTGAAAATACTTTGATTACTAAATTTTATTCCAACTGAGAAGATCTAATGATATTTCCATTATTTTATATATAATTTAAGAGTTTAAACATTAATCCTCAAAAATAATTTCATAGTCCCAAGACATAAAGCCTTAGTGTCATTAGATATTTTTACATGATCATTATATTTTCAGTAATTATTCAAATAATCCCACCAATTGCCTTCTCATGTGATAACCTTCTTAAAATTACATACATATCACTATTTTTATAATATGACGAATGGAAGTATAAAATAGGGTAATACCAAATACTTATTAAAGGTAAATACGTAAATTAACAATCGAATGTCACAAGTGAGAATAAGATGTTTATGTTGGAATTAGAACATGATCAAAGTTCATACCAAATAAAACATATATGAAAAACTACGAGTCTTGTAATTAATATTTCATATAATATATAACACTATTCGTAGGATAAAAATAAATAGTCAGCCAAAATATAATAATACATGAATTAGAAAATGACATAAGAGTGTGACATAAATAAAATCATATAAAATCATGAAATTATGAATGTAGATAATAATAATCATATACCCAATAAAACATGTGTACATAGCTAATATCATGTCCATCCACTGACATATGATTATATCTGACCACTAAAATGTCTATGAACTAATATATGAATATAGCTACCCAAAATCAAATCTATAAAAAAATATCATTATCTCATGTTATATAAATCGATCAAAAATTCATTGGAGGATAATATAGTACTCCTCCCACAAAATAATGATATACCATAATTATGTTTTCCACATGAAAATAATTAATCATATTATCCTGAAAACCCCAAGAAGAGAAAAATGGTGTACTTATCATTTCCAAATGGCATCAAAGAACATGAAATAAATATTTGTTTATTTATCACCATAAAATAAATCATCTAAAAATAGTGTAAAATTATATAAACAATTATCATGAAAAATAAATTCTAATATATTGATTTTTTAAAGGTAAGTAGTAAATGGAAGAAAAATATGAAAAGGATTTTCATGAGGCTTTTTCAACATAGTGGAAAAAACTAATATATACGAAATTATATAAAACCATGTTAATATGTGTAAAAATATGAAATTAAAAAAAAATTATCATAAAATAAATAATATAATATAAACAATGAAAATAAATTCTTTTCAAAATAATAAATTTTTTGGATAAAATAAAAAACCATCATGAAAATGATATTCTCGTATTATTTTAAAATAACCTATTTAAAATCGAAATAGTTAAAATGAATACCAAATTATCTATTCAATGTACATATAAGGAAATATAAATTTAAAAAGATATAAAACATATTTGTGTTTCCAATTAAGATAGTTGAACATTATTTGTTTGTAACTTATTACTAAGGAATAAAATGTTCCATTAGAAAGCATTAAAATTGTTCTCAAGAAAGGAAATTTATTTGAGAAAACACTTATTGAATTGGTTACCATTTAATAAAACCCCTTTGAAAGAGATAAATTTATATAGATGTTTACTTCCATAAAAGTAATGAAATTTATTATTAAAATAAACCCATGGGATTTATATAAATCACCTAAAATAATATAAGTTTTGATTATTAATTATGTCACAAGGAAAGGATGTTTAGATGAGAAAAACCTTACCTTTGATTCTTGTTCAGCCATATGTGTTCTAAAATATTATATAAAAAATTATAATTTTTAAAATTACATTATATTACATAATTAATATTTATTACCTTATTATAATAATATTTTGTTCTCATTCATTACATAATATTCACTTATTTTAGGTTGATATTAATTATTGGTTTTTAGTTGTTTAAATAGTTCTCTATTTGTTTTGGTATAATAGTTCTTATTTTTACTCCATGATTAAAATTAATCTATCTCTAGAATCTACAATGTTATAGAAAGATATGTTTTATAATTATTTATGAGGATCAATTTTAGATAAGTGGAAATTTTGTTCTTAATTTTTTAAGATGAAATTCGAATGAGTTTGTTTGGGTACATTTATAAAAAAAGTTTATTTATTAATGTTGAGTTAAATATTAAAATTACCCATTGAGAAATTTATACAAACATTCATTTTGGATGTCCTAGAAGAGGCCACGTCGGTTTCCATAGATACGTGGCATGTGGTATTTGAGTGCATTTTCGATTGAATAAAATGGTCTAGAGGTATTTTTTCCTCATTAACAATGACTACTATTGGTTTTTTTCCTCTTATTGTTTTTCTTAAATGTGGGGATTTCTTTTAGTCAATTTTTTATAGTGATATGTCAAAGTTTTTGTCCCACTGGTAAGGATTTTCCTATTCATAATCTGTTATGGATTCTTGTCGTTTCACCCCAAGCCAGTTCGGTCTGGTGTGAAGGTTCTTGTGGAAAATTTTGGATTGTGATATTTTAGTGGTAGTAGGAGTTCCAAGAGGTGTTACCTTGATATGATGTTTATGTTCTCCTTGAATTTTATAAAAATTTACTTTTAAACATTATGTGTTCTTTGCTTATATAGGACTAAAACTTGGATGTTATAGACTTTATTACTATAATTATGGTCATATAGAATATAGTTAATTGGAATATGTTTGTTGGAAATAAGGCCTTTAGAAATGGATATATCCAACAGGTGTAATAGATTTGTGAAATTATTAGTCACAAACTGAAAATAATATAACCAAAATATTATTATAAAATATTATTATAACAAAAAATATATATATCACACATTATTATTATTATTATTATTTAAATAAAGAGTAATGGGATACATTTTTAAAATTTAATAAATTAATTTTACATCTTCATATTCATGACATTTAAGGGTAAAAATATAAATTATTTATTTTAATGATTTTTTGTTACGACCATTTCATATAAAATCATTATTTTCTACGAAAGGTGATAAATTTGTTTTTTTGTTTTTATCTTAATAAAATTAATTACTACTAAATAATTTTGTTAAAATTTAATAAAAATATATATAACAACAAAATTAACTTTCATCTAATAGTTATTAATTAGAATGTAATAAGAATAATGTCATTATATGCTTAAAAATATGTTTTCTAAAAACTTTTATTTGTTATGTGTTCTTATTTAAAAAATATTGTATTCAAATTATTTATATTAATTTTATATAATGTAGTCTATTTTGGAATATAGCATGTCAAATATTATTATAGAGACATTTATGGTTTTTTCATAAATGGTTAATTTTCAAGTGAAAAGTGAATAATGCACTTTTATCAATTACTGTATAGTTTATAAAATATTCAAGATATATGCATGAATAAATATTTATAAAAAAAGATTAAAATTTTAAAATGTGTATTTATGTTGTGATGTAATGAAATTAAATAGATAATTTTTAATTCAAAATCCTATTATTGATTTTTTCAAACATAATGTAAAATTATATTCAAATAAACATACATTGATTATTTTAAATTAATTAAGTATTCACATAATATAATTTAATTTTGGATTTATTTTAAATCCAAATAACTGTTAATGGATTAATATTAATCAAATTAAGTTCGTTTAAATCAGGAATATTTATAACTTTCTCTTCAACTCATTTTTATTCTTAATCATATATTTCTATAAAAATATTCTTAAATGTGTGATACATTTATCAATTTAAGACTAATTTAATAACTTTTATAGATATAATCCATTATTATGAATTCAATATGTGTTATAATAATGTTCAAATAAAGTTAGATGGTATATTTCATTTTTTTATTAAAATTTAAATTCCCTAGTTTCATTTAGTCACCGTGGTTATGGATATAAATGGAAAACTATTTAAATATCAGAAAAAACATAAAATATCTTATAAAATTATATTTATATTCATGGATCACAAATTTATCAACCTAGGAAATATTTAAATCATTTATTGTCTTGTTTAGAACCACATTTCTTGAAATATGACTTCTTTTTAATATTATGTTTTATTTAATTACAAGAATTCCACCACCTCACCAATTACTGGAGTCTTAGACCACTACTTTAATTACATTCTAGAAACTAAAATTATAGCCACTACTCATCCACTTTTTTTACCAAATAAGAATCACCAATATTCTTGATCACCAAATTCCTAAATATTCTCCAAATCCCTTCTAAATCAATAATTCATCCAAGAATAAATTAAATTACTCTATAATGTTATAGTGTATTATAGAGAGTAAGAATCAATGGTAAGGGTTTCATCAACTATAAATTTCTTCCATTGAGTCACTAACAAATTTTCTCAACCAACCTTTTCTATGATTCTTGTATGATACAATATCTCTATTATATATGAAATGTTCTTTTTTTACGAATATAATTTGTCATTTTTTCAAAATATTATTCCACTTTTACTAATTTGATCTTCTTTAAAAATTCAATATTTTTTAGAATAATTATTACCCTTTCAAATGATATATTTTCTTTCATTTCTGTAATTTTCTTCCAATTAAAATCCTCCATTATTATTTTTACATATAATTTTGTATTATTTCATGTGACCTTCATATTTCACATGATTTATTTTATAAATTAATGTTTATTTCTCTTTTTATGATGTGCTTTTCAATAAATGTGTTTTTAATGAGGCATGATAACATATTTTATCTTGCAATTTACATTTCCTCCTAAAAACTGTTATTTATTTTTCAAGGATCTGTTTTTGATATTTCATTTCAAATAGTATATGAAAAACATTTTAATGATAAATTATAAAAAACTTTAATGTGGACCTTATGTTTTTAATTTTATAAAGATGTAAAAAATGTTTTTTGAAACCAGTTTATGATAATTTCACTTCAATTTTCAACTTTAACAGAAAAATATCCATATACATTGGACTGATGTTTCTATAATCCCCCCTAAATTCTATTGTAAATTAATCATTTTAGGTTATTGGATTTTGTGTATAAACTAATCTAACTCTATAGGTCTCCAAAATTTTATAAACCCCATTTTTATTATATAGGATCATCATGGTAGCATATATGTTGTGTTTTTTTATTGAACACATGTGTCTGGATTTTTAATAGGAGATTAGAGTAGTCTAATATGTCCATCCAATGAATTTACTAAATTTTTTATCTCATTAGATAATGTTATACAAAACAGAAATGATGTCATTAGCTTTGTTCACATTATTGAGCATAGGAATTTTTAATTTAGTTATATTTTCAAGATTGAGAAAAGAAGCAATATTGTCAGCTATGTTTATAGAATTGAGTGTAAATATTATTCAAAAAGTTATATTTATAATATAGAGCATGGATATTATGATTCCAAAGATAGATAAATATTTTTCATTCTTCTTATGATATAAATATTTTTATACATGATAAATTATTATTCTTTATCATTTTTTATTTGATTAATTTTTAAGGGTAAATACCACAACTCTTCATAATTAAAAAAAAATAGACGAATTTATTGAGACATAAACACTTTTCATCATGATATAATATTCAATATAATAATTACCAATCCCAAGGATAAAATTTGATGAACCATGATGAAATTAGGTGAATGTAACCTCAAAACAGCTTTACATGTGGTGTTAGTAACTCAAGATGTTTAACATGAGGGAGTAGAATCCCTTTAACAACCTATGTGATAAGGAATGAAAAGCTTGGCCCAACACATCACGTTCATTAATTAATAGTTCATTATGTGATATATTTTGGAAATCAGAGGTTTTCCCCACACTTTACTTGTTGTACAACACTTACATGACATGAAAATGGATTACAGACTCAAAATTTGTAGATTCAATTGAAAAAAAGGAATAACACATTTATTGACCACAACATGGTATGGGGTCCATTATTACCAATTTATTACATCTCAAAGTCTCTTTCATTCAAATAAATAATCAGATAGTTTTGGATAGAAAATAATCATTCGGTGGTGATAAACTATGGATGAAGACGTTTTCTAACTTTATATCTAGTATTTTATTTTCTTTTATTTTTGTAATTCAATGATTTATCACCTTCATGGAATCAGCTAAACATCACCCCATATGGAGTGGTAGTTTCTTTTATTGACTTTGATATGTGTATACGTTACCAACTACTATATTTTATTTTTTACATTTAATGGAATAAAAAAATTTCTCTTTTTTCTTTTAACTGGTTTAAATCTCTGATTATGTTATTAATTATGAATTCTTATCTACTAGGAATATATTATTTTTTTCAATTTCCTTGGTCGATGATCAAAATATCCCGCCTCACCATTATTATCAATTTTAAATAGAAATGATTATGTTTTGTTGGTGAGTGCTCAAAAATCTCTATCATGTGTGATCCATTGTAATGAAAACTATTTTTTATTATAGAATAATATTTTCCTATTGGTAATTTTCATAATTTTTCAAAAGGACCTTTTAATATACCACACACATAGGAATGAGTATAGAAAAATTGTCTATTAATTAGGAATTCTTTTACCATCTCTATTTGACTAGGGGAGATGAATCAATAGACAAATATCTTCCTTACTATCCAGTATATGTATAGTTGGTAAAAATTGGAATCATTGAGATCATAGAACAATGTTTATTCAAACCACTTCCTAACAAATTATTTTATCTTTCTTTTAAATTAACCGATCTAAACTATTGTATATTTTCAATTACTCATACAAATAAAAATAAATTTCCTAAAAATCAACCAAAAGTTGAAAACAATTTTATGTGAACTCCTCTTTAGGTGCCAGCCTGGGGTTAACTACAATATTATGCTAGGTAATAAAAATTTATTTTCCAGGCCCCATGATAGGCATGCTTCAATAAGATATATTCATATTGTTTTGATTTTCTATGTTTATGACTATGAAAGAAAAATCTATAGAATATGATTATTTCATGATCCATGGATGATTATTGTCTTGTGATTCAACACACCTATTTCATGGAATATTTAAGATCAGTTGAGATTACATGTACATTTGTTTTTTGGTAAAAAAAAGTATTATTATTTGTCCTAAATTTAGTAATATATTTCTTATATTTCACTTTTTCTTACATTATTTTGATCTAATCACCAATGAGATGTTAATTTTTTCCCTTACTATGTGTTCGAGATCACCTATGACTAGGTTTTCACATTACCCATTATATGAACATGTGTATAACACAAGATATGTTCAGAATTAAATGTAATATTGTATGATTTTAGGGAATGGTACACATATTTGTGAAATAATATTTATATTTAGCTAATATCCAAAATACACTAAACCATTTGGGATCGTTTATTGTCTGTATATTTTTGATATGTAATGTTAAAAATATGAAAATAATATAATATTTATATTTTTTATCGGTTGCATCTCCACAGTTAGTATCAGAGCATTGTTTTTTTTACGGATTAAGATTAGAAATATTTATTGATAACCTTATGTATATTTATAAATATAGTAAATACATAAATAATTTTGGTAATGTACATAATGTGTAGTTTCATAGAAATAATATCCATGTCTGGATATAACCAATTAGATACAAAATTCCCTAAAGATCCACCTATGGTTAATAACTCCAAAAATGATTTTGGGTATGATCTCGATATTTATTTTTTATGTAGCCAATGACCCTAACTGTACACCTAGTTTGAAACTCATATGGGTAAATTTTTGGTATATTCATGTGGTATTTAAAAATCATTATGATAAATTTTGATTATATTATTTTTCTCATTATTTATGAAATAAATCTAACTAGTTATGTTAGAGAATAATGACCACTATGATTAAAAATTGATTTGGTGTCTGGGTGATTTAGGTGTTTGTTAATATTTTTTTTGATAATATTAGATTATGGTATAAAAAATTCTAAAAAATAATTATAATTTAAGGAGTATATATTTCCTTGATTTTTAGGTTTATAATATAATATAAATTTCCATCATTACTTTCGGTTAGTTTTTTTCAATTATGTTATTTAAATTTAGATAATAAAACATAAGGAAATCCATGATGTACCCCAAGAGTAATATTTTGAATTTAAAATACCATTATATTTTATTTTTAAAATGAATGGTTTGTATCATAATGTACAAATGATTGTTTTTTATATTTAGTTATTCATTGATTATTATCAAATGATTTCTATTTTATAATTTAGTTGACAATAGGATCATGCAAATTAATCTTATAATGTTTTGTCACTTTAATATCACATCTTTTATAACTATATAATGGATCATACTCTATAAAAATTGTTGATAATCTTAATATTTTCCATATTAGGTAGGATAATATGTGTTTTCTAGTCTTATACTAGGATAGTAAGGTAGATACCTCATAAGAAATTATAACTCATGCCACAAATATATTTAAAATTACCTTATAGATACTCATCGCTGAAATTAATTATAATAGAGAGGAAATAATATATTTATATGGGTATAATGTAATACCTTGATATTTTAGTATATATTTTTTACATTAAATTAATAATATGATATATGAGTTTTTTACACATAAAAAATTGAACTAAAATGAAACATGATTCATTTAATTGAGGGTAAATATGACAATGAGAAATTAACACTAATACATTATAATGATGAAATAATAAGAAACAATAAGAAAAATGAATGTCGAAAAGTGAAAATGTATATAAAAATATAATGAGCATATTTTCCATATCTTCATAGTTCCCCATGATGACAATATCTCATACCATAACTATAGAATGAAAGGAAATCAATAAAATTATTATTATTATATTGATATATAAGTGAATTAATGGGATTAATGATGATAAAATATATATAAGAACAAAATTTGACCATCACTAGTATGCTTGTTGGAAATATAGTGATTGGGAATATGGTTTTTATGAATATGGTTATTAGAAGAATGGTCATGAGAAAAAAAATCCAATATCTATAATATAGTTGTGTAATTTTTTATACAAACAAAAAAATATAACAAAAAGATAATATTTAATTCTAATTTTCATTATATATATATATATATTATTATGTTACGCATTATTATAAGCATTACTATATTAATTAATAACATATGGTAGTTATAATATTCAATGAAATATTTTAATACTAATGGATTAATAAAACTAAATGGGTAATGCATAAATGTTCAATCTTAAGGGTGTGTAATTATGATGAGTTAACATGGAAGGAATTGTTTTCAAATAAATATTTATCTAAAATTATTTTGAGATTTTATCCAAATAAAATACATCAATAATAAGATATATTATTAAAATATATTAATAATATATATAATAAAATAAATTAACATTCATCTACTAGTTATTACTAGGAATGTAATATGAATAAATTCATTGTATACCGAAATATTATTTTTTCAAAAAACTATTATTAATTTATTATATTTTATTATATTAAAATGAATTTTGAAAAAATTTAATATTTATATTATATAAAATTAGTTTTTTAATTAATCATGTCATAATTATTTTAGTGTGATGTCTTGATATTTTTCTGGTATAGTTTGTTTTGTGGAATTGTGTAAAATAATGTTTATACCCATACCCATGATTTTGTGACTTTATCAAATTGGAAAAATGATTTCAAAAATTATATAATATTTTTATCATCCAAATATGTATTAATGAAGACAAATAATGAATTTAAATATAATAATTTTAATTAATGTACAGACATTTGTCATTGTTGAACCTAAAGTAATATTTTACCATATCAAAAACTATTTTTTTGTGGTTTTATTTTAGTTAGGTATTAAAAGGGTTTAATTATAGTTTATCTTAATTTTAAATACACATAACTATATTTGGATTAATAAAAAAATAGTTCTGTAATGTACATCCATAACATTAATAATTTTATCATAAAATATTATAAAATATTTTCTTCAGATAGGTGATTGGGGTTCAAATAGACCTCTGATAATATTTTCTTCATTATTAATCATGTTCGGATCCAAATGAATCAAAATTCATCTATCTTTCAAAATTGAGTTTTAATTATACAAATAATGTCACTTCCCTAAACTATAAAAGGATACATCTGAGCCCCATCCAAATCCACTCCCCAAATTACAACATCTTCAATTACTCTACCTTATTTCCTTCCCATATAATTTTCTCCCACATTATTCATCTTTTAGTTCCTATAGATTATAACAGCCCATCCAGAACCACCAGGTCTAAACATACATGCCACATGACCATATGGGTGCCTCTCTGTACACAAGAGGTTGTCGTTTAGCAGTACGTGTATAAGAACACCCAAAGAGATACTATTCCCTTAGTATCATGACATATTAAAATAGTAATTAAATAAATAAATTATAATTAATAATGCGAGTAACATGCAGAAATTGAAAGATGACTTAAATTTCATATGATACAATATAGATAAACATGCTCCAAAAGTGGAAAACTAATATAAATTATGTATTTCATATAATTAAATAAATAAACATTTCATAGTTCTCTTAAGCCTATCATGGACTTCCTATCCCTACATACTCCTATTCCAAGCGATCAACCCTATACCTATTACCCTTAATTTGATCCTTATATATGAAGTCAATAAGTGTATCTAAATTCTCACACATGATGTGAGAAATAAAACCCAATAGGTCACTACTAAAACCTTAACCAATAAACTCATGTATAACAGGTATATACAATGATAATAAAAAATTTGAAAGAAAGCATCACAAGAAATAATCAAATATTATGCAGTGGTGAGCTAACCAAGCATCCACTAACCCCCAATCATAGCTGTTTCAGCTCCACACTGGAGATATAAAGTTGATACTGGTAATTAGTTAAAACAAGCCACAAGGATATTGACATGTTACTCATTATCAATAATGAATCTTGTTTATATGTTACTGAGTATCCACAAGGCATCAATTTGAATCACTAATTGAAATCCACAAGGCATTGAGTTGGGAATATTTCTTGGAATCTTTAAGGTGTAAAGTTATAATCATGCCAAAATACTATCTTATTACACTATCATCGTCAATGAACACATGTAAAATCCCCCTCTATATTTTAATTATGCCATGATGTCCACCATTGATGTATACAAAACAAAAAAACATGAAAGGAATGAAAAAAATAAGGTACAACAGCATACAAAACATAGCATGAAATAAAGTTGTTTATTCAAAAATAATATACCAAAATATAAATCAATATCATACATTTAATCAATTTATTGTAATGATTATCATGGGAAAATGGTAATATATGTTTTTCATGAGAATGTACATATCTACAAAAAAATTATCATCAATGGATAACATAATCCATGATAACACATGAATCATACTATAAAAATAAGTGTATATGAGAGAAAAAAATATAATAATTTTCCTACCCCATGTTTTTGGATGTCTACATCAATTTTTATAAAGGTTTCATCACCATAGACCTGATTACACCTACCCAAATGTCTCATATTCCATAGACTCTGAATATTGATCCCCCTCAATGATTGTATAAAATCCTTATTTGAAGAAGATAATAAAATCTATCTCTAAATGGTGATTAAGGAATAAGGCTCCGAGAAATGTTGTAAGGGACTACGTTGTAAGAAAAGAACAATAAAATAGAGGTGTACTCAAAATAGAAGTGATACTGTAGAGTGGTCTACCACAGTATAGAGGTGTGATATAAGAGTACACTATGTTATAGGATTAATATATATAGAATGGGAACATTATTAATTAACCACCATGGAATACATGAATGTATTGTAGTGTGGAAAGTAGAAGAGTTCGACCACTATAATGAAAAATGGGGATGTGAACAAAGAACCTAACAAAATCTCTATTTTAAATTGTGTGTGGAGATAAAAATGGTGTACAGTTTTTTTTGTAGACCTTCAAAACTCTGGAGACCATTATTCAATCTATAGGAAGGGTTTTTCTAAGAAGGGGATGATAGTGAATGAAATCCATTTGAGAAAACCATTCTTAACATATAAGTACAAAATTGGTTTTTTGATTCAATTCTATAAATGTGTATTAAAAGTAATAAATCCTAAATACCATGATTTGTTCCCGACTAACTATAACTTCCATTCAAAATGATCAACAACTTGGTCTTGGAAAATAAACCATATCCTCCTCAAAAATCATTCCATAAAAAATGCTATGAGAAAAATAAGAATTCAACATTACCACGATGAAACCCATTTTCATTATGGCATGAACTGAATTCCACAACATGGTTATGGGGTGACCAACACACTATGCCATGGTGCCACCTGTTTTGGAACGAATGGTCACCCAGCACACATTTAATATTCTGAAAGCTACTCATTTTCCTCATTCCATTAACCAATAATATTTCAACTAAAAAATCAATGTAAAATAAGGAAACCTGCATTTCTATATTGGAACAAAAATATTTGAGATTTTATTAAATCTTTTATAAGAAATTATCATCCTCAAGAAGGGTACCTTGGGTTCCTTCTCAAACAACTCATTCCACCAAGCTCAAACATTGGACTCTCATTCCCCCATCTCATCATGGAGCCATCCATGTCTCTATAGGATCTTAGAAGTTGGTATCATATTTATTTAAAGGGTATTATCTATTTATTCTAGGATCCACAATGGGTTCTCCTCATATGATGCATTAGGATCCTTCTCAACATCCTCATACTCGATGACATGAGAAGGATCAAGTATGTTCTTATAGAGCTCAGACACATGAAACAAGTCACACATTCCTTATTAAAGAGGTGGAATAACCATTTCATATTACTCTATCAAAAACCACTTTGTGAACTCGAAGGGTCCAACATAGAATGATACTACCCTGCCATTCATTCACAGTTTTTGGTGACCTAAATGTGGAATCACTCTCAAGATAACCTAATCACCTACTGTGAATGAAAAAGGACACATTCTATGGTTAGAATAAGATATAGAGCAATTATAATATTGTTAACAACATATTTAAAGTTGAAAAAACATTGTAAGAGGTGTTTGGAACCATACTAGGCCCCAAAACTACTACAATACTCAACTAATGACAACAGAACAATGAATGAAAATGTCTCTGATAAAGACCTTCATATGGTTAAATTTGAGTAAAATATTAGTATATATTATTGTACATGTACTCTAAAAATTCTATATTGTTATCCCATACTCAACTAAGGTATATAAATCATTCTGGAATCACATCCTATATTTGGTGAATCATCTTCCTCAAGCATTCATCCGTTTGAGGATGTACACTATTCTCAATCTTAATTGAGTTCTTGATTCATTTTTCAAGCCCAACCAAATTATTCAATGTAAAACATAAATCTCTAAATAATAGTATTCATAGGGGAACTCTATTAAATTTTACTATCTAACGAACATACAGGTTCCCCTTGACATCTATTGTGTGATTCTCTCAAATCGGTGAGAGGTTGGTAAATTTTTTAATTGATTGAAAATCACTGAGATAGTTTCACAACACCTTGAAGTCCTAGGTAACCCCATCATAAATTTCATAGTGACATACTCCCATGTACTCAAAAGCATAAGAAGTTGTTGAAGAAAAAAACAGCGAATTTGGTGTATGACATTTAAATTATAGTAGTCAATACATTGGGTAATAAAACCAATAGCGTTCTTTTTTATCCCAATCCACCAGAACTATCAACTAATGATGTGGTGCATCTTCTTCACTCTATAAAGTGACACCCATATAGTTGAATGGAAGTCTCTCCTATTCTTTTCCCATATAAATTTAGGGACTGTGATTCTCCAACATATAAGGATCAAATCATCATTTTCCGAAGCCCACC
This sequence comes from Viscum album, assembly GCA_963277665.1. Taxonomy (NCBI): domain Eukaryota; kingdom Viridiplantae; phylum Streptophyta; class Magnoliopsida; order Santalales; family Viscaceae; genus Viscum; species Viscum album. The sequence goes on along the minus strand of OY728128.1, from coordinate 1,584,662,463 downwards.
TGGATATTTGATATCCTATAGAAATTTATTGTTGCATCATAGGACACACTAAGTTATTTTATTATATAGAATTTACCTAGAAAACCAGAGAATATGTTACAATTATTGGATTACATGTAATAAATCGCTATTACCCAGAAGCATTTATCCTCTAATTGAAAATTATGCTCATCAGGTTCCACTGTTTCATAAAATTCCGATCACCATGATATTATTCTACCTATTTCTTATAGATAATGAAATATTACATGAAATTATCTTTCCATGTTCCATTAATCCTCTCAGATTCAAATTTCTATAAACACCCCACCCTATGCCTATGCTTTATATTCAGTTCCTACTATGTGATTATGTAATAGAGTTTCTTATAGTCTATGTAAAAAATAGAAATATCATTGAAGAGATAATATCACCAACACTTCAAGGAATGAAACACGACGATGATATCCAATTCATTAGTAGGTTATTCTGGTCATGGGGTTATATATGATGTTAGTTGTGATATTTCTTATCTCCCATTGCATCAGTACAACTTCCAACACAAAGCATGATGCATCATAGATCTCGGTTCTACTAATCCATGAAATAGGGAAAATAATCATCAGATCTGTATTCATCCTCCACTTCATCCGAAGAAACACCTTTTCACACAAGTTTTACCATCGAAACATTACTCTCATTTCTAGCATAGTTGTAGGTTTTGATAGAAGGGGTAGTCTTGTTATTTTATTTAAAATATATATTATCTGATTATATGGTTTTAATTTGAAAAAAATGTACTTTATTTTTAAACTACTCTTGTAAAAATTAGGATAATATGATGTTTTGGAAATTAAAAAAATTGATTTTTAATGAATATTGAAAGCTAATTTTTTTGAAAAACAAAATTATTAAAAAAAATTTAAAATTTCCTTTTTCTAATAGAATATATTTAATGAATAATTATTTCATAATAATATTATTTTTTCATTTATGGTATTCGGAATAATTTTATAACTAATTTTGGTATAAAAACATTTTTATAGTTAAGAACACATTCTTCTTAAAAATATTATTTTGTCGAATATTTCATGTCTATTTTTAAATTAAATTTTACCAGAATTATGAATTTAGTTTGATAAAATGGTTTAAATATTTGGAATTTATGTTATAAATTATTGAATAACAACTTAGAAGGGGGTTGAATCAGTTGTTCTCTTTTTTTTGAGTTTAATGCTTTTAGAAACATAACCCCAATTACATGTTAATATTTATTTCCAAATCAACATTTAGTTTATTCTCATGCAAGAAAATAATGGAAAGAAAATAGAAAACACGTGATTATTAAGATTAAGCCATGGTGTGAGAACCTACAATCATTCCATAGACACTCCCATGGGTATATGGAAATCCACAAATATGAATAAATGAATACAAATTATTCCATATCTCAGTAGACACCTTCTATCTCCTGATAAGAAATATTAAACTGACTCCCACTAGTTTAAAATATTTGATTATAAAAAAATGTTCAAAAAATAAGAATAAATAATTTATTGAAAATACTCCACAATTTATGAATTAAAATCCTCTGTTTGATTTTTTCTAAATCCAATTTTCTCAATCTGATGAGTCTAGATCTGATTCTCTCAATAAGATGAGTCTGGATATGATTATCTCAAAACAATGAGTTTAGATGAAATTATCAAAATATTATGATCTCTATAATATAAAACAATTATCAATATAGAAAACTAAAACACTTCTAAAATGGTCTATCTAATCATCTTTTTCCCTGTTGATTCAATCTAATTGACTAAATATGATCTTCTCAGTCTGATTTTCTCAATCCAGTAAATAAAAATTCTCTTGACAGATCCTCCTTATGATATCTATAACCAGCAATGACTTAGACCTTAATTCTTCAATGCAACATCATTTACTCTTGCATTAAAATTCAATTATGAATGAATTATATAAGCATGTAATTATTTGAGACTCAAGATAAATAATGGAAACTTGAAAACATTTTCCCACTTCCTTAAATTTAATTAACTCCAAGAAACACTCACATTAAAACTTCAACTTTGACTTCCTCAATCCTCCTTAAATATATCTGAAATTTATAAAAAATTGAATTTAAATATTAACTTCTTCATCTCTTCTATAATCTTCTTTTATGTTTTCTTTGAAATCAGATCTGTACAAATTCGGTTTCCATCTATGTTAAAAATGATTTCTATATCTATCTTAGATCAATACACTTTTTTTAGTTTCTCAACTCATTACGATTTTTATTTCATTATCATATTAATATGGTGGAATCATCATTACAATGGAATTCTCATTACTATGGAATTTCTATTATGATTGAGTTCCCAATACGATAGAGTTCCCATTATGATTGACTTCACATTACAGTTGAATTTCCATACTATAACCTTAAAAATATTTATACCCCTCCCCCATTTCTTCAAAATCTTCATTCATGAGAACTTTCATGATTTTTAATATCTTTATGATCAAAAAATCATCATATGATTTAGTATAGAATGTATAAGAACATTCAAACTCCTCGATTCACAGTCTTCATTGCAAAATAATAAATTAAAATATAAATTATTCACCTATTAACGACCATCATAACAAATTTATTCTTTCTCTAATTATGGAATAGATAAACTTCTAGTAAAAAAATATACCACTAATTATTTTGGATCTTTTGATATTAAATTTCTTGCAAATAGACCGGAATATGATTCTCAGATTCTGGTTCTTCATATTTGGATTCTATGAGTCTAAAAAAACAATATTTCTTTAATAGAAGCCTATTCTCCACATTTATCATTTGATTCAGACTTTCATAAACATTCAACATTTTAACAAACATTTGAGTTTGATAAATCTTAATTATGATGGATATGGATCCGATTCCAGAATAACAAAATATTTATTATAAACTAATTTTAGTTTTCAAAAAATACCAAAACATTGTAAGAATAATTTATCCTGAGGTTTCAACAATCTTCCCTTAGGTATTATTGAAATAATTGTTAACAACATTTCCAAATCTAATAATAATTCAAATATCCACTTTTTTTAGGAACTCTAGTATTTTTTAATTTTATCAAAACATATCCTTTCTCCTAAGAGAGTGTCATAACACCACACTACTGGATAAAGTAATGTTTTTAAAGGAATTAAATCCCTCCGTGGAAAGGAAATTTTGAGCCCATGTAATGATAATCTCCCCTTACTTTTGTATCTTCCTCTGTCAATTTTAATTTTCTATCCCCCATTATATGATAACAATAGATTCATATTAGTATAATAAATATATGTAAACTAATTCTTACAATGTAAAATTTTATATATTTCACTCCCACTTTGAAAAAATAATCCAAAGCTTGGCGGGGGTACGCCCTTGTGAGGTCTATGAAGTGATGGGTGGAATTTGAATATGAACTCGCAGCCATAATTCCATAAACCTTTCCTTTGGAATTTTTTTTGTAAATATCTCAGCAATCTGATTCTTTATTGAAATGTTTTCTAACAATACATATTAAGTAAAAAATTTCTCTTTTATAAAGTGAAACATTATATCACTGGGTATTTATCTTGACTGTTGGAAATTATTCTTAGAAAGATCAATTGCATTATGATAATCACAAATTATCATCAATGGTTTTAGATATTTTACACACCAATATAATATCTAACCTTCCATGTATAACATTTGAGTACAATACTTATTATTTTTAGTATACTCAGATTCAACTATGATCTATGTTAATGAATTTTTTTAGTATGATAACTCACACAACATTAACCCAAGAAAAAGGTTCTCCTGAGGTTAATTTTCTATCATTAAAATGTCATTTCCAATTAGCAGCATTATAACCAATAAAATCCATCACAAAACATATTTTGTATAAGAATCCATTTGATGTTATTCCTTTCAAATATCCCAAAATTAAATTCTCCTCTAATGTATGTTCTTTTTCATATTGCTTTGACACCTAGCACACAAAGTTTCAAAATAAAAAATATCACGCATAATGGTTATATGATAAAAAATAATTACTATCATATTTCAAAATAATTTTTAATAAAAACATATTCCTTATTCTTTTTTACTCAACATTATGCTCAATGAAATTACAGTAGAAACATATTTGTATTTTTCCATGACAAACTTCTTTAAAAATTACATGCACACATTTATTGAGACTAGAAATGGATTATTTTCCATTTGTTTAATGTGTTAGAAAAAGAAGTAAGATAATTCTCAAAACATAAACATTTCAAAAAAATTCATCATTTCTTTAGGAAATGTTGTACAAACATCATCTCAGTCCCCTTAAAAAATTATACCATCCACATAAACAATTATAATTATTGTTCTGAAGTAAATATCGTTAACATATAAGTTGATCACAACATTTTTCATTAGAAAATATTAACATTAGAAAACAATTAACATATTTATATTAACAAGCATGTGAATCATGTTTTATTCTATAAAAACATTGGTTCAATGTATAAATATTGTTTTCATCCTTATCATGTAGAAACACACTAGTTTTTTCAATGTAAACATATTCATCAATTTCACCATTTATGAAAGATAACATCACATCCATATGATAATATTTGTAATTCTAATGAGAATCCTCCATAAGAAACATTTGAATAGATTATTTCTTTACAACATGGAAAAAGGTTTCATCAAAATACACACCATCCACCTATACATATCATTTAAAAACATGTCTTTCTTTGTTTCATGAAACTTCTCTTTGATCAGTCAATTTGATTTTATAAACCCACTTTAATCTGATTACAATTTTATTAGTTAGATTTGAAACAAGCTCCCATGTATCATTTTTCTCAATATTATCCAACTCTTCGTTCATTGTATCCAACCATTATTTGTGTTGAATTACTTCTGAAACTGATCTTAGTTCTTTTTTGGAGATAAGTGGTGTCTAATTACATAATATCAACATTATTTATGTCATAACTAGATCCCTCTGATTCCCAATAATGATTTTTAGATTCGGCATGTTTTTGGGAGGTTTTAAATTTCAATGTTTCTTTCCCATTTGAAATTTCCTAATCACCTGATTCTTCTAAATCATGCTAAAGTAGTTTTGAATTACTTTCACTGCTTTTGGAAATCCCTAGTTTATCCTCCTCAGCATTCTAAAAAATATTTCTTAATGATGTTTTAGTTTCATTTACCTTCACATCATATAATTAAAACAATATTTGTAATGTTTTCTTTAAAAATTCATCATTTATTACACTTAGTGAACAACCAATAAATGGTGACCCCTTAGCTTTCCCATCATACATTCCCAAATCCAAATTTTTTATTTAAAAAAAAATGGAATTCCAAAATCCTTAAAGTATTTCAATTATGTATTTTTGTTATACCACATTTCATAAAGAGTCGTATTAGTTTCTGATCTCAAAAATTATGTATTTTTGACAAGTACTGTAGTACTAATAGTATCTCTCCAAAAGTTTTTTTACTTTTTGAACTCTACAAACATGATTCACCCCACTTACAAAAAAAATCTATTATCTCTTTATGCTAATCCATTTTCTGTGGATTATAGTGAACATTATTTTGATGTTGTATACCATGTTTTCTCAGATAAGTTTCAAATGTATTTTATTTGAATTTGGTACCACTATAGGTTCTCAACATCACTATGAAAACACCCAATTATTTCTTAATACCTTTTAGGAAGAATTTGATCATTTTAATATACTTTTACTTAGGCTTCCTAATCATGATGTTTGTCATCAGAGTTAAATCATTAATAAATGGGATAAAGTATAAATATTATTTTTTTTATTAATGTCTCATAGGCCCACATAAATTAGAATGAATATGTTCATGAGTTATGGTACAATGAGTCTCATTTATTTTATAACTATTGTTGGTCATTATTCATTTTTATCAAGTAATAAAAACATATTCATCTCTTATTTTCAATTCTATAAATTCCAAAAAGGCATCAAAATTAGAATGTTTGTTCATAATATTCAATCCAAGGTTCCCAAGTCTTCATTTTCATAATTTTTTTTATCTTCAGCACTTATGTAACAAGGGTTGTCCAATTCGTCTATTTGAAATGGATTCCCACTAGCTCTATATCCATTTGTAGTAACTTTTCCATAATTTACACTCTTGATGACACTAAAATATATTTATATAAACTACTTTTCAATCATCAAAATTATTACTTACACTATGTTTGTTATTTTTTATCCCCTAAATAAATAAAAATTTCATTCATTTCATTTTTTATATTAAATCTTAGCTATTCTAATTCATGTGATTTTTAGGTACTATCATTACCAAAGGTAACTACTCCACTATCATGAAATTAAACATGATTCGTGATTTTTTACATGTCATATATGAAGGGAAACAACTATTAAGTATCCATGGTTTGATCCTTTTACTTTCTCCCAAAGATATATCAAAAAATATCTATTTTGTCCACTTTCTTCTTTAAATATTCCTTTTCATTTATTTCATTAAAAATGTTCCAGAAGGAATGACATATACCTTTCATCATGATGAGAAGCCTTATAAAATATTGAAAAAACTTTTTGCAAAAATTTTAAAATATTTTTGTATTTTAATGTTTCTATCATCTTGGGAATTTACTTTTTCAACTTTATGTATGTTAAGAGTGTTACTCATTATACATTTACTATTTATTAAAATTTTCAGATACCTTATTCTTGGTAGAGATATGTTGTGAAAAAATTATAAGGTCAATGTCCATAGATATCACAACACTAGTAATATCCCTCAAATCATTATTTTCTATTTAACAAATATATTTATTTATAAAAAATATGTTGAGGTCGGTAACATCTTTTAGCTCTAACTTACATAGGATGTGGACCATATTTTTATTATGTTTGTTTTCAACTTTTTTAGATTTTATTAGTTTCCAACATCCTTTCCCCACCCATGATTTCTAAACAATTATTTTTAACATGAAATTTTAGATGAATGAGATGAATCATTATTTTTGTTAAGAGATGATTTCACTTGATTCTCACGTTGAGCCTTCTAAATAGCTTTAGAAGATTAAAATTTTACTTCTGAAGCATTTTTGAAGTTTTCATTCATCTTTGAAAAGGTAATTTCAAACTTACAAAATTCTGATTGGAACATGTTAGCTTTTTTACATTATCTTTTAGCTTCATACTAATATCATCAATCAAACATCCTTTTTCATAAATTCTATGTTTGTAATGTAAAATTTACTATATGTATTCTTCCTATATCATGATGACATCTTTTTTCATCAAAAATATATTCAAAATATTTATTCATTACTATAATTTAATTCTTTAGAGTTTTTTCTCAATGCATGAAACATGTTTTGTTCTAGGCTAATACTATATATAATATTCTTTACCATCTTATTCACTTTTTGAGGAAAGTTTTTTTGTCAAATTTTGAAATGTTTTTCTAAATTTTTCCTAACGTTAAATTTCAGAATAATTATTTCCATTTATGTCTGATTGAACACTCTTAGCCGACATACCAATTTAGTTTTCTATAAATTTATTCTCTTATTTTTTGGAAGACTATATCTTTTTCATTTTTATTCCACTTCTCCCATTAATTTTTTCATCTAAATCATCCTAATATTCTCCAAATTTTTTTTGTTGCAATTAATATTAATGTGTCTAATTCCACCTCACTCAAAACATTAGAGAGGAAGTTTGCCTCCACACTTTACTATTCCTTTTAGATAGTTCTTTGATATAATCTATATGATTTTTTTTCATTCAAGTCATCATCATATTTATATTTGACCCAAAAGGATCATCTTCTTCAACATCTTGATTTTTTATCTTTCTCATATCCAAAAAATTAATTTTATCTTTCTTTTTATTTTTAAACTTTTTAAATTTCTTCATTTAATATGTAATACTAATGTTATGCAATTCATCAAGGGATAAATCAACGTTATATCTGAAGGAATAAACATTAGAATAAAACAAGTTCAGAAATATTCTTATAATTTTATTCAAAATTAAAGAATTATCCTAGACATGTAGAAATAATCTAATCTTGAAAAAAATTTATTTAATCCATTTTGGTTTTCTTAAATTTTTTCATCATCTCTCATTTTTATTTCTTCATACATACTATGTCGGATTTGTATACTTTGTTCCATAACATTCGTATTATCTTATAAAATACTTTTTAGCTCCTTACATATACTTTTTGATGTATTAAGACCGATCAGCTTGTTATAATAATTATATGATAATGACAAAATGATTCCATATATATCATTTCCATTAACATCTATATTAATTTTATTAGAAGAAATACTATGATAATATTTCACAGTAGGTGGATAAAATTGTTACGAACATCGATAACTTCAAGGACAAGAGGTAGGAAATAAAGAATCATCATATTTTACCATCCATATTATTTTTTTAAATAAAATGTTTTAATTCCTCTAATATTTATAGAGTTGATATTATCCCTGATAAATAATCAAAAAGGAAACATTTTTTTGATTCCAATTAATTCTCCCAAAGATTAAATAACAACTTATGCGGGGGTAATTATTTTTTCTCCTTCAATGGGATTCAAAACTTTTAGAAACGTAACCCTTGTAACCTATAAATAATTGTTTCCTAATCAACTTTTAGTAAATACTCGTTGATGAAAAAGTAGGAAATAAAGTAAAGTAGAAAATATTTACAAGGTCCAACCTTATTGTGAGATCCTATATACTTTACGAAGCCAATGTCATGTGTCTATAAATATCTACTATAATGAATAAGTAAATAAAAAATTATACAACTCCCATTGGACACCTTCAATCTCCCAATAAGAAATATTATACTGAATCATATCAGTTTAAAATTAATTTATAAAGTAAACTGATCCAAATAAAGAATAATGACTTTGTATAAATTCTTCCATAATTTCTCTGTCCGCATCCTCAGTTCATATTTGATAGATGTGATTTTTTTAATCTAATTAGTTAGGATATGATTATCTAAATACGATGAGTTTGGATCTCATTCTATCAATATGATGGGTATGGATTTGATTCTCTACAATTCTTAATATGATCTTCTTAAATATGATTGATTCAATCTCATTGAATGAATAAGATCTTTTCAATCTAATGTTGCTCAATCGGGTATGAAAATATTATATGTGTGATATCCCATGTTCAATCTCTTGCTTACAATGAATCACAATTCATTTCCTCAGTGCTCATTCTTTTCTTCTTGTGTGAAAATTCACTTTTAAATGAATGAATTTTGCATTTATTTGGAGGTGGATCAGAAAAAAAATTGGTAAAATTGAAAACATTTTCCTTCTTATTAAATTTCCAAAAAACTCTAAGAAACACTCACAATCCAACTTCAACTTTTACTTCTTCTATACTCATTAGATTTATCCATATTTATGAAAAATTGACTTTGAAATTTGACCACCTAAACTCTTCCAAAACCGTTTTTTGTTTTATTCATAATAATCTAATTATGAACTCTATTTCTATCTCAACTCAATTCGATTTATATTTCTTTATATTATAACTGAAATTATTATTTCTTTCTCAGATCAATATGATATTTGTTTCTTTCCAAGATCAATACATTAGAATCTTTACTATGATAGATTTAATATTATGATGGAATTCCCATTACAATGGAATTCCCATTACGAGTAAGTTCTTATTACGATGGAATTTCCATTATGATGGAAATCTTATACTAGATCTCTTAATTTCATCTAAACTCTCTAAAATTTCATCAAAATATTTTTTCTTGAGTGTTTTTATGATTTTTAAAATGGTTATGAGCAGCAATGAATTGTCTAATTTACATTACAAATTATGATAACTTTTTAACTCATAACATCACAATATTCTTTCAAAACACTTCGACAACAATATGTCTTATTTACACAGAAACTTCTATCTCAGGAACTAGTTTATTTATCTGATTATAGAAAATAAAAAATTCCAGAAAACAATAGGTTATTACTCTAATTATTTTGGATATATTGATTTTCAATGCAATGATGATGGACCTGAATAAGATTATCTAAGCCTTGTGCTTCTCATCCCAATTCATTAACTCTATAAAAAATTGTTCATTAAGAAAAAACTCCTCAATCCCGTTATATTTAGATCCACACATTCAGAAACATTCATATTTCTAAAATAATTGTAGTAAAATTAAAATTCATGACAATGGATATGGATCTTATTCTGTAATAAAAAAACATTCTTATACACATATTTTAGTTTTCAACAAATATAAAATCTTGGTTAAAACAATTTATCATAACGGTTCTTCTAAAATCCGAATAAATAATATAAGGTTTTTATTTTAACTTATCTAATCATCATAATTAATAATGAAAATAGAAAAAATATAACACCATAGTATGATTTAAACAATCATTACAGGGGATAAAATTATTTTATAAGGGATAAAATTACTAAGAAATTTATTTGAATTATATTTTATTCCCATAATTAGAAAATATGTAATATTATATAATGAAATCGTTTATTTTGGTTCTATTTTACTTGATAAATATATTAATATATTTTATTCTTTTTAAAAATTCTAAGTGTGCTATCTCTATCGCTTATAGAAGGACATCCCCTATCCTCTCATATACACAAATGAAAATCCATTTAGTTTGGAAAATATATACATTAATCAATTAATTATATATGTTCCCATTCCCTATATGATTTTTCTTAAAATAAAACCATCTTGGGAACGTTGTCGGCATAATACTAAAGTGTTTGTCCAAAGAATATGTATAATTCTTAACTAAGAATTTTTATTTAATTTGATAAATAACTACATAAAATATTATTTAAAAATGTTTAAATTTTTACAACAGTATCAATCATATAATGTGATTTTTCTGTTAATTGAATATCCCATATCACACTCCCCTTTGAAAAAAATGGTGTAGAAAACCATCATTTGTTTGTACAACAGACTACTGCCTAAAAAATAGAAGTAATGTTTTCCCATAACATCATTTAATGGATGGTAATAATGGTTTATTTAATTTATATTTATATATTATATTAATTAAATATTTATTATTTTTAAATTATAATATACTACTTTATTTCATATGTTTCTATTGATTGAAAATCGATGAAATGTTTTGTGTGTACGTATGGATTACCACCTTTTTAGAGTGATGTAGTTTTATTTTCAAGAACAGAACACATTAGTGATAAATATTTATATATTTAAGAAAATAATATTATATTTATCATTTAATCGTAATTATTTATTGTGAAAATGATATTTACCTTCATTAAATCATTAACTCTAAAAAATAAATTTTTTACTGAAGCGTGTGTATGACCTAATATCTCAATTATTGTAATATAATTCATTTTTCATAACCATCAGTCATGGTTGTTTTAAATGTATAATATATTTGTAAAAAATTAATCTTTCATGATTACTAATATATATATAAGGTTTAATAATTATTTATTTAAACATAGTCAACCTTCCAAAATTATTTTGAATATATGGGTCGAATATCATTAAAAGATCCGATGTGAACATAATTTATTAACTAATTACTTGTATTATATTAATATTTCAAATAAAAAGGAATAAATAACCTGAAAAGAGATTAAAATTAAGTAAATAATTCTCTTAATTTATCATACATGATGATAAAGGACGTTTTTGATTAATCGAACTCATGTTTGGTGACACTTTAACTTAAAATATTTTTTAAAATGTTTTAATGCTTAATATTTAAAAAAAAATCATCCATGTGAATATTATTAAAATTACTTTATGTATTTATTTATATAGATATAAATTAAATTTAAGGGAGATTTATAATCTATTTTCCTTTCATTTAAATATTTTCAAATGGAATATTTTTTATATATAATATACTAAATATTCAACCATAATGGTAAATTGAATGTTCTATTTTAACTTGTATGGTGTCTATAGTTCGTAGAACCATCAAATAGTTATTCTATGTCTGTAAAAGACCATAATATTTCATTTTTTCGTCAATGATAACATATCCTTCCCTTTGTTCTAGGTATTTTCAAAAAAGTGATTTAAATAAAATCGATTATTCAATATTCAGAAGTGTTTAGTTATATGTGAAAATGAATATCTTTATGTTTATGATAATGGAAATTTATAATTTCATGTGTTTTTATTATTTTATGGGTTTTTTAAAAGTTTATGATAATGGGTTATCCTAATATATATCTCGATTATGGGTGATCCTAATATATCTCTTTAATATATTTAGTAATGGATAAAGTTAACCAGTTTGGTTTCTCCAAAGAGATTATAAGAATTTACCTGTTTGCTTAATAAATTTATAATAGTGGCTATAAGTGGGATATGAATTTGATTTCCCATTTTACCTTGATAAATTACTTATATTTTCTATTTATTTTTATTAAAATCTTATGATTTCCCAATGTATGATAATGACCTTATGTTGAAAGTAAATTTTATGTTATTTATTACAAGTCAAATGTCAAACATTATGATAAAGTTTGTATGAGTTTAAAATTATTAGGAATAAATATTATGAGACTTATTTTTTCCAATAAAATTTCATATGAAATTTTTTAGAAAATATTGTGTAATATTTTCATATTTCATTGGTAAGAAAATATTTTTTTTGAACCAAAAATTTATTTTGGAAAAATTATTTTTTATCTTTTTTCAACGATTAGGAGGATTCTTTATTTATTTTAATATATCTCTTACTAATATTTTTAATACCATCCAATGTTATCTGAGGTATTTATATGGTTTTAATTATTTTTAAGGGAAATGATTTGGTCAATAAGAAAATTAAGTAGTTATGTCATGAAAGGAAAAAAATATTTCAAAATTGATATATGGGGAAAAATGGGAAACCGAGTGATAGTGTACATGTTGTGATGTTATATATATTCATTTAAGGGTGGAGTCCTAATTCTCAAAACCTATAAACAAAAAATATCATTGAGAATGTTGGAAAATTAATTTTAGTCTAAAGAATCCATTTTATAGATTTTTTAAAGTTAGTTCCTTATAGTTGGTCTCAATGTAAAATATAATATAGAATTCGAGTTAAGAGTAATTTTGATGAGGGTAGTTTTTAATTTTTAAATACCATTAATGTTGAATAAATAAATAAATATAGTATAATATCCTGATTATTGGTAATAATGTTTTCCAAAAATTTCCTATGAATTTCATCCCTAACTAGATACTGGAAAGTGGATGTAAATATATCACATATACACATATGGGTAATAACTCTAAAAGGGCTTGATGGTTAATTAACTTGATCATCACTCGGGGCACAATGAGGGGGCCTAAGACGACCAACTGGCTAGAGACCCCCAATAAATAATCTTGGATTAATTCATTTTTTATTTTATAAATCATTATAAAATATTTCAACACAAGGTTATATAATTGAACAATGATCATGGATATACTAGGTTAAAACTAAGTAAATATAGATTGAAAGAGGGCTATAATAGAGTATGAAAATTAAAATTTATTTATATATTTATTATGATTCCTTTAATTAAATATCTATAATTAAATCATAAATTTATTTCATCTGGTTAAAACATCTTCAAAAATATGGAATGAAGGAAATCAAACATAAACCTCCATTATCTAACTGAGGATTCTATTAGAGTGATAATTTGAAAAGCTAGCTCATGTCACCTAATACATTTTTATAACCTTAAACATGAAATATAAAAAATATATAATATATCCTAATCCACTTATATTTGTGTAAATCATGATGTACCATAGGATACATTTCAATAACTTATGAAAAATAAATTTCCCATCATACTCTTTTTATAAAATTCCACATAGTTCATTATCTATTTTTAACAATAGATTATCCTGAAAAGGGTATATTAGTTTTCTATTAAAATGAAAATGATAGTGACATTTTTGTAGCATATAAATTTATTCGATTATCCAAATATTTCAATTATAATCGATGAAACCATAATTAAGTAAATCCAGGTCAATCCACATCCTAACATATTATATAAAACTAGTTGGGAGAGATATTTCAAAAATTTATGTTCAAAAACCAGTATAGATACAAATTGTGATCACTTTCAGAATCTACTTCAATAATGATATAATAGCTATGGATAGATAAAATAAGATGAGGAACATAGAGAAGTTTTGAGGTTTTTAGATAAAATATAGACTACCAAGAATATCATTGGAACAAAGACTTCAAAATTGGTAATCGAATGAATGGTGACAAATATTTCAAATGTATGAATTTCTTTATTAGTTTTTCAAAATTAGTTTTTTGGAATCTTTATTTATGTGACTCATATATTATATTGTCGATTACAATTCATACGTAATAATATGAAAAATCCTGGTTAAATTTATAAGAATTTAGTTGAATAAACTGTGTATTTATATAATAATTTTTCAAAATTACAAAATATAGGTATTTTATATATGGTGTTTTCGAATATTATAAATTTCGTGTGGATTATGAATCATTGAAGGATTAATCTGTTGTGGATTTTATTTTCAAAATATAAAAACATTTGTTTGATGGAATCAATAACTATGAATAGTGAATTAGTAGAAAGATAATATTATAAGAACATATGATTGGTACATAAATAATTCATTGGGTTAATATGTTCATAATAATAATAGTCAATTGAGATTATTTTACTGCATAGAAAAAATAATATTCATAAAAACATTAACGGTTAAAAAGTTATTTTATGATTGATGTTATTTTTTAGGATATCCATAATTTTGTGAACATTATATGATCAAGGTGAATTATCAATATAATTATCACCTAATATTTTCGATTTATAATTTATTTATTTTTAGAGAGTTTTTGAAAATGGACCACCATTAGGTTGGGGGAAAATCATTGCATCCTGTAAGGGCATGGGGTAAGAACACATAATTGAAAGGTGATAAGGGTGTAGTGCATCAACATGGATATGTAATACCATGTTAAGTATGATGTATTTATATTAAATTATTTCAAAGATAAATATTATGTATATTTTGGGAGGCTTATTATGGTAAGAATAATTTTTTTCAGGTTTTTGGGTGATTAAGGATATATTAAGAGATATTAAGTATGCTTTGATAGACATTTGAGGTATATGTTACCTTTATGTTCAAAATATACATTTTTATTTCAGGATGGATTACTTTACATTTTGAGATATATGTTTATGGTTATTGATAACATTTATGTTTCATTTGGTAATTGATGTTGAGGTAGTTTTGTGTTATTTCCATTTGAAATCATATGTCGTATCATATAACATACCATGAGATTGAACAGTGATTTAGTGATTAATGTTATTTCATAAAAGATCAATTTTTTGGGAAAGATTATATGATTATGGTAAATATAATATTATTAGATAAGATGCTCTTATTTTTAGTAATAAAGGTTAAATTATCATTTGGTATAATATATGATATTAATGTAGATTTAGGGTGATTTATATTATTTATGTAATTGATTAGGATATTTTGGAGACTATATAATAATAATATACACCTTTTATCTTTACTATATGAATATATGAGTGAAAAATATTAATTTGAGATAATTTATATATTAATTTTATAATAATATGTGATCAAATACGTTTGATATTTATGTTTTAAAACATGGCTAGGAATATTTTGATGAATATTAAGGTGGATTGTTTATCAGATTATCTATGTTGAACTTTTAGTGTTAATTATAATGATTTAGATATTAATTTTTAATTTCATTAATTGAATGTTTATTCATTTTTGAGAAAATAATATCTTTTTCTGATGATTTTGATTTTGCTTAATGTCTAAAGATAAAACTAATATCTTATTAAAATTTTATGGATTATGTGATCCAATAGATGTTGATTTTAGTGTTTTAGGAATCAAAAACTACTCATGAATAATCGTATTTTTTTGAAAAATATGAGATTATGGGGGAAATTTATAAAATGATGAAATTATAACTATCAAGTGTGTTTATTGATGGATCGATAGATACGATCGATATAAAAATGATTATAGTATCAAACAATGATGTAGATACTCAAAATACAAGAGGGGGGTGAATTGTATACTTTAAAAATTCCATTGGAAATTTTAAAGATAATTATGTTTAACATGGTTAAATAAGGTAATTAACAAAACCTCTAGATTCTAATAACTTGTTTGATACCGGAAAAGTGATTCTGGAGATGAAACGTAACAGAAGTTTAAAACAACTAATATTATACCTTAAAATGCATAGAATCATATATAATCAGAGTACAAGTTCAAGGAAGTATAATAATGTTATACTTTCCTTATCAATCAAAATTACAGTGGAAAACAAAACTAAAACACTACAAGTAACAAGTAGTAACTCATTTATCCCAAAGAGAAGGGTATCCAACAACCCTGGATAAAGGACCCTTGATTTATATATTCAAGAAAGTTTGTCTTACCCAAACCCAGGTAAGCCCGCAATCCGAATATTGGTATCTTTCTTGCTATACATGCAAGCCCTCGATTTGTAAGGAAGTCGGCACCTCTGACTTCACAACCAAATTTCTCTGATTTGAAGGAAATCACACCTATGCACAAAGAAAATCTGCAAAAAGAAATGTTTTAACAACCCATTCAAACTTTAGGCATGAATCATGAGTGTTTATAAGAGACTATATCTCTAGAAATCACCTCAACAGAATTTAAGTAAGTTCATCCAAAAGTTGTGTCAAAGTTGTGTCAAAAAATTACTGAGCTCGTTCAATTGAGCTCTTGTTTATAGGAATGGCTTCAATTGTCGGCTCCCTCCTCCAACGGTCATATTTTTCCTTGAATTTTGGAGGGACATTTACAAGTGTCACTCAACCAATGGTTTGTTAGTAACTAAAACCACTACATCATTTTATAATAAAAACAAGTGTAAGCAAAAATATATTTACATAACCAAAGGCCAATAGTCAGAATGTAAGAGATTAAAAGTTTGGAGTCTAACCAAAAATAAATTCCGATTCTATAATACAAGGATATTTGGATTTTGTTTTCTAAGGAATTTAGAACCTGAACTGTAAAGAATTCCAGAGTCTGAATTTCAAGGAAATTTGGAATCTGGATTCACAAAGTATGGAGTCAGAGTTCATGAGAATTTGTGGTCAGAACATAGAAAGTTCAGAGTCTAAAATCAGAGAACTTGGAGTCAGAACTCAGCAGAATTTATAACCTAAATTCGGTGCTATAAGAATTTTTAATATGAATTCAGAGTCAGTATTCATAAGAGTTCGTAATCAGATTGCTTATTCCGAATTCAGAGTCAGAACTCACAAGAATTCATAATCAGAGTTCTAAGAATTCTTATTCAGAACATAGAATAGTTTGTAACCAGTGTTTGTATTCAGAATTTGAAGTCAGAACTCAGAAGAGTTCGTAACCAGAATTCTAAGAATTCAGATCCTAAAACAGAATGCTTCATCTCTATGTGATTATAAGATTTCATGGTTTTTATTACAAACCAAATTTTACACTTAGAAAAAATTATGATATGACTAATAAAAACATGATAAGGATAAATTTCCTTCGGAAAGAATATTTTCTTTATAGAAGTAAAACATGGTATAAAATGAGATTTTCCATGAGATAAGGTGTTTGTGATTTTCAAAATAATATGGAATGGTAAAGTTATAAGGAGACCTTACTGACTCAACATTGTCCCCCAAACATGAAGGAATGGAAAAGTCATAAAAAAACTTTATTGGCTCAAAAATATCCCCCTTTTTGGAAAGCACAAACATCATTACGAAAAAGAGTAAAAGGACGTAAATAATAAAACTTATCTCCCTTTACACATGAAAAATGATGAATTTGAGTAACTCCCCTTAGGATTTGGAACTTTAAGGATCGTATTCTAGATTTTCAGAATGATATTTTCAATTATCTTGAGTACCAAAATCTTCATAATGAAAACTCCTCCTTAGATAAACACCCCTTACATAGGGATGTCTCTTCTTTACTAAGCATTATTTTTTCATTTCTCCCCCATTGTTATTTTCAAACCGAATTTGAGTGAATGGAAAAATATTATTACCTGAAATATTATTACAAATCATGAAAAAAAAGAGCCACAAAAATTTCATTAAGATTGGAAGAATTTATACAAGGAAATAAAATAAAAAAAGATCAGATTGGATATATGTTCCTTCCTTGTCCTTGGGTATCAATTTCTTTACAATGGTTTTCAGACTTTTTAGCTCCTTGTGATCTTCCTCTGTTTTCTTATCTAAGGCTTTGATCATATCATCTTGAGTCTTCAGAGCCTCTGCCTGAACCTTCAACATATCATCTTGATTTATTAGCTTCTCTTTAATCTCATTTCAGAAATCCCTTTCTCTTTTCCAGCATTGAGAAATAGAGTTAAACTTCCTATTCAGATCCTTGACCTCCTGAATCCGGGTATTCTCTTCAAGGTTTATCTTTTCCTCAAATCTAGTTGTGGGATCCTTGATTTTTCTATTTTCAGAATCAAAATCTTCCTAAACATCATCTTGAAACTTATCAAGCTCTCTCAAATCTTTACCTATATTATTTGACCAACTGGCCACTTTCTAAATAGATTTTATGTGGGCATCGTAGTTGATAAGGAAGTTCTTGTGATCCGTCTCAATCATTACACACATATCCATCACCATTGATACAGAATCTTATTTTTAATTCATGATATTTTGGAGCATCTAACATATGGAGTAAATGGTTGGAAAGATTAGAATTCTGTTAACAGGCTTCTTCACTGATTCTATGAAAAAATCATGTCCTAGAGCTGATGATTCTGAATCTGACACTTTTTTTGGTCATGGTTCTTCCTCTAGATCAACAAGCATCCTATTTGAAGATCCATCATCTTTTATTTTCTTTAAAATAGCTTCGGTAGGTGTACTATAAATCACTTGTTTTCCCTTGTCAGTTCTTGGAATAGCTTCTTCATCTGGAGCCTCAAGCTCACTTTCATTCAACTAAACAGTTCTATCTTCATCAATTTTTTCCTTCTCAGCTCCTACCTCAATATCATCAGGATGAACGAAATCCTGATTATGACTGTCTTGCTCATATAATTTGTTCACTTCCTCTTTAACCATCTCATCAATTCCAGGGGTAGCATGTTACGAAGATCTGGCTTGAGAAGTCTAGATTGACAATTTTTCGGATGGAATTTCCTTCTCATGAAATTCATCAACTTGAATTATCAGATCAGCTGTATCATCACTGCTTCAATCTTCCTGTACATCTTCCACAACTTCCCATTCTTCAATAACCTTATCTTGGAGTTTTTACAGAGTCAGGAACTTCTTCCCCGGACTCTCAGGTAGGGGTTCAACAAAGAATGATTTCGGAACTGGAACTTGTTCGGATGCTATTTCATTATCCCTAGTAAGGGATTGAATAATCTTAGTCTCAGAAAAATTCTTCTTTTGCTTATCTTCGTTGGCATTATTCTCAAGATATTCAGCAGTCATTTCTTTTAATCCCTTGTCCTCGGCAGGATCTAGACCAAATTGTGGCTCCCCTTCCTTCTAATTTTTCATGTCTTCCCTCAACATTGCAACAACCTCATCCGGATAATATTTCTGCTTCATGGAATTTGGTGGTGCAGTTTGAGCTTCCTTAGCGATAAGGGTTTCACCTTCAACTTCTACTCCATTCAATTTCTTTTTCCTACTTGTATTTTTTGATGATTAAGCCACTTCTTGCTTCTTGGGAACGACTTCTGCTTCCTATTCCAGTAGGTTTTAGAATTCCCCAAACTCCATAGAGAACCCAATATTCATTCTCCTTAGAGTGTCATCACTTACTATCATAACATTGATTTTATTTGGCTTGCAACTGCATGAAATATTAAAAGACACCAGACACCGAACAATAAGCATGGAAAGGATGGTCGGGTACATTAGAATCTGAGATTCCAAATTTCAATTTTTAATATTCTCTATTATAATGAGAATAATCTTCATTAGGTTGATCTTCCTCAGATTTACCAAAAAATCAAGGATGTACATATCACTCTTCTTCAGGGTGTCCTTATCACCTTTTCTCAGAATTATGAATCCCTGAACCCAAAACTCAAGGATCCGAATCTTTGTAGAAAAATGATCGATTTTTGGAGACTTGTCATCCTTAAGTCCAATACACTCCATAGATTTCACCTTGACAAAAATTCCTTGTACATCGAGCAACTTATGGGAACAAAAATCATCTTCCATATCAAATGGAACTCCATCCAAACTAGCTGCCTTTGTATAAGATAGAGCATAGGTCTTTTAATAGCTTATGAATGAAAACTACTCTCTCCCTTCTTTCTTAAAGAAACTTAATGACTCATAGAACTCAATAAACAGATCTGAATACACCAAATCTTGAGTTCCTAGATTTGAATTGCAAACTCTTTCCCATCCATTGAGTTTGATATTCTTTGAAATAAGAAAATCGTACTTGTTGAAGAAATTGGGATGCACCAACCTCTCTATGTAAATATGCCACTCTGAAATGGACTTTACAGTTGACATTAATTGAGAAGGAACTTCACCAAATATTCGAATTTGAGCACTTCTTAAATGTTCAAAATGAGCTTTTGAAAGGGGGAAGAGCTTTGGCAGACAAAGACTTGAAATTGATGTAGGAAAATCCTTCGGGGGACCTTTATATTGGAATCTATTAGACGGTTGAACTTCCAAACTCAATATGACGGCTGAAAATCCTACTGATTAGATCTGACGGTTGAAATGATAACTATAAGGAAAATTTGGTAGGAACTGATCTTTTGAGTTTTTTAAAGGAAAAAATTCATATTTAAGGAATATAGAATCCCGAAAAAATAATTTAAAAAAACTACCAACATGTAAAAAATGATTACGAAAACTCAACAAAGGAAACATACCTTTCGGATTTCTAGGAAGATTACTCATAATGGGTAATATTCCTCTTGAAGAACTATTTTTAAAAAAACTAAAAAATCCTCTACCACGCAAATTTCCATTATGAAAATCTTAAATACGAAATTCTTCATTACAAAAAACATGAAAAACATCATTACGAATAATATGAGAATCTTCATTATGAAAAATATGAAAAAATTCAATATGAAAAATATGAAAAACATCATTATAAAAAATATGAAAGACTTCAGTACCAAAAATATGAAAAAATAATAATTACGAAAAAAATATTAAATAATTCATTACGATAAAATATGAAAAAAAAATATTCATTATGAAAAAATATGAAAAAACATCATTACGAAAAAATATGAAAAAAACATTCATTACGAAAAAATATGAAAAAACTTCATTAACAAGCTAATGTACCCCCCCTATGAAAAGGAGTTTATTACTATAAAGACATTGGTTTCAACAGAAAGTTAACAAAGAAAATTACCTTACGGTTATCATTCCCAACTTCTATTTAATGTATTCAAATCTATCAGATGGTAATGATTTTGTGAAAATACCTGCAAGTTGATCTTGAATTCCGATAAATTGATGGATTATATTTCATTTTTGTGTGTGATCCCTAAAAAAGTGATGCCTAAAATCTATGTGTTGTGCACGAGAATGATGTGCATTGTTTTTACTAAGGGAAATGTAACTTGTATTATCACAATTTTTTTTTGTTTTGGTAAAACTCATACCATAGTCTGTGAGTGTGTGTTGCATCCACAACACATGAGCACAACAACTTCCAACTGCTACATATTCAACTTCAACAATGGAAAGTGATACTGAATGATACTTCTTGCATGACCAAGAAACTAATCAATCTCCTATGAAATGAAAAGTTCTAGATGTACATATCCAATCTATTCTACATCCAGCAAAGTCAGTATTTGAAAAAAAATTCAATAAAACCATTTCCAGAGGTATATAAAAGTCCTATGTCTATGGTTCCCTTTTTGTAGTGAAAAATTCTTTTCACTACCTTTAAATGGGATTCATGTACTAGGAACTTTTCATTCCTAAAATTCACATGGTAGCCTTCATCACATAATTGAATTATTCTAATGAGATTGTGCTTAATACCCTTAATGACCAAAACATTTGAAATCAATTTTTTTCACGAAGAACGATTTTTCCTATACCAATAATTTATCCCTGAGCATTATCTCCGAAATTTACTTTTCCACCTTTCTCCTTGATAATATTTTCAAAGAAGTTTTTGTTACCAGACATATGTAAGGAACTTCCACTATCCATGAACCATGTATTACTATTTGTACCTTCTATATTTTCCTAAAAATAAGAAAGTGAGACATTCAGAATCCAAACTTCCTTGGATTCAGAATTGTTAGACATTAATATTTTGGGTATCCACATTTTTTTAGAAAGATAAGCTATATGAAACCCAAGAGACTGAACTTTATTCAAAGAGAAATTTCTCTTCCAATGTCCCCCACTTTAACATTTAGTACAAAATGGGGCTCTAGAAGGAATGAAATCATTGTTTTTCAAAATAGTTTATTAGTGAGTATAACCTACTCCAGTAGTATTTCCTTGAGGTTTGATTTGAGAATACATCTTGTCAAAATTTTCCTTACAAGACGTAAAGTTTGCAAGAAGTTTCTTAAGGTAATATATTTCAGATTTTAGTCTGATGACTATATTCCTATCCTCAGTAATTATTTCAATAGAATTATATTTTTCTTCCGAAACACTTAATTTTGAAATTGCATTCTTATGAACTTTAGAATGTGTTTCCTTTTCAGAATGTAATTATTTAAGTTATTTAGAATGTTTTTATAAAATATCATCCTTATCTTTAAGATATTTATAGAGGTCTGAAATTTCCTTTTTAATAAATTCTTCTCTTGTAGATACCTTATCCAATTTCATAGAAATTTTACAAATTTTTTCTTCTACAAACTTGGAAAATATAGATACATCTTCATTAAAATGTATTTCGTCACTATTAGAAGATGATGTATCTTTATTAAAGGTAATATCTCTAGAATAGTAATTCTTATGAAGAAATAATTTTTTTAAAGCATCAGAAGAGAATACCATGGCCATAAGACATGTATTAGGGAAACAAGTAGTAGCAATAAATCTGATATTTTTCTATGCTGATGATTCATATTCAAGAGATTCACTTTCTAAAGAGTCTCCATAGCTAGTGCTCCAAGTATCATTTGCTTTATGACTTTTCTTGTACATTGAGCGATAGAAATTCTTCTTGTTCCTTTCTGAATTCCTTTCCTTATTTTCATTATTTTTTAATAGAGGGTAATTAGGTCTGATATGACATGTTCTTTTGCACTGATAACAAGTAACTTCTCCATCTTTCTACACTTTTTATTATCCCTTCTTGAACATATTCATATAGTTCCTTTGAGATACTATCTGGTTCATTCTCTGAGAATGATTATCTATTTCATTCTCAAACTTTTTTGTATCACTAAATTCTGATTGAATACGAACTTTATTTGACTTAGATCTAGTAACTCTTTCTAGAGTCTTGGATATCATATGCTTAGAAGTGGTTTTAAAAGAAACTCTTCAATTCCCATTCTTCCTTTTGACATTATCATCATCTCTCGTCATTCTAGTCTAATGCTGAAGAAGAGTTCAAAAAAATTCATCTAAGGAAATCTGGGTAACTTTCTTATTCTCATCAATTGTTGTCCTCCTTGACTCCAACTCATTTGGAAGGATTCCTATAATTTTATCTACAACAGCCTCATAATCTAAACCTATTTCTCCCATAGACTATAAGTTATTCATGAAAGTCATAAACCTTTTCTGAACTTTTCTTATAGGTTCTCCATAAGGAATGTTAAAGACATGGTATTCAACTCTCAACATAGCATTTCTTGTCACTGTAACATTAGATGTACCAAAATGTGTAACTTCATGTTTCTTCTAGATAATGTTGGCAGATTAAAATGAAGATATTTGACTATAGATGTTCCTAGTCATATAACATAACAATGTATTTCTAACTCCTAAATTTTCTTGATATTCTAATTTCTCCTGATTAGTAAAAGTTCTCAATTCCTTATCAGGAATTTTATAGTCTCCTTTCAGTATTAGGTAGTTATTAACTACAGTGTTAATAACGAAATTATTCATCCTATCTCTTTAGTACTCATAATCCTTTCCATAAAAAATAGGGGGTCTGGTAGGTTTTATATTATAGATAGAACCGACATTTAAACCCGCCATCTTAAGGAAAATCATGGCACACAAACTTGTTATTAATAAGATTTTGTAAACAGGGAAATATACATCTTTTTCAAGGAAAAATATATAACTAGTGTATACCTAAGAAAAATTGAATCCAAAATTTGGAATCTGAAAAACTGAAGAGGAAGATTTTTCTTCTAGAGAAAATAAAACTTATATGTGAATATAAGTATTTCGAAGTCCTCCTCTGATACTAATTGTTGGATCAATAGATACGATAGATATAATACTGATTATAGTATCAAACTATGATGGAGATACTAAAAATACAAGAGGGGGTGAATTTTTTACTTTAAAAATTCCTTTGGAACTTTTAAAAATGATAATATTTTTAACATGGTTAAACAAGGTAATTCACAAAACCTCTAGATTATAACAACTTGTTTGATACCAGAAAAGTGATTCTGAAGATGAAACTTAACAAAAGATTACAGCAAATAAGATTCTACCTTAATGCTTATAGAATCCAATATAAACAATGTTCATGTTTAAGGAAGTATAAGAAAGTTATACTTTCCTTATCAAACAAAATTACTGTGGAAAAAAAACTAAAACACTACAAGATAGAAGTAGTAACTCATTTAACCCAAACAGAAGGGTGTAAAACAACCCTAGATAATGTTCCTTGATTTTTACATTCAAGAAAGTCTAACTAGCCCAAAACAAGGTAATCCCTCATTCTGAAGATTTGGATCTGTCTTGCTATCCCTGAAATCCCTTAATTGGTAAGGAAATCAGCACCTCTGACCTCACAACCTGAAGTCTCTGATTTCATGGAAATCTCACCTCTGCACAAAAAAACTCGGCAAGAAGTAAAGTATGAACAAGACGTTCAAACATTCTGCATGAAGGCTGAGAGTTTATAAGAGCCTATCTCTCTAGAAATTGCTTCAACAGCATGTAAAAAAGTTCATCCAAAAGTTGTGTCAAAGTTGTGTCAAAAAATTACTAAGCTCATTCAAATGAGCTCCTATTTATAGGCACGGCCTTAATAGTCATCACCCTCCTCCAAAAGTCATATTTTTCCTTGAATTTCGGAGGGACCTTTATATGTGACACTCAACTAATGGTTTGTTAGTAACTGAAAGCACAAAATTGTTTTATAACAAAAACAAGTGTATGAAAAAATATGGTTACATAACCAAAGACCAATATTCAGAATGTAAGAAAATAAATGTTTAGAGTCTAACATAAAATTAATTTGGAGTCTATAATACAAGGATATCCAGATTCTTTTTTCTGTGGAATTCATAACCTGAACTCTATAGAATTTCGGAGTCTGAATTTCAAGGAAATTTGGAATCTAGACTCACAATGTTTGGAGTTAGAGTTCATGAGAATTTGGAGTCAGATATTAGAATGTTCGGAGTCTGAATTCAGAGAACTCAGAGTCAGAACTCAGAATAATTCCTAACCTTAATTTGGTTTAAGTAGAATTCATAATGATAATTCAAAGTCAGTATTCATAACTGTTAGTAATTAGAGTATATATTCATAATTCCGAGTGAGAACTCAGAATAATTCGTAATCAGTGTTCTGAGAATTCAGATTCAGAACTCAGAAGAGTTCGCAACCAGAATTCTGAGAATTTGGATCCTAAAACAGAATGCTTCATTTCATGGTGTTCATAGGATTCTGAGGTTCTGATTACAAAACAAATTTTACACTTAGGAAAAATTATGATATGACCAATGAAAACATGATGCAGATAAATTTCCATGGGAATGGAAAATTTTCCATATAGAAGTAAAACACGAGATAAAATGAGATTTTCTATCAGATAAGGTGTTTGTGATTTTCAAAACAAAGAGGAATGGTAAAGTCATAATATGACCATACTGACTCAACAATCTCCCCCAAACATAAAGTAATGGAAAATTCATAAGGAAAACCTTATTAAATCAAAATTTATTTCATTATATTATTAGTCTAAATATAAATAAATTACTCCACCCTAGTAAAATGATTTTGATACAAATATGTTATCAAATTATTTTCATTTATGATTAATTAATTACATTTTATCACATCCCTTTAGGTTATCATTTTTTTCATTAACATTATCATGATCATTCACTTTCTTGCTATCAATTTCTTTGTCACTCCCTTTTATTATTTGGATATTATATTTTTCTTGTATGTCCACATTTTCACTTTCTTATATATTTTTCTTTTACCTCTTTTTAGGATGATGAATTTCACTAATGTTATTTTCAAATATCAAACCCTTGGGTACCGATCACAAATTCAAATTGTGGGGACACAATTTTCAAATGGGGGGAAAACTGTAACAACACATGTATGGTTATGATATATAATTTTAAATTAATTATTAATATTCTTTCATTATATTTTATAGAGATATATTTATTATAATTATATTATGAAATTTTTCAATCAATGTTAATAATGATTTCATTCTATGAAAGTTAGGATTTTATGCAACATGTTTTTCTTAAAATCATCATTATAAAATTATATAATTTTATTTTGGAAATATGAAAATAATTTATTAATTCATTAGGCTAAAATTATATTAGGATGAATTTTGGATATATTTCTAAAATGTCTGATTATTCATTTATTAGTGAGAAATATTATTTTCTATTGAAAACTATATCTTCATTAAAATAATTTACAATGTTATATTTTTTTATAAATTGATTTTAATGAAAAAATTAGTTCTATGAAATTACTATTAATCTTATTATAGTCATATTAATGAATTATTTACTTGAGCTATTTAAAAAAATATACTTATTAACAATTATAAAAAATGGTTTTTCATTAGAAATTTAATGATTAATTTTAAATTAAATAATGAGAATTATATAAATTATATTTTATATAATTTATAACATTTTTATAAAAAAATATAATACATATTTGAATACATTTCAAACTAGTTTTATTCTATAATAAAAATTTATAGTAGTAAAAACCATTTACCAGATATAAGATTAAAATATGTTTATTAAGGCTTAAACATAACTAATTAGGGTCAAAATGACCTTTAAATATATATAAATTCAATTTTACAGACATATTTTGACACTTTAAGAAATAATATTTAAATTTCCCATTTTTCATATGTTTTTCTAGAGTAAAATATTAAGTATTTTATTTTGTTTAAATATTCTTAGTGAGTCCTCTCCCACACTTATAAAAGGACACACCCCCTCATCTCATATTAGAATATAATGAGACTTTTCTATAATAAAATTATAATAAAATCAATCCCCTATATCATTAATATTGTTTTAGATATTCTAATTTAATTGAAAAAACACCTAGAATTACATTATGTATGAACATAATGAGGTCATCTGAAGAAGATATAGTTCTTAACTGACCATTTTTATTTTCTTTCTTCTTCTACCTCCTTAAAATTTCCATCAAACATATTTATAAAATATGAATAATATGAATAATATAATTATATGTTTATATGATAATTTAATAACCTATATCATTCTCATACTTCAATCAACTGGGAAATGAATCCATCGATTGGTTGTAAGATAGACTACCACCTCACAAACTTATTTAATTCATTTTCCATCACTACATAGTATATATGGTTATAATGATGTTTCTAATGGTAATATATATTACAGTTAGGAATTGTTTATAAATATTAAAATATAATATATCATCATCTTTATTACCCATATATTCCCTGATAAATGATGACGTCGCACATGTGTATATGTGGATTACCACCTCCATGAAGCGATGTGATTAGTTTCTCATTATCAATTAACATGGATTCGATATATAAGTTTATTAAAAAAAATTTATATTTATTATATAATAATCATTATGGGGAGATAAAATTATATTTACTTTCTTTCCCTCATGTTCTTTGAATAATTAATATGTTACTCATGTGTGTGTATTTCCTATCGTATCCCTGAATGTAATGTAATTTATTTTTCATAACTATATTTCATGATTGGTTTAAAATTATAATTAATTGATGAAAATAATAACTATTGATTGATTATTATTTTTGAGATAATTGAGTAATTATTCATTTGACCATAGTCAATGTACCAGAGTGATTTTGGACATATGAGTTGAATATTATAAAAACACTGTACATGAACATAATTTTATACTTAATTTCATATAAGATTATAACAAATAAAATAAAATTAATAATAATCTTGAAATTATTTATTATTAAATCAAATTATTTGTATACGTTTATTTATAAGGATTTTAATTAATGTAGGGGATGAGTTATACTCAAATAATGTGATAGTTTAACATAAAAACTCTATTAAATGTTTTTAAATATTATTTTATAAATATTTATCATCCTTGTACATATTTATAATAATATTTTATGTATGTATTTATTTGAAAATAAATGAAATATTGAGGTAATTTTATTTAACATCTGAAATTCATTGAAATGTTTTCAAAATGAATTTTTTATTAATTTTATAAGGATTGATTTAATTAAAATACAAAAGAAATATTCTAGTTTAACATATAAAGCATCAACGTTTCTTCAATATTCTATAGAAATTATTTTATGTTTAGAATAAAATAACATATTTCATTTTTTTTAATAAATAAAATCATTCAATTTTTTCTAGGTATTTTATAAAAGGGTTTAAAATGGAATGGATATATCAATATTAGGAAAAGATTCCTTATAGGTGTAGAGAATATTTCCGTGAATATGGTAATGGAAATAAAGAATGTGATATATTATCATAATTTTATTGTTCATTTTAATTTTTTAGGATGATAGGTCATCCAAATATAGATCATGACAATGGGTGAGCCTAATATTGTTCTTCAATTTATTAGGTAAAGGGACAGATTTTACTAGTTAGGTTTCTACTAATAGATTATCATAATTTAGGGAGTTTTCTGTTCTATTAGTATGTATAATTTTATGGGTTATGTGATGATGATGTGTGATGTTACTATCATGATTTATCTATTCTTTCTATGGATTTTTTTGGGTGAAATGTATAAATTTGTAAAAAATCAATAATTCTACACACTTAAAAAACCTTTATGAGTTTTATTTTTCATTTTTCGTTTCATATGAAATATTTTGTGATAATATTATTGTAGATATGTTGATTTTATGGGTAATAAAAATTTTATATTGATCCAACTGTTTATATTGATTAATAAATGTATCTCAAAATATTCATAGGCTAATGAGTTGCTTTTTAAATTTTTAATATATCCCTTAATTAGTTTCTTCTAATCCTCATAAATTTTGAAAATGATTGTCACAGTGTCTTAAGGATGGGGAGGGACAATGATGTGGTCAAGAGAAATTTTTTTATGATATTAAATAAAAATAATAATTGATTTATTTTAATTCTTTTTTAAGGTGAAAAAATGGATACAAAGTGGTAATGTCCATTTTTGATGTGTTATCTATTTATATAAGGGTGATTAACTAATTATCTAAAACTATAATCCTAAAAGAAATTAAAGAATTATTGGAAATGAGTTATTATATAAAGTATTAATTATATGGATTATTTGAGGTTGGTTATTTTTATATTCATCATGATAAATCCTTTTGGATTCAAGTCCCCTTGCTGCACCTTGATATCCTTTAGCTCAAATGTCATTATACAATAAGGGGGTATTAAAAAGGGCTCCAAATTGAATATGATATCTATTTCAAATTCAACACATATATCATAGGGGAATCATGTGAAGAATTCTAGGAATACATCTATATTGGGATCCATTATAGGAGGAATGGTTGGTGGGGACATCACAAATCCTATTGAAATAGATTTTCCCACTATATGTGATGTGATTACTTCAAGTTACTCATGTTTGGACTGACTCTACCTGATCTCAGCTTCCATTATACACTCATCACATATCTCTCTCACATTGGTAAAAAAATACCATTATTAGATAGTAATAAATTCAATCTCTGATGCTAGTCAGTCAATCCATACCAAGAATCACATCGATTTTCATCATCTCTATTGTCATGAATTATCACATATTTTCTTAACTTACAACGACTATACGACACTCTATATGTCACTAAAGATGGTCCAATTTAATTATTAATAGAGTGTAATGTGAATGTAATTCTGAGTATATCTTGAGTATTAATTCAATTCTATAAAATACTTGCAAATATATGAAGGAATGGGAAGCACCAATAACAAAAAATGCAGCACATAAAGTAACTATGTTCAAAATCATACCTCGAACAGTGGATCGTCCCTCACCAACACCTACTATTTCCTAATCCACTATATCAACATGACCGTCCACATCTATGTGACCATGTGGCTATAATAACCGGATAGTCTGATTCTACTACTAATAACCCCAATCTTATCCCAAGATCATTTATCTTATGTATTCTCTAAAAACACAAACCCTCATCAACAAAACCATTGATTTTTTTAGAATATTCACCATATTATCTCACTATTGACTCATGTCTTGAGGTTTTTTATAGAACTGATGGTAGTTATCATTATTGGATCAATTTTTGAAATTTAGAACTCCTCTTAAAGTGGATAATAAATTCATACCCTTCCTGACCTACATGCTAGTAGGATCATGAATTTCCCTAACGTATCTCTTCCTATTACTATAGGTGTCCCTCATCAAAGTAGTATCAAGTACAATAGTCTAAGTAAGAATGGGTGAAAGGAAGCCAACAGCTATTTCCTCATTCAGTCCATTCTCTATCATCATGGACTTATGATGCACATGTTTATATCCCTTCAGGTCAAAATTCATTGCCTTCCATATCTACTCTGTTCAATTTCTATTATCAAACATTTTTTTTGTCCCCTGTCCAAAGATAATGCATAATCAAATAAAATATGATCTTTGAAGTGTTTCGAGTAAATAGACACTATAATCACCCCTAATTATTCTCTATAAACTCTTAAAATTAGTTCAAATCCATCATACAAATAATGAACTCCTACAAGAAGAGTTCCTTGAATGTCACCCATGTGATAACCGCAGATATTCCACCCTATTGAATAATTTCTGAACAATTCCTGGATTGATAAGGGTTGCAATATTCACTTATATATCTTATGGGATCGCTAATAAGTATATGGTCTAATCATTCATCTAAATCTATTCCTTCATATCGTTAGGGCCTCTAATTACCTAAAATTTTAGAGGATGTTCGAAATAAAATTATCGAGTGTAATCAACCATTATCTAGGTGACTACCCCTCCTTATTTGTATGTAGTTATAAAACTCATAGATAAATCTTTCTTTCCTAATGAAATACAACAGTATGTGTATAATCATTGTTTTTATCACCCTTAATCATATTAGGAGGCCCCACTAGTCATCTATAAGGTGTAATATTCAGAAACAAGAAAATTAAGTTTTTTCCTTAAAGGTGCAGTCATATTGATTAACCCTAATTAGAATATGGGATGACACAAGGGCTTACCCATTAATATACCCTTACCCTAAGGCATGACCATATTATAACTAACCGAGGATCTCCTTCAATGTATAGGATTATAAGTCATATATATATGAACAAAAATAATTTTTTATCAGTTCATCTAACTAATTACAATAACGATATATCATTAAAACATGGAATATCAAATAAGAGAGAAACTATCCAAAAGAGAGAGTATAAATTAATGTATTTAATTAATGAACTAATATAAATAAAAAAATAGGTATACATATAAATTTTTTACCCAAAATCCTATTCATGGAGAATATATCAAATTTAATCACCATAAAACTACTATCATAAATATATTCAATGGTTTCATGGAGTTTTGTTACACATGTACTAGCTGACTATATGGAAACTCCCACACCCGAGTCCCACATAACAACTTCCTTTATTCCATATCATATGATGTTCGAAAAATAAAATAATAAATGATTCTTTGAAACAATTTTTATCACCATTCCGTGAACCTTCGATTCGGAATTGGTGTGCCACATGACCTAATTCATACTATAGCAACCCAAAATTTACTTACATGACTATCTTAACATTTTTAACTTA
Source organism: Viscum album (assembly GCA_963277665.1). NCBI lineage: Eukaryota > Viridiplantae > Streptophyta > Magnoliopsida > Santalales > Viscaceae > Viscum > Viscum album. The sequence goes on along the minus strand of OY728128.1, from coordinate 1,584,630,140 downwards.
AAAATAATAATAATGATAAAAATATAAGATCTAAAGGATTATTGTTTTGTGAAAAGTATGACAATTCATCAATTGTTCATAATAAAAAAAAATATTTTAATACTTATTCTTTATAATTTTATAATATGGTATTCTCCTAAGAAAATGTAATCATTCGAGGATATACATCAAATGAAGGGGTGAGGGAAAAGCCTAGTAAGTGGTGAAATAAGGGACATTAATCTATATATTAAGGGTTATAATCATTATCACCATAACATCATATGTATATGATCATAATATTTATCATAAGGGAAGCATTTGATAAAGACATGTTATGTGGCATACACATACAAATGAAACATTATGTCATAGAGGTAAAATACTACACATACTTGTGAACAGATCTAGCAACATGTTCATGAGTAATTCACATAATCAGATTATATACATCTCATTACCCATTGCATTGGATGGATATAAAATTCCAAAACCACCTGTCAAATCAAAAATTCTCATACTCATATATGCCATATATAATGTATAATAATATTAGTCATTATATATCCCATGGAAAATAATGGGTCCCATGTGGGTATAATAAATAATACATTGATTAATATAATTTTTTGTTCCCTATTGAAGAAGATAGACCATATCTAGTATAAATATTTCCATTCTTGAGTGAAGATAAAACAAGTCTTGATTAGATAAATACGTGTTTTGGGAAGAAAATTATTTTTTTATAACTCTTTGTATTTTGATTAAAGACATTTAGAAAGGTAGAAAACATTTCTATCAACAAACATAATATATAATGTCATTGAAATGATATTTAGGTATGTTTAGGGAAATATCTACACTATAAATAATGAGAGTGATGGATAACCCAAAGAAAATGTGTTGTGTTCGAAATTCACCTTACCTTATATCATAATTTGTTTCATTTCTTTTTTTTTCTCCTTAATACTAAACAAAGGTATAATAATACATAGAACCAAAAGTTATTATTTAATTTTATGTCACTATTTACAAAATAATACATTATATTGTCTTTCTAAATTTTTTTTTATACTGATTCATTATGATATAAGGTTTATATAAAATTTTCTCATTTAAATTTGATTTTGATATTTTTATCAATATAATTTATACATAAATAGAATTAATTAAAAACTTTTAAAATATATAAATTTAAAAATAAAAATATTATAAAATATCATTAGGACCATCCAATAGGGCAGTGAAAAGGAATGATTTTGAAAAATTATCATTTGAGGTAAACCTACTGATAACATGAACATTGTGAAAAGAAGAAGAAAGAGAGGTATAAATTATAAATACATAAAATATATAATCGTTTTATTATAGGTCACAATAATTAATATAAATTTAATTTTCATGACCCGTCCCCCGGGGTCCATGCCGTGACTACCCCAATCCCAACATCCATAGGCTAGGGTCGGGTGACTAGGACTGAAAGATGTACTCCCTAAAACCGAGAAGGCATTGCCTTTATATCTTGTATACAAACACAACAAAGCACAAAGAAAGATACAAACACAAGTAATCTGTATAGTAAAAAGAGTGTGTATAGTAATAAAAAGGGGCATAATACAAGCCCAACAAGAATGTATAAGAAAACTGAAAAGTACAAGTTAACTGAGATAGATCACGTGAACTACTATCAAGGATCCAACCATAAGGGTAGGAATAGATCTCATATGGATGTATCTACGGTACGCCTCTTCTAATGTCCACCTCCGAGCTACCACCAGTCTTGGTACTCTCATCCTCAGTCAGTGCTATCCATTGTCTGCACCAAACACAACAAGGTGCGGGCGTATCCCGTGTAGGGGTGATTCTAATGATACTCAGTAGGGACCTCGAGACCCTTAAATTTCACACAAAAATCCACAAAGGATAAACCAAAAATCATGAAAAAAACTGACAACCCTACTTTAGTATATACCTCTTCATGTACCTATGTTATCAGGTATAACCATCTCATTCATGAGGAAAGACATGGTCCAACACAAAACCCCAAATATCAACTGTTCCACAAAGGATGGAATACCACGAAGCTAACACAAAAAAGATAAGTACCACAATTGTAAATCCACACCGAAGAACACCACAAAGTTATTTCCATGAACGTAATTTCCACAAAGGTATTTCCATAGAGAAGAATACAAAAAAATTATCAACACATAGTTAAAGACTAATCTCACAATAGGTATAACTTTGGTTCAGTAGTAAAGATGATTATATGTAACTACTAAATCATCTTACACTGTTAAGAGGTTGACCCACGTAGAATCCGAAATCATCAGACCCACATAGGATCCTAAATCATCAGACCCATGTAGTACCCTAATACATAAGACCCAATTAGAGAGTAGTTCCATGTGGATTCCTAGAGTTGATCTAGGCAAGACTCTCGAACATAGACCCACACAGAATCCCAAAGCATAGACCCGCATAGGATCCCTTTCTCATGGTATAGCTAGCTATATGGTTCCTGCACTAAGATCGCTAGATTCTAGGAGGTTCTTCTCCTCAAGCCATAAGTCTATACTCCAACAACCATTATGTCCCATGAAAAATTATCTTAATGTACCACCACGTAAAAGGGGTCTCAAAGCAATAGACGGTGCGTCAATCATATGCTTGGTCTACAAGTTATTGGCCTTTTACTCCCAAGGGCCCGGTTAGATTTGTGTTTGATCCAACCCATACATACACAAATTAAATTTATTCAAAACTCATGTGTGGAATTCCAAAAGACCATCTCAACCTAAGGCATTCGGTACCATAGAAGATTCCTCAAACAGAAGCCAGTTGCTCATGTTATGGACAAAAGAGCAAAAAGGGCCAAAGCTAGTCTGGGTCTTGTCAGACCTGGTTGGCTGACCCGGTTTGTGTTGACCCAGCCTGGTTCGACGGCATGGCCCGGACAGTCAGTGCAGCCCAACTTGGTGGTCCGCGACTGCCAAATATCCACCCCTCCTCCACGTGGTGCATTCATGCGCCACATCATCACCAATGACCGACAACAAGTTGGCCGCCCCTCCATCATTGTCACAGCCTCGCGCCGTGGCTCTTTCCCGCTGGGCGGCACAGACGCACCCCGCCGCCCCCATCATGGGGTCGGTCAGGCGCCGGCTGCTGCCCTCGCTCCCCCCGGCCGATGGGCCGCGGCCCTTTTCTGGTGGCATGGTCGGACGGGGAGCCGGCCGCCGCTCCCATGTTCCACCAGTGTCGTTCGCCGGCACTATCACCAGCAACGTTCTTCAGGCACCGGGTGTTCCCTAGGGGCCCTGTATTCATTATTAAAATGTCCTCACTCTCATCAGGATGTATCCATTGATTCAAGACCATCGAAATTCACCAAGGTTACAGAGATTTCAGGTCGTGTTCGTTCGTCATGCACCCTCTGCATTAGAATGGTAGCAAGGGGATTATTTGTTCTTATTTCATATAGAACGTCAATAAAAAGTAAGGATTATTCAAAAAAACAAACCCTACCTCGATTTCTCAGTAGAATAAGTTGTTCTGAAGAAGAGGAAGTCATTGGGAATGGTGACGTGGGCGCTCGTCGCTCCCGTAAGATGCTTCCAATCTGGGCTCAAGCTTCGGTTCCATATTATTCGTTTGGGGGTTTTTCGTTAGAGGAAGATTTTCTCCAATGTTCTTCCCAAGCCTCCATTTACCAATGATTTCCCCAAGGAAATGAGGAGCCAAAAAATTATAATAGGTCTATCAATTTAATTCATGTTGGCACAATTAAATTTTGCACAAATAAATAGAATAATTAATTAATTGAAGTGGAACACTTTATTAATTGCAGAGTTGAAGGTTTTCCCACATGAAGAGTGGTTTTGCTGGTCGCCACCTCCATGAATTAAAATTGGGAGGTTTTTCTAGCTTGGGTGGTCCCCACCTCCATAATTTCAAAATATAGTTTTCAAAAGAAAAATAAAATGTTAATTATTTTATTTTTCTTCTTCAAAGGAAAAGTGAAAAAGTATTTTCTACCCTCCACCTAATTCAGTCGAGGTGAATGACTCTTTAAGTGAATATCAGCGCAGTGAGTTCAATGGTGTATTCAGATTTCAATTCCAAGCACTAATTGAAAATTTATAAAAACCCGCTCGCATGTTTACTAGATGTACTAAAAAAACTCAAAAATTCATTCTAGGCTCTCCATGCCTCGGAATCATGTGACATCAATTTTCATGGACACCTAAAATTCCCATATAATTAAAATAAATTACATATAATTTTCAGGTATATACATTCTCCACACATTAGGGATTTGCTTCCCCGAAATCCACATTACAAAAACTAGGAAAACAAGTTGGGGTACATAGCAGGAATCAGAGCCTCTCGCTCCCATGTGCTCTCCTGGAGGTTCTCATGCTACCAACATACACACACGAAAGGTATCAATCGACCACAAAAGACTCTCTCCTATCGATCCTCAATCTCCACTGGAACCTCCATAAGCATCTCTCAATCATCAATTTTCAGCTCTCCCCATTCAATGATGTGTGAAGGGTCGTACACATATCTCCTAAGCTTGGATACATGGAAGACGTCGTGCAACTGCTGCGGCTGAGGTGGAAGAGCTAAGCAGTATGACACCTCACCAACTCTGCCAAGTACCTGAAAAGGTCCGATGAGTCTCAGAGTTAACTTTCCATCTCGGCCAATTCACTACAGGCCTCGTCGTGGTGAGACCCATAGAATTACGTGGTCACCATCCTTAAAATCCATAGGTCTCTATCTCTTGTCAGCATAAGACTTCTACCATCTCTGTGTAGTCTTCATCCGCTCCTGGATGATCTACACCTTCTCCGTGGTAGATTGTACCATTTCTAGTCCTATTAGTACTGACTCCCTTGGGTCAGTCCATCCCAAAGGTGATCTGCAAGGTCAGTCGTACAGAGCCTATAATAGTTCCATCCCAATGGTGGATTGATAGATTTTTTTTTATACAAACTCCACCAAGGGAAAGTTATCCTCCCAGCTGCGACCGAAGTTGAGGATGCAAGCACAAAGCATATCCTTGAGGTTCATAATGGCTCACTTAGCCTGGTCATCCATCTGAGGATGGAAGGCAGTTCTCAAAATAAGCTACATCCCGAAAGCCTCATGCATACCCTTCTATAGACTGGATGTGAAATGAGAATCTCAATCAGAGACAACCATCAAGGGTACTCCATATAGCCACATAATCTTCTGCACATAAAGGCATCCCACGATCTCTACTGATCCCTACTCTCTGATCGGTAGGAAGTGGGAAGAAAAGGTGAGTCAGTCGAAAGTCAACCAAATAGAATCATGAACCCAGGATTTATGTGTAAGTCTTTCCACGAAGTCCATGGATATCGCATCCCACTTCCACTCTGGGACCTCTAACGGCTGAACTAAGCCTACTGGTACATAATGCTCTGCCTTCACTTGCTGACAAGTGGGGCATCGAGAGACAGACTCTGCTACTTCTTTCTTCGTTCTTGGACACCAGTGATGTCATCGGAGATCCTAGTATAGCTTCGCCACTCTTGGATGTACCACTAGAGGGGATGTGTGGAACTCCCTCAACACTTCCTCCCAAAGCGACAATGGTACAATGGTACATCCTCTAAAGAGGAAGACGTGCCCCCACCTTTAGAAAATACATCAGGTGCATGTCCTATGGATATTTGAGCATGTCAAGCCTCACATTCAATGTCCCCAAATTGTTCCACCCTAACACACTTAAGAAGAAGGGGAGTGACTATATGAGACTGAAGGAAATCTGCTCCATCATGTTCCATTAAGGTTGTCTATAAAGTGGCCAGCTACTCCTTCGCTTCCCCTAGTAGTTGTATACCAGATCTCCTACTGAGTGAATCTGCTACAACCTTCCCATTCCCAGGAGTATAGACTATCTCAATGTCATGGTCCTGGAAGAACTCAAGCCCACATCATTGTCTCAGGTTCAGGTACTTATGAGAGAAGATATAACTGAGACTATTGTGGTCATAGTAGCCTATTAAACATTCACCAATCAATTAATGTTTCCACAACTTCAAGGAGAAGACCACTACCGCTAACTCCAGGTCAGGGGTAGCATAGTTCTGCTCATGTTGTCACATTTATGGAGAACCATACGCGATCACTACTTAGTCCTACATCAGAACACATCTGAGTCTGGTCCCTATTGTGTAACAGTAGAATACGTACCCAACACCCTCCTCCAGAATCCTCAAGATGGGGGCAAGTCAGCCTCTGCCTCAGCTTCTGAAATCTTTGTTGGAATCTCTACGACCACACAAAGGGTTTCCCTTTCTTCGTTAACACTAATAAAGGTGTTTTAACTCTAGATAAATCTAGAACAAACCTCCAGTAGTATACGACCAAACCTAGGAAACTCCGTACCTCCATCACACTCTTAAGTGGATCCCAAGCAAGTACAACCTCAATATTTAGTGGATCAACCACAACACCAGCCTCTGAGATAACATGTTCCAGAATGTGAACATCTCAGATCAAGAACTTGCACTTCAAGATCATACCATAAAGCTGGTGCTCTCAGAGTGTGTCCGGAACTACTTGAAAATGATAGGAATGATCTTCATAGGATGCCAAGTTGATCAGAATTTTGTCGATGAAGAATACAATAAAGAGATCAAGGTATGGCTGAAATATCCTATTCATGATTCCCATGAACACTGCAGGAGCATTGGTCTAGCCGAATGGCATAACCAAGAACTAATTGTGGCCATACAAAAATCTAAAAGTAGTCTTCTACACATTCTCATCTCGTACATTGAGCTAGTAATAGCCTAATATAAGGTCTATCTTTGAGAACCATCGTGCTCCCTTAAGCTGATCAAATTGGACATTAATCCTCTGGGGTGGGTACTTGTTCTTCACGGTCAGCTGGTTTGGGTGCCGATAGTCAACGCAAAGTCTCAAACTCTCATCCTCATTTTTGGAAAACAAAATCAGGGATGCCCTAGGAGAAACACTGGGCCAAATGTATCTTTTCCCCTATAAGTCCTCTAGTAGTACCAGCAGCTCAGGAAGCTCCACGGGAGCCACCGATAAGCTGGTGTAGATAATGATGTTGTCCCAGGGTAAAAGTCAATGTAAAAGTCCACCTCTCTGCGTAGAGGTAGACTCGAAACATCATCACTGAAGACATCTGCATACTAGTCCACCACTATAGGATAACATAGACACTCCACATCAACTGCTCCGAGGGTAAGGCTATCCAACTGATGAGTGATCAGTTGCACTCTTCTATGGGTAATTACATCCTGTGTTGAAATGCTCCCCTCTCACCAATGAAGGTAAACCTAGTCCCACCTGTGCAGACACACGATACTTTATGCCTAATACAGTAAATCTGAGCATGGACTATAGATAACCAGTCCATACCCAAGATGACGTCGTAAGGCCTCAATGCCGCTACAAGGAGATACCAGCCAAACCTCTCACCTCCTATAGTAAGATCACACTGCCAGAACCAGTGTGTAATTGTTGAATCCTCTCCCATAGGAGTCTTTAGCTATAAAGATCAAGCCAAAATCTCCACCGAAATCTCCGAGCTATGAACGAGGGCAGTGTAAATAAAAGAATAACTAGAACCTATGTCTATAAGTACTATAGCTAAGGTCGAGTAGACACAGATCATACCTCGTATCATCTTCAGAGCACCATGGTTTTAGGCCTGAGCTGCCTGGAGCTGAGCTCTTACATGTCCACTTGCTTTCTGTGGTCATGGTGGACCACACGGTGGTGGTGACGGTAACACCTCGAATTATAGCCAACCTCCATCTACACAGCCAGCTCCTCTTCCATGTTCGCATTCTCCCTATGCACCTCCTCAGTCAATCATTTATCTCTACCTGGGTGGTCCTTTGACCATATGCTGATCATCCATACAGTGGTTCCGACAATCACGAGCCATGTAACCCTACCCGCCACATGCGTAACACTACCTGATCCTTGCATGACTGTCTCTTTCTCGGGTGCCCCGCACAACCGATCTTGAATTCTGCGGTCATCCAATTGTAGGTATGGTCCTCTTGGACCTCGGTGACATCTCTCTTCTACCAACTGCAGAAGACTCTGCTACGTGATGCTCGGTGGTGGGTCTCGTTGCTGGTGACTACTCAACTAGAAAACTCTCCGCTAATAGGGCTTGCTCTTACACCCCCACCTACATCGAAATGCTTAGAGAAATCATCAAATCCCTGATCTTCCACCTGAGTCCCTACTCAAATGTCTAAGCCATGAATAATGGGTTCTAAACCATATCCTTGGAGTAGCATTACAGGTCAGTAAAATTCATTGTGTACTGACCCACATTCATGTTTCCCTGTTATAGATGAAGATGCTCTTGTTTGCACACTGTGCAAAGGGTCATTGGGACAAACTCTGGCTGAACATGCTCTCAATGTCAACCCAGATAAGTGTCACCTTGTCGTGAACCTAGATCATCATGCTCCACCATCTTCTGGATGATGCTTGTAGAAGACTGGCAGCAAGGATCGTCATGAGATCAGCTAGTGTCCCTACCAGTCGGAAGACTCTCACCACGGCCTCCATCCAATCCTCAACTGCTTGTGGGTCCATCTCACCCCTGAACCTAAGTGGCCTCTAGCGCTGGAACTCATGCTATGAGCTCAAGTGGCTTTCACCTTCTGCTGCTAGGGTTGCTGGCAGCAGTGGCCCAACGAGTAATGGAACCGCTGGTGGCTCGGCTGGTGCCTCTACGGATATACGTCCATGCACCGAGGCCTCATCGCTCGATGGCCTATCATCAAATACTATACCAAGAACACTAGCTTGTTGTATACATAAAGGCTTCCTGAAAAGAAACAGGTTCTCCATGGTCAATAAGTTATACGTGGTGAGATTTCTCAAAAAATTTCATAAATAAAACATTTTGATACACACACACAATCAGTGTTTTTGTGCACATTGTAAGAAATTAGAAGTCACGGTCATGGGGTATGGATAGGTTAGCCATCGTACTAATAGTGGATTCCCTAATCTGATAACCACACTCACTAATCTTAACACTATTGTCATTAAAAAGGTAAAAGTCTAATGTTATACGGTAGAACCGACTCCTCTGATACCAATTTGTCACGACCCATATCTCGGGGCCCATGTCCTAACTACCCCAATCCCACCTTCTATAGGCAAGGGGTTGATGACTAGCACCGAAAGGCGTAATCCCAAAAACTGGGAAGACAGTGACTTTATATCCTATTACCACGCACAACCAAGCACACAACAAGATACAAACACAAGTAATCTGTATAGTAAAAAAGAGAGTGTATAGTAAGAATATGGGGACAGAATACAAGCCCAATAGGAAAGTACCAGGAAACTGAAAAGTACAATTAAACTGAATCAACTCCTATGAATTCCTACCAAGGATCCTACCTGAAGGGTAGGTACAACTCTCGTATGGTCGTCTCTATGGTACACCTCATATAATATCCACCTCTGATCTACCATCAGTCCCGGTACTCTCGTCCTCAGTCAGTGATGTCTATCGTCAACAGAAAACACAATAAGGTGCGGGCATAGCTCGTGAAGGGGTGAGTATAAGGATACTCAGTAGGGACCCTGAGACCCTCAAAGGTCTCACAAAAATTCACAAAGGATAAACCAAAAAGCATAAAAACAACTGACAACCCTACTTAGGTATATTCCCATATATATACCTAAGTTATCAAGTATACTCATCTCATTCATGAGGAAACACAAATTCCAACTCAAAATCCCAAAGGTAAACTATTCCAAAAAGGAAGGAATAACATGAAGGAAACACTACAAGGATAAGTACCACAACGGTAAAGCCACAGATAATAACACCACAAAGGTATCTCTATGAAGGTACGTACCACAAAGGTATCACCACACAAAAAAATACCACAAATGTATCACCACAAAGGTAAAGACTCACCTCACAATAGGTATAACTTAGGTACATTAGTAAAGATGATTAGAAGTAACTATTGAATCATCTTATTCTGTAAAGATGTAGACCCACATTGGATCCTAAATCATCAGACCCACGTTGGATCATAAATCATTTGACCCACGTAGGATCCTAATACAAAATACCCACGTAGGATCATAAAGTAGTTCCACAAGGATTCTTAGAGTAGATCCAGGTGAGACTCTCGATCATATACCCAAGTAGGATCCCAAAGCACAGTCCCATATAGGATCTGTTTCTCATGTTACAGCCAGCTACAGGGTTCCCGCACTAAGCATGCTTGATCCTAGGAGGTTCTTCTCCTCAAGACACAGGTAGATACTCCAACTAACATGATGTGCCATGAATAAGTATCCCAAAATACCGCCATGTGATAGGGGTCTCAACACCATAGATGGTGCTTCAATTGGGCACCAGGTTTGTATGTTATTGGCCATTTAGTCCCAAGGGCCCAGTTGGATTCATGTTCTATCCAAAACGGTAGTACCTTAACTTTATCCAAAACCCAAGTGGGGTATTCCCAAAGGACCGTCTTGATCCAATGATTCTGGTTCCATAAACGGTTCGTCAAACAGATGCATGTAGCTCAAGTTATGGCTGAAAAAGGGAAAAGGGTCGATGTTGGTATGGGTCCTGTCGAACCGACCCTGCCTGACCCAGCCTAAGCCTCTCGACCCGGTTCGGGTCAACCAGGACCATTTGGTTTGGCCCGAACCACTAGGTACAGCCCATCACGGCGGTGCGGCCTGGCCCGCAATGGTCGGATCGTTGGTCCGTAGTGCACAGCCCGCGGTGCGCAGCCCGCTTGTCCGCAGTTAGTCGGATGACTTGCCCTCCTCTATATAAAGCGGTCGTGCGCCACACCTTCCCTGGTGGATGGAAACGAGCCGCTGCACCTCCATCGCCACCACGGCCTCACGTTGCGGCTCTTGTACGCTGGGCGGCATGGACGCGAGCCGACACCCCAATCATGTGGCCGACCATGCACTGACCACCGCCCTCGCTCCACCGCGGCCGATGGGCCGCAGACCTTATTCGGTGGAGCGGTCATGCCACTATAGTCATTGTGACTGGCTGGGGTGCTAGCCTCCACTCCCGAGTTCCATCGGTGCCGGTCTTCGGCACGGTCGACGGTGGAGTTCTTCGGGTCACCGGGTGTGCCTCGGTGGCCCGTTCTACATTCCGAAAATTTTTGAACTTTCCATTAGATATCTCCATTGATTCAAGACCATCAAAATTCACCATGATTATAGAGAGGTTTTTCGTGTTCGTTCCGCCCGCACCCTCCGTGTTTGAACGATATCAAGTGGCTTATTTGTTCTTCAATCATGAAGAACGTCAAGAACGAGTAAGGGGTATTAAAAAACAAAAAACCCTTCCTCGATTGCTTGTTGAAAGAAGTCGTGAGAAAGAATAGGAAGTTGTTGGGGATGGTGACGTTAGCATTCATCGCTCCTGCAAGATACTTCCGATCCGGGATCAAGAATCGGTTCCTCGTTCTTTATTGGGGGTTCTTCGTTGGAGGAAGAGTTTCACCAAAGTTCTTTCCCAAACCTCCATGTGCCAAAGATTTTACCAAGGAAATGAGGACCCAACAAATTCAAATAGGTTTATCAATTTAATTCAAATTTTCATAATTAATGTTGGCACAATTAATTAATTGAGGTGTCACAATTAATTAATTAGAGAGTTGAAGGTTTTCTGACATAATGAGGGGTTCGGGTGGTCCCCGCCTCCATCAATTCAAATTGAGAGGTTTTTCTAGCCCGGGTGGTCCCCACCTCCATAATCCCAAAAGAATGGTTTCAAAAAAAATAATATGTTATTTGTTTTATTTTTCTTCATTAAAGAAAAAGTGAAAAATATCTTCCACCCTCGACCTACTGCAGTCAAGGTGAATGTATCGTTAAGCAAATATTTGCGCAACAAGTTCAACGGTGTCCTCAGATTTCAATTCCGAGTAGTAGTTTAAAAGTTATAAAAACCATCTCGCACGTTTACTGAACGTACTAAATAATGTTTAGAAATTCATTCCGAGTACTCCAAGACTCAGAATCATGCGCCGTCAATTTTCACAGACTCATAAAATTCCTATATAATTTAAAAAAATTACATGGAATATTCCGGTCTTTTAATTAATATTATTAATAATTATTATTAGATTATTTGGTTTTGATAGAGATTTAGAAAAAATATAATAGAGGAATAAAATAAAAGAAGAGTGGATAAAAATGAACTCTTTTCTTGGTGTTGCTTCGATAGTATAGCACTAGAATTCTTGGATGAGTGGAGTTGGCTTACTCCAGCCTATTGCAAAGGTTATTAATGATTAAAGAGATACGATTTTAGTATATTTTATAACTTGGTATATGAGGGAGTAGTAGTGTTCATGGGGATATGGGTGCATTATTTATACTTTAAGAGGGGGTATATTTAGAATAAAATATATAATAAATATTATATCCCTAGTAAACCATTTAATAATGATTATATTGAAGTTAAAGATAATATATCAAAAAAAATATAAAGGTTTTATTACATTAATCTTCTTTATAATCGTAACTGAATATTTTATTAAAAATGATTGCGTAAAAAATGTAAAATTGTTTTTTTAGAGTAATGTTATACATTAGCCTTTTGAATGAAATTTTTTATGATTGGAAAACTTCTTTATAGTATTTTAATGTCTAATTTGTGAAATGAAATTTATTTTTTCAAGACTAATGTTATATATATTATTATGGTATTATTACATTATGAATGATGTAATTTATGATATAAAAGTATTGAAAAATCACTACATTTTCAGTATTCACTAGAAAATTGAAATATTTTAAAAAAAAGTACTAAAAAATCAACCTCAAATTTTTCAATATTATTATTTCAAAAATGAAATTAATTTTATAAAAATAAATTTTTAATGTTATTATTAAAATATTAATTTAAAGATTAATTTTAGTTTTATGAAATACCTTAAAATTCAATTTATTATAAATTTTATTATATTTTCGTTGAGTTTTTAATTATGATATATATTTTATGGCGTTATAGTATTTATATTAACATAAATTACTCATTGTAGATATTAATTATATTGAAATTTATCTTTTTGAGATTATGTTACTAATTCAATGTCCATGTTATTATTCATAATAGTTGGGTTGGTATTCCCAATGGCCAGCTTACTATTCTAACAGTCACATTACTATTCTAATGATCACATTACCTCATATAAATACTGCTTCATTCATTCATTCATTACTCACCTCAATTTCTTTCATGTTTATATATTTCCATCATCTAAAATTTTATGTGGTTTACTATTATTTATTTTCTTTTTAATTTTGTTATTCATGGGAGGTATGATTCTAGGTGATTGGGGTTATCTAAAATTTATCATTGTAGTATTTTTATTTTCTATTTTTTATTCACATGAAATATTTGGAACATTAACGGGTTTATTCATTTTCAAATATAATGCTTTTTATAAATGAATTAATGTTTTTTGTTTCTCTATATTATATATGTGTATAATAGTTCTATAATATAATATAACACTCTTATTTAGGATACAATTATTAATATAAAATTTTGGGTGATAAAATTCTTCCCCTCATTAGAAATTTCACCCAGAAATATCAAATCATATTATATGTTGAGAATATATGAGGTTACAACTATTTCATTATTTCAACTAGTTCCTATGATTTCTTTTCAAATTTATGGTTCCCCCAAAACAATTTGGAAAGGTGAGTTGACTTATTATACAGAACATAGTCTCTATAGTCTAGGATCTTAACTAGTTTCTCCTCATACAAGAGGTCATTCTCCATTTATACAACCTAATGATTCAACATATACAATAAATCAAGTATATACTTCATCACGTGAGATATATAGAACACATCATGATCAGGAGATATATTTTATTAATGATTAATGAAATCATCCAAAACTTTATTGAAATCAAGGATCTCAAATGTTCTAATGTTACTTGGGCTATACTTTACTTTAATTCCAAACCGCATGAATCTTTTATGTGGTGATATTAGAAGGAAGAAATTGTTTCAAACAACTATTGTTCCCATTAGTGGTGAAAGTAATATATCATTTTCCGAATTTGAGAAACAATAATATGCTATTGGATGGATCAATCCTTATATATGTCATATATTTTACATATTTTTGTACAAGTATCTTTTGGTCTCCAACATTATCTGGAAAATTATGATATATAAATCCCTTACCATATGGAGATTCATATAGATACATTTGAATAAATGAGTGTAAGATTTTCTATATGATAACTCAATTTGTAGAAGATTTTAATCCCATCCTCCTATAAATTCAATTGATCTAGTTTACAACATGTCCAAAAGTATCTGAATATTTCTTTTCATATTTCCCCCCATTCTATGACATGAGAGGTCATAGAAAAATTAAATTTATTACTCAAATAACGTGTAAACATTCTCTTGAAATTAGATATAAAACATGGATGTGATCATAGATAATCAAATGTGGTACCCCATATATTCTCAAAACGTTTTTTACATATATCATACAATGTTGTTCAAGTGAAAAATCATCCTAAATAGAATTAAAGTGGGTATTGTCGCAGATTTGGTCCTCCATAACCTATATCCCACTTTTTCTATTGGATTTATTCAGGAAACCAATGATAAATTCTTTGGTGATGTTCTCCCATATCTACATGGGTTTGGGAAATGGTTGAATCATCCATATGGACTTTTTTTACCTTTATTTAACTTTCTAATATACCAAGAAAATTGAGGTGTACTATATCATCTCTCTCATATTGTTCTCCCACTATAAGTTCTCTCTAAGATCATGACACATATCAATGATTTTTTTATGGATATAGAAATGTGAGTTGTGGGAATTATCCAATATCTCCTTCTTTATAATGGGTAATAAAGGCACATAAATCCTATCTCCAAACATACCCACACAATCTCCATCGATGTGGAACTCTTTGTGATTCCCTTACTTTACTACATTCACATTTTTTGGGGCTCCAAATAATTACTTCATGACAAATTGATATTTGTATCGATAGATAGTTGGTATATTTTTTGGGAAATATAGGATGTATTCATTACCATCATGATATTCAGATCCAACATTTTTATATCCATAAAGATATGGTCTTTTTCAATCCATAATATGGATAGAGTAGGAGGGTTTTTTCTTAAAAGGGAATTAAATACCTTATTCACCTTTCCTGTATTGTAGTGAATAGATATATCATCGTTTTTATTAGCTCAAACCATATTCCTTAACATATATAGATATCGTTCTTTTTGAATATATTCTTTACACTATTTTGATCAGTATATATGTTGGAGTTATCTCAAGAGAGGTAGAGTCACAGAATAATTAGAGGGAAGTAGATAGATTCTTTCTCTAGATCATGCATCAGGTATTTCTGCTCAGAGTTAATCAATTTTCAAGAGTCTTATGATACAATATTATCATTCTATATCATTATGCATCCCAAAAAATTTCACAGAATCACTTTATATCAGAAAACGTTTTTTCGCTAGTTTTTTTGTGTGAGTAAAGCCATAGTGATTATCCCATTAATGAAGTAAATAATGATTTACTAACACTCTTACATCCAAAAATACATTACTCCTTCCCTTTTTTACATATTTTTCAGGTTAGAAAATCATGGGAAAATTCTCGAAAAAAATTAGTATTGCCTAGCTTAGCCACAAAAACTATGGATTTTTGTGACACTTGGGGGATTGTTAAAAACATAAATTTCCCTTGTGTTTGAAGTATACACATAAATTTCCCCACATGTGATCATGTTCCCCATGAATGTGACTTTATTAATCGAAAAGGTACACTTATTGAACATAGCATTCGTTTTCATCTTTCTTTTTATTTCAAACCCAATACTTTTATTCTATTTGTTTTCCTACATTAACATGGAGTGAATATAAGATTATTCAATAAAAAATACCAAATATTTGCCTAGTAATTCTCTAAATACTCTATTAATCATATCCAGTAAGCTTTTAGGAGAATTAATATGTTCTACGGGAATCACTATGAACTCATTGTGTTCGTACGTTGTATAAAAGGTTGTCTTCAGGATATATTCTTTCTTCCCCATAAATTGATGATATAAAAAATTAAGATCCAACATTGAGATGTAATAAGTTTTTTTATGTTTTTCAATCCATCCATCAATCATTGGCTAGAGATACTTTTTCTTTATTGGGATATTCTTGAGCTCCCGATAATCAACACACAACATAGTTGATCCATCCTTTTTCTTTAAAAAGAGAAATAGTGAACAAAAATATTGGTGTTATATTTATTATAGAAGCTTAAGATACACATATATACACATTTATATATGAAAAATAATTTTTATCACCATAAATTACGGTGGTGTTATGGAAGGATGTTTAAACACCCTCATTGTCGACAAAACGACTATTAACTACAACATTTTCCCATGAATACAAAAGTGTGGGAAAAAATATAAATTTATAAAAAATTTAATTGTTTAAAACATGAATAAAAGAATTAGTATAAATTTAACATCTTAACTACTTAATCAATGAATATTTTTTTAGAATATATTGATAAAATGAAAATATTGGATGAAAACAAGAAAAGAGTTGATAAAATGTTACTAGTTTCTCGATGTTTCTTCTCTTGTATGGAACTATAATACCTTAATAAATGAAGTTTTTTTACACTAAAAAGTAACTGAGGATGATAAGGGTTTAATATAGAGTAATTTGGTAGATATTGGCTTTTTAATGTATTGGAGTAGTTGTTTTCAAAGGGGAGGGAGGAGAATTATTTATTCTAGAAGAGAGATGTTTTTTAAAATAAAATATTTAATAAAATGTTATTTCTAAGTTAAATAATGTAATAGTGATATTAATGAAAATTTGGATCATATATAAATAAAATATAATGTTTTAGGATTTTAAAACTCTTTTTTATTATAATAAAAATGTTTTTTAAAATTGAAATTGGAAAAATGTTAAATTTTTTTAAGGAGAACTTCTGGCTTTAGACATTGTGAGGTAATTGTTATATTTTGAAAAAAAACATTATTGTATTTTAATTTGTAATAAATTAAATTAAATATGTTGGGAATGATAATAAAATTATATTTATTATTATTTAGCTATTAAATCATTAATTATGTAATTTAGTAACACATATCACGAAAAACATATTTTTACTATTCACTTGAAAATTGATGTATTTCCGAAAATTACCAAAAAATTATTTTTGAAAAAATTCGATGTGTTGATTTAAAAAATGAAATCAATTATATAAAGTTAATTTTATAAGAGAATTTATTTTAATATTAATATATAAATTATGATTCATTATGAAATTTCAAAAAATATAGTTTTTGTAAAATGTTCTTATATTTTCTTTTATTTTATAATCACGATGTTTATTTTATTTTATTATGATATATATATATAATCAATTTAGTCATGATAAGTATTATTTATATAAAATTTTATTAGTTTTATATTAAATTACTATTTAAATGGTCATGTTGTTTTTATCAACTATCATGTTACTTTTACAAATGCTTATGTTACTATTCTAATGGTCATATTACTGCTTATAAATACTACTTCATTCGTTTATCCCATAAAAACCTCAATTTATTTCGAAGTTATATATTTCCATTTTCTAAATCGATTATGGGTTTACAAATATTTTGTTTCTTTATCATAGTTTTTTTCATGGGAGTCCTTATTCTATCTGATCGAGGTTATCCAAATTTCCAAATGGTCTTTTAACTATTTTTCATTTTTTCCCAATTTTAAAAATTGGAATTTTAACGTTTTTAGTCATTAAATAATATAACAACTATTATTAATTAATTTTTACTCTGTGTTCTCTATGTATATGATAATTATATAATATAATATAACACAAATTAATCTAACAAACTATAATCATTTATGAATGCAGGGTTGTTATATGCACCTCGCCGTACAGATGAGATTTCTGACTGTAAGTGAGGGCCTAATTTTATTTATGGGGAGAGTATAACCTAGGTATAGTTTAATGTCAAAAATAGTAAATAAATAAACAATATAACAAATTATCAGAGTGACATATAGAACTTGAAATATTAATTATATTTTGAATCATCAAAATATATAAATAGGCTCACGATGCAGAAACCCAATATACGGTATATTTAGTGGTTAATTAATAAATAAAAGCTACTAATTCCTTTCAAGTATACCCCAGTCTACCACCATCGCCATTATCTTATTCTGAACAATTATCCATGAGCCTCATTTCATGTATTCTTGGTTAATGAGTAACCACTTGGTACATTATTTTGTGTTGTTATTATTTTATAATCAATTATTATTATCATATAATACTCATGTTTTACATGTCCACAATTAATTAGGATTAATTTGTTGTGTCATATTGGGTTTTATTACTCACTATATGTATGAGAATTTTTATGGACGTGAAGGATTCATTACTTCATATCCAAAGGTTATCGATTTTTGACATGATACATAGGAGTATCAAGGCATCGATTTAGGTCTAGTCCATAAGGTTATCACATTCCATCGTCTTAATTATCACACATCATGGGATCTTTCTTTCTAAGTGGTAATCATAACATGATGGTAACCTGTAACATTTTTCAAGAACCAAACATCTAAATCCTATATAATTTAAAACATGGTTGATCAAGAAAAAAAACATAAATTACATCCTAAAATTTATAATATGACCATATATAAACATGGGAGTATATATTAATAATGGAATCAATCAATTCTAACAATTCTCATAGAAAAAGGTCATATATTTCTATCATCAAAACACATAATCCTATAAGAAAACACCATCATTGGAGAACTGAAATTATGATGACACATTAATCATACACTGGAATAAAATATAGAATAAATGCACGAAATCTATAGAACTTCCTACCTCATGTTTTTTGAAATAAATGTCATGGTTCATCAAGGTGTCTCCCCATGAGTCCTTATCAATCCAACCAAAATACCTCGCCTTCAAAGTTCCTTGACCCATCATAGTGGGACCTATGTTGCGATTCCCCAAGGCCACCTCCAATAGGCCTGAGGCTGGTGACTAGCACTAAGTAGGAATATTGATGACATGGGAGGAAGTTTTTATGTACATGTATAAACACAAAAAAACATCTCCATGCTCAAAAAAAATATGAAATGTAAAATCAACTAAGAAATTAATGCATTAATACATCTACATCCCACAACCAGAGTAGGGTATAAAGTAATATAAAGTAAATAAGGCCAAAAAACAAGCCCACCTAAAAGATTCTTTAATCAAAAGTAGAACATGTGAGAAAAATGTATTGGGATTATTTCATGTAGCCTTAGGAAAACACCTCGGTCTATCCAGTCTAGCAAAGCACTATCTAGTCCTAGTATTCATAGGACTCTTTCAAATGGTTGATCACCTTCACCTGTCATGACATGTGTGCAAAAATCCCGTGCATGGGTGACTGTAACAATACTTAGTAGGACACCTTTAAATTAAAAATAAATACAACAAAGGAATGTACAATCATCCCTATACAAGAATATTTCTATGGAATATATAAAAAGATCATACAAATATACACTACCAAGACACACATTCTCTAGGTATGTAAAAACTACTACATACCTAGTATAGGAATTCATCTCAAAGATTCAACAAAGCACTCTTTTGCGATAACACTCTCATGGGTCTTATAAGAACTGTTGAAGGCCATCTGAGGGGAACTACTTATTGTGTCTCACCATGATAAAGATATACTGATTGATCTGAAGAGGTATATGATATAAAATATGAGTATCATTTCCAGGGGAATGGGGTTATACCAACAACACAATATGGATTAACCTGTTATGTATAGGATCAGTTCCTTCTTGTGTTGGTCATGTCGATTCCATGAAATCCACCTAGGGAATAAATAATGAATAGAGAACCCTAAATCGAGCCTCTCAAGGGATTCCAACCACTATATCCAAGAATTCCTTATTAAGATATTGTTGTTCTAGGAGTAGGATATGATTCGTACTAGCCTTTAGGGAAATAATAAATGGAATGAAAATTGATGAAACTTGTCCATGATATGGAGTACAAGAAGATCAATAAATTTAGGAAGGGGAATAAATCATGTAGTAGGGTCACAAGTTGTGTCCCTTTACCATAGGTACATCCAGTGTACGGTGTACATTGTCATTCTAAACCATGTTACATAGAAGAGGGGTACACTATGTGCAGTAAGGGTTACACGTGGTGTCCATTCACCCCGGTTTCACTAGTGTATCCTAGCCATAGGACTGTACATAGTGTCAGCCTGTGTGTCTCTACTCATGTACTAGTACATAGGGTAATCCATGTAACTGGTCCAGATCAAACCTTTTTGTGTAGTACACTCCATTTATGTAACTTGTTTATACCACCCCATGTTTTTGTACCACCAATGTACATGTCAAGCCATCCAACTAGGGCACACACCGTGTTTTTTTGGAACTACAAGCCCTGTAAATCAGGTTTTTTAGAAAACCATCTTCTTCGTCCTACACACCTTGATCGATCATATAATTCTCTTTATGGTGGTCTGTTATTTGTTAAACTTTATATCCAAGCTCTTTCTAAAATCCAAACACTAAATCGTTGGGGTTCAGACCTTTAATCAGCTCAAAAAATGCAATCACGAGCATTATTCATTTTTTCTGAAGAATGCTGATGTGGCACTCACCATCGTTCAATCCACAACTGACCCCCCATCAAACCTCTACCATGTAATACCGATTATAGATATATCGCTTCATGTAATTACGCCAAAAAATGAAAGGATCATTGATTGATTTTTTATAATTTCATTCAAAGTTAGGGGAAAATGAAGAACGTGCAAAAAGAATACCAGAATATGGGGGAGAAAATCATAAAAATCAAGATGGATGAAGTATATCAATTTTAATGACGGTATTGGTTCGCCAGTAATAGAATGGTGAAATAATCAAACCATTTCCCTTGAATCAATTCCCGATAAATCTCTTAAATAAACCATACCGGAAATACGATCGATCTGTGGGATAATTTGTTCATGGATTAGTCTGTGTTCATCATAGGAATCGATAAAGAAGAAAAGAAATAAAAATAAAGCATCCTACATAGATTCAGACAACTCAATAATGAAGAACATTCATCGTGTTATTTTCGTTAGTGAGATCTATCATGATTAGTATTCGTTAATCCCTGATTTGATGTTTTTCATCATATTCTCAAGATAATTATACATATCTCTATCCATAATGTCTCTAGAGGATTCTAGGCTTATGTCATTAAACCCGTATATATGAAAGAAATTATCTAAAGATAAATCTGTGGTTCTATTACTGCATTAGTGAAACAAAATAATATAAATTGTTTCATTATTTATTTTATTCATTTAAGAATCCGTGACTATATTTCACAATCAACCCATGAAGACCAATATTAGGGAATTCCTATGGAAAATTTTTGTTCTGAACTCAATTGTTCTTTCATATTTCTACTTTGGGAAATAATTTAAAAGTTATTCCAAATTTTCAGTAAAACAATGTTTGTGAGTTTTAGAATATTTTAATATTTTCAAGCATTTTTCCTATGATCATCGAGCCTCACAATCTCACGCCCTCCTAGTATCAATTCTTGAAATAAATCATTATAATATTTAAAAATAATACATGATAAATAAGAGTCATTAAATTGTACTCACCTTGGGGATTTATGTCCGCCAAAAGCCACAATAAATTCTACTAAAAAAGATGTGGGTATTGATCATGAATTTGAGCCTCCAAATCCCAAGTTCTCTTTTAGAGATTTTCGTTCTTCCACAAGAATTTTACCAATGTAATCGACCATCCATGTAGTATCCTTTATAGGAAATCCTTAATCTCTATTGGGTACTAAGTAAAAGTCTCTCCATACTCAATTTCACGGATTCCCTAGTCGATGATGTGCGATGGGTCATCCAAATTCCTCATCAGCCACGTCACGTAGAATACATCGTGTACCTATTCGAACAACAAAGGTTGAGCTAATAGGTATACCACCTCGTCAACTCTGAAAATTATCTAAATAGGGATAGTTAACATAAAATATATATTTCCGACCTATCAAAATCTTCATAATCCACTTCATGGTGAGAATCGTAGAAATACATGGCCTCCTTCCTCAAAATATAATGGCTTCTATCGAATATCAGCATAAGACTTATAACAGATATGTGCATTCTTCATCTACTACAGGATGATTTTCATCTAATTTATAGTATCTCACACCAAATATATGACCATGAGTGAAACACCGCCTAGGTTAGTCCAACAACGTGGTGACCTACAAGGTCTCCTATAAAAAACCCTGGAATATTCCAACACTAATAGAAGAATGGTAGATATTTTATTACACAAACTCTACTAGTGGTATGTGATCCTCCCAATCATGGACAATGTATGACATAGAATCTCACAACATATCCCCCTTAATTTGAATGGTTCGATCTATCTGGTCAACATTTTGTTGCTGAAACACTATGCTTGAGCATAACTAAGTCCTAAACACCTCCTACAGTACCTTCTGCAACTGGTATGTGAAGCAAGATTCATGATTGAAAATGATAGTCAATGGATCTCCATGGAGTAAAAATATCTCTTGAACATTAAGGCATAACATTTTCTCTATTAAACACTCTTATTAGATAAATATGAAATTGACCGACATGGTGTGTTAGTCAACAATAACCCAGATGAAATCATGTACCCTAGACATACATGGTAATCTTATCTTAAATTCCATTGATATCCCATCCTAGTTTCATTTCAAAACCTCAAGGGGTTGAACAAAATCCAATGGAACCTAGAGCTCAACATTCACTTGATGACAAGCAAGTAATCAAGAGACAAACTAGGAAACTCCTTTACTTATCCCTATCCCCCAAAACTAACATTGGAGCTCCTGTTATATCTTCAAAACACCTGTATGTACCGCCAAATGGGATGTATGAAACTCTTTTATAACCTCTTCCTAGAGCATCACTAGTATCACTGTGTGTATTCTGAAAATAATGATATGCTCCTCGGATTAGGAATATCCCTCAGGAGCATGCCTTGTGGATATCTAAGCATGAATGGTATCATGGTTGGAATCCCCATGATTTCCCCCCAGAATCAATATAAGAGTTAATGGGTGACAACTATCAATTAGAGGTATGATTATCTAACTCTATCCACAAAGGAAAACTAATAGAGTCCAACTTATTTGAAGTTTCATTCAACGACTACGAACTAGATCTTCTGCTGAAATAGTCTTTCACCATGTTCCCCATCCCATGAGTATAGAAAATCCAAAATTCGTAGTCCTAGATGAAAGTTTCAATCGTATTTGTCTCATATTGAGATCCTTATGAGAGAAGGTATAATTGAGACCCTTGGGATCAGATTAGACCATAAATCGATCTCCCATAATGTATTGTCACCAAATATTCATTGAAAATACTAACACTACTAACTCAAGATCATGGGTCATGTAGTTATAATCAAGTGGCATCAACTATTGTGAACCATAGGAAATAACTACTTTCCTCTTCATCAGTATAGAACCAAGCCTTGTTCTTAATGCATCGATGAAAACAATGTACTCAACAACCTCCTCAGGTAGTCTCATGATTGAAGCACTCGTCAAACTCTACATCAAATTCTAGAAATTATGGTGGGAATTATATATCCACAAGAAAGGCTACCCCTTTGGATTCAATATTGTCATAGGTTCTATTAACATGGATAAATTAGGTATAAATCTCCAATAATAACCTAGTAGCTCAAGGAAGATCTGGACCTCTGTTACACTCTTAGATGGTTACCAGGATAATACTACCTCAACCATGTATGGTTCCACAACAACTCCACCTACTGAGATAACATGTCCTAGAAAGTAGATTTTCTAACTCAAGAACTAGAACTTCAGGAGATTCCCATAAAGCTGGAGCTCTTGGAGTACATCCAGAACTATCCTTAAATGTCTTATGTTTTCCTCCATGAATGCTGAGTACATGAGAATGTTTTTTATGAATGCTATTATGAACTGGTATATGTAATGCTAAACGATCCAGTTCATTATCCACTTGAATAATATTGGGGGGTTCCTCATGTCATAGGGAATTACCAATTGCTTAAAATGACCGTAATAATATTCAAAGGCCGTTTTTATTTTATCCTCATCTCGTTCTCATTTCTGGTGATAGCCTAATTTGAGGCCACCCTTGGAGAACCATCATGTCCCCATCAAGTGATCAAATATGTCATAAATCCTTGTTAGTGGATACCTGTTCTTCAAAGTCACCCTCTTCATGTTCCTGTTATCAACACACAACCTCAAGCTCCCATATTCCTTTTTTTAAAACCAAACTAGAGCATTATTGTTTGAAACTCTAGGACTCTCGACTCCCATTCTACTGAAGTCCTCCAACTGTAAACTTATCTTCTGATTCTCTGTAGGATCCATCTGATATATAAGTGCATATATCGCGGTCAAACCGAGGTGTAAATAAGTTCATAATTCTATCTCTCATTGTGGAGTTAATCCTAGAGCATCTTTAGGTGATAACTCATCGTAATCTTCCACCACTACATAACACTGGTAACTCATAACTTCCACTACACCAAGGGTTTGTGTAGCCAACTGATGATTAATTAGATGCACCCTCCAATACAAGATTACATCTTGTTCTTTCTAGGTTTCCTTTTTACGGAAAAATGAAAACCTCGTTCCGTCACTATAGACACACCACACCCTTCTCCAAAAATAGTAAATCGAGGCAGAGACTATAGATAACTAATCCATGACAAGAATTTAGTATTAAGGCCTCTACACCCCCGCCAAGATGTGCCAACTGAAACTCTCTTCTCTAATGGTTAGGTCACACTTTTGGCATTGGTGTGTGGTCATTGAGCCTCCATGTGTATATGTCTCAAAGAGTAAGGTTCAAGTCAACGGTTCAATTAGAATCTCATGAAATCATGCTATATTTGTGTCGAGAAAAGAATGATTAGCACATGTGTATGTCATTATTATATATTATGTCAAAATGAAACATTTTTTACCTGAAATTATTTCTGGAGCCCATGGGACAAAGTGCTTGATAGCATGTTGTTGTCTATACCCATATCCTCTATCTCCTTAGGCATGGAGTGGATCACCTAGGGGTGGTGGTGCTATCTAGTCAAAATGTTGACCACCTCCTACTTCTCTCCTAATTCGTCATCTATGTTTTCATCCCAACAGATATGCCTAGTTCTGTATCTATCCCTACTTCCATGGTTTATCCACAATCTCCCTATTAGTAGTACAGTGGGCTGGGCAATCTCGAGAGATATTTCCCATTCCATCAAATTAATGACAACTCCTCTCTATAAGATGAATGAACCCAACCTATGAGCCCAGAACTATATATCATATGTCATGGAACCTCTACTTAAAATGTATCCCACATCCATGTCCTTTAAACTGATGTTGTATCCCTACTACTGAGGTATCTTCTCCTAAATTCCCAATCATAATAGTGACTTTTTATCTACCTGTCTATGAATATATCAATCATCAAAGCCTGATCAAGCACCCTAGCATGTGTATGTATCCGTAGAGGGATAACATTGTCTTTCATGCCTCTATGCAGACCTCGCTCAAAGGTCAGAGTCCGGAAGTAATAATCTTGATCCATATCTATTGAGTGTCTGGAATGGTTGGTGAACCTAGATTAGTACTCATCTACTATCATGTTTCCCGGGTGGGGCTAAACAAGCTCCTGAATATGAAAAATATCATAGGGTAACTTGTGAGAACTTCTATCTGAAGAGGCATGTGAAATCTATCTATGAAATAACATCTTCATCATACGTATGGGTTTCCTGAATCCACCATCATCCTTCCAATCCATGTAGAAGGATCACCGCCAAGACCAGAATCTAATCTGTTGGTTTCTTTTCCAGACAAAAAAATCGGGTAACCTTCTCAATCCATTCCTTAGCGGCATAAGGGTTGGGCTCACCTCAGCACCTGAGGGGTCTTCATTGATGAAACTCATGAATTTATCTCATCCTATTCACCTCATCCTCGATTACTGTGGGTACCAAATGCTTCTCTATACGTAGAGGTATGGCCGGTGCACCACATGGATGTAACATCTCAGTAACTGATCCCTATATTGAATACTTGTCACTAAGTGGTCATCCAAATGATCATTTAGTTTAATCTTGTCTGGTATGTGTAATGGAGTAATCCCATATGTTAAAAATATGTACAATCGTCAGTGAGTTTGTCTTGAGAGTTGACTCTAGAATGACATGGAAACCACAACCCATTCATATATGATTCATTTACCATTATCATCCCTGTGACTAGGGTCCTCGTGTATAGTTTTGTAAAGTGGGTAATTATAGTCCTAGTGTATGGATATGTCAGTCTTCACATCAAACTGGTGTCCCTGGCATAAACCCGAAACTCAAAACACATAACACTATTTCCCTAATCTAATTTCATAGACTCCTGGTCTGAAATTATAACATACACTCTGATATCACTCTATCAAGACACATCCTAATGGGGCCTATTACACGACCTCCAAATTTTACCCCAATAGGCCAGGGGATAGTGAATAGCACTGAGTAAGAATATCATTGACATGGGAGGATTTACCAATGTACCTCTACGCATGCACACATATCTATGCTCCAAAAATGATAAAATGTAAAAAACACAAAAACCCCATGAAAGAATACAAATATATCCAACAATCAAATTAAGAAATCAAGTAATGTAATTGAAAATAGTCCATAATATGATCCCACAACAAAGATTCTATAAATATAACTCTATCCCATATGAAAAGGGTACTGGGACTACAATCTCTAGCCACGGGAACACACCTTGGCATGCCCGGTCTGAAAAAGCACGGAAACATCCATGTCCACCTTGGACTTCATCTAATGTTTGATCATAAGTATATGACACGACACACCTGTGAAAAGCATGTGCATGTGTGATTATAACAATAATAAATGGCAAACCCCAACAATATAAAGTAATAAAACAAATGAAATAACAGTTACCTCCTAGAAATTATATGTCTAAATAATATATATATATATATATATATATCCTTCTCCTTATTACACACTTAAACATGGTTTATTAAATTAACGTACAATTAATACATCCTTGAAGATCAATACGTCTACTATATTTGGGGCTTAAAAACATTACATAACAAATTATGACAAAATGTACAACATAATTATTAAAAATAAATTTTACATGACCACAACATTCTTTCATACTTAGAATTCCATGGGATAACCTGAGGATATAATCAAGAAAAGGGTGAGATATATATCCCACTAAGAGAGTAAACATACAATAATAAGAAGAATACAATACATTTTATGAAACAATAATATCAATGGATCATAAGAGGAAAATGAACATAAATGCATGATAAAACATGATAATCAAAACACGAAAATGTGATAAAAACTTAAAAAATTGCATCATTAATATAAAAAATTTGGTAAACCATGGTACCAAAATGGTGGAAAAATGTCCTAAAAGGAATTAGGTAATCCCATATCCCTAAAATATGTATCACGATACTAAACATTACCCAATGGATTAGAGTTCTATCAGGGTTCACCCTTCATGGACATCTAAATATTATGCTTAAGTGTGCCACATAGATCATATTACATGGATTTATTAGAAAACATCATTTATTCCATGATAAGGGAATGTGGAAAAAATAAATAAAATTATATAATCAATATGTATATGTGTATAATGGTGAATAAACTTGATAGATAAATGGAATGGTCTTCACAACACCATGATTTTGCTGTGGAAAATCGCGGTACAATTTCCGCTTCTTAACGGTGTGACATAAGAATTTGATAAAAATTGTTAATGAGAGGGAAATTGGTATATCATATTATATAAATGAAATGTGAAGTAAGAGTTTTAAACATACACATGTCCTATCATATTGATTTTTTAAATAGAAGGTGTAACATATTAATGAAACATCATGAAAGCCGAGTAAGGGAATATCTCTTAAGAAATTCCGGCATGGTAACTGGTGTACATGGGAGGGATTAATAAGAGAGAAAGGGGACTGAATAATAAAAACATAAAAAAGGTAGTATCAGGGAAGTTAAAAAACATACATCATTATTTTTAATTTAAAATAATGAATTTTTAAAATATATGTAAACTTGTATAAAAACTTGAATGGAAGGAATGTGAGGATCCCTTACTTTAGTGTATGACTTCAAAATCAGGAAGAGGGGATTTATGAGAGATTGGGGTGCCATGGGATTGTTCTGAGGAGGTGAGGATATAGTAGGGACGTTCTCTAATTATTTTTAGTGAAGATAACTTTGAGATTGGGTGGGTTTGTAGAGTAAATGAGAGTGGAATTCATAAATATTTCACAAAAATTGGTATTGGAATCTATATAATTAAATATTTATAACTAAAAACCCTTTTATGGATTTCATACATGTTTTTTTTCAAATAGGAGTGATAAAATTTATTTTATATATCCAATGGATGAACATATTAATATATTATCCTTAATTATGTCGAGGTGAGTCACATTATTAATGAAATAAATATTAAATCATAAAATATATTATACGTTTTGAAGGATTCACGAAGGATTTATAATTTAATTAAAAAAACATAAAATAAAATTATATTTATGGTAAAACATATATTGGGACGAAAATACCCATTTTAGTATTTATTACATCATTTTTTTGGTCATTATGATTTCATAAAGCACATATTTTATTTACAGAACATTTAATTTTTTCTCAAAAAATCGACTATCTCGGAAAGTCCTAAAAAATACACCATTGGATAATTTCAATGTCCTTATTCCAAAAATAATATTCATTTTATATAAATAATTTTCTAAATATGTAAATTTTCTCTTTTAAAATGAAAACACACATTTATTGAAAATTCACATGTTTTGACAAAAACAGTTTTCAAACCTCAATAAAAATTACATTTGACTTCATAAATATTATATAATTAGTTATTATTCATGAAAGATATTTTATAATTGTATTTTATTAAAAATATTAATTATTTCCAAAATTTATTAATCCCTTTAAATAAATTATATAAAACTACACTTTCAGTTTTATCATATAAAAAATATAACTCTTATTGAACTAACTACCTAATAATTTACAAATAAAGAACCAAAATAATCATCATTTATAAGAATTTGTTTTATAATATTATTAATAATAACCTTATTTTAATATTATAATGTATATATTTATCAAATGTAACATTTTTTCTGAATAATCAATTTATCAAATTCATCATTTTTAAGAAAGTCTATTCTCGTAAAGGAATTGATGGAATACGTATTTTACTTATTAAGAGGGATTACATAACAAGTAACAAATACCTTATTACATAACCCCTTATAACACCTCCATAAGACCTTAGGGTAAGGTGTGCGATGGTGATAGACTCTTGGGGTAGCTCACATAACATCACTCGGGTGATAAACTCTATTAACTTGAACATCTACCATAACTGATTCCGCTCAAGATAAAAGTGTTAAATCTCATATCGTTCAGGGTTAATAGAGAAAACTAGAGTTGTTACCACATTTTTGAGCTTTGAAAAATGAGCTTCTTATGGCAAGAGTATGATGGATGATGCCATCATCTTTCTTGTCTATGT
This sequence comes from Viscum album, assembly GCA_963277665.1. NCBI lineage: Eukaryota > Viridiplantae > Streptophyta > Magnoliopsida > Santalales > Viscaceae > Viscum > Viscum album. The sequence goes on along the minus strand of OY728128.1, from coordinate 1,584,600,319 downwards.
TGAATGGAATTTTTAAGAAAAAACTAAATTTATATATGTTGTGTGATCACTGTTCAACAGATATATTTTCAACAATAATAATAATTAATGGTCTTTTGAACCCAAAAATAAAAAAAATAGTGCATTTGTTTTCTATATCCACAACTCCTTAATAGAAAGAGATTTTTATTCATAAATGATTGGGTCTTTGCAATATGACCCCCTTATGAAATTTCACCTCCACAATTTCCTTTTACCACACTAAAATAGATGATGGTAAATATGCCTCATCACTTCTTTTGGTTCCCATGTTAACTCTTCAAACATTTTGTTTCGCCACAACACCTTGATGAGGGGAATCATTTTATTTCGTATAATGTTTTCCCTATGGTCTTAGATAATCATTGACTTCCATTCATAAGAGACTTCATGCTCCAATGGAACCATCTCTGATTGAGTACATGACATGGGTCAGGTACTTAATTCCCCTACTGTGATACATAGAATCCATCATGTACTTGATACAAACTCGATGGGAGTTCTAGTTGATAGGACAGTGATACAATACGATAAATGATTTCAAAGGGTCGGTGTACCTTGGACTAAGATTTCCCTTCTTCCCAAATCTCATAACTCTCTTCCATTGTAATATTTGGAGGAATACCATGTCTCCAATATCCAAATCAAAGTACCATGAACTTCTTTCTGCATAGCACTTTTGTTGAATTTGAATAACTTTAATGTGCTACTAGATGGTCTTAACCTTCTCTTCAATTTCTTTAACGATTTATCAACCTAGATGTTTCCTCTCGCCAACTTCATCCCAACATTATTGTGTTATGCACCTATTCCCATAAAGGGTATCATGAGGTGATATTTGAATGCTTGAGTAAAAATTATTGTGGTAAGAGATCTCAACCATAGGGAGATGCTGATCCCATCCTCCATTGAAATACATTGAGAATTCTCTCATCATGTTTTCATGTGTTTGGATAGTCCTCTCCAATTGGCCATTAGTTTGAGGATGAAAATCCATAATGAGGTTCATATCAGTATTCAGAGCATCTTAAAGACTCTTTTAGAACCTAGAGGTGAATCTTGGATCTCGATCAGATACAATCTAGAGTGGAACACCATGCATCCTTACCACTTCTTTGATGTATATTCATGCTAGTTGATCCAGTTAGAAATCCTCCCAAATTCTAATGAAGTGTTTAGTCTTTATAAGATGATCCAAAACAACCAAAATATCATTTTTTCCATTGGTTTTCTTTGGAAGTATGGTGAAAAACTCTATTTTGATTTTTCCCATTTCAATGTTAGTGTGTGTAATGGTTTCATCATCCACTTAGACTTCTCCTCTAAGTCATCACTTGATGAAATACTAGGAACATTGATATATACATAGTGATCTCCTTCTTCATGTCATCCCACTAATAATTCCCTTAGAAAACTCGATACATATTTGTGATTACTGATTGAATGAAGAAATTCGACCAATGTGAATAATCCAAAAGTTCACTCTTTAACAAAGAGTTTGATGGAACTCATAGTATTGACCCAGATCTCACAATTACTTCTTAATTAACATTGAACTCTGAGGATTTCCCTTTTCTGATAGTTCCTAATTTCTTTTTAATTCCTACATCATAACATTTGGCCTCCTTTATCCTTTCCATAAGAGACAGTTGAGAAATAATTTGTGAAAGGATTGATGATGTTCCCTTATTTATGATTCCTAGGTCAATATTAATCCAATATAATAAGATTGTATCCTTTTAAATTCTCATAAATGAAATAGTTGCTGGATCCTTTCTACTTAGAGTGTCTCCCACTTTATTTGTTTTCCCTAGATGGTAGGGAATTGAGTAGTCGTATCCTTTGATCTCCTATAACCATCTTCATTTGGTGCATATTCAACTCTTTCTTTGTGAATATATACTTGAGGCATTTGTGATTCAAAATATATTTCACAGTTTTCCCTAAAGAGGCAATGTCACCAAATTTTCAAAGTGAAGATCTCTGCAGCCAAATATATATCATGTTTTGGATAGTTCTTCTCATGAACATTCAATTCACTTCAATAATAGGCAATTAAATTGTCATTTTACATCAACACACATCCCATGGCCTTCATCGAAGCATTACTGAATACCATGAAACTTTATCCACTGTTGGGTAGTGTGAGCATGGGTGTAGTGGTAATCCTCCTTTTCAAAACCTTGAATCTATCTTCAAATTCATAATTCAAAGAAAACATGGATCCATTCCAAATATTCTTTACTATAGGGTCTCAAAATCATGAGAAATTTCTCAAAAATCATTGATAATATATAACTGACCCAAAAAAGCTATGGATATCTGTCACATATGTTGGAATCAGCCACCCCTCAATTTCATTTTTCCTGGAGGGATCTGTAGGTAGCCCATTACATGTGATGATAAGCCCCATGAATCAAACAAATTTCAACCAGAACTCAAACATGTTGCACATTGCATGGACCTTCTCTACAAAAAAGGTCTTTAGTATAGTTCTTAGATCTCCACATGCTCCTCCTTGATTTTAGATTATATTTGAATATCATCTATAAAGACTACGACAAATTTGATGGGATAATATCTAAAGACTCTATTAATCATGTTCATGATGATTGCTGCAAAATTAGTGAGTCTGAAAGGAATTACTATGAATTCATAGTGCTCGTACCTTGTATGAAATGAAGTCTAGAGGATATCATCCTTTCCACCCTCACTTAGTAATATCCCGACCATAGGTCCACCTTGGAGTGGTATTGTGCTCAACATAGTTGATTGAACAAGTCATCAATTCACGGTAAAGGATACTTGTTATTTATTTTCTATTTTTTGAGCTCACAATAGCCAATGAAATGTCACATTAACCCATCCTTATTCATGATGAAGAGGACTTGTACACCCCATGGTGAATCACTTGGGCATATAAACCCTTTATTCGGAATCCCATGTAGATTTTTGTTTAGTTCCTTAAGCTCCAAAATAGACTTTCTATATGGAGTCTTTGATATTTTCAATTCCCCAAGTATAAGATCAATCAATAATTCTACATCTCTTCTAGAAGAAAGACAAGAAAATTTCTCAGGAAACACAACAGTGAATTCCCTCAAAATGGGCATGTCTTTGAGGACAATTCCTTCCTTAGACTGAATATTATGTGAATGATACAAATTCTTATAGGGAAGTTTTATCTATGCTTGGGATGATGGTGATGTGGATGATTCATCCTCATCCTTGAACTTGTATAGAATTAGGGGTCAATTCAGCATATAAGGATATATTTTCCTCTCACAACAGTTTATGAAGGTTCTAGGTACGGAAAGCCAATAAATGTCAGAAATTGCAAAAAATCTCAATAGAGGGAGTATGACTAGGTTTTCCGAGAATTTATATTTAGATATTGTGACATGGAATGAGTTATATTGATGGGATGTAATAATTTCCCATTTTTTATTCTCCTCAATGTCTCTAATTCCATGATTTGTGTTGGTGTTTGGATTATTCTACTAAACATTTGAGATATAAAAGATTTCATAGAACTAGAATCCAAAATTACATTTTCCTATTATTTAATTAATAACTTGTGTATCTATCACCACTTCGTTGTCGGGATTCACTTCATTGGATGTGATGGAAAAATCTCACCCTTTCTACCTTGGTGGGTTTCAGTTGCCCAAAAAACCAATGGATTAGATCACTAGTTCAAAAATTGCCCATGTACATTACAGTTATAGTAATGAACAATGCATTCAGGGTCAAACAGAGAATTCATCTCCTCTATCACAATAGTAGGTTTTTTAGAAATCATTGGCCAGGTGCCCTTATCTCCCATACCTAAATGATTTCCTTATCCCATTCAGGCAATTTCCATAATCCCTCTTTTAAAACCATTGGAATGTGAGGTGCTAGAATTTCTTAGCACAGTTGTAGTTATTCATCTTAGCACCAAAATTAAATTCCACTTTTCTCTTCGTATCCGTATGATACCCAAGATATTCACCGATCTCCATTTTGTCTTTCAGGGAAAATCTGACAATTTTCTTCATAGCTATAAATGTCCCGGTTTTCTAGGGCTTTCCATATGCTAGGTTTTAGCCCACCAAAGAAGAAATCAACATTTCATTCATGGGTAATGACAAATCAAGAGGCATATCATGTAAGCCTTATGATGTTTTCCTCATACGCTCTAATGGATTCATCCTCTTTTTTCATGAGGGAAATGATGTCCCCTTCCATATTAAGTCAGAGGGTGCGAGGATAATATTTATTGAAAACCATTTTCCGAAAATCCTTTCATTCCAAACCCTCGATATCTTCCTCAGGATTCATATTTCGGATCAATTTAAACCATTTATCAGCTTCACCTACCATTTGATAAGTAGAAAGAGAAACATTATCTTATTTGGAACAATGAAGGATGGTGAAGATCTTCTCAATGACATTGATCCATTGATCAATGATTGATGGAATAGTTGATCCATTAAAATTAAAAGTACTTATTCTCATAAAGATCTCAATTACAACATTATCCTTCGTAGGGGTGGTTGAAAATTCATCTTGAACCTTGTTTCTAATCTAAATAAGTGTTAACTAAGAGTGTATCATGATAGAGTTTGTTTTTCCCTCTCCCATAGGACTGGGAATATCATTTGAATAGTCATCACGTTGATCATCATATCAGTTGTTAGCTTGATTCCTCCTATTACTAGCCATTTACTAGAATAAAAGGAAAGTTAGGGGTAAGTATTTTAATCTATTAAACACATAAAGGGAATCCAATAACAAAAAGGGATAACATATAAATTAAATTTATTTCCTTATCTTATGAATTTATAGGCATCAATCTAATTTATCTATGATCTATTTCCAACCATATATTCTTAGTTAATTTTTTTTTGTTTTATTAATAATTTTTTTATACTAAGATTATAAATTTACTGAAGCATATCCCCTAGGAGAGTCAAACCAAAAGTGCTTCAAGGCCCGTTGTTGTGCACGGGTTTCCATTTTTCTCTATCTCAAAGCTGTGTTTTTGGGTTTTACCCCTATATAAATATATACAAAATCGATCTTTAATTGTTCGTACCAATACAAGGATTTATTTTCATGACAAGCCACTTAATCTATATTCCCCAAAATTTAGGGATTATTTTCATATACCCAGTATTATCCAAAATTCTATCACTAGATATTTATAACCATAATCTGAAATATAACTAAACCTATAATCTGATAGGAACAATAACAACTCTAATCTTTATTACACACATAAAAAAGATTTATTACATAAAAATGCACTTAAAACAACCCCAAATATCTATAAGTTTAGTGTATTTTTGGAATTTGAAGATTACATGACTACACAAGACATAAAATACATCATCTTCCATGAAATATTCATTTACATAACCACAACATTCTATCATACTTATAATTCTGTGGGATAAAATGGGGATATTTATAAGAAAAGGGTGAGATATAAAGCCTAGTCAGGGAGTAAAAAAGGAATAACATTAAGAATACAATACATATTAGGCATGGAATATATCAATGGATCATAAGAGAAACATGAACATAAATTCCAGATATAACATGATCATCATAACATGGAAATGTAGAAGCAACTAAAAACATTTCATCATTAACATATAGGAATCTGGTAAACCCCTATCCCAATATGGTGGAAAAAAATTGTAAAAGGAATTAGGTGAACCCATGTCCCAAACAACATATCATGCTACTAAACATTACCCAATGCTTTGCAGCGCTATCAGGGCACACCATTCATGGACATTTTAATCTCATGCTTAAGTGTACCACATAGATCATATTAAAATGATTTATTCAACATCATCATTTATTACATTATAAAGGGATGTGGAATAAATACATTATTGTTTATAATCCACAAGTATATGTTCATAGAGGTCAATACCCTTGATAATGAAATTGGTATGGTATTCACTAAATGATGATTTTGGCATGGATACTCGAGGTGCAATTTTGGTAGCCTAACGACATGACATAAAAATTCATAAAACAGGCTGATTAGAGAGAATGGAATCTATCATCATATATATGTAAAATTTAAATTAAGGGGTCATATAGATACATTTACCAAAACAAATAATTTATAAATCGAAGGCGTAACATAAAAGAGAAACTTGAAGAAAGAGGAGAAATCTGATATCTCTCACAAAATTTTGGCATGGTAACAGGTCTTCATGGGAGGAATTAATGAGAGAGAAAGAAGACTCCCATAATAAAAAAATTTGTAAAGAATATATTGGGGAGGTGAAAAAACTACACCATAATTTTTAATTGAATGTAAAAAGGTGTATCTATATATGGTAATTGGGATAAAAATGAAAAGGGAAGGAAAGTGAGGATCCATTGCCTGAGTGTGTCACTTCAAAAGCCTGAAGAGGTTCTTCTAGAGAGATTGGAGTTCATTGGGAGGATTCTAGAGAGGGGAGTATATTTCGAGAAAAAAATCCATTTATCTATAGTGAAGATAAGCGGGAGCTTGGGTGGGTTTATATATGAAAATAGAGGAGGATTATTTAATATTTCACAAACTTATGTTTTGAAATATATATAATTAAATACTCAAAACAACTAATATTCCCATGGTTTTTGAAAATGTTTTTCTAAAAAGTGGTGTAGAAAAAATTATTTTATAAGGTACATTTTTGAACATGTTAAAATATTTTCCTTGATTTTATGGAGGTGAGTCACATTATTAATAAAATGAATTTAAAATCATAAAATATATTATACATTTTAGAGGATTGAATATGGCATTATAAAATAATTATAAAAAATATTACATAAAATTATTTTAATTAGAAAGCATATATTGGTCATATAATACCCTTTATAGTATTTGTTACACCATATTTATATCATTATGATGTCATTCAACACATATTTTTTATATGGTATGTATTGTTTACTCAAGAATTCAACTATCATAGAAAATTATGAAAAATTCACCATTCGATAAAGTTTACATCCTAATTTTAAAAATAATATTCAATTTTATATAAATAATTTTATAAACATGTGATATTTCAATTTTAAAAGGAAAATTGACATTTATTGAAAATTCACGGGTTTTGATAAAAAAAGTTTCCAATCCTTAAAAAATATTATATTTTAACCCCTAAAAATTATACTCATTTATTATTCATAAAATTAATTTGATAAAAAAATTAATAAAATATTAATAAATCCAACAATTCATTAATTCCATTGAATAATTTTATTAAAAAATACACTTTATGTTTTATGATATAAAAAAATACAACTCTTATAAAACTGACTATGTAACACCCCGAGCTTCCACGGTACGTTTCACTTCGAATAATGTAATAGTTTGTGTTGTATGCAACCTCGATCTCTAACACACACCACAACGAATTAAACTAGCCGTTGTGAATAGTAATACCTACTTTTTGAAATTTTATAAATTTTATTTATCAAAATGGACTTCATTTTTGGATTCTGAATATCCAAATTAGCCTATGTTGATTTTTTGGTATTTTTCTGAGAACTTCTATTTTTTATGAATAGTGAAAAATACTTAAAAAAAACTTTTTTAATCATAATAATTTATAGTGATAAATTATACTATTTAGTGGTTTTAAAGTATAATTAGAATATATTCTTACCATTTTATACAATGGTGGTCATTAGAATTAATTTAACATTGAAATTGGATATAAACAATTGCCAATCTTTTGATATAAATTGTTTCTTAAAAAACACGCTATTTGTTGTGACAGTGGGAATTAATTATAAAATTAATTAATGCAACTTATATGTTTGGAATATTGTAAAATAGACATCATTTTTGAATTCGGAATATCAATATAGCTTAGGGTGATATTTTGGCATTGTTCTGAAAAACTTCAATTTTTGATGAATAGTGAAACCACTAAGTGGTAGTTAAATAACTGATTTTTTGTTTAAATGAAATATTACCATTTCTGTGATTTGATTTTCAAAAATCCGACATACATTGTTGTCATTAAGAAGTAAAATGTGGTTCAATGAGATCAAAATAATTTTTTTGGTGAATAGTAACTTTTAAGTTCTTAATCGCGATTAGAGGTAATTAGTGTAGTTTATGGTAAAAATAATGTTTTAATAATATGATATGATCTTGGCACTTATCCTACTCCTATTGGATGAGTCATGGCCGACCAATACAACCCATGGGTCAACTTGGGGACCCCATGGAGACACTTTAGTTGGAAAATGACATTAATATATATTTATTTAATGTTAAAATTAAATTGAGACAAACATGAGTTGTTTTACTAAAACAGTTTTTAAGTGGGGTTACACAAGTCCAAATTTTGATTATAAATATTCATTAGAAAGCTAAAACGATTTCCTACATCATAGTATTTTTTTTATAATTTTTAAACATTAAATAAATTAAATTATTTATGACATCATTATGATGCGGAGATGACCTCATTATTTAACGATTTAAATAAAATGAGAAGATAATGAAAAATCCAAGGCTTACACTTGTCCAAAGCCTATTGGATGAAGCGATTTCGAACCCTTATCACCTTATCCACGAATTATATAAGTGTGGGACCTCTAGAATCTGAAAAGCATTGTATAATAATGTAACATTTCAATCTTTTCCAAAGAGCCCCTCCTCTCCTCTTATAAAAGGCCCCCACCTCTCCCACCTCATTTACACTTTCAAGCCATTTGGCTCGGCCAACCTCTGCCCAAATACTCTCCCAACTTACCCCTCTTACTCCTAGAAGCCTCACTTTGGGCAGAACTCTTCCCAAGGAAGCCTTTGGCTCAAATCAAAAAGAGTTACCCGATTTTGAGGTAATGTCTTCTCTAATGTTGTTTTGTTTTATTTATCTTCTCCAACCCCCTAAACTCTTTTTATTCATTTCTTTTGTAACAACACCAGTATACTCAATATACTAGGATGTTGTTATAAGAAGTATTCTAGCTACACTTACACACACCTACATCTAATGGTTAAAGAACATACGGTTTCTGTGGATGGCGAATTTCTGCCTCACGAAACGATGATTGTTCAACACTCATATAACACCTTCAAAGGTGGCCATTAAGATGTCACTATTTTTATATATGATATATAATATGTTTATGTTTTACTTATGCTTATGTATTTCTCATTTATGGCATACTTTATGATTTCCATTATGGGTAAAACGCGATAATTTCATTTTAGGAAGTGCGGACTACCACCCCCTCAAAGTGAATTGAATCGTTAATGCCATATGTGGGATGTATAAATGACGGAGTAAATGGTATTATACACTATATTATACTAGAATTATATTATACCTTTATATCATTATGATTTCGTTCCATTAAATATGAAATTGAAATGAAAGTAGCGTTCATGCGTACGTACGGCTTACCGTCTCCATGAACGGTGCATTTCATTTCTTACCTCTAAATGTTATGTAATATTATAAATGAATGTATATACTGGATATATAAGATATATATGACATCTAAATCATGAATATAATTCTGGAGATAATGGATATTCTACCACATAAACAACTTTTAATTATAAGAATTTTATTGTTGACTCAAGTACCAAAGATCGACAAAATGACCATTATTAACTTAAATAATTTCATAATGTTCATAACATTGTAATAAGTGATATAAAAAGGATAATGAAACTGAAAATGGTTCTTAATAATTTATATATTAACACTAGTTTATTACTCAGGAGGTTAAAGAACGGTTGAGTCAAGTCGGACACGAGGTAAGGGAATTTCTTAACCCAACTTCCATTCTTTGGGTTAATCTCCTACTTTAAAATTATGTCATGATATTATTATGTCTTATTTTGTATTTTTACTTTCTTTATGTGTAACTATAGTGAATACACATAATATATCTATTTTATTTTAAAAATGATCTTTGTAAGGACTTCGTCTCAATCTCCTTTCATTGAGGCATATTTGGTTTTATACACAAATTTCTTTTATACGGTGTATAAACCACTTTGACTTTTACGTTTATTCAAAAGGAATCTTTTTTATACGAAGAATTTTACTAAACGACAAAAATGGAATGTTTTTCTTTCTGTACTTATGCGGTGACAATGACTTCTCCGCCGCCGTGACTATTATTTGAGTTTCGACTTCCTCTTCAAGCCATCATTTTTTTTAATGAAAAATAAATCCAAAGTTTTAACTTTCTTTTATTTTGGTATTGAAAATGGTTTTGAAAGCGTTTTTATTATATCAATGTTCTGTATTGATATCTTGTGATTGAAATGTGGAAATATTATGTTTCCTTTGTGCATGTTTTATGTGATACGATTATGTTATGGTTTATGATATGTTTAAACTATTCATATGAGGAATGCATTGGACTTAATAAGTGACGGGTGGAGCCCTCTATAGCTCCTCGATGCATCGGCAGGTCTCATGAGACAAACTAGTGTCTTGGAACAAGGCCTTGACAAAATATTATTTGTGGTCTTGGCACGAGGCCTTGACTACGTGGTTATGATAGTCTGGCATTATGCATTCCCTCATTATGAAAGTGGTTATTGATATTGCATGTGATTATTCGACCAGTAGAATATCCATGTGAGGAAGTGAATGGCATTATCTCATTTTACTTTTGCCATATTATGTTGATGTTCAAGTTTAAAAGGCTTTTGTTTTAGTTATACATTGCCTTAAATTTTTATGTATATTTATGAAAGCTTCCGCATTATTGTTATCCTTACTGAGCATCTGAGCTCACCCCTTTCAATGTTTTAATATTTTCCAGGATGTGAAGAAGTATTTTATGAATGACCTGCAGGGATAGTCAGAAGAGGATATGAGTGTGGACTATGGAGACTTTGTTATTTTATTTTTTCACTTTATGATGTAATGTAACGTTTATGAATGTATCTAGTGTTTCCAAGGCTACTAAACTAATCGGTCTTTCGAGACTTGATCTTTTGTGATCATGCCAATGTTACGAAGTAACGCACCGGCTCTGAGTAGCTGGGGTCGGGGCGTTACAGACTACCTGATCATTTACAGATATGGAACTCATATAATCATCATTTGTAAGAATTTTTTTTAAATAATATTAATAAAAACAATATATTAATATAATAATGTATATATTTCTCAAATTGACTATTTTTACCCGAATAATCAGTTTATCAAATTCATTATTTTTTAATAAATACTATTATCATAATGGAATTAATAAAATACAACATTTATTTATTAATAGGGTTTACATAATAAGTTACTAATATCATATTACATAGCCCATTATAATACCCACATAAGAATTAAAGGTATGGTATGCGATGGTGAAAGACTCTTGGGGTGGCTCGATAAAAATCTCCGTAGTGGTAATCTCTATTAACTTGAACATCTCCCATAAGAGATTATTTTCAACCATAATGTGTTGAAGCTCGACTCGGGATTGGTCAATATTAAAGCCCAATGACACTACCTCCATTCTAAGATCTGAAAAATGATCGTCGTTTAGCCTGAGTATACTGGATGAGGCCAACCTCTCCTTTTTCTGCGTCAAAAGGATTTTAAAAAATCCTATAGTTATATCAGTTGTGTGATCACTTTTCAAAAGCAATATAATCAATAGTAATGATACTTAAGGTTCATTTAAAAACAAAAATAAAAAAATATTGTATGTGTATTCCATATTTATAAGACACTAAAAGAAATGGAATTTTATTCATAAGTGATCGGGTTGTTACAACATTCCCCCCTTAAGAAATTTCTCCTTTGATAATTCCTTTTTCCATACTGAAAAAGATAATGGAAACTCTACCACATCACTTCCTCTGGATACCATACTGATTCTCAAACTTGTGGTTCCACCAAAACACTTTGATAAGGGGTATCTTCTTATTTTATTGAAATTTTTTCTATGATCTAATATCTTCACCAACTTCTCTTCACATGAGAGGTCATTCTCCATTGGTACCACCAAAGGATTGAGTACATGAGCTGGGTTAGGTATGTATTTATTCAAGAGGGATACCTGGAATACATCATGTACTTGAGATGGGTTTGGTGGGAGTGCTTTTTGATAGGTCACAGCTCCATTGTAATCATAGATCTCAAAATGGCCGATGTACCTTAGAATAAGCTTTACCTTCTTCCCAAATCTCATTACTCCCTTCAATGGTGATATGCAAAGAAATACCATGTCTCCAATATTAAAATATTGGTCTCGTTGACTGTTTTCATCATATCTCTTTTTTCTTCTTTGAGAAGATTTAATATACAACTATATAGTCTTAACTTTCTCCACAATTTCTTCGACCATTTCTAGACCTATATGTTTTCTCTCCCCAAATTGAACCCAACAAGTTAATGTTCTGCACCTATTTATAAAACGGGCTTCATATGGAGCCATTTAGTTGTATGAATGGAAACTCTTACTTTAAGAGAAATCAACTAGAGGATGATGTTGATCCCATCCTCCATTGTAGTATATTGGGAATTATCTCAACATATCCTCAGGTGTTTGGATAGTCTACTATGTTTGGCCATCAATTTGAGGATGGAATGTCGTAATGAAGTTTACCTCAGTATTCAGATCATGTTGGAGACTCTTCCAGAACATAGAGGTGAATCATGGGTCTCGATCAGATAAAATTTATTGTGGTACACCATGCTGCCTTACCACTTCTCTGATGTATATTAGTGCTAGTTAATCCAGTGAGGAATTATCCTGAATTGCAATGAAGTGTGTAGTCTTTGTAAGATGATCCAAAATAACCTAGATATCATTGTTTCCTTTGGATCAATTCAGATGTTTAGTGCAATGTCAATGGTGATGTTTTCCCATTCCCTGTTGGTATGGGTAATGGTTGCATCATCCCCTAAGACTTCTGCCTCTCATCCTTCACAATATGACCTACAAAGAACATTGATGTATACTTAGTGATCTCCTTCTTCATGTTATCCCCCAAATAATGCTCTAATAGATCTCAATATATCATTATGTTTCTCGGGTGAATAGGGAAATTTGAAATATGTATGTCATCCATATGTTCTTTATTTACCTCCATATTTTATGAAACATAAAGTCTTGACAAGATTCTCACAATTCCTCCTTAATTAACACCGAACTTCAAGGATTTTCCTTTTCTTATAGTTCCAACTTCTTTCTGAATTCCCATATCATATTTTTGAGCATCCTTTAACATTTGAAAAAGAGATAGTTTAGAAATCATTGGTGAAAATCCTTATGATGTTCCCTTATTTATCATTCCCATGTCCACCTTCATCAAATTTAAATATATTGGATCATTTTTAATTATCATCAATGAATGATTTGTTGGTTCCTTTCTACATAAAACATCTGAAACATTATTAACTTTTCCTAGATGGTAATGAATTGAGAAGGTATAGACTTTGATCAACATAACCATCTTTATTTCTGCATATTAAACTCTTACTATTTGAATATATACTTGATGCTTTTTTTATCTGCATATACATCAAACATTTCCCCCATGAGGTAATGTATCCAAATTTTCAATGTGAAGATCACTGGATCCAACTCCAAATCATGTGTTGGATATTTTTTCTCGTGAACATTCAATTTTTGTGATTCATAGGGAGTGAATTTTTCAGTTTACATCATCACACAACCCATTCCCTTATTCAAAGTCGCAGCGAATAATATGAAAAGTTCTCCACTTCTGTGTACTGTGATCATCGGATTAGTGATATCACACTTTTAGACTCCTTGATGCTTTCTTCACATTCATCATTCCATGTGATCTTGTCCCTATACAGAGTATTCTTGGTAAGAGGTAATTAAAATCATGAAAAATTTCTCACAAATCTGTTATAATATTCATCTAACCAAATAATTCTATGGATATCATTCCCAGATGTTGGCCTCAGGCTTCCCTCAAAAGAATTTTTCATTGACGGAACTACATGTATCCCATTTCCCATGTCTCTACTCGTGTATCAGTACACTAAGTGGTCCATGTAATCGGTCCATGTTAAGCCATGTGTGGGAGTACATTCCATGTCAGAAACCCCTTTACTCCACCCTGTGCCCCTATACCTCCCACGTATATTCCCAATCATCCAACTAGGGAAAACAAGCCCTGTAGTAAAAATGAAATGTCTTGTATATCAGGTTTTCTATAAAACAATATTCTTTCTCCTTATAACCTCATCCAATCATCTGGATCTCATTATGGAAGTCCAATTTCAATGAAACATCAAATACAAGATCATTTCTCCATCCTAACACTAAATAAATTGTTTTTTCAACTTTAATGGACTCAAAAAACACAATGCTAGGCATTCTTTATTTCCTCAAATGAATGCAGATTCATCACTCACCATCATTCAATCTGCTACTTCACTCACCGTCGCACCTCTGTCGAGTCATTCCTATGACAGATCTACGATTTGGTATGATTTTCTCATGAATTGGAAGCGCAACAATCAATTGTTCATAAAGAGGTTCAATATTGTTGAATAATGAAAAACACACACAAAATATGCATGAATTGGGGGGATAGAAATACAATAATTTGAGAGGGATAAACCTCAATCAATGTTGGTGTCAATCTTCATTCATCAGTGTTAGAATGGTAACCGAATCAAATAATTTATCTTGTATCAATTCCTGATAAATCCCACAAATTAACCATCTCACAAATAAAATGAATTGTTTGGATAATCTATTCGTGGATAAGACTTCATTCATCAAAGGAAAAAAATGTGTAAAGTAAATAAAAATATCTCATTCTAGATGGATTCAGATTACTCACTAATGAGTAATAATCTCTACATTGTTTCTGCTTAAATGATATATCACGACCAATGTTCTTCAATCACTAATTTGATGTTTTATCGTCGCTTTCTTAATATAATTATCTAAATATCCCCCTAAAATGTCTCCAAATGATTCCAAAGTCATGAAAATAGACTTGGATATCTGAAAAAAAAAATTACATAATGATAAAAATGTTTTTGTGTTGCTACATCGATGAAAGAAAATAAAATATATTTGTTCTTAATTTATTTTATTCATTTTATCACCCATGATGAATTTCTATATTTATCCTGCACCAAACAATAATAGGTTTTTCCTAGGGTAAATCCATTATTCTAAAAGAAATGGTGCCCTTGTATTTTTGATCTGGGAATCCGTTTATAAATTATTCCACTTTTATAGGAAAACATTTCACATGAATTTTAATATTTTTATATTTGTCAAGAATTTGTTACGGGAACACTAGGTCTCTAAATTGCATACCATCTCTATGCATGGTATCAAATTAAATACATATAATATTTATAATTACTAAATGGAACATATGAGTCATTATAGAGGACTCCCAAAGTTGATTGCCATTAATTGTTGCCTTTAAAAATGGTTGGAAGAAGAAATGTGTGTCGCTCATAAAATGGTGATGAAGGAACAAGGATCTTTAGTAGTCTAAAAGAGATCACAATTAATTCCATGAGCTATAAAATAATGGTGTATTAAAGGTAACTACCACACCACAATGCTAAAAACCTCATATCGTAGGTACATCAGAAGATAAACCCACAGAACAATAGGGATCATTGTGTTGTTGGTGCACTATCAGTGGGACAACATGTAAAAAATATTGTGGTGCTGAGTGTAATAGAGGTTTACCTATACAGTGAAAATATTGAATACCTATTTATAGATAAATATAATCTTAAAAAATTATTGGATGGATCCATTTCTGTTGACCTTTGGAACATTGGAGACTATTATTTAATTAGGATAAATGATTGGTATATGCATTGGATCATTGTGAATCCAATGCGTGTGATAAATAACCTAATAAAAAAGGCACAAAAATCCAAAATGGATTCACTTATTCAATTACTTAACTACATACTATAATTCCTAACTCCCATAGTCAATCAATTATCACTAATTGTTTGTAACATGCATAGTGAAGGATCTGTCGTGTGGTCTAGGACACTATAGAGTGACCACCTTGAACAACCGTCAAATATGGAGTTTATTAAACCAAACCATTCTTTAGCATCACTATCAAACAACCATTTCTTATACAAAAATTCAAAGTTCCAAATCACCACTATGAAGTTTCCACCACCATGATTGATTGTTTGTAACATTTTTTGTAATAAATATTCACTCAAAGCACTAATAAGCTTCAAAAATCATCTAAAATTGAAATATAATTTAACTAAAATAAGTTAAACATAAAAAAATTAAATGGATAAAAGTAAACCATATTATCTATATTTGATAAAAGTATCACTGAATTTACAAATATTTCCAATAACCCTTCAAAATAATGAATATTTCCAGGGATATTAAATTATTTTAAGTATATATTTTATTCCCATTGATCATTTTTCCATATAATAATTTTACGAAGTTAGTAAATCTTATTTATCACAATAAGAAAGATTTTTTTTAATAATCATGGTTATATAAAATTAATATTAAAATCATTAAATATCTTGATCTTATTCATTCAATAATTATAACACGCTCATGTTGGGGTTAGTCTTACAACCAACACAAATAGTGAAATGATAATTATATCAATAATTATTAACAAATACTAAATAATAGATATATTTTATAATAATTTTTTTTAATATTCTTTCAAAAAAAAATCATGATGATATTATAATAAAATCATTCTATAATCATACATATATATTAAATTCATGGATAATATTTTTTGATGGGTTATAATATCCAACTAGAATGATGCAATGTATTATTATCATGGATGGCTGTTAAAATTTAACATCTAGAAACAAATGATATAAAAATATAAATAATTTTTTATTTTTTTTCTACAATTATAATATTAATATTTAACTATATATTAATAAGAAACCATTTTTTTTAAATACATCTTACTGAAAAAACATCATTTACAATTTTATCATTCTGTAGTGCACCTCAAAATTACATTTAATGTACATAAAACCTCATAAATAATTATAATACTAATATTTACAATACAATTTATATTCATGTGATAATTAAATCTCAATAATAGAGTAATAATGGATACTATTATATGAAAAATGAAAAATAAATCTTAAAACCACCAAATAGAAATAATTAATATTAACTAAAAAAATGTAAAAAAGATTATTAAATTGATATATGGTTTTAATTTTTTTTTTTAAATTCTAATAAAGTTATTAAATACATGTCTAATGAGTCTAAAGTTATTATAGGATAATTTAGAGTGTGTGTTCCTAACTAGGAATAAAAGTTAAGTGTTTTTTAACCCAATTTTATATCATTGAGTCATAATCTACTTTCTTTAACAATGACCATTAAATATTTTTTGTGCATAAATTTGTTTATTACATATTATGTTTGTTCATTTTTATCTGTGTTATTAATAGTCTCCCTTAAATAAATTATTTTTTACCAATTTCATCCTTTCTAAATAATCAAAGTTTTTAGGTATAATTCCTATTATTTTAAATGGTAATTTTTCTTTCTTGTACAGATTTCCATCCTTCCAATACTCCCCTATATAAATTTAAAACAGAAATATGTTTTAACTAATTTAATGTTTATATTTCATTTTAGTTTCATTAAATATATTATTTTTATCATTTTTATCAATTTGGTTTTCAATAGAGTATTTTAAAATATTAATGAAATGTATTTGCATATGTGATTTTTTATCTTCTAATACATATTTTTTCTTAAAGGATCTTCTCATTAAAATGATCCCCCAATTAAAATTAATGTAATATTATGGTTTCAAATTTCATTATATTACCACCACATTAAAATGATTCATGAAAGTAATTATAATTGTTTTTATTACAATGCCCAAAATCTATAAAAAATAATTCTATAAATTTGGCTTCTTTTTTCCGATGAACCTCTAAATGATCTATCTATTATAATGTAATTTTCATGATCATGATTTAAATTATATTATATTCCTTTACGATAATTAAATATATAGTGATAAAAAATTTAATGTTGATTCTACCTGATGTGATACCATTTTGAGATGGCATGAAACCCATTTTTCTTTTAATGATTATTTATAATAATTTGACATATTATTTTAAAGTGGCAAATATAATTATAGTATATCATTAATATATTTTTCAGGTGATATATCACCTAAAATTTCATTGGATAATGTTTTATATATCATGAGTTAGTTATTTAGAGTGCATATATGATGCAGTTAGCTATGTCCACTTGGTTGAGTGTGGACATAATGTGGTTAGATATATCCATAAGATTGATAATGGAAATTATATGGTAAGATATGTTCAAATTATTCAGAATGGAAATGATATGACTAGTTATGTTCATAATTTTGTTATTTTCTATCCATATTCTTATTCAAATTTTCTTAATTTTATGATTATATGATAAACTGGGGTACATGGTTATTATCTCAGGATTTTTCAAACATATAGTATAACATATGTTTGATCATTTGATATAAAATTTCATTATATTTTGATTTATAGAAAACTCTTATTATTAAATATTGTTTTAAATTAGATATTTCTCCCATGATCTTGTTTATTTTCATTCTTATGATCTGAATGTTGATGATAACTAGATATGTTTTTTATACTAGGAATTTGACCTCACCTATTCTTTTGTTTCCCCTTTCCACATAGAATTATAGATTGTACTATATTTTGAATAAAGTATTAAATAGAAATTATTTATGGGATATGTTAAATAATTTATATGAAATATATTTTTTACCCAAGAAATCTCTAAATAATATAAACTTTTTTGTCCTGGGATGTTGATGTTTTTAGTTTTATTATATAATATATTGAAATAAATGTTATATTGACTTGATTCATCTCACTTGGTATCAAAATTAGTATATATTATTTTTTATCATGAGTCTCGGTATAAGGCCCCGGCCTTAAACCTTACTTAATATTGAATTAAATGAATGATTCACGTTGAGGATCTTTTCAGGTTTAGAGTTTTATAGAATTAGAACATAACTATTACATCTCAAAAGATTACAAAGTAGTAACTTCTACTAAGTTTCCATAATAAAAAAACTCTTAAAAGAAACATGTCTAGTTCCATGTTTTATATAGAATGACATTCCCTTGATCCCATCCTTGAACTTATTCCACATTAAGTCCTGTGAAAAACATTTCAAAAAAACTTGGGGTGAGCATAAAAAGCTCAGTAAGGGATACATAAAGAATGAAAACTGTTAGTTTTTCAAAATCAAGTAAACCATGTATACTCTATCAAAGTAATACCTTCACCTTCATGAAGTAGTAAAAACTCTTCACTGAATAAAGTATCATTACATACCTTTTTTTAACCAAAGGATTACCATAAAACCCATATAAAGAACACATAACATATATAAAGGTATCTTGGGACATAAACATACTTAAGTGGAATAACCATACGGTCGACTTCCACACATATCACTTAATGGAATAGCCATACGGACAATTTCCATACATACTTAATGGAATAGCCATATGGCCGACTTCCATACCCAATGCATTGGAGGTTATAACGTAACCAACCATCCTGGTATTCACGGCACCACCCGTCATATGGTTTATAACGTAACCACCCATTAAAATGTCCAAGTACCAATATAAAATCATAAAACATAAAACCAATATAAAGGAATGATAACATTTCCACATTTCAATCACAATATATCATAAATATTTTGACATAATAGAATCCTTTATCAAAACCATTTTCAATACCAAAATACATAAAAGAGTATATGGTATTTATTTTATTTTAAAAACATTACAGCTTGTTGAGGAAGCCAAAGACCAAATAATACTCGTGACGGCGGAAAAGGTCGTTGTCACCGCGTACGTTAAAAAAACATTCCTTTTTGTTGTTTAGTAAAATGCTTCGTAGAAAAAGATTCTTTTTGTATAAAAGTAAAAGTCAAAGGGGTTTATACACCGTATAAAATAATGTTCTGTATAAAACGAAATATGCCTCAATGAAAGGAGATTGAGACGAAGTCCCTTAACTCGGGTCCGACATGACTCGATCGTTCTTTAACGTCCTGAATAATAAACTTGAGTTAATTTATACTTGATTAAGAACCTTTTTAAAGTTCATTATTCCTTTTATATCACCTATTGCCATGTCATGAACACTGTGTAATTATTTAAGTTAATAACGGTCGTTTTAACGATCATTGGTACTTGAGTCAAAAATAAGCCCTTTATAATTACAAGTTGTTCATGGATCCATTATATCCAGAATGTTATTCATGATGTAGATATTATATAAGTCATATATATCCAGTACATGGATCCATTTATAATATTACATAATCATTTAGAGGTATGAAATGAAATGCACCGTTCAAGGAGACGGTAAGCCGTACGTACGCATGAACGCTACTTCCATTTCTATTTTGTATTTTTTAGAATGGAATCATAATGATATAAGAGTTTATTATAATTCATGTATAATATCATATATAATATCATAGTTCCATCCTTTATACGTCCCACATATGGTATTTAACGAATCAAATCACTTTGAGGGGGCGGTAGTCCGCACTTTCTTAGATTAAGATATCGCGTTTACCCATAATGGAAACCATAAAGGTATGCCCAAAATGAAAAAAACAGAAGCTTAAGGAAAACATAAACATATTATATATCATATAGAAAAATAGTGACATCATAATGGCCACCTTTGAAGGTGTTAAATGAGTATTGAACAATCATCATTTCGGGAGGCAGAATTTCGCCATCCACAGAAACCGTATGTTCTTTAACCATTTGATGTAGTTGTGTGAGAGTGTAGCTCGAATAAATCTTATAAAAACATCCTAGTATATTTAAGATACTGGTGTTGTTACAGAAGAAGTAAATAAAATGAGTTTAGGTGGTTGGAGAAGCAAAATAAAACAAATGAACAAGAGAGAATGAATTAACTTTAAAAGTGTAACTCCTTTTTATTTGAGCCTAAAGGCTTCCTTTGAAAGGATTCTGCCCAAAGGGAATCCTCTAGGATTAGGAGGGGTATGTGGAGAGATTAAATGGGTAGGGGATGGCCGAGACAAAGGCTTGAGGAGTATGTGAAATGAGGTAGAGGTGGGGGCCTTTTATAAGAGGAGAGGAGGGACACTTTTGGAAAGTAAAGAAATATTACTTTATTTGAAAATGTGTTTCGGTTTTAAAAGGTCCCACATTAATATAATTCGTGGATAAGGTGATAAGGGTTCGAAATCCACCAATCCAATAAGTTTTGGACATTTTTAGTTCATAGATTTTACATTATCTTTCCATTTTATTTAAATCGTCAAATAATGATGTTATCACTGCATCATTATTATGTCATTAATAATTTAATTTATTTAATATCTAAAAATTATAAAAAAAATACTATGATTTAGTAAATCATTTTAGATTTCCAATGACTATTTATAAACAAAAATATGATTAGTATATCCCCTTCTAAAATTTTTTTTAGTAAAACAATTTCTGTTAGTGTCATTTTCACCTTTATTTAAAAAAAGGCATTAAAGTCATTATCTCACCCAAGTGGCTCCATGGGGTCCCCTAAATAGACCCATGGGTTGTCTGGGTCGGCCATGACTCACCCAATATGTGTAAGACAAGGGTCATTGTGTTTTCACATTTTTATAATATCATTTTTACCTTAAATTACACTAATTACCTCTAATCGCGATTAAAAACTTAATAAGTTACTATTCACCAAAAAACTATTTTAATCTCATTGAACCACATTTTACATCTTAATGACAACCATGTATGTCAGATTTTCAAAATTCAATACACATTAGTGGTAAACTTTCATTTAACTGAAAAATCAGTTTTCTTGATTACCACTCAGTAGTTTCACTATTCATCAAAAATTGAAGTTTTTCAGAAAAATACCAAAAATTCACCCTAAGCTATATTTGATATTCAGAATTCAAAAATGAAGTCCATTTTACAAAATTCACAACATATAAGTTTCATTAATTAATTTAATAATTAATTCCCGCTGTCAGAGCAAATAGCGTGTTTTTATGAAACAATAAGTATCAAAAGATTGACACTAGTTTAAGTCCGATTTCAAAGTGAAATTAATTCCAATGACCACTATTGGATTTAATGGTAAAAATATTTTCTAACTTCACTTTAAAACCAATTCAAAAGATAATCTAATCATAAAAATAAATTAGATTAAAAAGAGGTTTTGAATTAAAATACAACATTTTACACTATTCATTAAAAAATGAACTTTATCGGAAAGATACCAAAAATTTACACAAAGTAAATTTTGATGTCCCGATTCTAAAGAAGAGTTATTTTTGGTCCAATATAATTTATATGATTGATAAAAACTATATTTAATGAAGGTTCTCCGCCAAAAGGTGATAAGTGAACCCTTAGTGAAAATTAGGGTATAAATGCCTAAAATTGACTTCTTTCCGTATTTTAAGCCTTTATCCTTTATTGGGTAAATGTAAAAACATTTAAAAACATATATAATCATATTTTAGTTATTTCTATCCATTCCCACCAGTACAACGGCTACTTGTTAACTAACATTTAAAATAATATTATTTTATTACTTGTGTGCAACGTAAGTTTTCAAAGAAACTCATCGTTGCGTATCGAGTACGCTATCGAACGTAGAAACCCCTTTTAATTAAAATAAATATTTAATTCATAAATATTAATAAATATGAAATTTCTTTATTCTTTAATTAACTGGGATGTTACATCCTTCCCCCCTTTTGGGAATTGCGTCCTCGCAATTTTATTCACATATCAAAATAAGTGGGGGTATTTATCCCTCATAGCATTTTCAGATTCCCACGTTGCCTCTTCAATCACATGGTTTTTCCACAAAACCTTTACCTGATGAATCACCTTATTCCGTAACACCTGCTCCATGTGGTCAAGAATCTGGACTGGTTGTTCTTCATAAGATAGGTTCTCCTCCAGCTGAACTACCTCTGGACTCAAAACATGAGATTGATCTGGCATATACTTCCTCAACATTGAAACATGAAAAACATTGTGTACCTGAGATAAACTCGGAGGTAAAGCCACTCGGTAAGCAACTGATCCAAATTTCTCCAGAATTTCATATGGTCCAATAAACCTTGGACTCAGCTTTCCTTTCTTACCAAATCTCATCACACTTTTCCATGGAGAAACCTTGAGAAAAACACGATCACCTACCTCGAAAGATAGATCCTTCCTCCGGTTATCCGCATAACTCTTCTGCCTGCTCTGAGATGTTCTCATGTGCTTCTGAATCAACTGAACTTTTTCTGCCATCTCTTCTACCAATTCTGGTCCCATCAGCTTCCTTTCACCCACTTCATCCCAAAATGCTGGAGTTTGACACCGCTTCCCATATAATGTCTCAAATGGTGCCATCTATATACTAGAATGAAAACTGTTATTATATGAAAATTCAACCAAAGAAAGATGTTGGTCCCAACATACCTAATAATCCATAGAACAAGCTCGTAGCATATCCTCCAAGGTCTGAATTGTTCGTTCTGACTGCCCATCTGATTGAGGATGCAAAGCTGTACTAAAATTTAATTCAGTACCCAACGACTTCTGAAGGCCTTTCCAAATGTTAGATGTGAACCTAGGATCACGATCAGATACAATGGAGAGAGGAACTCTATGTAACCTGACTATCTCTTTAAGATACAAACGGGAAAGTTGATCTAGGGAAAAAGTATCTCGTATAGCAAGGAAATGAGCAGATTTAGTCAAGTGATCAACAATAACCCAGATTGCATTATTACCTCGAGATGTTCTCGGTAATCCCATAACAAAGTCCATGGATATGGTTTCCCATTTCCACTCTGGAACTGGTAAAGGCTGAAGCATCCCTTTTGGTAACTGCCACTCTGCTTTAACCTGTTGACAAGTCAGACACTTCACAGTAAAATCAGCAATATCTGTTTTCATTCCATCCCACCAGAAATACTCCCGCAGATCTCTGTACATCTTAGTACTACCAGGTTGAACTGAAAACGGGGAACTATGAGCCTCACATAACAACTCATTCTTCAACTGTGAATCACAAGGCACACATAATCTCTTCCAAAACCTCAAAACACGATCATTATCGATGTTGAATTCAGGAAACTTACCTTTCTGAACCAGCTCTACCTTTTTCTTCAACTCACTGTCTCGCTTCTGTGCTTGCTTGATTCTGTCTGATAGAGAATATTTCACTGATACCTGAAACAAAACAGAAGAACATCCTGTACCAACAACTTCTATGCCAAAGTTCATCAAATCTTTAACCAAAGGATCACGTTCCAAATGCAACATTTCTAATGAAGCATTACTTTTTCGAATCAAAGCATCAGCCACTTTATTTGCTTTTCCCGGATGGTAATGAATTGTACAATCATAATCCTTGATTAATTCTAGCCATGTCCTCTGTCTCATGTTCAATTCTTTCTGAGTGAATATATACTTTAAACTTTTGTGATCAGTATATATTTCACACTTTACTCCATACAAATGATGCCTCCAAATTTTTAAAGCAAAGACAACAGCAGCTAATTCCAAATCATGTGTAGGGTAATTTACCTCAGGAGTTTTCAACTGTCGTGAAACATAAGAAATTACCTGATCATTCTACATAAGGACACAGCCAAGTCCCTTCAACGAAGCATCACTGTATATAACAAACTCACCATTCCTGGAAGGAAGTGCCAAAACTAGAGCATTCACCAATCTTCTCTTCAACTCTTGAAAACAATCATCACATTCTTTTGTCCAGATGAACTTAACACCCTTACGAGTTAGCTTAGTCATTTGACTAGATAACCGTGAAAAATTTTCAACAACCCTTCGGTAGTAACCTGCCAAACCAAGAAAACTACAGATCTCGGTTACATTTGTGGGTCTTGGCCATTCTTCAACAACTTTTGTTTTAGTAGTATCAACAGTTATGCCATCTTTTGAAACAATGTGACCTAGGAAAGAAATTTGTTGTAACCAAAACTCACACTTGCTGAATTTTCCATATAGTTTCTTTTATTTTAAGGTTTGCAAGATAACCCTTAAATGACTTTCATGCTCCTCTTTACATTTAGAAAACACCAAAATATCATCAATAACACAACCACCATTTATCACCTGATTCAACTGAGCCATCACTGTAGTAAACTGCTAAATTCGGATTCTGACCATCTCAGGTTGCTAATTTGGAAGGTTGTCTTCCTCCTGATGTCGTCCCAACATAGTTGCTTTGTTTCCTCTACGGAAAACCATTCTGAACACAGAAATATCTTAGGCGAAACAACATGGAAATCCGTAAATGATATATCATTCCAATCATATTATAATTTAACACTTTTCTAACTCCTAAAGTTGTCTAAACCGACCTATGATACCAACTATAAGGCCCTGGCCTTAAACCATACTTAATATTGAATTAAATGAATGATTCATGTTGGGGATCTTTTCAGGTTTAGATTTTTAGAGAATTAGAACATAACTATTACATCTCAAAATATTACAAAGTAGTAACTTCTACTAAGTTTCCATAATAAAAAAAACTCTTAAAAGAAACATGTCTAGTTCCATGTTTTATATAGCATGACAATCCCTTGATCCCATCCTTGACCTTATTCCACATTAAGTCTTGTAAAAAACATTTCAAAAAAATTTGGGGTGAGCATAAAAAGCTCAGTAAGGGATACACAAAGAATGAAAACTGTTAGTTTTTCAAAATCAAGTAAACCATGTATACTCTATCAAAGTAATACCTTCACCTTCATGAAGTAGTAAAAACTCTTCACTGAATAAAGTATCATTACATACCTTTTTTTAACCAAAGGATTACCATAAAACCCATATAAAGAACACATAACATATATAAAGGTAACTTGGGACATAAACATACTTAAGTGGAATAACCATACGGTCTACTTCCACACATATCACTTAATGGAATAGCCATACGGACAATTTCCATACATACTTAATGGAATAGCCATACGGCTGACTTCCATACCCAATGCATTGGAGGTTATAACGTAACCACCCATCCTGGTATTCACGGCACCACCCGTCATATGGTTTATAACGTAACCACCCATTAAAATGTCCAAGTACCAATATAAAATCATAAAACATAAAACCAATATAAAGGAATGATAACATTTCCACATTTCAATCACAATATATCATAAATATATTGACATAATATAATCCTTTATCAAAACCATTTTCAATACCAAAATACATAAAAGAGTATATGGTATTAATTTTATTTTAAAAACATTACAGCTTGTTGAGGAAGCCAAAGACCAAATAATACTCGCGGCGGCGGAAAAAGTCGTTGTCACCGCGTACGTTAAAAAAACATTCCTTTTTGTCGTTTAGTAAAATTCTTCGTAGAAAAAGATTCTTTTTGTATAAAAGTAAAAGTCAAAGGGGTTTATACACCGTATAAAATAAAGTTGTGTATAAAACGAAATATGCCTCAATGAAAGGAGATTGAGACGAAGTCCCTTACCTCGGGTCTGACAAGACTCGATCGTTATTTAACGTCCTGAATAATAAACTTGAGTTAATTTATACTTCATTAAGAACCTTTTTAAAGTTCATTATTCCTTTTATATCACCTATTTCCATGTCATGAACACTGTGTAGTTATTTAAGTTAATAACGGTCGTTTTAACGATCATTGGTACTTGAGTCAAAAATAAGCCCTTTATAATTACAAGTTTTTCATGGATGCATTATATCCAGAATGTTATTCATGATGTAGATATTATATAAGTCATATATATCCAGTACATTCATGCATTTATAATATTACATAATCATTTAGAGGTAAGAAATGAAATGCACCGTTCAAGGAGACGGTAAGCCGTATGTACGCATGAACGCTACTTCCATTTCTATTTCGTATTTTCTGGAATGGAATCATAATGATATATGCGTTTATTATAATTCAATAATAATATTATATATAATATCATAGTTCCATCCTTTATACGTCCCACATATGGTATTTAACAAATCAAATCACTTTGAGGGGGCGGTAGTCCGCACTTCCTAAAATGAAGATATCGCGTTTACCCGTAATGGAAACCATAAAGGTATGCCCAAAATGAAAAAAACTGAAGCTTAAGGAAAACATAAACATATTATATATCATATATAAAAATATTGACATCATAATGGCCACCTTTGAAGGTGTTAAATGAGTATTGAACAATCATCATTTCGGGAGGTAGAATTTCACCATCCACGGAAACCGTATGTTCTTTAACCATTTGATGTAGTTGTGTGAGAGTGTAGCTCGAATAAATCTTATAACAACATCCTAGTATATTTAAGATATTGTTGTTATTACAAAAGAAGTAAATAAAAAGAGTTTATGGGGTTGGAGAAGCAAAATAAAACAAATGAACAAGAGAGAATGAATTACCTTTGAAAGTGTAACTCCTTTTGATTTCAGCCTAAAGGCTTCCTTTTAAAGGATTCTTCCCAAAGGGAATCCTCTAGGATGAGGAGAGGGATGTGGAGAGAGAAAATGGGCAAAGGATGGCCGAGACAAAGGCTTGAGGAGTGTGTGAAATGAGGTAGAGGTGGGGGCCTTTTATAAGAGGAGAGGAGGGGCACTTTTGGAAAGTAAAGAAATATTACTTTATTTGAAAATGTGTTTCGGTTTTAAAAGGTCCCACATTAATATAATTCGTGGATAAGGTGATAAGGGTTCTAAATCCACCAATCCAATAAGTTTTGGACATGTGTAGTTCATAGATTTTACATTATCTTTCCATTTTATTTAAATCGTCAAATAATGATGTCATCGCTGCATCAATATTATGTCATATATAATTAAATTTATTTAATGTCTAAAAATTATAAAAAAATTACTATGATGTAGGAAATCTTCTTATCTTTCCAATGACTATTTATAAAAAAAAATATGATTAGTATAACACCTTCTAAAAATTGTTTTAGTAAAACAATTTATGTTAGTGTCATTTTCACCTTTATTTAAAAAAATGGCATTAAAGTCATTATCTCACCCAAGTGGCTCCATGGGGTCCCCTAAATCAACCCATGGGTTGTCTTGGTCGGCCATGAATCACCCAATAGGTGTAGGAAAAGTTCCATGGTGTTTTCACATTTTTATAATATCATTTTTACCTTAAATTACACTAATTACCTCTAATCGCGATTAAAATCTTAATAAGTTACTATTCACCAAAAAACTATTTTAATCTCATTGAACCACATTTTACTTCTTAATTAAAACCATGTATGTCGGATTTTCAAAATTCAATACACATTAGTGGTAAACTTTCATTTAACTGAAAAATCCGTTTGCTTTATTACCACTTAGTGGTTTCACTATTCATCAAAAATTGAAGTTTTTCAGAAAAATACCAAAAATTCACCCTAAGCTATATTTGATATTATGAATTCAAAAATGAATTCCATTTTAAAAAATTCAGAAAATATAAGTTCCATTATTTAATTTAATAATTAATTCCCGCTGTCAGAGCAAATAGCGTGTTTTTATGAAACAATAAGTATCAAAAGATTGACACTAGTTTAAGTCTGATTTCAAAGTGAAATTAATTCCAACGACCACTATTGGATTTAATGGTAAAAATATTTTCTAATTTCACTATAAATCCAATTCAAAAGATAATCTAATCATATAAAGAAATTAGATTAAAAAGAGGTTTTGAATTAAAATACAACATTTTACACTATTCATTAAAAAATGAACTTTATCGGAAAGATAACAAAAATTTACACAAAGTAAATTTTGATGTCCCGATTCTAAAGAAGAGTTATTTTTGGTCCAATATAATTTATAAGATTGATCAAAACTATATTTAATGACGGTTCTCCACCAAAAGGTGATAAGTGAACCCTTAGTGAAAATTAGGGTATAAATGCCTAAAGTTGAATTCTTTCCGTATTTTAAGCCTTTATCCTTTATTGGGTAAATGTAAAAACATTTAAAAACATATATAATCATATTTTAGTAATTTCTATCCATTCCCGCCAGTACAACGGCTACTTGTTAACTAACATTTAAAATAATATTATTTTATTACTTGTGTGCAACGTATGTTTTCAAAGAAACTCATCGTTGCGTATCGAGTACGTTATCGAACGTAGAAACACCTTTTAATTAAAATTAATATTTAATTCATAAATATTAATAAATATGAAAATTCTTTATTCTTTAATTACCTGGGATGTTACACTCGGTTTTGAGGGTATATGTTTTCTAATTTGTTATTAGAGCAAGATTTAGTTATTTTAATTGATTTGTTTAGTAATATTGGGGATTAAGATTTGGAAACATTAATTAGAAACCTTGTGATTAGACTAAATATATTATGTAAATAAATTTTAGGGTAATGTATATAGTGTTTGGTTTAATAAATGATAAATTATTGTCTTAATACAAAAAATGATGAAATCACTAGTATAGTTCTACCTATGATAAATAATCCCTGAGAATAGTTGGCTGGGTATTTACCCCATATTTACTTTGTGCAGAACAAGTACGCCAAATTGAATATATTGTTTCACACAACGAGGTAATATGCCTTCATGATTAAATTAATAATTATAGACTACTATACTAGATTTAATTGGAATTTAATTATGTAATATAATAAAATGATGGTTATTAAGCCTTAAGAATTATACCTGGAATAACATATATTGAATCTTATATATTTCGATGCTATATCATGTGCATAATTTCTGAGTAAATTCATCTTAGTTTATAGTTTACTTTCATACATTTATATTGTGTGTATTTCAATAAATCAAAATTCATTTAATTAAATAATGGATGGGGTTTTGTAAAATCAAATTAATAATGAATATAATGTATAATTTAGTAATTATCACAATGACAATCCAAATGGGATTTATGATGGTGGTGAAACTCTTGTAGTTACTCCCACTGAGATATCATGAGTTATTATAAACAAAGTGAAACTTAACAAACATCTAGACCTACCAGATAATAGAAGGGTAAAGTTTCATTGAATTTTATGTGAAAATTATTGATTATAAAATAATATTATACTTTCAATTTATAATTTCTAATGTTTTATTATAAAATTTATTACAAGATTTTCATTATAAATGTCCTTGAAATATAACCCAACATATAGAGAGGTTTAGTGTCTTTGGGAGACCAGTTATAAAATACATAAATTAAAACATAAGATTCATTCTCAATATATAGAATCTTTATAAAGTGATCCTAGATTCATTGGAACATCGAATAATGTATATGAAAACATGGTAACATATGGAGACAACTGGATGAGTTATAAATCCCAGTAATAAAATAATAATAGTAAATCATGATGTTAAGTAATATAAATAAGGAACAAGGTATCTAATGATGATATAAACAGGGAGAAAAATATTAACAACCTAAAACACATGGAATGATAATATTATATCATAAGATTATGAATAAATACAATTTATAAAATTAATAAAACATCTCATAAAAAGAAAAAGTCAAGGTTAACAATAATGATAACATGGAAAATTATTTTGGGTTAATAACCCATGTACATATCATTGTTTCTCATGAGATAAAAACATTACCAAATATATTGAGGGTATATATTATTCCTAGAAAGCATAAGATATTCATAATATGTACATGAATATGAATTCCATATAAATAAATCAATAAAAAGGACTAAAAATAAGAAAAAAACAGTAAAAAGGAAATAGTGTACATTGTCTTGTCTTAGAGCATAACAAAATAGAATATCATAAAGATTCAAATAATAATAATGGATTAACTTTTTATTTTGTGTTTATTAATTATTAAAGAAAAAATAGTCTAGAAAATAAATTCATAGTGAAGTGAACACATAATTATAGTGGAGAATTGAGTTTAGAAATAAATATCTTAAGTTGGGATCTAAAAAATGCAATATAGTAATTTGAGAGAAAAAGAGCATAATAAATTCCATAAACCCAAAATGAACCAAAATTGGTTTCTTTTACAAATAATTGTTTTTAGATTCCATATAATTCTAATATAATTTATGAATTTTTATATTCAATTTTGAAATACACTTATTTTTTCACTTTTAACATGTTGGTTTAAGAAATGAAATTGAGAAGGGAAACACAAAATATTTTACACCAACATAATGGAAAGGTAATTTAAATCATTTATATATGTGAGGATCACATATATAAAAAATATAATCTAAATAAATTATAATAAAAAAGTGAAAAACTGAGTTTTATAGTGGAAATTACTAACCTAAAATAGAATAGGGTAGTTTGGAAGTTCCTTTAACTCAGTTTGTTGACTCACTCGGTAAGATCAACTAAATTTTTGAATAATAAATGTAATTTTATTAAAAACATTTTTAATCAAAATTTTCATCTATATTTCTTTCACTATTATTATCTATTTTATTAAATCCTTTTTTTTGAAATCATGGTTATTCTTACTCTCATAAGGATATTTATTGATCGGTTCCAAAGTTGATTTGGTTTAATTATAGAAGTTCTTATAAAACTGTTTTAAAAATATAGAAGTGAAATTCATTGATATTTATTTAATTCCATAGGTTATAATGATTTGAAATATGGAAATTTATTTTCACATAGTGATTTTTAATTGGGTATAAATTTTATCATTATATGGTTAGTTCATTTTAGTGGTTTTGTTGACCTTGTCATTTAGGTTCATGGAAAATTATAGAATTTATTATTATGTGGAATTGTAAATATATATGTGAAATGAAATGATATTCAACTGATTATTTTATTAAAGATATTTTAATATTTCCATATTCAATCTAACATTGGGATAATTTATTTTGTATAGATGTTATCAATTTACAGTTCATTCATTTAGGTTGTCTTACCGACCATTTTGGACTCGATACACTTTATTTAGTTAAGTGATTATTAAAATGTTCCTAAAATAGAATGTGTTATTATATAATTTTTAGAATCATATTTACCCGTAATATTATTTATCTAAACATCCTG
This sequence comes from Viscum album, assembly GCA_963277665.1. Lineage (NCBI taxonomy): Eukaryota > Viridiplantae > Streptophyta > Magnoliopsida > Santalales > Viscaceae > Viscum > Viscum album. Next base: position 1,584,568,229 of record OY728128.1, on the reverse strand, counting down.
GAAGGTTGTGTTGAAAACGAATGATTTCATCCATAGAGGTGACAAATTAATGAAAACATGGGTGGCATTCTCACATTAGAAAAGAAGAAGGGAGGATGGATTATGAATTAATTTATAATAAAATTACAATATATTAAATTAATAATACTACTTTAATTATGAAAAATTTAAATAATGTTATTCATGATCCATAAGAATCAACGAATTTAAGATACATTAGATGATATTATAGTCTCTTATATTAGATGTTAACTCTTAATCTATCCATTATTAATCCTTGAAATATTACTTTGGTATAAAAAAATGGTAATTAAACATGGGATGAATGGTTAGGGGGATATTTTTTTATCTATTTCAGAAATTAATGAAATTGGTTTGTGAGGGGAAGAGGGGTGGTATTTCTACGCGGAAGAGAGTGCTATTTTAATTTAATATTTGTTAGTTTATTATTCTTCCTCGTGTATATAAATATTTATGTTCCCTATGAATATATATAGTAACAATTGAATTTGAGGATGATATAATAATATCTTACATCCTCAATTATGCATTTGTTTCATGAATTTGACTTATAATATAAATTATCATATGTTGTCATATATTAGTATTCACCAAAAAAATTAAAAAACTAGAAAAATACCAATAACTTAAAAATGATATTTGTGATTTTAGGATTTAAAAAATACAATTATTTTCATCAAAATAATTTTCTTAATTTTTAAAATTTTTCATTAATATAAAATAATTATTTGTTAAAAAAACAATTTCTATAAAACATTAAATTTTCTAACACATGGAAAATTTAATTATTTTTTAATAAAATTATATTATCATATTTATTAAAAATATATTTCTTTGTGAAACCATTTTATTATAGTTTAAAAAAATTAAACCTTTTAATGTATTATAAAAATATAATTTAATGAAGAACTAACCTATATTGTTTTACAAAATAATATAATGGGTTCATTGTGTCAAACCCCATGACTCTCTTATTGGGAGATATTTGATTAAATACTTTATTAATAACATCAAACCCTATATTTTTTTATGGTTATCAACATAACTCCTGTATTGAATATGAGTTGTTCTAATGCGTTGTTTACTTTTCATGACCTATCATTCATTTCTTCTACCATTTAGGGCCCCACAAGCTTATGTCGACTAATAGTATCCTATCATTTTTGAGTTCTAAATTAATTTTTATAGAAGGATTCCTAAGGATCCATCAATATACTTTGATAAAATAGATTATTGAACAAAATCAATACCAAAGGAATATAATGGTCATAGCCTCATTTGAAATACATTGATCAAGATATCAATATATCAACATATGGCTATATTATCTTCTCAAGTTCGATATTTTTTGGGGTGTTATAGACTATAAAAAATTTCTACTATTTTTTCATGTAACATTGGATACATTTTTTAGAAATATAGGTGAATATCATATCTTGATCAGATAGAATTCACAGATGTGGTTGATGTATCCTCAAAATTAGTTAAATATATATACATGGATGTTTATAATGTGATCAGTCCTTATGAATGGAAATGAAATGAGAATTATTTATAATATAAACTTCCACAATTCATATAGAATTGTTCACTTTTTTTCCAAATACCCATGAAAAAAATCCATTGTGATTTTCTCCCATTTTAATAGAGGTATGGGTAATGGTTACATAATACCATTATTATTTCATCATTTATAACTTTTATTTCATGCATACTATGAATTTTTATGTAAATTATACAATATTTTTCTTTATATTTCCCCATTAATAGTTATATTGAAGATATATGTATATATTTTTACACCATAGGTGGATATAGAATGTAGAGATATGAACACCATTCAATAGGTCCTTCTTTCTCTTAGGATTTTATGGTACACATAATCATTACCCAAATATTGATACTCCCTCTTAATTAATGTTGACCTATTAGAATGTTCCCTTTTTTATTATATCCACATTTTCTTTTATCTCTATGTGATGCATTTGATCCTGCTTAATATAATATGGAATATATGGTTGTGAATTTTTTTAAGGTTAGATGTGGTTCCTTCATTTATGAATCCAAATGCTATCCTTTTTAATTATATGAATACTACCAACCTCTCAATCCTCTTAATAGTTAAAGCGACAATAACCATTCTACATAGAGAATATACCACAGTATTCTTCTTTACAAGAAGATAATTGATTGAGGAGTCATATTATTTGATCTGATCTAACCACCTTTATTGGTGAATATTTGGCTCCTTTTATATGAATATATACATGAGAAAGATGTGATCTATATATATTTCACAATTCACACAAAATATAAGTTGTATGTAAGTATTTCAGGTGAATATTACTACATCCAACTCCAAATTATGAATTGGATAGCCATGATCATGTTTCATCAATTGTTATGTTTCATAGGATATCACATTATCATTTTTTTGAGAACGCGTCCTAATCCTTTCAATGAATCATAATTATATATAAAAAAAACTTCCCCACATGAGGGTGGTGTATGTAAAGTTGAATTAATTATCCTATTATTCAACTTTATAAATCTCTCTTCATGTACATCTATCCAGACCAACATTACAAACTTATGAGTATTCTTAGTTATTAGGTCTGACAATTGTTAGATGTTTCTTCAAAATCACTAATAGTACACAAATAATATGAGGTAACTATGGATCTATATTACAAATGTTGGTGTTGTGCATTCATTATCCCATGTTTTCATTATAGGATCTAGGTATGTCCCTTTACTCATGATAACATTCTACAAGAATGGTACTTATTCTATAAAAAACACATTTATTATACATTACATATAATTTATCATTAATTAATGTCTTTATAATAGTTTTTATGTTTTATTCATGTCCAGGATTTCTTATATAATATATGATAATATCATCAAGAAATACATAAATAATGTTTTTGAGGTAATATATAAATACACAATTAATAAAATATTTGAATACTACAAAAGGGTGTTGAGACTAAATGGATTTACTATAACTCATAGTGTTTTCTTCTTATACGAAAAATAATATTCATAATATCTTACTTCTTTACATTTATTTCATGACATCATTATGAAATATAAAATTTAGAAAATTATTGGGTCCCACATAGCTGATTGAAAAATTCATAAATCTTTGTAATGGGATTCATGTTCTTTATCCCAAATGTTTTAGATCATGACAATCAATATACCGGTGAATAGACCCATCCTTCTTTATAATAGAGGACCATAACACCCCATAGTGGATCACATTGGCATATTAAGAAATTTTCAAGATTATGTTGTATTTAATTCACTACTTACAAATGTTAAATAGGGTCCATTTAATATAAAATCATAGATATTGGTAGTGATAGAGTTATAATTTCAATTTATAACTCAACCTCTCATTTTAGAGGAAGAAAAGAAAAGTACTAAGGAAACACCTCATCAGATTACCTTATAATGGAAATGTGGTCATGAGTAATCATTTATTTTGTTTAAATAATTAAATCTAGATATTATTGTTCATATTAAAATAATATCCACATATTAGAATGATAATCCAAAGGAGACTTGTCCTCCTAATTATACTTGTATAGAATAAAAGGATGATTTGGGATATAGAATTTGATTTACTTCCCAAAATTTTTTATGCATGCTCTATATGATGAAAAAAAATCCATGTATAGTATAGTATTAAATACCACCAAATGTAGCATGATAAGGTTTTATAGGATATTCAGTCAAGAAATATTGACTGTGGAGATATAATATTCTTTATATGAATTAATTTCAATATTTTCTAAATCATATATCATCCTCCATGTTTTCATGTGTTTTTGAATAGTTTGAATAAAATTTAATTATATTAAAGAATGCAAAGAAATAGAATCAAATAGTTTATATTTTATTCTTAATACACCATAAAAATAGATAAAATGAACCTAAAACTACTCTTTCGGCCTTTTTGGTTGTTTTCATTGGTTATTTTTTATATCCCTTGGATTGGGGAATTGGTCAAAATAGTTATTGTATTCTTTTTTATTTAACAATTATTGAATAGATAAAGAGTTTATCAGAACCTTCTTTTCATTCCTCATGTTAGTTTGATTCTTCATCTCAAATTTATATTCATAATATATATCTCCTATCATGTCCACACTTATAACATATTATTATTCCATTTAAGAAGTTTCTTGGTTTCTAATTCCAACATTTATGTAATATGGGAAGTTGTATTTTCATTCCTCCATATATATTATCAGATAATCCACTAGATTTATACTCAATCCATTGTTGCTTATTTATAGTATCTTATGACCTCTGTGAATCACCTATTTCTATATTGACATTAAGGAAACATTGCAATATTTCTTCATAACTATTGATGGTTTGAATCCATATTTCATATTGAAGACTTGTATTTAACAATATGAAGAGTTCATAAAGCTTATATTCAAAATCCACAACAATAAAAGAGTATTATCATTTAATCATTGTGATTTTATCTTTATAATCCCCTATAAATTTATCCCATTTTTTCTTTATTCGAAATAATTCTCTCTTGATTTTAATATGGAGAGTGTGGGAGGAATATTTATTGATAAATATATTCATGAATACATATCATGAAAAGGACTCAATGTCATCCTTGGAAATTGTATTCATTATAAGTTTCCACCATTAATCAACTTCTCCCAATATTTAATATTTATCGAGTGTGACTTTTTCATGCTCATATCATTTCAGGAAAAATAAAATATCTAATTTAAGTTAATAAATTTATCTTCAATTCGAGGAGAAAAATATCTAGAAAAAGGTAAATGATTTTTAGATAAATGAGTACATTTTAATTTTTTTTCTCTTATGATAAATAGATCATTCGACATGATATATTTCTTATTCATAGGTAGATTCACTTTTTCCAGTACTCCAATTAATTACTTGACACCTGATCCTTTTATATTAAGTGTTTAGTTATGGAAATAAACTTATATCTTATAAAAAATGTTATTAACACAATTTATTCTATTTTTTCCCTTTCGATAAAAAATATTTTCTGGGTGAGAATTTTTAAATTAATAAATCCATGAAAGTGAAACTATTAATTTGGAGGATTCGACTAATAAATAGAATTCCTACCTTAACTTATGAATCTGTAGGTTTCAATATAAGTTATATATCGAAAATATATTATTATTTTCTATAAACCATATATTTATAATCTAATGTATCACATTCTATAACATTCATCGTGGGTTTTCTATGATCATATAAATCTACTAAATCATATCTACTGGATTATCAATCTATGTTCATAATACAACACAAAAATCATTTTCATGGTCAAAATCATGTTAATACCCAACCATAATTGTTCGGGGTAATCACCCCAAGGTGATTATATTCCAGAACAACATCCCCATGTTGTATACACTTAGGTATTACATTCATTGGGGAGTAAAAGACTGGTAATTGAGAAAAAGTTATATTGTTTTCCATATATGGACTATTCAGATGGGTTTTCACTAATATGTTCTAATCCTAATCCATAATAACAGATATAAATTGATCTAATCCCAAAAATAGATAACCAAGGTTCACTAAATAATTTATTACCTTATTTTTTTCTTAAGATCACGAAAACAAAAACCAATGTATTTAAATGTTTGGAGAATTTTGGACACTAGTTATAATATACATCTTTTTATAAATAAGAAAAATCATCTATATTATAAATCTCTATAAAATCATCCTACATACCATTGAAATCCTAATATAAAAAAGGATACCCTAGGAATATTCAAATAAAAAATGTTAAGCTATAAAGCCATGTAAAGGCATAATAATATTTAATCATGATGACAAGTAATGATTATAAGGAAAAATTTATATCATGATTAAAAAATTTTGAGAATATTATATAATAACATAATAAAATGGGATAATAAACTAATATCCATTTGTCAGGGAATCATTGTAATGTGGAAACCACACAAAATATGATAACATAAGCATAAGTCATGCCTCACCGCCCAGGAAAAAAACATAGTGTTCTAGGAAAAAATCCATGAATAATACATAAAATATCAGGAGATGAAAACCATACTCAAAGCATTGGGGGGAAGTATAATTCCAGTGCCATTTTTTATATTCATAAAATTTATAAGAATATATTTTAATGTAATGAAATAAAACATAATGAATATTAATATGTAAAACTTGTGAAAAGGGAATTACATACATAGACTTTTTTTAGAGAATAAAAAATTACATATCAAATAGATACCCATGAATTAGTGGAACAACTCATTGTTGGATGTTAATGAATTATTAATGAAATGTAGTCCATGATAATTTTTTCCATGTGAAGTGATGGTATAAAAATAGAGGATAAGTGGGTTAGTAAATGATATTATTATGTGGGTTTTAAGGAAAAAAGGGTAAATAGTCCTTAACGAGGATAAGAGTATAATAATTTACATAAAACCATAAATGAACAAAAAAGGTATTATATATAAAATTTATTTCTTTTATAAACCATAAAATGCTCAAATCATTTTATGATGTTCTATAAAAAAATATATATGAAGAATATAAGTTCCTGTCAATCATGTTTTCTTAGGGAATTTTATTTAGAAGGGAACATTAATTGATTTTTATACCGATCGAGGAAACGAAATTGAAACTAAGTACATATTTTATGTACAAACTTATATTATAAATAATTATATAAAATTAAGAGTGTGATATTGTTATTTTTAGAGAGGAAAGGGATAACTGGATATAGAAGAGTGTGGTTTGGAAAATTCCCTTACCTGAGATACTTAACTCACTTTTCATGATAACCTTAATAATTAAATTATAAAATTAAATATATTAAATACATTATAAAGATCATTTTTCATGTATATTATGTTTATTACAATTACTTTATGATCGATTCAGGTCATTTTTAAGAAATCTTTTTCATTACGACTCTCTTAGGGGTGTTCGTTTCACATTTTGAAATCAGATTTCTTTTCTGGATAATAATGTAAATTAATTTGTAATTTGAATAAAAATAAATAAGTGACGATAAATTATATTAATATTATTACTAAATATTAAATGGTCCCATGTACCAAAATTTTTTCTAACATTTGTTTGATTTATTATGTATAAATGTTATCATTATACGGTTAGTTCATTCTGGTGGGTTTACATACCATCATGAACATGAATAATTGTGATTAATTAGATTATTATTCAAACATTCCATAATAGGAACTAATTTAATATATAGTCATTCGAATAGTATATAACAATAATTCTATTTATTTAACCATTGATGAAGTTTTTGTTTAGAAAAAAACATGATGTCCATATAGGTAATGAGCTAAACAAAACATGGGAGAAGTTTTTATTTTAGAAAATAAGAAAGAAGGTTAATTTATGTATTTTAAATTTATAAACAACAAATTAGTTTAATAATAATTATTATGTCATTATAAAAAACATGGATATAATAGATTTGAGGAGGTATAAGAAGAAATGAATTTAAGAGTCTTCGGTTGAGAGTATTGCCTCTTCCTTTGCATGTTAAGGTTGAGGTTGCACATTAAGGCTCTTTAAAATGTAATTTATAAATTAAAATAAGTCCATCTACATGGGAAGTATAATTAGGTATATATTTTTGATGAAATCTGGAAAGGTAACTTGTGAGGAGAAGTGCGACAGTGAAGGGTATTTTTTCAATGAGGTATAAGAGTGTTTTTTATTATATTGTTCACTGTAGTATTATTTTTACTCATGAATACAAATTATGATGACCATTATGACTATATACATAATTTTTTATATATTAGGTGGAGATAATGGTATCTTACAACACGCCTTACCTAATTAATCATATATTTTGAAAATATTGTCAAATAATATTTATTGTAATATATTATTATTCACTAAAAATTTTACAACATAAAAAATATCAAAAAATAATCTTAGGATAATTTGGATATGGTACATCCAATAATAAAACCAATTTTAGCAATATAATTTTCTAAATATGGTAAATTTAATATTTTTAAAAATCCATATACTGTTGAAAAATTTTTATTTATGTAATGATGACATTTTTATTCATAGAAAAATTATTTATGTTTTCATAAAATTATATTATCATATTTATAAAAGTATATATTCATTATTGAAGCCATTATATTAATGTGAAATTTATTTGACACAATTAAATTGATCATAAAAAATTATTTTAATGAAGTTAAATAATATTAATATTTTCAAAAATATAATTATTAATTCATTAAGATAAATATTTATTTTATCATATTAACACTATTATTTAAATATCTTAGAGTACAAAAACATTATTTTTTTTCAAAATCATTACTGTAAAATTACATTTTTTAACATTACTGTTTCTAATGGCCAGTTTGGTATAATAATTTTCACGGATTGATAATATCCAAACAGACACATTTCAATTTTAACTAAATATATACACAACCATTATCATACTTCATCATTCAATACAACACCTAAAATGGTTATTATACTTTCATTGATAATGTCTATCATATTTCTCATGATTCACTTTCATTCAAAAATCATAATTATTAGAGTATTCTCATTAGGGAATATGGTTCTATTGAGTTTTCCTTAGTGTATAAACTATTACATTGGTGTTTATCACTATTTTCCATTCATTTATGTTATAGAAAATATTATTTCCTGATTTACAATGTTAAATTGAAATATTACTGTCTATTTATATAAATAACTTTAAAAAATATTAATATAGACATAATGAAACATAATTTTTTTTACTAATAGATGGAATTTATGGACAAAAACACTTAGTATTAATATTTTTTTATGAAAAAGCACAGGGAATGTCATAAGATTAAATATATAATGTTTCATGTGTGAAAGGACTATCCATAGAAATCATGATTATATAATAGAGTAATAGAGGATAGAAAATACAATGGAATATATATTTATAATAACTAATTATATACCCAATAATTATACATTAAATGTAATGAGTTTTGAAAGAAAAAAAATTAACTCCAAAATATAAGGGAAAATGATAATAATATACCCCAGAAACCTAAAAGCCTAGAGGAATATATATGAGTCTATAAAATATCCACTACTATATTTGATCATTATAATAAGTTACACTTATTATCAAAACCATATGATTTTGATTTCTTATTTCACTCTTGTTTGAGCCACTCAATTATATCAATGAATCTTTCCAACATATTATTAGCTATAAGAAAAATATTGACGTAGAACACTCTATAAAAATTAATTTCATGGTTTTTAATTTTAAATCTTGAACATTATTTAGCAAAAAAATGAAAGAAACTCAATATTGTAAATATGAGTATTTAGAGGGAAAAGACTAGTTTCCTAGTCCTAACTAAAATAATAATCTATATATAATATTTGAAATTAAATCTTTATTCATGTATATATGAAAGATACTCAAATAAATTCTCATCGGTTTGTGATAACTAAACATTGTGACGATGAAATTTATTTATGGTGGATAATATTTTTGTTATTAATATAGTTGAAAGTGTTTCCGTGAAGATAGATGTTTTTATGGAACAAATTTAGAAATAGTTTCTTTCATAACATAAATAATTTTCCATTGTTAATATTTCAATAAATTTGTTTAGGTGAAGAGGAATGACTTGAGTTTTCTAGACCGAGTCCACTAGATAGATGAATTTCATTAATATTTTTCGATTACTTTTGTGTTGAATTTTTATATGACACAACATAAAATTTTCATTTGAAAATGTGTTTAATGAGTTAAATTTTTTGATCCATAGATTTTCAAAATTTTATTAAAATTATGATTATTCAAATATCTCAGGAACCTTGAGTAAGTGTAATTGGACATAAATTCATTTGTTTTTACAATGTTCATACTATGAAATTATATGGAGATCACTAGAAAAATGATATATGATTGAGGTTTGTTTAGAAATAGCTTCTGAACGTATTTTTAAATCACTTTGTACGTCTTTATTAAAATGATATGTAAATGAATATTATATATCGTGTTTTCTATATAAGAGTAGTAGAGGAATGTGTATATGAGTAATACCCAATTATAAAATGATGTGATAAGGTAAATTCAAAGCTATGATGTTTGGGATCACTATTTTTATTGTTTTTATGATAGTGAAATGATATTGATGTATAATTGGATGATGTTGAGGAATTTCATCGAATGATCTCTCATTAGATGAAGACCATTAGATGATATCTTTCAATATCATATGTCTGTGTTTATGAAATGAAAATTATATACCATTTCTATCATATAGACATGAAAAATATTTTGAATATATGTTATTTTATGAAGATAAAATATAATCCTCCAAGTCATCTGATAGAGATATTTGGTGAGTTTAATAAAATGTAGTTATAGTAGAATCCATCATTTTGATTTTTTTTATAAAGATCAACGTACATATAATTTTATTTGAGTGAAAAAGATGAAGAGTTATGATTCAAGACATCAGAACATTGAAGTTTATGGGATAATACTTCCATGAAGTTCTTATAATATTATGATGGAATATCATATGAAGCCTCATCAAACATAGATATTGAAAAAATGTTTAACTATATAAAGGAATGGTGTAATGTTCTACTTGTTCGATGTTTATTTTGGTGATTTTGTAAAAATATCCATTGGTGGGAAGTATAATTTTATCAATCAATATTCAAAAAATAAAAGAGGAAGATCATGGTTCAGTTTAAGTGTTATTAAATTTTGATAAAGACTCTTGACGTCGAGGTTAAGGATTTTTGATGAAAAAAACATGTATTAGATTTTCTAAAAGCAACTAAAATATTCTAGAATACCTTAGAAGAATATGGTAAACTTTTTATGAGTATGTGAGCTGATTTTGGAGGGTTTTTGAGTAGGGAAATAAATTATAATTACTATACATTCTACATCTAACACTACTATATAATGGGGGTATTTATATACACCAACTTGTAAAATAACCACACTAGAATAAGTGAGATGATGCACTGTATAAGTAGAAAGTTAAAAAAACAATATCTTTGTAGAATCATCATATATAAATGTACTAGATGGTAATTTCTCAACAATTATTATTGGTAAATTAATGTGAAGAAATGATTAGATGAATAGGTTGTAAAAGAATCAGTTGATTTTTTGGAAGTTATATCAGTCAACGAATATTAGTGAGAGTTTTCAAAACAACTTGTATCGGATAGAAATAATGTAGTGTTGAGTGAACAAATAATGGGACATGATTTTTCATTATACAGAAAATCAATATTAATATTTTATAAGATAGAAACTAGATAGAGTATGTTAGATGTACCCATTAGATTTATATATACTATACTAAAGAATGTTTTTTCTTACCACTTGGTAAGAATGTAATGAATAATTTTATATAGGAGGAGTTAATGTGAAGAACTTTAAGTATCCCGGTGATAAAATATTAAATTGTTATTGTGATGGTTTCTAAATTTTGTTATGAAAATATTTGTTACAAAAATTTTCTTTATGGGGATCATATGATCCATTGTTTAGTTATATTGCAATGCAAGTTCAAGGATATGTATAGATTGTTCTAACAAGATTAAATGTATTGTTTTCTATAAGATTTTGTATTCATGGATTATTTCAAAATAAGTACAAGGATTATCTTATCTTATTGGATTTTGAACCTTGTCAATACTTATGTTTTTGTGGGTGTTCTTTTGTACTTCTTTTCCCCAAATTCATAAATATATAACAAACATTGAAGTTTATTTCATAAGAAAGAAAATATATAAATATAATATTTTTGACTCACTACCACCCCCTCTATGTGATTACACATATCTTGATTGGTCCATTCATATGGTATTATGTTTTAAGGATACCTCATTAACACATTTTAAATGTTTGTATAAAATAAATATTTCTCTGTATGTTTACAATTCTTTGAATTATAATATTCATAATATTTTCCATTGTAATAACCATAATATTAGAAAAGATATTATTTTTTATGGTCGTGTATTGTTTAAAAAATACTCTACAAGTCTTAATTGTTTTTTATTCTCTCAAACACCTTTTTTGATTTAGAGATGATATTTCTTTAAGTTTATTTCATGAAATTAATATTCATTACATTATTTATTATGAATTATTTTCAAGACTTAATTCAAAATGAATTTTTTTAGTATTTGTAATTTATTTGAGTGTATTAAAAAAAAAAATTTCAAACCATAGGTTCAGAACTCAACATAAATAATAGACCCTATGCTTTGAAAAGTGTGTATCGATCATGTACCTTATTTTTTTATTCATCCTTACATTAATAGATGGGATGTATGGATCATAAATGAAATGTTGGGAGGTACTTTTGGATGAAACCATATGTTTTAAAATAGAAAAATGTATGGTTAAATAACCCTACCTAAATATGGAACCCTATGTTTGAGGACACAATCATATGGTTCATCAAGAATAATTTAATGATCAATAGTACATTGTCAACCTTACGATTTGGGAATTAAAACTACGTATTTGATCCTTATATTTGTTAATTTTTATTTTCTGAAAGAACCATATGATTGACTTTTCAATGTTGAAGATTTAATAACGTGATTATATCTGAGATTTTTGCAACGGTCTTGACAAAATTATTGGCCGATTCAAATATCAGTAAGATAGATTCAAGGCTCATTATATCTATTCAAAGAACAATATTCAACAGAGAAATTCACTCCAATTTCTAGAGGAATTTATGACTCTCCTAGAATATTTTAAATTGGATTATCCAAAATCTACATGGGTATTATCTTTGATATGTTTAACCAAAAGAAATATATTTATATGATCAAAGTATTTTGAAATGATGGTGGTGTGTATTATGTATGATACAAGTGATACAAGATTCATATATTTAGGATTGATTTATCATAAATATCTTTTACAAATCTATTGCCAAAAATGATTGACACTGTTATTTACAAAATAGGCTACACTTCGGAGATATATATGTTCAATAATGTACTTTTATATGATTACAGTTAATATTTTTTGATGTTAAAATTGAATATATTTTGAAACAAAGATCTCATTAGAAATATTTTTTTCATGAGTACTTTTATTTCTAAAGAAGTATATTCCTCTACTATTAATTTCTACTTCTGCAATTGTAAAGATCAACCTGAAACAATATCAAATCAATTCCTTTTTATTTTTTTGGAGTTGCAACTCCTCGTACTCAGTTATGGTGGAGTATCAACATCTCAATCTAATGTGTGGATAATTGATTCCTTATGAAAGAACCAAAACAATGTATATATCCTTTTTGTAAAGGTTTCAAATACCTACAAAAAATTGGGAATTTTTGGTCCTATGATAAGAGTATCATTCTTGTGAAATTCTCCAAGCTTGTAGAGAGTGAATTTGTGGAGTGGACTATGGGACCATTGTGCCTCAAACTATAATAAATTCTATTTCTATTGTTTCTTTCTAATTATCTTATACTCATTTTTATTATTGAAGAAAAAACGTATATCTACATTAATCACAAAGGGAGTAGAAATCTAGAATTTGTGAAGAAATTAAAAAAGACACAAATCACCCTCCCCCTTATTGTGTTATATTTGTATTATTCGAACAAAAAAACTGGTATCGCAGGAGATATTTTGAGATAAATTTATAGAAATATAAAAATAATAATGTCTATACCAAAAAAATATAGTAATTGTTAATCCATAGAATGAATGTATATGTTTCATGCTCTATCCTTTAAAAGAGAATGTTTTGGATGCTGGATGTAAATAATTGTTATCTATATAAATAATCATGTCTTCAAATTCTATTACAATATCATCATTATTTATGTGATTCCCAAAAAACTAGAGAGTTGTATTGCTGAAAACAAAGATGAATATGGAATCAATTCAAGAGTAATGAATGATATTATCTTTGTACTTGGTCATGATGTGTTTAGTTAGGTATCACAATTTTTTAGAGCCTATTAGATGTGAAAAAATATTACAGCTTCTTACAAAGGTACATAAAACATCAGAGAGATTAGGTATTCTAATACAAAGTGAAAATTTGACACATTTAGAATGTTTGATATTGATAGCATCACATTGGTGAATGGAAGGCTAATAGATATAATTAATAATATTACTACCTTGGAAGATACTATCAGTAAATCAGATAATGTTTTGAAGGTACTCAAAGATCTACCCTCAGAATGGAATGGAATATCTATAGCTATTCATCAATCATCAACTTTTAGGAATTTGACAATGAAAGAATTAATTGGAACTCTGATGATATAAAAATTAGAGACGAATGATAATGTTGTAGATCATAAGATTATAGTAAAAAAGGAAAATAATACTCTAAAAGTATCATCTTATAATCATATGAGAAAAATAAAAACCTAATACCAAATAAATAAAAATTCATATTCCTTAGATTATGACATGTAACTAGCTCAGTTATCCTAAAAATTTAGCGCGTTTTTGAAAAAAAAGTGTCTCCATAAAATCTTTTTGGAAGGATGAGAAATAACATAGATAATATCGATTCAATGAATGAAAAAAGGTTCATATAATACATTTTTTACTTCAATAAAATATGATATAAGAATGCCCAAAAATATATATCCGAAGAATATTTAATTTGAGCTATAAAAAAGAGAAATTGAACCCAAATTGAGTGTATTTGAAGAATACAGCAGTTTCTAAAAATGAAATTCAGAGAAGGAGCCATCAAATAACAAATCCAATATGTTCATTATGGGTAAGGAAGAAGAAAAAATGTTCGAACTTATTTCTCTTCTAATTCTTATACTAATAGTTACCCAAATGATAAATTAGCTACCTATAACTCAATTGTAGAAGAGAAATATGATTCTTTAATAATGATGCATAAATAATTGAAAAATATTCACAATTCTAATTTGGAATAAAGATATAATATTCTAAAACAATATCATGATTTAGTTGAAAAATTCAATTCTTTTTCATTAAATTGTATTAATCATGAAAAGATGAGAAAATAATTAAATTATGAAGTTAAACCTTGTATGATTGCTAATATTAATTTTACTTGAGGGTAAATTTTTTTAAATGATATTTTTAAAAATAATGTCATTAAAATACAAATACTTGGAATAGTATGCAAGGGTTAAAGACCAAAATTGCCTAAAAATGTTTTTTCCTAACACAAAAAATGATCCCTATTATTTTTGGGGAATAAAATCTCATTACACTAATAATTTTAATTTTATAAAACCTCAAATTATTTTTATTAAAAGATCTATTATTTCTAAAAGTTTGTTTGAAGAAAGTGATATAAATTATGTAAAGATAATGTAAATATGGATTCTTAGGATACTCATTTCTAAAACTACAAAACCTAAGAAAATATTTATATAGAAAACACATGTTTAATAGATTCTGTAAAAAACATTTCATAGGAATAGAAAAGCCATATAGTATATAGATAGTGGATGTTCTAGGAACAAGATGAAGGATGCGTCATATTTTTATATGCTTACTCAAATGAATAAAGGACTAGTCACATTTAGTGGCAATGAAGAAGGAAATATTATTGGTATTGTAATGGTTAGAGATCTAAAGAATATATTAATAAAGAATTACTCTTTGATAAATTGATAAAGAAAACCTGATAAGAATCACTAAATTTTTTGAGGATGGTTTTTATGTTTATTTTTCTAAAAATTATTACTCTGTGTTTAATGATAAAATTATTATGTTTAGAGAATAAAAAACTGGTAATGTTTATACTATAGATTTAAATTACTTTTGTAAACAGAATGTGAATTGTTTAACTTCTATAAAAATTAGTCATGGAACTGGAATATAAAACTCGGTTATTTTAAAATATATTTTTCTCATAAATTATATATGATACAATTATATTATGATTTCAGATGTCTTAAATTTATAAATGATAGATTATGTGATTCATGCCAAATTAGTAATAAAAAATATTTATTGAAATAAATTAATAAAATTCCCACATCTACACCATTAGAACTTATTCACATTGATCTATTTGGACCATCAAAAGTTGTATATTTTGATAGATAATTATAGGTCGATGTTTTAGTTGATGATTATTCTTGATTTACATGAGTTTATTTTTCAAATCTCAAAATTGAAGTTTTCACTATTTTTTAATGATTTTATAAAATTTTTAAAAATGAAATATGTTTTAAAATAATATCATTGAGAAGTGATCATGATATTGAATTTGAAAATCATGAATTTAAGTATTATTGTTCAAATATGGGTATTAAACACACCTTCAATACACCAAGAACGCTTCAACAAAATGGAATTGTTGAATGATGAAATGGATCTATTCTAGAAATAGATTTTACTATGTTAATTGAATACAATATATCTACTTATTTTTTTTTAGAACCTATAAGCACGACCCGTTATATCACGAATATTGTTTTAATAAAGCTAATTTTTGAAATAAATCCCTATAAAATGTGGAATAAAAGAACACATAAATCCCAGTGCCATAATGTTTTTGGATGCATGGTTTATATCTTGAATAATAATGAAAACCTTGTTTAATTCAATAAAAAATTTCATGAAGGAATATTTTTAGGATATTCTACTACTACTAATGTGTATAGAGTGATTAATAAAAAGTCAAGGATTTTAGAAGAATCTGTTCATTTGAATTTGGATGATACATTCCCATTTATTAAAGAGGATGATCAATCTAAGGATGCTACAAATTCATTTGAAAACATGGGACTTGAAACCCCAAAATGTAGTTTCTTAAATGATATTAATAAAATCCAATCTATTTCGGAAGAACATGAAACTGAGGAACCTGAAAGTGTCGTGCCTAGAAAGTTTATAACACTAAAGAACCATCCATTAGAAACTGTTATTGGTGACCAAGACACAAAATTATAATTTAAATAATTGTAATAAACCTAGTTGAATTATCTTCCATTTTTCATAGTTTGAACCTATTTCTATTGATGAAACCTTATTAGATGAGATTTGGATATCAGAAATGCAAGAAAAACTAAGGCAATTTAGAATGAATGATGTTTGTAAATTAGTAGAAAGGCCAACCAATTTCACTATAATTTGATCAAAATAGTTCTTTAGAAACTAATAATATCATCACATGATTGTAAACAAAAACAAATCTAGATTATTATTTTAAGGATATAATCATGAATAAGGTATAGATTATGATGAGACCTTTTCCACTATAGAAAGATTAAAAGTCATTAGAATCATTTTATTTTATGAATCTCGTATGAATTCTAAATTATATTAAATGAATATTAAATATCATTTTTTAAATGGATATATAAGGTGGGATATTTATGTTTAACAACCCCTTTATTTTCAAAACCCACAAAAACATAATTTAATTTTGAAACTTAATAAAACACTCTATGGTCTTTACCAGGAACTTAGAGTTTAGTATGAATGATTATGTTCTTTTCTGTTAAAAAATGTATTCACTATTGGATTAGAATATCTAAAGCTTTTTAAGAAATAGTTTTTTCGTGATGGAAATGGGCATGTAGTGGAAACCCCAAAAATGGAATTTTTAAAATTCTCACCATTTTATTACATGAACTCATCGACATCAAAAAATAGTAGCCACGTTTAATTTGATGATCTCATATGATGATTTAATGCACAAAAAAATACTGAACAATACCTGGTTTTTATAGGAAGTCATGCATGATGTTTACTCTTCATTAGCAATAAATTATCAAATAATCCAAATCAAAATTCATTTAGATCTTCCACGCATGCATTGAAAATCAATAGGAGAACCAATCGTCAAAATCTAGGTGATAGTGTAGAGTTCTGAAAATTTCTTTGATGCTCTAACAACCATCGCATCACATTACTTGTGATTTCTGAGAGAGATCTCAATTTGAGCTCCAAGATCTGGAGCCTCCCTATTTGGATTTTTGGAGAGATAATAAAAGGTTTAAATCTCATGAATTGTCCCAAGTGTGAGGTCGTCTCTTTCTATATATAGTGTCTAATTATGTTACCTGGAATTGCCTCTACAGGCCATGAATACATTAAACATTATAAATGACATGTTATGAAAAATAATATATGTTTTAAACACTATTATCACTTTCCTTTAACATATTATATATATTACGTGGTAATAAATGAGTCATTATATCGACTCATCATTCCCACAAATATTAATTAAACCTTGAATATATTAAACTAATATTCGTTCAATTAATAATTTCATGTATTTACTTTAAAAACAAGTAAATAATTATAATAAATAAATTGAATGCCAGTTATTCTTCATTTTGAATAATATTAATTTATTTATCCCTTAGTGATCGTATCTCTTTGGAAAATTCCCAGGACATAGTGGTGGGGCCCACCTTGTACAAAACTCATATTCAAATAAATAGGGAAGATTATTGAATATAGTAATGTGTGTGAACCTCTAAGCCATTATCGGGAAAAAAGTGAATACTATTCATAGACCAAGAGTGGGATCCAACAATGCATCAGGGCCCCTATATACATAAGATTTGTCATAGTAGCACCAACCAACCTAAGAACACATACTATTTAACATAATCTATTTTCATTAATATCTCTGATAGTTGGACAAACATTTCTGTCATCACCCATTTCTTGCTTTATTATTTATTAATCTAACTCGACAGATTTACCTTGGACTACCATGGCCATGAATCTTTCAAATTACTACCATACTGATCAATATGTCCTGAGATATATAACTTCCTTAACCAGGAAGTGAAAAATCATTTCTTTACTATTCAACTAATGTCATGCCACAATGATGCACCCAACACAAACTACCTTACAATGATTTAATGATTTTTTTTCATATTGCATCAAAGTTTATGATCGAATGGAAAACATTGGCAATGATATCATGTTAGGAGACCATTACACATGATCATAGATTAGAACATCCAATGAAACCCAGAACATGTGGAGTTTTTATTGGAGGGTCTATCCTCATGATCTCACTACTAGAGATCACCAATAGTGAACTTCATGAGGAGAAGTCTCAATGATTATTATCCACCAACACCTGATAGTCAAGCATCTACTATGTCTATTCTTTTAAATGTATTATGAAAATAGGTACATGAATATGATTAATGTCATAGTATCTCAATGTTCTCATTATATCCTGGGATCTGCAATAATCTTTTGATACAATAATTATTCTATAAAAATTACCATTTAACAGTGGATGCAGAAATATCTACAAAATGATGGTAATAATACATCATGTATATCTGTTGTATGCATGATATGGTAATAAAAATAACTTCATAGTTGGGTCTAGGGAACCCACTATTACAATATTTCTAATATTTTATTTGTAAAAAATTCGGTTAATGATGTTATTTTTTGTTCAAAAATTAAAAATATTTGTAATGTTTTTTCAAATCATCTACAAAAGGAATTTGAAACAATTATTATGGGAGAACTATGTTTTTTAGTACATATAATTTGTAAAAAATTATTTTTAAATGTTTTAAAACACAAAATATATATTATCGATTTTTTAAAAATGTTTGGACTTGATAACAGCAAGACATACACAACTCGTATGTGTACTAATGTTAAAAATGATTTGGATGAAGATGGAAAACCAGTTGAAAAAAAGTTACATAGATGCATGGTTGGTAGTTTGTTATATCTTACTGATATAAAACAAGACATTATGTTTTCAATTTGTTTATGTCCTAGATTCCATTCAAATCTAAAATAAACCCATCTTACTATTGTTAAAATAAATTATATATATTTAAAATAAACTAATTTTCAATATTTTATTTATCCAAAAACATATGATTTTAATTTAATTTCATATTAAGATGATCATTTTAGTGGTTATAGATTATATAGGAAATGAACCTCATGCACATGTCACTTTTTAGGATAATATTTATTTTCATGGCCGAGTATGAAACCACGCTCAGTTTCTCTATCAATAGAAAACGTAGAATTTGTGTCTGCTGGCAGTTTATACACATATGTATTGTGGATGAAAAACACTATACTAGAAATTAGATTAAATTTTAATATTTTACCTATTTTTTCTGATAATATTAATGCTATAAATATTTCAAAAAAACCTATGGGTTATTCTAATTTTAGGCATATTGAAATAAGGTATCATTTTCTAAGAGACCATGTTCTTAAAACAGATATATCTTTATAATTTTTTAATACCAAATATCAATTAGATGATATTTTCATTAATACACATCCCTTTAAATGTTTTGATTTTTTAAGGGGTGGTTAGGTTGATTTATTTTTAAATAATTCTTTATTTAAATTAATGTATTTATAATTTTAATTCATTTTAAATTATTTTTATAAAATTATTTACCATTTTTATTCTCTCTTAATCATATTTGTTTTAATTTTCAGTATTTATTTATTTAAATATTTTTTTTAGTGTTTATTTGTTGAAACCGCGTGTTTTTAGAATTAAAATCATAAAAATTACCCTATGTAACTTGAACGACAAACCAGATTGTGTCACCATCCATTAGAAAATAATTCATGTTTTCATACCAATTTGTCTTCAACCGATTTCAACTACCAGAACCCTCTTCTTTTATCTGAAACATAGGATCCAAAAACCTTAAACCTTCATACTCTCATAAATGATGAATATCAAAAGAACATAATAAAGTGAATAATTTTTATAGTAAAATTCAATTTCATTTTTTTGAAATATATGATATGATATCCTCTCGAATAGAAGATGAGGAATTTTTTATCTCTTCAGTAGATATCACTATGATTTTAAATTCCATCGTATTGGGGTTTTTAATTTTCATCTTAGATATATTAGAAATCAAGTTCATAAATATAAAGATATTATTTCATTTCTCTTAGGTTTAATGAAGATTAAGAAAATATTTATGAAGTATCATGAGGTAGATCACGTTGTTTTGGTCAAATTTATTTAAAATGATATTTCATCGAGAGTTTCTGAGATAGAGAAGATATTACACCCAGATAATTATATTGTGTTTTTTTATTAGTGACATCAAATTGAACATTCCAAGAAATATGCTGAGATATTTATCTTTCTAAAGTAGTTTAGATGTCAAAATGTCATTTTATCCTTATAGAAGGATCCTTTAACTTCTTTTGTTTAGGAAAAATTTGATTTGAATTTTTGATGACATAATTATATGTCAGCATGGAAATTTTTTGAATGCCTAGACTCTAAGAAATATTGGTTTTTACTAGTGTACAATAAAATTAAATTTGATGCCAATTGTTAATGATGACTGACAAAATTCGATCTCTATTGATCCGAGGGAGTAATGTACATTACAAAATGAGGGAGTGAGAGAATCCAGAATAGAAGGTGTTTCAATGTCTACTAAGAGAAAACATAGATTTGACAATAGATCGAACAATATTGAAGATGAAGATGAATAAGTAGTAGTTCATGAGGATTTTCTTTAAGAACAAGGGTCCAATAAGTTCCCCAACCTGATAAACTAATGATAGGATATGGAGATGCAACTCGTTCAATTCACATGGATGAAATAGATCATACTGAATATCAAAAAGTAAATATCCAAACTCAAGAGATTTAGAATGTTCCTCAACAGGATAACCAAAAATAAGTTGTTTAAGGTGAATAAACAGTTCAGAAATTAGTCATTGAGACCACTGAAATCATTAAACATCATATTATCTATACCATTGGTCATTAAATAGAGAGACATGCATTTATCTCTGGAGAAAGGTAAACAGTTCAGAATATTATATCTTGTTCTAATAAAATATATATTAAAAAGTATTTTTCTAATCCTTTAGCTATTGTGGACGTTAATCATTCCAAGATTCTAGAAGAAGGTACTTCTAATTAAATGAAAAATTATATTGATGATCTTTCTATCGAATTAAAAAAATTATAGGAAGAGAATTCAGTTATTTAATAAGAGATGGATGCTTCAAAAAAATATTTAAATGATTTGAAAGTTACATTTTCTTCGATAATGAATTTAGAATCTATCATGACTCTGCTTCATGAAATAAAGGAAAATTCTATTTTAAAGAGATATTTCTATGTATTTAAAATAGATATGTTGGATTAGATTGGAAAGATCATATATCAATCTATTTCTAAAATATAATTTTTAGATATAAAAAGGTATTTGGGAAGGGGATTTGAATAAATATAAGGAAGTATCAATTAGTTGGGAGATTTTACCTCTAACACTCAAACATCTCAAGATTTAATCAGATGGATGCAAGCTATCATAATAGTTGTGGATGTTATGAATGATAGACTATAGAATATCCTATACAATAGTCCACCCTTGTTAGTGTTGTTATAAAATAAAAGATATATTTATGAACAAATTACTTCAAATGAAGTAGGTATCAGTCTATTGTTCAATGAGTTATGTGATAAGCTAGATATGTTTTCTTATATAGAGGAGAATATTTATGGCTTTTTAAAAATTCAGTATGATTGAGAATCTTAACATCAGTCAAGACTGGAGATGTTTGATAAGAAATTTTTTATACAATCTAGTAGAAAATATCTAATCTCTAATGGTAGAATTGAAAGTGGTTATAAAGTAACTCAGTCTATATGTAAACAAGAACTAGAAACAAACCCTAACAAAATTCTTTCACCTTCCACCCGACCTATTATCTAAATAGTTTTTAAAGAAAAAACATCTAATGCACTTGTTTCATTTTTGAAATAAAATTTATTTTTTCTATTTATATTTTGTGGTTAATTTTCATTTTTTAATTAATTGTATATATATATACTTACAACACTAATGTATTATTTATCCAAACAATACATTATAAACAATCATTTATTATTCTGGGTAAATTTGAATGTGTAATAATAATTTTTATTATACTTTATTTTTTATGTCATAAAAAGGGTGAGAAAATTTGGTAAACTCAACATTTAATTTTAAATATATTCTATTATCTAAATTGTACTATGATATCGAAAAAATACTATTTTAATTAAATGTGTTTACTTTTTTTTATTTTTTGTAATGTATTTTTTGGGGTTTGTGGTCATAAAAAGGGGGAGATTGTTAGGCCTGAATTATCTCTAGAATAAACTATAAATATAAAATGATTTTGATGATAATGAATACCCATGTTTGTTTTACAAATGATATTACATTATGTGTATTTTTTGATATTTTTATTAATTATAGTATTTTTCTGTAATTATATTAAATCATCAATTCATGAGGAATATTTGTTAAAGAGTTCAGAGCACATTTTAATTTATTAGGAGAACACTATTCATATAATATGTTTAGAAGGTAATTCTTGGAAAAAAACTATACTTGGAATAGTGTGTATTCATCATGTACCTTATGTTTGAATTAAAACTTATGTCGGAATAAGGTATGTATGGATCAACAAACCTACACTAGAAAGAATGTTTGGATGAAACCATACATTTATAATGATAATAATGTATGGTTAAGGGATCCTATGTAAGTATGGAATCCTATGTTTGAGGAAATAAGTGTATGGTCAATCAACCTCACTTTTATGATCAACCTTACATTTTTTACCTAACGTGTTGAGAATGAATTCAACATAGTTGAACACTATGTTTGGTATTTTTAATTTTGTGAAGAAACCCAAAATTTTACTTTTCAACATCAGAGATTTTATTGTGAAATTTTATCTATGAATCCTCCATTGGTCATGATAGAATTATAGGTTGATTCAAAGATCATTTATGACCAATTAAATGATTTTTGTGATCAATTCAATGAACCATATTAAATGAATAAATTCACTCCTATTTCTAAGTGAATATTTCACTCCTGGATTATTTTAAAATCAATTATCCATGATGTATTAAAATTTTTAATTGATATATTCATCCGAAACAAAGATATTTATGTTATTAAAGTATTTCTGAGTCATGGTGGTGTTTGTTATGTATTATACAAGTGATAAAATATTAATATATTTATGACCTAATTCCTGTAAAAATCCTTTAATGATCTACTTAAAATAAAAAATGGACTCTGTTATTTTTAGAAGAGGCTACACTTTGGATATATACATATTTAACCTCGTACTACTGTATGATTTCTATTTCTATTTGTTGATAATCAAATTAAAGACCATTTTCAACCAGGATCACATTAGAATTATTCTTTCATGATGTCTTTTATTACCAAAGATGAAGATAAATCTATTGTCAATTGTTGCTTCAATAATTTTGAAGATCAACTTGAACCATTATCTAATCAATCTATTTTGATATGTTGGATTTTCAACTTCTTGTACTCATTTGTGGTGGAGTATCAGCTTTTGGATCTAGGTTGTGGATAATTAGTTAATTGTTTCGGAACTAGAATGCTTAGTGTATTGTTATTTATAAAGGTATCAAATTCAAGCACTCAATTGTGGATTTGAGGTCTTAAGATAATAATACATGCCTAGTAAAGTAAAAAAAGCTCAGAGAGAGAGAATTAGTGGAGTGGAATAGGGGACCATTGTCCTGAGACCCACTATAATATTATTGTGTTCTTTATTTCTTTTTATCCAATTTTAAATATTATTAATGAATAAAATGGTTTATATCTTCTTTAATCACAAAGGGAGTCGAAATCTTGAATTGGTGAGGAAATTAAAAAAGACACAATTCACTCCCTCATGTGTTATCTTTGTATTATTCTATCCTAACAATGTAACATTCTTTTATATCCATTTTCTAATAAGTTCTAAAAGATACTAAAGATTGTGTCTGACCATATGTTTAGTGAGTTTGTTTAAAAATTAATAATAATAATATGGAGACTCATGCAAGAGAATGAAATGATATACTTTCCTCAATATCTAAAATATAGTTTCTTAAAGTTAATGGAGTTGGAATAACTAATGAAATCTCAGAAAATTTGAAACAAATATATGATCGATATAAAACAATTTAGGAATATGAAGTTATAAATATGGAAAGAGATTTATAAAGATCTTATTATATTTAATAATGAATTTATAGGTGATTTCTTTGTATGGGTGAATGATATTTTAAGAAACACAAGTTTTCTTGGGGACAATTTTTTAGATTATACATCTGTAGAAAATATATTTTGAATTCTTCTTGATAAATTTTATACCAATGTTTTATACTAAGAAGATAGAGACCCCAATACTCTTACACCATATGATCAAAAAAGAAAAATATTGATTTCTAAAATTAGAAGACCAAAATTTATAAAGATGAAAGAAAATAATAAAAGAGAACATTATTTCAATGCTACTAATAAAAGAAATCATATGAATGTTCATGAATAAGAATATAATGAATCTTATACTAAAAAATGAGGTATGTAAAAATATTTTGTGAATTTATTTATATTTTTTCTAAAATGGTTAAAAGAGGAAAAATAAAGTTGAATGTAAATTTAAAACTAACATTATTTTTTAGAAGCTATTTGTCAATTGATTTTGAAAATTTTCATCGATAAAGGTAAGGTAAATAAATGGATTAAGATGATAAAAAAAATAAATATTATCCATCGTGAATAAGGAATTAAAATCCTTGTAATATTTTATGCGAAAGAATAATACTATTTCTAAATAAATAATGAGAAAAAATTTCTCTATGTATAACATAGATGAAGAT
The DNA here is from genome assembly GCA_963277665.1 of Viscum album. NCBI lineage: Eukaryota > Viridiplantae > Streptophyta > Magnoliopsida > Santalales > Viscaceae > Viscum > Viscum album. Next base: position 1,584,542,464 of record OY728128.1, on the reverse strand, counting down.
AATGAAGAAGAAGCCAATAACATTATTGATGATGCTACTGAGAAAATGTTTTATACAAAAGTGACTGGTGGTAAATTCACCATTGATGAAAGAATTATTTTTGTAGATGAAGAATAAGAATAGTATGAGACGGATTTTATGCTCAAATATATATTAAAAATATCTTTAAGATATCTAATTATTTTAAAGGGAGATTACAAAGTTGTAGTAAGTAAATATTTATAAAAACACTCAAGAGGTAATCATTAAAGATAATAAAAGTTGTATAAATTCTTAATTTTTTAAATAATTAGACTAATGTATATCGTAATCTCAACATCAATCTTGAATATACTACAAATGTGATGGAGGAATAATTATATCCTGTCCATCAAAAACTTGATAAAACTGAGCTAGGAGTTACAAATTCTCAATATTTAGTTATAGTGGTTTGTGAATGTTCTATGAATAATAAACCTAATATAGATCAATAAATTCACCCTCAATTGTTAAAAAGGATAATTAATATTTTTGAGGAAAAAGGGTGTTTAGGGTCCCATGTATGTAACTAAAACTTGTGGAGTTGAAAAACATGAATTTTATAAGGATTCAAAGTGTTAGATGAAATATTCTACTTTAAAAGATTCTATTGAGGATGAGAAGAAATCTAATTAAAAATCCTAAAAGGATACCAAAAAAATTGATTGAAAAAATATACCAATGAGGAATGTCTGAATGTTTATGAAAATAATTTTCAATAGGATAAATAATATGCGTGATACAGAGGAAAATATTATTTCTATAATTACTACTAGTTTTTTGGAGGACTTGGGAATATATGAAATATGTGATTTTTAAGAATCAATGTTACATTCAATATTGGAGAAACAATAGAAATTGTTTTTGTAGGAATCGGCCCACAAATATAATACATCCTAACTGGGTCATTCTGAAGATTTAAAATTGATTCCAACCATTAGAAACTATTTTCAAAATTTTTGATCAGTCTGGACATCTTAAAAACTAATTTATTTTCATTATGCTAACACAAAAATATTTATACAACAGATCTCAAAATCCTTATGAGAAGAAATAAAACCAAAAATTAAAAGACATTGTTTTTGAAACTAATCCCAATGCTACAAAAGGAGAATAAACTTTGATATTCTATAATAATTTTCTTTAAATATGATAGGATATTTATTGTTTTTAAATAAATTTAATTATTTTAATGAAGGTAAGATTACTTTTGGAAACAATGTGTTTCTACGAATCAAAAATAATTTGATCTTCAATCATTGGGTAAGAAAAGTTGAAATCCAAAATTTCATGTTCTGTTGAATTAATGAAATAATGTATATTAACTGTATCTTAATATTTATTTGAATGTAAAATAGTTTTATTCATAAGTATGGTTTATATTAAGAAAATAGAATATTAAAATGTTGTAATGAGGGATAATAGAAAATATGAAATTGGTATCAATTTATTGAATCAAAATGTTTATGTTAGCTAATTATGATAGGAATAAATGAAATGGAATAAAATTTGGTGGCATATGTGTCAAAGTAATATGATAAAATTAATAAATAGGGAATCTATTCATGATATTATTAACATAAAATGATAATCATATTGGTGTTTTTCCATCTTATAGGATAGTAAGAATAAAATTTAGTATATAATAAATATAAGATACATTCATGTCATCCATTAGAGTTGATACATTTTTATATTTTTGGTCCCATGATTAAATAATAAACAAAAATAAATGAAAATTACTTATTTTATTGATTTATTTACTAAAATTAGAAGAATTCTATTTTGAAATCAGAAAATCAAGGATTTAAATTTTCTGAAAAGTTTTAGGATAAGAGAAGAAAAAGAATATTCATATTCTATGACGAGGATTCGAACTGATAATTATGAAACATGTAAATATGGGTAAATTAGAGATTATCTTTTAAAAAATGGATTTAAAAATGAGTTTAGTCGATCAAAGAGACCACAAAAATATAGTTTTCTAAAATAATAAAATGATTTATGGGTGAGTTTGAATGAACAGTGTTGATCAAATATGAAACTTCCCAAAATTTTCATAGGAAAGTTATAGGAGTAGTAGTTTATATTTAAAATATATGTTTCTATAAGTATAAATATGATATTATTCCTTACTTATTTTATAAAAAATACACCATGTTTGAATCGCGAAATCTTTTTCAAAGATCCTTGCATGATAAAAGACATTGGTGAAAATCATGGGAGGTATGAACAGAGTGGTGTTAATGGAATCTTTATCAAAACCCAACCTAATGGTAGAGGCTACATGTGTTCTAAAAATCATTCAGGAATTATTATTGAATATGAGGATGTCAATATAATTGAATAGTATTATAATAACTTTTCATAGAAATTTTTAGACCTGGATGAAAAAGATGATGATGTGGATGTAGTTAAACAATGTGAAAAAGTTTTTAATGATAGTGACATTATTGAAACTGTGTGAGGTAATGATTTTGAATAATATATCTCATTTTATATGAAATCATTTTGTTCACATACAAGAATTTTTAAGAAAGTGTATGTTTATAACATTGTTACAGATAAATAATAGGATGCTCAAACTATAAGGACGCTAGAGTATGTTTCGTTTGGAACATGTTTGCTATAAGAAGTTTTCGGATTCTAGAAGAAGTATTTTTATTTATATTTTGAATTTTTATTTCATGAATAAAATTTAATTCACATATTATGTATTAGTTTTCAGATGTATATTTCTTTGTAAAATCCATTAATATCAGTTTTTAATCCTTGAAATTGTTTTCCGGATGAGCTTGTTTTATCGAACTCACTTGTTTTCCATAATGGATTTTTTATAAAGGAGTGGAAATATATTTAAGATTTAGAATATTTATTAATAATCTTGATATAACATATAATGATTCATTTCTATGATAAAAGTTATCAATAATATAATTTTACTAAAAAATTGTGATACATGTTGTGTGAAAGAATGTGGGATAAATGTGTTTGGGGTACTATGTGTCTCTTTGAGAAGTTTTGAAAAATAATAATGATGATTATATGAAGACCTCAATGTTATCACTTATATAAAGAAGTTAGGATGAGATAATGAGTTTGTGAATGAAAATAAAATGTTAATCTAATGTCTTTTGGTCTCAGATCAACAGATTGATATGTTTTTGAAACAAAAGTAATTTGATGAGTTTGAGTATTGAGTGATTGAATTTATTTTACGTATATGTTTTTTCAATTTATTTATCAAATTATCCTTTATATGGTCCATTCCATTAATATAAACTATTTATCTTATGAAACATCAGGTGATGAGTTTTTTAAATAGAGGAGTCAACACACACCATTCCATTAGACATGTTGTGTGGTAGATCTATCACACAAGTCATTGACAAAGATATGGAATCAGGTAGAGATATCTATCAGAGGATATGCATAAAACTACCCAAATTGTATCAAATGTACAATAGTTCTTATTTTTGAGTAAGTGGAGAAGTTTTTGACATCGATTATTTAGTTGAATTTTTTGGCACTGATAAATCTTAAGGGATTTAGAGAATAAACAATCAGGTGAAATACAACCACACACTCAACCATTTCCATGTGACCTCAATAATTATATAGTGGTCTCAGTTTTTTTTTCAATATGGTTGAGTCTCATCAGAAATAGTGTGATAGATATAATTTTTTGAAGGATGAGTTTCATTTGATACAGTTCCATCGATATGAGGAGTTATTATAAAACAAAGAATAAGTTGTTCATATTACTATTTTAACAACTATTTCGGAAGGGTTTTTAAGTCTTTAGATGTTGTAGTGATGTTCATTGAAAATAATTTTTAGGGAATATGTTAGATATCTTGACATGTGAGTCAAAATGATAAACAATTGAGGAGTGAGAATTCCCAGAATGAGTAGTTGATATGTTCAAAACAATTCCAGATGTTTCAATAAGAATCTAGAAGTGTTAAATAGATTTGATAAATGGTTTAATAAATATTTAATTTCATAATTAATTCAAAATAATAAATTTAATTGATTGGAAAAAACATTTTAGGATCCAACCATTTCGGTTTCTAGTGTACCTATAAATAAATGTCAATGTATTATGTACTTTATCACAATTCCAAAGTGGTAGAGAGAGAGTGTGTGTTTGAGGGGTTGCTTCCAAAATTATTTTGATGATGTACATTTTCAGATATAATGAATTTTTATAAGAATTTTTAGTTAGTATTTACTATATTGGACTTAGAAATGGGATGCATATATTCAGGTAAAAAGTTGTATTGAATCAAAATTATATTAAGACAGCAAAATCAAACATGTTTTTGGACATAAGAATCAGATTGATGAATTGAATGGAATTGAGTGACCAGATGGGGTTTTTGTACAGATTCTAGAGATATTTTTGCACATATTTCTTTGTATAAAGGTGAAAAATTATTTCCCAATGAATTAGAAAAGTATAATGTGTTGAATCTGTTTAGTGACACGTTTGGAACCAACAAGTGAATATTTCTAAACATGTTACAATATCTTATTTACATAATTCATTATTTAAGATTCCCATGTACTTTTATATTGATCCTAGGAATACAAATTGTAATGTAATTTCTTACTTGTTTTATCCATAAAAAAATATTGTTTTCAAGTGGATTGTATAGAATTTGATTATTTAGAAACAATTCCAAGAACTAGATTATATTATTGAGTAGTAAACGTTTTAAATACTTATGTTTGTGTAGATGTGTGAATTTTTTGATTCTAATAATGTGATAAATCTTTAACAATATATAAAGGTTATTACACAATAAAAATAACATCAATGACAAAGATATCATTGATATACCCCTTCCACACCTCTGTGATTACATTAATCCCAATTGGGTTGTTCCAATTAGTATATGATAAATGGATTGCTTATTTTACTACTTTATTAATGTTATTGAAAATAAGTATTTATTTATAATTATAATTTTTTTAATTGAAGGTGGATTCCATTTTTTATGGAATAAAATATCATATCCAGAAATATAAAATGTTTATATATCTTATGTGCCTTTGGTGTGATGTTTTAGAATCTGTGATAGATGGATATCATCCTCTTATAGAAAATTTCCCTCTTACATATGTTTATAATAAATAATCATTACAATAAGGCAGGGTCTAAGAATTTATTATTTCCTCGCTCTTTAAAATTTAGTTACATTGAATGTAGGGAGTTAGAACAAATAAAATTATTTTTGAAGATATAAAAATATCTATGAAGGAAATATAAAGGAGATGAAAGAAAATTTAAAAATATATAGGTTGATGTATGATGATCTAAAAACTGGTGACAATGAATATATGAGTAATTTCTTGATGGGGGTTAATTATATTGATATCACATATAATATGTATTAGTGAGATGTTATATGATTAAAATATTATTGAAAACATCCTATGAATTCATCATGATATTTTTTTTCTAAAAATTTTCATCTTTAGAAGATGAGAACTTGAAAATATATATTTCAATAGCCATAATAGTACTCTCATTAAATATAATATGATAAGATATAATTTCATGATAAGAAAATAAAATGTTGACTGAGAAAATTCCTTCAGAACATCTATGAATGAAAAATCATAGAATATTTTAAAATATGAAGAAGTTGGTGACCCTACCACTAATGATAAAATTAGTATCAATTTTAATGAATTTTATTCCTTCATTTATAAAAATTTGAAAATATTTATATGAAATTTTAAAGGGAATATACCTTAAAAAAATTAATGTGAATGTATTTAGAATTTTGCTACAAATTTCCCTTGAAAAAAGAATGAATAAGAAAGTGTTGAAGGTGAATGAAATTTAATAAGATGTTAGAAGAAACATGTTGAAAAGGTATAAATTTATTCTTATGGAAATGATTAAATGATTTCCTTATCCAAATACATCAATATTTTGTCTAAAGATGATAAGGTGAGGAAAGTGATGATGAAACTGAAATATTCCTAGAATTTATGGCAGAAGAAATGTTTATTATAGTAATTAATGATGAATTGTTTTCTATTAATGAAATTACTTGTTTCGAAGAAGAATATACAAATTTATAATTTCGTCCGAAAAGATATTTGAAAAAATGTTTGTGGAATCTTTAAAGACATCAACGATAAATTTTAAAGTTGAAAAGGATAATTTCTACAATAGAAAATCAAGAATAATTTTCAGAAGAGAAATTAGGGTTTCAAGTGAAGATTGATTACTTGAATTAATTTCTTAAAATATAATTGAATCAGAATGAACATAATAATGTAAATATAAGATTTAAGGAGGATGTGTTGGATGTTTTTTTTAAAAGATCCCCAATGTTTACTATGGATTTAGAAGTTTTAATAAATATGTCTCTCATTTTGTGGAATTTTATGGAAACTATAAACCTTATAAATATAAAAAAAAATTCTCCAAAGGTTTTATGAAAAATAATGATCTTTTTATATAGAAAAAAGATGATAAAATCATGTATGTGTCCCAAAAAAATTAATAATTTAAGTGATTATAAAATTTCAAATTTAATAAAATCTATTTCTTCTAATTCCATCAAATGAATTAATAAATATAAATTTAATATAATGATTTATTTTGATATCAAGAAGTTTGGGGCTTAGAAATTTTTATACGTGGAAGTTAAGGAACATTTTAAAAAACTGGTTCACCACTCCAATAATTATGGAAATTACATATCAAAACACTATTTATATAGTTACTATTGGTTTTGAGATGGATTTGGTCACACATAAAATATGTACTGGTTTAATAAAAACACTATAATTATCCCATCATTAAAAAATAGGGAGAATTATGGGGGAGTCAACCCTATCTAGAAAGAGTCTCTAAGAATGTTGTTTTTAATGATAAACCTAGGTTTCCCATAAGGAAACTATTTATGAAAGATGTGACTATCAGGGAAATCTTGCTAAAGGTCATATTTTTTTACAACCAACACTACAACTTGTGAATAACAATTCGAAAAAAAGATATATTTTATGGTGTTGAAGAATATGAAATATTTCAATCAGGTAATAGTGATGTTTGGAAATGTTGAATATATTAGAATATAAGCTGGTGGATTTGATATTATAGGGGAAGAAAAACATAAATACAAAATAATTAATTTATTTATGATCTAACAAAACTTTTAAAATTTTTCAAAAATCTGTGATGAAGTTAATAACATTTTTTCAAAAAACATGTGGGTTTTAATGTAAATAATAGGGATGAAAACGTTTTTTTAGATTTCCACATACAATGGGGAACTTTTTTCAAGTTAGTGATGTAAAAACATCATTTTATCTAAGCATGATGGAAGAAAATCAGTTATTGAGTAATGGTTTGGCCCATATGTGTCATAGAAATATTAAAAGGGTAAAAATTGATAGAGTTTTCAAGGTATTATTGATAATAAAAGAAGAAGTGATTAGTGTGGAAGAATTTGTGGGAAATTGAATGTTATAAAATCTACGAACAAGAAAGATAAAATTCATTCATCCCGACCTCAGGAATGGATTTATTATGATAATCATTGGACAATGAGTAAACAATAATCATTTTAGTATAAGTAATTTGTTTATTTAATTGATGATTTTAAGAACATTAATCATATTTCTTAATTGAAACATTAGTCAAAATGTTTAATTAGGTTTAAGATTTTTTGATGCAGAGTTGAAATTGAATGTGAGTATTCTTTAAAGAAGTTGGGAACTAATAATGGTGATGAATACAAAGATGAATTATTTATAAGTTTTCTAGGAAAACATTGATTTTTTCATGAGTTTAGTGTAACAAACACACCATAGAAAAATTGGTTTATTAAAATAATAATATCATTATGATTTAGATGGAGAGAAAAATTCTAATTGAAATTGTTCTTTCTCCTTTCATCTGGAGTTCGGGAATTATCACATATGTTTATATAAAAAACTTGTGCTTTGTAAGACCAACTTCTGGTATGAATCCTTAGGAAATTTTCAACAATTAAATAAAAATTCTAAAAAACTTAAGGGTTTTATGAAATCCTTACATCCTAAAAAATAATGGTTGAAATATTTGGGAATTTGATACATAAGAGAAAGATAGAATATTTGTTGGCTATGCCTTAGATGGTAGATGAAATATATTATTGATTGAATAAATAGAAAATATTGTTTATTCTGTTGATGTAAATGGTCTTGAAAGAGATAAATATGATGATTCACAATCACATGCAAATAAGGAATATAGATAATATGAAGGAGTTGTTATTGAGAAACGTTAGATGAATTCCAACAATGTTGACACAATTTATATTGATGAATAAAAAAACTATTTCTAGTAATGAGGTAGAACAATGTATAACTTATCATATGATGAGGAAACATGTTAATATAGAAAAAAAACTGGTGATCAAAAAACTTTCTAATATTAATAGAATTAAATTATGTTGCAGATACATACTTTTAATCACAAGTTGGTTAAAAAGATCTTAATGATGCTTGTTATCATCAAAAGTGGATTCATACTATGAGTGAATGGTTGGTTCAGATTGAGAGTATTTATTCTAAAAATATTATACCCAACCCAAATGATAAAAATGTTACTGTTAATAAGTGGGTATTGTAAAAAAAGTTAAATGAAGATGTTTAAGTAAAAATAATCAATGAATGACTTATCTATAAATGTTACTCACAAATCTAAGGTATTGATTATGATTATAATTTTACTCTAGTTCAATGATTAGAAATAATAATAATCACTCTTACATTTAAAACACAAAGAATTCATAACTTTTTTAGGATAGATGGGAAATCAGAATGTCTCAATGGATAAATTTAAGAAGTAGGTTATTTTGAACAACTATTTAGTTTTTGTAATTATAAAAGTTTAAATTTATTTTTTCATATGGAAGAAATATTTATATGGGTTAAATAATGCTCTGAGATCTTGTTATTCTTAATTAAATACATTCTTAAAGAAGTTTGTTTTCAAGTAAAGAATATTTGAAAAATAATCTATAAAACAATGAATATCATAAGATATCACTCATGTTAATTATCAATTTTGATGAAATTATCATTTTCGCGAATGATGAGAGAACATATAAGATGTTTTCCGAATATGTTAATGACATGATTGAAATGTCAATGTTTTGTGAAATGAAATAATTTCAAGGAATAAAAATCTCACTAATGATGAAATATATTTATACACCTCATGTGTAGTGTGATAAGAAAAATCATAATAAGTTTTTTCTAGAAGAACTAAAACCTGTTTCCACAAAAAAATTTGTGGGATCCATTTTTTCTAATGATATGGAAGGAAATGAAGTGCATTCTACTGTGTTTTGGAGATGATTAGTTGTTTGTTTTATTTAACTCTGTCATGAATCAACATTGATTATGTTGTTGACATATGTTAAATATTTTAAGGTCATCCAAAGTAATATCTTCACTAATAAGGAAAAAATTATGAAATAAATAAAAGTAAAATATATTTTAGTATAAAATATGATATATTAAGAAAAACTATTTATTTATATATAAGTTGATTTATAAGGAAGTGTAAATGATAAGAGATCCACATCTAGTGGAGTTTTCTTTTTAGAGGAAATTTATTTGAGTTGTAGTACTAAAAATCTGAATTCTCGTTCTCTTAACATGGATGAAGCTAAACATATTTCTCCCACTCATTTTGAAACACAACTTATATGGATGAAGACTCAGTTGAAAGATATTATAGTTGATGTGAAGTTACCCTTTAATTTGGTTTGTGATTATCAAAGTTATATTAATCTATCTAGAGATCTTCTAAAATAGTCTCATTCAAATAATGATTATATTAAATATCACTTAATCAATGATCATGTGGAGAATAATTAACTCAATATGGAACATGTTCCTATAATGGAACATGTTGTTGAAATTTTCATTGAACCTTTATCAAAAAATATTTTTTTTCAGAATAAGGATGAACATGGGAATCCATCATCTGTCTCTCTAAGGTTGAGGTATGAGTTTTTATCTCCTATATCATATACCCTTTGGATAGTTTTCTGAAGGGGGATAAAAATTTTGTGTTATAAATCTAACTATTTATATCTTATAAACAGTTTAAGGAAATATTTATTTCAGTGGTGTAGTTAAAAGGGGTGTACTGTGATCTCAATGTTTGAGTGTGTGAACTATTATTAAATTTTCATTATGTTCTTGTAAGAAACTTTTTTTATCCGAAGAAATAAATAAGTAGAGAAGTTGTGGAATTTTTTAAAGATTGAAGATTAAAAATATTCTTATTAAGTCACATATTATGGATACAATGGTATTTTTATTCAATTATTTATGTTTCCTATAATGAGTTTACTCATGTTGGCTATAAATTTTTGACTAGTGATCTATATAATGAGCTCAAATTTTATATTGATTTTTTGAATTTTGTTGAAATAAAAATCCAAACAGAGTTATTATTGGGACAAAGTTGGATGTAATTATTTTTTGTATATTTGAAGAAGTGTTTTATAAATTTTTAGTATATTTTTTTCATTGCAAAATATCAATTGACTTTTTAATTATTGGTGTTCATATGTATATTTCTTAAGAAAATACATTATTATCATTATTCGGTTCAGAAAATTTTTCACTGGGAACATCTTTTTTAACTAAAATGCATTATGGTATGGAATTTTTAGAATGGGGTTTGAGGTGGTTTTAGATTTTGAAAATCTCTTAATATTTTAAGTATAAAATACGACAATTCTTAACAATGAAAATTTTTCTTAGTATCAAAATTTGAGTAAAAACATATGATTCAAGTGTTATTAAATAATGGAAGAGAAAATGTTTTTTATTGAACAATGTGTCTCTATGAGAAGTAATGTGAAATATGATTTATGGTTCTATGATGATCACAATCTTCTTCTTATTATGATGAATAATTGAAAATGTCTGGAATTTTTGAAAAAAAAGAGAATATGAAGGACAAGTCTTTCGGTCAGATATCATCATCTTGGGAATTTCCTTATGCTGAATAATATTGATGTGCTTGAATAATTAGAGGTTGATGTTTCTATAGTAATGGGTTTTGAAAACATTTTGGTTGACCAAACCATCAAATTATCTTATCAATTGGTATAACCAATTCATATTATGAATAATCTGTTAATGATTTTTTAAATGATATAAGTCGACAAACACTTGTCCATTGAACATGATTTTCCACTGATCAATTAGATGAGTTGTTGACATTTATATAGAGTTTTATGAAGTGTTATATTGGAGGTATATTTTCAGATACTCAAAATTATGTCAAATGAACTAGAGATGATAATTATTAATGAGCAACGATTTTTTTGATGCTGAGAAATTAATTAAAGTTGTTGGAAGCTATGAATCCAAAATCTCATAGGGAACAATCAATTATATGAAATAAAACGTATAGTCAACTATTTTCATGTTACCCAAAGCATCAATGTGTGGTCTTATATTGTTTTTTCATTACTTTTAAGAATCATCAGATTATGTGTGACACCAATAATTCATTACAGGCATAGTTTCACTTTATATAGTTTCATCTTTTAGAGGAGTTTTTTGAAAAATTAACGAATTGGTAGATCATATCGATATTTCCACCAAACTATTTCATAAGGGTTATGATTTCTTTAGAAGATTTAATATTTTTTATAGAAAAAATATTTCAAATGATCTAGGTAATAGTACTGTGAAGTCCTAACAAGTGAATTAGAATGAAAAGTAGTTTTCGAGTGATAATTTCTAGACTATGTAGTTTATATTTCTAAATAATTTTGTATGACTCGATAAGAATCCAAGATAATTCATAATCCTTGAGAAATTTTCAAATGATTCATTAATTCAACAGCTAATTAAAAAGTCTGAATTTCATTATGTTGGAAAATCAATTTGGGTTTATTCTATTTCTGTTGCCAATGAACCTATAAATATAGGTCAATGTAATTTTTTTTTTGAAACAATTCACATAAAGAAGAGATAAAGTGAATAGGAGGGTTTTCTCCTGACATAATTTCCTGAAGAATATTTTTAGAAAGAAGAATTCTTGGGAAGAAGTTGTGTTCGTGATATACCAAATCAGACTGAGTATTCAAACTGACAGGTTCTGGGAAATGATGTAGTGAATCATAATTGTTTCTAGACAAGTGGATCTAACTTTTCTCTCGACTAAATAATTGGAATGAGTGATCATATTTAGTTTTTATATGGATTCTATAGAAGTTTATCCTACATGCTGCTGCTTAATAAAGTGAAGAATATATTTCTAGAGAATTAAAAAAGTGGATGTAGTTGAAGCATCGTGAAGACATATTACAAACCAAATAGGGGAGGTTTGTAAACATATTAAAACATATTATTTACAACATAATTTTTAGAACAAGAACAAGAAATATTTTTTTGATCATAGTGCAACACAAGTGTAAGGTTATTTCCTACTTGTTGTATCCACACAAAAGATTGTTTTCTAGTGGGTTTTGTGATATTGGATTTTTTCCAAAATATGACAAGACCTAGATACTCTTATAAATTCGTGAAACCTATAAATAAATAAGTTATTTTAAATGTGTGAATGTTTTATTTTTAAAAAATTGGTAAATATTTAATAGGGGTGAAGGTTGTTATATAATAAAAATGAAATAAAAGAAAAATATATCACTAATTTACTTCCTGCCCCTTGAGAAATTATATTGATATCAGTTGGGACATTTAATGTTTCACATACATACTTATATTCATAGGTTGATCCCAAAATTTATAATGAATCATTTGAACATATTTAGTGGATTAATGATCTAAATAAAGATATATATTTTATTGAGAAAATTGAAACTTGTGAACTTGAACCCAAACCAAAAAATAATAATATGATTGGTATGAAATGTGTATTCTAAATCAAGTTAAACTAAAAGTGTCAACTAATAGTAAAAAAGGAATTACTTTTTTATAAAGGATACTCACAAATTATAGGTGTTGAATTTGAGCAGAACCTTCCTCAATGTGAATGATTAGAAACTATAATAACCATTCTTTCTATCACTGTCTGATGGATAGATAAACTTTTCCAGATCAATGTGATTTCATATTATCTTAATATATATCTTGATAAATAAATATATGTTAAAAAAACTATGAATTCATGATTTGAAAAGATAAAATCAATTAATATAATTTAACAGAGTTTTTATATAGGTTAAAGAAATATTCATAAGTATCATCTTAAAAACTGGATTTTTTATGGATGGTGAACTTTAAGAATAGAAGAGATGATAATAACCTCTTTAAAAATATCACAAATTTTTCCACGTTTTGATTATTTATGTTGAGGATATCATACTCATAGTGAATGGTGTAGAAACATGTGAAATGTTCTCTAGTAGGATAAAGAATTTATTTCAAATTTCTATACTTGTATAAATAAAATACATTCATGGAATAAAAATATTTCAAAGGATGAGATACATTTTCTTAACTCCAGAGAAGTATACTATGTAACCATTTATGAATTATAAAGATAAATATTTAAAACATGTTTCCACTCCTATTTGGGTGGGAACTAAGTTGTTTAAATATAGATAATATAAGGTGGTTGATCCTAAAGTGTACAAAATGTTAGTTAGAAGTTTGTTATATCTAATAGATTCAATCCTAGATAATATAAATTCTCTTAAAATGAAATATAGGTATCAAAGTGTTCCAAAATATTGTCATATTATAATGAGAAAAACCTATTATTAGATATATAAAAATTATAGATGATTTCTAAAATAAATTTGATAGCTCAAAAAATACTGATCTATTTGGTTACATAGATGTAGATTGAAAAACTGTGTTAATGATAGGAAACCTATGTGTGGTGGAATTTTTTTATGATTATTGTGTGATTTTTCAATAACAAAAATTCATTAACTATCATCATGACTGAGGATGAATATGATTATCCACTCAAACTATAACACATCTTATGTGGATGAAGACATAATTGTAAGAATTGTTATTTAATGTGATTTTATCCTTTCATAAAGGTTTTGATAATAATAGTGATATTATTCTCACAAAAAATAAATTTCCACATTATATTTCCCTGAAAATTGATATAAAATATCATTTCATCGAAGTTAATGTGTAAAATAATGAACTGTAATTGTGGTTTATTCCAATAATGGATCATGTTTTTCATATTTTTGTAGAACCATTTTTAATGGAAATATTTTAATAACTGATAATGATAATGGTTTTTTAGAAGACCTTACTTCATGGCTAAAATATTTCATTTACATACTCTCTCTTACTTTTCATTGGGAAGATTTTACAATCATTAGAAAATGTTGTAACATAAAAAAATCCATTGATATGTGTTTTGACTTTCTAAGGAAATTATTTATTTACAATATGTTCTTAAAGGGGGAAATATTTTATTTATATGTGTGTGAAGTATTTTAATAGTTTATTGAAGTTGATATATGAATAGTTTTTATTATCGGATGAACATGATTTTCTCATGAATGTTTCGTGTCGAAGAATTAGTTTCTTACAAGGTGTATGAAAATGTTTCTTTTGTTATTGTTTATGGAAAACATGGTATAGTTGTTAAATGATTATTTTTTTCTAACACCATCCTATCTCATGTAGGGATATAATTTTTTGATATGTAATCTATTTCATGAGTTTCAATGTTTTATTTTTTTATTTTACTTGTTTGAAAAAATCCAAAATGGGACATTGTTTGGGCCATGATTTTTGAAGTTATTTTGAAGATGTTTGATGTTTTTGTGGAATATATTTATAATGTTCTATATTTTTTCTCAACATAAATCATCTAACCTTTTTAGGAATCTAAATAAATTATATTAGTTGAAGATGATAATATTGATTTTTCCAGACTGATTTCATTGGATAGATGTTTCAAACTAATGTTTTGGATGAATTTTGTGGTAAATTTTTTTCATAAGTCACTAAAAAGTTTCATTAGAAAACATGATCAGTGAATTGAATTTTTTGATACTTATTTTATCTTATAGTTCATAACTTCATGATTATAAAAATATCTCACAGTCCCACTATATAACAAAATTGTTGGAACTCCTTTATAATTTATAGTTCTTATAATTAAATTATTTTGAGATCATTGAACATATTATGATGAATAAATTATTGACTAAGTAGTGTTATTATTCATAGTTTTTTAAGAATTTGATTCAATCATATTAGCATTCTATAAAATGGTATAACATATTTTTTTTCACTGAGTAAGGGTAAATGTGAATGGTTTGTAAGGGTAACATCAAATTTCTTAATGATGTGTAAGGTTACATTCAATTTCATGTAGTATTCATTTGATGTTTGTGATGTTCATAAGACAAAGTAATATTGCTGAGGTATAAAAAGATGATTTTTAGGATTTCCATTAGATCAATTCCAATAAAATTAAGTCTACTTATAGAAATACCTTTAGATGATATCTTTCAACATTGTTTGTTTGAGTCTATTTAAATAAACTACATTGTTTTGTATACCACCTATAAATATATAAATATTGAAAGAGAATAAATTTCAATAATAATTGAAAGGTGTATCTGAGTCATCAGACATACAATTTTAGTTGTAGTTAATGAAAAGATAGTTTTTTGGAATTCATCAGATAGATGATTATATATAAGGTTCCATAGTCATAGAATGGTGTTTTAAAGAAATGGATAAATATTTATAATGAAAGGTTGAGATGATGGATGTATCTTAGGGAAGACTACTTAGAAATTCATAAAATATTAAGAAGAGTCATTGGATGAAGTATCATTATAAGGAAATGTTTCTGTAATGTTTTATTATAATAATTAATGTTATAATGTTCAATTAGTTAAATGATATTTATAAATATTTCTCAATGTTATCAAATAGGGATAATTTTGACCTGTTCGTTCAATGTCTATAAAATTGTAGAAGATTATCTTCGTTCTTTCCAAGAATAAAGAATGTCTGAAAAATTTTCTTAACATCGATGTTAATGAAGATTGAGTAAATTCATTAGTATCAATTTTTCATGAAGATTCAACAATTTCCAATAAGCCCTTATATGAATATTAAAAAATTATTTTCTGAAAGGGACTCTGTTTTTTAGTTTTCCTTGAGCATGAAAATAAATTGGAATAACTACCATTTCTACTTCACGTGCTAAAATATAACGGGAGTTCGTTTATGTTAGTTATTGCACTATTGAAGAGATCTATCATGAAGTTTTTTTTTGATGTGGTAATTTCATACTCATTTATATTTATAATCATTTATTGATGGGGATATGAGTGTTGTGATCAACTACTACTTTTTGTAAATCCCATATAATACATGAGACTCTTGTTTACTTTTTTCTTGATAAATTTTAGAAGAGTATTTACCCAGATACATAACCATATGAGTATAAATGGGGTGCTTATACACACCAAAATTGAAGAAATTCACAACAGAAGTTGTGAGAAGAAGAATTGAAGAAGTTTAGTGTTGACCAGATATAAATTGTGAGGAATAATTGTATAGTCATATATATGATGACGATTTGAAATCAATTGGTATCAGTTGGAAGATGGGCATAAATCTTCATATAAATCGTTTTTTCCGGATGAAATTTATTTTTTTGAAATTTCATCTATCAAAGGAAACTAGTTATATTCTTTATAATTATTCATATGAGATAGAACAAATATAATGGAGATTGGAAAAATAGTGTCTCAGAATGTGTAAGTCTAAAAAAAAGAACCATACAAATTATATCAGACATCCACTGGAGAAAGTATATAGAAATAACTCATTGGTAAGACAACCAACAGACTAATGGAAGTTCTTGAACACTACTATGAATGATTGTGAGTAATAATTACTTCTAAACATCAATGTTTTTTTTGGGTTTTTATAGATCCTCAACACCGTGGGTGTGGAAGAAGATGATAGTGATCTGCATTTTAGGATTTGTAACTTGCATCATTTTACAGTTCAAGCATAATCTATGATGTTTCAATGGATTCTTTAGAAGAAATGTTAATATACATAGGGAAAGCCTTGGGAAAGTGATATTATGTATTAGGGTGTTCTGTTATGGGTGGTTAGCAGCCCAATAAATTGATTTATATCATTCATTTAATGTGAATTATGGATGTGGATCACTTAAAAGGTGATGGTTGGTGTTTTTTTAATTTTTGAATGGGTGACTTGGTTCTCTTGTGTTGATTTGTTTGGGTTCCCACATAACCATAAACTGGTTCTTAGAAAATACAATCTTATGGATATGTAGAAAAAAATTACATTCATGAATATAATGAGGGGAGAAGTTCTAGGTTTATATAGAGAACTTACTAAATCATGATGGTTAATAGTTTTTACAAAAATATTTTTTTTTCAATTTTTATCTGTTTGGGGAGAACATGAACTATTTTTTATTATAGTAAGACACATTTGTAAGAATATTATCTCCTTGATATAACTACATAAAATTTATTGTTTTTAGGGGATGGTTTGGTATTTTATTATTTAAAAACCATTCCAAGGACTTGATATTCTTATTATGCAGTGAAACATGTAAATAAATGTTTTCACACGGTTGTACTTATATTCTTGTTTTTAAGAATGTCATATCTCTTTAATAGGATATAAAGGTTATTCCATAAGTAATAAAATATATAAATATAAGATCTCCAATTCACCCATCCCACTCCCAATGACAAGCTAGATCATGATTGGTCATCTTAAATGTTTCACCCTTTGATTTTCAAAATATTTTCATTAATAAGATTCATTTTGATAAATGTCATTACACACCACACCAAACTAGGATAAACCATTATACATTTTGTTATGGAAAAACATTAAAAAAATTTAGAAAACAACTAATTTCAAACAACTGGTAATAAAATACCATGGATGATTATATCCCTTAACATTGTAAAAATTAAAAGGGGGAGTTAAAACTAATAGAATAATATTTTTACAATATATAAATCCCTCAGATCATCTTTATATTTAATAATCACCATTAATTAAACTAAAACTTCATGGAGATAGAAATAAAGAAAGGATAAATAATTATCAAAATAATATAAAATAGAATGAAAAGTGTTCTTTGAGAAATGATAATGGAATGAATTAAAATTTTTAGGGATGTTATATATAAGAATAAACCTGATCATAATAAATAGGGTTATTGGAAAATGGTTCATTAGAAATGTTTCCATCGGAGATATAGTCATTGGATATATGATTTTCTAAAAGGTATACTGAAGTTGATTATTATTGATAATAAATATAAATAATATATATTTTCAATAATATATAATGAGAAAATATAATATTTTATTAAATTATGTTATTATGAAAATATTTGTATTCAATAAAATATTATTATTGAATAATAATTTTATATAATTATTATTATTATTTTAGTATCAAAAAATGTATAAAAGTTAATTATTAGAAGATTATGACATCAAATATTTCTTAATTTTACATTGTTCTTTAATAAAATAATCTAATTAATCTCAAAACAATGAAATTAATTGATTTTTGATAATTTTTTATATCTAGACTTAATTTTATAATTTCAATGAAATATTATTAGAGAAGATTTATTAATTATTTGAATTTAATTATTTTTCATATATTGATCCCTTCTCATTTTAATTTTTATAATATAATTTATTCTTTTTGTACATGTTCAAATGAAGCACAAATTTATCTATAACACGCCAAAAGTAACTTGTAATTTTATTTATTTCAAGATGAATTATCCAAAAATAACAAAGGGATTTTATCTATGTGATAGTTTCAAAGGATATTTTACAGACATAACTAAAATTTTTATGTTGTATAATAGATTTCCTTTTTTTATATTTCATCCATCACAGTTTAAACCTATTTGTGAAATATAATAAAAGTGTTTTAAGAGACATTACTTTTCCATTTTTATGAACAATAGCTTAAGATAATTATCCCCACATTGGATATTTTTAGAAATCCCATTAATGATTTCGTAGGTTAATAAGAGAATTGAATCATCAAGAAAAATTAATATCCTCGTAAGAAAATACCCCACACATAAGTGATTTCCACTACTGTAATAGTAGATGGATCCATAAATAAGATTTGTAATAGGTATTTACATGGATAGAGTTTCTATGTTATGTCTATATCTTTAGAATGTTTACTGCATAAGGGTGAATATTTTTCATGAAAATTATAAATCCAAAACTCTTGAAATTAATAAGTTCTATCAAAAATAAATTTTATTCTTCTAGTTGGCCTAAATCAAGAAGATATCTAACAAATTACCTACTTAATGATGATTAGTAAAATAAAAAATTTAGATATGATGGAGATAATGCATCTAGTCCTGAATATTTTAGAGAAATCAACATGAATCCACTATAACCCTGGAGTTTTGTACATAGTATATGTTGAAAAAGATTCATTTGGATCTAAATTTTAGAAATATTTATAAGATAGAAAAAACAATGTAGGGGGGGTGTGTAAGGATGTACTGTCTACAAGGGTTTAATGATTTTGAACACTAAAAAACTAGATCCACTATTATAAATATATGAATATTAATTATGTAAATAATGGATAAATAACCATTAATGATTAATCTATCTAAGTGATAATATTTTTTTATTTTCCTCTTTTTTAATTACTCCAATGATGGAAGACTTGAATATTAGTTTCCAATCAAAGGGGTCCCCACATCTCCTATTATTGAATTAAAATTATAATATTGGATTCTATTACTTTTACTTCTACAAAAGTTGTTGATTTTTATTGATATAATAATATTTTTTATCTCAATATTTTTTGAATTATTATTATCCCTTTTTAGATTGCACATAAAAGACACTGTAATATTATCCATACTAAATTATATAGATCAGTGTGTTGATCCAGCGGTGATTGGATATATTTGATCACTACACTATGTGATATTAGATAATGATATGTGTTTTTCATTTCTCTTATTAATCCAAAATTATATGGTGAGGGTGGATAGTGATTTCTTAACTAATTAGAGAAAACAAATGAGGAGTTAAAAACGAATAATTATTTAATTGGTAAGAAGGAAAATATTCAAGGATTATATACTATCTATTTAAATTAATTCATAATATTTTTTTTCTATAACCATTCAAGAAAAACCATTATTTTCATTAAGCTACAAAACCCACACAATTAAATAAAAAATACACTAAAATAGTCTCTGCAATGGAGACAACCCATGTCTTAGAATTACTAAATTATTTTCGGTTAAATATTTTATTTGATAAGATTCTCATAAAAAATTATTCATTAACTTTTAACCATTAAATGGGTGCATAGTGTTGTGTTTTTTGTTTTTATATTAGTTTCAAATGATTTTCATGCATGACCAGGTCTATTTTAAAATATGTTGTTTCTATTGAACAAGAGGTGGAACCGTTTTTGAAAATTTTGAAATTTCAAAATCACTATGGAATTTAAGAAAGAGTTTTCATGATTCTAATGAATAAACCTCCAACCTCTTTTACTCTGGAAACTTTAGTTATTATATGTATGGGAAATGTAGAGACTAATTTGGATTTACAAAATTAGTTCTTTAGAGAGACTTATGCCCTTAATTTCAATAAAAATAACCATCTGGAATAAATTGATGACTAATAGGATTGTGATTTTTGAACTAAAATGAAATAAATATTTCTTAAATTTTTATGGGTTTATCCATAAGAGACCCTAAGAGGAATTAGAATTCATTTAGAGAAGTAAGAAATAAATTGAGATCTAGTGGAGTGTCCAAGTATCATAGCATTTGCAATTCCTTTCCCTTATTCATGAAATATCCAAAAATAATGTATGTAACACTCATAACACATTTAATACACTACATGGGTTGAGAATTAAAAGTATTTACACCAAAAATGATTCCCTGCGTAGATTAATACCTAGTAGAGAAAAAAAGTATGGAAATATGCAAGTAAATTGAGAATCTTTCGTTTATTATTGAGTGATATCCAATTATTCTAAATCATTTTCCACACATCATGCCTTATAAGACCACTATTTTGTTGTATTATTTTACCAATGATCATTGGAAAATGATAAAAATCATTTAGATTCATCTTCTGATATGAAATTTCACCAACGAGATCGATATAACCAATCAATATAATCTAGAAAAACTCTAAAAAATTTGTCAAATGATCAATACTAGAGTACTACTAGAGATAAAAAGTTATAACACTCATTTTATTCGAAATAAAATTTGATAATTAACTTCTCTTGTGAGATAACTATAATGAATAATGATCTATAGACCACACCTTTTATACACCCACACATCTTAAATCTCTTCTATTATTTTCAGAAATGGATAAATGGATGTCCTCATGTGAATGAAATCTTGAATTCCATATTTTATAATAAATTTCAATAAAAAAACCCAGAATCATGGAATCTGGGATTATTCAAATATTTAGTATGGGTCTAGAAACCAGAATCCTCATCATCCACCATTCCATTAAACATTTAAATAGCCTCTGTAGAATCCTCCTTTTTGAAATGAATTCGTCTCATGCCTTTAACATCCTTAAATAAGTACAATCTCAAAAAAAACATGATAGAGTACCTATAGAAAGAGATTATGGAGTATCAATTTGATAAGAAAACTACCCTCCAAAAACAGAGTTCAATTTTGATAAATCTTAATGGAAATTATTTTCTAGGTCATATATATCATTAAAAACAAGAAAATTAATGGTTTATATAAACTCACTATCAAGTCATTTCCTAACTCCAATGTTAGTGTGAATTCTATTTCATTAACTTGTGGAAAGGAAATAAAGGTCAATGAATAATAATCATCTTAAGATAAACCTAGTTTTTGATAACCCAATGAATATGAAGAATCTATCCTTAGGAAGTAAAATAATGACAAAGTATATAATTAAATGAAAATAGTGACAAATGTCAATATAATATCCATAAATGGAAGACCAATATCAACCCTTGCCTCCCTTCATTTCTTTAGTAAATCCTCCTATGGGAACTAATGAAATATCATAATAAAAAGTGGTCTTTACGAGATTATAAACTGTTGTGATCAACAACCCTTAATAGATTCAATCCAATATATCCAAATTCATGTATTATTTTTGAAGGGGATATGCACCTTTAAGATAAAATTATAAGGACATGAAATTTTTTGTTTTGGTTGAAATGTCTCAGCCCTAGTAACCACACAAAACTCAGGAATTGTTATGATCCATGATTTTTTATTATCCCTTTTACCATAGGAGGAAAAACATTTTTTAAATTATTATTTATTTTTATAGAATGAATAAATTTCATTCCATAATTTTTTTTCTTCTAAGATAATATAAGAACACATTCATACTAGGCTGGTTTTAAAACCTTCTTATTGAACCACTACTAAGCTTATTGATGTTATGTAGGATATATAGGTAAGGGTATACAGACTTTTATTACCAATTTATTTTTATATCGTAAAAATGAATGAAAAAAAGAGATAAATAACATTACACCATTATGTTAGGTTTTCCATTTAAAATGAATTCTATGTACATAATATATTTTATTGAAGGAACACATAAAATGGAATTTAGGTAACATATATTGATTTAAATATTTCATATTCATTTAATTTCCCTAATGATAAGAAATATTTTTATATTAAAACATTATGAAATTACCTATTGTTATAATGAAGATATTGAAATTTTTTGTGAAATAATTCTATTAGTGAAAGAAATCGAATCTCATGATTTCTGTGATGAATATTTTTTTAAAGAGGAAATTAATCTATAATTGGTTTTGTAGGATAAATAGATGGAATAATTTAGTGAGAAAGTTTTTTATTATTTATTAAAATATTCCACTAATACTTTTTCCTTATATGGGTAAGTTACAATTATGGAAAAAATTAAACAGAATCTACTTTAAAATAACCCCTAAAATGGAACTGAAGGTACTATCATATAAGTTGAAATATTATATTATTATATAAAATGAAAAACATCCTGCCATAATTTCAAAATTATGTTAACCTAATAAAGATTATCAATTATTGAACCTCTTGATATATAATGATAGATCTATAGGTTGGTAATTCAGATAAATTTAACAAATTAGTCTTATAGACTGTGTATATCAAATACTCTAATAATGTGAGGAAAAATAAGTAATATTGAACAAAAATTGATCATCCCAATATTAATAAGAGTTTAAAAAAATTTAAATACCTTTTGGAGCAGAAATAAAATACCTTATAATGGAATCCATTTGGGATTATATCATTCATATTTCCCCAAAATGATTAGATTCACTATTGAGAAAAATTAAAATAACGTGGTATTTCTCTCTTGGATTCATAATATTTGGAGAGTTTTCATTTTTATTGGAAATTAAATCATGTGGCCCAACAAGACCATTTACAATTCCAATTTATAGATCACATGTTTAAATCGCTAGCATGGAATGTCCATTGTTCTTCTCTTGATATATTTTCTTGATATTTTTAGGTTACTATAACTCTGAATGGGAGGGGATTAACAATTTTTGAATACCAATTTTACATGACTTCTCATGTAAGGACAACTTTTGTGTTATGATATTCCGCATGTACCCTTATCCATTATTTGATCAATATCATTTCTGACTTGATTGACATTTTTTTGGTGGTATTTCTTGATGATTTAATTTTTTTAAGGAACCTTCTTCATATCTTCTTTGAAATTTCATGACATTTTATTAATTAAATGAATTGAAAAAAATATGTTTTAAAATATTGAAATGTGTAATTTAATGGGGGAAGAAATAAATTATTTAGGAAATATAATTTCTAAATAATGTATTTGTTTTGAAAAATACAAGGTTTAAATTATTTCAGCACACCCTTATCCCACCACTATAAGACACATTACATTTTTTTGTGACATGATGGATTTTATTGGATATTTATAAATTATTTCAGTAAAATATAATTCCCTTAACTAACCTTGTAAAAGGGAAGACTGGTTTTGTATTTTTTGATTCATGTAGAATTTATTTTGATAATAAATATATGTTTTTTCTATTGTAAGTAATTTAATGAATTTCCAATCATACTTTTTAGTGAATAAAGTGACTATCAATCTGATAAAGCATCACTTGTACATTTTTTCAAGCATGATGATATAAAACCAAGGTTAATCAAATTGGTATTTCTATTATAATAATTTTAATTGGAATTTATGGAAAATATGTGGTGTGAAAATTTGGTTATAGAAAACATGAGTAGAATACTTTTCACTACTTAGGTGGAAGAATTAATAGATAAAACCATATATGATACCTCACCCAGTGAGAAACTATATAATGTCGCCTAATATCATTAGAATGTTGACTTTTCGAATTCTATTGTCACCTGAAAGGTATCATCCATATTTAATAAACGTCAAAAATTCCAAACGACATATGAATCAATATATTATTTCTAAGAATACCCAAACTTATAGAATATTTGGGGTGACCATGTGCTTAAGAGTTTATCCATAAATAAGCGGATAATTATTTTATTTCATTTTTTCATACACTTCATGTGGAGACCATATTTGAGATCAATGAAATATCCAGATTTTTTATAATATAGACTAATTTAGATATTATTTTTAAAAAAAATTATATGATTTTTTAATGAAATCCCACACTATAAGTTAGTTGGTGGAGTATTTAAATGTCATGAAATTTCATAGTAGTAATTTATTTTTGGATGAAGTATCAAATATTTGTGGATTAAATTTCATTGGAACATTTCCCATATATTTAGGGTTTTCTTATATTTGGTTAGATATATATTTCATTTTTAACTTGAATAAATAGAATGTATCTCAAGCTGATGATTCCAAATTTATGATAGAGTTTCTAAGATCAAACAATTTTTGTAGGTTTTATCTTCCTCAATCCATTATCAGTGGACAAGGAAAAAACATATATAATAAGAAAATTAAGTCCCTCTTGAAGAGATATGGAGGTAACAACAATATATTAGTTATATACCAACCAAAAACTAATAGATAGGTTTATTTTTCAAATAGACGGATCAAGTGGTTTTTTCAAAAAACGGTACTACCCACCTAGAAGGACTTATGCAATAAGCTATATGATATATTATTAGAATACCTAAAAAATTAATAAAACATCTTATGTATATCCCCATAAAAATTATTTAATGAATTTTCACTTTATATGTGTCCTCCATCACAAATCCTACTGGGCTATGATGAGAGTGAATTTGGTATTTAGGAAGGAAAGAGGGAAAAATTCTCCAAATGATTGAACTTATGGATCAATGAAAGGAATATTATGATAACTCCATACTATATAAGTGTAAATGAATAATTTTATATTATATACTCATTTAAAAAATATAAATGTATGTTTTATATAAATCGTTATTATATTATTCTAGTATGATACTCATGATTTGTGTGCTTCATTCCAAATGGATTGTACACTTCATACAAACTAATAGATTAAAAAAATTAGTTTAAATCATATGTGATGAATCACAAAACCACATTAATGTGAGTGGATAGAAGTTTGAGAATTTTCAGAATATGTTTTGGAATAGACCCACATAGGATTCTAAACTCATCCATTTTTTAATCAATGATAAATCCTAGGTTATGTTTTTTCATTAAACTAGTGTGTATATACCATTATAAGACATTTATATATTTATAAATGAATGAAATAATTATTTATAGTTTTATATGAGATATGTGTGGTGGATAGAACATGTAGATGAGATGATAATGAATTGTTTTATTTTCCCCTGCTTTTCTACATTCTTTTGGATTGATATTAAATTAATCAAAGTTTTTACGAATCAATTTTAAGAATTAGTAAATAAAATTATTCAATATGTTTTTTTATATTTTCGTATTTTTTATTTTCTTAATTTTTCAAAATACAAACTATCATGTGGTGGTTTAGATCCTTATTTATAATAACTCATAAAATATTTTCTTTATACATAAATAGTTGGGAAAAAATAAAAAAAAACAAGTATTAAAAATGGGAATTAAAAGAGATAGGATATTATAAACATAGATGAAAATATGAATTTGATATATCATAATTTAAGTTAAGACGTATTGAGGAAGTGTGAAAAGTAACATCAGAAAATAAAGCATGGGGGGGTTAAAAGGATCCACTTATTAAATTCATGATTCCATTAGGATATATTCCATTTTCAATCCCAGAATAAGAACTATTTAATATATTAATGTGTGTATTTTTTTTATTCATTGAGGATATATAATAATTGTAATAACAGATGATTCTGTGATTACATTCTTCCTTTTTTTAATTACATTATCCTCACAAAGATACATCTTATTATTAAAAAATTATTTACATTCCCAAAGAGTGTGATAGTGTAATTGTGGGGACGTGATGGGAGCCAATATTTTAGAATTATTAATTGTTTTTTACTAATAATTAATGTTTTAATAAATCTAATAATAGGCTAATTTATTTATTTATTATACTTTTTACATCTGGAATTTATTTTTTAAATGATATAAAGGATGTTTTAGTGGTTTAATTTAATATTTGGATTTAATGAAAATCCCTATAATGATTCGTTTACTTAATTAACAAATGACCTTCTATTTCGTTTTTTATATTTTAAATAAATTATAAATTTATTTTTAAGAATTATAAACTAATATATGATTTTTCATCGTTCAAGGCCATATATTCTCAAAATGAAAAAGTAATTTAATCTAAAAAATATCAATATAATATATTTAAGGGTACATACAATAATTATCAAGCTACGTAAGAGATTTTCTTTTATGAGACTTTACATTTCAAAAGATAATTTTCCCCATGTTAGAGAAATGAAGTTCCATAAAAGATTTTATTTTATCGTTTTTGATCCTGGAGGTAAGAAAATTATACCCATGTAGGATATTTCAAGAAGGCCCAAAATAGAATTCTTAAGTGTGCAAGATAATTTCCATTGAAATTTTTCACACCACATCCATGTAGGAGAATCCAACACTCATAAGACATGTGCTCGGAAAAAATAGAGAAGAGTATCGTCCATGAGCTCAGTAAAGTTATCCAAATGGTTAGTGTTTCTATATAAAGGTTATTTATATGGAAATATATCTATATAATGGAAAATAAATTTCTATGGGTAGATTAAATCTTAAATTCAAAAAATGAATAATGTATGGCAAAAAATAAAATTTCATTCTTAATGTTTTCCATAATAGAGGGATTTACAAATAGCCTACCCAGGTGGAGATCATCAAGAAAAAAACTATTATACATTAAAGGAAGAATAGAATTTTAGAAAAATATTTTTGAAGAAACCAACTGAAGCCGTCAGGACCCTCTATCTCTGCATGAAGTGGAATTTGAAGGAGAATGATTACTTCACAAAATTTTTTGGAACATTTGAATGATTATTGATTTTTTTAAGGGGGATAGGAAGAAAATTATTATTATATAAGGTATGGAGATTTCAAACATAAAAAAGTTCCATGGGAAACCAATATTAGAACACAACTACTCACTATGAAAAAAGAGAGTTGGCTAATACTAGTGGTCAATCGAGATAAGAACAAATAGTTTTATATTTTCTTCTTATGTAATGAATCAAGTGATAGGACATTGTTATATTAGTGTTTATTAAATGGAGAATCCCCATAACCTATTAATTAATTAATATTGTATTGTTTAATTTTCTTCTATTTAATTATATGGAAGAATTTTACATTTACAAACATAAGTAGATTTTCATTATTTTGTGCTTTTAAATTCATCTTATCCCATTGAAGTTTTCAATAAAAACCCAAAAAGAGATTATACATTAAAATATATTTATCAGTGGTTTTATCTAAGGATGGTTAGTTATATTCAATCAAATTGTGGCATAAATTAGGGAATTCCATAATGATTTAATTTCTAGGATGAATCGAAAATCATTATGTGAGGGTAACCAGTGAGGTATAAACTAATTTTAGAAAATAAAATGAATTTTGAAATAAAATAATGATGTAATAGGTAAGGTAGGTGATAATTGAGGTTATAATAGTATCTCTTTAAACAGAATTGAAACACCTTTTTTCCCCATTTTACAGAAATCATTATTATCTTTATCATACAATACCCACACAATTCTCTAGAAACACACACTAAAAATACTATCCAATAATGAGATAACCTGATTCCTACTACTAATGAATTAATTTATGTTTTTTGACAGGATCCCATCAACATCTCCTGAATCATAATATAAATAAATAATTTTTTAAGTTAATATTACCTAATATAAAAGGTATTTATCCAATGAACTATTTTCCATGTGATCTGTACTAATCACTTATAGAGAATGATTTTAATGAAATGTAATAGTAATAAATAATATAAAATTAATTAAATCCATAAAGTATATATTAATAAGAAATAAATAACAAAAAATTAATTTAATTAGTCAGAGATATATTTATCCCAAAATACATTATATTCACATTTATGTTAAAATAATTATTTTTACTCTCGAAATTGATTGTAATAAGATTTTTTTTTCATATTTTTAATGATCATATCCATGTTATTAATAAATTTGATTTACAATTTCGAAAAAAATGTTATCCATGTAAATATTAGTTACAATGAAAAACTATTATTTTTCAATGAATTGTTTTTATTAAAGTTTTTTATTTTATCCAAATAAATAAAATCGACCTATTTTATAATAAGGTTATGAAGATATATAATATTTTAAAATATGAACTAATATATTAACATTAATTTATTTAGTAATTGATATGATATATGATTAATAAAACATAATTTATAAATGCACTTTTTTCAGTTAAAATGATTTTTTTTATATTTTCTATTCAATTTTAAAAGATTGTTCCTTTACTTTCAGAATTCTAATTTGATGATATAAACTTATTTTTTTTAAAATATAAATATTAAGCTATGTTTTTTTCCGGACTTTTTTTTTGTAATTTTTGATTTTAGGCCAATTGTTAACATATAGTATTTAACAATACAGTAGATTTTATAAATTTATCATTACATTAAAATTATTTTAAAAACATAAATCATTTTTCAAAAAATACTTATTAAATTATTAAAATAATTTATTTTGAAATATTATTTTGATTTTATAAAACCAATTTTGAAATTTTGGATTCTAATGTAATATTTTATCCAAATAAAAACATTTAGTCTTTTCCATTTAGTTAAATATTCCAATGGTATTATTAAATTTTGGTTGGAATTAAAAGCCAAATATCTATAATATTGTGAATAATAAAGTAATTAATTTTATCAAAATCATTAAACATCATAACTTTATCTTCAAATCAATTTTATGCCTAGGAAATATTGTTTTATAAAAATTATTTTTAATTATTTATCCATTATTATTTTAGAGTTATTTTTAATCACTTTTAGAAACTGAAAAAGTTAAATTGATTTCATATTATATATCAATATTCTCAAATCATTTTAAATGTTGTATTTAATTTTTATTCATAATAATTGAATTTCCATGGTAAATATTAGTCACCACAGTAAAGGGTAAAAATGATAAATGTATTAAGTAATGGGTAATAACCTAAAATATCATAAATATTATTTTAAAATTTGTGTATCCGGACTATTTATATCACCCCTAATTTTTTATTCATTCTTAGTCAAGATTGGATATATATTCAACAAAATTTGACTTTCTTTTTATATTATGTTTTAATTAATTACAAGAACATCACTCCCGTCAGTTATATAAGGTGACTTCAACCACCCCTTATAATCCACTAAAAAAATTTATTATCTCTTATTAATATCCTTAATGTTTTCCTAAAATAAACTTATTTCTTTATTATTAAGATTCTAGTACCTAAAAAGTTCAAAAATACCTTTATAATCATACGGTTTCCATGTATTGACTGAATTATTTTAGTGGGTTATTTTCCTCTTTTTGACCATGATACCGTATCTTTGTCATATGATTATTACATAATATTTTTTATTACTACATAAAAATTTTATTCAAATTATCAAAATATTTTGAATGTAACATTATAATTAAATTATATAATATCTATATTAATTTACTCATTATAACACGCCCATATTAAGGTCGGTTGTACCACCTACATGAATCGTGTTATAATGATTATATTATGAATTATTATGAAATTATAAACAGTTGTTATATTATAAAATAGTCATTAATTTTTGTTGTTATAAATGTTCCTTAATTAAAATAATATTATAAAACAATTCATTAATCTGTCTCAATAAACTAATTCATGCATATTCTTTTCTCCCTTGGTTTAACCACTTGCATGGGAGATGCTATGAATTTTGGTCGGAGATTATAATGGGAATGAAAATTATTGTAATATATGATATCATTATATAAATAATTTATTAATGTTTTTTTTCAAATGTAAATATTAATATTTTACTCACAATTTATAACGAACATATTATTAAATAAATGTTACCGAACAACCAGAATTTTTATTTTTCCATTATAAATGAATCCTCAAATTTCAATATAATGAATATAAATCCTCATAAATCATTTTTTAAATTATATATCCGAAATAATAGATATTTTGAAGATGAAAAAATTGTAAATAATGATGTCAAAACACAAAAAACTATACCAAAATAGAAAAGGAATAGTTGAACCACTTGCTAACAATATTTAATATTAAGTAATTTTTTTTAATTTATGTACTTTATTAAAAAATATATTAATTATGAATAAGGTTATAAAATATATTTTTAATATGTACATGATTATTAAATATGAATTTATAGATATTTATGCTTAGCATAAATCCAATGTGGGGTTATTATCGACTAAATTTTATTTCATTGAGTCATAAACAACATTAATAGATTATACCATTTGATGTTTATATTATGATAATATTTAACTATTATATATGTTTTCTTCATTTTTATTTAGTTATTTTACATTTTCTCATCAAAATAATCCTCTCTGATTCATTGTACAATTCCTAAATATGCTATATTTTTTATGAAAATACTATCCTTTTATAGAATTTTTTTTAAAAGACCATATTTTTCGTACATAAAATGTTACCCTTTATTTATTATAAACCCAAATATGTTTTATCATTTTTAAATAGATGGGTTTTCAATAAGGTATTTTAAAAAAATAATGTATTTTTTTCATGTGAAAATTCAGTAACTTTAGCTCCACATTTCTGGTCTTTAAATTTCATTTATTTTAAATTTTTTTATTGAAATAATCATTATAAGAATATGTTTTTAAATTAAATATTTTCACCCCAATTGAAATGGTTTAATAAAATGATTAATTATTTTATAATTATGATTAAAGAGACTAACAAAAAAAATTTATATATTTCACTTCCATTTTCCAATCTACCAATGAAATATTGAAATCACATAAAGTAATGTTTATGATCATTAATTTAAAAAATTATACTACTTTTGTAAGATTTAATTATTAGATACATCCAATATAATCTTGATTTCATATACATGGACACAAATTTTAAATAATATAAAACCCTTTTTTCATTTTTTGGGATTTTCAAATTAATGTAATTGATAATTTTCATGCGGAATATATTAGTATAGAATATTATTATGTCAAGGGTGGGGTCATATATAAATTTATAATGCATTAATTAAATTTTAATATCTCATGATATAATTATGATTTTTTGTAATGAAGAATTTATATATGATCACATTATTGAGTGTTGAGATTAGTTTCTTTAGAGATTACACCTCACAATAATCCACACTATCCTAGAACCCAAAGTCTTAGTATATTTGGAGTTTAGATAAAAAAATTATTTTTTGATATATTTATCAACATTTTTCCAAAATCACACAAAAATATATTTCACTATAGAAATATCATATGTTATAATCATCTTAATAACCAGAGAAAGAAAAAAACATAATAAGGGGTGTACTCATGCTCTCAGTGAGTAAAAAACTTATAAACATTTCATTTGAGGTTTGACAAATAGAATGTGAGAAAATATGATAAGGGGAGAAATATCTTATTAAATGAACATGGAACAATAATATTTTTAATACTGAATAATATAATTACTTGTAATCTCAAATGATCAAATATATACCATGGAATTAGAGTGTGGAATAACATTTAAATAATCATGATACATGGAACATAACATAAACATATAACAGAGAAATTCATTGGAAATCAAAATAATATTTGGAAATGAATCTCAATAATTTATCAGAGAAATTAAATAAATATTTTTCCATTGGAAATGTAGATTGGATGATTAAAAAAATGTGAATAAAAGAAAAAATTAATATTTTAAAAAACTAGTATTGAATGAAAATTGTAAAATTTATAAACAAAATATTTTTGTAAACTTTTAAAGAGAAATATGATTATAAAAATAGAATAAAATTTTCCATAAAAAATGTTCAGGATTATTATTAACAATTTAATAGTTTTTTGAAGGAGGTTATTGATCAAGGAGGTTTATTTTTATGAGTTAATGTAAATTCTCTAGATATAATGTAAAAAAATCATATACACAAGAGAAAAAATTATCAAAAAATCCAATTATCATAGTCTATAAATGTAGTTCACTACTCGATGGATGAAAATTGAGTGTAATAAACATTATAAAATTAGTGTCCTTTGAATCAAAATCCCATTAAATATATAACATGAGTGAAACATTAATGACCTTGAATCAAGAGATAACAACAATGTATTATGTCAAATAAAAATTATATAAACATTATAAAATAATATATTATAATAATGAAAACTATTTCTCAATTAAATAAAATGAAATGAAAATACATTACCTTGGATCGATACTTGGTTGGGTATATTAAAACTTCTTCCATAATAATCATTGTCTTATTAATCACCAATTCCAAATCCTTATTCATATTTATTCCATTTTATATTAATATTTCATATTATTTTATTTAATATGTTTCTATAATTATATATTAATATAAATTATTTGTATTTAGGCGTTTTAATTTGTAACATGAAAATATTTTTAAGAAATACTTCTCTTTAAAAAATTTGATTTCTTCGATGTATTGTGTTATATTAAACAACAAGTTCAAATGAACCTATATCATAATTAAATTATTGAGTGATTGTTATCACCATGCCATTGGTATGGAATTAATTAATAGTAAAAAAGTTATTATTAAAAAAACATGGTATTCATATTTAAAAAAAAATATTTTTATTTACTAAATGATTTGAGTTAAAAAACATTTACAAATAAAACTGATTTTATTATAAGAAAATTCAGTTCAATGTATATTATATAATTAAATTAATCAATCACGTATTTTTCAAAGATTTTAAATAAATAAATATATTATTTAAATGATTTAATTTATAAAAAAAAAATAAAAATCTAAGCATTGGATAATTATAAATCAAGTTTTATACTGAAAATGTTAGTTTTGGACGCATTTAGCGTAATTAAATTAAAATTCATATCTTCCATTTATCTTTTTTGAATTATATGAAACCAATTAAATATTTATACTCCATAGTTTTAAATTTCATTAATTGGTTCTTTTTATTTTGGACAATATGAATTGAAATAGTGGTAAAATTATACCACCTTTGTAAAGGGTAAATTGGGTTAATCATGGTTAAAAATAAGTGATAATGTCATAAATATTCATTCAAATTATTATTAGATTAAATAAATTATACCTTTTATATATATGATTACAAATTTAGTTTTCTAATGGAAACTTTCTGTGAAAATATCTTATATAATATTTAAATCAATAAATGTTTCAAAATGTCGCTCTCTTTATTTTTAATATCACTTATGTGTCCAAAAAGAGAAAAATTCTATTATAACCCAATATAACTGTTATTTTTAGATTAATAAAATTAATTCAATTATAAAAATCTTTTTTAAATTTTCATTAATTAAATAATGATTTTACCAACTTATGATACACTGATGCATTATTTATATAATTGAAATATATATAATAAATGCATTCAAAAATATTAAAAGTTGTATAATATGAATGGGTTAAGGTGAAACACGGCTTTTATAAATTTTTATGACATATTATGGTGTTTTTTAAAATTATAATTTAATTCTTCTCCTTTATTTAAATATTTAATGTCAAATAAATTAAATAGTAACAAAATTGACCATAATGATATTTTATCGAAGTAATATTGTATTCAATTATTTTAAAAGAAAATAAATATTGTAATCAAAAAATTTGGTTTTTACATTCTATAAAATGTAATATATTGACAATTTAAGGTCCAATTTTCACCTTATATATAAAAAATACAATCCATTAATATTAGAAAATTACTTTTGTTGTTAAAATTGCAATTGGTTATCTAAGAGATAATAAATATTATATTGTTTAAAATTAAACAAAACCAAATATAAATTATATTTTTTATATTATTACAACCACATATTACTTTATCATTGAATCAATTACCATTTTGTGTCACTTCTCCTGAGAACTAATTTTTGATAAATTAATCTTTTGAGAAATTCAAAAAGTATCTCTCACCTAACTTATAAAAGGTCACTTTATCCCTCACTTATTTACACCAAATTGGTCCATATAGAACAACAAAACTCTAAAAATTTCAATTCTAAACTTCCCAATACAAATCCTATATGTTTTCATATTCATAAAAGGCCAACCCTATAAGCAAGATCAAATGGTTTATTTTAAATAAAGAGGCAATCACCTTAACCGATCACTTTCTATTCTTATATTACATACCTCATCTAAATATATGCTATTTGTCATAAAATAATATCCTAATTATCATAAATGTTATGAAATTTTATTTTCAATATAATAAAATCATCTTACACCCTTTCTAAAATCAACGCTAAGTGAAAGTATCATTTGTGCATACATACAGCTTACCCTCTCCACATAGTGATACAAATCATTTTCATCAAAAACATTTATGAATGGTTGTTATGATCTTTTTAAGATTTATATAATATATTTATGCCAAAATTAAACATATTTGGAGATAATATCATATCTAACTTCTTACTTTTCAATCCACTGGGAAATGATAACATCACTCGTGTGTTCCTGTGGACTGCCACCTCCATGATGTAATGTGACTCGTTTTTCATTTATATTTTACTCAGATGGTAAAAAGAATGATTTTATGAATATATTTGACATATTTTAAAAAATTATTATTATTAAAAGATTTATTTATGTTTACATTTCCTTCATTCTGTCTGTTGAGAAATGAAAATTTCATTCACGCATCTATACTATGTAGCATATCCATGAAAAGTGTACTTTATTTTTTTTGTATATAATTGTTATGAATTAGTATAAAGATATATTTTTTGTATCTAATTATTATGAATTAGTATAAAGATATATAAAATTAATCTTTATGAATTTATATAGTGAATAAAAATATTTAAATTATGGAACCATGATAAAAGTATGGGGAGTGGGACCATTGAACCAGAAAAATCCTGGAAAATGAAGTGGTTATCACCATGAACAGTGATTTTAATAATAAATTAGTGTTAATGTGTATTGAATAAATCATAAATAGTATAATATATATTAATATGATTATATAAAAAATTTATAATAAATCCATATCTATTATTCAGGAGATGTTAATATGAACAAGGAAAAGCGATACATGAGACAACATATATTCATCTAACTTTTATTTCAGTATGACACATGTAATATTCACCGCATATTTATTTTATTTGGTGTATATACATCCCATTAATATTATTTATAAATATAATCTTATAAATTATTATATATGTATAAATATATAACAATTATTACTTCATGGGTCTTATCATTCGAATATTACCAAAGTAGAAAGGGTTTTATTTCACAATCTAATCAATATTTGAGATTATTTATGTTTAAGTCTCTATTTATAGATTTATTTTATCCTTCTCATTAATATGTATTTTTCCTAAATATTATTTTATCAAATTTTTTTGTACTTTAAAGTGATTATTTAATTTTAATTTTAACTATGCTTTACTCTTTAAAAAATGTTTTAAAAGAAATTTATTTTTCTATTTTCCAAATGATGTTTGTTTTAATATTGTGAAAGGATTTTTTTATAAATTATTCAACCTGAATAGGTTTTAAAACAACCATTAATAATATTTTATTTAAATATTCCATTGTGGTGTTACAATATTATTTTCAAATAATATTTTTTCCAATATAAGTGTGCATCTGTTTAAAATAAGTTATTTAAAAATGGAATGGTTATTTTCCTCAATAATAATTACATTTGATAAATCAAAAATAATTTTTTTTCTACTATTGAATCCGTTGATGTTATTTTTGGTTTACTGATGATACAATCCAAGTGTACTATCAAAATTGTTTCTCTTTATGGCTTATGTTTATAAAGAAATGATAGAATGTTTCTAAAACACATTTCTTTTCATGGGTTTTGATGTGAGGAATAATTTCTTATCAAATGGAATACATATATATGGTTTTCATTATGTGTTTGGTGGGAAATATATCTCAACTAATTAACTATAAAAATTAATATATCTCATGATATAATTATTGGAAACAAGTAGATATTCTTTTTTCATTATGAAAAAAGTTAAAGTGCATTATCCATTATTTGATGAAAGTCGATGTGCTTGATCCAAAATAATAAATAGGTGTTGAAGCCTAATTTGATAATAATTGTATCTAACCATGATAAATGAAATGGTTTCTATACTTATGATCATTCCACATATATTTATGTCATTCACTTTTTCTTCGTGATTGAGTTACGATAAGTTCTCATTTTTATGACTCATTTCTTTTGAAATGTTAATGTATTGTAACATAGATCATGTTTATGATATATATCTGATTTAGTATAAACATAGTATGTTATGATCATAATGTCATGCCTTTAATCATATATTATTATTTCATATGATCATAGATTGATATCTCCCATGTTTACATGTGTTGAGCATCTGAGCTAACCATTTTATTATGTTTCATTTCCCAAGGTTATGAATAATGTTTATAGTAGTGTATACATATTAATATAAATATGAGGGAAGATTATTATGGGAGGTATTTAGAATTATTCTTAGTATAAAAAGATTTTATATCTAGTCTCCAAAGTCCCAAAAAATTCATTTTTCTTGGGTGGATCATATTGGTATGTTTTCAGTAAAAGTTTAAAATAATTATTTATTTATATATGAAAATATCGGGATGTTATAGATTTTATCATTATAGAGTTCATTTAATATCTGGAGATTATGGACAAATTTTTTTTATAAAAACATGAGGGAAATGTAAAATTATAGGATAAATTCCAAATATTTTGGAAATGATCATGAATGGGCATTGTTATGAAGAATGGTTCATAGAATCATGTGTCCTAATTTAGAAATCTATGAATGATTTTTATGAAATATATAGTTTACCATTATGATTATTTTTTCTCACACTATGTTTTTTAGTTTTAGTCAATGGATTAAACATTAAGGGATCATTTTAATGTTGAATTTGATATAAAATTAAATGATTTTCTTATAGAGAAACCAAATCATAGGGGAGCTATAATGCCAAGTCTCTCTGTTATTCTAATGAAAATTTATAAGGATATGAGTTGTTCTTAGTTTCCAAATGATAAAAAGAGAAAATACTGTATTGTTGAATCATTTATGAGGATAAACCAACTTATTTTATTGGATCTTGTTAACCACTAGTATTTAGGGATGGTTCATGCCAATTGAGAATTTATTTTATATTCTTCAATACTATAGATATTAAAAATAATTCCTTGGTATTTATCATTTGGAAGGTGAAGCAGATCAATGGTGAAATATTATCAAGAATATAAGATAAGGTATGACATTGAATCCATGGAATGTGATGAGTTCAAAAAGAATTTCATTATTATGTAGTTTCATCAAATTCTACCTAGAAATATAGAGATGTAATTTCATGAGCTGAAGAAAAAGAATTGTGAATTCATTACTACCTAGGAGTCAAATTTTACAAGGCATGTTTGGTATTCCTATGGGTTAATTATCATCCCTAAAATTAAAATTTATCGATTCTTTAATGGATTATATCCAAGAATATATATGTAATGAGCTATAAGATACTTCCATATATATTAATTCACTGTTTGATGTGAAATATAATAATAAAATAAAATTTGAGGTTCCCACTAATGTCATGGTTTTGATAAGAATATAAATAATGAGTCTCATGAAAATTTTAGTAAATAAATGTTTGTAATGAAATTATATCCACATACATGCCAGATATGTTGTAAGAAATATAAATGGAAATTCTTTAATTGAAAATGGAGGTTCTCTAAATTTTAAAGGGGGTCATAAATACTATGAATGTCAAAAGGTGATGAATATTAATCTTAATTCAATGGAGGAAAATAAGATCCAAAATATTGTACCACCCCTGATGTAGTACATAAAATTAATGGATTATACTAATTTTGAAAACAATTACAATAATTTAATGGTTATTGATGATCAATGTTAACAACCTACTAATCACAAAGATAATGTGAAATCTCATGCTATCACAACTACTGATGTGGGTTATGAAAATTATGTATTGAGGAGTATATATATAATACACTATAGAATATATATTGTCTTATTTTAGTATTTATCAAGCCAATCTTTATTTTCTAAATAATATTCTAATTTTGTAATTGTACCACTGAAACAATTAGATTTTTTATTTTGCAACGAAGAATCCTAATGCCACAATTCTTGCATCTCAAGTCTATAGTTTCTATGTGATTGATGATTATTGGAAATTTCTTTTTGAAAACATTACAATTCCCCTTTGGTTAAATTCAATGAGAATCCTAAAATGGTTGGGATTTCTCTATATAGATCCAAGATCAATTATTGAGGAATGATCATCACATTTTATTTTCTGAACAAACTGATGATCATTCTTCTATGATGGGATGAATATAACTATTAAATGAAATTAATTCCATCTTTTTGGTATTAATTCCTATACATAAAGGTAATATATCTCATATGGTTTTATAGAAAATAAACATTGAGGTCACTTCTATTGCGTGGAGTTATTTTGAGTCTTTATAGAAGAGTTTTTGGGTCTTCCACCAAGTCGTGGTGATGATTTTTGAATAAAACTCATACCTAGAGATATGCCTATTTTAAAGACTCCTTATCGAATGGCCCCAATTGAGTTATAGAAATTGAAGAAAAAAATCCAAAAAAATCATGATAAGGGATTGACTCTTCTAAGGGTTTCATTATCGTTTATACATATTCTATTTATTAATAAGAACAATGGATCACTACGACCCTACTTTGATTATCGAGAACGTGATTGGATCAATATAAAGAACAAGTATATTATACCCTATATTGATGACATATTTATCAAATACATAGAGATTAATTCTTTCCATGGTCGACCTGTAAATATGGATATCATTAATTGAGGGAGAATACATATAATGTACTCTTGATGTGATACAATACAATGTACATACATTATGAATTTATATTACTTCATTTAGTCTTACTAATTACCCCACTATCTTCAGAGATTTAATGAATAGATTTTGTAGATTCTACATTAACCTTTTTATGGAATTATTTATAGAAAATATTCATTTATATTTATATATAAAGGAAGGACACAAATATAACTTGTTGATTGTGTTGAAGACCATTAGGAAGGATGATTTTATGAAAAATTTAATGATTTTGATTTTTTGATTTAGAATATTTCATTCCTAAGTCATATAATATCATGTGAGGGTATATCAGAAGATCCTTCAATGATAGAAGTTATTAAATAATGGAATAGACTAACACAGTTACTGAAATCCATAGATTTCATGAGTTTGATAAATATTATAGATTTTTTTGAGATATTTATCATGATTATCTATTCCTTTAATAATGTTTACATGGAAAGGATTTATGTTCATATGGGTGATGTAATGTGAATAAAATTTCACGGAGCTAAAAAATTTGTTTTTTTAGTGTTCATGTAATGGCTCTATTCTATACTCGAGAAAGGATTCTAATATATAGTCATGAATTAATGAAATAATGGGGTTGTGTTCTCATGAAAAATGATATTATGATAGCTTATTCCTTACTACAATTATAATATCATGAGAAAATTACCCAACTCATGATTTGGATTTATGAATTGTTTTTTTTCATTAATAATATTGAGTCATTATCTATATAGAAAAAACATGTGGCATATATACAATTCAAAAAATATTTGAGTATATTTTCTCTCCAAATAAGGATGAATATTCTCTAAAAAAATGGTTGGAGCTGATTGATCGTTACAACCCTCAATAAATTACCACCATGAGATGGATAATAAGGTGGATGATGCATTGAACCAAAATGAAAAAGCGTGGATATCTATGATAATTATATAAAAAGATTGAATATTTCTAGATTTGCAACATATGAATCTAGAAATATTGGTGTAAGAATATAAATATTATCATTTTGTAATGAATCATTGATATCTATCAGTGTGTATGTTAAAGAGATGCAAAATAGTGTTTTGGAGCTCTAAAATAAGGTGATAAATATTCTGATGTTCAACCATGGTTGTAAGGGAATAATAAGGGTTCAGAACTATGTATGTGCTGAACACATACTTCATTTAAAGAAGCTATTGGTGAGGACCATAGTTTATCATTCTCAATTTATATCGGAAATAAAAATATGTGTAGATTCATGAAAGAGTATTTATTTTCTAACTACATTGAAGGATATATCTTGGAATATGTTTATTTATTCTTACTTTTATTGAAATTTAAGGTAGATAGATAGGTGTAAATGAGGATGTTACAACCAATTGTATTACCAAAATGGAAATGGGAAAACATTACTATAGATTTTATCATCAGACACACCAAACAAATTAAATTTAATAATAATGTATGGGTTATATTTTATGTACTCACAAATTTAGAACACATTTATTCTACCATATAAAATTCATATATTCATCAACTATAACGACCCATACTTTACATACATTGTTACTACTTCAAAATTGAGGCACACTTATTACAACATATGACAAAACCACAAAGGACCGTATAGGTATAGTGTCTTTAGAAACTGGGAAACATAAACAACTGGTTCATAAATCTTCTACAGTGTCTCCCATTTATTTCATCATATCTAGGGTCCCTTTTAGCATATTCTACTTAATATCCATCTTCCTGACCTGGGGAAAAGAAAACATAAAAGGGTGAGCTCAAATGCTCAGCAAGGGCAAATAAAGGAAATAAAAATCATATCATATCCTTTTGAAAATCAAAACCTGCAAAAGAGATCATAATATCTTAACATGGAATAAATCATAGAAGTGAAAATGAGATCCCCATAATCATAACATAAAACTTGATACTTTGTGTCATGCACACATAATCATGGAAATCATTTCTTGTTAGTCATGACTCATTGCCAAGACTATCTTAGTGGACAAAGTCCCTTTCTGAACCGAGTTCACTCCTCGTTTCAGTCCTGTATCACTGAACCGAAATAACTTTCCGTTCCAGCCATGTCTATCTCATGAGATATAAAATCTTTACCCAATGCATTGGAGGGAGATATAGGTCCCACCCATCTTATAATGAATCCTTTCTTATGTGTGCCACATAATCATAAACCATACATCATAGCCTATCCCATGTAATAAAAATGGAATTCTTAAACAACATGACATCATAAAACAATTCATATAAGATAAAGGAATTCATAAAAATATTTCCATCACAACATAATCAAATCCATGTAATAATAGGGATAAAAACAGAACCCTTTATTATCTTAGATGGAAAATAATTTTGATAAAACACTTGAACTTCATTCTTGAGGAAAATATCCTTTCTACTTAAAAAATACTTTTCCTTTCTTAACATGTCATACAATTTTAAACTAAAATAAGTTGATTAAAAATAAACTTGAAAACCTGTAAAGGAAGCTTCTTGGAAATAATGTTTTAAAAATCCATTCTTGCCGTATAAGTTAAAAAAAACATTCTTCGTACTTTTGTCGGAAAAGTCAAAAAGTACCTCGTACGAAAAACGACAAAAGATTCCTTTCATACATATTACTAAAAAACTCACCGAAGGGTAAAAATGGATTTAAACAATTGTAGGTGGATGGAAATAATATTACATATTGATGAAACATGGATGTGGATGATAAAATACACCCCAGTAAATACTTACGAATAAACAATCTCGGATAAAAATGAGATTGTGATATTTCCCTTACCTTAGGTCCAATTTGCTTTGTTCGTGTTCGAAGCTCCTGTATAATGGTTTAAATAATGTTATTGACTTATTCCAGAATCATAAATATTGATATGAGATCATATATGGTCATATTATTAACTTCTTGTTAGTAATATTTCATTGTTACTTGTTACTCGGGTCTTTTTTGTTCTTATGCGTGTTTTGTCGAATAAATTCTTATTCTTATCTTTAGGTTATAGATAATTCATTTCCAGAATGGTATTGGTGTAGTATATACCATATTCATTCATTCAATTCATTTATATAATCATTATGAAATGAAGATCATGTAGAACGAGTCGCATCACATCGTGGAGACGGTATTCCGTACGTACGCACGAGTGATGATATCGTTCCTATGATCGTGGAATTGTATTGGAGTATATATATATATTATTTCAGTATCAATATTACTTCATAATAATCATATATAGTTACTTATTACACCATTATAACCATCCTTGTAAGGTGATGGTGGAAAATAGATTACACCACGGCGTGGAGACGGTATTCCGTTCGTACGCACGCGCGATGATTTCATTTTTCCATAGGATGGATAGAAGGTGAATTAGGGTTGTTTCATATTTATAATAACATATCAGTATGTAAGTAATACTGATGTTATTACTTTATCATGAAACAACTAAAGAAGAAGAAGTTGAAGAAGAATGAAATTGAAAAGATCGGTAATGGATATTACCTCTTCTTTGGAACGCCTCTTTGAATCCTCCACTTAAGGAACTAAGAGTGGTCTTTGGAGAAGACCAGGACCTCTAGGACTATTCTAGGGAAGTGGATAGGAGAAAATGGCAGGGGTTGGCCGAGCTTGAGTGCTCAATTTGGTGTGAGGAGGAGGGGGAGGAGGTGCCCTTTTATAAGGGAGGAGAGGGGCACCTTAGGAATATCTCAAAATATTATTTTATATTAAAGTCAAAATCGGTTTATAATGGTTCCAAAGGGTCTTATTTCGAAGCTAAAGTGGGGATGGGTCGAAATCCTATCAACAAATAGGATTTAGACAAGTTTAGGGTATTATTTTAACCTTATCAATTAGATTTAACTCTAAGTTAATTAATTTAACTTTTACCGTGTCTTTTTGTTTTCTTTCACTATATGGTTAATACACTTACAATAACATGCCAAACGAACCCCAAATTGTTTATTATTAATATATATATCCTTATCTAAGTCATTTGGCCGAACCTTAGATTTTTAGGAATAAAATAACAATTAATAATATAATATTTTATTTAAAAACTATTTTGTGTCAATTTTGACACTATTTGATATATGATTTTTCTGAAAGTCATATCAGAATTATATGTTCGAACCAAGTTGATTAAATCAACAATAATATATCATAGTAACCTAGAAAATTAGTGGAATTCATAAAAAGTCTCAAATTACATTTATTTTGGTATTTATATTATCAATTTTGTCGATATCTCATTAATAAGATAATTACTTCATCATCTTTGTGTCATAAATAAATTAAATTATTTGATGTCTAAAAATTACAAATAAAATACCATCATGTAGGAAATCTTTTTAGCTTTCTAATGAATATTTACAATCGAATTTATCTTATGTATAACCCCATATTAAAAATGATTTACTTATTAACCTTTAAATTTAACTATTTTAACCCTTCTTTAAATAAATTAATAATAAATGTCCTAATCTAATCCAAGTGGGCCTAAATGGTCATATTTTATTCCTAAGTTTGTTTTTGGTCGAATTACACTTGTCCAATAGAATTAGGACATGTGTTAGGGTAATATTAATATCATATTTACCCTTAGTTACCCTATTTACTATTAACCGCGATAAAAAGGTAAAAAGTTACTATTCACCAAAAAATTATTTTCATCTCATTGAACCACATTTTAGTCCTTGATATTAACCGTGTCTCT
Source organism: Viscum album (assembly GCA_963277665.1). Classification (NCBI taxonomy): domain Eukaryota; kingdom Viridiplantae; phylum Streptophyta; class Magnoliopsida; order Santalales; family Viscaceae; genus Viscum; species Viscum album. The sequence goes on along the minus strand of OY728128.1, from coordinate 1,584,498,070 downwards.
CGGATTTTCGAAATTCCATTCACAGAAGCGGTAAAATTAAGTTTTATGCAAAATTCAGTTTTTTAACCTACCACTTAGTGGTTTCACTATTCATCAAAAATTGAAAGTTTTCAGAAAAATACCAAAATTTCACCTTAGGCTAAATTTGATATTCAGAGTCCAAAAATGAAGTCTATTTTGAAAAATAAAATTTATAAAATTTCAAAAAGTGGTTATTACTATTCATAACGGCTAGTTTTAATAGCATATTGTTATTTAGTGAAACTCGGAATTGCGTACGACGCAAGCTATCGAGGAAGGTCGCGATTGCGTGTAAAGCAAGCCAAGCAAGTGTTGTGTAGAAAAAGATTCCTTTGATGATTTATATAACATAAAAGTCTCGGGTGTTACATTCTACCCCCCTTAAAAAGAATTTCGCCCTCGAAATTCGTCACTTTGTAACAAACAAATGAGGATACTTCTCCCGCATCATATCCTCAAGCTCCCATGTAGCTTCTTCAAATTGGTGGTTTCTCCATAAAACTTTCACCAAGCGAGTGGTCTTGTTTCGTAGGACTTTTTCACTACGATCCAGAATCTCTATCGGCTGTTCTTCATAAGAAAGATCTTGCTCCAGCGGTACAACTTCTGAGCTGAGTACATGTGAAGGATCTGGTATGTACTTTCTCAGGAGAGATACATGGAACACATCGTGAACTTGAGAGAGATTCAGTGGAAGCTCCAATCGGTAAGCTACCTTCCCAACATGATCCAGTATTTCAAAAGGACCGATATATCTAGGGCTCAACTTCCCCTTCTTTCCAAATCTCATAACCCTCTTCCAGGGAGATATTCGTAAGAACACTTTATCGCCCACTTCAAACTCTAGGTCTTTTCTTCGGTTGTCGGCATAACTTTTCTGTCGACTCTGAGCTGCTCTTATGTGTTGTTGAATAGATCTAACCTTTTCTGCCATTTCATCAACGAGATCAGGTCCTAATAGCTTTCTTTCCCCAACTTCATCCCAGCAAGTTGGAGTCCTGCATTTCTTTCCATAGAGAGCTTCATAAGGAGCCATCTGAATACTGGAGTGAAAGCTATTATTATAAGAAAATTCCACCAAAGGTAGGTGTTGATCCCAACCTCCTTTGAAATCCATAGAGCAAGCTCTCAACATATCTTCTAGGGTTTGAATTGTTCTCTCAGACTGACCGTCTGTCTGGGGATGATAAGCAGTGCTGAAACTCAACTCTGTATCCAGAGTATGCTGAAGACTTCGCCAGAACTTCGAGGTAAATCTCGGATCCCAATCAGATATAATAGAAAGTGGTACTCCATGTAATCTTACCACTTCCTTTACATATATCCTGGCAAGCTGATCTAGAGAGAAATCCTCTCTAATAGGAATGAAGTGTGCAGACTTTGTAAGACGATCAACTATGACCCAGATAGCATTATTGCCTTTGGATGTTTTAGGAAGTCCTGTGACAAAGTCCATAGTGATGTTTTCCCATTTCCATTCGGGTATGGGTAATGGTTGTAACATCCCCTTAGACTTCTGTCTCTCAGCTTTAACTTGTTGACAAACCAAGCATCGAGAGACATATTCAGCAACATCTCTTTTCATGCCATCCCACCAGAAGTACTCTTTCAGGTCCCTATACATCTTCGTGCTTCCAGGATGAATAGAGAATGATGAACTATGAGCCTCATCCAGCAGCTCATTCTTTAATTCGGGGATGGGAGGAACGCAAACCCGATTCCTGAACTTTATTATCCCATCACAATCAAGGTTGAATTCAGGAACATTTCTCACCTTCTTTTGTAACTCGACATCTTCTTTCTGTGCCTCTTTAATCTTCACATGTATAGATGGTTGAACATTCATTTGAGAAAGATAAGATTTTTCCCCTTCCATTATAATTCCAAGATCCATCCTTTGTAAATCCATAAATATTGGATCTTTTGTGATCCTCATCATGGACAAACTAGCATGGTCTTGTCGACTTAATGCATCTGCCACCTTGTTTGCTTTCCCAGGGTGGTAATGGATTGAGCAGTCATAATCCTTAATCAGCTCCAACCATCTTCTTTGACGCATATTCAGCTCCTTTTGTGTGAAAATATACTTTAAACTTTTATGATCAGTATAAATATCACACCTTTCACCATAAAGGTAATGCCTCCAAATCTTTAATGCAAAGATTACCGCATCCAACTCCAAATCATGTGTTGGGTAATTTTGCTCATGGATTTTCAACTGTCGTGAGGCATAAGCTATCACCATATCATTTTGCATAAGAACACACCCCAATCCCTTCTTGGATGCATCACTGTAGATCACAAACCTTTCTCCACTACAAGGCAGTGTGAGCACAGGTGCACTGGATAACCTTCTTTTCAACTCCTTGAAATTCTCTTCACATTCCTCTGTCCAGACAAACTTAACTCCTTTCCGAGTCAACTTGGTGATTGGATTAGATAATCGTGAAAAATCTTTTACAAAACGTCGATAATATCCAGCCAAACCAAGAAAACTTCGGATCTCAGTTACTGTTGTTGGTCTTGACCATCTTTCGATAACCTCTGTTTTTGCTGGATCCACAGATACCCCTCTTTTGAGATTATGTGACCCAAAAATGCAACTTTTTGAAGCCAAAATTCACACTTGGTAAATTTGGCATAAAGCTTCTCCTTTCTCAGGGTCTTCAATATAATTCTCAAGTGATCTTCATGCTCTTCCTTACTCTTTGAATAGACAAGAATATCGTCTATAAAGACTACCACAAATTGATCAAGATAGTCTCTAAAGACTCTATTCATTAGATCCATGAAGATAGCAGGGGCATTAGTAAGACAAAATGGCATCACTATAAATTCATAGTGTCCATACCTTGTACGGAAAGCCGTCTTTGGTATATCCTCCCTTTTGACCCTTAATTGATGATACCCTGAACGAAGATCAATCTTGGAAAAGTATTGAGCTCCGCGTAGTTGGTCAAATAAGTCATCAATGCGTGGGAGAGGATATTTTTTCTTGATAGTGATCTTGTTAAGTTCTCGATAATCAATGCAAAGTCTCATTGATCCATCTTTCTTCTTAACAAATAGAACTGGTGCTCCCCAAGGTGACGCACTAGGGCGTATGAATCCCTTATCAAGATTCTCTTGGAGTTGCTTCTTCAATTCTTGCAACTCAATTGGGGCCATTCTATAAGGTGTCTTTGAAATAGGCAAAGCACCCGGTACGAGTTCTATTGAAAACTCAACTTCACGATTTGGTGGAAGACCCGGTAATTCCTCCGGAAAGACATCATCAAACTCCCGTACAATGGGCATATTCTTAATCGTGAGTTTCTCACCAACCATTTGAGATAAATAACCTTCATTTAGTGGAATCAATACCCATAATATGGAAGAAATTTCCACTGGAATGTTATGTTCATCCTTGCATTGATAGACCATCGTAGATTGATCTGGAATATGAAATGTGACTTCCCTTCTTCGGCAATCGATATGAGCTCCATGTAGAGAAAGCCAATCCATGCCAAGAATCACATCAAATTCCACTAAAGGAAGGATCACAAGATTTGCAGGAAGCACTTTCCCACAAACTTCGATCGGAGAAGAATTATAAACTTTTGATGCGATTGATGTGCCATTAGGTGTTGTCACAGCTAACTCAACATCTAATTGTTGAGGTAAAATGGTGATACCCTTAGAAAAGTCTTCATAAATAAAAGAGTGGGTGGATCCAGAATCAAATAAAACATTTGCTACTTTAGAGTGGATGGTAAGTGTACCTTTCACCACATCGTTATCATACTCCACATCGCTGATAGAAATTGCATGTGACTTTCCTTTGTCTTTAGCCTTAAGAGTTTGTTGACGTCGACCATCATCATCAACCCTTGGATTTGGGCATTGATTGGCATAATGCCCCATCTCCTTGCACTTGAAACATTGAAGTGTAGTAGGTTCATTCTGTGTATCCCTTCCTTTGTTTGCGTCATTAGACATCTTCTTCCCATTATCACGGCATTCAAATGCCCGATGACCTTCCTTTCCACATTTAAAACATTTACTTGTCCCTTTAAGACAACTCCCTCCATGTTTCTTTCCACACTTTGAGCATAAGGGAAAGTTCATCTTCTTTTCCGTGTGCTCTTTAGATTTTTCTTTGAATTCCATCTTCCTCTTTTTATCAAACCCATGTGACTGATGGGTTACTCCAATCTCCATCTCGACTTTGAGAGCACATCGAACGATTTCCTCGTAGCTATTGAAGTCCCTTATGGCTAACGCCCTTCGAAGACTTGGTTTTAAGCCACTAAAGAATCATCGATCTTACTCTCAGGTTGGATAATAATACCAGAAGCGTACCTTGCAAGTCTTGTAAAATTTGCTTCATAGGTACTAACAGATTCATCATCCCTTTGCTTCAGTTCAAGGAACTCTTTCTCCATCTTTGTTCGGAGAATACGAGGGAAGTACTTATTGAAAAATAAGTTCTTGAACTCGTCCCATTCCATAGACTCAATTTCATCCCTTTGCCTCGTATTCTTAACAAGATTCCACCATTGATCAGCATCTCCTTCCAAACGATACACTGCTAGGATGACTTTATCATGTTCAGAACATTGAAGAACTGAAAATATCTTTTCAGTAGTACTAATCCATTGTTCAGCAACTAATGGATCAGTAGACCCGCTGAAAGAAGGTGGACGCTGCCTCATGAAGGATTCAACAGAATGTTGCTCCCTCCTTTGCTCGTTTGGAAGTCCTGCATGATTCATAGCTTGAGAAAGTTGTGTGAGCATGGCTACAAGATTTTGCATTCCAGCTCCCATATCGTTTGGTTGCTCAGGGGGACAATCATTGCATTGCCCATCGCATTCCGCATTAACACGGTTCCTTCGGGTTCCAGCCATTGACTAAAACCAAGAAGAATAGTGTGAGAAACACTAATTATAATAGGAAACCACATAATTCAAGAATAAAATTTTCATGCTTAAGGTCTTATCCTAGGTTTTTCAAGGACATTTCTAAAACACTAAGATTGTGTTCTATGCTTAGACTTATCCTTAGGGTTCTTACTAAGGCTTTCACATCCTAGTTTCCAAAGGTTGACTATACCTTTCCTCTGATACCAACTATAACGACCCATACTTTACATACATTGTTACTACTTCAAAATTGAAGCATACTTATTACAACATATGACAAAACCAAAAAGGACCGTATAGGTATAGTGTCTTTAGAAACTGGGAAACATAAACAACTGGTTCATAAATCTTCTACAGTGTCTCCCATTTATTTCATCATATCTAGGGTCCCTTTTAGCATATTCTACTTAATATCCATCTTCCTGACCTGGGGAAAAGAAAACATAAAAGGGTGAGCTCAAATGCTCAGCAAGGGCAAATAAAGGAAATAAAAATCATATCATAACCTTTTGAAAATCAAAACCTGCAAAAGAGATCATAATATCTTAACATGGAATAAATCATAGAAGTGAAAATGAGATCCCCATAATCATAACATAAAACTTGAAACTTTGTGTCATGCACACATAATCATGGAAATCATTTCTTGTTAGTCATGACTCATTTCCAAGACTATCTTAGTGGACAAAGTCCCTTTCTGAACCGAGTTCACTCCTCGTTTCAGTCCTGTATCACTGAACCGAAATAACCTTCCGTTCCAGCCATGTCTATCTCATGAGATATAAAATCTTTACCCAATGCATTGGAGGGAGATATAGGTCCCACCCATCTTATAATGAATCCTTTCTTATGTGTGCCACAAAATCATAAACCATACATCATAGCATATCCCATGTAATAAAAATGGAATTCTTAAACAACATGACATCATAAAACAATTCATATAAGATAAAGGAATTCATAAAAATATTTCCATCACAACATAATCAAATCCATGTAATAATAGGGATAAAAACAGAACCCTTTATTATCTTAGATGGAAAATAATTTTGATAAAACACTTGAACTTCATTCTTGAGGAAAATATCCTTTCTACTTCAAAAATACTTTTCCTTTCTTAACATGTCATACAATTTTAAACTAAAAGAAGTTGATTAAAAATAAACTTGAAAACTTGTAAAGGAAGCTTCTTGGAAATAATGTTTTAAAAATCCATTCTTGCCGTATAAGTTAAAAAAAACATTCTTCGTACTTTTGTCAGAAAAGTCAAAAAGTACCTCGTACGAAAAACGACAAAAGATTCCTTTCATACATATTACTAAAAAACTCACCGAAGGGTAAAAATGGATTTAAACAATTGTAGGTGGATGTAAATAATATTACATATTGATGAAACATTGATGTGGATGATAAAATACACCCCAGTAAATACTTACGAATAAACAATCTCGGATAAAAATGAGATTGTGATATTTCCCTTACCTTAGGTCCAATTTGCTTTGTTCGTGTCCTAAGCTCCTGTATAATGGTTTAAATAATGTTATTGACTTATTCCAGAATCATACATATTGATATGAGATCATATATGTTCATATTATTAACTTCTTGTTAGTAATATTTCATTGTTACTTGTTACTCGGGTCTTTTTTGTTCTTATGCGTGTTTTGTCGAATAAATTATTATTCTTATCTTTAGGTTATAGATAATTCATTTCCAGAATGGTATTGGTGTAGTATATACCATATTCATTCATTCAATTCATTTATATAATCATTATGCAATGAATATCATGTAGAACGAGTCGCATCACATCGTGGAGACGGTATTCCGTACGTACGCACGAGTGATGATATCGTTCCTATGATCGTGGAATTGTATTGGAGTATATATATATATTATTTCAGTATCAATATTACTTCATAATAATCATATATAGTTACTTATTACACCATTATAACCATCCTTGTAAGGTGATGGTGGAAAATAGATTACACCACGGCGTGGAGACGGTATTCCGTTCGTACGCACGCGCGATGATTTCATTTTTCCGTAGGATGGATAGAAGGTGAATTAGGGTTGTTTCATATTTATAATAACATATCAGTATGTAAGTAATACTTATGTTATTACTTTATCATGAAACAACTAAATAAGAAGAAGTTGAAGAAGAAATAAATTGAAAAGATCGGTAATGGATATTACCTCTTCTTTGGAACGCCTCTTTGAATCCTCCACTTAAGGAACTAAGAGTGGTCTTTGGAGAAGACCAGGTCCTCTAGGACTATTCTAGGGAAGTGGAGAGGAGATAATGGCAGGGGTTGGCCGAGCTTGAGTGCTCAATTTGGTGTGAGGAGGAGGGGGAGGAGGTGCCCTTTTATAAGGGAGGAGAGGGGCACCTTAGGAATATCTCAAAATATTATTGTATATTAAAGTCAAAATCGGTTTATAATGGTTCCAAAGGGTCTTATTTCGAAGCTAAAGTGGGGATGGGTCGAAATCCTATCAACCAATAGGATTTAGACAAGTTTAGGGTATTATTTTAACCTTATCAATTAGATTTAACTCTAAGTTAATTAATTTAACTTTTACCGTGTCTTTTTGTTTTCTTTCACTATATGGTTAATACACTTACTATAACATGCCAAACGAACACCAAATTGTTTATTATTAATATATATATCCAAATCTAAGTCATTTGGCCGAACCTTAGATTTTTAGGAATAAAATAACAATTAATAATATAATATTTGATTTAAAAACTATTTTGTGTCAATTTTGACACTATTTGATATATGATTTTTGTGAAAGTCATATCAGAATTATATGTTCGCACCAAGTTTATTAAATCAACAATAATATATCATAGTAACCTAGAAAATTAGTGGAATTCATAAAAAGTCTCAAATTACATTTATTTTGGTATTTATATTATCAATTTTGTCAATATCTCATTAATAAGATAATTACTGCATCATCTTTGTGTCATAAATAAATTAAATTATTTGATGTCTAAAAATTACAAATAAAATACCATCATGTAGGAAATCTTTTTAGCTTTCTAATGAATATTTACAATCGAATTTATCTTATGTATAACCCCATATTAAAAATGATTTACTTATTAAACTTTAAATTTAACTATTTTAACCCTTCTTTAAATAAATTAATAATAAATGTCCTAATCTAATCCAAGTGGGCCTAAATGGTCATATTTTATTCCTAAGTTTGTTTTTGGTCGAATTACACTTGTCCAATAGAATTAGGACATGTGTTAGGGTAATATTAATATCATATTTACCCTTAGTTACCCTATTTACTATTAACCGCGGTAAAAAGGTAAAAAGTTACTATTCACCAAAAAATTATTTTCATCTCATTGAACCACATTTTAGTCCTTGATATTAACCGTGTCTCTCGGATTTTCGAAATTCCATTCACAGAAGCGGTAAAATTAAGTTTTATGCAAAATTCAGTTTTTTAACCTACCACTTAGTGGTTTCACTATTCATCAAAAATTGAAAGTTTTCAGAAAAATACCAAAATTTCACCTTAGGCTAAATTTGATATTCAGAGTCCAAAAATGAAGTCTATTTTGAAAAATAAAATTTATAAAATTTCAAAAAGTTGTTATTACTATTCATAACGGCTAGTTTTAATAGCATATTGTTATTTAGTGAAACTCGGAATTGCGTACGACGCAAGCTATCGAGGAAGGTCGCGATTGCGTGTAAAGCAAGCCAAGCAAGTGTTGTGTAGAAAATGATTCCTTTGATGATTTATATAACATAAAAGTCTCGGGTGTTACATCAACACTCCAAATTATACATTAAGGAAGACGTAATATTTCATAGAGTACCACTTTATATTGTATCTGATTAAGATTTTAGGTATACCATGAAGTTCTATAGATTTCTTCAGCATGATATGGATACATAGTTGAGTTTTAGTATGTCTTATCATCCTTATAAATTTGATTTGTCTGAGATAACTATTCAAACCCTAGAGTATTTTTTGAGAGTGTGACTGTTGGTCTTCTATATTAGAGGCATATCATGATTTTTTTTCTTCACTAAATGAATTTATTTTTTCTTGCTCTAGAGCTCCATTATGTGGAATCGTATCCTATTTATTCCTCTTTAATTGGTTTTTTATTTTCATATGAATTATGATGTTCTATATATAATGTTGTTGGTATGATTTCCTAAGGTCCCTCTTATAACGACCCATAAAATACATACATTGTTAATACTTCAAAATTGAAGTACACTTATTACAACATATAACAAAACCATGAAAGGACCGTATAGGTAAAGTGTCTTTAGAAAATGGGAAACATAAACAACTGGTTCATAAAGCATCTACATTGTCTCTCATTTATTTCATCATATCTAGAGTCCCTTTTGAAATATCCTACTTAATAACCTTCTTCCTGACCATGGGAAAGAAAACATACAAACGGGTGAGCTCAAATGCTCAGTAAGGGTATACAAAAGAAATATCAATCACATCATATTCATAAGAACAAAACATTTTGGAAATCATAATCTGCAAAAGAGATCATAATTTCATAACATGGGATAAATCATAGTAGTGAAATATAATCCCAATAATCATAACTTAAAACATGATACTTTGTGGCATACACACATAATCACAGAGAATCATTTCTTAGTAGTCACGACGCATTTCCAAGACTCTCTTGGTGGATAAAGTCCATTTCTGAACCGAGTTCACTCCTCGTTTCAGTCATGTTTCACTGAACCGGTTTAACCTGCTATTCCAGCCATGTCTATCTCATGAGATATAAATATTTACCCAATGCATTGGAGGTAGATATAGGTTCCACCCATCTCATAATGATACAATTCTTATGTGTGCCACAAAATCATAAATCATACATCATTGCATAACCCATGTAATAAAAATGGGATTCTTAAACATCCTGACACCATAAAACAATTCATATAAGATAAAAGAATTCATAAAAATGACTCCATCACAACATAATCAAATCAATGTAATAATAGGGATAGAAACAGAACCCTATATTATGTTAGATGGAAAATAATTTTGATAAAACACTTGAACTCCATTCTTGAGGGAAATATCCTTTCTACTTCAAAAACATTTTCCTTTCTTAACATGTCATACAATTTTAAACTAAAAGAAGTTTATTAAATATAGACTGGAAAACTTTTAAACGAAGCATCTTGAAAATACTGTTTAAAAAATCCATTCATGCCGTATAAGTTAAAAAAACATTTTTCTCGTACTTTTGTCAGAAAAGTCAAAAAGTACCTCGTACGAAAAACGAAAAAAGATTCCTTTCATATCATTTACTAAAAACTCACCGAAGGGTAAAATTTGATTTAAACAATTATAGGTGGATGTAAATAATATTAAATATTTAGTAAACATGGTTGTGGATGATAAAATACACCCTAGTAAATACCAAAGTATAAACAATCTTGGATAAAAATGTGATTGTGATATTTTCCCTTACCTTAGGTCCGATTTTCTTCGTAAGTGTCCGAACCTCTTGTATAATGATTTAAATAATGTCATTGACTTATTCAAGAATCATAATTATTTTTATTATATCATATATGCTCATATTCTTAGCTTCTTATTAGTAATATTTCATTGTTACTTGTTATTCGGGTGTTTATTGCTTTTTGTTCTTATGCGTGTTCTGTTGAATAAATTATTATTCTTCTTTTTAGGTTATAGATACCCCATTTCCAGAATGATATTAGTGTATTATATATCATATTAATTTATTCAATCCACTTATATAATTATTATTCAATGAATATCATGTATAACAAGTCACATCACATCGTGGAGACGGTATTCCGTATGTACGCACGAGCGATGATATCGTTACCATGATCATGGAATTGTATTGGAGTGTATGTATACAATTTAATAATCAATATCACTTTACAATAATCATATATAGTTATTCTTTACACCATTATACACATCCAAGTAAGGTGGTGGTGGAAAATAGATTACACCGCGGCGTGGAGACGATATTCCGTACGTACGCATGCGCAGTGATTTCATTTTCCGTAGGATGGATAGATGGTGAAATAGGCTTGTTTAATACTTATAATAACATATACTTATATGAGTGATACTGATTTTATTACTTCATAATGAAACAACTAAAGAATAATAAGTGGAAGAAGAAATAAAGTTGAAAGAATTGGTAACAGACATTACCTCTTCTTTGAAGAGCCTCTTTGAGACCTCCTCTTAGGGCACTAAAATTGGTCTCTGAAGAAGACCAGGACCTCTAAGATGTTTCTTGGGAAGTGGAGAAGAAAAATTGGAAGGGGTTGGAAGATCTTGAAGGCTCAAAGTGATGTGAGGAAGAGAGGGAGGATGTGCCTTTTATAAGGGAGGCGAGGGGCACCTTTGGAAAAAATAAAAATATTATTTTATTTTAAAGTCATATTTGGTTTTTAATAGCTCCAAATTGATTTATTTCTAAGATAAGGTGGGGAAGGGTCGAAATACTCTCATACAATAGAATTTATACATGTTTAGGGTTCTATTTTAACCTTATCATTTAGAATTAACTTTAAGTTAAATAATTTAACTTTTACCGTGTCTTCTTGCTTTCTTACACTATAAGGTTAATAAACATACTATAACAAGGAAAACGAATCCCAAGTTGTTTATTATTAATATATATATCCTTATCTAAGTCATTTAGCATAACCTTATATTTTTAGGAATAAAATAACAATAAATAATATAATATTTGTTTTAAAAACTATTTTATGTCAATTTTGACACTATTTGGTAATTGATTTTTGTGAATATCATAAATGATAGATTAGTTCGCAAAAAGTTAATTAAATCGATAATAACATGTCATATTAACCTATGAAATTATTTTAATTCATAAAAAGTCTCAAATTTCATTTATTGGGGTATTTGTAACATAAATTATGTCAATATTTCATTAATAAGATAATTACATCATCATCATTGTGTCATAAATAAATTAAATTATTTCATGTCTAAAAATTATAAATAAAATACAATTATGTAGTAAATCTTTTAATATTTATAATGAATATTTATAGTCGAATTTATCTTATGTATAAACCTATATTAAAAATGGTTTAGTTATTAAACTTTGATTTTAACTATTTTAACCCATCTTTAAATAAATTAATAATAAATGTCTTAATCTAATCCATGTGGGCCTAAATGGTCATATATTATTCCTAAGTATGTTTTTGGTCAATTAACACTTATCTAATAGAATTATGACATGTGTTAGGGTAATAATAATAACATTTTTACCCTTAATTACCCTATTTACTTTTAACCGTGGTAAAAAAAAGTAAAAAGTTATTATCCACCAAAAATTATTTTCATCTCATTGAACCACATTTTTGTCCTTGATATTTACCATGTCTCTCAGATTTTCGAAATTCCACTCGCAGAAGCGGTAAAATTATGTTTTATGAAAAATTCAGTTTTTTTAACTACCACTTAGTGGTTTCACTATTCATAAAAAAATGATAGTTTCCAGAAGAATACCAAAACTTAGGCCTAAGCTATATTTGATATTATGAATTAAAAAATGATATCTATTTTACCAAATTCAAAACACATCAGTTTCATTAATTAATTTAAAAAAATTAATTCTCGTCGTCAAAACAAATAGCGTGTTTTTAAGAGATAATAATTATCAAAAGATTGACCCTTGTTTATGTTTGGTTTAAATGTGAAATTACATCCAATGACCAAAATTGTATTAAATGGTAAAAATATATTCTAAATATACTTTAAAACCACTCAAATTAATAATTTATCACTATTAATTATTTCGATTAAAAATGTTGTTTTTAATTAAAATTTAGTAATTTTCACTATTCATCAAAATATAAAAGTTATCCGAAAAGTACCAAAATTCCACCCTAAGCTAATTTCGATATTCCGAATCCAAAAATTAAGTCCATTTTGAAAGATAAAATTTATAAAATTTCAAAAAGTGGTTATTACTATTCATAACGGCTAGTTTTAATAATATTTTAATAGCTTATCGTCATTTAGTGAAACTCGGTATTGCGTACGACACAAGCTATCGAAGAAGGTCACGATTGCGTGTAAAGCAAGCCAAGCTAGTGTTTTTTGTAGTGAAAGATTCCTTTGATGATTTATATAACATAGAAAAAAAATATTTCTCATAAATGTCTCGGGTGTTACATTCTACCCCCCTTAAAATGAATCTCAGCCTCGAAATTCGTCACTTTTTAACAAACAGATGAGGATACCTCTCCCTCATCATACCCTCAAGATCCCATGTAGCTTCTTATAATTGGTTGTTCCTCCATTAAACTTTCACCAAGCGAGTGGTCTTGTTCCGTAGGACTTTTTCGCTACGATCTAGACTCTCTATTGGCTGTTCTTCATAAGAAAGATCTTGCTCCAGTGGTACAACTTCTGAGCTGAGTACATGTGAAGGATCATGTATGTACTTTTTCAGGAGAGATACATAGAACACATCATGAAATTGGGAGAGATTCGGTGGAAGCGCCAATCAGTAAGCTACCTTCCCAACACGATCCAGTATTTCAAAAGGACCGATATATCTAGGGCTCAACTTTCCCTTCTTTCCAAATCTCGTTACTCTCTTCCAAGGAGATATTTGTAAGAACACTTTATCACCCACTTCAAACTCTATGTCTTTTCATCAGTTGTCAGCATAACTTTTTTTCGACTCTGAGCTGCTCTAATGTGTTGTTGAATAGATCTGACCTTTTCTGCCTTCTCATCAACAAGATCAGGGCCTAATAGGTTTCTTTCCCCAACATCATCCCAGCAAGTCGGAGTCATGCATTTCGTTCCATAGAGAGCTTAATAAAGAGCCATCTAAATACTGGAGTGAAATCTATTATTATAAGAAAATTCCACCAAAGGTAGGTGTTGATCCCAACCACCTTTGAAATCCATAGAGAAAGCTGTCAACATATCTTCTTGATTTTGAATTGTCCTCTCAGACTGACCGTCTGTCTGAGGATGATAAGCAGTGCTAAAACTCAACTTTGTATCCAGGGTATGCTGAAGAATTCGCCAGAACATCGAGGTAAATCTCGGATCCTGATCAGATATAATAGAAAGTGGTACTCCATGTAATCTTACCACTTCCTTCACATATATCCTGGAAAGCTGATCCAGATAGAAATCCTCTCTAATAGCGATGAAGTGTTCCGACATTGTAAGATGATCAACTATGACCCAGATAGCATTATTGACTTTGGATGTTTTAGGAAGTCCAGTGAAAAAGTCCATAGTGATGTTTTCCCATTTCCATTCTGGTATGGGTAATGGTTGTAACATCCCCTTAGACTTCTGTCTCTCAGCTTTAACTTGCTGACAAACCAAGCATCGAGAGACATATTCAGCAACATCTCTTTTAATTCCATCCCACTAGAAGTACTCTTTCAGGTCCATATACATCTTCGCGCTTCCAGGATGAATAGAGAAAGAAGAACTATGAGCCTCATCCATCAGCTCCTTCTATAATTATGGGATGGGAGGTACACAAACCTGATTCCTGAACTTTACTATCCCATCACAATCAAGGTTGAATTAATGAACATTTCTCACCTTCTTTTGTAATTCTATATCTTCTTTGTGTGCCTCTTTAATATTCACATGTATAGATGGTTGAACATTCATTTGAGAAAGATATGATTTTCCCCCTTCCATTATAATTCCAAGATCCATCCATTGTAAATCCATAAATATTGGATCTATTGTGATCCTCATCATGGATAAGGTAGCATGGTCTTGTCGATTTAATGCATCTTCCACCTTGTTTGCTATCCCAGGGTGGTAATGAATTGAGCAGTCGTAATCCTTAATCAGCTCTAACCATCTTCTTTGGCGCATATTCATCTCCTTTTGTGTGAAAATATACTTTAAACTTTTATGATCAGTATAAATATCACACTTTTCTCCATAAAGATAATGCCTCCAAATCTTTGATGCAAAGATTACTGCAGCTAACTCCAAATCATGAGTTGGGTAATTTTTCTCATAGATTTTCAACTGTCGTGAGGCATAAGCTATCACCATATCATTTTGCATAAGAACACACCCCACTCCCTTCTTAGATGCATCACTATAGATCACAAACATTCCTCCACCACAAGGAAGTGTGAGAACAGGTGCACTGGATAACCTTCTTTTCACCTCTTTGAAATTCTCTTCACATTCCTCCGTCCATATGAACTTAACTCCTTTTCGAGTCATCCTGGGGAGTGGATTAGATAATCGTGAAATATCTTTCAGAAAATGTCAATAATATCCAGGCAAACCAAGAAAACATCGGATCTAGGTTACTGTTGTTGGTCTCGACCATCTTTCGATAACCTCTGTTTTTGTTGGACCAATAGATATCCCCTCGTTTGAGATTATGTGACATAAAAATGCCACTTTTTGAAGCCAAAAATCACACTTGGTAAATTTGGCATAAATTTTCTCCTTTTTAGGGTCGTCAATATAATTCTCAAGTGATCTTCATGTTGTTCCTTGCTCTTTGAATAGACAAGAATATCATCTTTAAAGACTACCACAAACTGATCAAGATAGTCTCTAAAGACTCTATTCATCAGATCCATGAAGATAGTAGGGGAATTAGTAAGACCAAATGGCATCACTATAAATTCATAGTGTCCATACCTTATACGGAAATCCATCTTTGGTATATCCTCCCTTTTGACCCTTAATTGATGATACCCTGAATGAAGATCAATCTTGGAAAAGTATTGAGCTCCGCGTAGTCGGTCAAATAAGGCATCAATGCATGGGAGAGGATATTTGTTCTTGATAGTGATCTTGTTATGTTCTCGATAATCAATGCATAGTCTCATTGATCCATCTTTCTTCTTAACAAATAGAACTGGTGCTCCCCAAGGTGACGCACTAGGGCCGATGAATCCTTTATCAAGATTCTCTTGGAGTTTCTTCTTCAATTCCTGAAACTGAATTGGGGCAATTCTATAAGGTGTCTTTGAAATAGGAAAACCACTCGGTACGAGTTCTATTGAAAACTCAACTTCACGATTTGGTGGAAGACCTCGAAATTCCTCCGAAAAGACATCTTCAAACTCCCATACGATGGGAATATTTTTAATTGTGAGTTTCTCACCAACCATTTGAGATAAATAACCTTTATTTAGTGGAATCAAGACCCATAAGATGGAATAAATTTCCACTAGAAGTTTATGTTCATCCTTGCATTGATAGATGATCATAGATTGATCTGGAATATGAAATGTGACTTCCCTTCTTTGGAAATTGATATGAGATCCATATAAAGAAATCCAATCCATTCCAAGAATCACATCAAATTCCATTATAGGAAGGATCACAATATTTTCAGGAAGCACTTTCCCACAAACTTCAATCGGAGAATAATTATAAACTTTTGAAGCGACTGTTGTGCCATTATGAGTTGTCACACCTAACTCAACATCTAATTGTTGACGTAATACAGTGATACCCATAGAAAATTATATATAAATAAAATAGTGGGTGGATCCAGAATGAAATAAAACATTTGATACTTTAGAGTGGATGGTATGTGTACCTTTCACCACTTCGTTATCGCACTCCAAATCGCAGATAGAAGTTGCATGTGACTTTCCTTTGTCTTTGGCCTTAATAATTTGTTGATGTCGATCATCATCATCAACCCTTGGATTTGGGCATTGATTGGCATAATTCCCCATCTCCTTGAACTTGAAACATTGAAGGGTAGTAGGTTCATTCTGTGCTTAGATTTATCCTTAGGGTTCTTACTAAGGCTTTCACTTCCTAGTTTTCAAAGGTTGATTATACCTTTCCTCTGATACCAACTATAATGACCTATACAATACATACATTTTTAACACTTCAAAATTGAATTACACTTATTACAACATATAACAAAACCATTAAAGGACCGTATAGGTATAGTGTCTTTAGAAACTGGTAAACATAAACAACTGGTTCATAAAGCATCTACATTGTCTCCCATTTTTTTCACCATATCTAGAGTCCGTTTTGGCATATCCTACGTAATAACCTTCTACCTGACCTGGGGAAAGAAAACATACAAAAGGGTGAGATCAAATGCTCAGTAAGGGTATACAAAAGAAATATCAATCACATCATATTCATAAGAACATAACATTTTGGAAATCATAACCTGGAAAAAAGATCATAATTTCATAACATGGGATAAATCATAATAGTGAAATGTAATCCAAATAATCATAACATAAAACATGAAACTTTGTGGAATACACACATAATCATATAGAATCATTTCTTAGTAGTCAAGACTCATTTCCAAGACTATCCTAGTGGACAAAGTCCGTTTCTGAACCGAGTTCACTCCTCGTTTTAGTCCTGTTTCGCTGAACCGGTTTAACCTACCATTCCAGCCATGTATATCTCATGAGATATAAATCATTACCCAATGCATTAGAGGGAGATATAGGTCCCACCCATCTCATAATTATACCATTCTTATGTGTTCCACAAAATCATAAATCATACATCATTGCATAACCCATGTAATAAAAATGGGATTCTTAAACATCATGACATCATAAATCAATTCATATAAGATAAAGGAATTCATAAAAATGATTACATCACAACATAATCAAATCAATGTAATAATAGGGATAGAAAGAAAACCCTATATTATCTTAGATGGAAAATAATTTTGATACAACACTTGAACTCCATTCTTGAGGAAAATATCCTTTCTACTTTAAAAACATTTTCCTTTATTAACATGTCAAACAATTTTAAACTAAAAGAAGTTGATTAAAAATAAACATGAAAACTTGTAAATTAGGCTTCTTGGAAATAATTATTTAAGAATCCATTCATTCCGTATAAGTTAAAAAAACAGTCTTCTCGTACTTTTGTCGGAAAAGTCAAGAAGTACCTCGTATAAAAAATGACAAAATATTCCTTTCATATCTTTTACTAAAAACTCATAGAAGGGTAAAATTGGATTTAAAAAATTATAGGTGGATGGAAATAATATTAAATATTTAGGAAACATGGTTTTGGATAATAAAATACACCCCAGTAAATACCAAAGTATAAACAATTTCGGATAAAAATGAGATTGTGATATTTTCCCTTACCTTAGGTCTGATTTGCTTCGTAAGTGTCCAAACCTCCTGTATAATTATTTAAATAATGTAATTGACTTATTCTAGAATCATAATTATTTTTATGATATCATATATGGTCATATTCTTAGCTTCTTATTAGTAATATTTCATTGTTACTTGTTATCTGGGTATTTATTGCGTTTTGTTCTTATGCATGTTTTGTCGAATAAATTCTTATTATTCTTTTTAGGTTATAGATACCTCATTTCCAGAATGGTATTAGTGTAATATATATCATATTCATTCATTAAATTCATTTATATAATTATTATGCAATGAAGATCATGTAGAACGAGTCGCATCACATCGTGGAGACGGTATTCCGTACGTACGCATGAGCGATGATATCATTCCCATGATCGTGGAATTGTATTGGAGTGTATGTATACTATGTCAGAATCAATATAACATTACAATAATCATATATATTTATTTTTTACTCCATAATACCCATCCAAGTAAGGTGGTGGTGGAAAATAGATTACATCACAGCGTGGAGACGGTATTCTGTACGTGCGCACGCGCGGTGATTTCATTTTCCGTAGGATGGATAGATGGTGAAATAGGGTTGTTTCATACATATAATAACATATCAGTATATTAGTGATACTGATATTATTACTTAATAATGAAACAAATAAAGAAGAAGTGGAAGAAGAAATAAAGTTGAAAGAATCGGTAACGGACATTTCCTCTTCATTGAAGCGCCTCTTTGAGACCTCCTCTTAGGGCACTAAAATTGGTCTTTTAAGAAGACCAGGACCTCTAGGATGCTTCTAGGGAAGTGGAGAAGAGAAATTGGCAGGGGTTGGCCGAGCATGAAGGCTCAAAGTGGTGTGAGGAAGAGAGGTAGGAGGTGCCCTTTTATAAGGGAGGAGAGGGGCACCTTTTGAAAAACTAAAAATATTATTTTATTATAAAGCCATATTCGGTTTTTAATGGCTCCAAATTGATTTATTTCAAAGCTAAGGTGGGGATGGGTCGCAATACTCTAATCCAATATAATTTAGACAAGTTTAGGGTTCTATTTTAACCTTATCATTTAGATTTAACTTCAAGTTAAATATTTTAACTTTTACCATGCCTTCTTGTTTTCTTACACTATAAGGTTAAAAAACTTAAAATAACAAGCCAAACGAACCCCAAGTTGTTTATTATTAATATATATAACCTTATCTACGTAATTTTGCCGAACCGTAGATTTTTAGGAATAAAATAACAATTAATAATATAATATTTGTTTTAAAAACAATTTTATGTCAATTTTGACACTATTTGGTAATTGAATTTTGTGAAAACCATAACAGAAATATTAGTTCAATAAAAGTTAATTAAATATATAATAACATGTCATATTAACCTATACAATTATTTCAATTCATAAAAAGTCTCAAATTACATTTATTTGGTATTTGTAACATCAATTATGTCAATATTTCATTAATAAGATAATTACTGCATCATCATTGTGTCAGAAATAAATTAAATTATTTAATGTCTAAAAATTATAAATATAATACCATTATGTAGGAAATATTTTTATCTTTCTAATTAATATTTATAGTCGAATTTATCTTATGTATAACCATATATTAAAAATGCTTTAGTTATTAATCTTTTATTTTAACTTTTTTAACCCTTCTTTAAATAAATTAATAATAAATGTCCTAATCTAATCCATGTGGGCTTAAATGGTCGTATTTTATTACTAAAGTTGTTTTTGGTCGAATTACACTTATCCAATAGAATTAGGACATGTTTTTGGGTAATAATAATAACATTTGTACCCTTAATTACAGTATTTACTTTTAACCGTGGTAAAAAAAAGTAAAAAGTTACTATTCACCACAAATTATTTTCATCCTATTGAACCACATTTTAGTCCTTGATATTAAACATGTCTCTCAGATTTTCGAAATTCCACTCACAGAAGCGGTAAAATTAAGTTTTATTAAAAATTCTGTTTTTTAACTACTACTTAGTGGTTTCACTATTCATCAAAAAATTAAAGTTTCCAGAAAAATACCAAAAATTAGGCCTAAGCTATATTTGATATTATGAATTCAAAAATGATGTCTATTTTACCAAATTCAATACACATCAGTTTAATTAATTAATTTAAAAAAATTAATTCTCGTCGTCAAAACAAATAGCGTGTTTTTAAGAGATAATAACTATCAAAAGATTGACACATGTTTATGTTTCGTTTAAATGTGAAATTGCAACCAATGACCAAAATTGTATTAAATGGTAAAAATATATTCTAAATATACTTTAAAACCACTCTAATTAATAATTTATCAATATTATTTATTTCGATTAAAAAAGTTGTTTTTAATTAAAATTTAGTAATTTTCACTATTCATCAGAATATGAAAGTTATCCGAAAAGTACCAAAATTTCATCCTAAGCTAATTTCGATATTCCGAATCCAAAAATGAACTCCATTTTGAAAGATAAAATTTATAAAATTTCAAAAGGTCATCATCACTATTCATAACGGCTAGTTTTAATAATATTTTAATAGCATATCGTCGTTTAGTGAAACTCGATATTGCGTATGACGCAAGCTATCGAGGAAGGTCGCGATTGTGTGTAAAAAAATCCAAGATGGTGTTGTGTGTAGTGAAATATTCCTTTGATGATTTATATAACATAGAAAAAAAATATTTCTCATAAAAGTCTCGGGTGTTACACCTCTTCCTTTCCAAAATCCATTTATCATCTGCATTCTAGGGAACAAGGTATGTAATTTTCTATTTTTAGAAAATATATCAAAAATGATGGTTCACTATATTTCTAAGTGTATTGAAGAAAATGTTTCATTACTTCTGGTTGAGTGGATTTGGATCATGGTTGGAGTAGAGTTTTTTTTGTAAATCGAAGGAGGTCTTTGATTCATGGACAGATTATTTCCCTTCTTGAAAACAAATGAGACACTTGGTTTTATTGGTCATACATAGTTGTAGGGACCACAAATCTCATATTGTCATCCATGTTGGTTTTTTATTTCATGAAGATAGAATCATCCTTGTCCTGACTCAATACAAGTTGAGAATAATAAATATTAATCCAAAGGTAATTTTTTTTTCAAATTTGAGGCATGGATAGGTTCACATCAAGTTGCTAGAACATGTTCTATGTGAGTTTGGGCTATTCCATCAAACTGATCCTCCCTCTTTTTCTGATATAGTTACAGATGAAGTTATGAACAAGGTCTAGGAACTTGTGAAAGTAGTTTTTTCCCAGGGGTGATGATTGTACCACTCAATCGTAATCTTGTGTGATTCCTATAAATCATGAGTTATATGGTATGAATTACTTGTTGACTCTACGGTTGGGGCCTCCTGTTCAACTAGATTCTAGAATAATTTTGGTACATCAAGGAAATTTCACCAATCATCCCAATAGAGTGGGTATTTAGAAAATATTTTTGGTGATGGGTGTTGGGGTTACAACACCACTTTAAGGAGGAGACGAAGAGGCCGATATCATGGTAAAAACCTACCGAAGATAGGTCAGATGAGAAATAAGTTGCTAAGGAATATTAATTTGAAACATGTTCCTCTTAGTGAAAGGAAAAAAACATATAGAAGGGTATATTTAATCATCTTCAAAGAAAGTAAAAAAACACCATCATTAATTCATAGGTGTTCATCAATCAAGTCAGGAGACCATGGATATGGAATGATCACTCAAACTTTCATATCCTTCCAATCAAAATATCTTCTAGAAAAGGTTCCTCCCTTGAAAAGAGATCTATTATTTCTATGGACTCCCACAAGGGTGCTGTCAAAGTATAAGGATTGTCTAAAAGCCGATTTATTTTCCTATTGTTACTTGAAGCATGTAATTTTTAAGGAACATTTATTTCAAGAGGATCATGAATCATGTACCTATGATTAACCTTTAGAAATCCAGTGGGATAAGGAAATTATCACATATCAAAAGCTGGATGCATGTTATAATTCTCAAAATATTTTTGATAAGGTGGTGGTCGACCTTGATAATAATATCGAGCTTCTCTAACATTATAATCAAGAGATAATATAATAGTTCTTCCAAATCAACGTATTGAAAAAGTAATCCCGTATAGTGTTTGGAAGACCAATTTTTTTATTGGAATGGATAAATAACTTCTTGGATTGATAAATAGAATTGTATTTTAATAAGTAGCATCAACTAGGGTAAATTAATCATGGCAGAACATGTACATACCTTGGACATTATGAAATTCCACTTTGATGATATCATAAAAGAAAATATAAATATAAAGGTAACCTCAATTGAATTGATATTATACATGGTGACGAAGTCCAAACTTTTTTAATATTTTAGAAATGGATGGATTATCTCATATGTGGCTTGTGGTTTTTTCATTAACCTTGTCCATTGTTGTGTTCCAGCTTTTCCCTTAAAATTTCTTTTGAAACAAATTTTTTTCATTTTAGGTGGAGTAGGAGCATATAAGAGCATCTTAGGGTTGATAAAAATATTTTTTAGACAATCATCATAAAGATCTTGATTGTCACGTTTTTTACACAATATACATTTTAATATATACCAAGATGGGGGTGATGATATTTTAAAATAACATCAAAATAATCCCTAAGTTTATTTTTCCTTTTTAATATTTTTATCATATCATAATGGTATTTTATCAATTAGCGCTTCCATCGAACCTCTCTTATGTTCTTGATATGTTCAGTGAATATATCCTAAGGAAGAAAATTCTTGATCCTTCACATGTACTAATCTTAGAGGTTGTACTATTGAAAAAATAATTTTTATATGAAGAAAAACCAGTAGATATTCTTGATCATAGATAGAAATTTATACAAAACCATACAACTCTCCTATGTAATTTTTTTGGTGAACCCACCAACTTGAGGAATCAATGTGGGAACCCGAGAATGTGATGAGGTAGAAGTATCCTTATTTATTTGTATTACAATGATGAATTTCAAGAGAAAATTCATTTTAAGGGGTTATAATGTAACACAGATTTTTTAGGAAATATTTATCATTAAATTATATTTATTTCTTTGATAACTTTTGTTACATGCAATAATGAGTTTATATGAACAACGTAACATTATTATAATATATTGTGTATATTATCCTAAATCCATCAGTTAAGATGGTATGGATAGTAATAAATAACTTATGAAAAATATATTATCAACACATTTATAAAATGAATTAATTAGTTACCAAATAATTTCAACAAAAAACAAAAATTATTTGAGAATAAAACCAATGTTTTCCGAAAAAAAATTATTTGTGAGAAGTATTTTATATTAATAAATTAAACTAATTGATATTTTTGACTGATTTTAATAAAATTTATATATAATTTACATTTTAAAATTTTTTAAAATATTCAACCATTATTTTTCTAAGCATAATATAAGGAGACATCTAGTTTTATACTTAAATATATTTTTCTAAAAAGTGATTTTTGTATCATTTTGTGCACATTGAAATTAATGTAATCTATTTTGGGAATTTAATTAGATGAAATAAATTAAATATTCATAATTATGATGTTAAAATTTTGTAAATAGACATTTCTATTTTTAGTAAATATGAATAGTAACTATGGTAAAATTTATTATCTTGGTAATGATTTAATATGGTTAATCCAGGATAAAAAATAAATGATTACGCCATATATTTTAATTAAAATTGTTATTTGATGAAGATAATTCAATAATTAATATATTATGTTCTAAATTGAGTTTTTTAATGGATATCTTCCACGAAAATGATTTATATATTAATTAAATCAAAGAATGTTACAAAATATCTCCAAATTTGTGTTTAATATCTATTATGTGTTCGCATAGAGAAAAAATGTATGTTATGGGGGAATAATAGTATCTATTTTCATATTGATAAATTAAATTCATGATTAAATTTAATTTTAAATTTTTTCTAATTATATATTGTCTTTAAATTTTTATGAAACACTGATGAAGTACTTTAAAATTAATTAAATAATTGTACTAAATTATTTTAAAAATATCAATAGAGACATAATTTGAATGAGATAATATAAACAATGAATTTTATTGATGTACATAAAATATTTGTGTTTTTTTAAGAATATTATTGGAATTAACCATTTTTATTGATAAATTTAATGCTAAATAAAATGAATAATGTCAACATTTATAATAATGCTATTTTATCAAATTAATATTTAACGGAGTTATTCAAAAATCATAAAAATATTTTAATAAGATAAAATTGTAATGTTATTGTCTAAAAGGTCATATATTAATCATTTATACTCTAATTTTTATATTATGATTAAAATTTAAAAAAATTTAATGTAAAACAATTTGTTACAGCTGTCAAAATTAGATTTTGTTATCTAAGGTTTTGTCAAAAGGAAGAAAATTAAAATTACACCAAAACATGTATAAATTATACTGGATTATGGTATTACAAACCTATCCTACATTAGAATAAAATATAATACCATTTGGTTCAATTTTTCGTGATAATTAATTTATTATAATTTAGGAATTTTTTGAAATTCCAATAGCGCCCCTCACCTCAATTATAAAAGTTTTCCGCCTCCCACACATATTTACACCACATTGAAAATTATAAATCAAAAAAATCAGTCAATTTAACTTATAAACATCTCTATAAACAACCTATGAGGTTTTCTATTTAAAAAATACCAATCCTGGATCCCATTAAGGAATATTTAAATTAGTCATTTCAAAGAAGAAGTAATCGTCTTAACTGACCACTTAATTTTCTACACTTTGTTACCATCTATATAAATATGGTAGTTAAACAAATAATAATATTATAAGCCTAAATATGATTAAGTTTTATTATTAATATTAAATCACCAATATACACTCGCATTCCCATTAAATGAGAATTAAAAGTATCCCTCATGCTTACGTACGACTTATCATCTCTACGTAGTGATACAATTCGTTTATCACCACTATCATTGATTGATTGATATTATAATGGATTTAATTATTTTATATGATATTTATGAGATAATTATAATATCTAATTTATATTAATATTTATAAATTCTTATTATCCAATCCTTAGGGAAACAATTACGTCATACATGCGTATATGTGGATGACCCCCTTCATACAGCGATGTGATTCATTTTTAATTTATATTTTAATTTGATGGTAATGAGGATAACTTTTAGGAATATATATGATATCTATGACATAGAGATTATTCATAACAACTTAATATGTATTTGAATTCATTCATTCCATCTGTTGAAAAATGAAAACATTGATCATGCACACATACGACCTACAATCTCCATGAATGATGTAATTCATTTTTTCTAAATAAAATTTTTAATAATGATTATAAATATGTATATAATTTATATATATATATATATATTGTTTATATCGTTATTAATGTTCATGAACTTTTTTAATCATGATTTATAAGGACTAGGACTACCGAACCAAAACATTCTTGGAAAATGAAACTGTTATTGCCAAGAATAGTGATTTCAATATCTAATTATTAATAAAAGAGTGATAAGATGTCATAAATAAATCAGAAATTTTATTGTAAATGTTAATATTTTTACTAGATACAGGTATAATAAATCTATATTTATTATGAAATTGTATTTAATATAAACATGTAAAGGCGATTCTTGAGGAAATGGATTTTCATCACACATTTATTTCACAGGGACACATTCCATATTAACCACTTGTTTCTTATATATGGTTTATATACTATCGATAAATGTATGTATTGATGATTATCATATAAATTATGAGATATAAATAACCTTATGAGGTCATTTATTTCATGTGGATTACGATTGAAATGATACAAAGTTGAAAAGGTTTTGTTTCACTATCTCATCAATATTTAGGATTGTTTATATTGATGTATTTGTTGCTAGAATTATATTTTTCATTCTCTTCTTGTCTATGTTATCAAAAAAATCAATAATTTTTTCACTATTCTCCAAGTATTGATTAATGTAACTTTTACCCATTTATTAATTTTTAAAATAAAAATTAAAAGGAATATTTTTTTTATTTTCAGAATGAGATACACTTTTACATTAAAAAGGAATGATTTTTATAATATATGGAATTAATAAAATTTTAAGAAGTCCTGAATAATATTCTATTTAAATCTTCCATTAAATGTTTTTATGGTTATTCTTATATAAAATATTTCCCTTTATAATTATGTATCTTTTTAAGAAAAATTCATTACAAAATGGATTGGTTATTTTCCTCATCCAAGTTGGTGAGGTCTCTCTAAGTGCATCCACCAGAACAAGGTTTGAAACCAGGTGGGGGCATAATTCTGTTGGGGGGGTATTGTAGAAGTTTGGTTGTAGTAATTTATTAGTACTGTATTAGTACAGTAGTAGGTAATTTTTAGCACTATAGCAGCCAGAAATATTCACCTTTGGCCATCGGTTTGGTCATGGAGTCCTTAAGACCTTTGTGCCACCCAAGCATTCGAGTAAGTATGGATTTTGGGCCACCTTTATGGCCTACATGCCACCTTAATTCCTTCAAGCCACATCAAGTCCCTAAAGTACATCTGATATAAAGATTTCCTAAAGTATTCTATAAGGAAACAACTCTAGAGGAGGATTCAATAGAAGGACACATTCACGAGAGCAGGGATAATAGATTTGCAATAATGAGAGGGAATTGAATTTTCATCGGTATTGGGCATGTGTATCTATACACCAGACAGATAGCTATACTTCCATACAAAGGTGGAGAGAAAATCATGATGAAGATGCTGGCGAGGGGCCGTTTTAAGTAGTCAAAGTATGTAGGATTTCTTTAATACCTACGGGTCCTATAATGTCTCCAAGCCTACGGGAAATGTAAACTCTAAGCTTATGGGCCTTGTAAGGGTTCCCCTTCCACCTTTAAAGGGGGGTTATCAAAAATCAATAAAAAATAAATCTTTTTATCCATTTAGGCAAGAATTATTCAAAGTGATAATTTAATATAATTTGACATCTATGGTGATTTCATTTTATATTACACATGATTTTATGGGGATTTGTGTAACGCCCCAACCCTAAAATCCTGGATTTTATGCATTATTTTAACATTTTATCCTAATTACAAGGAATATAACACCAAATTATTAAGTAGTTTTCATGTTTTGGAAATCTAAATACAAAAATTGGTTCAAAAATACAACTTCAAAAGAGATACATCATATAATTTTTATTGGGCACATCTGGAACTCTCAGTGTATCACTAAAGGTCATTCATAATAAACTTCCTCATGTCCTGAAAAAATGAAACCTAAGAATGTGGTGAGATTATACACTTATAAAGGGAAAGAAATACAGTTTAAGATATCATAAACATGGTCATTATTCATGGGGAATAACTAAAAACACATGCCTTGAAAAATAAACTTGAACAAAATATCATAGGAAATATGAGATGAGTAAATATTTCAGAAATAAAACATAATCATGGGTATTCTACTAGTAAAAAAACATATGAAATTTCAATTACTAGTTTTATAATGAGGGAATTCATAATGTGTGAAATCATAACCAAACCTTCATGGCCTTATGCCTAGACCATAAATATCCATTTTTTCAAGGCCTCGTGCCAAGACCATAGTTTGTCTCACGAGACATACTGATGCATCGAGGGGCTATAGTAGACAACATGATAATATTAAAAAGCCTAATGCATTTCTAATATTAATGAGGATAATCATAAAAAACATATTTATTCATATTAAAACTAATATAATAAATGTAAATAACTTTCGGCAATCATTAATCATAAACAATAACCATACATAGTAATATGGTGAATGGTTTCAAAATTGCACATCCATTGTCAAACTAATCACAAACCATTCAATAAAACATGGATTATGATATCATAGGTGATAAACCAAAACTAATTACAATATTCAATAAAGGATTTTAACTTAGATAATGATATTTTGAAATGATACCATTGAAAAATCCTTGAGGAAATAATCCCTAAACATTCTAAAGTGTCTTAAACATTCTAAAGTGTCTTAGCTGTGGTTTAAAGAAGATATTAAAAGATTTTATTGTGAAAATGAACGATTAATTTAATAAAACATGAATTGAAATAAAATTAATTTTTCATGTTAATGTTTTTGATTTTATAGTGACAAATAATTATTAATATAGATCATAGACTAAACATAAATATAGGAAAGATTTCAAGAAGTTCATCGAATCAGGATTGCATTTTGGAACAATTTTTGAATAATTCTTTTAAAACATGTAACTCCCCATAAAATAAATAGGTATTATTATTGGTACACATACATAAAACATTCAAACAGAATTTATGAGAATTACATAGTAATTAATAATAATTTTCATGAGGTGAGTAGAGAATATGTGAAACATAAAGGAAAATGGAGGTTTGGGTAGAAAATACTTAAAACATTGTAATCATTTGAATCGTATTCCGACTAATAAATAATCATGAAATAGTATATTTACTATCATTAAAATAATTATATTAATGATATGAAACATCAATGTGATGTATACATACACCATATATATGAAATATTGGTGGAGTAGAAATATCTCACTAAAATGGAAGTGAGATGAGGAAACCCTTAGCTTTAGTCTGATGGTGTCCTTCACTGGATCTTAATGTCCTGAATAACAAAATTAAATTAATTAATTAATATTTATAGAACCCCTTATTTATTTAAATGATTTATCATATCCTTATTGAGATCATTCATGGCCTTCTTGATGGGTTTATGGGGATCAATTTTACTGTTTGGGAGCATTTTCTTCCTTGATATTCTTCCCCAGTTTAGATATATACATGTAGGATAAACATGTAATTTGAGATTATTTTTACAGAATAGAATTTTTTTTTTATTTTTAACATCCATATGATCACATGGTTATAAAATTCATATTTTATTGGGAGTGAAGATGAATCGTTATATAAAACATTAATGATAATTGTTTGGGTTAATTACTGGTTTTTTATCACAATGAATTCATTTTAATTTATAAATTAATACCCAAATACATTACCTAAGATATAAAAATATTTCATAGAATTTATCAATCATAAAAATGGTTTCATTACTTGAGTTGAATATGTTAATAGAAAATGAAAACACAACTTCTTTGAATGTGATAAATTAACACATCTCGGATGATGTTTTCATTTATTGTATAAAAGAAATGAAAAAGAGAGATGGTGATTAATTATTCCATTATCACAACAATATTACAGTATATGTAAGTTACTGGATTTATCATGTTCTTTAGATGATATGAGGTGAAGAAATAAAAATAAAAAAAGGAACTCGAAATAAAATAAAAGTTGAGAAATCCCTTATGAAAATTCGATAGCCTAATGACATCACTTAAAGATTAATTAGATGATTTGATGAGATAAAAAGGGGTCTCTCATCATTATTATATAATATTTAATTTATGGGGGATATTTAGTGACATATCCCAACATAATACAGTTAAAATTAAAAGACAAAAACATAATAAGAGTTCATGGAAAAGAGAGAGGTTTTGAGATGAAAATTCTGTAAAATTTCTACTATGCTTCATGTTTCTAAAAAACATTAACAATAGAGGGGACAGGGGTCACCCATTCATAAAATAATCATAATATATTATAGGGATAAAATAAAATGTAAATAAGAATATGTTATGGAAACTTGAAATACATACCACATAAAAGTGAACTTGAATGGAAAAGAGAAGTTGGGAATTCCCTAACCTTATACAGTAACTCCTAAAACATTAAGGCGGGGATGTTGGGGGATATAGGATACCTTTTGAGGACTCATATTGAGGTAAAACAAACATATATTCATGGGTGATGAATTTGTAATGAAATAAAATTAAGGAATGAGTGGGTCATTGTAGTAAAAAGGGAGAGTTTTTTATTAATTTCCAATGACACCTCATTAGTGGTATTAAGAAAACAATTGGCTTAACCATGGTATAATCCCTTGGATTTTCTAACATGGGACACCTTACATAATATTTTATTATTCAATAATCAACCATAATTACTACATAATGATGACATAATTAATGATACTATTAAACATACAGAAAACTCAAAACATTATTGTTTCTACTCCCGAAAAACTAAATCATTTTATAAAAGTCTCATTAATTTAGCATAACCTAACATCGACATTTTAAATTCAAAAATGAAATTTATTTTATCATAATAAATATCTAAATATGAAAATTTTAACATTTATCTATGAAAATAATAATTTATTAAAAAACATAGTGGACATAAAATGCATAGTAAAATATTCAACACTTATAAAAATAAAATTACTTTTCTAATTGTAATTAAATAGTAGTGTTATGATAATACTATTTAGTTATTATAATCATTAATAAAACCATTGTTTGATGTCATAATTTAAATCTCTATGAAATTTATAATTTGTACCAGAAATATCAATTTATCAAATCCGTCATATTTTTAAGAAAAAAGCAAACTCAAAACCAAAATGATGGAAGAAAAAATTTATTTATATTCTCTTATGAGATGTTACCACTGCATTGGTCATATTACTATTCATAAGGTTAAGGTACTATTCAAAATGGTAGGTTACTATTCTCCAAAAATTATGTTTGTCTTATTAGACTAAAAATATCTTACCGAATGCAACCATATCTTCTAGTTTTTTTAAAATTCAAATCACATAGGCGGAAAAAATATGTTTATTGGCTAGGTTATGACAAAGGACTCAATGTTTCATGCATTTATATTTAATATATTTGTAAATTATTTTGGTGTTACACTATAAACAAAGTATTCTATCATTATTATATCTCTATATGGTTTATCTTTATGACGAAAGGATGAAATGTTTATGAAAGACATTTATTTTCATGGTTCTCATATGATAAATGTTTTATTATTCTATGATAGAAATAAGTATGTAACGCCCCGACCCCAGCTACCCAGAGTCGGTGCATTACTTCGTAACATTGGCATGATCACAAAAGATCAAGTCTCGAAAGACCGATTAGTTTAGTAGCCTTGGAAACACTAGATACATTCATAAACGTTACATTACATCATAAAGTGAAAAACTAATAACAAAGTCTTCATAGTCCACACTCATATCCTCTTCTGACTATCCCTGCAGGTTATTCATAAAATAATTCTTCACATCCTGGAAAAATATTAAAACATTGAAAGGGGTGAGCTCAGATGCTAATTAAGGATAACAATATAGCAGAAGCATTCATTAATAAACATAAACATTTAAGGCAATGTAAAACTAAAACAAAAGCCTTTTAAACTTGAACTTCAACATAATATGGCAAAAGTAAAATGAGATAATTCCATTCACTTCTTCACATGGATATTCTACTGGTTGGATAATCACATGCAATATCAATAACCACTTTCATAATGATGGAATGCATAATGCCAGACATTCTGAAACATTTTGTCAAGGCCTCGGCCAAGACTTCTAAAATGATTAAGGCCTCGGCCAAAACCATAAATCAAATTGGGAAAGGGCCTCGGCCAACTCCACGTCTAGTTGTCTCATGAGACCTACCGATGCAATATTTTTAGAAGATACTTACGTTTAAAATTGCTTAAATATACTCCAGTGTTTTTCTGAAAACATTATGCATGATTTGGAAAACAAAATAACTAATTCTGAGACTGCTCGACTAATTACAGGCCATGATGGGTCCACGCCCAATCCCTTCCTGTCTACCACACTCGAGAGTCAGGTTTTTAGAAAACATTTTTAAGCTTGCGTTAAATACGTATAAATTTGCACTGGATTTTCATATATTTGAGAGAAATATCTTTTTTTGAAATCATTTATAAATTACATAATCATAAAATAAAACCTTTTGAATAAATTTAAAAGTCAAAGGGGTTTATACACCGTATAAAAGAATGTTGTGTATAAAACCAAATATGCCTCAATGGAAGGAGATTGAGACGGAGTCCTTAAAAAGATCATTTTTAAATAAAATATATCTATTATGTGTATTCACTATATATACACATAATGAAAGTATATATACAAGATAGGAAATAATAATATCATGACATAATTTGAAAGTAAGAGATTAACCCAAAGAATGGAACTTGGGTTAAGAAATTCCCTTACCTTGCGTCTTGTCCTGACTCGACCGTTCTTTAACCTCCTGAATAATAAACTAGAGTTAATTTCTATTTACTTAAGAACATTTTTCATGTTCATTCTTCCTTTTATATCCCTTATTATCATGTTATGAACATTATGTAATTATTTAAGTTTATAACGGTCATTTTCTCGATCTTAGGTACTTGAGTCAAAAATAAAATTCTTATAATTACAAGTTGTTCATGTGGTGATATATCCATTATATCCAGAATTATTTTCATGATGTAGATATCATATATATATCATATATATCCAGTATATACATGCATTTATAATATTACATAAAATTTAGAGGTAAGAAATGAAATTCACCGTTCATGGAGACGGTAAGCCGTACGTACGCATGAACGCTAATTTCATTTCTATTTCATATTTAATGGAATGAAATCATAATTATATAAAGGTATAATATATATCCAGTATAATATCATATATAATATCATTTACTCCATCCTTTATACATCCCACATATGGCATTAACGATTCACATCACTTTGAGGGGGCGGTAGTCCGCACTTCCTAAAATGAAATTATCGCGTTTACCCATAATGGAAATCATAAAGTATGCCATAAATGAGAAATATATAAGCATAAGTAAAACATAAACATATTATTTATCATATATAAATATAGTGACATCTTAATGGCCGCCTTTGAAGGTGTTATATGAGTGTTGAACAATCATCGTTTCCTGAGGCAGAAATTCGTCATCCACAGAAACCGTATGTTCTTTAACCATTAGATGTAGGTGTGTGTAATTGTAGCTCGAATCCTTCTTATAACAACATCCTAGTATATTTAGTATACTGGTGTTGTTACAAAATAAATGAATAACAAGAGTTTAGGGGGTTGGAGAAGAAAAATAAAACAAAACAACATTAGAGAAGACATTACCTCAAAATCGGGTAACTCTTTTTGATTTGAGCCAAAGGCTTCCTTGGTAAGAGTTCTGACCAAAGTGAGGCTTCTAGGAGTAATAGGGGGACGTTTGGAGAGTATTTGGGTAGAGGTTAGCCGAGCCAAATGGCTTGAAAGTGTGAATGAGGTGGTAGAGGTGGGGGCCTTTTATAAGTGGAGAGGAGGGGCACTCTTGGAAAGTAAGGAAATTTTACATTATTATACAATGCTTTTCGGATTCTAAAGGTCCCACACTTATATAATTCGTGGATAAGGTTATAAGGGTTCGAAACCTACCAATCCAATAGTCTTTGGACAAGTTTAAGCCTTGGATTGTACATTATCTTTTCATTTTATTATAATCGTTAAATAATGAGGTCATCACTGCATCATAATGATGTCATAAATAATTTAATTTATTTAATGTCTAAAAATTATAAAATAACTACTATGATGTAGGAAATCTTTTTATCTTTCAAATTACTATTTATAGTCAAAAATATGACTTGTATAACCCCATGTAAAAATTGTTTTAGTAAAACATTTCATGTTTGTGTCATTTTTTACTTTAACATTAAATAAATATATATTAATGTCATTTTCCAACCAAAGTGGCTCCATGGGGTCCCCAAGTTGGCCCATGGGTTGTCTTGGTCGGCCATGACTCATCCAATAGGAGTAGGACAAGTGTCAAGCTCATCTCATATTATTAAAACATTATTTTTACCTTAAACTACACTAATTACCTCTAATCGTGATTAAGAACTTAAAAGTTACTATTCACCAAAAAATTATTTTAATCTCATTGAAACACATTTTACTTCTTAATGATAACCATGTATGTTGGATTTTTTAAAATCAAATCATAGAAGTGGTAATATTTCATTTAAACGAAAAAACAGGTATTTAACTACCACTTAGTGGTTTCACTATTCATCAAAAATTGATGTTTTTCAGAACAATGCCAAAATTTCACCCTAAGCTATAATTGATATTCTGAATTCAAAAATGATTTCTATTTTACAAAATTCCAAACATATATGTTTCATTAATTAATTTTATAATTAATTCCCGCTATCACAACAAATAGCGTGTTTTTAAGAAACAATTTATATCAAAAGATTGGCAATTGTTTACGTCCAATTTCAAAGTGAAATTAATAATAATGACCACCATTGGATAAAATGGTAAAAATATATTCTAATTATACTTTAAAACCACTAAATAGTATAATTTATCACTATAAATTATTTTTATTAAAAAAGTTGTTTTTAAGTATTTTTCACTATTCATAAAAATTTGAAAGTTCTCAGAAAATTACAAAAAATTCATCATAGGCTAATTTAAATATTATGAATACAAAAATGAATTCCATTTTGAAATATAAAATTTCTATAATTTTAAAAAGTGGGTATTACTATTCATAACGGCTACTTTGATTAGTCGTGGTGTGTTAGAACTCGAACTTGCGTAAAATGAAAGCTATTGCATTATTGAAAGAGAGGAGTATCGTGAAAGCTCGGGGTGTTACATTCTCCCCTCCTTCAATAAATTGCGTCCTCACTATTTGAAATTTGAAAAAAAAGGTTGAAAATAGAAAATACCTTTGTGGAAAACCCACATCGGAAATAAGATTAATAAAATTTAGCCTTAATAAGAGAGAAAGGGAAATGAAAGAGTCACCACCCAATTATGATCTTGATTAGGAGAACATTGTTGGCAATTAGAGACATATAATTGGAGGAAAAACGAAAATATTTGTAGGGAGTGATTGAGGTCATCAATCACAATCAACTGTCAAATTGAGGGCCTCAAAGCCTTCAATCTATGTTGATTTAAAATATCATCAGTTCAACAAGACATAAGGTATTAGGATAACACATTTTTTTGTTTCAATATCCCTTTACTAAAGTTTAAGAATTAATTTATTCATTGAATAAGAGATAGGTATATATATTTTTATGCTTGACAATTAGAGTTTCAACCTTCAACTCATCTTTCACTCAAAAAGATAATAGAACTCAAAAATATTATACTTATCCTAATTGTATAAGGTTCCAAATGGTAACACATACCATTTAGATTAGTAAAATTATTTTGTAATAACCAGGGACTCCCTGTAGGCTAGTGGTTGGAAATAAAGGCATGTCGCACTGTGATTGTGGGTTCGATTCCTGCAGCTTTGTCCGACGCGACGGGTTATGCCCCACCCTGCAGGTTGTCCTTTTCCTAAAACTATAGTATTATAATATTCAAAAATAATCTTCATAAATTTTTTAACCTTAAACAATACTATCCAAAGATCAACTTAATCCACTCTAACCATTATAGTTATCCAAAATACCTCTGTCCAGACTTTCTCTAAAAGTTCTCTTAATTCCAAAATCAATTTATCAGATTCCCCAAACAATGTAAAGTTTCTCTTATTGTCACATACTAAAAATATAATTACCTTCATCGTATTTTAACCTTAATGAAATCAACAAGTACTGCTGTACAATCCTTATATATATATCACATTATTCTAATAACCAGAATATAATCAATGAGTCCAAAAGCACCAATACATTAGTTATTCTGCTTCAACTTTAGTAACAGCATAAGATTGTCCTTGATCCCTTGGCCTTTTCTGAGGTAAGTTTCCCTGACTCTTAGGACATTTATTTGCATAATTCCCCATTTCTCTACAATTGTAGCATTCAACATTGATAGCCTCTTTCTTTCCCTTGAAATCACGCGCCTGGTGACCTTTTTCCCCACATTTATAACAAACTCCCATTCCTTATAGGCAAGTACCAGGGTGATTCTTCCCACAATTATCACATAATGGAAAATCCTTCTTTCCCTTTATCCCTTTATCTGTCTCTTGTTCCACCGTTCTCTTCTTCTCTTTCTTTACTTTGTTGTCATAAGACTTATAGAATTCATTTTCTGTCTTGATAGCACATGAGACAATATCTTCGTATGTTGAGAACGATTGTGATACTAAAGCTCGACGGAGAAATGGTGTTAACCCATCAAAGAAATGATCAATCTTACCTCTTGGGTTGCGTATATAATCTGCAGCATACATCGCTAAACTTGTAAAGTTGGCCTCATACTTTGCGACATTCTCATCCTCCTTTTGTCTCAGACTCAAAAATTGCCTTTCCATATCTTCTTGATGGTCATGTGGAAATTATTTTTCTAAGAAAAGATCTTTGAACTCTCTCCATTCCATACATGATACTTCTTCATCTTCCTTTGTATTTTGAATCAATGACCACCATTGATCAGCATCTCCAGTGAGGCGGTAAACTGCCATGACAACCTTCTCCCTTTCTCTACTCCCCAAGGCATGGAATATTTTCTCTAAGGAGTTTATCCATTGCTCAGCTACTAATGGATTTGTACCCCTATTAAATGTTGGCGGTTGTTGCCTCATGAAGCGGTCTAACATTGATCCTCCACGTTGTGGATCAGGATGATCCATACGAGTAAGGTTATTATTCACAACTTGAGTGAGTTGTCCCAGTATGGTAATAAGTTTATCAGCACCAGTTATATTTCCAGATCCACAATAATTATCTTGAGCAGGAGGTCAATCCCTACACAGAGTGCGTGCATTGATACAGTTTCCATTCCTTCCACTAGGCGCCATTTCTATACAATGGCATAAACGAGATTAGTTTATGAATCAAAATACATAATTCCATACTTTTAAAATACTTAACATAAATTGAACTAATTATGGATATAATCCATAATTATAAAAAGGTTTTCTTTGAGGAAGTATATACTCATAACCGTTCATAGTGGTTTGTAAAGAAAACGAGAAATATCCTAAGCATATCCCCCGGGAGTGTCGTAACCAAGAGTGCAGCAAGGCCCGTTGTCGTGCACCAGTTCCCGTTCGAGTCTAGCTCAAAGCGGTGTTTTCGGGTTTTACCTCTAGGTACATCTGTGCTAGAGCCACCTCTAGCTGCTCGTATCCAGACATAGATTTATTGCTCGGAAAACTCACAAAATCTCTATAATACCAAAATTCAAGGAAGTTCTTCTATACTAATCCTCAAAGTTCATCTTAGGTCTACGTGCTCTAATCAGAGTTTGTCTAAATCTAGCTTCCAAGGTTAGTACTAAACTGCCTTTGATACCAACTGTAACGCCCCAACCCCAGCTACCCAGAGTCGGTGCATTACTTCGTAACATTGGAATGATCACAAAAGATAATGTCTCGAAAGACCGATTAGTTTAGTAGCCTTCGAAACACTAGATACATTTGTAAACGTTACATTACATCATAAAGTGAAAAACTAATAACAAAGTCTTCATAGTCCACACTCATATCCTCTTCTGACTATCCCTGCAGGTCATTCATAAAATACTTCTTCACATCCTGGAAAAATATTAAAACATTGAAAGGGGTGAGATCAGATGCTCAGTAAGGATAACAATATAGGGGAATCTTTCATCAATAAACATAAACATTTAAGGCAATGTAAAACTAAAACAAAAGCCTTTTAAACTTGAACTTCAACATAATATGGAAAAAGTAAAATGAGATAATTTCATTCACTTCTTCACATGGATATTCTACTGGTCGGATAATCACATGCAATATCAATAACCACTTTCATAATGATGGAATGCATAATGCCAGACATTCTGAAACATTTTATCATGGCCTCGGCCAAGACTTCTAAAATGATTAAGGCCTCGGCCAAAACCATAAATCAAATTGGGAAAGGGCCTCGGCCAATTCCACGTCTAGTTTTCTCATGAGACCTACCGATGAAATCTTTTTAGAAGATACTTATATTTAAAATTGCTTAAATATACTCCAGTGTTTTTCTGAAAACATTATACAAGCTTTTGAAAACAAAATAACTAATTCTGAGACTGCTCGACTAATTACAGGCCATGATGGGTCCACGCCCAATCCCTTCCTGTCTACCACACTCGAGAGGCAGGTTTTTTGAAAACATTTTTAAGCTTGCGTTAAATACGTATACATTTGCACTGGATTTTCATATATTTGAGAGAAATATCTTTTTTTTTGAAATCATTTATAAATCACATAATCATAAAATAAAACCTTTTGAATAAATGTAAAAGTCAAAGGGGTTTATACACCGTATAAAAGAATGTTGTGTATAAAACCAAATATGCCTCAATGGAAGGAGATTGAGACGGAGTCCTTAAAAAGATCATTTTTTAATAAAATATATCTATTATGTGTATTCACTATATGTACACATAATGAAAGTATATATACAAGATAGAACATAATAACATCATGACATAATTTGAAAGTAGGATATTAACCCAAAGAATGGAAGTTGGGTTAAGAAATTCCCTTACCTTGGGTCTTGTCCTGACTCGACCGTTCTTTAACCTCCTGAATAATAAACTAGAGTTAATTTTTGTTTACTTAAGAACCTTTTGCATGTTCATTATTCCTTTTATATCCCTTATTACCATGTTATGAACATTATGTAATTATTTAAGTTTATAACGGTCATTTTGTCGATCTTAGGTACTTGAGTCAAAAATAAAATTCTTATAATTACAAGTTGTTCATGTGGTGATATATCCATTATATCCAGAATTATGTTCATGATGTAGATATCATATATATATCATATATATCAAGTATATACATGTATTTATAATATTACATAAAATTTAGAGGTAAGAAATGAAATTCACCGTTCATGGAGACGGTAAGCCGTACGTACGCATGAACGCTACTTTCATTTCTATTTCATATTTAATGGAATGAAATCATAATTATATAAAGGTATAATATAGTTCCAGTATAATATCATATATAATATCACTTACTCCATCCTTTATACATCCCACATATGGCATTAACGATTCACATCACTTTGAGGGGGCGGTAGTCCGCACTTCCTAAAATGAAATTATCGCGTTTACCCATAATGGAAATCATAAAGTATGCCATAAATGAGAAATACAGAAGCATAAGTAAAACATAAACATATTATGTATAATATATAAATATAGTGACATCTTAATGGCCACCTTTGAAGGTGTTATATGAGTGTTGAACAATCATCGTTTCGTGAGGCAGAAATTCGCCATCCACAGAAACCATATGTTCTTTAACCATTAGATGTCGGTGTGTGTAAGTGTAGCTCGAATACTTATTTTAAAAACATCCTAGTATATTGAGGATACTGGTGTTGTTACAAAAGAAATGAATAAAAAGAGTTTAGGGGGTTGGAGAAGAAAAATAAAACAAAACAACATTAGAGAAGACATTACCTCAAAACCGGGTAACTCTTTTTTATTTGAGCCAAAGGCTTCATTGGGAAGAGTTCTGACCAAAGTGAGGCTTCTAGGAGTAATATGGGGAAGTTGGTAGAGTATTTGGGCAGAGGTTGGCCGAGCCAAATGGCTTGAAAGTGTGAATGAGGTGGTAGAGGTGGGGGCCTTTTATAAGTGGAGAGGAGGGGCACTCTTGGAAAGTAAGGAAATTTTACATTATTATACAATGCTTTTCAGATTATAAAGGTCCCACACTTATATAATTCGTGGCTAAGGTGATAAGGGTTTGAAATCTACCCATCTAATAGTCTTTGGACAAGTTTAAGCCTTGGATTGTACATTATCATTTCATTTTATTAAAATCGTTAAATAATGAGGTCATCACTGCATCATAATGATGTCATAAATAATTTAATTTATTTAATGTCTAAAAATTATAAAAAAACTTCTATGATGTAGGAAATCTTTTTATCTTTCAAATTACTATTTATAGTCAAAAATATGACTTGTATAGCCCCATGTAAAAATTGTTTTAGTAAAACATTTCATGTTTGTGTCATTTTTTACTTTAACATTAAATAAATATATATTAATGTCATTTTCCAACCAAAGTGGCTCCATGGGGTCCCCAAGTTGACCCATGGGTTTTCTTGGTCGGCCATGACTCATCCAATAGGATTAGTACAAGTGTCAAGCTCATCTCATATTATTAAAACATTATTTTTACCTTAAACTACACTAATTACCTCTAATCGTGATTAAGAACTTAAAAGTTACTATTCACCAAAAAAAAATTTAATCTCATTGAAACACATTTTACTTCTTAATGATAACCATGTATGTCGGATTTTTGAAAATCGAATCACAGAAGTGGTAATATTTCATTTAAACGAAAAAACAGTTATTTAACTACCACTTAGTGGTTTCACTATTCATCAAAAATTGATGTTTTTCAGAACAATGCCAAAATTTCACCCTAAGCTATAATTGATATTCCGAATTCAAAAATGATGTCTATTTTACAAAATTCCAAACATATAAGTTGCATTAATTAATTTTATAATTAATTCCCACTGTCACAACAAATAGCATGTTTTTAAGAAACAATTTATATCAAAAGATTGGCAATTGTTTTCGTCCAATTTCAAAGTGAAATTAATTATAATGACCACCATTGGATAAAATGGTAAAAATATATTCTAATTATACATTAAAACCACTAAATAGTATAATTTATCACTATATATTATTTTTATTAAAAAAGTTGTTTTTAAGTATTTTTCACTATTCATAAAAATTTGGAAGTTCTCAGAAAATTACAAAAAATTCAACATAGGCTAATTTAAATATTAGGAATACAAAAATGAATTCCATTCTGAAATATCAAATTTCTATAATTTTAAAAAGTGGGTATTACTATTCATAACGGCTACTTTGATTAGTCGCAGTGTGTTAGAACTCGAACTTCCGTAAAATGCATGCTACTGCATTATTGAAAGAGAGGAGTATCATGAAAGCTCGGGGTGTTACAAAGTATGTATTTCATTATATGATGGGTGGAACCTATATCTCTATCTAATTAATTTGTAAAATTATTATATATTATGAGATAGTTTTGTGAATCATTTCAATGTACTAGATCTATTATGTGAAATAGGTCAAAGTTCTTGATCCATTATGGGAAACAAGGTGATGTGCTTGATCCACAATGGAGAAAATATGTTAACGCCAGATATGATGGTATTGATAGTTAAACATTCAATTTTAAATTTTTATTATTCTTATTATGGTGACAAACACATTTGTGACAATAAATTATGGTTTATGATTAAATTTATATTAGTTATCATTCTTATTATTCATGTCCTTTAAGGTGTTAATTTTTTATGCTATTACATCCGATAATGAAATTTTCTCAATTGGTTATAAAAATTGAATTTTATGGTCATGATGTAAAACCCTGATGCTAATATTTCACATTTATATGATCATCGATTGATATCTACCATGATTACCCTTACTGATCATAGGATATCTTCTTTTTCTTATGTTTTCTTTCCCCATGTTAGGAATAAATTTTCAATTAGGGTATTCTTTTCAAGAATAATATGATGGGAGATCGTTATGGAAGATGTTGAAGTTCATTCATAAAATAATAATATTGCATATCTAGTCTCAGATGATCTAATCCATTATTGTTCTTGTGTAGATAATATTTTTATGTATATAATAATAATCTATATTGATGTAATATTTATATATGAAAAAACCATTCCATTATACAATCATCGGTGGTTTATTTTGGAACAATGGTTACAGTTTCAACTCCATGTTTAGGGTATAATCCACCCTATAATTCATATGGTACAAAAAAATGTGTTCTATAATTATATAGGAATTTCCATGTTCTTTTATTAGAACATTGACGTATAATTCATAAAAAGTATAAATTTTGTTTGATTTATTAATCCTAATCATAAAAATGGTAGTTTATTAACATTGATTTTAAATAACAGTATTACCATTTTAGAAACAAAAAATAAAAAAAATTACATTTTAATATCCATTGTTAATATTGATTTTCGTTCCATAAACATCAATGATAAAATTCAAATCATTATTCATATAGGTAGTTAAACGAAAAAAATAAGAATATGCTATTATTATTTAGATCGGTATGATTATGTGATGATTTTATTATAGTTTAATTACTATAAAATTATGACAATATGTGAAATCAATATACATTATATAATATCAATAGTACTTAATATTTCATAATCATTTTCGCAAAAATAATTATAATCCTATTCATATAAGTGGTAAAACCATACCAAAAAATAGTATTATAATAAATTAATGATTAAGAATATGGTATTATTTAATTGTAAAATTAAATATATTGAAACATAATGATTTTATTAACTTGTTATAATACAGATAACAAATATTTAAGAAGATTTATAAGGTAGTAACTTGTTGAATGGTAAAATAGAAGAAAATAATTACAAAGACGAAGTTAATATCCACTTAAAATACACCTTGATTATAATGGTATTTGGAAAATATCTAAGGATAATAATGTTAAAAATGTGTTATATGATTGATTAGTAATGAAATAAGGTAGACTAGAGGTGAGAATTAAAAAAAATTTAGTGGATTAGTCAAATTTTGTAGATTGTTGATCCAGACATTATTAATAAATAATAAAACATTCTTGGAGATCGAGAAATTTCTTAAAAGGCATTTAAAGATATTTTTCATTATATTTTATGTTTTTACCGTTTATTTAACACTTAACACCATTATTTTGGTGGATAAAATTCACATAGTAATTTTTTTGAATAAAAATGAAATTGGCTATACGACATAATTTGAAAATGATAATCTTAAATACGAAATCAATTTTATGGGATTAAATTTCAAAAACTAACAAAAAATTATTCGAAATTATAAAAAATATTATGTATTAAAAAACATTATAAAAAGTACTAATAAATAAATAAATTTACTGTAATATTTTTATGGATAAATTTTTTGATGAAATACTGTTTTTATTGTTACCCATGGGAGTGTTACACGGATTTTAAATCAAACCAAAATCTAAATCCACCTTTTGAATAGTAAATTTACATACAAATTCCAAAAATAATTACACAAAAATATTTTATTATGATTCAAAATAAAAATCATATTTTTTTAAGATCGACATAATTTTTTAAATTTTTTATTTTAAAACATAAATACATATTTTTTAAGAAAATTGTATTTGAAATTTTTCTGTTCGACATTCATTATGATAATGAAATTAATCTATGGTATTGGAAATAACGGTATTTTTACTATTAACTTAAAAATAAATAAAATTTAAATATTACCATAAATTCATCCTTTACTAATATTGACTTGAGGAAATCTAAAATAAAATTCATTTCTTTCAAATTCATATCCTAAAATTAATAGAAATTAATTTTTACATAAACAAACGTAATTCAAAACAATAGTTCATAAAAGCATTCTTTATACATTAATTGAACTTACTATTACTAATATCTAACTAAAGTCCATTATTTTAATTTTATTTCTTTTAAATATATGAAAATAAATTTTTATTAAAATAATTTTTATCATGGATACATTTAATTTATTTATATAAAAATACACTACATACATAATAGTGTTTTTTGAAAACTATATCTTTTTATCCTCAAATGATATTATGTTTATTTGTAACCAATTCATAACCAATGTTTGAGTGATTATTTATTTTATTATATATGTAAAAAACATCTTTTAGTATATTTATTACTCTAAATAAGTTGGGATCTATCTTTTATATCCATAACAAATAAAACAAATTTTGGGCTACAAAATTTGTACACTCTCACTATAAGGTATTGTTAATGACCATTTTACATGATTAAATTCTATATTACCTAAACATTATAAAACATCACTAAAAATATGATATTATGAATATGTTTAATTACCTTTTCTAATAAAAATAATACGAATTTCATAGCATAACCTTTATTATAGAACATGATACTTTATGTGTTCAAATATAATTTTTTATACAATAAAACATATACAAAAAATATACACAATCCATTTAAAAATATTATAAACTATAATGTAAATTATAAATTCATTCCAAATTATTATTATCTGTAAAATAATATTTAAAATTTCATAATAATTTTCCTATAAAATGATATAATATGAAATTTTAAGTATGTAATAATATTGTGACTATGAAATCATGTATCATATACTAAGCCAAACCTTAAATTATTTATAAGTCATTATAAATTTTTAAATGGAATTCAATGATACAATATAAAATTTACAGTTTAGAGAAAATAATAGTAACATAACCATGGATAACCATGATTAGAACCTATATATTTATATTTTAGGGAGTACAATTGAATTTTGAGTTATTTCTTCACAACCTCATCCCTCCAATAATTCCTATCTTGAAAAAAAATGGAGAGGGGTAGATAATGACCCATGAATACCCCATCCAA
Source organism: Viscum album (assembly GCA_963277665.1). Lineage (NCBI taxonomy): Eukaryota > Viridiplantae > Streptophyta > Magnoliopsida > Santalales > Viscaceae > Viscum > Viscum album. Next base: position 1,584,453,517 of record OY728128.1, on the reverse strand, counting down.
TATAATATGTTTTAGAGAATCGGGATACTATGATATAATCAATATAAGGGGTGGTAATTCTAATTATTTAATTTCATGGGGAAGATATATGATGATATACCCCCAATTAATACCTTTAATAATTAACAATAAATATCAATATGTATTGTAATTTCAAACCAAACTGAAATAATTGAATGTATGAAAAATAAATCCTAGATGAAAACCAGGATGCTATAATAGCTCTTAAACAACCCCATGAGTTATGAAAGACTATCTTGATCACCGACCAGAACTATCGGTCATGAGAAATAGTTTATATATCCATAGGGTGAGAATAAAATTTGTAAATAGTTGTATTATCTATGAAACCTCTCATAATAAAATGAAAAAGAAGCATACTAAATCCACGAAAATAGATAGATGAAAATAACTTGTCACCGAAACAAATATATATATATTTCCCCATATTAATCATAGATCACTCCCCTTGTAATGCATTGATGTAATCTATTATTTTCAAAAAAAACATATATATCAGAAACATTTCACAAACCTAGTTCCCCATTGGTTTTAAGTCTAATTCTCTAATCGATAATATTCTATTTTCATCACTTCCATTACTAATTTTGTATTTATATTAATTGTGTAAATAATTTTATGCATCTCATGCAGTCTGTCAAAATAAAAATTACATAACCATTTTCACTATTTCTATGGTTCAATCCCCTTTCAAATCATTAGGTAATCAATTCTAATTCAAAATATAATATGCAACATTTAAACAGTTTAAAAGTCATATTGAGTGTAAACAAAAAGAAATTCATCATTTCATAAAGTTTATTTCTTTTAAAAAATATACCACTTTTATTACATTCATACATCAAGTGCATTTCCAAACACATTTATCACCTTAGAAAAAAGTTATAAAATATCTCCAAGAAACATTACAATGAATTACATATGTGAAATAAGAAATATCCTTTAGAGAACCCATTTTAATCATATTTTTATGGTAATATCATTAGAAAATATGATTTGAACCACAAAATTATTCCGTAGAACACAATTTATAAAACAAGAAACAAGCTAAACTCAAACAATAATGAAAAATCAGTGAACCACTTACATCAAACATGCAAGATTCTTGAAATTGGTGCCAAACTAAAATCACAACTCTACAAGAATATATAAAATAAATAGATAACATAAAACATCAATATTGATACCTAATAAAAATGTTCAAACCCTAAATAGGTCTCTTAACCCATTGGAGAAAAAAACCCAATGAAAAATAGGACAAACCCAAGGTAATATAACAAATAAAGGATGATTACCCCTTAAATGAAGGGTATTTAAACAGAAGACATCAAATAAACCAAAGGAAAGGAGTCCAAGGGAGCCCTGATGGAGAGAGGGAGGTTCCTAGGGATGCAGAGATAGAATGGGGTGAGTTATGTGGGATTTCTTGCTAAATAACAGGAGTAAAATCTAGTATTTTAACATTTTTAATATTCTATATATGTCACAAGGTTTTCCATCATGGTTTACAAAATGTGTATAAATTTTTCACCCCTCACTATTTAAGAGGAACATGATTCATAGATATCAGTCATAGTTTACCAATAGTTAACTAACTATATAGTTAGGAACTATAAAAAAATTGAAACAAGGCTTCATGGTTTACTAAAGAAGGGAGGACAGTTTTCCAGACAATGCACCAATCGTGCATGGTATACTATCAAACCAAAAACTAATAGTTTTTCTTTAAAATTAAATTTGGAAACTCAAGGACATAAAATAGATAGATAATAACCAAATAAAATTCCTCAAAATTAAAAACCACTACACCTATATCCCAATAAAAAATAGATATCCAAAATGAACCATAGAAAATGGGGAAACAAAACAAATGAGGGTAATAATTCTCATTATGAGGAAAAAATTCAGCCCCTGGAAAATCACAGAAAGGGTAGATCTGAAAAGCAAAACTGATAAGCCTCCATAACTCAAGTAAATTACTAAAAAACATCAACATGAGGATAATGATATTACACCATAAAAGGAAATATAGATTTGTAATATTTAACTTAGGAGGAAAAAATGGAATCCCCACTATAACTCTTTTTCTCTCCCAAAAAAGACATAACTCCTCCAGTTAATTTATCAAAAGAAAAGAAACTCTCAGAACTACATAATCTAGCCACCCATGATAAGAAAACCCCAAACCTTTGTAAATTAAACAAAATCCACATACCATAAATAAAAATAAAAAAACAACTTATTGAAGATTTTAAAAAAACTTGAAACAAAACATTTTCAACTCTTGATTCCTATATGACCGATGGACGTACTCTAGAACCCCCATGTTTACTTTGAATAAAGAACTGGAACAAATATCTATAGAAAAACATCTTATGTCCATGATACACTAGTTATTGAACCATATTAGGAAAAACATGAGGATTAGATAAACTCCCAATCTTGACCGACATAATAACATTGACCAACATGACAATATACCTGAAAGAGACCCACAGTGGGTCTCCCATCCATTTATGAACTAATGAGATTAAACAGATATGAGAAACCCAACATGGGTCATCCTATAATTCTCTACATAATCCAAAAAATCCCAACAACAATGGGGGGAAATTGATGAGTGAAATACCAACCAATGAGATTTGTTAACACCAAAACGGATTCTCAAGGCTGACCACACAAGGACCACAAGATGAAGATTCACAACCAACGAGGAAAACCCACCAGAATCTCAAGAAAATGACACAAACATGCCTCATTATAATCCAGGAGGAACTCTTCCTCCCATAAGCATCACAACAAGAATGAGGTCATAATGTCTCCATCCACAAAAGGGACCATTCAAGACGAACCAACTTCCCAGGATGCTTAAACTTTCTCCATTTCATGCACTGATGAGAAAAGCTAGACCCAGGTACCTCACACCCTCTAGTATCCTTACTGTGCATAAGCTTCACTCCAAGGCCAGTGGCTGGAGACCAGATGTATGAAGCATCTCTTTTCTTGAAGCATCAGATTAACAATCCTTGATCTGAAAATAAATTTTGGTTTCACGAGGCACCACAAAACATTCCTAGTAGAACCAAAAGAATATAACCCCCCATGAAGATTACTTTCCCAACATGGTACATTCACCAAAAAATACATAAAATATGAACACACACAATCCTATTTCACTTAAGATGATAATCAATAGAATAAACTCTCCTATAAAACACCACTATTTAAAATGAAAAAATATATAATTTTTGAAATAAAAAAAATGCTTCCACAAAATAGAATTTATCAAAAGACACCCCAACATGCACTTTTTTAATAAAGAAAAATAACCCACAACAACACACCACTAGACGCCACTAAAAAACTAATAGAAACATTTCTAAGAAATAGACTTTAATCCATTCCCCAGAAAGAACACTACTCCTAAAAAATGGTTAATGGTGTTTCATTCAAAGGGGTAGACAAATCTACATGATACCTATTGGAAACACTCTAACTAAACCATTGCAACCAACCTAGGTGTCCATAGGTATTGTGGGTATTTATATAATTATACATAATAACCTCTTATAATTGGGTTTTATACACTAATTAATTTTACATACACCTTATTAATACTAATTCCATTACCAATAGCTTCAATATTCTTTCCCTTGCTAGAATTACCTTTACCACATCCAGGCCCAACCTTATGCATAATGTTGAAATATTCTAATATTATAACTCAATACACTCATGAAAAATAAATTTTGATTCAATTATTTCTTCATACACTCTTCAACATTGAGTAGAACCACAAAACCAAAAAACAGACAGGTGGATTCAATTTCTGAAACTCAAGATAGAAGTATTTACATTGATTAACTAGAGGTCCTTCCAATGGTGAACCACCCATGGACACACTTCAAATATATATAGAATATTTTGGGTGTGTAATGTAGAAAACATAGAAATTGATAACCCATTAAAACAAATCCATAAACAAAAAATAATAACAAGTAATTACCGAACAGTTAAGAACCAACTCAAGAGCACCCCAAAAAATATCTTGAAAGAACCCAATAACCATTATCTGAAAACCAACTCTTCGACAAGAACTCAATATTATTACACCATTCAATCATGAAGTGTTATCAAACTCAAAAAACCTCACATGAAACACTCCCAAACCGTAAATAGAAACACCAAAAAACTATTTTTTACAAAAACATCACATCATCACATAAAAAACTTTTCAAAAGAAAACAGCTTGGTAGGTTGTACACTCACCATTGGTATCCCATAGAGCCTCCCACATTAATATTACCATTCCAAACTAGGAACCCATCACCTCATGTCACCATCAATTCACATTACCACATATTTCCATGCATGTGGTCACTCATTGAAAATACCCAAGGCTGAGAAATAATACTTTCCCACATTCCAAAAAAACATTCAACCCATGCTTCTGAATATTCAATTTGATTTCCATTTAAAAACATTAAAAAAATTCAAAATCCTAGTATCAACCAAAATGAAATCTATTTTCATTATTTACACATAAATACCTTCTTATCTTTTTCATGATTAAATTATTGTGGATCCCATCATAAATTCTAATTAATCCCGTTCAATTTTTTTTTGGGAAATTAAAAAATCCCATTTAAAATAGATTTCCAAAACCAGCCTTAAAATAGTTCTTGTTTTCCAATAAATCAATTTTGATAAGACTTATGTTTTGATTATAAAAATATAATCTTGATGTACTCATCCTGATTTATTTAAAATTCATTTTATAAAAACTCACCTATATAAATATTCATTCAAAATAATCATGAAAATTCATTTTAAATATTCATAAAACCAACCTTTTAGCATTTTAAATTCATATTTCAAGAATCTATAATAAGGTTTTTCAAAAAATATTAGAACCTAATAAGACACAAATAAATTCACATTTGGAAACTAGTGTCGATGGGTGACCTGGCCATATGTCTGAGAGACATAAACCAATCACACCACCATCATGAAGAGTATTCTAAGACCATGTCTCATCTCCACATGGCTTGTTAGGCCCTTCATGCTCATTGATACCGTTAAACCAACAATCCATTTATTTCCCAACCAAAAAACAACTAGTAAGAACCAAATGATCTAAAAGAAACCTAACAACCTAGGGTAATGAAGGTCACTTCATGAGGTGTGATAGCTAGGAACCCTACTCGCAAGCAGAACATCAATTCCCAAAAATACTATCTTAGATATATCTAGAATCATTCCTAAATAACATAGGTTTCTAATAAAATAAGGTCCTATAAATATTATAACATCCCATTTATATAATTTTTTTCATGAACCATGGTGGAGTGCCATCCCACCAGACAAGCGTCCTAGTATAGTGAAATTCCAGAATGGTATTCCTGATCCTCATGGAATTCAAACTACTACCTGGGTATCGAAAATATTGTATGGGAACTATTTAACCCATTTATAATCAGGATAAATCCACAAAAATAAACAAAGCATAACTTAAAGACCATAACCAAATTAGGAATAAAAAATATTCAGATTCAAGGTTTAAGAAATTAAGAAACTTGAAAATACAACAAAAAAAGGGAAACAACAAAATGTCCAGAAAAATAACATAACATGAGGGGAATCACCCTTAATCTACCACCACAAAAACCTTCAACAAGTGAGATGCTAGCGACCAGATCCACCACAACACATATTTCCTTTACATGTATCATATATAACAATGCCTACATACACCCAAAGGTGTATGTATGGTGTGATACAAAACCTCGTAGGACTCCACCAAAAAACTATTCCACATTATAAAATTTAAAAGATTATATAACATGGTCATTTATGTAAAAACCTATAATTTTTTTTCATAAAATAATTTAAAAAATTAAATCTCAAGAAAAATACATTCAAGGAAAGAATATTTCACCAAAAATCAATATGAAAAACAAAAAAATACCCACAAGTTCCACCATATAACGATGTATTTTACCACATATCATAAGAATCACATCATATTAGACAATAATGTGTATATCCCAAATAGTTTCTCTTATAAATTAGTCTCCATAAAACTCATACCTTGGTGAAATGTGGAATAAAACCACAACCATGAGATTTATCATGCATGATCCACTATCAGGGAATATCTCATGGGCCTAGTGGTCACTAATCATATCACATGCCTAGTTAGTTTTATAAACATCAATCCTTCTATGTGACATTGGGCATTTCATAGGACTAGGTCAGGTGTCGGGTTAGATGGAACCTCTGTTTGGTTCGTGACAGTTTTCATCACATTCATTAGTCAGTATTTATCTAAATTAATCAGAAATATTATATTATATATCTCATGAATATTATCAAAGATTAATTATCATATTTTTACTGTAACAAAGTAGTAATTCAGAACTATTATATCATGTGAATCATGAATTTTAAATTACTCCATCACAACCTATGAATTTACACTCATGTAATATTTATCTTCCATGATCAGATAACATTATGTTCTATAACTCAAGCCATTATATCCCATATATAAATATACAGTAAAACCATGATCTACCATATCCTAGGTAATTTTATACCCTATATCATAATCCATAGTAGCTTTAATATTCCCACAGTTATCTATATATAAATGGATAGTGGGGGAGAGGGGGAATACATCCATATTTTCCATCACTATATTTCATATGGAATAAAATACCCCACCCCAAAAGTTGGGGTGTTTCTGGATCCACAAAATTCGGGGGTGAGGTGTATTAAATAAAATTAATATAAGAATATCTCATGAAATCCATGATAAGGGATGCTACCTATCATTAAACTCATTTACAACTATCATTTCACAAATCAATCGACTATCATGGCTAAGGACATGGAACTCAACCTCATAGATGTACAAAAGAAATAAGATTTATACACCACTGCACATTACCACACTTTAATTAGTAATTTACTACTATATTGTTTCATTATCCGGTAATTTACTAATTCATTATTAGGACATCATTAAATATGGTTCAATCATTTCATTTATTATAATCCATTAAGACCTATTCCTATTTAATTAAATCATTATATAACTATAATCCAATCTGATTTCATGTATTATATTAAATGTTTTCAGATTCAATTTATATGATCCTTGATAAATTAATTCAAAAATACTATGTTTTCCAGTATATATAATCCTTTAAAAAATTTCAAATAACAACAGTCCTCTATCCCATAGGTTCATTTAACAATCCAATTATCATATCATAATTTTCTTATATTGTAAGACTCATCTTAAGAAACCATAATAAATCTGAAAAATCATGAACGTTGTTAAATTGAATCAATTACATGGATAACCATATCAAAAAATAATTAAGTAAACATGTACAAAATAATAATCAGTAATGATTCAATGAGAAATACATTCTATTAACATGTCTCAACATCCCCAATATCATCCTAGACACTATTATTATTAATATAATCACGTCACCATCACTAACATCATCCAACACTACATCCATGGATATGGATTTTCCATTTCTCTTAAAATAGTCCAACAACACTAGGTTTTCAACAAAACACATGAATATTATAATTCCCTAGAGATTACATATCGGGGGGAAATATCTCCAACACGAAGCACCCAGGTGGAAAAATAGGCAATAAAATAGGCATTCAAGGATTTATAAAATAAGAAGATGATCTATAATCCCCAAAAAATTATTATTACCAAATAAAATTTCTGATTCCCTAATTTAATTAACATAATCAATAATCATATGTTTTCAAAAATAAAAATCATATATTTTATCAACTATCAGTATCTTGAAATCAATAATGACATATCTCAATCATAACATCAATATTTGATAACATTCCAAAAATAACGATAATTATTTGACATGCTTCTTTTTTTAATTATTTTTAATATATTATGAATTTATGTATTGTAACAATTTTCAAGCATATTGATAATTTTGACAAAAAATGTGTCTATAGAATATATATAACACACTGTGATGAAACAAAAATGAAAATATCATCAGTCATAAATAATATGTCAATACAACAACCAAATTCCAATTCATATGTTATATATTTTCCTTTTATAATCTTAAATATATTGATTCTAATGTTTCCAAACAATTAAATCATGAAAATTAATCACTTTCAATTACATTAAGTGATGTAAAAAATCCCCTATCACAATTAGCATTTCCATCTTCTCTGAGCAAGAATATATGATCAAGGGTCCACCACCACCTTAGGAAACACCAAAAGAAATGGAGCTATACTCATAGAAACCTATAAAATGAAACAAACCTTTAATTCTTGTAGTATTTTGACCCCAAAATAGAGCAAATATTCCATATGATTGTTTCAAAATAAAGAGATTATATAAATGAAGAAGATAATTGAAGAGATTTGCAACATTCATATGACATTGATCAAAAACATTTAAAGTATCTTTGAATCTCAAGAGTGTTTCTAAGGAGATGTGAGACTTTAAGGGGTGAGTTATATTCCATGAAATGATTAGTATTATAAAGAAATGAGTAATTGATAAACAATTTTAATATTGTAATCGAATAGACCTCACCATGCTGTAGTGATTATTACAACACATGTTATAAATATTTTTAAAGAGGAGGTCCAGTTTTTTGGGAATTTGAATTTTACAAATTGAATACCTTTATAACAGATGAAGAACCTTTTGACTACCACTACACCCAAGACTATAGTTTTGTGGAATTACATAAGTTCCTTGCCCTTCCATTCCGAATACGATGGTGTAGTGACCCTCCTTTTTATTATTGTTTACCATTTATGCTCACATGTTCAATCCACCTCAACTTCACAAATAAAAAATATCCTCCCATACAATAGGGTGATTCCTCGGGCCAGTTTCACCTTTCTATAATTCCCCACGAACCTTCCATTCCACCACATTTATCCTTATAGTGGGTTGTCCTCCACATTACATGTTTCCCATAGTGTAGATGATTGGACTCCTCTCTAACTATATTCTACCACACCATGAAATTTCAGATTTCATGGGAGATTTATCCTTGTGTTTCTTATAGTTAGAAACACTATTAGAAACACCGTCTAAAATGTTTACCTTGATAAATTTTCTTATCTTGGTGCACCCAACACCACACCACCATCCCCAAAACTACATAACTCTTTGTCAAACCTAAAAATAACTCAATTTTCTATGAACATATATCAAGGAAATCTACACCATGTATAACCCCACACAAAGAACTAGGGCATTGCATCCTTCTCGGTAGCTAAATTAATTATCCATCATCCCAGAACATCTCTAATCTTCTTAACAATACCTTCATGCCCTAGGAAAACCAAATTTGATGGATCCCTAAATCCAAACCATAATATAATATAATTCTCAAACAACTATCATTAATGGTAATTTAAAAACCCCATGAATGTTAAATAGATGGATCTGAATAACCATCCTTCTAGACACCTCTCAAGCATCTCACTTGAAACTGAATGAAATCAACAAAATATAAGGCAAGTGCACAAAAACATGTAACACCGTCAACCATATCATAAAAAAGATATGGTCTTACCAACCATTTTAACAAAGATAAAAATAATAATTAAAACAATGTATGATATTGAGCTTGAATCTACAACTACAACTCCCATGTTCTCTCCTCAAGGCCACCATATAACAAAAGGACCCAAACCAATGGAATAGAATTCTTGCGCAACACCGTCTACAGATGGTACTAAATCTTGGTATTCCCATCCTAAATGGTCTTGTCACCTTAAAAATCCATATTTCAATATTTGATGGAATTTGAATAATAATATATGTACTGATAAAGCAACGACACATGAAATAAATCATATATATTTCTCATTTAGGGGGAATGTTCCAACTGATTCATCACATATTCAACATGTGCCATGCCATGGAAAGGAAAAATAGAATCCGTGTGAATTCTTTCACCCATGACAAAAAATTACATTCCATAATGAAGATATACATTCAAGAACACATAATATAGGACATAAATCTTAAGAGGCCCACTTGTATAGTTATTATTGGACTTATGATAATCCAATGTCACATTTATTTTCTCAAATATAACCTTTTAAATTCTCTATCATGCTTCAGAATAAATCTATTTAAAGAACAGTTTTCTCACAAATATTTTCCTTACACAAATGTGATTTGAATGGTAGGCTATATTTTGATTTGAATGGTGGCATACCAATAACACATTGATAATTGTTACTGCATCAAAACTCTACTAAGTTTGAGGGATTATCCCAGGAACCTCTACAATAAAGACTTTCCATTCATAAAATATCCTATTATAAATGGATAGTCTTCTCTATCAAACTAGATGTACTTGGATAAAAAGTAGGGATAAGATATAACTGATAGAATAATGACAGATGAAGACCTATCTAAACCGTATAAGTAAACTATGATCCATTATCAGAGATGATCGTATTAGGAACCCCATGAAGCCTCACCAAATCCTCTAGACATGACCTTAACAACTATTCTATTGGGCCCAACCCCTAAATCACCAAGATGTGATCTAACACCATCAACTTAAAAACAATCACTATTATAACATCACAACCTCCCAGATATCTTGTAAAACTGGTGAAATGTTATGTCAATATGTCCTCCCACTTTTTCTGGGGGAACATCAAGAACCTAAATAAAAGAACCAGGAATATAGTCGTCATCATTTACATTTTGGGAAACCAAACATTTAAAGAAAAACATTACATCTAACCTATTTATCAACTACCAACAATATTATCCTCTTTAATCATGGTACATCTTTATCGCAATAGGTCATTCCACCATAAGGGAATTATAGAACACATAGAGATCCACAACTTACATCACTGATGGAAGTACATGATTCCTTGAAAAACACCAAATGATGACCATACTCAGACCAAACCTCCGAATAATTTCCATAAATAACTGGATCATGAAAATCCATTTCCTCAGAATATCCCATATCAGAATCCTACACTGATTTCACCAAATATGACAATACCATCATCTACAAAAGGTATTGTCTTCAATAAACTTCTTGCAAATCAGGGATCACCAAAATAACTCTTCCATCACTCTCCACGAGTCCCTAGACTCATCTAAAACACCAACACAACATATCCTTCTCAATAACTCCAATACAACATTCTATTTACTAGGTGTATTATAAATATAAAGTAGTTATCTTGTAATAATTCTACCCACTGATCCTTCCATAATATAATTTTCTATTTCAAAAAAACATAATTCATTCCATTAATATTTATTAAGGCCAAACGTCACTCAATGATGAGTTAATGTATTTAAAAATGAATGGAATTCATGACCATAGAAATCACAATATCAAGGGTAGCACCGTTACATTCATGAGACAATATTTGTTAAGACACATAATACATAGTCACACTATTTTAACATAATATAATACCAAAGATAAGACAATAACTGTTTCAATAAACCGTGATCACAACACCCTTCTCTAGAAAATGATGAATCATACACTAAGTATCTTCTCATACAAATACTCAAAAAAATGCAAACACCAGCATTTCAATACAAACAAAAAATCCTTTCTAGAAAAGGCTATGCAAGGTGTAAAATTTTTGGAGAAGTTGAAAATTAACCTCATGTAATATCTAATAGGTCCATAAAAACTCTACACCTCCATAAAATTTTTGGGGTGTTCAAGTAAAAAACAAAAACAATAATTAAAGGATCCTAATCTACTCTATGATGAGATATAATGTGTCCCATGATTCGAGGCTCACATGCCCAAAACCCACACGTTGATAACTTATTAAAACATTTTTGATGACCATGAACACTCAAAATATACCATAGGTGATTTCAATGTTCCTCCCCAAACATATATGACCTAAGGATTTTATCGATAAATACCACCATGAATTGGTCCATAATATAATGAAAAAACCTTTCATTAGTCAAATGAAAATGGATTGATATTTCCCCACTCTTAAATTCAACACAAACTAATCATAATTTCTATAAAGAAAACTAAATTTACTATTTTTGATATCATTATGATTTTCTCATATATTATTATATAAATATTTATTATCAAACTTTGAGATCCAATTAAAACCCTTTAAATAATCTAATAAATCCCCAATCTATGAGAGACAATAATGTTTCATCCCAATAACCTAATTCAAATATCGATAATCAACACATTAACATAGAATATTGTCTTCATTTTTTGAAAATTTAATGGGATCTCCCCTTGATAACACACTAGCCTCAATAAATCCTCACTATAGAAACTCATCACGCTGAATCTACAAATCTCATAACTCCATAGTGGACACCCTATATAGATACATTAATATTGGATAAGATAATAGATGAAACTCTATCCCAAACTCGATACCTCATTAGGTGGTTAATTTCCCACACTCTTAAAAAAATATTTTACTATTCCCTAACCCAGGTAAAAACTATCAACTGAGCATTTGATGAACATATCATCAAATCATCAATTAAAGAAAAAAAATGGGTCAATATAAATTCAACCCAACCAACGGTCTCTATATCCAAAAAATCATATCATACTCTCTATTTTTATTATATTACATGATATACCACATGAAGATATCCAAAAAAACCTATAAAAGATAGAAAATATATATTAAGGATAATCTCATATCTTTGTATCCATAAAAATAAGAAGTCTCCCCAAGTGTAGTATCTTCCCTAAAACAACTAACAATCTATAAACATTCCATTCAGACAAGATTGACATCCAACTATAGTAGTCAAATCCATGGGAATTAAGAGACTCTCCACATCATGCCCCATAGAATGGACTAGAGTTGTTGTCAAAAAAGTAGTATATAGCTCAAGAATAAAACATGGAATATACCCAAGAAGAATGTATGGTGATATTATCATTCATGATATCTAGCATGCCTTGAACTGACAATGATCAGGCAAAAATATTACAAGGAATTTCTTTGAAGCCTCTTTAGCCCTGATGGTGACCAACTCTATGTCCTCACTCTACTCATTATCCATGAGGATAGGAGAATTATTGGGCTACCATCTTCATACATAATATGTTATTTTAAATCAAATAAATGGAAACATAGTTACAGATTCTTCATCAGATAATACTACTATAATGATTGATCCTGAAATGGTCCACCAACCAAACACTAAATGATGAATATGGTTGAATACTTTCACTTTGAATAGAAATGAAATAAATAAGAAAATAAACCACTCCCAACCAGTTGATAGGGGACCGGGAACATATAAGTTCGGTGAATGGGTTGATGAATATTTATTCATAATACTTAATGAATAAAACCTCTTCTGGAAAGGATACTGGTAACTCCCAATTATAGTTATACTGTATAAATATTTATAATATAAGCCTTGTGTTGATGATTTGGTCCTTGAAAACATCCTCTCAATGAATTCTTCCTTCATGATAACCTCATGATATTACATTAACATGAATGGGGTGACCTAAAATTGGATCTATGAATATAAACCCTCCTCAATATTCCCCTACATTTCCTTCTCATCTAGTCATAGGTCTAAAGTATAAAACAAGAGGTTCTTTTATCAGTAAATGATCTCTCACCCATATTAAATACACTATCAGAGGATAAGAACAGTCTACATGACTGGACTCCTATGAGATAAAATAAAGAAAATCATTCCAAGACTAATCTTGTGATGTATCCTAAAATATATTACTCCACGTGATCCTAGATAAACTAGAGCTATCAGAACTAAGAAACACCATGATGTATCTCAATATCCATCACACTTCTATAGGACATGGTTTGAAACACATAGACTATCCTCCTCCAACTATTTCCATTGTTGACCTCTACTATATATAAACCTGAAAGAAAATCTTTTAGAATATAATCAACATGAAATTGATTGATGAATTCTAACTGTAAATTTATCTATAATAAAGAAAACTTTTTGAATTCCAAAATATGCTATATAAAACATGTATTGTTAATTATTTAATTAATTAAAACTTATTTACCAATGTCATTCAAATTCTGATATAGGATTAGAAATTCATGATGCATGATATTTAACAAGGTCTCCACCCCGACAAGGACCATCAATTTTTTTAGATTTTTTAGTAAACATGAAGGACCTTTGGTCAATTTATAGGTGTATATAAAATCTCTTTTCATAGTCAGTCTCCCTTTTCTAAGTAATAATAAATTATTAATAGATAATATTTCCCAACCAACCCATACATACTTAATAGTTACTATCTTTAAACACAATCCAATATCGTATTCATCATAACTAATATGACTTTTTCCCTACCCTCTCCCACCAAAGGTAGCCCTCTTATGACAGTAGTGAATAGATGAAGAGAGTGACCCCCAAAACCCACCTCTATTAAGCCATTGGAGAGTGAATAAAATAATGGGTATATAATCTATATAATGAGAGGAACGTAACATAATATAAATTAATGGAAAATGAGATAACTTTATTTAAAACCATTCAACACCATTCATAAATGAGAATCAAGCCAAATATATAATATTATTTCAAAAAAATTGAAACAACCAAAGGTACCAAAATTAAATCCCCAATAACGACCATGGAGTTACAACAACTCTTCCACAACCCCATGATATATCATCACATGTATCTATTACCGACTACCTCCCATAGACCATAAACTAATTTATATATATGTAGGTTAAGCATAACATGTCTACCATTTAGGATCCCCCATGAAAAATTTAATGAAAAATGTGAAAGAGTAATACTAAATCACAGTGAGTAAACAAGTGGACCAAACACATCTCCTAAAGAGGTACATTTATTTTCCCATCCTTGTAAAGACTCAAAATCCATGTAACATGTAGAATTATATAATTCCTCACAAACTAATATATATATATATATATGAAATTTAACACACTTCCAGTTGCCCAAAATTTTTTTACCCTCACCTGTAATGACTCACACGATATTATCTGGCCATCTATTATTCATCCCACATCTCATTCAATCATATCACATATATTTTGTATCTTATGTAGGTTGCACAACCTCCCCCTTATCTTCTTATCTGAACCCAGTAGCTGTCTAGAAACCACTATATCACATGTATCATGCATTATAACTCAATCCATAATAACCCATTAATGTACACATGTGGGAATATGTGTCCACCATGACCCGATACATGTATGTGTTATACCACAATTCCTTATAGCTGGTACATAAATGTATAGTGAAAGCGGGATCCATCATAGCCTATGTGAGTCTATACCCTATAACTTAAACTATCTCAACATGGGTATTCCCAAAAAATAGATACATCATATATGAGTGTTTGAGAGGGGTATAATTCAACCATATGTTCTATATCCATCATTTATTTTGGACAACACTCCCCCACCCAAAAAAAATGTGTTTTTGTTACCCTACCGATATGAATAGTGACATGATAGAAATAAGTAAATATAATAATATTTTTCACAATTCTAGCTATGGGAAACTACCTAGCCATAATCCCATATGAAATAATTATCCCAAAAAATCACATCTTTTACCGTTATGGCTTTGGAATTCAATCTCATATAATCACATACGAATTAATACACAATCATCAGCAACCATTACCACTAAACAGTTAAATTTTTTTCATTAATTCATTTATATATCATCTAATTTAATAATAACAAATTATCCCACAATTAAATTAGGGTTGATAATATATATCACTATTACCCATTATAAATTATTAAAATTCATTCAAACCATTATATAATTACAATAAAAAAATATTTTAGGAATTATATTAGAATTGTTATGTTCAATATATATGCCCTTAGAAAATTTAATTAAATTAACTCATGGCTTTCACTCTCAAAAAAGAAATTTATCATTTATATTAAAAATAAAACCCCATAGGAACGATTCATTTATTAATTCGATTATCGTTTCTCAATTTAAGAGAACTCTAAGACTCATAAAAATATACCACATACGATATGATCTATAGGGCATACTGTAAAATATTGTCATGAATTTAAAGATTCACATACAAAAATAATATATAAATTCTCCAACAAATAAGAATCAAGAAAGAATCACAAGGAAACTCTGGTTCTTAACTAATCCCTACTACCCCGATGTCATTCCCAACACTATTCCGCACATTATAACAAATTTCACCATCACTAGCATCAATCACCACCACAGATTCAGGGGTGTTCAAACCACTACCTTTTAAATAGTCTAAGCATACTAGGTTATCAATTGAACACAACAAGGATATAATACCCCGTATTATACATGCATGACAACCAAATTATTTTCATCATGACACACTCATGGGGATAATAAGTCCATATAACTAATTAATTCCAAACATTATCAAAATATATTTAGATTACTCAACCCCAAATAATTATCTTTGATAAAAGATAATTTTAATTCCAATATTGAATTAACTGGATCATTATTCTTCAGTTTTTATAAAAATTAATAATTTAATTTTTCATTTACCAACTGATTGGAATTAAACATAACATGCACTGAGGATAAATTCCATTTCCCATCACATTCAAGGAACAAGTAAAATATATTTTAATTCCTATTTCTTTAATATTTTTAACACAATTATATCTTTAAATTTTTTTATCAAATTTCCAGAATATTTATCATGCTATACAATAATAATATCCATAGAATATAGAAAAAACTCCATCTAGAAAAGAAAGAGGAACTATTATTAATCATAATTCATATGAAAATGAAATAACCATTATTATAATCACTTGAATTTTAATTTATCACATATCCAATTCCTTATCAATTCTTCCATATTATAGTGGGTCATTCAAAACATTCAGTAATATTTTGAAGACACAACTTTCTAATGTTAATAAATTTAGAAAATACTAGAAGGGAATTAATCAAATTTCCCAAAGTATATAAAATAAAAAAGGTCACGAAAGCCTTTTTATAGTAGTACATGAGGGTGATCTAGATAACACACACACACACAGATATATATATATATCTTCATTTAAAAAATATAGTTTTCTATATATATTTTCTCAACCATCCATGTTTCCAAGCATTCAACTAATAGTATTTCTAATTATCTTATAAAAATGAAGTATGAATTTTATAATTCAAAATAGTATGTTCAAAATATAGAAATAATTTTTACTATTCTTCAATTTCTCACACTCATTTCAACATTGAAAACAACTTTTTTAGAGGAAAAAAGAATCTATTGACTTTAGAAACCCTATGATCCATTATGTCAGCCCATGGACACAACATTGTGCATCCTTGAACCTCCAGAAGAAATAATTTAATTGAAGTATGTAGTGATCTTCATTATAAATTGTATAAATAAGACTATTGAGCTATTTGATTGTGGTAATATTATAATTTCAAAGACGAAATTTATTTGAGAGGGAGATGGTAACAACCAGGGATTTGAGTTTTAATTTATATTTAAATAAATATATGGCTAAATTCTTATCTCACACACAACAATGAATTAATAAAACCTTGATACATTTTTTGAGATATAATATTACATAGTAATATAAACATTAATACATTATGATAAAGTAATAGTGAAACAAAAAGATAATTTTTAATAGAGATATTTAACTATAAAAACAGATATTTTTATTAGTCATAGATTTTCATTATAGGATGTATTTATAAAATTTAAATAAATATTTTACCATCAATTTATTAGTATATTTAAATTTTATAATAAAAATAAATAATTATAATGCTATTTCGTGAATATTATTTAATATAAATGTAATATTTTTCAAATAACTTGTTTTAAAAAATATTGTATATTTGTAATTACTCTCAACAAAAGATATATTATAATGAATTTTTTTGAATATGTTTGAAAAAAATTAAAATTAACATCTTTCTGAAAGTGATTAGTTTGAATGTGACAAGAATAAATTTTATTGTGCTTTAAAATGTAATTTACTAATAATTTCATATTCATGTGCTATAAATATCACTTTTGAGAAACTACATATATTATGGTAAAATGATGATAAATTATTTTATTAATATGATTAATATAATAACTATAATGTAATTTTTTATTAATATAAAATAAGAATATGAGTAACTTATATTTTCAAAATACATTTTTTTTATTTTTTATTTTTCCATTTAAAAGATACATTCAAAAATTTATGAATTTGTTTTTGATAAGATGAACTTCATTTTTTGTCTTATCAAGAAAATATTATATTATGGTGCAGTTTTGAGAATTTTTATGAAGTTATTGACATGTATGTGAATATTAAAAACAATGATTTTCAAATATCATAGTTTTTATTGATATATCATTATTTATGAATGGCATAAAAATCTGTAATTTTTTTATTAAATAAATATCTATTTAATGAGTAATATTATGCATTTAAAAATATTATTTTCAATTTTTAAACCACTGTTTGAAATTTGGGAAACTAAATAATCAAATAATCAAAATAGAAAACATTTTTGAAAATTTAATTTTAATTAATTATTAACAGTGTGAAATTCACTTTTATATTGACATTAATATAAAATATATCATATTTTATTAATTATAAATAAATTAAAGTCATAAAAATAAATAAAATTAATAATTTTATAAAAACACTTGTTTTTATTCTTAAAATATATATTTTCTCTAAAAAGAGTTTTTATTGCATGATACATTTTATTATTTTATAGTTTATTAATATCAAATTAAAAAATATAATTAAATAAAATGTATTTTTTTATTTGGAATTAGAGGATACAGATTTGTTATATGGTCACTATCATTTTTTGAAAAGAAATTAAATTTCTAATGTAAAAAATCAGTCACCAAGGAAAAGGGAAAAAATTTAAAACTATTAAATTGGGGATAAAGACCAAAATTATCTATAAAAATTATCATTAAATGTAAATATGGGGATTTCCCAACCACCCATTAATTTTAATTCAATTTTTTTAAAAATTTGAATACATATTCCTCAAATTTTAACATTATTTTTATATTAAGTGTTTGGTATTTAACAAATGTAATTCCCTTGAATTATAAAATGACCCTACCACAACCCATTCAAATATACTTCTTTAATTTTAAATTACTAAATAAAAATAATCATCTTACACATTCTTTGTATTATTTTCTCTATAACTTTCATATATCTATTAAGGATCATGGTGGTTTTGAAGAGAAGGTTAAATTCTTCTATGAAATTATATTCTTCTATTCAATGATTCTCTCAAATATTATTCTTCAAAATATTCTACAATATTGTTTTTTATTGTATTGACATATTTTTGAAATAAATTATTCTTTTTACAAGTAATATTATCATTAAATTATATCTTATTCTTATTCATTCATTCATTTTAAAATGTTTTCGTTTGGGTCACTTTTAACAAATACTAGAATAATTCTCCCATGATTCTATAATGAATGGTTAGAAAATATTAAATACTAGTAATATTGTATATTAATAAATAATTTTATATTCCCTCATATTATATAATGATTACACTATAAAAATCATTTTCTAATCTAATGCATTCAACAAATACAAAATTATTTTTTTAGATCAGTTTAACCACCTACAAAATAGATCCAATAAATTTGTAGCATTTATGGTTAAGGAAAAATAATTTATAGATCTTAGGGAGAATGTTTTGTGATACAATTCCACTCAAATTGACAAATAGTTATAGAAAATATAATAATTTGAGGAATATATGTGGGAACCTAAAGATGTGATGATGTAGAAGTATCCTTATTTTATTATATTAGATTGATTAATTTCAATTGAATATTAATTTTAGGTGTGGGGGTATAATTTAACACTTCCATATTTTTATTATATAGTTCTCTTTGAAAATTTTTTTTTCTTTGATAGCTTCATTTATATGCAACAATGATTTTAAATGAAGCATGTTACGTTATAACAATATTGTGTGTCCATTATCACTAAGCCAGTGGATTGGAAGGAATGAATAGAAATAAAAAAATTCTTGAAATATATAATCTATATAATTATAAATTGAATTCATTAGTAATCAAATTATTGGAATTAAAAAAAATTATAATAAAACAAATGTCTTTCCAAAGAAATGTTTTTATGTGAACATGTAATTTATATCAATAATTTAAATTAATCATTGTTAGTGTATTATTTAAATTAAATTTATATATTATTTAACATATTAAAATTTTTAATCATTAAAAAATATTTTTCTCATCATAGGATATGAATTAGACCATCTTCATGCTCAAAAATATCTTTTTTTATAAAATAGAGTTTTTGCCTTTTTTTTTACTTATGATAAAATAAATATCAGTCATTTATAGGTATTGGATAAGAATAAATTAACTATAAAATATACTTTTGGGGCTATAAATTTAGAAATTATCCCCTTATATTTTTAGTCAATATGAAGAGTAACTGTGGAAAAATTTATCACCTTAGTAAAGGAAAAATTAAGATAATCTAGTTTAAAAATAAATGATAAGGTAATACCTTTTAATTTTAAATATTGTTGGATGATGTTAATTCAAACCAAAATATCTTGGGTTAAAAATATATTTTTTTAATGGACACTTTTTCATGAAAATAACTCATATAATATTTTAATCATAAAAAGTTACACATTTTTTCTCTACATGTTAATAATATATCTTGTGTTCACGTAGAGATAAATCTATTTTATTAATAAAAATAGGTTTCTATTTTGAGTATAAAAAAATAATGATATAAATTTAGGTTAATTTTTGGAAATTATATATTGACCTTAGTTACTTATGAGACACTGGTGAAATATTTCTTTAATTATTAAAAAACAAAATAAATTATATAAATATTATTAAAAGTGAAATAATATGAATGATTTAATATGACCCACTAATTTTATAGATCAATATGATATATTATGGTATTTTAAAATCATTTTATTATAATTATTTTTTTGTTGATGTAATTAAAGTTAAATTAAATAAATAGTCTCAAAATTGATAATAATTATATTTTTACAGAAAAAGAATTTAATAAATTATTTAACAATATTAAAAATATAGGAATAATATAAGTTTTTTATCGTGTGGTCTAATATTTTATCAATTAACCATTCATGGTACAATGTCAGCTATATAAGTAAATTTATGGTTCGTTAATATGAAACAAACTGTTAAAGTAGTTAAATTTCAAATTGGACAATTAATCCTTAATCTAAATGATATGGTTTAAAATTACACAAAAACATGCCTAAATTATAGTTTTTAATTATATTACAACCCTATCAATATATATATTCTAATACATTTTAATTTTGATGAATTTTTATAAATAAAAAATTTATTATAATTTATTCATTTTAGAAATTCCAAAAGCACCCCTCATCTCAAAATATAAATGGCAATCTTCTACCTCACTTCTTTATACACCTTTTATCCTTCTAGATCAAAAAAATCTACCAAAATCTGTTATCAAATTCCCTATATATAATTTATATTTGTTTTTCCTTCCCCACATAACAACCCAAGAGCCCTTTAGAAGAGATCTAGAAGAGTCATTTCAAAGAAGATGTAATCTCCTTAACTGATCAAATTATATCATGTTCTAATTTAAATCCTCTAAATATATGTTATTTATCTTAAAATAATAAATCCATTAACCAAAATTTTATTTCATTTTAATATTTCTCCAATAAAAATTATTAAACATGATATTTACTGTTATTCCCCAACCCTAGAATGCTAGAGTTAGTGAATTACATATTACATTGGAATTATTGCAAGGGATGAAAACCAAAAGGAATGATTAGTTTATTAGTCTTGAAAAAACTAGATAAATACATGTAACTCATATTACATTGATAAAGTTAAAAAACAAAATTCATAACAAAAACTAATAAATTGCATCCATGAGAACTCAATAAATGGTCTCTTCTTCATAACCTGTTGAAGGTAAAAAAAGAATGGGGTGAGCTCAAATACTCATTAGTGGTTAAAAATAGTGGGATCAAGAATAAAAGATAATTTAATCATAGTCAAATTATAAAATTCCATATATCATGTTGAATAAATGAAAAACACACGCTATTAATAAACTGAGAATGAAATTGCCTAGATAGATTCTTTCCTTGTCAAAACCTCATGGATAGTAATGAATGAAAATTAATAAATATAATTATTATTAATGTTATGTAATGTATCTACCACATGCTACCAGTTTATTGTTGAAACAGTTTATGTATGTGGGTAGATACATGTTTGGTTCTGTTTTTGAAACAAACACTAAGGGTTTGTCATCTAGTAATTTGTCTCATGAGACCTATCAATTCATTGAGGGGATATAGAAGGACCTGACCATCATTAAAATTCCATTAATTATTTATACATAGATTTTATAAATGTACAATATGCCTTATCAATAACCGTATAGAGTAGAGGATACAAATTCATCAATATTTGCAAAGTAAAACAACATTCCAAATAAACACCGAATATAAAAGGGTATATGGATTATGACAACAATCCTATAAATGAAACTAAACTATTTACATAAAATATATTTATAATTTAAAATAAAAAATGATCTCAAAGGGTTATTAGGTACACCACATAAGAATTATTAGGTGTATAATACCAAGTAAATCACAATGAAATGGAAACTGAATCAATGTCCCTTAAAACATTATAATCATTTGAGTTAATAATAATAAAGTGAATAAGTTAATACCATTAATAAAAAAAATTATATTATATATATAATGGATGTACAAATACACCACATACATATAATAAGTGGTGAACAATGGAAATCTCATGAAAATAAAAGTGAGATGGGAAACCTATTACCTTATTCTCGAATGTGTTATCAATTGATCTTAATGACCTGAATAATAAAATTTATCTTCATTAATTAACAATTACATGACCTAATTTACATGTATATTATTTATTATAACCTTGTTAAGTTCATTAATGTCTTTTTTGATTTGTTTAAGGGGTTCCATTTTATTGTTTTTGAATCATTTTCTTCCTTGGTTTTCATGATCTGTTTACATGTATTCATGAATGGAAGTTCATTTGAGATACGGTTAAGCATCCATAATTGTTAATATATGTTATTTGTAAAATTATAGAGATATAAATGGTATTATAATTATTTTGGGTTATATACCGTGGGGATGACTCATTATTTAAAAGGTAATGTTCAATTCTTCGATTAACGTGGTGGGTTTTTCATAATGAACTTGTTTTGTGTTAATATTTTATATTATGAGTGTGTAAAGATTAAGATAAATTTAATAAGATAAAATAAAAATATCATTATCTATTTCAACCATTAAAATGGTTTAATTACAATTCATTAATATGGTAATAGAAATTGGAAACATTTCATCCTTGAATCTAATAAATTAACACATCTCGAATGGTATTTTAATTTTTTGTAAGAGGGGAAAAAAGAGAATATGATGTAATAATAAATTATCATAATAAAATTATATTTCATGTAATTTAATGAAATTATCATAGCATTTGGATGTGGTAGTTGGGGAGAGAGATAAAGAAGTAATGGAAGTTGTAAATAAATGTGAAAGAAATAGGAAGAGAGGTTCGCCTCTTGACAACTCCTACTTGAAAATGTTCTTAAGGCCTTTGTTTTTTGCCTTTTTCTGAGACCACCTGGTCTATGACGTAGGGGGAAGATCTTGGGAATTTTATTTGGTAGAACTTTGGTAAGGCTCAAATCTTGAGTGGTATGGGAGGAAGAGGTTGTGAGGGGTAGTTTATATTGTGGAGGGGGAGGGTTTTCGTAATATTTTAATCATTAGTTTATTATTTTACCCTGAGATAGGAACTAGTTATGATTTCATGACCTATAATTAAAATAAGTCCATTTTAGTTCATGATTTGGGTTCTTACATCACTCATGAGGTCAGGAATAGTGGACTTGGGTTATAATGTATTTATATGGTAAATTATTGTATTTTATTATTCACAAAAAATTCATGTATTCCAGAAAAATATAAAAAATTAACCCTAACAATTTTCTATATGTAAAATCAAAACATGGACTCCATTTTTAAAAAAAAATTATACATATGATAAATTTAATTTTTAATTAAAATCATCATTTAATCGAAAAATACCAACACTTAAAATATCCATCTTTGTTTTTAAGGTGCATAAATTTTATTTACACTTTCATGGGTAAGGTTACCATCCATAAGGGTCATATTACTATTAATAATGATATGTTACTATTCATATCATTGTGTTACTATTCACAAGGCCAAGTAACTATTCATCATAAATTAACTTGATTCTATCAGACTCTAAATATCACCATGATTGCGACCGTGTAGGTCTTTTATTCGAATTTCAAAACCCAGAAGTTGAAAATATATGTTTAATGGCTAGGTTATGACTATATCCTATAATAACCAAGTTTTTTACCATAGATACTCAGGGCATCATTCATCATAGGCTATCTAAAAAATTGAAAGTATTTAAGAGAAACATATCCTAAAATGTTTGGGGTCCTATATTTTTCTCACCTTCAGAAATTCCATCCTCAAAATTAAATGCCATTAAAAATATGTTGATGGTTCTTCTTCATAACATCCTCTATTCCCATATTAATTCCTCCATTTTATGGTTTCTCCCAATATCCTTTTCCATAAGATTCATCTAATTTCTCAATACTTGATCCCTAATGTGAAGAATCCTGATTGGCAATTTATAGTAAGACAAATCAGGTTCTAGCTATATTTATTCATAGGTGAGTACATGTGTTGGGGATCAATTACCCTTTCTGAACAAACCTTCAGACACCCCTTATATCAGGTTCTAGCTCTATTTTACCTTATGCAGTTTTATTTAATCACCCCGACCCTTGAATCCTAGAGCCGGTGAATTACTTGTTGCATTTTTATTATTAGAAGGGATGAAATCAAGAAGGAGGGATCAGTTTAGTAGTTATGAATAAACTATATACATTTATCTAACTTATATTACATTGGGAAATGTAACAAAATATATATTAATAACAAAAACTAATAAACTCTATCGATGGGAACCCAATAAATGGTCTCCTCTTCATAACCTGTTAAATGTAAACTAATGAAATGGGTGAGGTAAAGTGCTCAGTAGGGGATAAAAATAGTGGAACCAGGAATCAAAAATAATTTAATCATAATCCAATTGTCCTAGTCAATATGGCATGGTGAATAAATGAAAAACACGCACCATTTATAAACTGAGAGTGAAACTACATCCAGAGATTTTATCATAGTGAAAACCGTTGGGATAGTATTAACTAAAAATTAATAAATAGAATTAATATTAAATTTAAATCATATATTTGGAACATGATACCACTATACCATCAAAATGGTTTATGTCTCTGGGTAGATACTTGTCTGATTTTATTTTGGAAAAAAACTCTATGGTTTTTTCGTCAATTGATTTCTCTCATGAGACAATTTGATGCATTGAGGGGGTATGGCAGGACCCTCCCACCACTAA
The DNA here is from genome assembly GCA_963277665.1 of Viscum album. Taxonomy (NCBI): domain Eukaryota; kingdom Viridiplantae; phylum Streptophyta; class Magnoliopsida; order Santalales; family Viscaceae; genus Viscum; species Viscum album. The sequence continues at coordinate 1,584,427,862 of OY728128.1, read as the reverse complement.
AAGTCCAAGAATTATTTATAAATAGATTTAATAAAAGTACAATATGCCTTATCAATATCCATATAGAGTAGAGGATACAAATTCATCAATATTTGCATAATTAAAATAACATTTCAAATATACACTCTATATAAAAGGGTATACAGCTAAAGAAAATAATCAAATCCATGAAACTAGAATATGGATATAAAATATATTTAAGATTTCATATTATAAATGATCTCAAATGGGAATTAGGTACACCACATAAGAATGACTTGGTGTATAGTACCAAGTAAATCATATATGAAATTGAAACTTAACAAAGTCCATTACAACATTGTAATCAGTTGAGTTAATAATCATAATGTGAGTCACAAAATATCATGAATAAAAATAGATAACAATATTATATATCAAATGGTACAAAACATACACCACATACATGAAATAAGTGGCGAATAATGGAATTATCCTAGAGATAAATTGAGATGAAAAACCCCTTACATTATTCCCAAATGTGTTCTTGATTGATCTTAAAGTCCTGGATAACAAAATTTAGCTTCATTAATTAACAATTAAAATATTTTATATACATATAATTGGTTTATTATAACCTTAATAGGTTCATTCATGGAATTTTTGTTGGGTTTAATAGGTTCAATTTTATTATTTTGGAGGCATTTTCTTCCATGGTTTTCATGATTTGTTTATATGTATTCATGAATAGAAGTTCATTTGGAATGTATTTAAGCATTAATATTTCTTAATATATATTATTAGTGAAATTACATATATATAAATGGGTTTATAATGGTTTTTGTTTATATATCATGATTTTGTCTCATTATTTAAATGTTAATGATAAAAGCTTAGATTAACTTGGATGTTTTGTGCGTAATGAACTTGTTTTGTATTATTATTTTATAATTAGATTATATAACGATTATGAGACACTGCATAAGTTAAATGAAATATATTATGATCTGGGTAAACGACAAAAAATTCTTCAAGACTAGCCTTTAAGATAGTAATATAAATAGAAAACTCGTCATCCTTGAATGTGATAAATTAACACATCTCGATGATATTTTCATATTTATTGTAAGAGGATGTGAAAAGAGAGAAGATGATGAAATATTAAATAACCATAAAAAATTATAGTTCATGTAAGGTACTATTATTATCATTTCATTTGTATATAGGGTTGTTGGGAAAGAGAGAAAAATAATGGAACTTATAAAAAAAATTGAAAGAAAAAACAAGAGAGGTTCACCACTTGAGTACTCCTCCTTGAGAATATCCTTAAGCACATTTTTTGGTATTTTGGTGAGACCAAAAATTCATAGAAGTCCGGGTAGATCATGAGAGGTGTATTTGGGAAAAATTAGGCATGGCTCAAATCTTGAGTGGTGTGGGAGGAAGAGGGGTGATGGGTGGTTTATATAGTAATGGAGTGGAGTTTTTTTTAATATTTTAATCATTAGTTTATTATTTTACCATAAGACAAGAAATAGTGAAGATTCAATGACCTATAATAGTAATAAGTGTATTTGAGTTTGAGTGTTGGGTGCTTAAATCCCTCATTATGTTATAAATAGTTGATTTATATTATAATGTATTTATATGGTAAATTAATGTATTTTTCTGTCCACCAAAAAATTCTTGTATTTCAGAAAAATAAAAAAAATTCACCCTAACCTTTTTTCCAGGTTTAGAATCAAAAAATAAACTATATTTCTCAAAAATAATTTTCTAAATATGATAAAATTAATTTTAAATTAAAATCATCTTTTAATCAAAAAATACCAAAACATAAAAAATTTATCTTAATTTTTAAGGTGCATAAATTTTATATACACTTTCATGGCTAAGGTTACCATCAATAAGGTTAATATTTCTATTAATAGAGGTATATTACTATAAATAAGGATATATTACTATTAATAAGGGTAATTTACCATTCAAATAAATTTAACTTGATTCTTTCATACCCTAAATATCACCCTAATCGCATCCATGTATGTCTGTTTTTCAAAATTCAAAAAACAGAAGTAAAAAATTTAAGTTTAATGGATAGGTTTCTACTATATACTATAATGACCAAGTGTTTAATCATATAGACTCACTTATTCATGAAATATAGGATATCTAATTAATTTAATTTATTTATTATAAACAAACCATAAAATCACTGTGGTGTTATATTTACCATCAAACAAGAAGTGAAATTACGGATCATACATACATACGACTTACTATCTCCACATAAAATATACAGTTAATATTTCGACATCATAATTTATAGAGATGTATTATAACATATTTATTTATTATATATTATATCTTATAAATAATTTTACCTTATTAATGATATTATCATTTCTACATTCTTACCATTCATTCCATTGGGAAATGATGGTGTCGTTTATACATATTTGTGGACAGCCACCTCCATGAAGAGATGTTATCTTTTTTTCATTAATATTTTATTTATAATATTATGGGGATTAATTTTATGAAACTATATGATATATATGGAATAATTATTTATTACCTTTCTTTTATTCAATCATTTAAAAAATGAATATAATGTTCATTGTACAAATAACCAATGTCTCCATGAATGGGTTAATTCATTTATCTCTCACTAAGTTTTATAAATGATTATAATTATGTATATAATGAATATAAATTATTTTTATGCCATGATTAAAACTCTATAAACACTGGAGTTATGATCAAAGTATAATGACCGGGATACCTAAAAGAAAACATGCTCAGAATTCAAAGCAGTTATCACCCAAAATAGTGACTTTAATAAAAAATCATTAATAAATGGATTATTGGATGTTTTATAAAAAAAATTAATAATTTTATTTATATTATCCAATGATTTTTTAAATTTATTTTTTCCTAATGTTTTACTTTCAAAAAAATTAAGGGGAATAGTTTTCTGTTTTCCAAACGATGTACATTTTTACTCATTAAAAGGACTGTTTTTGACATATGTGAAATGAAAATATTTTCAAACCATCATATTTTCATTTAAAATTTCATAACATGTTTACAAGGTTGTTTTTAAAAAAAATTTATTTATAATTGTCAATCTTTTTAGGAAAAAAATTATTTCTAAATAGAATGGTTATTCTCCTCAAAAAATTATTCAAAGTGATTATTTAAAATAATTTTCCATCTAAATTAATATCATTTGATGTAACTTTTTATTTAATAGGGGTAAAAGACAAGGTTACCATATTTTTTATTTCCCTAGATGATTTTTGTTTATGTTGAAATGATGAAAAGTTTATGAAATCCATTTCCTTTCACAGGATATGATATGATAAATATTTTATAGTCTTATGGCTCAAAAATATATATATGATTCACTATGTGATGGGAGTGACCTATAACTCTCTCAAATAAATGTTGTAAAATATTATATCTCATGATATACAAGTAGTAAACAATACTACGTTCTTAATCTATTATGGGAAACAGGTTTATGTTCTTGATTTGATATAGGAAGCAGGTTGACGTCATTGATCCACCTTGGGAAGGAAGTGTTTATTCATGATCGGATGGTCTTGGTAATTAACATTGACATTTGAAATTTTATTTATGATTATATGGTTACCAAAAATATTTAAATGAAGTTACAGTTCATGGTTTAATTATGATGAGTTCTCATTCATATTTTTCATATCGTTGGAAACACTAATGATTTATTCCATAATTCATGATTATGATCCTTGTTATATTTGGTATGAAAATTTTAATTTATGGTCATGATCTCACACCCTTATTATAATATTACAGTTTAATAAAATCATGGGTTGATATATCCCATGATTATCCAAAACGGACATCTCAATTCACCTTTTTATTTTGTTTCATTTCCCCATGTTATGAAGAATTTTTATAGTAGGTTAAGCATATGAAGAGTACTATCCGGGAGGATCATTATGGGGAATGTAAAATATATTTCATAAAATAAAAAGATTGTATATCTACTCTCTAAAGACCCTAAATATTTACAATTTTAGCATGGATAGTATTTTTATGCATTTAATATTCATCTAAATAGATGTAATTTTTATGTATGAAAATATTTGACTTCAAAAATATAATTCTGTATTTATTTTAGAAATGTGGCTCTAGATTTGGATCCAGGTTTATGATTTAATACACTCTAGAAAATCTTATGGTATTTAAAAAAGAAGTTACAAAATTATTTATGAATTTTCACATTCAATTTATTGAAATTTTATCTATCATTCATAATAAAAAATTATAAAATGTATTTTTTAGTAAAGTCCATCATAAAAGAGATTATTCATTAATATTTATTTTAAATAATAACATTACTATTAAGGATAAAAAATCTTATATACAAATTAATATCCACTCTAAACAAATATTATTTTTCCATAACAATCAATGATATAAATTTGATGCATTATCCATGTGTTTATTTTAACCAACTCAAACAAGAACATTCAATAATTAATCAGATATGTATGATTATGTATATATTTTATTATAGTATCATTATTCAATAATTATTATAACATGTGAAATTACTAATTTTTATATAATATTAAAAGTATTTATGATTTATTAATAAGTTTTAAAAAATTATTTTAATAGTGCTTATATTGGTGGTAAAACAAACCCAAAAATTCTTATTATAATGAATCAATGTATAATAATATGTTATTATTTAATGAAAATATTATTTTTATAGAATCTTAATGATTTTAATAACATAATAATATAGAAATGAATAATATTTAAGAAGAGGTTAAATAATAAGATATAGAAAACTTATTAAAGAGAAAAAATTGTTGCAGAGAAGATTTAAATATGCACTTTGAAACCACAATGATTATATTGGGATATGGGAAATATCTGGTGATCAGAATGAAAAAAATGTGGCATATGATTATCTGAGAAGGAAATATGAAATATTAGAGGGATAAATTCAAATTTTTAGAGTATATTATCCAAAAATTTTAGAACATGGTTCCAAAAATGACTATTAATGAAGAAAACTAAACTAATATCGATAAATTCATCGAATTTTCATTTAAATATTTGTTTCTATGATATTTCAGATTTTTCCCTTTTTATAACCTTTATCTCTTACTATGGTGGTTAAAATTTATCTAGGTAGTTTTTTTGACTAAAAATTAAATTGTCCATATAACCTAATATGACCATCATGATAGAAAATATGAAATCTATTTTACTTGAATCAAATTCTAGAAGTGATAAGAAAAATTTAAAAATATAAAATATATAAATTAAAAACTACTATTAAAAATTATATTTTAAAAGAATAAAAATAATGATAAAGTAAAATTTGTAAATTTAAAAAATATCATAACATTAAGTAGTTTATTTTCATCCATTAGAGATATATGTCGATTTAAAATAAACCTAACATAGAATTCCACCTATTCAAAAATTAATTAATTGAAAAGGATAAAAATTAATTTTTAATAGGATAAAATTTTCATTTATGTTTCAATATTCCAATCATTGGTTATAAATATCAAAATAATATTTTTAAATTAAATACATTAATCATTAAATACATATTTGGTAAAGATAAATGATTTATACATTTTTAATTCTTTATTACGTTATGATAATACCATAAAATGTATGGTATTGGCAATAATGTTATTTTTACTATTCACCAAAAAATAAACCATATGAGATGATTCAAAAAAATTATTCATTTACAAATATTTAAATAATGAAATCAACAATTATTTTAATTTTTTCATGTTCAAATAATAAAATTAACTTAAATTAGTTTTAACATAAACCACATAATGTGTAAAACAGTATATAAAAGAAGGCATTAAATAATAAAATGAATTTAATATTACTAATCACCTTGTAAATACCATGAGATGAATTATATATATATTACAATTAAATTTTTTAAAAATAATTTTTTCTCAATGATTTATTTACTTAATTTATTTATAAATTTATTACATTCATTAGAATATATTCTTAAAACTATCTCTTTTTACCAAAAAATAATTTTTTTCAATTAAAAATGTCAACAATTATTGTATTATTTGATATTGTTTTTCTTATATGTGTAAAAATTATATTTTTTTATATTTCATACTCCAAATAGGAGGAATATATCTTTAAAATAAGTAATCATGAAAAATGTTTTAGTGAAAATAACTTAAATAGTATGACTATAATTTTTTATAAATGAAATTTTTACAAGCTTGAAACCTATATAAGAAACAAATTATAAAATATTATTGAAAATATAATATTATAAATAAGTGAAATTTTATTTTCAAATAAAAAATAAAATATATGATAATGTAAATTAATTATAAAACATGTTACATTATGTGTTAAAATGTAATTTTTATAGTAATAAAACATCTCCAAACAATATAGAAAATACATAATGAAATTAAATGAACCATAATGTAAATTATAAAATCATGATATTTTTTTTTGTAAAATTAAATTAAACAATTAGTAATATTTTTCACATGATCTATTATATAGTGTAACATTTAATCTGTTATGATATTGTTACTATATAAACATATATCATATTGTGTTAACCAATAAATTATTTATGAACCATTATGAATGATTTATATGGAATTTGAGAATATAATATATTTCTAGTGGGTTATAAAAAACTGTAAAAAACCGTATATAACAAAGACTTAAACCTAGAATATCATAAGTTAGGGTATGCACTTCATTTAAAAGTTATTTTCTCACAACATCCTTCATACATAGGTGTTGGAGTTGGTGATCCAGATCTGAATACATTATACTTTATGATAAACTTTTATTCATGGTTTTGAATATTAATAATTATATTATCACATTTTTATTTTTCTTCTATGTGACAATACATGTTATAATGTCTTAAAAATAGATGTTTCACTAAAGAGTCGTAGAGGATCTCTACTATGATAAGAACCCAGAAGTGCCAAAACACTATTCATGAATGTGTATTCTATGTCCAGATGATTTTATTTAAGGGAAACAAATAATTCAGGCCATTTGTGTGAGGAGACAAAAAATTTGAGGAGCCTTCTCAGGGTGCATGCCCTTGGTAATGTCTAGGAGGATATTATGATAACGTGACCCGCCGATATGAAATCTATATTTCATAGTGTCATTTGAAGTTCCTATATGCAGACATGTGTATGGGTCCTTGAAATTTAAGATTATTATTAATGACTATTATAAATCACTCACTTATAACTATTGATGAAAACTGTGATGAAACACTTTTCATAGTGAGGTAGGATATGTCGGGTGCGTCTTGAGTAATGCCACATTAATAGTTGATGTGAGAAAGGACTTGTCCCTTCTATTCTACTACGGAAGTTTATATCTCAGGAATATTGATGGAAATTATATAGTCTATATATATCCATGTTCATTGTTAGGAATGGGTGAGTTGAATTATAAGAATTCAAAGAAACAATAATCGAGCACATGGGTTGATGACACTAGTATGTATCCCGCTTGATTCGAGATATCGAGACGAAGGGATTAAATTACATGGAAGATGTTAGTAGGAGGTGACACATCATTGTGGCATTAACTTCTTTATATATGGATTCCATGACGTGTTTCTAGACAATAACCTTAGACTTTAGGTAGGATCCACCTAATGCCACTAAGAAATATGCCTAGTGGGTCACACACAAAGTGTGTCTAAGTATCTCAGTTAAATATTCATTTACCAAGAGTATTAAATATTATTCCCGATTCTGGTTTAATAATTATTCAATCATGTCTGATCACATTTATTTTGATACTAGTTATTAGATAGAATATATTGTGGGTGAAATAATATATTTTTTAGTGACTAATTTATGATATTTATTTGAGAAATAAATAGTCCTTATTCAGTGTCTAATAAATGTGGTGGAGGAAATAAAAAAATAGAAAAATAAAAGTATACTCCAAGTATATTAATATATAAACACCATGTAGTTTTTCTAGTAATTTGTGGGAAATGATTTTATTTATTTTATTAAATAACAATAGATGTAATTCGCTAGGCACCTGTCAAGTGGTAATAATAGTCAAATGTTATTATTAAACACGGGGTCTTTCTAATAATTAAATTAAATGAATAATGGACTTGGGAAATTAATTAAATTTATTATTATAAGTATTATAAATTCTGATTACATTATTCTCCTTAATCTATGTCATTATTTGTGGTTGTGTACAATGGATCTGGAACAATCCCTCAAGCCAAGATAGAATTCCATTCATCCAAGAACACTCTCAAGTTATGAGAGAGATCCTTCTCCACCAGATGAAGGGGAGGGATTTGGAAGTGTCTCTCAAGGTGATCGAATGTGGACATCACAAGTGAAGGCTATTTCATGATAGCACCTAGAGAAACCTTCATAAACGTTTAGAGATACATAAAGCATGTGTGGATCACTGATCAAGGAACTCTACACTTGGCTTCTATGACACAACGACAGATCACATTATATCGTGACCAGAAACATAAACAGAGAGAGAATTCCCTAAAGTTAATTCTTGTATTTAATTTAAATGATAAATAACCAACATATGATGATCCTCTCCAGGGTTTTAGGACTTCCCAAATTATTTTTCATTCTTCACTCTATTCTGAAGATTTGACATTTTTTCATCATGAAAGATATTGGATTTATCATTGTTAATGGTAAAATTAATGTTGGGTACAACCATCCATGTGCATCTGTTGTACGTAGAACCTACAAGTTGTGTCAGCTGGGTCATATCATTGATTATAATTATTTTTTTATTGTTTATGAATTTAATAGTTTAGTTGATTTAATTCAAGTTAAAAGTTATTTAAATCTGAATCTTGAGATCTATTCCTCCTCTTTTGTCTGTCGTTCACCTTAAAGAAATCTTTTTTTCTATTAATTTTGATAAAACTGAAACAGATGATCTCATATGGAGTTGCCAAAGGTCCCCGAACATACAACACCAGAACACATGGCATGTATTTGGTAATGCTTGTCATGTAGTCGAGGTTCAATGCATCATGACTGCTCTGCCAAACCAGGCCGTGTGTTTGAGTTTATCTAAGTCTACATGACTCAGTGTGTAAACCAGGAATAGGTGGCCCATAGTTTAAAAATTACACACCATGTGTCCCACTGGACACGGGATGTAGTCTTTTTTTGTTATGTTTATACTATTTACCATGTAAATGGCTTTCCCTACTGGAGACCTTGTATTACGGGCACTACACGGCATGTGGCCCGCTGGACACGTTGTGTACTCTAGGGATTTTTATGTACATCTACAAGTTGTATCCACAATCATGTAATTCAGATGGATGATGAATGATAGTACACACCGTGTAATTGGAACTAAATTTTGTGTACTCGTCCAAATTACATAGATTTATTAAAATTTATTATTATATTATACAAACCGTGGAGTTTTGTACCATGGTGTGGGAATAATGCTGAGACACAACACACAATAGGTGTTTTATGAATATGTGTTTAGTTTAACAGATATTTAATGTTTATTTCTAATAATTGGGTAATTATAAAAAAAAATTATAGGGTTTCCTCCAAGGTAGATGTTACATACAATGATAATTTTATATGAATTTCTTTTTTTATAATTATGACGGATGTGAATCTTGATGAAATTCAACAAAAAAGTGATTAGGATAAAAGGATTTATTAATCAAAGATAATTAATTGATTCAAGTGTGATTTATCCTCAACACGAAATATTAAAGAATTGAATGCTGTTTTTTTATGTTTAAATATTTTTTCATGTATGGGTGATCATGAGAATGTCTTGGACCTTTGTATGGGGATTGTTTCATTTAATTAATTTCTTTAAATTAAATTTTTTGGCATGTGTGGCTTCTCCTAATTAATATGTTGGGAATGTGTGATCAATATTTATTCTATATAAAAACATGTTTTACCCCTCACCTACATGTGAGATAATATCATGTGTAATGGATGGAGCTCCAAATCTAGTTGAGTCGGCTCAAGTTTAGAGCCAAGTTAAAACCAATCTAAGGAGATACAGTGGTGGACAGCTGGAAAGATGTAAACAAGAACCCAAAAGGTTCAATGGGTTTTCTCCCCAAGGTCTTGGGTTAGTTTCTCGACCACCAGATAAACTAACCAATATAATAAGCTCGTGATCATTCCATTTATCTTATTTTTTTCATTTTAATGGTTTTTTTTTGTGGGTGTGATGTCACGGTCACATAATTATTTAATTGAAGTGTCATGCAAGATGAAACTATAATAAGATCAACTTCTATATAAATATCATCTAATAAATGGATGATCACTTATCCATATCCCACATAATATTAACTAGCATGTATGAAATATAATAATATGTAAATTTACATATAAGGATAAACTCTCTCAAGTAAATACTAAGTTGGTATGCCTTCTGTAATCTTGGTTAGAGTCAAACCATAGTTCAAAGTTCTTGACCAACCCCTGTTGAGGTGCTTTCAATTATCGGGGAATTCTAATTTGAGGTTTTGGGTTGACATGACATAGTTCACAAAAATGTTTGACAGCCGCAGTAGGACTTGCTATAACCAAGAAGAAACGGTTGGGGAAATCCAAAATAAAAGTATTTTTGGATTGGGGAGTCCACTCATCGGATCAATCAGCTTCGAGTTAATGCAGTTTTCATTTAAAATTCGTATCTAAAACATTTCAAATTGCCTGATAAACCCTTGTTGGGGTAATTATAAAGGAAATATGGATTCATTACACTAAAATATTCAGGAAACATAATATTCTAAATTCAATGGTGAGGGCTATTGGATATCGATAAAATTGAGGGCGACTAATAATTATTAATTTATTTATTTGTCTTAGTTTTCTAATGATAAAGTAAAAACTCATTTCTCATCATAATTTGTAGAAATATAAATAAAAATGAAATCAAACATATCATCAAGAACTATACATGAGAAAGAAAACATTCTCATCGGCACTAATTTCTAGGAGTGGCAGAGGTGTCTACGCATCATCCTTTACAATGACAGGAAAATATATGTGTTGGAGGATCCTATTCCAATTTCACCTGGAAACGTGGGAAGTGATGCAGATATATCTGTTTATTGAAACCTTTAGATAATTCCATATATTTATAATGTTTAATGTTATTGTCCATGTCTCATGAGCTATTTAAGTAACATGAAAACATGGACACATATAACATGATGTCTCATGTTAAGGATATCTATCCAGAGTAGCTGATAGAGGAGAGATATGATATCGCTAGCACTTTTTTAACAACAGTCTTGGAGATTAAATGTGACTCATGCCTCATGTAGTCAATATTATTAGAAACATTGAATTCCTAGACATCATAGGGATTATGTTCTCAGATAAGTTGCGTACAGATCTCATCCTATCATCACTGCCCAAGTCCTTCTCTAGATTTATTATCAACTATAACATGAGAAATAATGAGAAGAGTCTATTGGAACATCTGAACTTGATTCTCCATATAGATAAGGACCTAGGGCATGACCAACCCGTAGTCCTTATAGTGAATAAGAATAATAAGGACAAGATGTAGGGGCCAAGGATTTATAAATAGTTTAAATCTCTCGATCACCATCCCTCCAAGAAGGGGAAGATCAAGATTCAGGGAAAGAAATGGGAGGTAGTATGTTTTTTTATGTAGAATGTTAGGCCACGAGAAGTGGAACTACACCCAGAAGCCTGGGGATTCTGAAAGTTTGTTTGTTATCAAGTGGAATCATTCCATTTCTATACATTGGGTATTAGATGTAGCTTCTGGGGATCACATATATTTTAAAATTTAATAACCAAGTATATTTTGAACTATTTTTATAGGAGTGGTGGATATGTGAGATTCCAAGAGTGTGAGGCTTCCTGCGTTAGCCATTTGTTATGACCATTTCTCATTTCCAACTGAAATGATTTTGGTTTTTCATAACTGTTATATTGTTTTTAGTGTTACTATGAACATGATTTCTGTATCATTTTTGGATATGGATGGATTATTTTTCATGTTTGGAAATAAGGGTTTATTCATTTATGAGAACAATGTATGTTTTGGAATGGCACATTTAATTCACAGTTTGTATGTATTAAATTATAAAAACCATGTTCTGGAAATCGATAATAAAACAAACTCACATGAATCATACAACACCCAGTTGTGCCATCACTCTCTCATCTATGTAAATGAGATGCACTTGACAAAGCTCTACCAAGATGGTTATTTAGACTCTAATAAGCTAAAACCAATTGATATATGTCATGCTAGATTATAACGGAAAATGACCAAGCATCATTTTGGTGTATTAGATGAAATATTCGAAGAGCTTCTCGGATCGGTACACATGGATATTTATAGGCCATTTCCAATGGAAGCTAGTGGTTGATATTCTTACATCATTACATTTACTAATGATTTGATTAGATGTGGTAATATATACTTAATGATGTATGAGTCAGTGTTCATGGAAAATTTAAGGAATTCAATAATGAAGTATAGAATCCGCATGGTAAAAAGATAAAGAAACATTGATTTGATCGAGGTGGAGAATATATGAACCAAGAATTCATCGACATTTTACAAGAGTCTTGGATTCTATCTTAACTCACTCCTACTTATACACCATATGGGAATGGTGTTAGTGAAAGAAGTAACCACACCTTGTTATACATGGTGAGGTCAATGATGAGTCATGTAGATCTTCCATTATCCTTTAGGGGATATGCATTACAAACTATATCATACACCTTAAACATGGTAACAACTAAGGCTGAAAATGTAATTCCCTCAGAGTTATGGAATAGAAAGAAACACATTTTGTTTCACACACATATATGGGTATGCGAGGTATTTGTTAAGGTATTACGGGGAAACAAACTAGCACCCCAAGGCATGAGGTGTATCTTTATAGGATATTGCAAGGAAACGAAATGATATTACCTATATAACCCTTCAGACCAAAAATTTACCATCACTAGAAAAGTAATCATTCTTGAGAGGTTGAATATCCCCAAAAAGGATTGTTGGAGAAAAATTTACTTTGAAAAAGTTGATGCTCAAGATAAACCAGATTTGGTGTTGGAATATGTTCCATAGGTCCCTGTAAAAGAGGGTCCAGAAACACAATTACTATGTTGGAGCTCATGAGAGATAAGGGAAGAAGAGAGAGTTCCTTTCCTAGTCATTGAGGATGGTGAACCGTTATTGTTGGATAATGATGAACCTCTCTAATACAAGGATGTAGTAGAATGCTGAGAATTTGTATGATGGCTAGATGTTTTGAAATTTGAGATAAGTTAAATGTATCAGAACCAAGTCTTGTTTCTTGTTGATGTGCCAGTTGATGTAAATATTGTTGTTTGAAAATAGTTTTTCAAGAGAAAGTCGGACATGGAAGGTCATTTTAGAACTTGTAAAGAAAGGCTAATAAAAAAAGAATTCAAATGATGTCATGGAATATTTTATTTTATGGAGCCATAAAATAATTTGGTTTCATTAAGAACTAATGTGATCCATGTGTTTTTAAGTGGTTTAATTGGAATTTGGCCTTTATCTTAGTAGTATATATTGATAACATGTTACTTATTGGAAATGATGTACCAGTCTTGCAGTCACATAATGATGGGTTGAGCAAGTGTTTCGCTGTGAAGGAATTAAGTGAAGTAACCTACATTCTATAGATCATGATAATTCATGATAAATCCAAGAGGCTGGTTGGACTATGTTAGGTTACATACATTGACCATATACTAAAGAGGTTTTCTGGAACAATCCAATAGGGGATTGTTTCCGGTGTCACATAGCGTTCATCTGTCTAATAAAATTTTTCCTCAGACACAACAACAGAAAGATATCATGAGTAAGATCTCATACGCTTCATCTAAAGGATCCTTCATGTATTACATGTTATTTACCATGCTTGATGTTTCCTACAAAACGATCTTTGTAGGAAGATATCAATGAACAAAGTACATTATCTAAACATATCATCTCTTGAGGTATTTCTATCAAAGGGGTGAAGATGCAGTGAGCAGTGTATCCATGGAAGAGAACATGGTGGACCCCATGACTAAAGGCCTATCTCAGTAGCCACATGAATATCATATGAGAGCGATCAGGTTAAAGGTTTTCAGCAGTTGGCTCTATTCATAGTGGGAGTCAATTGGAGTTGGTGGCCTATAACCTACTACTTTTTACATTATGATAAACTTTTATTCAGGGATTTGACTATTAATAAATTTCTTATCACATCTTGATTGTTCTTCTGTTTGACAATACATGTGATAATGTTCTAAGGATAGTTTTTTCACTAAGGGGAAATAGTGGATCCATACTATCATGAGAACATGAAAGTTTTATAAAACTATTCGTGAATATATGTTCTATGGTTGATAGATGTTATTTGAGGGAAAAAAATAATATAGGCCATTAGGTGTGAGTACTCATAAGACTTAGAGGCACCTTTTCACAGTGTGTTCCTATACTAATATTGAGGAGGATATTATGAGAATGAGACCTGCCAGTAGTAAATACATATTTCATAGTATCATTTGATGTTCCTATCTATGGGATTGTGTATTAGTCCTTGTACTTTAAGATTTTTATTAATGGGCATTACAACTCTCACACTTAGATGTATTGATGAAAACTATGATGACACACTATTTTTAGTGAGGTAGAATATGTTGGGTGCATCACGAGTAATGCCTCATTAATTGATAATACGAAAAAATATTTTTCCATTCTGTTTCATAATGGAAGTTTATATCTCAGGCCCTTTGATGAAATTGATATAGCCTAAATAAAAACATGACCATAGTGTGGAATGGGTGAGTTCAGTTCTGGGAAGTCAAATAATGAATAATTGAGCACATGGGTTAATGGAACAAGCATGAAACTCACTTTATTCGAGATATCAGGACAAAGGGATTATGTTACATAAAAATCACTCGTAGGAGGTCAAACGTCATTTCAGCATTAACTTCTTTATCTATGGGTTCCTTGGTGTGTTGCTAGACTCTATACATTGAGTTGAGTTAAGGTCCTCCTAATTCCAGCGAGAAAGAGGCCTAGAGGGTCACAAACTAAGTGAGTCCATTTATCTCAGTTTAATATTCAATTAAAAAGTTGAATAAAGATTATTCTCAATTGTGGTTTAATAATTATTCAAGGACTCCTGATCATATTTTTTTAGACACTAATGATTCAAGGAAATATATTGTGGGTGAAATAATATATTTATTAGCAAGTAGTACATTGATATTTATTTGAGAAACAAATATTCATAATTCAATGTCTAATAAATGGGGTGGGGAGAATAAATACAATAAAAAAACAAAAGTACATGCCATGTATATTTATATATACACGGTGTGTAGTTCTTCAGAGAATTTGGGAGAAATATTATTATTTATTTAAACAAATAATAATAGGTGTTATTTTCTGGGAGAATTTCATGTGATAATAACAGTCAAATGTTATTATTAGACATGAAGTATTTCTAAGAACTAAATGAAATGAATAAATGCCTTGAGTAAATAATTAATTATATTATTCTAGGTATTATAAATCCCAATTACATTATTCTGATTAAGCCTAGTCATTGATTGTGGTTGTGCACAACAGATATAGAAAAATATCTCAAGAAAAGAGATAAATCCTTTTCTCCAAGAATGCTCTCATGTTACTAAAGATATCCTCCTCCCCTGGATCAAGGAGAGAGATATGGAAGCATCTCTCAATGTGATATAAGGTTGACATCATAATAAAAGTCCCTTTCATGCTAACACCTGGATATCCCTTCGGCGATGTCAACAGATTTGTGGAGCATGTGGGGATCACCTCTTGTGGAATCCTACACTTGGCTTCTATGACGCAATGGCGGATCTCGTTGGATCATGAATGAAAACATCAAAAGAGAGAGAATTACATCCTGACAATTATTAACTTTTAATTAAACTAATTATAACCAATATATGATGATCCTCTCTAGGGTTATGGGACTTCCCTCAGTCTTTTTCGTTCTTCGTTCTATTTCGAAAATTTGGCATTTTATCATCATGATGGATCTCAGATTGGTTGTTGTTAATGGTAAAATTAATGTTGGGTACACCCATCCACGTGCTTCCGCTGCACCCAAAACCTTCAGTAGGTAACCATCTTGGGACAACAATGTATAGATGGAGATAATGATCCCTAAATCCCACCTCAAATATGACATGGGTTGGTGAAAATCAATGAGAATATATATTTCATATAAGGGGACTTATTTCCTATAATTTAAATTTAATGAATAAGTCACTAAATGAGACATCCACCAAAAAACATTTCAAAATTGAGAAGAAATAATAATATAAAATATAATGTAAAAAAATATATAGAACTGGATGTATGAAAATTATATCCACAACAATAACCGTGATGCTCCAATATCTCTTAAATGACCCCACGAGCTAGTAATGACCAACTCGATCACTGACCAAACATTCATGAATGAAAAATAGTTTATATTTATGTAGGGTTAGAAAAACAAGTATACATAGAGGGATCTACATCAAACCATCTCATAAAAAATTAGATTGAGTCATACTAAATCCTAGAGTTCAAGGTGATGAAACAAACACACCACCTAAATAAGTAAATATATTTTCCCATCTTGATCATGGATCACTCACCATGTAATTCATATAAGTAAAGAACTATTATATATATATATATATATTTATATATAAGAAACATACCCCACTTCCACTTCCCCACTGGTACTTCACTCTCACTCCCTTACAACTATTTTAATATTCTCATCCATACCATTAGTCATTATGTATCTCATTCAATCATGTATCTATTATTATGTATCACATGAAACCTATAAAATGTCATCAACATCATGTTTTATATAGATTAGTAGTAGTACATATCACATTATATCCCATTAGGCATTATACCATTATCTATCATAACACATGCATTAACACATGATAAATTTTTATCCACCATGATCGGATATAATTATGTGATATAACTCAAGGTTTTACATCCCATATATAAATATATAGTAAAAAAGAAGCTATGAAATCATGTGTGAGTTTGTATCATATTCTATAAGCCATCACAACTCAGATATTCCCACACATAACTATATCCAAAGGTATAGTGTGGGATCGGTAAAAGTCATCCATTCCTTCCCTCTCAATCTTAGATATTAAAGAACCCCCCCCCCCCTCCCAGAATTTTGGTGTTAGTGGCACCAAATTGTGCATTAAAGTGTTTTAAATTAAAAAAATATAAGAGCATCCCATGAAATAAACTATAAAGGAAACTACCTAGCATTAAACTCATCTATAATTATCATTTCAAAAAACACTTGTCTACCACTACTAATGAATAGGAACTCATCCTCATAGATACACAGCAGAATTTATATACATACATCATTAACCATTACCACATAGTAATTAGAAAATTACAATTATTTGTTTTAATTATCAAGTAATTTACTAATCCTTCATTATCCAATCATTAAATATACTTTAATCATTTCACTCGTTATACACCATTACAACTTCTTCCTATCTAATTAAGTTATTATTTATTAATAATAAAACATGTTTTCATGAATCATATTACAATTTTATGATTCAATATCCACATCCCTTGACAATTTAAATCAACTACACCACATTTTCATTTAATAAAATAATTCATCTATCATTTATACTAACAAAAATTCTCTATCCCATTGGATCTTTTAATAATCCAATTATAATTTCATAAATTTTAGGTTCTATAATTCTCATCTAATGATACTATAATAGTGATTCACATTAAATCACATTGTCAAACTACATCAATTACATTGGGAACTATATCAAATAATAATTAAGTGATTCCCTAATAAAGAATCATCTATAGTGAATTAGTGAGAAATCTTATCTCTTAAATTGTCCCAACCACCCCAATGTTATTCAAGACCAAATTGCTCATAATATAATCAATATCACCATCACTAATATTAACCAACATCACGTCTCCAAGAAATATCTCTACATTTCATTCCAATTATTCTTAAAACAATATGTTATCAAAAAACAGATGAAAGATATAATTCAATAGAGAATACATACAAGGGTAAAAATTTATTTTCAGCATGACACACTAAGGAAGTAACTAAGTCCATAGAAGAAAAGCATTCAATTATTTATCAAACAATAATAAACATTATCATCAATAAAAATATACCATTAACAAAACAACATTTTGGTTACCATATTGAATAAACTAGTTTATTATATATTGGTTTCATGTAATAAAAAACCTACAATTTATTAGCTACCAATTTCTCAGAGTCCATCATTACATGATTCAATCATAACATCAGTATTTAATTACATTCAAGGGAGAATGATAATTTATTTACATGACCCTTTCATTAATTATTTAAAAAAACATCTTGTGTTTTATTTATTAAATTCCAAGCATACTTATCATGTTATCCTGCAGAAGTAGCCATAGAATATATATAACACACTATCTTCAAAATAAATTGGAAAAATCATCAATCATAAATCATATACGAATACAAAAACCTAATTTCTATTCATATCTTATAGATTTCTTATTATAAAATTTAATATACATGTTTTGTTGTTAGAAAAAGAAATAATCATGATAATTATACACATTCTCTTTAATAAAGATATATAACAAGTCTGCTAACTCAATTATAAGTTCAACACTCTCAGATAATGAATAGATAATCAGGGATCAATAAACCCCAAAGGAAACACCTTAGAAAAGAATGAAGGATCCATGAAACCTATCTGATGCAAGGAGCTATTACATCAAGCCCAATTTTAAAAAAAGGGAAAAAATCAACTAAATGATTCTCAAGAGGGAAACAGATCAATGGAAATTAAGAACATAATATATTAGAGTACCTAAATGCATATGTATTTGTTCAAAAATACCAAATCTGCTTTGACTCCCAATAGTGTGGTTGGAGAGTGATAAGCGGTCAAGTGGTTATTTTAGGTTCTATAGAAGAGTAATATAATCAAAATAATGAGTATATTACCATTATATATAAGACTATAATCAAATATCTCCCACCTAGGTGTAGTTACCATGACAATTCTAGTGGACCATCTTGCCAAAAGGGTTATCCAATTTTTTATCATTTGAATTATTTATATCACATTACAATTATAATCCATGAAAACCCTTTTTGACTACCACAACACACAAGCCTACTGAATTATGGAATTCTAATAGATGTTTTGTATTTCCATGCCACTTATGATGTGATAGTGACCATGTATTCATTATTATTTCCATTGAATACCACATGCTCAACCTACAATGATTTTACACACCACACATAGCCTCCCACTACATATGGTGGTGCCTCTTGCAATTTTCTCCATCCCAGTATTCCCCAAGAACCTTTCATTCCACCACACAATTCCCTAAGGCTTGGTGATTTCAGTAGTACTTATTTTTCATAGGTTTTCTCATTAAGATCATCTCTACCTATATTCAACCATTATATGAAAAATGGGATTCATGGGACTTTAAAAAATGTGTTATGCACTTGTGGATACATTTTTTGAAACTCCCTTAGAAATGGTCACTGTGACTAGTTTTTTTTTGTCGATAACAAAAAACTATACCACCATCTCGAAAATGATATTATCAATGCTCTAACCTCCAAGGAAGTCATATTCTATGTACAAAAATTAGGGAAAAATCCCCCATGCCTAAAACTATACTAAGAACTATGTCATGGGGGCCTTCTTGGTTGAGAAAAAACATATTCAAACTCCCAGAACACCTCTAAACATCTTCTCAACACATTTATGCCCTAGGAAAACACAATTCGAGGGATCCATAAACTAATTCATATACTATTTATAACTATTAAACAATTCTCATCCCTGATCATTTGAAACAAATCGTAGAAAGGAAAATATGTGGTTTTGAACAACCACCTTATAAGAATACTGTCAAGGATATAAAAGGAATAAAAATTAAACCAAAAAAAATTGGAGGAAATTTTTCAGGAACATGCTACATCCTAAACTGTCTAAAAAAATTGATTTATCAAACATATTAACAGAGATCGAACAATGAATCAAAAACAACATAGGATATTTATATTCTTTCAAAAACTAAAACTCCAATGTTCTATCATCTAAAACACCATCTCACTACTATACATAATCTAATGGAGTAGTATGCATGAACAATAACTTCTCATGTCAGTCATAAATATCTATAGTCCCCTCCAAAAATGGATCATCATTTAAATTAGCCACATCCCATGAAATTTGAGTAATCATAAATGTACGAATGAAGATATTACAAATGAATGAAATTTTTTTTATTTCACATCTTTCAGCGAAGTGGTAATTTATTCTCCATATATTTAACATGTTCCAAAATCTTGAAATGTCTAATAAATTTGTGTGAAATATTACTCCTAAGAACAAAACTTTTCTATCCATGATTAAGATTCACCTTAAAGAACATATGATATTTGATTTCAAACTAAATATAACTATTTATATGGTTATAATAGTACTTATAGAAATATTGTTTCACCTTTATTTTCTCATAGATCACCTAAACCATATCTATCATTCTTCACACCAGTTATTGTCCATGAATAGCTAAGTCATGGGTCTCAGTCCAACACATAAGATATTAGAATGGTAGTATATACTTTTCATTGAATAGTGTGATAAAAATAACATAGTTGTAATTTTTATTACCTGAAAACTCCACCAAGAGTACGTGATTCACCCAGAAACCATTTAAATATAGAAGGTCGATGCCTAACATTTAAAAAAAATTAATAGTATGTTCTATCTAACTATATGTATGTAGATATAAATTCTTGATAAGACACAACAAATAGAAAAAAGAATAATGGAGTAATATTTATACCATAGAAATGAACTCGGGATCATGAACCAAGATAGTCATCATTGGAACCCCATGAATCCTCATTTCCACCTCAAGATACAACCTCAACAAAACATTTACTAAAATAAACAATTAAATCACTAATAAGCGATGAAAATTTCTTAGGCGGTCCATGATCACCATTAAAAAATCACAAACTCACTAAAATAGTAAAAATTATTGACATGGTTTGTCTAGATATCCTCTCACATACAAAAGGGAATATCAAGTGTCTATGGAAACCTTCCATGAATACAGTGCTCATCCTTCAAATTTTGGAAAACAAAATATCGAGAGAGAAACTCTACAACCAACCTCATAATCCAAGACCACAAATATTAGCCACTAAAATAATAATTAATATTCATCACAGAATGATTCCACACAAAATGGGAACTATGGAAGTCATAGAAAACCAAATAATCCATCATTAAAGAAACATAATTTTACATTAAAACAAGACCAAAAGATGAAATCCTCACATCATCAATCAAAGTAATTACCACAACTAACTAAATCATACCAAATCATTAGATAGAAATGACCCAGATAATACTAACATCATTTGATAATGTCATCCACCTCCCTCAACCTCTCAAATATCAAGGTTCATCACACCAAACTTTTTAATTTCTCTCTAAGAGTCCCTAAACTTAAAAACAACAACACTTTGTGTTGATGAATCCACTGCAATTTCATCATTACTAGGTTAATTTGAATTATCAAATTACTTAATAATATGAATTTTATCTACCAATTTTTCCACAAATTAAAGTTATTTTTGGAGATGACATACTCTATTCTATTGTGATTTATAAAAATTAAAAATTATACACTAGTGAGTTAATGTTTCCAAAATATCAAGGTAAACAAAAACATTGAAATATAAATATCAATGGTATAAAAGGTACACCAATGAGGTTGTAATTTTTGATACCCATAATACATAACCACACTCCTCTACATAAACACACTAACTATGATAAGATGTGAAGCATCATAATAATCCATGATCATAATGTCCTCCTTTGGATAATGTGGGGTCAGATCACTAACCAGATTCTTCTTTAAAATTTGAATGTACCCATTCAGTAGTATGTCCATGTGAATTTATAATACTATCTAGAAATAGAAATAACTGGAATCACATTATAATAGTATCTAGGAAGGAACCTCTGGAATAAATAATAGGTCCATGTAAATTATACACCATTCTAAAATTTAAAGGGGATTCCCATGAAATGACCAGTTCAATATTTGAAGGATGCACAACTACCCCATGATGAGATATAATGTTTCCCATGAAATGAACCTAATGGGAACAAAATTCACACTTTTATGACTACACAAATAGATTCTGGTGACAAAGAACATTCAAAATTTCACACTAGTGATCCTCATTCTCCACCTCTGACTTAGAGAAAAGACAAATGTTGTCAATAATGATCACTACGAAATGATATGAAAATTAATGTAAAATACATTCATCAGTAAAAATTACATGGATAGATAGTTCATCACACCAAACTACATCATAAAAAATCATAATTCTTAAAAAGAAAAAATAAAGTAATATTTCAGATATCCTCAAAATTCACTCACATATAATGATATTCAAATCATTGATCAATCCTAGAGAACCAAATTTCTATAATAAAATAATAAAATAAATCCAAAATCCATGACATAAGGTAGTGGTTATTTATGATCACCTAATTAGAATGGATATAATCGACAAACATATATAAACTGTTATTTTCCATTTTGAAAATAGAATCAGATCTCTCCCTGAAAACATAGTATCTTGAATGAATCCTCATTGTATAAAATCATCACATAGAATATACAGATCTCATAACTCTATTAGGTGCATCCCATATGAATATATTGATATAAGATAAATGAATATATGAAATTCTATCCCAACCATCATATCCCATTTAGTGTACATCACATGATCTTTTTGAAAACCAAAATTTTTCTATCACTTAACCCTATATAACACTACCATATGATCATTTGATGAACTTTGTATCAACAAAATCATAAAATGTGAAAATGATTCAATATGATCCAACCCAGCTTGGGGCCTCCCTCCATAAAAAATATAATCTAATACCCATAATCATTAAATTAAATTATATTCTTCTAGTGGAAATCCATAATAACCTATTACAAATATAGAAAATTTATACGAAGGAAAATATTATATGGATATATCCGTAATCATATGATGTATCACCAGGTTTTGTGTTTTCCCAACAACAGCTCACAATATTTACACATATCATACAGGAAATATTAACCACCATCTAGGATAGTCAACGCCAAGGGAACAAGATGTCACTCCACCTCTAGTCTAAACTAATGGACTAGAGTTGGTGAAAAAGGATTATATTGGTCATTAGAAAAACAGGTCATATTACCAAGTAGTATGTATGAATATAGTAGCTCACCTGATATCTATCCTACCCTGACATGACAATTCCGAGGCATACATCCTACTATGACTTTCTCTACATCATCTTTGGTCTTTATGGTGACCACATCCATGGCCACGCTTTACTCATTTTCCATGAGGATGAGGGGAATATTTGGTCAACCCTCTACCTTCACAATCACCTATTTTTTATCAAAATCCCTAATAACTAGTTGCAAATACATCATTGGATAATAATAATATAAAATATGACCAGGGAAAGGTCCACCAAAAACACACTAAATGAAAGATAATGTAAAATACATTTTATTCGAATGAACATGACCACCATAATAATAAAACCACTCATAACCTATTTATTGTGTTTTGGGAACTAAAATATTTCATTAAATGGGTTGTAGAAGATTAAAATATACTCATTAATGAGTAAAAAAACCTCAGACTAGGATGTTTATAGATATATATTGTATATCTACTCTATTAATAGTCCCTATGTATCCCCTACAATGATGATCTAGTCTTGATAGCATCATATTAATCACCGTTGCCTTTATGATCAACTCAAGATATAACTTCAACATAAATAAGGTGATATAGAATTGGATATCAGAATATAAAGCCTCCTCAAAATTATATCCAAATCCTCCTCATCTCATCACAAGTCTAATGTATAACAAAATAAGATATTTTATTAGGTACTAAACTACCTCACACAATAAATACTCTTTAAAAGGTAAAGAACCTCCTACTTAACTAGCCACCTCAGTGATCAAAGAAATAAAATCATATCAGGATGGATATTGGAATTTCTCCCACAAAACAACTAACTCCTCATGATCCCCAAAGAACAAGGTCTTTCACTACCAATCTACCCCATGAGACATCATCATAGCCAATGAAATATTGTTCTCCTCTTATGATGAAATTAAACTATTGGTTATGTATACCTCCTCTAGACAAGCCTCTATCTCCAAATTTAAAACAAGCCCATCATACATCTTTAAAACACATTGTAGATACTCTTTGAGTGTCACCCTCCAACTATCATTTTTGTTTTACTATACTATGTAGAAACCCGCAAGAAATTATTATTGGAAAAGTTCAAAATTAACCTGATGGAGGCTTATACATGGTGCCATATCTATAACCAAACAATCATTAGGGTCTCCAAAACCTATTATATATTAAATTTATGTATAATTGATTAATTAATTATAACAATACTTCTCAATGTCAACCCAAATTTTAAAAAGGCCCAAGAAACCATGATACTTGGTCATTACCCAGGTCTCTACCCCACAAGAAAAATCACATCAATTAGATTGTTCAGTATAATTGATGGTTCCCAAATTAGGTTAGTGGGGCCTTAAAATCACATTTCATACTCATGATCCATCTTCTACATCAGGTGATATGATTAACTGATACTATTTCCCAACAAAACCATGCATGATCACCAGTTCCTATCTCTAAACTAAATCCATTATCACAGATTTAAGAATTTATATGACTCTGTCACAAACTCACCCTCCAAAGGTAACCCACCTTCCAGGTAGTGAATAGGTAGAGATAATAAGACACAGATCCAGATTCCAATAATCCAAGGGTAAGAGACTAGCATAAAGGGTATATAATCCATATTGGGATAGAACTTCGCTCTATATAAATCTATGGAATATGAGATAAGTTGAGATACCACCATTTCAAAAAATTAATAAATGATAAGAAATAAAATAAATTGTATAATTTCATAAGAAATTGAAACAAGTAGAGGTGACAGAAGAAAATCATCAAAAATGACCATGAAAATCCAACCACTCTTTAACAGAACCCTAATATAGAAGCACAAATCTATATAACCATATAGCTCATCTCAAACTAAAAATAGTATATATATATATAGGGTGATCATAAATTGTATACTCAGTTGGATGATCCTTGAAATCTCTAATGTAAAATGTGAAATAATAATACATAGCCCAGTGAATAAACAAATGAATCCTACTCATCACATAAATAGGTAAATCTATTATCTCATCCTTATAATGAATCACTATCCGAGTAATGTGTAGAAGGGAATTTTTACTTTCAAAAATAAATATTAAAGAATGTTATCCCACTTCCACTTTCCCTTTGGATTATCTATCTCGCCCTTGAAGACTCATACCACATGCTCAAACCACATATAATTCATCTTATATCTCATGAAATATTATCACATCTATTTGTCATATAATTTTTTCTAACCCAACCTCATCTTAAACAACTCATTCAAAACCTAGTAGTTTTCAAGATGCTATTATGGCTAGTGTATCATACATTATACATCATCTGACACAACCCATTCATGTATACATGTGGGAAGTTGTATACACCATAACTGGATATCAGTATGTATTTTAACTCAGGTCATTATAGTCTTCACATAAATGGATATTAAAACTAGGATCAATCACAATCCATGTGTGTCCATACCCTATACCTCAAGCATTCTCAGCCTAGATATTCCCAAAAATAGTTACAATTAATGTGAGAGTTGGGTAAAACGATAATTCAGACATTTTTTCCTCTGTATCATGTATATTGGAGAAAAAACTACCCCACCCTCCAATATTTGGGTGTCTATTTCCCTATATACATGGGTGGTCAAGCGAAGGAAATCCTAAAATATAATAATATTGAATTGAATCCACACTATTGGTAACTACCTAGCCTAAAACTCATATAAAACTATCATCTTAAAAAACTAAAAACATCCATCATTAAGGCCTTAGAAATTAAACTCATATACTCGCATAAATATTAATATCCAATAATCCTTATCCATTACCACTAAATAATAAAGAGTTGAATTTTAATTCATTTAAATATACTATAATTTAATAGTTATTAATTCTCATATAATTTAACAATTATTAATTATCCCATCATTAAATCAAGTTTAATCATTTAAGTTAGTGGTGATAATTATAACATATTATAATTTACTAAAAACCAATCTATTATTATATGAAAACGTGATTTCATAAATTATTTTAGATTTTTTATGTTCAATTTTTAGGCTCTTAGATCATTTAATACAACAGTCACATGGTTTCCATTATCAAATAAGTCATTCATCGTTTATTCTAACAATAAAACCCATCCTAAGGGTCCATGTATTAATCAAATTATCATTTCCTAATTTCCATGTACACTAATACACATCATAATATACTAGAAAAGATATGATATTTCATGCACATAGATTAAATCTATCAAGTAGTTTCAGTACTATAAAAAAAATAATACGTTAATTCTCCATCAAACAAGAATAAAGTAAAAATCTCTAATAAACCCCCACTCTTAACTCATCATGACTACCCTGGTGTCATTCCCAATACCATTACACATAATACCCCCAATTTCACTATCACCAGCCTCAACCACCACCATAGCCCAAGCTAAAACCCATAAATTTCATGCCAAATATTCTATCAACCCCA
The DNA here is from genome assembly GCA_963277665.1 of Viscum album. Lineage (NCBI taxonomy): Eukaryota > Viridiplantae > Streptophyta > Magnoliopsida > Santalales > Viscaceae > Viscum > Viscum album. Next base: position 1,584,400,928 of record OY728128.1, on the reverse strand, counting down.
GGTTATAAACTGAACCTATTGAGGATATAATTCCAAATAATATAAAAACATGAAGAAAAATAATCATTTTATTAACGACACAATCACATGAACACTAAGACCATATAACATAGATATTCAAGGCTTTATCAAACAATAATTGGCTTCCCCAGTCCCAAATTATTATCATTAATAAAAAACCATTTCAATTAAATTATTTAATTAACTTGTTAATTATGAATAGGTTTTTAGAAAAAAGAAACCAAAAATTTTTCATTTACCAATTTAATGGAATTAACTAAAATATGATTCGTGGAAAACATCAATTTATCATCCCATTCAAAGAAGAACATTATTTAATTTAAACTTATATTTCATTTTTTATTTTAACCCAATTCCATCTCAATTTTTTTTGTCATATTACATGAATATTTACCATCATAACAAACTATAGTTGGAATAAAATATAGATAAGACATTGTCTAGATAATCAAGAGGCAATATCATCAATCATAAATCATACAAAAACATAAAAAATCAATCATAATTAATACATACATTATTTTATAGTTATTATATTCAATATATATATTTATTTATTATGTAAGGATTAAAGAATTTTCATACCAAATATTTACTATAATATTGAGACGTAATGAATCCACTACATTAATTAGTAGTTCAAGGATCATAAGGAAATAACAGATGATCAAGAATCAACCTGTGATGAATTCAACGTTGATACCCTCTCAAGTTGGAACCCGACATAAATGTTCCACATAAGCAAATGTTTTTCATGATACCCATGGTTTGAGAATATAACCCAGGCATAAAAAAATAGACCGATTTTTTTCACTTTTTTGATGTAAAAAACATGTAATATGTATATAACATGGACAAATAACAAAAGTGATAAACATGTTCCATAACAAAAAAAATACATATAAAATGATAAAATTTAGACTATTTAAACAAAACCATTATTGAATTACAACATCAAATGATAACTAAAACAGAAACTGACTACACAACGTGTAGTGAGGTAAAACTAACACTGTCTCACTAATAGCTACCCAGAACTAGCATCAAATAACCTCACTATAGAAACATTCTTTTATAGAATCGAATGATATACAATATTCTACATACTGATAAATGGGTGTTTAGATTTTCAGCTTATCAAATTAAATGTATATAACCCTGGTGTTCCATAAAAAGTCCCCATATAATAATATGAACATGATCATCTTTTAAAAAAAATTAGAAATAATAATAAATAAATACTATATATATCGAAGGCATAGAAAAATATTTAGTTTTTCTTTTTTCACATTTCTATATACAAACCATGTAAAATAATTTTAGAAAATTTAATATATATATATATATATATATATATATATCCAAGAAGTTATCTCAAAGAAAAAAAGAATTTATCATATATCATTTCAAACTAGTAAAGTGAAAACTAAAGTAGTACAGGCAAAGATATCATGTAAAACCACACTAAGGATTACTGCAGTTTATGCTAGCATGCTACTCATACTCAATCATTTACCGGGTCACAATAAAGTCTTCAAGTTAGAGGCATAAAGAGTAGAGAAACACATCATGAGTTAATCCCCCAATAATGTCTATATCAATTCCCTATGACAAAGTGCTTAGGGAAGAAATTAACATCCCACGAGTGATCACTCTAATAATATATGGAATATATTACTATGATAAACCATAAAAAATTCCCCAATTAATTCCATATTTTTTCAAACCATTTAATCAAAACCATGCCTTCGAATCCATTTCAAAAATATATTTCACATTAACTTGAAAATAACTTTTTTTTTCAAAATAAAGAAAATATAAGATATTATCAAAACCGATTTCTATACACCCCAACCAATCATTCAATCATGTCATTTAATTTTTAAAACAATTTATCCAAACATGGAAATTGTAGTTCATCCAACATAGGCTAGAGATAGAACCACATACATCAAACATCAGGTCTCACACACCCACAATGGGATCCACCTACAAGGTATATCATAATGAAAAAAATGGATAACCAAGAACTAATTCTCACATAAAAATCACATCGAATAAACAACAATAGATGGAATATAGAGGATGAAACACAAACATCAAAGAAAATCACATGCCACACTACATCCAACAAAAGGGTTATCCTTTTTAGGAATATCTAACGATGAATCTAGAAGGAAACAAGAAGATTCAAAATGAATACTTAATGGATATATAAATGAAAATAAATAGTGCTACCGTGACTGAAGTTGATGAAGAAGGATAAATAATTACATACGTGGAGAATTAAACCTCAATCACAACAGTAATTAATCATTTAATAAAATGATCCAAAAGGATCATAGGTATCCCAATTCATATAGGAGATCTTCTAAATCATGTGGGGAGTGATTTTTGGTTGAATGAAAAATAAATTAGTTGTGTAGTACCCTAAAATCATTAGTTTTTAGATTTACATACTATTAAAACCCTATTCATGCCATGTCATCCAAGAAAATCAAGTACACAGAAAACACATCACATTTTTATTAAAAAAATAATGTTATCATTACATGTTATGTAAGTTACATTCACGGTGTGTAATCTCAATGCTTTGTACTAGTTCAATGCATCATCCTAACACCCATTATATGATTTGAGATCTCATTACATTTCAGGTATTACTTTTACACTATATGTATGTTTTCACACACTGAAACAAAATCTTGACATATTTTGGTGACTACTAGAAGGATTTTAAGCACTATAAATGGAATTTAATTCACCTGTATAAACTGAGAAGGGAATTATTACGTATAAAATCCAATCCACCATCAACATTCTCCGAGATTAGGGAGAACCCAAAAACCATTTAAACAATTTATACCCTCACTCCATCAATTCAAAAAACATACATCCTTTAAATTTAGTTCATTTTACCCTTGAGAATTTTATAGATCATTAGAAGGCCCGATATACACAAAAATAAAGAGGGAAATAAAAAGAGAGAAGTGAAATACCTAAAAGTGGGTAACATGATGTTACAAAATCCTCACTATAAGATTTTCCATCCATGAAATTTCATGTTGAAGAATTCTATTTGGGAAAAAGGAGAGGAGATTTCTCCCCCACAAACATTTCACACTTCCATGTCTCGTGAGAATATGATCTATTCCACCGTAATAATATTACCAAACAAATTGATTTCCCATGGAAAAAAATTAGATGAGAATAAACAATATCTATTCGGTACTCCACAATTGAAATGTCTAGCCCTAACTCAGTCCTTCCCAACATAGAATGTGAGAGTGTTCATGATGGTATTACCTAAGCTGTCATATATAGAAGAAATCAAGAATTTCTTTCAAATAAACTAGAAATACTAATTAGTAATAAATCTACCCTATCTGTTTATTTACCTCAGTTGGTCCAGTAAATCTCAGAGTCATCTTTTCCTATTTTTTATTGTAATGGTGACCCATTAAAAGAAACAATTCCATAAAAAAAGTCACCAATGATAAAATCAAAATGATAAATCTTCTCACATGTATTTAAATTTTTCCAAATCTGAGTTGTATCAAGACACTAATGTATATCCTAAAACCTCCAAGATGTATCCTGAATGAGACTGTGTCCTAACAAATAGGCATCACCCACTTCTTCCCAAAAAAGATGTGATCTGTATGGGATATAATATAATACCTTGAAATAATTTTTTCTGATCAATAATTGATGAATATATTTATAGGAAAACTGAACCATTCCAATATGGATATCCAAGGATCTACCTACATATATAAAAAAGGAATAGAGAATATCATCTATGATCTAAATAACATACTTAGTCTGACTATCTCTTTTTTCATGATAAGATATACTAAATATGATCTGAGTTCACATCACCCTTTCTAGACACTTCTAGAACCTCAAAATAAACATTGTATCCCTATCTAAAATTATGGAAGAATAATCCCCATGTAAACTCACAATATCCTATATGTAAATAAAATTGAAATATTCAAATTTATTGGTGTCCATGATCAGAATGAAATGAGATAACTTTTTCAATAGATCATTCACTTCCCAAAGAGTATTTATCCCTTAAGGAGTCCTCGGTAGTCCAATAATGAATTCCATCGACATATTATCCCATTTATAGATAGGTATCAGAAGAGGTTGAAGTAAAAAAAGATGGTTCCAAATGCTCTATCATTATCTATTATTAGGTGTAGTAGAGAGACACATAATTTTCAATTTCATGCTTCAAACTTAGCCACTATAATCATTGTCTTATGTCATAATATGTATTTATAGTTACCAAATGAATAGACAAAAAATATTCAGGAAATTTAAAAAATACAACTCCTCAATGATGTTGGGAGAACAACCTGATCCCCAAATTAGAATATACAATCTAAAGAGAGATACCGACTAGAAATATTCTTCCCTATTTAAATTGTTTCTCGAATTCCTCTAAAATTTTCATCCACCTACTGAATTTACAGAATAAAATAGAGGAGATATAATGATAACTAAATTCTGGTTTGAACCATACCTAAAACAACACCCTGAGCATTGATATGTAGCTAAGTTATGTGTCTTATAAGGATCCATTAATCCTCAGTAAATTCTTGCTGAGAGAATTTGCAATTGCATTCCCCTTCCCTGTGGTGTAGTTGATGTTGAATTCATAAATCAAACGGTATTCCCCAAAACTCTACTATCAAAGATTCATGTCTTTCTATGAATATATACTACCTAGATTCTTTTAGGCATATATGATTATGAACCTCTTCCGAAATAGATAGTGTCACAAACAATTATGTTTGAGAACAACTATGAAAATCTCTAAATCATTAGTGGGGTAAATATTCTCATGAAATCAAAGCTTATGAGATACCTAAAACACCACATGAACATCCTACACAATCACACATCCCAAACTAGTTCACTATGCATCAAAAACATACCCATACCGGTCTCATGTATGATTGTAATAGTTTATTTTGTTTTAATCCATTTAATTTCATAAAAAAATAACAAAATATTGTATCCAACATTAATTTCACACCATTAGTAGTAAAAGAATTCAATAGTGGCCCTAACATTATGAAATCCTTGATGAACCATCAATAATATCCTATCATACCAAGGAAGCTATGAATCTCAAGGAATATCTATAGATCATACCATAACAAAAACATCATTCACCTTCTTAGGATCAACTAATAAGTCAAGATCAAAAATCACTTCCACTAAGAACATATCCTCTTCGATCTAGAAATAACAATTTAATATCATTCATTGCTAACAGTTACTCCTTTACATATAAAAACTATACTCAAATGGTGCCCTTTCATATGCTCAAATCTTTAATAAACCATAACATCACTCATGAACACTTCCAAAAAAGTATCGATATAATCATTGAATATTCATTAATTTAGATCCATGAAAAATAAAATAAAAATTATTAGACTAAATGGAATCATAATATATTCTTAATGATTGTAGCTTCTCCCAAATGTTGGATTTAGAAGATTAAACTCTTGAACTATGAGCTGGTTATAACCCAACTAAATATCAATCTTTATAATCAACTTTAAAACCATTAAATGATCACACAAATTGTCCAAATGAGTTAAAGAATACATACTCTTGAATGTGTCATGGTTCAGCATTGGATAGTCAACACACAATTGGAGTTAACCATATTCATGCTTGGTAAAGAGCTCTAGGGATACACATGGTGAAACACTGTGCAGAAAAAAAAACTCTATAAGATCTTCAAATAGAATATTGAGGTCCTTTAACTATGTTTTTTCCATAATATAATAATGTATTAAAATTAGATGTGTTTCAAGAACTATGTCAGTTTTGAACCCCATTTACCTCTCTAATGAAATCCTAGGGACATCATCATGGAAGATTTTATGAAAATTACGAACAATAGTGGGAAGGTCAAAATAGGAGAAATGTCATCCGGATCAGTTGTTATGGTAGATAGAAAAACTCTTGATTTATAGGTGGGAATGTCTTACATGACCATATCTCATATCCCACACTCATGAAAACACATAATATATCCCAACAAAGCTGAGAAATGATACACATTGATTATAAAAATCAACCTCATCTTGACGAGTGATAATATATCTTTATGATAACATCAAATATATCGAGATTGAGAATGAGGAAATCTCAGACTAATTCTACATCAGCTGCCAATAAAAAACATGAACACCAAAACCCCATCACTATCCTCTTCCAAAGAGGCTTCTCTAACACCATGAAAAATGACATAATCTCCTTTTTAAGTTTAATAATATAAAAAAAATTCATATATAAATTAGTGGGAAACACTAGTATCAAATAAAGAAATCACTATTGATGATGCAATAAATATTGTACATCTCCCAATCACTAGACCCCCATAAAACTTTTCCAAAAACTCAATTAATGAATGAAGGTGCATCGGTCATGAAGCATGTGTATGGATACCTATAGTCATTGAAGCATATAATCATTACACAATATCTTTTAAAGGAAAATATCCCTAAACATATCTTTCAATATAAATATATAGAAAAAAATTCATATGGCCACAACATCAATACATGTTACACATATATTTAGGTGTGTGAGAATAAAAATAGGTGTGTAGAACCTTGTCAAATAGATAAAAATTTAAAGGCACACTAGTAGAAATAACTATTAGTGTTGGGGAGTCCTACCTCTAAGAACCACCTCTACCATGCATGAAATGATCATATCACATTAAATTTTTAACCTATGCACCGCAAAATCTTCCACAGAGTCGAAGATAAGGAGAAGAATAACCAACATTTCCTTCCATATTCATCTCGTCCATAATTTTTGTTTCTACCATTTTCTTTGTGGTCATATACTATAAATAAATACCTACAAACCGATCTCTTATCTCTAACTCTGTAGGTACTTCTAAGACATAAAATGGTCATTCTTCACTACCTCTAGAGAAAACATATCCATCTCTATAAATTGTTGGGTGCAGGCCAACACTAAACACTCTTACTACTGCAAAGATAGTATTTCGAGATACTTCTCCATCATCAGTGACTCTAGATAAAATTGTTGTTATAATATTTCTATGAAACCCATGTAGTCCAAGGCTATGTGCATATCTACAAGTACCATAGTTCCACCACTTACTGGCTCAGACCCTCAAGATTGATTTCCACATAGGTCACCTTGATACTTTCTGGTGTATCCATGAAATCAACAATATTATTGACCAATTACAACTATTACTCCACTTATTGAGAGTCATTCATAAACATTATGGATGTTGGATTCTTACACAATTACTCTCATGACCAATCAATGTCTCCTCTATATCTTGGTTATTCGTCAAATATAATTTTTTGAACTTGAAATACATTTTAGATGACAACATGAACATCATGCATGATTAACATGAGAAGATTATGATCTATATTATTATTATCTTTAGCACCATCCATTTCACCTTTCTGAGGAACCTATGGAACATGTATGTAAGGAATAATGATGAAAATTTAAATAGAAGAAAGGACCTTGCAATAGAATAATCTCAATTCAAACTAGGAAACCGTAATAAAATATTGATATTGATATAAAAATCATTAAACAGAAGACACTCAACCCATCATCCCATGAAATCTTATGTCTCTTCATGGAATGGGTTTTCCAAGCACTCACTACAGCCATCCTATAAAGAACCAAAAATCCTCTCTGTAATGTACCCAATTTTCTAAAACAAGGACTCAAAAGTAATGAACTCCACTAATACCAAACTATGATAAAGAAGACCCAGATACCCTCCCAAACTAGTACCTCCCCTATAATTTACACGTGCTCAAAGGACATTCTCGATCCCCATGGGATTTTGACAACCAATCGATCATCAAACAACAACTATAGGAAAAAATTTCCCAACCTGAAGCAACTTCTTGATATACATATATAAAAAAGATAACCATTAGAAGAGATAAATGAGTGAAAAAACAAAAACAAGATATATGAAATGATACAACACATAGAAGAAATAAAATATATAATTATTGGTCTAGAATCAATGGAGAACTAAAATAGAAAATTATTATTCCTTGTAATAGAGTGGGAAAAATCCCCCCACATACCCAGATGCAGCTGACAGAAGCATCATCACCCCACTATAGTGCATTGCCCTCCCTATATTGAAAGACATACAATTGTCTATACACCACTGAAGGGCTGTATAGGGTGTGAGATAATAGGATCATGAGAATCTTACAAAGGTGTTCCATACCAAATCTCGTCATAAATGATTTTAATATGTTCAAATTTACTGAAAACAAGGAATTATATCCATTAAATAGTTTTTATATCAAACACATGGAAAAACATCTAATTTCCCCTTTTTCATATTTCCAAATAAGATCCAGGTTAAATGGTTTTAAATAATTTCATATATATATATATATCCAATAAGTTATATCAAATAAAAACAAATCATTTATTATATATTATATCAAACCATGTAATTATAAGATAAAATTGTATAATCAAAAAAGTACAGGTAACATCATTCCAAGGATTACTACTGTCCAAGCTAACAGACTAATCATACCACAATAAATGACAATTACACAATCATGTCCATCGAACACATTACCAAAAAGTAGAGAAACTTGTTATGAGTAAATCCCTTGAGAAAATCCATATCAAATACCAATAAAAATAGTGTAGGGAATAAAGGAACACCCCTTGAGTGACCCCACCCCATGATAATATATGGATGTTGTCTATAAGGTAAACCTTTTACCTATGTATATAATGCATCCCATGTTATTTATTATTTTATACCACTTTATTAAAACCATTCCTTGAGAACTATTTAATAAATCCATTTCACAATGCTTTAAAAATGACATTAATTTAAAAAAATAAGAGAAAATCTTATTTTTTTCAAAAAACCATTTTCCGTAAAAATAAATTAATCAATCAATCTTTCCATTTAATTTTGAAAATAATTTATCAAAACCAAATAAATGATGTTCATACATTATAGGATAGATATGGAACCACCTTACTCAACTTAGGGTAGCACATTCCCAAAACAAGACCCACCAACAAGGAAGAACACAACTATGTGAATATAGGGCTTTGAACCTATTCTCACATTATAACCAATTCCCACAAACAAGAATAGATGGTTGATAGAGGAGGAAACACATAACTTAATGAAACTCACATGCCACTTCACAAAAAACACCAGGGTTCGAATTTGAAAAAATATTTCACAGTGTATCTAAATGAAAATAAGTAGAATCAACATGATAGATCAATTAATCTATAAATTCAACAAAACTCTACTACCATGATCGAAGTCACTGAAGAAGATGAAAGGATTACTCACCCAAAGAAATCTTCCACAATCATAAAAATGATTAATCACTGAATGATATAATATAGAATGATTAGAGGTCACCAAAATCACTTGGGAGTGCTCATAGGTCATACGATGATAGATCTACAACTGAATGAAAATCACATTAGTCGTATAGCACCCTAAAATTCCAACTAATTATATTTACATGACGTTAATCCTTTTTTGACATCATGTAATCCAAGAAACTAAATAATGCCAAAAAACACCTTTCAATTTTTATTAAACACCCAATTTTATCATTATATATGGTGTAAGTACAATTCATAACATGTAATATTCACACCTTGTATCAGTTCATGACATCATCCTCAAACCCATTACAGAACATTCCATCCCATGACATAGTTTCCAAACTATTTTCATGAGGTATAAGTTCTCACCCAAAAAAATAAACTCGCAAGTTATTTTTGTGACCAATACATAATGTTTAAACACTTTTCCTGACATCTACTTTTCTTATAGATAATAAGAATCCAATATTTCAGTAGAAAACTCCAAACCACATTCATCAATCTCTAAACTGAGGGAGAACCCCCAAACCCTTTTAACACATTTATTCCAAAACTCTACTAATTCAAACAAAATTATATCATCTAAATTTAATTTATTTTTCCAAGTAAATTACCTCCATCCTTGGGCGTCCAGACACACACCCATATAATGAAGGAAACCACAAGATATAAGATAAGTACCTGAATATGGGTGATGTGATATTATAACCACCAAAATAAAGGAATAATCACTAGAAACTATACATAGAAAGAATCATCTGTGTTTTTATTGATTTTCAACCCAATGAAAATGAACTTTACCCAATTATTATCTAAAAAAAATGAGAGGAATGAAAAAATAGTAGAGGAATAAAGATTACCCTGATTCATAATACATTGATATAGAAGAACCAATACACTTATACCCTTGTTGGTGTGGCTATAGAGTGGTGAGATTTTAAAGGGTTACCTAGGGTTTGAGATAAGATAGTTAAGATTTAACGAAGGAATATATAACACTCTATTTATAAATGATTTTTAAATAACCTTTACAATTATTTAGTGACTAAAACTATTCATTTGGTGCATCTGGTCAGAGGGGAGATCTAATTTTTATAATGATTGAATTATAGATATTTTTCACCTTAAAAAAACAATGAACCATTTTGACTTCTACCACACTCGGATCTATGACATGGTAAAATTATCTTGCTCATTTTTTCATGAAATTCCAAATCCCATGGTGTTGCAACCCCCATCCTCAATTTTTTCCAACACACTTATGGACTTGACCTTCCTCAATTTCTCACACCACACCAAGACTCACTTGGTTTTAGTGAATTCCCTAGACATTTTCACATTCCTATACTTCTCCATAAACACTAAATGTCACACCCCGACTTCATATATTGGAAATGATTTTAATTTTTACCTTTATATGATAATTTTATTTGATTGATTTTTTTTTTGAGGTTCATGCCAGGCACGATGAGAGTTTTTTCATTTTTCTGATAAATAAACATTTGGCATAGCAGCAGTCGACATAGAGGCATGGCTCGGTCGAAGCCGCATCGCTTATCTAAGGCGACATGTGCCCCAACAATGATTGTTTTTTTATTTTAATTATTTTCGGTCATACTTTTATGTTTCGGTTTGAACCAGTTGTATTTTGAAAGAAATTGGGATCTTATATGGGTGTGTGACCATACACGTGATCGCACATGTGACCGCTCCCAGTGTCCAACCTCAATTATAAATGATATTATCATTTTTATATATTATTTTACTTTTAACATTAGTATTATTAATATTGAAGTTAATATTTTAATTTTTTTATTAATAATAAATTGTGGTCACAAATATAAAAGAATATTTCCTTTGTGTCGTTTTAATAATAATAATAGTATTAATATTAAAAATATCATAATTATTTTTGTAAATTCTTTACATGGGATTTTAATATTAAAATTTTTGTTACAATTACACTGTTATTAACTTAATAATTAGATTACATTTATTTTTATTATTAGGTTATTTTATTAAATTATTTTTTAAGTTTCATTACATTTTTTATTATTATTTATTTATTTTTTTCATTTCTTTTTCTCTTTTTTCTCTTCTATCTTTTTTCCTCCTCCCTCTCTCTTTCTCTCCCCTCTCTCTCATGTGGACTCTTTTCCCTCCCTTCTATTTTTCAGAGCAGACCTCCCTCTCCCCTCCTAGCCCTACCTGCGCCGCACACCCCCTACCCTTGCTCTCCTTCTCCGGTGAGCCAGCCAGAGCCCGTCAGCCTGCTCTTATCCAATTCCACCCCTCTAGCCCCTCGCACCAACGCCCCACCCTCGTGCCTCCCTCGCCAGCCGTGATGCCACCCCCTGCAATCCCGAGCCGTGTCGCACCGATCCCTCACCGGACTGCCCTCTCATATTCCCTTTGTCCGAACCTTCTGGCATACCCCACACACCCTTCGCTCCTCCTCCTCACCGGAGCTGCTACCCCAGCTGCACCCCTCCTCCACCTCTCTAGTGAAGAAGAATCACTTCCTCCACACTGGACAGCCCCCGACGCACCTCCCCACTTTGGTCGTGCCCCCTTCTAGCATGCCTCCAACCTGCGTGGTGCACCTCCGACACCACTCCATCTTGCTCAGCCAGCCTTCTACACCCTCGCTGATGGTTCATGTTTCTTTATTTGGCCTTCTATTACTCTTGTCGCACATGAATTTTGCTTCGGATGGTCGTTTCGTCCTTTTGGTAGAACTCCAGGTAAGTTTGTCATGTTTTTTAATGTACATATTGATGATTTGGTTCAATTTTTGTGCAATTGGCTTGTTGTTTTGATGATATAATTTATTTACGTGGATTGTGGAGAATTTGGTTCACGATTGGAGCTTTTCTTTGATATTCGGGGATTTCTAACACCAAGGTAGGTTGTTCCATGTATGATTATTAACATATAAATTCATTCATTTATTTAATTAACTTAGCATGTTTATTAATTATTTATTTTGGTGACAATTTTAATATAGATAATGTTTAGTGTGTTTTGATATGGTTAATAGTGTGTTTCATAATATCAGTATGTTGTTGTGAAAATAATTTTGAACTACTTATTAGTTTTACAAAAAAATGTGTAGTAAATTTGTTAAGGCGTGAAAAGGTTTCAATTTTTGTTTTAGTGTTGCGTCTATTTGAGTTTAGTCAGAAATGACTTTTGAAATTGTTTTGGGCATTTAGTGTAGTGAAATATATCTCGAAATTGTTTGGGTTAAATTATCTAAATGTTTTTGGTGTGTAATTTCATGCGACGTGTGTAGAAATTGTCTAATAAAATATTTTAATGGTGTGTTTGATTTTGAAAGTGGTTTATTTGACTATGAAGTTGTTTTAATTTTTTTTGTAACTGATTTAGATTTATTTTTGAGTTTTTTTTAGTGGGAGACTTATTTCAAAATTTTGTTTACATGTGTAAGTGGTGGTTCGTTTAGTGGTGACTGTCTTTTTAAATTTTATAGATGATTTAGCTGAGTATGTAACCTATGCAGATTATGTTTTGAAAAGATTTTGGTGTGAGTATGGTTTTAAAAGTGGGCTTGGGAGTGAAAATTGTGATTTTATTTGCATAAATACCCTGTTTGGATTTTATGCACTAGTGTGACATGTGACATGAACATGAGACTTGTTTGAGCACAAACTGGGAAGCCTCTGTAGCTTGGAGGGTGGACTAGACTAGTGGGCTAGTGTTCCGGAGGTGACTCGACCTAGTTTCACTGGAGGGACTGACAATTGCAACACTAATTAAATATATTCTTTTCTGATGGTCATGTCCTTCTGATCCACGTTTTCTGTGGTTTGTGGCCTTCGAAGCCATGTTATCTGAGGGTCATGGCCTTTTAAACCAAATTTCACCGAGACACGGAGATCTAGGGTCACAATCTAGCTAACAACCATGAGGTATCTCCCATATTAGTGCTCATTGGTTACTTTACGCTCATCAGTGCGACAAATGGGTTATTTAAAAAAGTAGTGGTTTCTGTGTTTTAATTTAAGTTGTTCCATTTTAAAACTGCTTTCTTTAAACATTTTTTCATTAATATTGTTCAAGATTTTAGTTCAATTATTTAATTAAAATTTCAAAGGTTTTTTTCATTTAATAATTATGCATGGAACCTTTTCTCGGTGGCTTCCTACTGGGCTTTAATCTCACAGCCTACATACACCTTTATGTGTTTGTAGATTCTGTTTTTTTTTCTTTCCAGGTTGAGGCATCGAGCATTGCATTGGTGGTTCGGGTTTTCAGTGGCATCCTCATGTTGGTTTGGTGGTGGTGGCTGGCGGATATGACTTCTCATGTCGCACAGAGGATTGTGTTATAGTTTTGTTTTTCCCTTGATGTAGTCACTTTTGGGATTTTAGTTCAAGTTGTTAACTTTCAATAAGAACTTGGAATTAGAGTCTATTTGGTTGGCTGATTTTAGTTTTTATTTATTCATCTTGCTGTTTGTTTTATATTTAACTATTTGAGTAAACATTTTCCATGTTTTACTCTTAATACCTAGGCACTTGTGCCAGCCCATGGGGATCGGGAATGCCCTTCGGGCAAGACAACAGACCTGTTCGGGCACCGGGTCAGATGGTGACCTATCCTGGTTCCTGACAAAATGATATCATAGGGAGGTTTTCCCTTGTTATTTGGGGTGCCAGGTAGATCGTAGATAGTATTTTCAGTACTCGAGTGGTAGGTGCGAGGAGATTGTCGTGAACTCTTACTCGTTTTGATCCTTGAGTAACTAGGGGTATTTAGAGATTTATGTTTTGGCTTTGGTCTTTGTGGATGGGGGATGAAAATTGGAGTAAAGAGGTACTACGCGCGGTCTCACATGGAGTAGCGACCCATGTGGTGCCTGAGAGTATGGTTTGACACTCCTAGTGGTTGGTGGTTACTTAGGGCTTGGTCTGCTAAACCTTGTAGCCAAGTTAGGCATCACCACTAGTTCTCTGTCTAGATGCTTTAGTGTTCATGATTCCTTGCATCAGTTTTGGGATTGGCATGGAAGTGTTTTCCTTTGAAAAGGGAACCGGAATTTTGTGTTGATCTTTTTTTATTTTTGTGTGTGTTTGCTATGATTTTTGGGGTGTGTTCCTCTTGGACCTTGTTTTTGGAATTTGGTGTTTAATTTTTTGAAGATGAATTTCTAAAAGAATGTATTGGTTTATTTGAAATTGGGGTGAGTTATTTTGGAAATGGGAAGCATTTTTAAATTATGACTCAAATTTTTTAAACGATTTTGAAAAAAAATTATTTTTGGAATATCATGATTGTTTTGTTTTGAAAGAAGAAGAGCCTTATTTCATCCAGTGGCATTCCTATGGGTTCTCACATGTGCATGTGGAAGCGGTTAATGGATAGTTGGTGGATCATTTGGATGGGAGCGTGAGTGCAGAAAAATTCATATCTGGGAGACATCTAGGAATATCAGTGGCGAGTGATTGATTTTTAAAGCGTTATCTTGTTTCCTGAAAAGTGGGGTTTTCTCTAAATTTGGTTTTTTTGATTAAATGGTTTTGTAAATCGGAAAATGGTTTTGATTCTGAAGTGAAATTGATGACTTTAAAAGAGATGTTGGGTTTTAATGTACTGTGTTTGGTTCCTCAAGTAGGGGTTTTTCTTTAAGAATGAATTTATGTTTAAAATTGGAATTACTGGAATTGTGTCTTAGGAGTGGATGTTTGTTTTGTGATGTGTTTGGATTTGTGGAAGGAGGTTTTTTGTTTCTTGTTTGGGATATTCCCCTTAGAAAGGTCCCATGGGTTTCCAGCAAGTCTCTCGATTCTTGTCTTATCCCAAACCTCCAGTGGAGTAGTGGAGTTCGGTTCGGCCCAGTTGTGTTGACTGTTTGTAGATGTTGAGGTCCATTGGATATAATTGAGTGCTTTGAGAATGTTGGTAGTGTCTCCAGTTTTTTGAGGAACTCTAAAAGTTGTGTGGGTGTATGTTGTCTCGAGTATGTCTAAGGGAGTATGACTAAACTAGTGAACAGTGATTGTTCTGTTTTTGTTGTGACTGGGGATGATTAGAGAGATCCTCAAGATTATCCACATTCAGCGGTAGTACCTAAGTAAGTGAAGGTGATAAATAGTGATGTATTTCATAGGTGCTTGACTAATAATCAAGCGGTGAAAGGGTGTGTTGACCTTTATGATGAACTAGTTTCATATTCCCCAGAGGCGGTGTCAAACAATCAGTTTAAAGCTCATAATAATTGTTGGTCCTATTTATACTATGGTATGTGCAGGTTCCTCATCCGATGGGTAGTGTAAACCAAATAGACCTATTGTTGGAGTTCCCTTCCATCAGTTTGCATCACGCGTTTGATAGACCGCTGAATTTCTTATCTCTAGTGTGGTCAGTCAGGAACTCAAAGTTGTTCACCGCAATTCTCAGTTTGTAAGTTGAAGGAGTGGCCTCTTGGTTCATGAAGAGAAGTAGGTAGGTCCCTTTTCCTGTAGTGGAAGTTACAATCAGAGGTAGATAACTTATAACTATGAGGCGGTAGATCCTTTAGACATCAGGGCCCTAGCCATAGGTCTTGGGGTGAAGCTTACACACAGTCAAAAACTCATCGAACGTCGGATGGGTTTGGTCTGACCTAGGTCGGTAGTGTTATACTAGGGACGACATAAGTTCTCTATTTTATTATTGTCTCCGGAGTCTTCATATTTTTTGTTAAGGGCCTAAAGGCCTTGTCTATTTGTTGTGGTGTTCATTTGCAGGAGTCCCTCTTGGCATTTAAAGAGGTTCAGAGAACCCGCGTTCTTGTAAATCTAGCGGATGTCCTCTTTCGACCTTCTTGGGATTGGTTATGGATAGAAATTGTACTCGTCTTAGAGATACTCATGTCTTGTGGAATTGAAGCGTTCATATCCAGATCGCCTCCTAGTAGGGGGTTTTTTCTATCAAAACCATCTCATAAAGGGGAGTATTGTTCACTGTAGGAATAATCAGTGTAGGTCGGCATGTGTTGGTGGGTTTGTGATGAAGAGTTCTATTTGTATTTCTCGAAGTAAACTGGGAAAGTCTGTGTGGGTTTCGGGTGTTATAAAAAATTATAATATGGTTGGAAGAACCACTATGGGTCTCACCAACGTCTCCTCCTATGTTGGATGGGTTTAACTTAGGGATCATGGAGGGTCAATAAATTGTTAAAGGTTTGACTGGGCTTGTGAGCTATTTCGGTTTGGAGAACCAATGTTGTACATGAATCCTAATATGGTGGGGAGACCACCATAGGATGAGATTGTGGAAGACTCTGTTTTCAAAGTGTGTTTGGCGGAACAACCCCCTACTTCTTCTCTGCCCGAACTCAACCATGGTAATTGGGTAGCTCAGGTAATGTGTCGCTTGAAGAGTGTTCTTGGAGATCTCAAGTGACCCTAGTGATCCCTAAGATAAGGGACGGGGTGTTCCATGTATTAGTTGTCTATGGAGTTGAATTAATTATTGTTGGTGGTTTTTCTAGGTGATTATGGTTTTGAGATATTTGGAGTTCTAGGTCATGGAAATTTTGAATACTGTGTCTTTGGGAGATGGAGGTTTTTTTACGTGTCTTTGTGGTCTCTCCAAGAACTCTTGGCTGACCTAGTCCTTCGAGACTTTCTGGCAGCAGAAAGTGTCATGGTGGGGAGAATTGTCACACCCCGACATCGCACATTGGTAATGATTTTAATTTTTACCTTTACCAGATAATTTTATTTTATTTTATTGTCTTGTCGAGGTGCATTCCAGGCACAATGTGAGTTTTTTCGTTTTTTTGATAAATGAACATTTGGCTTAGCAGCGGTAGACACATAGGCATGGCTCGATCGAAGTCGTGTCGCTTCTCTAAGGCGATATGTGCCCCAACCATGATTTATTTTTATTTTAATTATTTTGGGTCTTAATTTTGAGTTTTGGTTTGAACCAGTTGTATTTTGAAATAAAATGGGATCTTATACGGGCGTGTGACCGTACGCATGACTACACGCGCGACCGTGCTCGGTGTCCAACCTCTATTAATAATGATATTATCATTTTTGATGGTTATATTATGTTAGTTTTATCATTATTATTATTAGTAGTTAAGTAAATATTTTAATTTGGTTATTAATAATGAAATTTGGTCGCATGTATAAAATAGGATTTTTTTGTGTTGGTTTAATAATAGTAATAATAAAAGTATTAATATTAAAATTATCAGTATTATTTTCGTAAATTATTTACATATAATTTTAATATTAATCTTTTTGTTTCCATTGTAAAGTTATTAACTTACTAATTGGATTACATTTGTTTTTATGATTAGGTTAATTTATGTTATTATTTTTTTAGATTCAATACATTTTTTATTATTATTAATTATCTTATTTTTTCATTTCTTGTTCACTTTTTTTCTTCCCCCTATTTTTCCTCCTTCCTCTCTCTTGCTCTCCCCTCTCTCTCACGCGGAATCCTTCCTCTCCCTTCTGTTTTGTGCAGTGGACCTCCCTCTGCCCTCCTAACCCTACCTGTGCCACTCCCCCCCTCCCTTGCTCTCCTTCTCTAGTGATTCGGCAAGAGCTCGTCAGCCTACTCTTGTCCAGCACCAACCCTCCAGCCCCTCGCTCTAGCGCCTCGCCATCGTTCCACCCTCTCCAACCACAACTCCACCCCTTGCGATCCTGAACCACGTCACACTGATCCCTCTTTGGACCTCCCTCACATATTCCTTTTGGCTGATCCTTCCAGCATACCCCACACCCCCTTCGCTCCTCTACATTTCCGGACCGGCTACTTGAGCCACACCCCTCTTCCCCCTCTCTGGTGAACCAGAATCACTTCCTCCTTACCGGATAGCCCCAACACACATCCCCCCTTTGGCCGTGCCCCCTTCCGGAAAGCCTCCATCATATGTGGCACACCTCCGGCACCACCCCATCTTTCTCAGCCATCATTTTGCACCCTCTCCAATGGTGCATTTCTCTTCAGTTGGCCCCCTCTAACCCTTTTTTCATGTTTTTTTTCTACTGATAGTCATTCCATCCTTTTGGTAGAATTATCGGTATGTTTTTCATGTTGTTTAAGGTTCATTTGTGATGACTTTGTTCATTTTTTGGTGTAATTTTCTTGTTGTTTTGATGTTAGAGTTTAATTGAGTTGATTGCGAAGAATTTGGTATGCGATTGGAGCATTGATTTGATATTCGGGGTTTTCCGACACTGAGGTAAGTGGTTCTGCGTATGATTATTTATTGATTAATTTATTTGTTTATTTAATTAACTTAGTATGTTTATAAATTATTTAGTTTGGTTAGAATTTTAATTTACATAAGGTTTAATCTATTTTGATGTGTTTAGTTGTCTGTTGAATAATATGAGTATGTTGTTGTGAGACTAATGTTGAACTGCTTATTAGTTTTTTTAAAAAAATTGTGTTGTTAATTTGTTAAGGCGTGAAAAGGGTGCAATTCTTATTTTTTATTGTTGCGTCTGTTTTCGTTTAGTTCGAAATGTCATTTGAAAGTGTTTGTGGAATTTAGTGTTGTGCAGAATATCTTGAAATTGTTTGGGCGTTCAAATTGTGATTTTGTGTGCATAAATACCATGTTTTCCTTTTATACACTAGTGTGACATGTGACATGAACTTGAAAATTGTTTGATCACAAACCAGGAGTCCTAGTTAGCTAAGAGGGTGGACAAGACTAGTGAGCTAAGGTTCCAGAGGTGACTTGACCTGGTTTCACTGGCATGACTGACGATTGAAACACTAACTAACCATATGCTTTTCTGAGGTTCATGGACTTCTAAGCCACGTTTTCTGAGGGTTGTGGCCTTCTAAGCCATTTTTCTAAGGTCTGTGGCCTTCTATGCCACGTTTCACCGAGACACAATGATCTAAGGCCCCAAGATAGCTAACACCCATGAGGCCTCTCCCATATAAGTGCTCATTGGTTACTTTACGCTCATCAGTGTGACACATGGGATATTTAAAAAAGTAGGTGTGTGTGTGTTTTAATTTAAGATGTTCCTTTTTAAATCTTATTTCTTTAAACCTATTTTTGAAGATGTTCAAGCTTGTAGTTTCTTTCTAAATTTAAAATTTAAAATGTATTTGTCATTTAATAACTGTGCATGGAACCTTTTCTTGGTTTCATCCTAATGGGCTTTAATATCACACCCTACATACACCTTTCGGTGTATGTATATTCTTTTCTTTTTCTTTCTAGGTTGAAGCATCGAGCATAGAATTGGTGGTTCCGGTTGTCAGTGGAATCCTTGTGTTGGATTGGTGGCACTATCTTGGTGATGTGACTCATCATGTCGCATAGAGGGTTGTGTTGGAGTTTTATTTTTCCCTTTGTGTAGTCTCTTTTGGGATTTTAGTTCAATTTGTTAACTTTAAATCTGAACTTGGTACAGGGGTCTGTTTGGTTGTATGATTTTAGTTTTAATTTACTCAACATGAAGATTGTTTTATATTTATATCTTCGGGTAAACTATTCCCAAGTTTTATTCTTGATTCTCGGTCACTTATGCCAGCCCATGGGGATCGAGAACGCACTTCGGGCCATGTTGTGGACCAGGTTAGGCGCCGGGTCAGATAGAGACCCGGCCTGGTTCATGACACTGAAGTACACAACACCAAGTCTCACAATATGGTGGACTCCACCATAAATATTTCCAATAGTATAGCTCACTGATCTCCTCCCTATCTATGCACCACCATGACCAAAAAGATAGGATTACCTATGGGTTTCAATAACCCATTTCTCATTGGTAGAACCACATGTGAAATACCATCTGAAATGACCACTATGTATGTTTCTCTAACTATGGTGGACCCATAACAACACCTATATCTCTAAAATATTATTACATACATTCAATCCTCCAAAGAAATCGCTCTTCATTCCCACAAATCAAGTTGAAATCACCTAGGGAAACTACCACACCTAGTACTATCGTGTAGTGGCCAAATAGGTACCTAAAACACACATTTATACTCTAGATAAACCATTTTACTTCCACTTGATACCTCAAAGATCTAGAAAAAACTATGGTATATATATCAAAATCTAAACCCTTATAAATTTACTTTAACATTATGGTTATATTTTTCATCATTAGAATTTTCACCCTTCAATTTCCACAATTTTTTTTAAATTCATGAAATAACTGGTAATTAATCATGTTACAATCTAGTAAAAGATATTTTCTTTTGGTTTTTAACTATGATTATTTAAAAAATAATAATTTTTTCTCAAGATGGAAGGAGAAAAATAATGTATTACCCTTTTATCCCTTTTGGATGATTTAATTACAATCATTAATCTAAAATCTTGTTCATGTGATTTTGATGTTGTTTATAAATTTATAATCACTTGATAGATAATTTATCAACTTCTAATTCTCCTCCATGTCTTCAATATTATTATGGGTCATTCAAAACATTCATCGATATTTTAAAGAAACAACATACCTATTTTACTCAATTTGGATGTTATCATAAGGGACACTATCAATTTTTTACAATGACGCAAATAAAAAAGGGTATTGAAACCCTTTTTATAGCTATATAGGATGGTGATATCTATAAAACCTATTGCTATATTATTTTAAAAATTAAAGGATGTTTAGCATATTTTTTCAACCAGAAATATTTTCCATCATTCGACTCAAATCGTTTTGAAAATGTATTATTGAAACCATATTTTAAATAATATATCAAAATTTCTTGTTAAAAATATATATATAGATATTACTATTCCCAGTTTTTTATATTCATTAAAAAATGTATATCTCTTTTTTACATGGGAAAAATAATTTGGACACTATAAACATTATGACCCCTTATGTTAACTCATGGATGAAACCTAACACACCTTTGAACCCATAAAAGTTACAACAAAATTATAGTACACAATGATCTTCATTTTAAATGGTATTCATGAAAATGATTATATATTTTATAGTATTGAAATTAAAATTTTAATGATTTAATTTATTTAATGAGGTGAATGTAACACCCTAATATTTTGGAATCAATTTTTCATTTAATAAATACTATGTAGAATATATTATTTCACCCACAAAAATGAACTAAATAAACTTCATACATTTTTTTGAGACAAAATATTACATTATAAGGTAAATTTTAATAAAATATGTTAATGAAATTGCAAAGAGAAATGATAAATTCTTTTGAGTTTTTTTAACATATTTTTTTGAGTCACATATTATTTTTTTATGATGTATTTATAAATTTAAATAAAATATTTTAACATTAATGTCTTAGGGAAATTAATATTTCAAAATATAAATAATTAATTTTAATTGGATTTAGTGAATATTATTTAATATGAATCTAATATTTTTTTAATAACCCTTTTTTTAGAATAATTTTGTATTTTTATTTTCTTTTCGTTAAAAAGTTATTTTAAAAAATTATCTTTAAAATGTTTTTCAAATAATAAATTAAAATAGTTGTTATAGTTTATATAAGGAATGTCATAAGGATGAATTCATTTTAATCTTCCAATTTTATTTTACTAAAATTTCTTATTTCATGCACTACAAATTTCCCATCTAACAATAAAAAAATATTTTTGTGAAATGATCATAATTAATATTGTTAAAAGGAAAAATATATTAAAAAAAATTCAATTTTTAATTAATATATTATAATAAAAATATTATAAGATATTTTAAAAATTAATTTTCCTTATTTGTTATGATTTGTTTTAATATTGAAATTCCAAAATTTTATAAATTTTTGATAAAATGATTTTTTTCAGTATTAATATGAAAATAATGTATTATAGTGAATATTGGATACTCTTTTATGAAATTATAGACATTTATGTAAATATTAAACACAAATTTTTTTACAATATCATGGATTTTAGAAATTTATCAATACTTAAGTAGGACATTAAAATTTTCAAAACCCTTTTTACAATTAAAGTGTTATTTAAGGAATAAAATAAATCATTTGGAATTTTTATGTTGAATTTTTATGTTAATTATTGTAATTTTGGAACCTAAAGTAAGATATTTATCAAAATTAAAAACAATTTCTTGTTAAATTGATTTAATTATGATTTTACAGGTGGAAATTCACTCCTAAACTCAATTTCCTAGAAAATAAATATTCTTTTATATATAGTGAAAAATAAATGTTTTGTAAATTAAAAAAATCATTATTATATCCAAAACAGATTTTTGTGCTCAAAAATATATTTTCTAAAAATGGTCTTTTTAATGATACATTTATTATTATAGAATTAATTTTTATCACATTTCAAAATATAATTCAATACAATTGGATGTTGTAATTAGAGTGATATAATAAATATATCCTATTATGTTATCTTTTATTTTTAGACATAAAATTAAATTACTTTTCTAAAACTTGGTTAGCGTGGTAAAGGAAAAACATGGTAAAGCTATTTAATCATGGGTGAAAACATAAAATATCAAAAAAAATATTAATTAAATGACTATATAGAGGATTTCACAACCACCAATCACATTTACTTCATTTTGATTATATTTTAATATACATGCCTGAAATTTTGACTTTATTCTTATATTATTGGATTAATATTTTAAAAACATCATTCCATTTATATATAAAATGATACTTCTATGACCCCTTCAAATATACTCAAAAAAATTCAATACCACAAATTAGTCATACTTATTTCAATAAAAAATAATCCTCTTCCACATTATTCATCTTCTGGTCACTGAAAAGTTCACAAATCCCTTCATAGTCAAGGAGGTCTCGAAGCAGAGATTAAATTCATATACATAAGTATTTTCTTTTATTAAATCATTCTTCTATATATTATTCTTCAAAATATTATAAAATATTATTTATCAAAGTAGTTACATGTTTTTGAAGTCATTAATATTCTATAAAACTAATATTATAACTAACTAGTTACATATTCTTATTCATTCATCCATTATAACATGATTCTATTTGGGACAGTTTAACCATATACAAGGAAATTATTATCATGATTATATAATGAATTATTAATAAATAATAAATATATATAATATTATATATAAATAGATAATTTCAGATATCATAATAATTATGGAATGATAATACTATAATAAAATCATTCTCCAATCAGACACTTTCAATTCATTATAGTTTTTCCTTGTTGGTATTGGTTTAACCTCCTACATGAGCGATGGTATGAATTCTTATAATGGATGGTTTTGGAAAAAATATTATAGTAAGAAATGATATTAATATAAATCAACTTTTTATAACTTCTACTATTTTAATATTAATATTTAACTCAATATTACTAAACAATATTTTGTTTAGTTAGAGATTCTAAAACAAACATATTCAAAATTTAATCATTATGAATCATACATAAAAGATATTCAGATTTAACATGTAAAATCCTATATAATTATTAAAACTGTATTTATAGTATAAAATCATCCTAGAGATAAATATCCAATGAAAATGAGTGAAAACTAGCAATGTTACACCAAATCAAATAATGAATGATTAAAACGAGTGACAGCCAATAATTAATACTAACAAAAACTAGCTCAAGATTTTGTAATGAATGAACATAAAAGATTATTGAAAATTTAATAAATATGAATGAGGTTCTAAAATATTTGTTTTATGATTCTATTTTTATTATATAATATGTTAGATCGTATCTGACAGATATAAAAATCAAGGATAGGGATTTTTCATCTCAATTTCCTTTAATTGAGATATATTCAATATTCACCCCTTATTTTATTTTATGTGGTGTGTATACTATTAAAGGGTGTATTTTTATTATCCATATCATGAATTTAATAGAATTTTAAAATCCATATTTTCTTTTCTCTTATAATGGGTGTTGATTTAAATTTTTCTAAAACTATAAGACATTTTCAACTCAATTTTCTTTCATTGAGAGACGAGTACTTATCTTCTTATATAAGGTGTATATATATCCCCTTTGGTGTAATATATAATTAATTTAAATTGATTTTATTTAACTCTTCCATATTTTAAACATATGTTTATAAATTAAAAATAATATTTTCAAATGAGTTTTTTGACTATAAAGTCATTGTTGCTCAAGAAAAATAATTAATAAATTTTTATGTAATTCCATCATTATAATGATTCAAAAAAGTAGTGTTATTTTTTAAAACGATATTTTCAAATTCCACCAAAAATCAACCATTTCAAAAAATTCATAAAAATTAGAACTAGTCTAATATTTACTTGCTCAATTTAAAAATTAATTTCATTTAATCAAATTCAATTTCTCTGAATCTTAATTTTAGACTTTAAATAAAAATATAAAATAGACTGAGAATTTTCATTTATTTAGAAAATTCCCATTTAACATTATATTTTCTAAATCTTACATCATATCAATTACTAATTAAATAAATATTAATATATTAGTAAATATATTTAAATATTAAATATTATCATAAACATCCTTTAAATGACATCAGTAAAATTTATTTAGATAAATTACATAATATTTATAAAAACAATTCTTTGAAAAATTAGTCTTTTAATGTGGTAAATAATAATTACATTGGAAACATGTTTTATATGATAAATATGAAAATGTAATAATTAAAAAATTATTTTGAAATTAAAAATATGAGTACGATTTTTATACTCATCTTGTAGAACAAAATAAATAATTTCAATTTTAGAATGCATTAAAATGCTTTTAAAAAAATATATCATGTAAGAAGAAAATAAATTTATTCCTATTACACAAAAAGTATTATATATTATATGGATGTTAATTTAAAATCATTCTTTGATGGATATTGATATACAACGCCTAAAAAAATTTCTTTGAAAATAGCCTTTTTATATTATATGATCCTAACCCTTATGTAGTTAGTAAAAATTATTCATATTTAAATCATTTTATATTATAAATATATTGATATTAAACCATTCCTTGGAATTTACCATATTATTCATTTTTAATAATATTATAATGAAAAAAATATTTTTATACTTACATATTTTGGTTAAATATTATTATTTATTATTTTGTTATTTATTATTTGAAAAATATAATAGTTAAATTAGTTATTAACAATTCAAAACATTTGTATAACTATTAAATACAAGTATATCCAATGACTATATTCCCAATGATAAAATTTACAATAACCTTAATTCTAACAACCATATTTAGAATATTTAGGTTTGTTTATATATATATCCCTGCTAAAATTATTCATTCCTTCCATTATCACTACTCAAATAACCCTTCTCATTTCATATTAAGTATTATACATAATCATTTATCCATTCATGGTTTTATTTCACATTTTATGTTATGTTAACCTCATGATTATTTTTAAGGGTGATGATGATATAGGGTATTTCCTAGTTGTGAAATTAGTATACTATTTTATATTAATTTTACCATTTTAATTTATGGTCATTAAGGGATGAAAAATTAAATGGAATTTTAAAACCGATGGTTTTTAATTCATAGTTTTATATAAATTTTTAATGTTTTATTCAAATAAAATCTGTCATGGTTTGTTATAGTTTCTTGTTTTGTGTGAATAAAACAATCACTATAAAATATACAAAGGAAAATACATACTAAATCATAGTGTGCTAAATCAATGATTCCCCTCAGACTTGCAATCCCATATCTAGTGTAAGAAAAAAATAATTTAATTACTAGTTTTGATATAAACTAATACAATCCGACAAATCATACATCATTTTAAATAGCTCTCATTATTGAATCATTACACTTTATAAACAATCTATCAATCATACAACCAAGTTGTTTGGTGTATTTTGACATATTCTACAAGATCTTAAAATCTTCAATTAAGTCTTACATATTTTATAAAAATATAATTATAATGTGATACCCTTGTAAAAATGTTATATTTAATAATCTTCTTTATAACATGGAAAAGGTAAACATATGAATATATGATATAAAATGATCAGTAAGGTTATAGGTATATATATATATAAATAAAAAATTGAAGATAATCAATGAGAATAAGTTGACAATGTGGGTATGAAAACAAAATCATAGTGAAAAAAAATTAATTGACAATTAACCGTGTTTCATGGAATAATTCTATGGAATTACATAAGACATAAATCATTAGATAATAATAATCCATGAAACTTGGATACCTTATATCAGGTCCTCCCACTTACTTGTGAAGATATCTAACTATAATCATGTCCATGCACAAAAATATAAAAATATCTTCCTACAATCTTGTCAATACTAAAAATTAATTGTCTCATCAAAAATAAGTCATCAAAAAATAAATAATATAATGAGATAATATGAAAAACATTTCATAATGACAAAAATTACTTTTTTATATCACATAAAAATAAAATTCATATTATCAGGGAAACCAGCATGAAAAGAAAAAATTAGTTTGATATCATTTGAAAATAGTATCAAATTTTTTATCATTATGAATAGATTGGTTTTCACCATATATCCAAAAATAATATATTCCTTTAAAAGATGACCGTGAATAACACATTATAAGAGATATATTTTTTATGAGTATAGGTGAAAATTGATCTAAAATCATGAAAATTATTTTCATAAGGATTATGAAACATATTTTATTAAAATCTATATATATGTCCTAACGACAAAACATATAAATGGGGGTAAAAATATATTATTCAAAAAAAAATTATATTACTAAAATTCCAATTACAAAAAACATGAAATTAGAAGAAATTAAATACAATAAATGTAGAGTTAAGGGTAAAATTTTGAGCTTGAAAATGAAATTCATTTATTGTTTTTAAATATCTTGTTGAAAACCCACTTCATAAAAAATTATTAATAAACCTATATTGAAATAAATTAAAAATTAAATTTATATATTTCAATATCTACAAAAAAATATGATTTCTAATTAATAAAGGATGTCATTATAAGGAGGAAAAATGTAGATGGAAGAAAAAAATCCCATAAATTGAGTAGGAATTATTCATAACAACATATCAATTTTAGGAAGGTGGAAATTGATAAAATTGGAATATTTTGATGATAAATTGTAAATTTTATAGGAAAAACAATAAAAATAATATATTATATATAAAATATATTATAATATATAAATAGAATATCTTAGAGAAGGAAATCAATTTATGACTCATTATATGAAAAATGAGTCACTGAAACCCTTATGAATTTTATATCTTTTGAATAAAATACAAGTAAATATTAATCATCAATGAAGCTCCAAATGTAATTAATAATGGAATTATAATGATATATATTGTAATAAAATAATATTATACACATTATTAAAGAATATTGGGGAATAATACACTATATTTCACAATTATTGAAAATTTAGATGAATAATCGTTATAGATTTGGTAACATTTGAATCAAAACCCTTTGAAGTAGATATCCTAATATGGATTCGTAAAAATAATTAAATTCATGGTATGTATGATAAAAAATTATTCATATGTATTATATATATATAAAAAATAAAATAATTGGTGAATATTCCATTAGTCTCAAAGAAATGAAATTAAGGCAAGAAAAGAATTATGGCCTTGGTAATGATCAAATAAAAACCCGTTGAAATAGAAATCAATATACATTATTTATGAACCATTTAAATTAATGATTTAAATGATAAAAATATAATCATGGTAAGTATATGCACCAAAAAACCAAGTGGTGAATATTCCATATGACTCAAAAAAGGAAATTGATATGGGAAACCACTAAGGGATTTGGTAACCTCTCGACCAAAACACTTTGAAGGAGATAACATTATATGTATTATTAAATAGCCTGAAATTTATTGTAATTAAAATAAAATTCTTCCATGGGAACTATATTCACCATAAAAATGAAAAATGGATAATATTTTATATGCCTCAAAAGAAATTGAGAATAGAAAACACATACCTTGTTTTCATGCTCGGTCGAAAGTATTCTAATATATAAGAAATTAATCATAAATTCAATATAAATTTATTATATATAACTATTTATATTTTTTACCTTATATAATATTCTTTTATTTTATCTCATAAGAAAATTTTTATTTATTTTTTGTTAATATTAATTATTGGTAATCAGTGGTTTTAACTGTCCATTATTTATTTTGGTATAATGACCTTTAATATCATGTCATGTTTATAAGTTCTTAATATCTATAATGTTAATGGTATTTTAATTATAATTTCCTTGATGATTTAGGATGGTATTCGTCCATTCTATGGAGCTTTTCATTATCATGCATAAAGATGAAATTTAGAATTTATTTTTTAGTAAATTGTATTAAATAAAATTGTTTTCAGAAATATTGAATTAAATAAAGATATTACCATTTAATAAATGAAAAAATATTTATATAATTATTTTATTTCCTGAAAAATTCATTTTTCCTAACAATCCAAGGAAATCATTCATTTTATTCTCAATTAGGTAGTTAAACTAAAGAAAAATAAACATGTTGAATTATTTAAATTATTATGACTACAAAATTATTTCTTTATAGTAGTATCATTCTCAATGTTTTATAACACATTTATTTCATATATGTTTTATTTTATTACAATTTATGAATATTTTTATTCATTCATGAAAAAATTATTATAACACAGTTCATGTAGGTGGTTGAATCAACCTAAAAATAATAATTTTATACTGACTAAATAATTTAGACATGTTATTTATATTGAAAATATTAGTTTTTAACAAGATTTATTATATAAAAACAACATAATATAGTGATAAAAATATTTAAAAAAATATGTTGAATTTGAAATTGAAGAAGGATAATAGAGGATAAATTAATTATATTGAATAATTTAATCCTCTCTTGGGAACATCCTTGATTGTGTATAGATATAGAAAATTTCAAGGGCATAGAAAAACAATATCAAAGATAAATATGTGTTTCTAATTATATGAGGTAGATTAATGGGAGGTATAATAATTTTTTGAGTGGATTGGAAGCGGTGGTGTAATTATTTTTTTATAAGTTAGGGTAATGGGGGTTCTATAAATAATAAAAACATAATATATAATTAAAGTCAAAATTTGATGCATATAAATACAAATTTAACTAAAATTTATGTAACAGTGAGGGGAAGTTGATAAATTCCCCATAAACTCATTTGAAGATAATTTTATATGATATTTTATGTTTTACCCTTGATTTAAAGATTTTATAAATTTTCTCTCTTACCGTTGTAACCTACATTTACCTCGGTAAATTATTATCATGGGATAGAAAATGAAATATAAAATATAAAATAATTTGAGCATTATGGTCAGAATTATGAAATAAATTTTAATTTAATAAATTTTTAAAACATAATAAAATTAATTAAAAAATAAAAAACACTATAATGCATTAGAAAATATTTGTAGAAAAAAAAATTAACCATAAAAATGAGTTTACGATAAATTATGAAGGTTTTTTATTTTAACAACATGATTTTTTTATTATAAGAAAAATAAGAGTAATTTTTATTTAAAATAAAACCAAAAAAATGATATATTGTCAATAATTAATTAATTAGGAAAGACCAGAAATAGATTTTTATTAGGTGAAAATATTACATTAGCTTCCAAAATTTCACAAATATGTTTATAATTCCAAAATAATTTTTAAAAATAAATATTCTCCTCCCTAAATTGATACTTCATTGAAGAAAATATTTCATAAAATATTATGTCAAGCTTACATCATAAAATTCACAGTATTTTTTAAAACCGTATATTTACTATTCACTAAAAATTGAGCATATTATGATAGCCCAAAAACACAATATTCTAGTATTGGTAAAATAAAATAAAAAATTAGTTTCCTTTATTAAAAATAAATGTAAATAATTAAAAATTATATCTTTTAAATGAAAATAAAAAATATAAATAAAAACTTCGTTATAGAAAAATGATCCTTTAAAACATTAAGTGTTCCTAATATAATTTCATTTTAATTTATATTTAAATTTATTTCAATATATTACTTCATATTTTGAAATATTAAATATTATCATAATCATAATTTAATATATATCAATTTAATTTATTAGGATAAAATATAGAAAATTAAAACAATTAATTATATTAAATATTTATCCCTTAAATTTTAAATTTTTTAGTTCTTTGTAAAAAAATTAATTACTATAGGTTTTATTATTCTTGTAATATCCTTATTAATATTCCTATAATATGTTGGACTATTTTTTTATTTTCTATGTGAAACAATATTATTAATGTATCATTTCTTTGAAGGATAATTATATTTTGAAATCATAGGGTGTTACATTCTCCCCACGAACTAAATTGAGTCCTCCAAATTTATAATACCACTAACTAATAAAAATATATAAACATATTCATATGATAAAAATAGATCTACATATAAGTTTTAATGATATATAAACCTCACTATCTTTGGTAAGTATATGGACACTCATGTCTTCCCTCATGGTTATGTATTAAGAATGATATAATTGAATTAATTCCCATAGGATGTTCATAATTAGCCCCACACAAATAGATTATCATGGGCTGATTTAGAATATGATATTTAACTTCCATATCCCATAATTAATTTGTTATATATATAGAGTGGTCCAAACAATGACCAAAATCACACAATATTTCTTGAAATTTAGAATAATTTTTTGGGTGCATGGTTTCATAATCTTCTATTAGAAAATGAGTTATAAATATAAGAAGAAATCATCATACTAGGTCAATGAAGTGGTGATTTTTTTCCCTTATAAAAACCATCAAATATAAAGGACTTTATAAAACCATAAACAAATATATCATTTTCAGATCTATTATAGATGATGAGTGTACCTTACACTACATTGTTTTCATTAGACACTTCAAATGTTATGATTTCATAATCCTTCCCTTTGTCCACATGCATAGAAAGATTCATGATTTTATTATTATCATTAGGCATATGATTTTGGAATTTATATTCTTAATTCCAAATGTCTTTGTATTTGAATCATTTTTGTTTCAGTGGTTCATTAGTTAAGACCTCTATAAAATCAATTTTATTATCCATCCTCATTATCTCTCATCAATTATCGTGATATTGAGGGAAAATCCTTCCACATATGAAACATTTTCTTATTCCTTTCTAAAAGATTACCTTATTCTTCATCCATCATTAAATGATTACTAGGGGTTATATTTCTATCATTTATTCTAACTGTAATTTGAGTTTCCATGGAACTCTCTTTTCCATTTCATATCTCCAAATACATGGGAATAACGACATTCTGCAGTTTCTATTTCTTCATTAAGCTCACATTGTATAATTTATTCATAGCTATTTTTTTCTATTATAGAAAATTTCTATCCTGTTATAGTTTTTATCAACTAAAACCAATCAATATTTATTTAAGTGTTCGTAATAAAATCATAGGCCTAAATTTCATGTAACATGAAGTTTTCTTTATAGGTTCTAATTTATTAAACCTCATTTTGGTTTTCAACCATGGAATCATTCTCCATTTTAATGTTTATATTTCAGATAAAATATTGGGTGAAAAATATTTTCGTAAACTCTTCAGATTCCATGGAGTCAATTTTTTCATTTTTTATCATTTTATTAATTAGGGTATACCAGTGGTAATAAAATTTTTCCCAATGATAGAAGGTTGGAAGAACCTTCTTATCACCCTAGATATAGAGAAAAAATATATTTTCTCTTATTCATTAATCCATGGCTGAAAAATAAGTGGGTTAGAAGAGACACTATAGGAGGGGGATTTTGTTTCATAAAGTACATGAAATTATTTTTCTCTTCCATTAGTTTATTTGAGTGCTCAACATGAATTTCATTATTATTAATATATTAATAATATAGGGAATGAATTTCTTTACCATTTTACCCTAGTTCCCATACCATTTAGTTACACATAGGGAGAGTCACCACATTATCCTTTTCATTAATTGTTAACTTAGTTCCTACTAAATATAGATATATAATTAAATAAAGGAATCTTAGGGATAAGAATACTTATAAATGTAAAACTATAAACTCTAAATAAAATACATATATCATTAATGATTACACTAACTTATGAATCACTATATTTCAATATAGTTTATCAATTTTCACTTAACTATGATATTATACTACCTACTCTAGTATCATAACATGTTTACATACTTAATAATAATTTATAAATAAAATGTAAATAAATAAAGAATATATTCTATTACTTTAAATATTTTTGAGTATTTAGCCATCTTATTAATTAATCAAATTAATATTTAGTTAATACATAACCAGCCTTTTTTGGGTTATTACACCTAGGAGAATCTGGGATAGTGCCTATATGCACATATTTATATCTAGAAGACAATATTAATGTTAATAAACTAAAAAAATATATATTACAATGTTTTTTTTATATTTCCAATAATTAGACTTATACAAAAAAAATTCATTGATGTTTTATAGTCCTAATCCTAAATAATTACTAAGCACTTTTTTGATGACAATTGATGTACCCCAGAATCGTACTGTAGAATCAATTTCTAAAAACACATACATTTACATATTTATTTTATCCCAACTGATATTATCTACAAACCCTTACATGGTGTTACATATTATCTCATTATTTAGTAATTAGTACAAATAAATAGCACAAAACCATGCAACCCTATTGTATAATATATTTAATTATTATCAACATGATCCTATTATTTTAAATATGTCTCCAAAATTTCCCACAAATAGTCTTCTCATGTGATAATTTTTTTTCACACCATGCATAATAATCTTCTTTATAACTAAGGTAATAAAAATAGAATAAAGGGTGAGCTAAAATTCCAAATAATGGTAAACGTGGACACTAAAAATTAAAGATTATAAGTTATTATTAGATGATCAGGTGGGTATAGAAAAATAATAAATATGGATAAAAAAATATCATAAACCATGATTCATGGTAATAAGATTTTTTAAGGGCATTGGTTCATGTAGTCTGGCCTTTCTTAGGTTTAAAAAACATGTAGTGCTTGGAGGAGTCATGGAGTGTGTTTCGGGGGGGTTTGGCTGCAAAAAGATGAAAACAGGGGAAATACATGGAACGAAATTGTTTCATATCATGTAATCATAGTTCATGTATTGTGATGATAGTTCATGGGGTATTACATGATGTATATTTAATTTGGGTTAAAAGTTTTGAGGCAATGTGTTTCTTAGATATATTTATAACTTGGTATTTAACCGATGTGTAAATTTCATATGTATTGTTCTTATAAATGGTGAAGTGGATCATGTTTTCATCAAACCATATTTATTCTCTCATTTTTCTTTGTGGTCAGATAACCACATCCCATGTGATTTAGGAGTCCTTCGATGGGGATCAATCCATGGATTATTTCATCAATCAGTTGATATCTAACGTGTGTTTTTCTTCCTTTTCTAGTGGATTCTCACTAATTAGTCTTTTTTCCTAAAAAATTTTATCTCCATGCTATGGATAATGATCTTATCCCTTATATAGAGGTTTATTTTTTTATTTTTGATGTATTTATGGATTGAAGTCTTTCAGAGGCCTACCATTTCCCCTGGGAGTGGTGATCGAAGATCAGTAATGTTGGATTGTTCATGTCAGAGGAATGATGACTCCTTTGGGGTAGGGGATTAATTTATTATTTTATTTTATTCCCATGAAATCATAAATTTAACAAATTTTCCATTCCAATGGAATGTTAATTAAACTATTAATTTATTCCACCAGATTAATAACAAAATTCTCTGCAATTACATATTGATTTGCATTATACCATTAGGACGAGTTGCCTATTAATTTGATAGATAGTGTGATATCTATGATATACTTTGTCAGAATGTTCGAATATCAATATTAGAATGTTAAAATTGGTACGTAATATAAAGCCATAATTAATTGATTATAATTTATCTTCAGAGTACTTATATAAGAGGAATGTTTCTAATCTGGCTATTGATTTAATGTCATTATAATAAAATTAATGGAATTTTAATGTTTAATTGAAGTTGACATCAAAAATGGTTAATAGAATTCATAAATAACGTGACTAATATTTAATATTGTGGGTAATAATAAAAAAATCCATTTTAAATGATCATGGTACATCTCATATTTTGATGAAACTGGTTTTAATTCTAGAAAGAATGTTTAATCATTTTATTTCATGATATAACTTGATGCCTTAGTTTTCACATTAGAACCTATGAATAAAGAATCAGTTAATTAAATATTGAATCAGAACTATTTGTATGATAAGGATAATTATTAGGGAATATGTTTCATGTTTTCTTTGAATTCTAAGTGCCTTGTGACTGGAGATGAGAGAGATCATTTATGTGTGAAGGCTAGATTCCTTTTTCAGGGCCTATATTTCACTACTGGATATGTTTAATTGTTACTGATTCTTTTCTCATATGATCATGGAATTTTTGATCCTAGGATGGTTGGTGTTATTGGTTGGGGAGGTTTGGTTTTGATATATGGCTAGGATGGTAGAGCCTTGCAAGGTAGATGTTGTGAAGTAGGTTGTCCAGTATGATGTGGCTGTATTTGATAATTATGATGGAGAGATGAATCAATATATGAATGTTGGGGTCATGGATGATACCAATTATGATGGAATGGGTTAAGGTTGGTAATACTCATCTATGTGACGCTAAGAGCTAAAATTCTCCCTTAGTAATCTGTTTAAGGGATGATTGCCTAGTAGGTTATTTTATCTGCATTAATTTCCCCAGTGCTTGAGGCACATGGGTATGATTGTTTTCATGTACCCTTGTAGTGGTATCATAGGATGGTATTCCATGAGATCATAGATATAAATTACTCTAATATTGTTTAATAAATAACTTTTAACCCTTGGGGTTGGTTGATTCTTGAATGAAAATGTTGAATGTATTTTAATCTAAAATATCTATGCACTCTGTATGGATTATGATGGAAGGTCATGTACCTTACCCAAATCATTAATGTAATATAATGTGGAATATTTTTTATGATGAATTAATGTCTAATTAAAAAATTAATGTAACTAAATTAGTAAAAGGGAAAAAGTAATTTGTATATCTATTAAAAATGCTTGTGTGCTTATAGGATATCTAGTCTTTGTTGTGGATGTTGAGAGTCCGTGTGATGTTAGAAATAGTTGAGTCTAAGACTAGTTTATTCCCATGGTATGGTTGTGAGATATATTATATCTTGTATATTATTTCATTTCATACACTACCACACACATTTTGGTATCATAAATGTCCCCCCACTAGACTCTAGGTGGTTTTTTCCCAACATCTTGGTGGGAGGGTGGATGGATGACTAGCCTCTCTAGTACTACTCTCTTCTCTAGGTAGTTACATTTTCAAGTATGCAGAATGGTTAGTTTTCCCATATATGTTTGTATGTGGTTGTTATTTGTTTTGGTTATATCACATACATGAATTAGTAGATATAGTATCCAAATGATTGTTATAGGTATGATGTATATATGCCATGATGACTTGAGGTAAATACTTAGTGTATGGGGTGTGGTGGATTCAGTTATAATACCTGATGTTTGATTCATGTTATATAAGATATTTAGGCTTCCATAAACCACATAGAAACTATATATGGATATGTAGATTAGATTATGTGATTATGTGATTCATGAGCTGCAAGTTAGGATGCCATTCCTAGGTGTCATTGGGATGGACTATTTTTCTGAGAGATGGCTCAGGACATGCGATGTAGGGCTAGAGTGAAAATCTAGTGTGGAAGAAAGAGTGGAACTCCCATGAAGTTTCATTCATATTTTATATTCTCTCTTGTGAGTGGTACTTGGTGAGAGTTGTAATCATTGAGGATGGGATCACAGTATACCAGTTTAGGTGATGAGTTAGGTTCACTATTGTTCACTATGTCTTAGCATGATCTTATTATATTTTTCTTGAGAGGATCTGGGGAGGATCCTAATAGGTATACACTTACACTCACACTGTGTATATATAAACCTTTTTTGAGGTCATCTAGAGTAGGTTGGAAATTGGTATGGGTATTACTAGATCGGGGTTTCAAAAGAGATAATTGAGCTTCATGGTCATTGTCATCCTCACATTTTGGTTCTTATAGATTTTCTTTTAGTTTTTAGAGTATTAAATGTTATTTCTTGTTTTAGGTAGTTTGAATCCATATAAATGTTTCTCAAAATGTTTTGATTTGTTTATCTATCTTATCTCTCACTTCAACATATTTTATTAGAGGGTAATTCCTCCCATATATATATACATATTCATTATACCATAAGTTATAGTTTTCACCCTAATGTTTTCTAGAGATGGGACATAAGAAATCACTATATTTCTCCATTTATTGTGCTATCATTGTGGGAAGGGGGTTGTGACAGAGTGTTTACAATGGTTTTTGTTGGGGGGATAAGGTGGAGATAGGAGTTTTTTCCATGTTAGGTTGCATTGGTTGGTATGGAAATAGTGTAAACTATGTTTAGTCAGTGATGTAAATATGGGAGACCGAATGAGACATGGTTATTATAGAGTCCATAGCCTTTTACAAATAACATTAGAAGATTTTAAGCCTAATTAAACATTATATTACAAGACAATGATCGTAAAGTCTAGTGTCTTGGATGACTAGGTACCTAAAAAGGAAAACATGATACAAAAAGACTCATTTCTTTATTAAATATTCATATAGAGATCCTAAATTCCATTTTTCTCATGGATCTTTATAGGATAACCTAGGGATCACAATAACTATGTGATGAGCTAAAAATTCCAGTAACAGAGAAAATATAACAATAAAGCTTTAGCACATGGGTTAGAAGGAATAAGAAAATGATATAAAAAGGTATGTGAAATATATAAAAATAACATATAAACATGGGATCATATAAACATGGACTCATATAAATGTTGAAGCAACATAAAACATGATTTTAACATGATTCAAGGCTCATTTCACATAACGGAGCACAAGCCAAGGTTAAAAACCAACACCGTTACACATGGTTGCACAAGTCAAGGCTGACTACCAAGGCCATTTCGCATCACGTCTCAGGAGACTCAACGTTACACAATTAATTGGATAACTATTTGGGTGCACCCATTATAACCTGTTCATGAATAATCTCCCCAGATATAGAATCATACATAATCAATCATAAGCCTACCCATGGAATGAAATGGGTATAATAATAATGTCATAAAGAATAATGAATGGGCGTATCATACAAGTGCCCATGAAATAAAGGAATTAAAATGAACATGGAAATTCCTAATAATATATTATAATATATCATGGTAAGTGACTAAAAATGGAATTGACAATGTGTAAGAAAAGTTTTTAATAAATTTTAGCATTAAAACATTTTAGTGTGTTTTTAATGAAAATAGTAAAGAGAATTTAAAATAGAAAAGGGAATAATATTTATATAAAAGTAAAATAGATCCAAGAAGGTTTTAATAATAAAAAATATGGTTTTATAAAAAAAATTGGCTTAAAAGGGATGATATAGTTCAATTTAAATTGGGTAAAAATTTGGGAAGTTCCCTAAATCGGGTTTGATTATCAGGAAGTATTGGGGAGGGAATCATTTCAAAAGATTTTTATCCCCAAAAAGAATTTTAAATGGATATTTATACATGAGTTTCAATAATATAAACATAATTTATAATATGTACATAAAAATAAAATATAACATCATTTGGGTTGAAATAATGATAGAGCAACCTGGAGGAATAATGGAGGTTCGGGTAGAATCCTTTACCATAAGTCTGAAGGTGTTGTTCCCAGGATGTTAATTCCCTCGATAAACAAATAAAATTCATTAATAAATATTTTAATAACTTATTTTTCATTTAATTTATTTATTATAACATAATTATGTTTATTCATGACCTTTTTATGGGTTAATAGGTTCTATTTCATTGTTTGGGAGTGTGTGTTTTATTGGTTTTCATGATTGGTTTATTTATATACATGTAAGGATAAAAATGTAAGATGAGAATTGTTTTTAAAAATTGATGGTTTATTTTACTATTTAACATATCAATGATTACATGGTTAAAAAAATCATTTGGTTATTTGGAGTAAAGATGAATCATTAATCATAAACTATTTGGATAATTGGTGGTTTTTGGATCACAACGAAAACATTGTTCTTTATAAATTAATATCATGGGTAAAAAAGTATTACATAACCT
Organism: Viscum album; assembly: GCA_963277665.1. NCBI lineage: Eukaryota > Viridiplantae > Streptophyta > Magnoliopsida > Santalales > Viscaceae > Viscum > Viscum album. Next base: position 1,584,362,214 of record OY728128.1, on the reverse strand, counting down.
TAAATAAGACATAATAAACATATTATAATTTATTTCAACCATAAAAATGGTTTAATGTCCAAAATCTATGATGGTAATAGAAATTGAAAACCTGTTGTCCTTGACTGCGACAAATTAACACATCTCAGATGGTGTTTTTATTTCTATTGTAAATTTAGTTGAATGAGAGATGATGATAAATTATTACATTATCACTACAAAATTATAGTGAATTTTAGTTATAGGATTCATCATAACATTTTGATGAACATCGGAGATGAAGTAAAAGAAAAAATGGAACTTGAAAGAAAAGAGTGGGTTGGTGGTGGTTTTTATAAAGGAGGAGAGGATTTTTTTCCTAATTTATTATTTATAATTTTATTTTTTTTATCAGGACTACAAATAGTATTGATTTTTGTTACCATAAACAGTAATATATGCATGTTATTTCTAACCAATGGCCATTTACATCTTCCATTACTCATGCATGATGCAAAAATTCATTTATTTTACATTTATCGTAAATTATCATACTTTACTATTCACAAAAATTCAATTATTTTAAAAAAATACCCAAAAATCACGCCAACAGTTTTTTGATGTGTTGAATCCCAACATTACCTCCATTTTTTGAAACTAATTTTTTGAATATGTGATATTTAATTTTTAATTAAAATCATTGTTTACATGAAAATACAACTTTTCCAATTAAAACTGTTTTTCTAAAAAAATTAAAAAATCAATTAAGGTCTCTTAAAATTATCATTTAATCATAAGTGATAAAAAGACTTATTTATGAATACAATTTATGAAAATAAGTTTTCTTTTAAATTATTAAATTAATCATAACATTATAATTATTTATACATGACTAAAAAATGACCAACATTATAATTATATAATATTGTCACTTATAAGATGGATACATTTTATTTATATTATCATTGATAAGGTTACATACTCACTTGGAAGATTCACCATTCTTAATGGTCATATAACTATTCGTAATGATAATAGTAATATTTTTAAGGGTCAGTTACTACTCACCATAAAATAAGTTTTTCTTATTGGAATCCAAACATCTTACCAATCCCAACTGTGTAGGTGAGATTTTAAAATTCAAATCATATAAGTGAAAATATAATACTTAAATTTAAAATAGTAATTAGCAATTCATTGTGTTATCATTTCATGGGGTTATACTGTATGATAAAATTATAAGAAGATAATCTTAATTGATTAAACATTGGGTTGTAACATTCTTCTACCCTCATGAAATTTCGCAATCAAAATTTCATTCTATATTCAAAGCCTTAAACATGTGTGGGTAATTTTCCTTCATTACCTCATATAGATCCAATAATGCCTCTTCATCCTTAATGTTCCACTATAGTAATTTTATCAGGTGAGTAGTATTGTTTTGTATCACTTTATATCTATGATCCATGATCTTCACTGGATTCTCCTTATAAGAAATATCATTCTCCAACTGTACCACCTCTGATGATAGTACATTTGAAAGATCTAGTATGTACATTCTTAAGAGGGATACAAGAAAGATGTCGTCTACTTTAGATATGGTTGGTATAAGTGCTAGTTTATATGTCCTAACTCCAACACTATCAAGAATCTCTAAGGGGATGATGTACCTGCTACATAGTTTTCCTTTCTTCCCAAATCTCATGACCTTCATCCATGGAGATATGAGGAGGAATTCCATGTCTCCATATTTAATCTCAAGGTCTCATCGATGATTGTCTGCATACCTCTTCTTTCAACATTGGCTTCCTTGATGTGCTGCTAAATGTTTTGTACCTTCTCCACCATTTATTTGACCATTTCAGTTACAATCATCTTACGCTCATTGACTTCATCCGAACACGGTGTTTTTCTTCACCTTTTCCTATAAAGGGATCAATATGGTTCCATTCCGATGATGGAGTGGAAACTATTATTATAGTAGAATTCATCGTGTGGTAGATGTTGGTACCATCCTCTTTTGGAGTCCATAGAACATGATCTCAACATATATTTGAGTGTCTAAATAGTTTGGTCATATTGACCATAAATTAACGGATGATAGGTCCTACTAAAGTATAACTCAGTGCTTAGAGATTGTTGGGGACTTTTCCAAATCATTGCGATGAATCTCAGATCCTGATCGAATACAATCAGTAGTGGTACTCCATGTATCCTTACCAACTCTTTGATATATATATATATATATATGAAGGTTGATATTATGAGAATTCCCCTCGAATTGTTTTAATGTGAATTATGTTTGTAAGATGATCCACAATGACCCATATATCATTGCTTTCTCTGGATGTCCTTGGATTTCTAGAGAAGAAGTTCATAGTAATGTTCTCTCTCTTCCATGTTGGTATGGATGGTGGATTCATAATCCCCTTATATTTTTTTCCTTTTACCTTCACATATTGACATACTAGTCACTTTGATTTTTACTAGGCAATCTAATTCTTGATATTGTCCCACCAATATTTCTATTAGAGATCTCGATACATCTTTGTGCTTCCTAGGTGAATTGAGAATTTTGAGTTATGTGCATCATTCAAAATATCATTCTCTATCTCTGGATTTGGTGGTACACATAATAATGGACCAAATCTTACAACTCCTTTCTCATCAATCTTGTAATCAAACGATTTATCATTTCTATTATTATCCACCATTTTCAATATTTTTGTATCATTTCTTTAAGAATTCTTTTATTTTCTCCATGAGGGATATTTGATAAATATTTTGAAGAAGGATTGATGATTAACCTAACTTAATGATTTCATTGTCAATCCCCTTAAAATCCAAGAGGATTGGATCCTTTTCAATTCTCATCATTGATAAATATATAGTATCCTTTCTACTTAGATCATTCGCCACCTTATGTTCCTTACCATGATGGTAGTGGATTGAGAAGTCATAATACATGAAGATCTCTATCCATATTTTTCAAATTCATATTAAGGACCTTTTGTGTGAATATATATTTGAGACTCTTGTGATTAGTATATGTCTCACACTTCTCTCTATAGAGATAACACTACCATATTTTTCTATGCAAATATCACAACTGCTAACTCCAGATCATGTGTGGGATAGTTTTTACCTTGGATTTTCACTTTCTATGAGGGGTAGGATATCACTTTACCATTTTTCATCATCACACATCTTAATACCTTATTTTAAGCATCATTTTAAACCAAAAAGAGTTCTCCACTTGATGGGAATGTCAGCACTAGCGTAGTGATGAGACTCTTTTTGAGATCCTTAAAACATTCATCACATTATTGAGTCCATAAAAACATTACTACCTTTTATGTCATATTATTCACTAGATTTAAAAATTGCAAAAATTTCTTTACAACTCATCGGTAATACCATGCTAGACCAAGGAATCTACGGACCTTCGTCACAGATGTTGGCATGGGACACACTTCAATTGCCTTTGTCGTGGAAGGTTCCATATATATCCCCTTTCTTGTGTACATTCCTCAAGAATGATACTTTCATCATCTAGAACATAAATTTAAATTAACTTTAATATATCCTCTCCCTTCATAATTTATTTAGTAAAGTATTCAAATACTCCTCATTTTCCTACATGCCCTTGGAGTATATCCGAATATCATCGATAAAGACTACTAAAATTTTGTCGAGGTAATATCTAAAGACTCTATTCATCAAATCCGTGAATATTTTTGGAGAATTAATAAGAGCTAAGAAAATAAAAGTAAACTCGTAGTTTCTATACCTCATTTTAAAGGTATTCTTTTTAATATCATCCTTCCTTACCATTAATCGGTGATATCCCGACCATAGGTCCATCTTATAAAAATAACTGGGCCCATGTAGCTGATCAAAAAATTCATATATCTAAGATAGTGGATACTTTTTCATTATCATTATTTTATTTACCTTGTGATAATAAATGATAAAGAACATTTTTTGGTAATATATAATTATAATATCTCATGATGGGAATATCTTTGAGAAGTATCATCTCTTTCATCACAATCATTTGAACAAGATATTCTTTCTCATAAGGCAAAATTATCATCACGTAAGATAATGATTATGAAGAAGATTAATCATCCTCCTTACACTTGTATAGAATTGGGGGATTCTTTGAGATGTTAATAGTGATCTCCCTTTCCAAAAAAAATTGATTTTGGATTGGTATAAAGATAGAAAATCCATGCCCATGATAACATTGAAATCTAAAAAATAATGTATGATGAGATTTTTTTGGAGATTCAATCCACAAACGTTCACTATGGAAGAGTTATATACATTGGATGCAATAATTTCCCGATTTTCTATGTTCATAGATAAATCATCATCCAAATTTCGAGGTAGTTCTTGCATTGTTATTCTAAACATGGAAGATATAAAAGAATGCGTAAACCAAAAATCAAATAGTATGTTTATTATTCTGTAATGAATAACTAGAATACCTATCACCGTATCTTTTTCTAACTCAACCTCAGTAGTAGTGATAGTATAAACCCATCTATATTGCCATGAAGGTTATTGTTGATATCCTCAAACAAACCTTGTCTTAGTTAGAATTTTCGCTTAATGAACATTATCCTAGTAGTTATAATACTACACTAGAGGTGGAGTTTTGATATGAACATTCTTTTATTCTTCCACATTGCTGAGATTCTTAATATCCCTTTGACATTTCTTAACAAGATGTCCCATTCTTCCACACTTGAAGAAATTTTTGGTTCCTTTTAAACAGTTCCAAGGATATTTCTCCCCAGAATTTTGATATGTGTGATGTTTAATCTTCATCCCATCATGGGAATTATTTTCTGAACCACCCATATTAGACATCATTATCCTATTTTTTCACCAGGCCCATGAGAACATTGAGATTCTTTGATCTCCATTTCTACTATGAGGGCACAACAGAAAATATCCTCATAACAGTCAAAGTCCTAATTCATCAATTCTTTTCATAGACTTGGGATTTTTTCCACTAAAGATTCATTCAAACTTTCTCTCAGTGTTCATGAAAAATCCAGATTCATATTTTGAAAGCCTTATGAAATTTACTTTATATGCTTCGATGGACTCGTCATCCTTCTAATTAAGTTTGAGGAACTCTATTTCCTTATTGAGATGGAGGGTTCAGAGAAAATATTCGTTGAAAAACATTTTTCGTGAATTCCTACCAATCCATGGAATCAATTTAATTATGATACATCGTATTATTGATTAGTTTCTAGAACTGATCATCTTCCCCACAAAAAATTATAGACCTATAGCATGACTTTCTATTCTTCTACGAACTAGAATACATATAATATCTTTTCAAGTGATTTAATCTTCAATACCGCAAGGAGGGTATCAAAAGATTCAGTAAACATGGGAGGCCTTTGTTGCACGAAGGATTCAATGGTAACATTCTCTTTCCATAGAGGAGGAGGTTGTTCCACATTATTTATGGTTTTATTTATAACTTGAACCAGTTGAGAAAGTACTTTCATGATGTTTTGAGAAACTATTCCTATGAAATTTGGAATATAATTAGAGAAATATTCACAGTACCTATCACATTGATTGTTGGCACTTGTTCTTCTATTTCCCTCTATTAACTATTAAAAACAACACACAATTATGGGCTTGAATACTTAGCTATTAAGTATAAAAATGAAACTTTAAACATAAAAGGATAAACTCTTAATTGAAAATTATATCCTAAATTTTGATTCAAAATGTTTCAATATTGGTTATCTTTCATCTATTTCTTAACTTATACTATTATGGGTTCTTTTTTTAATTCCCATGATATTGTTCTGTGATAAGCTCATGAATTTACGGAAGCATAACCCAGGGGAGTATCAAACCAGGAGTGCAGCAAGGCTCGTATTCATGCACATGTTCCAATTTGAATCTACCTCAAATTGGTAATTTCATTTTTTCCCCTAGTTACATCTGTTATAGAGCGGTGTCCACTTGTTTTAATCCAAACAATGATGTATTTTCATGATAAACCATGCACTCTATACTTTCCAAAATTTAGAGATATTTTCTTATACATAGTCTCATCATAAAGGATCTTTATAATGTTCTCTGATCCTAATATTAAAAAATAACTATACTATTCTATGATACATACTACAGTGACCCTATCCTTTTACACATAACATTAAATGATTTTGAGCATAATTAAACATCATATTAAAAGCAATGGATCGTAGAGACTAGTGTCTTGGAAGAATAGGAACAAAAAATGAAAACATTAAACTAAAAAATCAATTTATTATTTAATATTAATAAAGAGAAAATAACTTCCATTATGATCATACATATTTATAGGATAACCTGGGGATAAAAGGAACCAATGGATGAGCTAAATATCCTAGTAAGGGAAAAAATATTCAACACATCTGTTAGAAGGTATGACTTAATGATATAAAATGAAATGTATCATATGGAATCATAACATATAATGATGGATTTATAGTAATGTGTCAGTAATATAAAAGAAAACTTTATCACAATTCAAGGCTCGTTTCACATATAGGATCACAAATAAAGGTTAACCACTAAGACTATTGCACATGGTACTATGTGCCGATACTAGCCGCCAAGATCATTGCTCATAACATCTCATGAGACTCAACATTACCCAATTAATTAGAGTTATATTTGGTTGGACCCATCATAATAGGTTCATGAATAGGAAATCTACATATAGAATCATACATAATCAATCATACATAAACATAATGACGCCCTTGGAATAAAATGGTTATCATAATCATGTAATAAGCATAATGAATGTGTGTATCATAAAAGTTTACATGAAAGAAATGAATTAAAACATTCATAGAATTTCATAAAGTAAAATATGTATATATCATGGTACATGATTTAAAACAGAATTGACATCATGTAAGAAAAGTATTTATGAAATTTTATCATTAAATCATTTTCACTACTGGAAAAATGATTTTTCCCAACGCTTCTATACCAACGGTTTGTAAAAACCGTTGGTATAGGTACCCTTTCCCAACGGTTTGGCCAAACCGTTGGGAAAGGTTAGCCTATCCCAACAGTTTGTCCAAACTGTTGGGGAAGGCTGAATTCTGGACCACCTTTCCCAACGGTTTGCCCAAACCGTTGGGAAAGGGTGTCCAGAAATCACCCTTCGGCCAGAATACCCAAAAAAAGAAAGACCTTTCCCAACGGTTTGCAAAACCGTTGGGAAAGGTCCTTTGATTTTTTTTGGAATCTACCTACGGAGAACATTAAATAAATCAAAATTTAAAATAATTAGAACAATACATATATATATTTATGAAATTATGTTAACAATAGTCATGTTAGGTTAGTGGTTAAGTCATTTCGTTATAAACTAGAGGTCCTGGGATCAAATCCCACCGGATGTTTCTTTTTTGAAATACATATACCAATGGTTTTGAGAACCGTTGGTATAGATTTTCTAATTACTTATACAAATGGTTTTCAGAACAGTTGGTATAGACCCTATACCAACGGTTTTCCCAAAACCGTTGGTATAGACCTCTTGTCACGGCTTACTTGCCAACGGTCCTCCAAACCATTGGTATAGCCTATACCAACGGTTTGGGGACCTATACCAACGGTTACAAACCGTTGGTATAGGGTATTTTTCTAGTAGTGTTTAGTGAGATTTAAAGAAAAATACATAATAGAAATTAAAATAGAAAAGGGAATAATATTTTATATAAAAACAGAAGTGATAAAAAAAGGTTTTCAAATTAAAAGTCTGGTTTTATAAAAAAAATAGCGGCATAAAACTAATAATATGGTGAACATGAAATTGGGTAAGAAATAGGGAAGTTCCCTTAAATGGATTTTCTTATCAGGAAGAATTGAGGAGGTAGTCATTTAAAAATTGTATATCCTCAATAGAGGATGATTAGTGGATATTGTTACATGATTTTGGAGAATATACACACTATTTAGAATATGTACCTAAAAAATAAAATATAACTTCTTTTGGGATGAATGAAAGATAGGGCAACAGGAGAGAATAATGGATGTTCTGGTAGAATCCCTTACCATAAATCTGAAGGTGTTCTTCCCTCGATATTAATTTATTGATAAACAAATTATATTTATTAATTAATAATTCTATATATTCTTATTCATTTAATTTATTTAGTATAACATCATTTTGATCATTCAAGACTTTTTGACGGCTTAAGAAGTTCAGTATCATTGTTTGGGAGTGTTTGTTTCCTTGTTTTTCTTGATTGGTTTACTCATATGAATGTAAGGATAAACATGTAAGATGAGAATAGTTTTCAAGAATTGATGTTTTATTTTATTAGTTAACATCGAAGATATTACATGGTTATAAAATTTATTTGGTTATTTGGAGTGAAGATGAATCAATAAGGATAACCGTTTTGGCTAATTTGTTTTTTTTTTTGGATCACAACAAACACATTTTTGAATTATAAATTAATATCATGTGTAAAAAATATTAAAGAACATTACATAAGAAATAATAAATATATTATATTCTGGTTCAACAATAAATTTTTTTTGAATACTATAACTAAAGATGATAATAGAAATTTAAAACCCATCGTCCTTGAATGTGATAAATTAATGCATCTCAGATGGGGTTTTTATTTATAGTATTAAATGAGGGGAATAAGATATGATGATGAATTATTCCATTTCCATAAATACATTCCAGTACATTTAAGGTACATTATTAATCATAAAATTTGGTTTAAAGGAGGTGATGAAAGAAAATAAATAAAGTGACTTGAAAGAAAATAAAAGAAAACGAAAAGGAGGAAATTACCTCTTGAATATATCTTCCTTAAGAACCTCTATAGGGGAGAGGATTTAATCTTTTAAAGATACTAAGGGCTTTATAATTTGGGATATGGTAATTAAGAGATATTTTATTATGATTTTTACTAGGAACAAGGCTTCAGTTGAGTGATGTGAAAATGGGCATGATGGTTGTTTTTATAGTGGAGGAGAGGAGGGTTTTCCAAATATTTTATTTATTTTGTAGTATTGTTATCAAGTAAAGAAATAGTATTGATTATTCTGACCAAAAATAGTAATATGTGGATTTTATTTAGAATATATGGCTATTTACATCGTCCATGATGCAATCAGGGTGTGAAAATTCATTTATTTAGCATTTATTGTAAATTGTCATACATTACTATTTACCAAAAATTCTAGTATTATAGAAAAATCCCAAAAATTCACCCAAAAATTTTTTTATATGGATAATCCATAAAAGAACATCATTTTATAAATATAATTTTTTAAATAAATTCAATTTATTTTTTAATTAAAATCATGATTCACTTGAAAAATAAAAATTTTACTGTTAAAATGGATTTTCTAAAACATGGAAAAACAATTATGGTCTTTTAAAATTTTTATATAATCATAATTCATCAAGATAATTTTTTAGGAATAACTATAATGAAACTAAATTTTCTTTAAAATTACTAAATTAATCATAAAATTAAAATTAATTATATATGACTCACAAATAAAAAAACACTATAATTATATCATATTGTAACTTATAAGATGGATAAATTTAATTTATATTTTCATTGGTATGGTTATTTATTCACATAGACCATTTTATATTCCTAAGGGTCAAATTACTATTTCTAAGGGAAACATTACTATTCATAAGGGTTAGTTTCTATTCACCACAAATTATGTTTGTCTTGTCAGACTCCAGACATCTTACTGATCGCAACCATGTATGTTATATTTCTAAAATTCAAATCACAGAAGTGACAATATTTTGTTTAAAGGTAACATGGTACTTAGTAGTTCATTGTGTTGTTATTTAATGTGGTTATAATATATTACATAATTATAATAAGGGAATTTCCATTGATTAATCTTTGGGACATTACACTTATTTAGGATACCCTCTAATATGATGCATAGACTAATAATTTTATTGACCCTACTAAATGAAGTGATAATGTTTTCAGGTTTGAGATGTTTGAAATGATCATGTATCATTATTTTTTATGACTATATTTTAAATGTTTATACATTTAGATATGTTAAAAAATTCACAAGATAATATGATAATTAATTAATTAATGTTATGAATTCCATATTCAATGTTTAAGAGCTCTAATAGTTCTTCATTTTAGAAGCACATCTTCAGGTCAACAACCTAGTCTGGTTTGGGATAAATATGATCAATACAATGTTATAGAATATTTTCACATAATATAGGTCAATGATAATGACACATGGAGGAGGACACTCAAAGAGTTTTAGCAGAAGATTCAATAAAAGTATAAGGGATCCATTCCAGATTCTGTCACATAATAATTATTGGAGTATGTTTGGATAGCTCTCGGTTTGATTCAATCTCAGAATGAGAACTGAGTTTTGATTCTTGTGATTATGTTACATGGATCTATGAGGCAATAGTTTTTCTTATTACATGGCGATTGAAATGATCTCAAAGTCACATGGGATATGTTCTGAGACTAGTTCTGAGAATAATTCATTTATTAGACCATGAATGAGACTATTCTCTAAAATCTTCTTATACATCTGTAGGGGAGTTCCTGCATCAGTGAATTTTGGATCTATTTCTGGACCCTTCTGCAATATGCTTTTAATTAGATTATAGATGAGGAGGCTAGGGAGATGCATTTCATAGAGGCTTTGCATCCAATGATCCTGCACCATGTCACCCCTTTTATCCTGAATATATATCTTGAGATGCCTTAATGACAGGTGGTTTTTGTAGGATACTTTTTATAATTTGATAATCATGAGAGGTGAGTCATCAGGAATCCACAAAAATCAGAGCTATGGTATGGGGTTTTTAGATATCAAGAAAAATAACTTTCTGTTAGTCAGGGGCATGTCCCAGCCCTTATCATCTCATTTCTCTAGGGGTGTCAGCTCTTATATTTATTCCAAGGGATTAAACGTTTTTTCTTGTGTATGTTGAGTTCAACATATGCAATATTTCTTGAACATTGTGAGTAGATGGAATGCACCAGGTGTTCCACTTTAGGTTCCATCATTGAGGAAGTTTCATCCAAGGTAGATGTAGCCATGTGTTCTAGATTGGGATAAGAATAGAAGAGATGAGGTAGGCTGAGTATAACCCAGGGATTATCCTCATCCTCATAGAGAAGATTATATCCATGGATTTGGTCATAATCAGGGTCTTAAATGTCATGGAGTAGGCCATGGAAGGCTTTATACATTAGTGTTGTCAATGTCAGGAGATCTTGACATCATTATTTGTACCCTTTTCTTGTTTTATACATGGATGAATTAATTGTTTGATTGAAAAAGACACACTCCTTTATATCACCAAACCTCATCCTTGATTTAGGACATGATGTAGAGAGGATTCCACTACCCTTAGTATTCACAACACAAGTTAGAGGTCAAGAAAACTTGTATGAAGTATTTAGTGATTTTGAGCTATGGGAAGCACCACTCTTGGGGATTTTTACTATCTTTATGGATACAACCATATGTTGTTATACTCATTATTGATTGGTTATATTAGGTTTTGTCTATCATGGATTTTTTCAGGAGGTAGGTTTTGTTTTATAATATAGATGAAGATCCATCGATGTTTATTAGTGAGTGAGACCCTCTGATTGATCATAAGCATATTTTGTCTTTATCATCTTTGATAGATGAGTTAATGTTGATCCAATTAGATTTTTAGCAGTAATTTTCCATAAGGTTTTGGTTGAGTACACATATGTATTTCTATGTGAGGTTTTAGTGTTACCCCCTCAATGGGATATTGAGTTTGTTATTTAGATATACCAAGGTGTGTATTCTATATTGATGTCTCTATATAAGATAGAGGCTTCTGAGTTATAAGACATGTGTGTACATCTCGATGATCTATTGTGGTGAGATTTTGTTTGGATGAGTGTGTCACGTTGGGGTGCATAGCTTTTGTTCATGATGTAGTCCAATGGTGGTTTGCATATTTGTAACAATTATTATATGTTGAACCAAGTTATTGTGAAGACATTGTGCCTCTTCCATGGATTGATAATTTCTTCGATTAGGTGAAGGGAAAAATTTGGTTCATGAAAATTGATTTATGATCAGGATATCACCAAATTTTTGTGATGAACGATGATATTTAGAATACTAATTTTTATTTTCATCATGGTCATTATGATTTCTGTGTGATATCGTTCTGTGTCACGGATGCACTAGTTGTGTTCATGGGGTTGATGAATATATTTTTTAGAGGAATCATGGATAGGTTTGTAGTGGTTTTCAATGAAAATATCCTTATGTACTCCCTGCATAATGAGGAGCATGCATAGCACCTACATGTTTTTTTGGGAGTTCATCATTATGAATGGTTATTCCCGAAGCTATGAAGTTTGATTTATGGACTCATGTAGTCTGGTTCATGGATCATTTTGTGTCCCAGTAGGGTTTTCTTTTAGATCCATATAATTTGATGGTGGTAGTTTCTTATGTATCCCACAAGAAAGTGGTAGAGGTGCGGAGATTCCTTGTTCTTGTAGTTTATTACAAGTAGTTCGTTGTTTGTTTATCATGGGTTGTGACTCCTCTGGTAGCCTTAAATTAGAAGGATCAACTAACTTCTAGTATTTTCTCAAGGCTATCAACCAATTTTTCTAGTCAAATTTGTTTTCATAATAATGATACCTAGAAGAGAGAAGGAGGTTTGGGGATGGTCCACACATGATGCTTTATTTATGGTGACCCATATACAATCTTGTACAGTTCCATGGGTCTGATATCTAACTTAGGCGGAAGCAGGTGGGGTCGATTGGGTATCCTTTTAAGATCCCAGACTAATGTATTATTTATTAAATTATTTATTTATTTATTTATTTATTCAGATCCATTTACAATCATTACGAACATAGTAAATTTTATATCTTATGAACTGGATTGATTTAGACACCATTAGTAGTGGATTACTGGGATTTTATCTCACACCTTACTTGTGCCTCCATTGTTACCCAAGAAAAATTCATCATTGTAGGTATAGATAAGAGGAATAAACCTAAATGTGATGATTGATTGGAATTTTTTGGATGGATGATGGGAAGGAGGATCAATCCTATGATCGAGAATCTTATTGTAGCATCTTTTATCATTTTTTAATATTTTTTGTTAGGATGCAGTGTTGAATGTATCTCATATTCCATGTTCACCATTGATGTATATCTAAATGATGATCATCATCTCTTATTACTTATTATGTATACATATTATTATTTTTTATTATTTATCTTCCAATATTTCTTATTATTTCTTTTGATATCTATTTTCTAATACTTCTTTCGCTACGACAAGTTACTATTACTCTAATATATAGCATGTTTCTATTGTAGTTTTTTAACAAACTAAGACATGATTAAGTTACCCAATTTAGTCTTTAAAAAAATATTAAATAAATAAATACTAACATTAAAAAATGGTGGAACAATCTTAAACCATCATATAATCGAGGGAAATACAAGCTTGAGAGACATGAAACCCCATCTAAAACTAAAAATAAAAAATAACCTATTTTATGATCATTCCACCTACCCAGAAGTCACCATATCGCAAACAATAGCTTCCCCGTGTGTAAATAAACACATCAGAAATATGGATTTAGATTCACTAGGAGACAAATAAACTAGAATGATTAAGAGAATCATCCAACAGATATGAAACATCTAAACAATGTTGTGTCAACAACATTAAACCATCTCGATTAAACCATTTATTAAACCATCTCGATTAGGTTGAACATTGGAGTTCCCTCAGTATCCATATATAACATCAACACAACATAAAAAAGGCTTTCTAGAAAAATATGTTTTAGGAATAAGATCCACTAACTAGAAAAAACCCCAATAAATAACAAAATACAATATTGAAATCAAATATTGAAACCAAATAAAGAGAATTCCAACAAGTTTAAAGCATCATACTATATGATGTGAAATAAAATTAAAATAATTTATGATCTTGTGATTAGTGAACAACATACAATGATCCTCAATGAAATCTTTCCAAAAAAGTGTGAAACAAACTCATAAGCATGAATCCAAATCCCTAAAAAATACATATCATTAGAAGTAAAGAAGATCATCAACCAACTATAAAGTAAAATCCATGTGAAATGTGGTGAGTCTGTAAATAATATCTAAAAAAAATTCCTAAGATTTTATAAAATCATCACCATTAGAAGTAACACCGTCATGTGGTCTTAGATAGTATGTGATATGGAATTTCACAATATATACAAATCAAATAAAGAAAGTGATAACATTCTGGTTGATTCTGAAAAAAAACCACTAAAATTATCCCAACATTGTATTGAACTCCAAAGATCCATCTGAGACAATGAAAGATTTGACAGAAAACAAAAAAACCCCACACTTTCATGTGCAGTATGCCCATCAAGAAGAAATGAAAGATGGAAAACCAAGAACCCAATGGAGAGAATTAAAATATGATTCCCATAAAGATTAAAACATCATAACAGATGGAATTAGCTACACTATATACATTTCATGAATCCTAGATTAATTGAAAGCGGGTTCAGATCAATCCACATCTCAATGAAATTCATTAAAGCATATGTATTGTATCCCCTAATAAATGAAAAAATAACCAAACAATCCATGAATCTTATCATGTTCAAAATAAGAAAACACATCTTAATGAATAATTCCAAAAAAAGTCCAAGATTATTCTTGGAGATAAACATAAATAATATAATATCACAAATATTCCATCCAGGGGACATGGTCCTCAAAAATAACCAAACACAGTACAAAAAAATTATAAAATAGCATCAAAGTATGGTCTTGAGAATGAGTTTCATATCAACAGAACATTCCTCGAAAATGATTTAGGAACTCAAATATAGGTAAACATGAGACAAGTCATTGTAAAATAGAATAGAGAAGTGAAAATAATCATCTAAATCCAATTGCCTCGCAATATCCAAAACACCAACTGACCAATCATCTCTAATGTGTCCCTCATTCTACACGGTTTGGGATTAAAGAATATCCAGGAATGAAGAATAACATAATGGAAAATACCATAATCAATATAACCAAATAGAATGTAAAAAATCAGGTATAGGCATGAAAAGAGTCATTTCCATGGAATTTACTTATAATCCGACATCATATTTTACTTAAATTTCTCCAACATCATCATGAACATTGTCTTTCTTATTTTTAGGTTAGACTTCATTGAAATCTTAAAATGAGTGTCTATTATCAATACTGTATCATCTTTCTCCTGCATCTAAGATTCCAACTCATTTCTCACATCATCTTCATATTGATAATAATACCTCACACTAGGACCATCCACATCGTCCTTTTTAAACATATTCCAATTTTCATGAAAATTGTATTTCAAAAGATGGTCAGCACCCACTAAATGTGGAGAAATAAAAGATTTTAATTTCCTAGGGACTTATAAGGATATCGTAACTATTATTCTCTCAACATTATAATGATCTCTTTGTTTTCGAGTCATTATGGGATTTAGGGTAACAAAACCCTATGAATTAATCGTTGATTTTTTACACAACCTAAAAATCAAATTTAAAAAGGTTTCCTTAATTTTACATGCATGCTCACTATCATCCAGTAAGGATTCAAAAGAGTTAGAGGTTACATTCTTATCCTCCACTTGAAATGGTTGAGGAACATTAGTGATTGAAGAAGGTTGCCCAGTTGTTTTGAGACTCATCTAATCCCCATCAAATTATGAAACATTATGCAAGAATCCACAAATTTAGAGATAAATTTAGTAGGGTTATTAGAATTAGATAGTTTTGTTTGGTTTTCATTTCTATTTTTATTAACAAGATGCCCATAATTTCTTGAGGGAGTATTATACATGCATTGGTGCTCTCCTTTTTCATCCCAAATTAATTTCATTCATGTGAGGGGACATACATCAAAAGTTATTCTCTTGAATAACATTGTAAAATTTTTTATGTTAAGTCAATTATCTCAATAATAATGAATATTTTCAATGAAAACCTATTAGATAAATTTAGTGTCAACATTTTGAATCCAAATGTGAGGATTTATGGACTTTGAAATATTGATTTGTATACAGATTATAGAGATATAGAGTCGAGATAGTTTTTTTGTAGAGGTAAATAATTTTAGGGGTTTCCCAATAGAACTAGAACTCAGAAAAATGACATAATATTTAAATAGAAGCAATGTAAAATAAGGAAACACTAAAAAAATAGGGAAAATCAGAGGATCAAGATCATTGTGTAAATCAGGAGACCATTTAAAAACATTCGTGGAACATCATCCAAAGGACAATGGAATCCTCATCCAAAGGTTATAATAATAATTTTTAGAAAATAACCATAAAACCACATGTGATGAATTCAAAATACCAAAATGAATGTTTTGAAAGGAAATATCTTCTAGAGGCTTTCTTAGGAAGAACAGAGAAGGACTACGCTCGATAAACTTTATATCGAGAACAAAGTGTATATTGAAATCAAGTAACCTAACCTCTTCATTTGAAAAAGATATAACATCAACGACCCTATGTCTAAATTTATTCACTTCGATGTGCATCAAACTATTTGTATCAGGGTAAAAATTATGTAGTTTCTCACACCTAGCAATGTTGTGCACAAGGGATCTATGATATGAGTTAGGGTATATATGTTGTTCACCCAAAGGTGGGCTCTCCCATGCTTCCAACTTCATACTCCTTGTGTTGTCTCTTATTTATTTGATATATATATATCACTACTCTCCACTCTGATTAATGAGTGAATAGAATCCCTACATACACACTGTAGACCATCTCTACTAATCAGTAGCCGTTTATGATTAGGGCAGCACACTTGAGGTATTGTGTCCACCGACTTAGTGAACTACTTAGGGGAATCTGATGAGAGATGGTAGAACGATCTATTATATCCCTATTAATTTTTACTATATTATGGTTTAAAAATGATATTATGGTATCAAAATTTTTTAATGATCATATGTCTGGGGTAGCTAACCCAAAAATAGTGAAACCCCAAATTACCTGGAATGGGATAATGATGTTTTTGTTGTCCATTAAATATTTCATAGATTTCACTGTTGGGTGATTCACTTTAAACTGTGTTGATATTATAATTTATGTTATTATCACCGAGAAGCATTGGATTTAAATTCCATGAATCTTTCAAGGCCATATATACTTTTCTGAAGGAATTTTCTGTGTTTCATGTGATTTTGGTGGTTCCTTGTGGTTATGTAATATAATGCCTAAGTTATTATATCGTGAAATGTGATAACATTCCATGAAGGACTATGAAAAAACATATCTAACAGTTAAAGTGTCTTCCTTAACCAAATAGTGTCTTCTATCATAGGTTAAAATAGACACCATAAGTAGTCAATTATGGAATTCTGATCCATTGACCATTAGTTGAATTTTCTAGAACGTGTTTTGGTTTGTATTAAGGGGATTCTACATTTTAATTTTTATGGTGTATAGTCCAATATAAATTAGAAATTGTGATCTATCTAATTTGACGATTTAATGTGATCTAAATACATAAATTAATAGGAAATCAAAAAATATGATCTTTAAAATGAAATGGTGACCTTATATGTGTATGATACAAGACCTTGAACCTACCCTCACATCATTGGTGGGAAGTAGATCACATCTCCTCTGATTATTCTATGACATTTTCATGCCACTTCGACCAGGATTTATGATCTTGAAGTGGGGTATGTTTATTTTATAGAAAGTTGTTGTACCTATCGTTTCGTTATCTCTTTTTATTTCTTTCTAAAATCATATATGAGGAGTGAACATGGAAAATTATAAAGTTATTACATGGTGTCATCCTCATGTAGTATTCCTAGAATGTGGTGACTAGCAAGCCCCATATGTGGTGGTCCCTCAGCCAGTTATAGTACCTTTTATAGTGACACATAAGACACCTCTTTATTATCTTACAAATGGTTTTAATTCTTAGTTCTCTAATAGTTTTTTCTTTTTTTATGCAATTCTTTCAGGGTACCCTCGGGCCATCCACTACTATGGAAGAGCTGACATGGGATTTCTTAAAGAAGAATGCTCTTAGATTGTTGTCGTATGGAGGACCTTGGTCTAGAGATTATTATTTAAAGGTAATGGTAATGATCTTTGACCATATTGAGACACCTATAGAGTTTAGGGGATAAAACTCTACAAATATGATATGTGATTCCACCAAATACTATTAGGACATTATATCTCAGGTAGAGAGTCGTTAGGGAATGATCAGGGATGATTTATAGAAATCATTTTATGAATAGGTCCTTCTACAGACTCTGAGATAAGATCATGATAGATAGGTCATTCATTGTATCATGGAACTATGGCCATGATAGAATATTGAGATCACTTCACCAAAGTACATTAATTTGCTCTGTCTTTGATTAGTGACGAGTAGATGACATCTAGGGGATTTGAGGAGGAGTTTGAATACATTTTCTAATCATAATTGAATGTATTCTGGTTTACTACCATTATAGATATAGTGAAAAATAACATTATTAAAAAAATTAATTTTATGGAATCTAGAAATGTGATCCATGGTGGCTCAAATCCATGTTAGGGTAATGATTAATCTTGCAACGAGAAGATCTGTTTTCGGGGTTCTTGATGGGATAGTTCCATCCAGATGACATGAAATGATAGTCATTTGGTGTGTCACTACTCTGTTAAGCTAGGACATTGTATGCCTTGATTCATGAAGAACCCACCCATGTTTTGAGCTATTGGTAGGATGGTTTACCTTCATGACTTCCCCAGATCTTTTTATGTGGAATATAGTGAATGGGGATCTGTACTGACACCTCTTCCATGTACAGATTCATCGACTCCATGTTAGGTTGTGAGTTTTTCATCTATCGACCGATCACGTAGAGGTGGTAGTGGTTGTGGCCATGGTATTTATGATTTAGTTCTTAGTCGTCAACAAAGTGGACCGAACCTAGCTAGTCATGCATCATCTGAGGGTTGTATTTCATAAAATATTTATAAAGTGAATCCTATGAAAGGGGACCATATTATTGCACAATCCAAGATTAGAGGTAATATTTCTTGAATATTATACATTAATTTCATCTCATTTTGTTATACGTGGTACAAATTCATTTATTTCAGCCACTGTTATGGAAATTATAGGCCTCGTAATTTAGTACTCTTTTGGAACTGTGTCACTCGAAACACATTTAGGGGTTAGATAAAAGATAATAGGTCTGTTCTAGTAGTCCCCCCTTGACATGGGTACTGTTTATAACTTATTTTCTTTTTCCTTGAGATGACTGGATTTTATTTTATTTTTCTATATGGATTTACTTGTGCCTTATCGAGGCTAGATGGATTTCTATCACCACCATGTTTTGATCAAATCATCTAGTGGAGAACATTAATCTGTAAGGGATAAAGGAATATCTAGGAAAGTCAATTTTTACCCAAGAGTATTGGGATTGATGGAGTGAAAGATCATATAGTGAATCTGTTTAGGAAAAAATAGGGAATGTATCTCGAAGATTTCCCTCCAATTATGGATTATTTTATAGTTATTTTCCCAAATCATTTGTATGTATTTCAACATGAATTATTTTTTTTATTTTAAAAATGAGGCAATGTTTTGTGTGGTACCTGTCATGACCACTACCATAGGGCCCAGACATGACTACCCCAAGCCTACCTTCCATAGGCTTGGGGATGGTGACTATAACCTGATGGATTTCCCCAAATAGGGAAGGAATTTCCCTAGTGATCTGTACACTCTAAAAAAGGGAAACTAAAGTAAATTACCAACAAAAGTAATGTAAAACCACAAGTGCAACTGTAACGTAAAAATAGTGGGTTGGAATAAAATCCCTAGGTATTAAAAAAGAAATTAAATAGATATTGCATCTTCCCTAGTGATCTACCAAATGGGTAGTAGCTGTAAGTCATAATTCTATGAAAAGGATATCAACTCCTCCATTCGAACCAAGCTCCACCAAGTCCTGAACCTCAAATTCTACCTCGGAGCGTCAATATTCTACACCATATACACACTTGTTGGTGGAGCCCGTGGAAGGGTGAGTATAACAACTTAGTAGGGGACCCTGAGACCCCCGATGGTCTCTCAATAATCTACAATGGAAAACATCCCAAAAAATATCACAAAGGGAATACCACAAGGATGATCTAAATCATAAATCACAAAGCAAAAGAGTCAGGTCACTCTAATGGTATAACTTCAAGGTTATTAGGATAGGGTTGACCAGTTGTAAAGCAAGATCATATTATCCTTAGTAACTCTACTTTTGACCTCTATACGTCATTGTATGTTGACCTATATTGGTCATTGTATGTTGACCCGTATTTGTCTCTATATGATGACCCGTATTGGTCATTTGGGCTGATATGTATTGGTCGCTGGTGTTGACCCGTATTGGATTCTGGTGCTAACCCGTATGGGTCACTAGTGCTAACCCGTATTTGTTTCTGGTAGAGGGGTGGTGATTATTAGCCGTACTGTTGGATCATCCCACTCTGTAGTTTCTGATGTTAACTTGTATTGGTCTCCCCTTGTCTCCATGTCACAGCATGCCACCGGATTCCCACACAAAGTACGCCTGATCTTCAAAAGACTGTGATCCTCAAGCCATTGGTCATATTTCAACTGGTCGGTGCTGATCTACACAAGATCGCTAGGTTCTAATCCACACAGGATCGCTCGGTACAAAACCCAGTATGATTCATCTTCAACCTCCTCCTCAGTATCAGCCACTGGATTTAGGCTCATAGAATGCTTGATTATGGGAGACCCGCTCCTAAATCCATTGGTTATATTTCCACTAGCACATAGTTCCACGAATAAGTAATACAATGATCTATCACATCATAAGTCTTCCCACACAATAGATGGCACATCAACCCAGCGCCCGGTCTGTAAGTTATAATCATTTTAGTACCGAGAACCCAGTTGGATTCGGTTATAATCCAACCATGCCATTCTTAAACTTTATCCAAAACTAATGTGAAGTATTTAAAAATGACCATATCTCTCCAAGGATCCCATTTCTGCAGACGGTTCGTCAAACAGATTTTTGGTACGCAAGATATTGTCACTTAATAATTTCTAGGCCTGAGAGGGGTCCGGGCCTGGTCTGACCCGGCCTGGGCAGACCCGACCTGGAATGGGTCAACCCGACCCGTATCAAACTAGCACGGGCAGACCTAGTTATGGTTGGCCACTACAGGTGCATCCCACATGGGTCGCGCAGCCTACTACACCCGAACAGCTCAAAGGAGATGTTTGGATCCTTTAATTGGTTGCACCACATGGCGCTGCCTTGTCACCTACAGGACCCATAGGAGGCAGGTCCTAGCCTTGGACACCACCACAGCCCTTCAACATGGTGCAAGATGACACAATGACTATACTTCCATGACCATCTGCTGCATGCAGTCGCAACAACCTGATGTCGCGGCTCCCCTCTGTGGTGCGGGACAATGCACCACCTGTTGCCGCCACAACCGACCATTGTTAGACACCTTCGTCGCTCACTGGTGTTGTTGCGCTAGGCACTGGTGGATCTTCCTCGGGGCTCTGGCGATGCTCTAGAGCTTCATTTCCACTTCAATCTACGCCTACGGACCTCTCAGGATTGTTTGAAAAACTCCCTCCACATTAATTGTTTGACAAACTCCCTCCACATTAATATGATAACACACGGGAGAAAATATATCATAATAGATAAAATAATAATAATTAGACCCCCTACCTCAAAGATTGTTGGTGAATACTGTAGACAACGGTACATCCACATTCGAGGGTATGCGGTGGGAGGAGAGTCTCAATTGGATGGATTCATCAGCGTTAGTCAGTCCCAAATCGTTGTCGCCCGAGCTTCAATACTCCATCGGTGGATCACATCTTAGTACACTGCTAGAGTTTCCTTTCTTGGTGAATCCATTCCAAAACCCATCCCCTGGCCTCATATAAATAGAAGGTGAAAGGGTGAGTAATGCAAGAGATAATTAATGAGGTTTATTATATGTAATTAATGAACCTAATTTAATTCAAAATGGTGTGTTTATGCAATTGATGAGTCAAGCCATTTAATGGCTTGAAAATTCATTGGTCCTTCCACAGGCACTCATCTAATAAAAAATAAATAAATAGTAAAAGTTTTCTTTTATTTTATTTAAAAAGGTCAAAAAATTATATTTTTCTCCCATCCTACTGTGATCAAAGAGAGATATCCCATAGGCAAATCTCAGCACTTCGGATTCAACGGTGCCTTCTGATTTTTAATCTTAGTAGCAGATCAAATGTAAGAAAACGACGCCTGTGCATTTCCTGAACGTACCTTTAAAAATGTTCAAAATCCCATATGGGCCAACTAGGCCTCGAAATCACGAGCAATCAATTTTCGAAAAATTCTAATATTCCCAAATATTTTAAAAAATTAACATGGAATTTTTCGGGTCTCTCCATTCTCCCCACCATGGGGCTTTACATCCTCGAAATCCAAACAAGGATACACAAACAAAGAGGGGTATTGAGCACACATATATGCCTCTCGCTCCCATGTTCCCTCCTGGAGACTCCCATGCTACAATAGAACATACACCAGATGTATAAACCTCCCATGAAGAATCTTCTCCTGTCGATCCTCTATCTCCACCGGGTACTCCGAAAAATTCACCTCGTCTTCAATCTCCAGTTCTCCATGGTTGATGACGTGAGATGGCTCATGCACATATCTCCTCAACTAGGATATAAGGAATATGTAGTGCACCCTCTCCAACTACAGTGGTAGTTCAAAGTGGTATGCCACCTTTCCAATCCTCCAAAGTATTAGTAATATTTCAATAAACCTCAGATAGATTTCCACCTCAGCCAAACATCTATAGTCCCCATCGAGTGGAGTCTCAAAAGAATACGTGGTCCCCCACCTAGAACTCCAGTGGTCTCTATCTCTTATCATCACGGGACTTCTATTGGCTTTGTGCAGTCTTCATCCACTCTCGGATGACCTGCACCTTCCTAGTTGTATTTTCTACCATCTATGGGCCCACGAGTGCTGGATCTCTTAGATCTTTCTAGCACAAGGGTGATCTACATGGTCATCTGTAAAATTCCACATAAGGGGTCTTACCAATAGTGGAGGGATAGCTCTTTTTTTACATGAACTCCACCAAGGGTTGGGGGTCATCCCAACTTCAATAAAAGTCTGGGAAACATACACAAAGAATATCCTCCATGGTTCGGATGGTTCGCTCAGTCTGACCATCTATCTATGGGTGAAAAGATGTTCTCATGAAAAATTGTGTCCTAAAAGCCTCTTGCAATCCTTTCCAAAAATGGGATGTGAAGCGTGAATCACAATTTGAGACTATTGTCGAAGGCACCCCGTGATGTCGCATAATCTCCTAAATGTGGAGATGTATGAAGCTCTATAACGAACCCTTCTCTCAAATAGAAAAGAAGTGGGCTGACCTGGTGAGTCAATCAAAGATCACCCAGATGGTATTGTTCCCTCTTGTCATACATGGTAACCCATCATGAAGTCAATTGATATCCCTTCCCACTTCCACTATGGTATCTAGAGGGGTTGGGTAAAGCCTGGTGGTACCTGGTGATCAACCTTCACTTGCTGGCAAGTGAGGCATCTTGAAACAAACCCTCCCACAACTTTCTTTATCCTTGGCCACCAGTACTATAGTCGGAGGTCCTGATACATCTTTATCATGCCTGGATTTACTGCCAAGGGGGATGTATGGGACTCCCTCAGCACCTCCTCTCGTATCGCCACTGGTACAACTGTAATTCCTCTAAAAAGGATAGAGCACTCCCTACCTTCAGAATATATATCAGGTGCATGTTTTGAGGATATCTGAGAATGTGTAGTCTCAAAACTACTATCTATGAGTTGCGCCTCCTTGACTCACTAAAAGAGAGAAGAAAAAACTACCATTTACTAGAGGAATACCATCTCATCTCTATCCACATAGGATATCTAGAGTGAGGCTAACTGCTCTGAATCCACGTTCAGTGGCTATGAACTCGATCTCTAGCTAAATGAATTGGCCACTATGTTCCCCCTCCCAGTAGTATAGAATATCTCAAATTCAATGTCCTGGAGGACTTCTATCCAACATCGTTGTCTCATATTCATATCTTTCTATGTGAATATATATTTGAGTCTATTTTGGTTTGAGTAAACAATGAACTGCTCTCCCATCAAATTTTTTCTCCACATCATCAGTGCAAAGAATACTACTTCCAACTCCAAGTCATGAGTTGCATAATTCTGCTCATAAGGCCCCAAATCTAGTGAGCCATAAACAATAATCACATCATCCTGCATTAGGATGCAACCGACTCTAGTCCTTGATGCATCATAGTAAACCACATACTCAGTTCCCTCCTCCAGCCACCATAGGATGGGAGAGCTGGTCAAGCTCTTCCACAGTTATTGGAAGCTCTGCTGGCTTGTCTCTGACCATAGGATTGGTTTTCCCTAATTCTTCAAGGTAGACATAAGTTCTGCTACTCTGGAGAAATCAGGTACGAACCTCCGATAGTAGCCTATTAATCCAAGGATGCACTAAACATCTGTAATACTCTTAGGGGGATCCCAAGCATGTATTGCCTCGATCATCGATGGATACACTGAAAATCAAGACTCTGAGATGACGTGTCCCATGAAGTGGACCTTCCGTATCTTGAACTCACACATTGAGAGCTTCCCTTATAATTGGTGCTACCAGAGTGTGTCAAGAAATATCCTCATGTATACAACATGATCTTTCTTTGATGCTAAGAACATCTAGATTTAATCGATTAAAACTACCACAAAGCAATTGAGGCATGGGTAAAAGAACCTATTCCTCATCCCAATTAACACTTATGAAGCATTGTTCGCATTGAAAGGCATCACCATGAACTCGTAATGGCCATAACGACATATGAAGGTTGTCTTCGGTACACCCTCATCCTGTACCCTGAGCAGATGATATCCCAATTTGAGGTTTATCTTCACGAACCACATTTATCCTTAAACTGATCAAACCGATAATCAATCCTCGATAGAGGATACTTGTTCTTCACCGTCACCTGGTTTAGGTGCCAGATTTCCACACATAGCCTCAAACTTTTGTCTACTCTTGGAAAAGAACACCAGGGATGCCCATGGAGAAACACTAGGCCATACAAATACTTTCCTCTACAATTACTCCAATTATACCCATGTCTCAGATATTTCCATAGGGGCCATCTGATATGCTGGAGTAGATATAATTGTTGTTCTTGGGTACAAGTCAATGCAGAAGTCTTCCTCTTTTGAGGAGGTAGTCTTATGAAATCTTGTAGATACATTTCCTCATACTCATCCACCACCATAAGGAATTTTGGACTCACCACATCTACTATGTCGAAGGTCATGCAATCCAGCAGATATATAATCAAATTCGCCATACCGATCGCTAGTCCATCATGTGCTGCTCTGTTTTCCTTCTCACCAACAAAGGAAAACCGACCTCCATCTCTGTGCGTACATCACACTGTATGTCTCAACTAGTCAATCTATGCGTGAACTGCTGATAGCCAGTCCATGCCTATAATTATTTTATAGGGCCTCAATGCTTCTACTAAAAGATCCCATATGAAAATCTCTCCACCAAGAGTAAGATCACACTGTCAGCACCAGTGTCTGACTACTGAATCTACTCCTCTAGGAGTATCCAAATTCAAAGGTCGAGCTGTAAGCTCAGTCAGAATCTCATAATCCCAAAAATTTTCCATGGAAAGGATAGAATGGCTAGAACATGTCTCGATAAGAACTTATTCTAAATTAGAGAAGATACAGATCATACCACATATCACGTTAGGGATTTCAGGATCCTGAGTCTCTACTGCCTATAGTAGGGCCTGTCTCTATCCACTTGCTCCATGAGCTCATGGTGGACCAACTGGGGGTGGTGGTGGTAGTGCCTGGTGAACCCGACCACCTTTCGCCGCACGTCCTTCTCCCCATACTCATCTGTCACCTGGCTGACACACATGCTCATGCTGCTGTCGGTACCTCGGTGGCCCCTCAACCGTCTTCTGATTGTCTACCCGAGGTGTCAGATAGTCCCGAGATCTGTGAACATATCCCCTACAGTAAAAATAGATCATGCCTCTCTGATAGCTCCCTCGGCCTCTCAAGCCTCGTACATTTGACCCTAAATACTATGGTCACCCTCTAGAAGGTCTAGAACACTTGGGATTCTATTCCATTTCTCTACATCAAGCCGCAGTTGACTCCGATACCTATCCTCGGGTAGCGGTTCTCACTACTAGTTCCTGCTCGGCAAGGAAGCTCTCCATTAGAAAAGCTCACTCTAGGACCCCAGCCAACATCAAGATGCTGAGAGGAACTGTTGCAGCTCTAATTTCTCATCGGAGCCCCTGCTAAAAGTTATGGGCCCCAAATTATGGGTCATGTGTCATTTTAGGGGAGTATCGGGAGAGGTCAGTAAATCTCACCAACTATTGTGCCATAGTTTGGCTGCCCAACTACATATGAAACAGCTCCTGAATACGCTTAGAGAGTAGTGTCGCTAGCACAAACTCCTCCCTGAAAATTCTCCCGTTGTTCTTCCTGGTGAGGGTCATCTCTTCTTGCACCTGAAGTATCAATCTACACCATTATTCTGACGGGCCCTGAAGAAGGCCAGCGTCCAAGATCTCCATATTCTTGGTGGGTGTCTCTACAAAGTGAAAGACCCACGAAACTACATCAATCTAGTCCTATAAAGCCTGGGGGTCTGTCTTGCCTCAAAACCATGGAGGGCTCTATCTCTGTAACTCATTCAACACGTTCAGTCAGCATCCGGGATCCACTGGTAGCATCTATTTCCCAATGTCCGGTGGTGCTTCTAGTACAACACCTGAAGGTTCCATCATTGTGAGTGGTCCCTGTACCGATGCCTCATCGCTCGGTGGGACACTATCACAATCTATAACCAGAATCATTGTTGGATATCTTCTTGAAGGCGTCCTGTAAGAAACAGATGTCCCATGTTCAATAAGTTATACATCTTGAGCTGGCCCAAGAAAGATTAAGAAATCATTTCAGAACACTAGTAACCTATGTTTCTATATACCGAGATAGAATATAGAATTCAGGGTCTTGGTGTATGGATACGTTAGTCCCCTCCCCAAGACTAGAATCCTTAAAATGAAAACCGCATTCAATACACTTTGCACAATTTCTATATTAAAAGTAGATTTTTAGTTCTTCTGGTAGAACCATCCTCCCTATGATACCACTTTTTCATGACCCATCCCATGGGGCCCGGACGTGAGTACCCCCATCCCACCTTCCATAGGCTAGGGGTTGGTGACTAGCAACTAAAGGATTTTCATAAACAGGGAAGGCATTGACCTAGAGATCCTTACACTCTCAAAAATGAAAACAGAAGTAAATAACCAACAAAAGTATAGTACAACCACAAGAGAAACAGTAAATTGAATATAGTGGGCCGAAATACAATCCCTACGAACTGAACAAAAGCTAAAAAGTTGTTGCATCTTCCCTGGAGCTCTACCTAAAGGGTAGTATATCTAATTCTGAAGGTAAATAAGAGGATCTTGACTTCTCCCATTGCAAAAAGCTCCACCATGTCCTAAACGTCCATTGTTTTCCTTATAGAATTAGTAGTTTGCACTAGATACACAAGTGGGGGCGGAGCCCATGCAGGGATGAGTATAAGAACTCTGTAGGTGTCCCCGAGACCCCTGAACGTATCTCAGTAATCCAAAAATTAAAACATCACAAGAAATACCACAAATGTAATATCACAAGCATGATATAAATCATAAAGTACAAAGAAAAAGAGACAGATCACTCTAATGGTAATATTTCAAGGTTACTAAGATAGGGATGACTTGTCATAAATTTTGATCATCTTATCCATAGTAACTCTATTGCGGACCCATATAGGTCACTGTATGATGACCCGTATTGGTCATTGTTTTCTAACCCATATTGGTCTCTAGATATTGGCTCATAATGTTCGGTGGTGTTGACTCGTATTGGTTGGTGGTGCTGAAAGTTAATGGTCACTGGTGCAGACCTATATTTTTCACTGGTGCTAACCCGTATTGGTCACTGGTGCTGACCTGTGTCGGTCATTGGTATAGATGTAGGGATGTTTAGTCATACATCTAGACTATCCCAGTATAGAGATTCTGATACTGACCCATATTGGTCACTCGTTTCCTTCATGTCACAACCAGCCATTGCATTCCTGCATAGAGCATACCAGATCTCTAAAAGACTCTAATCCTAAAGAAGTCAGTCATATTTCATCTGTTCAATCCTGATACACACAAGACCTCTAGGTTCTGACCCACAAAGGATCTCTTGGTACTAACCTCTGTATGATCTGTCTCCAACCTTCGTCTCACTACCATCCACTAGATTCCCAGTCATAGAACACTTGATTCTAGGAGAACCGCTCCTCAAGAAATTAGTCATATTTCAAATAGCACAAATTCTCAAGAATATGTAACCCAATGATCCATCACATCATAAGGGTTTCCACGCAATAGACGGCATGTCAACCGGACGCCCAGTCTGTAAGTTATAGGTATTTTAGATTCGAGGGCCCAATGGGATTCGGGTACGATCCAAACCGGCCATTCTTCGACTTTCTCCAAAACCTAAGTGGAGTATGTCAAAAGGAACGTCTATCTTCATGGATCCTAGCACTGTATACGGTTCGCCAAATGGACGTCTGGTTCATAAGATATGGTCACTTAATCATTTCTAGGCCCAAGAGGGGCCGGGTCCGGTACGACCTGGTCTGAGTCAGGCCCAGCCCAAACCAAACCATCCTAGGCCATCTCATCTAGGCAGGGTTGTGGTGGGATTGGCCCGTTGGGACGCACACAGGCATGACCGACCATCTGGGTGCCGCTTGCTGAGCGGTCCGGCCCACTGGCCAGCGCGACCTGCGCAGGTCATGTGGTTTGCTTCTCCTGAATGGATCAAAAGATCTTTTAAGCTACTTTAATTAGCGATGACACATGGCGTCACCTTGTCACCCATGAGAAATATTGGAGGTTGGTCTCGAACTTCACCACTGCCACCGCTTCAAAGCCATGGCCCTTCAACGCGTCGTGCGATGGGGCGCCGCCTCCGCCTCCGTGGTCGACCGAGGTGTCCACCGCCACTGCTGCATGATGTCGCAACTCCACTCCACAGCGCGAAATGGCACACCACCTATTTCTGCGAAAGACGAAAGTTGTCGACTGCCTCTGTTGCTCACCCACGTCAGTCGTTAGTGACGTCGTGCCAGTACCACACTGGCAGATCTTCCATGGGGCTCTAGCAATGCTCTTGAGCTCTGTTTCCACTCACGTCTGCGCCTACGGACCACCTAGTATGCCACTATCATAGTGAGTACCACTATTTCAAATTTCCATCAAATTGGGGATACCATCCTCATAGAACACAACATGATAAAATTGGAAGAGGGTGTTCTTCGTTTGGCTTGATCCCTCATCATTAATATGATAACAAGCGGGAGGAATGAAATCATCATAGTTAAACCATAATAATTAAACCCCATATCTCAAAGATTGTTGGTGACCACTGCAGATGGTTGAACTTCCATGTTTGAGGGTATGTGATGGGAGGAGCATCCTCGTTGGATGGAGTCATTAGCATTCATCGATTTCGAATCGTTTCCACCTGAGCTTCCTTCCTCTTTCGGTGGATAGAATCATGGTACCTCTCCATGGTTTCCTTGGTTGGTGAAGTTGTTCCAAAACCCATCCCCAAGCCTCATATAAATAGAGGGGGAAAAGGGTGAATAATGCCCATGAGAATTAATTAGGTTTATTAAATGTAATTAATGAACCTCATTTAATTCACAATGATGTGGTTACATAGTTGATGAGTCAATCCATTTAATGGATTGATAATTCATCAATCCTACCACCACTTCCCATCCGCTAGAAAAATAAATTAACAATAAAATTGTTATTTTATTATTCTTTAAAATTCTCTAAAAACTATCTTTTTCTCCCATCCTACTATGTTCAACATGAAGCCTCTCATAAAAAAATCCTAGTGATATGGATTTAACAGTGCACTCATGTTTTTAATCTGAGCACCAGTTCAAAACTTACAAAACACCTCTTGAAAGTTTACTGAGCATACCTTAAAAAATGTTCAAAAAACCATTCTACGTACACCAGGCCTTAGAATCATGCACTATCAATTTTCTCAGACTCTTAATATTCCCAAATAATTTAAAAAAAATTATAGCTAATTTTTTGGGTCTTTACAGAAACGGTGTTCATTCATCCTTATAAGATCACCCCTATAGAGCTCTACGACCTGAATAAGCAGCTTGATGATATATAGGAAAATGGATTTATCAAACCCCTCACATCGCCATAGAGTTCATCGGTCACTTTCTCTATGAATGTATATGGAACCCTTCGATTGTGCATGGTTTACAGATGGACGAACAAGTATACATTGAAGAACCGGTATCCACTACATTGTATAAGGGATATCATTGACCATCTTAGAGGAGTAACCATTTTCTAAAATATGGATCTGCGTTTGAGATACCATCAAATTCACATGAGACAATCATACATACCACTGACAAAATATTGGAAAAGGTGTGACTTTTATGAGTATTTAGTGATGTCATTCAGCCTTACAAACTTTCTAGATGTCTTCTGGCTTTAATGAATTAGTTTTTCCAGTTGTATATTGATTATTTTCTGGTTGTCTTCAAAGGAAACATCTTAGTGTATTCACACACAAGACACAGCCATGAAAACCATATTATGATCATTTTGAATTCACTGAGTGAGTGTTAGATTAAACAAAATCTTGTCAAATAAAACTTTTGGATCAATAATGTTTAGTTCTTGAGTAATATCATATCTATGGTAGGTGTGTCTATTTACCTAGTGAAATTGAGCAATATGGTTTCCTAGGAGAAGCCCAATAATTTGTTTGAAATACACAGTTTGTTAGGGATAGATGGCTATTAAGGGTGCTTCATTTAGGATTTCTCCTACTTAGGAAAACAACTTACTAGCTTGACTAAAAGGTCATGAAATTATTCTATTTTGAAGCTTGTGAGGAATATTTTCATGAATTAAATGGAAAATTGAATTCATCGCCAATCATGACTATTTCCTAGCTAGGAAGAGGCCTTATTGTATATTAAGGGGATTCATGGATTAATATTTGATCAGATTTTTGTAGGTTGATCAGTTTGTAGAATATGGGTCTTACAATCTGATGCATCGTGATCAGAATTACCCTATGTACGAACATGAGCTAATTTTCATTGCTCATCCTCAACAATGTTGTATGAATTGTATATTGGGTGAGAGATTAATCGTTTTTATTGATCAAAATGGTCTCAAATACATTTATTTATAATGATACATTAATATGAGGAAGCACATGTGGGTTGAATACTTCATTTTATTGGAAAATTAAATTGATTATTTGCCTATTAAGGGGAACACCGTTATTGAGTACTTCATCTTGGAATATTAGAAACAAGATGTCCAAAAATCTAGAATTGAGGGGCAAGTTGATGGATTTTTTTCTAAGAAGATCCTAGAGGTTCTGGAACATTATGGGAAACTGGAATTTAGAGATCTAGTAAAAAAACTCTCTCTTCATGAGTGGGTCTGTAAAAGGAAACATTATGATTCTAAAGGGCTTGTCCTGATGGAAATAATCTCTTATGAGAAACCACCACTTGTTCGGTTCATCGATGCAAATGAGACTCTAATATTCCATGGGTGTGTTTGGGTGCCTTATGTTATATGGGAAGAGATGATGAGAGAATATTGTGCCTCGGTTGGGAAAGTTAATCCTATTCTTACCAATTTGTACTAAGATTTATGTCACATGTATTAGTGGCTAGGTATGAAGAGCCAGATGGGCGATTTTATTACATTGTTCTCCACATATCAGTAGGTGAAGGTAGAGCACCAGCGACCTATTGAGATCCTATAACCACTATCAATTCTTGTGTGGAAATTTAATGATTTCACCTTTGATATAATTATGTGATTTTTGATATCCCCTACATAGAAATTTACTATGGGGAATCATCAATTATCTGTCCAAGGTCACACACTTCATATCCATTCTAATGATATTCTATGTTGATGAGATAGGAAGGCTTTACACATGTGATATAGTGCAACATCTTGGTGTTCCCCATTAAATTGTATTACATGAAGATGCCCACTTTATTGTATTATATGGAAAGTGATTCAATGGAAAATGGTTTCATAAGTGCTCTTGAGTATATAACATCACCCTCAGACTGATGGGTAGTATTAGTGGATTATATGGGTATTATAGGACTTGTTATGGGCATGTGTCATTGATTTTAGAGGTTTTTTGGAACAACATAACCTCTTGATGAGTTTTATAATTATAACAGAATTCATGAAATGATTCTTCTTGATCTGTATGAGGCCCTTTAAGGTGATTATTTTTGTTCACCACTATGCTGGGTAGACATAGCTAATGTAGTGCTATTGGGACAACATCCTGTTCAGGAGACATCAGAGACAATACAGGTGATTTAGAAGTGTATGGCAACATATTAATCTAGATTTATCACTTAAAATGACGTTCATTATTGACCTCTAGAGTTTGAGGTGCAACATTGGGTCTTTATGTTGGCATCTCTTAAATTGGTTATAATATAATTCTGAGAGAGGGAAAGTTATCCACTTTATATGTCATTCCTTTCAAGATAATGTAAAGAGTTGGGCTGATAGCCTATCAGATGCAACCACCTCAGAGGTATCATGCCACACATGAAGTCTTTAACATATCCTATCTTCGTTATTATCTTGATGAACCATCTCATCCATTTGACCCCAAGCACATAGATCTAGATGTGGATTCATCTATCAAGGAGAATCTAATATGTATCATTGATCAGAGAGAGATGCCTCTCTAAGAAAGGTTAGTTCCTCTAGTTTGAGTGCTATAACAGAACAGATGCTTACAAGACAAGGCCTAGAAGTGGGAGGCTGGTGTATGTGCATATTGTATGGAAATTTTCTTAGAAGAAGTTTGACCATCCTCTGAGGGGAATATTGGGGATGAGTTGTCTTAATAATGGGTGTTTGTACCTTCTTATATTTTCTAAAGGGTATAGACCATTTTTCTTTTGTTAAATTATTTTCGTTCCCAATTAATGATTCCCAAGTGATTAATGGATGTTTTAGTAGTGTATGGGCCTTGTTCGGAGCTTGGATTACTGAATTTTGAGAAATTGGAATAGGGTGTATAGTTTGGAGAATCCATGTCACCCAACCCGTATAGTTTACCTAAAAAATGTTGTGTCAGATAGTTGGGTGATGGGGGATGCACAATTTTTTACAACCATGAGACCCCATATGAACACCCGTTCATGGTTGTAGACTTTTGTGATAGAGGCATCTTACATGGTTGGTGCACAGTTAGGCCAACCATATGACCGAACCACATGACCCTATCTATATGGGTGTAATTAAAATTTTCCCTTATTTAATTTTTTACATCATCCCTCTCTTCTCCCTGTAATTTTTCTACTCAAATTTTCTTGTTATCCTCCTTCTCATTTCATGAAATATCTTTTTATATCTCCCTCATCCAGCATAAAAATCTTTCATCATTGAAAGAATCAAAAATCCTGAGGTAATCTCTATAGTCCATATCCATATATTTCAATTTTCTCTTCCCATATATTTCACTATTTAGGTGTAACATATTTTTTTCCTATTTTTAGATTTTTGGATTATTTAATTGAAATATCTCGTTCTATCTTGATTCAAGGGTCTAAATGAATGAGTTTTATTCTATTATGCCAATATAGGTCTGCGAGTTATTTCCCACAAGTTTTGACTCATTATATATTTTTTGTCATTATATCATGCATTGAACCTTTCCTTTAACGCATCTAAGATGTTAAAAAAATTAATATGAAATCATTTTCAAGCCATTTGTGACCCTATCATATGGTGAAACCCATATTTGGGGTGTTCACTATCGAGAACCACCCATGGGGTGTTACCACTTTAAAAGGCCAATTGGCCCTTTCCTTGATATGATAACCACTATGTGTGTGTGTGTGTGTTTCACATTTGATAAATTATATAATTAATTATTTGACTTATGATGAATGGTATTCCATAAATTATACCATTGATATTGATAAAAGATTACTTAAATTTCATTTTTTATGCTTCATGATTCACATTTGATGTCTTATTCTTAAACCACGAACATTACACTTTATGTATTGTGATTCGTGTCTCGATACTTTTCTCGTATGCCTCATATAACATTATATATACTTTATGCCCCATGTTCATTGTCGTATTTTATTTTTCTGTATTTTTTCGATTTAATAAAATGTGGTGGCAAGCTCACTTTCCTTATTGTACATGATAATGCCTTATTATGATATGTGATATTGGTTTCATTGCTTTGACTGCATATAGGATGCAAGAGAATATGAGTCCCAATAAAGGGATGACCTGGATGGACTCTTCATGCTTGACTTTTTTACTCCATGATTCCCTAGGAGTGACAATTAGCTTGCCTTGTGCGGGCTCTCCCATGGGATTACTTATACTCATGGGTATTCCTTTTCCCCTTTGTAAGTTACAATGGATGGGCTCATTAGAATGATAGATATGCCATGACTTAGGTGATACTCAGTTTCCTATCTGAGATTCTCAATATGAAATCAGATGTTACCATACCAAGAGTGATGAAAGGGACGTCATTATGGATCACCTTGTATGGAATCTAGGATATTTGTTATATTATAGGCTCATGTAGTGACCCCTAGGATTCCATTATGGATCACCATAAACAGGCTCAGGTTTCCATTACAATATTTGAAGGATTTCTTGCATGGATTCTGTGTGATTTCATTATATTAAAATATAATTAATCATGTATGATGTACTAATGATGTGTCCTCCATGTGAAAACACAACCTTGTGATTGGTCCACTCTTAATACAATATTTATTATAACTCATATATGTTATTTTAATGTTCCTTAGGTAAGAAATATAGCTTAGGCTGATGGAGGTAGTATCGATTGTGTATCCTTTGAGGAGTTTGGACCAAGGTATAATTTTTTGATTTATTAAATTTTATGTAATATTATTATAACATAGTTCATTTTATATTAAATAAACTCGATAGATCTAAACAATGTTGGTTATGGACTACTGGGATTATATCTCACACTCTACTTGGGCCACCTTTAGAAACTAAGATGAAATCATGATTGAAGGTATAGGTAATAGAAAGTGACCATGTTCCTATTTTTTATAGGAATATTGAGGATAGAGTGCATGTGAAGATGACCGAGCCTTTGCTCGAGATGCATGTAGTATAATATTTTTTCTTATTTCATTTTTTTAAAATTTGGAATATGTTTGTATCCACTGTTCCTCATGCACCCTTTTTGAGTAGCTTCCTGATAATCATCATAACATAGTATTTATTTCATATACATGTTCTCCCATTTATTATCTCTCTCACATGATTTATTATTATTTGTTTTTATATCAATCTATTGATATTGATTCTGCTACTGTGCGTTACTTCTCCAATTATATAGAATTTGTTTTGATGTCTCTTACTATATATATATATATATATATCACTATTATACAATATGATCAATGAGTGAATAGTATCCCCATAGAAAAACCCTAGTCCAATGATGCTAGTCACTAGCCTATAGCGTTCGAGGAGGCATCCATGAAAAATTTTAACCACTATCTTGGGCCCTAGCTGAGTGGAATTCAGAGCGAGATGCTATTGATTTTTTTGGACGGGCTAGTGTCTGAAATAATTTGAGTACCTGGAGGAGAATTTTTAAAGTTATCCAGTTCTTTTCATTCCTACAAAATGTGTTTTGTTTTATGTATTCTTTGATTCATAAATTATTGTCTTGGGATATGTTTTGATGTATAATAGATCAATTCTTTCATATGAGAAACTCTAGTTATGTCCATAAGAGTATAATTATGCTACCTGTTATCTAAACTTAGCAGAATTTTTTCCCCATGATGTTTTTGAGACACTACCTCATAAGTGATCATTTATTAGGATTTACCCATCCTTTGATCCTGAGGTATGCCTTCTCCTATTGTGACATCAATTTTCATTAGCGTTGGAGTATGTAATTCTTACAGGATTACTATATTGAGATTTATCATACACTAGGAAACATAAATGTTTTAGTGGATATGATGAGAAAGAATTCATATAGTGATATCATGAGTGATTCTCATGATTGATGGAGACTGATGGAATAAATCTCAGTAATCCATATAGTGATGGGAACTGTTAGAGGATAGGTTTGTGTGTTCTAGATGGAAATTCAGTCTTCTTTGATGAAGCAGGTGGAGGAGTACTAGTAGATGGATTATGAGTTGGTGGTCTAGAGGGACCAATATATTTTTGGTGATTCCCCTAATCAT
This sequence comes from Viscum album, assembly GCA_963277665.1. Lineage (NCBI taxonomy): Eukaryota > Viridiplantae > Streptophyta > Magnoliopsida > Santalales > Viscaceae > Viscum > Viscum album. The sequence goes on along the minus strand of OY728128.1, from coordinate 1,584,325,617 downwards.
TTGAATGAGGATGGAAAACACCTATTATTGTTCCATGGAAGGATTTTCATTCAATAAATTATATGTGATATGGGTATCCACGAGTTTCATAGCTCCCCTTTGGTGGTACATCCTGATTTGAAAAAGTTTTATCAATCATTGATATTATATTTTTGGTGGAATGGGTTAAATATTGTAGTTTTAGAGTTTTTCCTCACTCTGTGTTCTACCATAAGCTGATGGTCAAGCATCGTGTTCTCAATTTATTTCTCTAATAGTAAGTTGTTCCAGAGTGGAAGTGATAGGACATATTAATGAACTTAGTTGCAAGTTTACATTGAGTTCAATGAGGCTATGAGTCTATATGGGTGATGGTTCACTATTTTATGTAATTATCCAAAATTAGAGTAACTAATGAGTCAATATTTTTGGATATTTGGTCGAGGCAGTATCTGGAGGAGGTGGTACGACTCGATGGCATCTCGAGGATGATTATCTCTAACTGAGATCCTTTTTTTACTTATATGGTGTGGATGGGTCTCAATATTTTTTTCCATTCTCAATTATGACATAACACTACTATTCATCTTTAGAAAGATGATAAAACAAATTGAACCATCTAGAATCTTGAAGACATGTTTCACTCTTCTGACTTAGATTTTGGATGTTCATTAATGAGGAACTTATACTTAGTTGAGCTTTCATACAATAAAAGTTTTCACTTCACCATTGGTATGGCATAGTTTAATGTGTTGTATGTCTTAAATTATGGTTCTATATTATTCTATATTGGGGTTGGAGGGGTTGAAATTATCGGGACTAAACTAGTGCAGAATGCGACAGAGATGGTGCGTGTAATTCATGGGAAGATGAAGAGAGTGAAGGATAGTTAGAAATCATATATTGATCATCGGATGTGATCTATAGAGATTGAAATTAGAGATCACATGTTCCTAAAGATAAATCCTCATTATGGGTAGTCGTGTTTGGGTTATGGGAGAATGATTTATCCCTATTTTTTTGGACTATTCATGTTGTCATTTCATGTTGGAGTTGTGGTATATCAGATAGCACTACCCATTAATATGATATGTATACATGATTGGTTTTACATCTCAAACCTCCGTCATTATATTAATGAAGTATCCCATGACATCGATATGGGTAATATCAATGATGATTATGGTGTTCAAGGAGAAGCCTTTAGATATCTAGGACCTCTAGGAGATGGTGATTTATGGTTTTTTATTCCCCTGGTTTGTGTCTTTTGGAGGCACGGTGGTGTAGATTAGAGTACCTATGAATGTGAGTCTCATATGTTCACTCAATAACCTAATCTATTTGATTTTTATCTATTCTCTTGTAAATTTTTTTCTTGAGAATGTTGACCTTTTTGGTTTATGATATGGTTTCTACTTTATTCTTGTTGTGGATTTACTCTCATTTGATATGTATCTCCTTCATGGGAGTATTTTTGATCATGTTGTTATTATTGAGAAGTTTCAATCTTGTTTCTTATGTGGTAGGAGGATGAGATCCTATGAGGATGAGATCCAAGAGAGGTATCTCATAGGGTTGTTTATAGAGACCAATATATTCCCTATACGACTTTGAAATATTTCATTAAGTATTTTCACAGCTAGGCTATGACACAATGTACGATTTGGAAGCCCGGTGTGCTGAAATTTAATTTCATAAAAATATTAAATATATTTTTATACTACGCACTTTCATTACATAAATAAAATGGGTTAACTCTGAAATGAAATCTTGGATTAGAAATAAATGAACATGGTTGAGTCCAGAACACCTTGTTTACCCAAGGCGTGACCAAAAAGGAGTTGGCATGGGGAGTTCAGACACCTTGCCTGTTGGAGGTATTTTTGGTGGATTAATTATTTAAATTATTAATTTTACTCTAAAAATGTTTATAAATATGATTCCAAGATGATTCTTCTAGTCTTATCCTCAGATTCTTGGGATCTACCATGAGATTCTCCTTCCACCTTTCGTTGGCGAATCATATTGGACGGTGAAAAAATGTGGATCGGATCAAACCAAGATCCAACGAACACAAAAACCTCATTTGATATTTGGTGGGAAAATTTGTTGTTGAAAAAAACTCCAATACCAATTTAGTACACATAAGTTTTTGTTTTATCCCCACATTGATTAAATTGATTGAGAAGATCAGTCCTTTTTCTTGGATTTGTGGCAATTGCAGCATTTTCATGTTCCCATGTAATTATTTAATTCATTATTTAATTAGTTTCTAACCATTAATGATCGGTTCTACATCATTGGATGAGAATACTTGGTAATGATTAGCAAATCAATCATTCTTGTGCTTATGCCACTGAATTTCATCATGTCCATCATAGGTTAGACATCGTGGTCCTGGTTCGACATTGTCGGGTGACACTGAGCATGATCGAACCCTCGAAATCACAAAAGATTTAGGAAAGAGGGATATATCGATGGAACAAAGCTATATTTGGTGTTTTTACAAGACATGGATGATTTTATAGATGATCATTGTCCATATAATCATTCATGGAAGGTGCGGTGCACATGGGACAAACAAATAAACCACTGAGGAAAACCAGAATCTGATTTATAAGGAACAACAACCCGAAAAGACAACCCATAGCTAGATCAACTGATTATAGGTTGAATGAATATAGGATATGTGGTAAAATGGACAAAATTAGAGCATTGATCATAGATCTAAGAATCTATGGAAAATCCCATTACACCCAATGTGCAAGGATGAAGATATGTCATGTATCACCCAAGATTTGGTGACAAGGATTTCAGAGTTTTATATGGATGGAATGGAGTGTAAACCTCCTACAAGACATGTACCTCATACATTGATGGATGATACATGTGATGGAACCAACTAGTAGCACCCTGTGTGAGTCTACATGTCATGTAGCAACATACACAGACACATCTTGAGTACATAGACACAGTCAAAAGAAAACTTCTCGGTCATAGATATATTGGACACACCATGTAGTCCAGCTATATGGAATATAATCCTACATGGATTGGGATCCATGTTATATCCTAGGAAATGTACAACTAGTGGAGTGGGACTACATGCCTTGCGGGTCCCCTCACTTGTCTTTTACTACATGGTTCTGTTTTAGGAAACTTCTAGTTTCCTTATATCCTTCGTTTGAACTTGGATTTTGGCCCATGAGTATCCTACCCAGAGTTTTTTTTCATATAACATGATTATTCTGTAACACCCCGAGATTTTATGAGAAGTATTCTTTTTAATTTATTTGATGTCTTGTGTTGTATGCTACACCAATATTATCTTGCACTATACGCAACACCGTTTTCGCTTGCAGTATACGCACCACTATTCTTGGATCGTGTTACACACAATTTCTAGTTCGTTTCAAGTTATTGTGCACTACATTGAGTGTGTATATCTATATATATATATATATATTCAATTTATAAATACAATATGGTTGGATTCTATTAAATTCAACAACAATGGAATCTTTCAATACATGCAACCCCGACTTGGCTTGCATTACACGCAATCACAACCTCCCACGATAGCGTGTGTTGTACACAATACCGAGTTTTACTAAACAACGATATGTTATATAAACTATACATTATGAATAGTAATACCCACTTTTTGAAATTTTATCTTTCAAAATTTACTTTATTTTTGGATTCGGAATATCGAAATTATCCTTGGGTGAATTTTTTGTATTTTTCTGAAAACATTCAATTTTTGATGAATAGTGAAAACCCTGGGTTACTATTTAAAAACCAACTTTTTATTTAAATAATTATTTATTTTACTTAAATAAAAATTTATACATAATACCTATATAAGTTCAATGTAATTCATTGGAGTCATTTTATAATAATTTTATATATATATAAATTTTCTTGAACTTTTCACCGTCTTTTACCCACCTCCTAGGAGAATTTGAAAATTTACATAAAACTTAATTTTACCACTTCTGTGAGTGGAATTTTGAAAGTTCGAGACACACGGTAAATATCAAGGAGTAAAATATGGTTCAATAAGATAAAAATAATTATTGGTGAATAGTAACTTTTTACTTTTATTTACCACGGTTAAAAGTAAATATGGTAATTAAGGGTAAAAATTATATCATTATTACCCTAAAACATTTCCTAATTCTATTGGATAAGTGTAATTATACCAAAAACAACTTTAGGAATAAAATAATACCCTTTAGGTCCACTTGGATTAGATTAGGAAATTTATTATTATTTTATTTAATTAAGAGTTAAAATAGTTAAAATCAATGTTTAATAACTTAAACATTTTTAATAGAGGGTTATACATAAGATAAATTCAACTATAAATATTCATTAGAAATATAATAAAATTTCCTACATAATGGTATTTTATTTATAATTTTTAGAGATTGAATAATTTAATTTTTTATTATACAATGATAATGCAGCAAGTACCATATTAATGAAATATTAACATAATTGATGTTATAAATACCCAAATAAATGTAATTTGAGACTTTTTATGAATTCCAATAATTGTTTAGGATAATATGACATGTTATTATGGATTTAATTAACTTTGTTCTAACTAATCATGCTGTTATTAATTTCACAGAAAACAATTACCAAATACAGTCAAAATTGACATAAAGTAATTTTTAAAACAAATATTATATTATTAATTGTTATTTTATTCCTAAAAATATAAGGATCGGACAAATGACTTAGATAAAGATATATATATAAATAATGAACCACTTGTGGTTCTTTTTTCTTGTTATATTATGTTTATTAACCATATAGTGTAAGAAAACAAAAAGACACGGTAAAAGTTAAATTATTTAACTTAGAGTTAAATATAAATGATAAGGATAAAACTGTAACCTAAACTTGTCTAAAACCTATTGGTTGAGAATATTTAGACTCATACCCACCTTATATTCTAAATAAATCAGTTTGGAGCTATTAAAAACTGAATATGACTTTATTATAAAATAATATTTTATGTTTTCCTAAGGTGCCCCTCTCCTCCCTTATAAAAAGAGCAGCCATTCCCTCTTCTCTTCACACCCTATTGAGCCTTGAAGCTCGGAAAACCCCTGAAAATTACTCTTATCCACCTATCTAGTTATATCATAGAGGTTCTAGTCTTCTCAAAAGGCCAACTCTAGTGCCATAAGTGTAAGTTTAAAGGAGGTGCGTCGAAGAAGAGGTAATCTCTTCTACCGATTCTTTCAAGTTTTATTTCTTCTTCATCGTCTTCTCCAATAGTTGTTTCATTATAAAGTAAAAACATCAGTATCTCTAATATATTGATATGTTATTATAAATATTAAACAACCTTATTTCACCTTCTATCCATCCTACAGAAAATGAAATCACCGCATGTGGGTACGTACAGAATACAGTCTCCACGCCGTGGTGTAATCTTTTTTTCCACTACCACCTTACTTGGATGGGTATAATGGTGTAAAGAATAACTATATATTAATATTAAAAAATAATAATGATTCTAAGATATTATATCATCCCCTAAAATTCCATTCAATTAATATGGGAACGATATCATCGCTCGTGCGTACGTACGGATTACCCTCTCCACGACGCGATGAGATTCATTTTCCATGTTAACAATTAAAGAATGATTATAAAGTATATATAATAAATAATCATGAAATATATGACATAATAATGATACTGTATATATATATATATGTCATCTACATAATTAAATTCAATTCAATAAGTTAACGAAAAACAGCGTTCATGCATACGTACGGCCTAACGTCTCCATGAACATTGTATTTCATTTCATCTATCTATCTATTATATATATATATGTACTGAATATATATATATGATATATAAATCATGATTTACATTCTGGATGTAAGTATATTAATATATAGTAAATAGTAATATCAAAAACAACAAGTCCAAACACGTACGATAAATAAAACGATTTTACCCAAAACACTGCTTTATCCTGGAATTTACAAAAGAATGGGTAATATAAAGTCATAAGTGAACCATATATGATATCATAAAAATGAATATGATTCTGTAATAATTCAATTACATTATTTAAATTATTATACAGGAGGTTCGAATACGTACAAATCATATCGTACATAAGTTAAGGGATAATTATTCCAATCTCATTCTTATCTAAGATTGTTTATTCGTAAGTATTTACTGGGTTTATATATTTCATCCATGTACATAAAAATATTTTTCATAATGTGTTTAATATTCTTCCATGTATGTTTAAAGTCATTATTACCCCTATTTTACATTTACATTGTGTTATGGAACGAATCTTTCTTTTGTTTACCATACGAGGTACTTTTTGACTTTTCTGACAAAAGTACGTGGAGAATTTTTTTTAACTTATACGGCATGAACGGATTTTTACATTTTTATAATGCCGTATTTTCATGAAGCTTACTATAAAAGACTATTTTCAACAGAATCCTTTTCTTTTAAAATTGAATGGCATTTTGTGAAAAGAAAATGATTTTCAAGAAGAAAGGATATTTTCCTCAAAAATTCATTTCAAGTGTTTTATCAAAACCATTTTCCTTATAAGATTACATTATTTCATATGTGTATGTTTCAAGTATAATGTCTCTATGATTTATATGATTTAATTTTCTTTTGATGAAATGATATCCATTTGTTTTATATGGATTATGTTATGATGGAAAGATGTTTATCAAACCCAATTTATTCTTTGGGTAATGATGAATTATTTATGATTGTTTTGTGGCACACGTAAGAATGATTTCAATATAAGATGGATAAGACCTATATCTCCCTATAATTAATTGGGTAATGATTTATATCTCATGATATAGACATGGATGGAATGGTATGTTAATCTGGTTCAGTGTTACAGGACTGAAACGAGGAGTGAACTCGATTCAGAAAGGGACTTTGTCCATTAAGATGGTCATGGCTGCAATGTCTTGGCTACTATGGAAATCATATCATGTGCTTAATGGTTACCACAATTACATGTTTTCTTCTCAGGATATTTTATCATGATTAATGTTCCATTATGATAAATTCCTTACGTACTTCCATGATTTATATCTTTGCTCATGATTTTGATGTTTAGATTTTATGTTCAAGTTATTGCATTCAAATGTTTATGGATTCTTTTATGTTCTCTATGTTTAACCTTATTGAGCATTTGAGCTTACCCTTTTTATTTTTTCCCCTAGTATTTAAAGAAAGGTTTTTGGTAAGAAAATGAAAGTGGAAGATCGTGGTGGGAGATGTTGAAGATCTTTTACCATTATTAGAAGATTATGTTCTGTGTTTCTAAAGACACTAAACTATTATGATCCATGAGTGTTTGTTTTTGTTATGTATTAATTATTCCGTAAAAGTAATGTAATTTCTATGTACGTCAAGATTTGGGCCTCTACATGTTCAATCTTTTTTGGATTTAGAGATATGATGAGTAATGTTTTAGGAATTACTCTTAGGAAGGAGACGCTCAAGGACAATATTGATAATGAAAGATCCTCCAAGACTTTCTGAGTGGCACCCTCATGTAGAGCTAGGTAGTGGGTCCTCGACAAAATTTCAAGTAGTATAATCTTGTAGAGTTTGTAAGTTGGTCCTTTAATACATTCCATGTGGTAACTTTTAGTAGATATGGTAAGTAGGTCATCGATGACTTTCTGAGGGGTTCCCTTCTATAGAGCTGGCCCGTGGGTCCTCAATGGCATCCAAGTGGTACCCTCTAGAAGATATGGGGAGTGGGTCCTTGATGAATTATGGGTGGTACCCTTCTATAGAGATGGTAAATGAGTCCCTAACAAATTCCAAGTGCTACCCACTAGTAGAGCTTGGTAGTGGGTCCTCGATGACTTCTAGAGTAGAACCCTCTTGCAAGTCTAGGAATGGGTCCTCTAACTTTAGAGTGGAAGCCTCCTACTTAGTAGGGCATGGGTCCACCATCGACTATTAGAGTGGAACCCTATTCTAATACCAGGGAATGGGTCTTCTACCTCGAGTTTTTGGACCCTCAGATGTGTGGCACAGTGGTGAGGTGTGGTTTGACATGGAAGGATACTTCAAGAAAATTGGGTAAGAAGATGGGAATCCATGATGGAATTTTGGAATTACTGGAGACTCTTCTTCTAGGATAATTTGTGACATGGACACCCAATTTCTCTCTCTTATGGGTTACTTTTAACAGTTTTTTAATATGGATATCCCCTTTGTATTTCATATAGGTATCATTTTATAGAGTATATATATGTATATAATTTTCTATTTATACATGTGGAGGTTGTTACTCTTTCCACATGATGCAAATATTCACAAGGAATTCCATGTGATTTCCCTATTTAGAATCTCATGGTTAGATAATTATACTCTACTATAAAAGGTGGAATACTCTCAAGATATAGTTTATCTACAAACCCCGTTGATCCCCTTGTTTTATAATGAGTTTACTTTCCATCATGGTTTAGGTTGATCTGTTCTCTTTCACAGTTTTCTACATCTTATGTCATCCATAGTCATTCTATTCATGTTGTATCTCTTACTTCTCTCACTTCATCATTCACGGAATATAATTTTGTATGTATATATTCACCCCTATATGGTATTTTCCTACACATGTTGTGTCTTATGCAGATGACCGACTGGTCCTTAGTTACATCAGAGGATCATTGGGACACCTAGTAATTTGGACCATATATGTTATTTTTAGCATTGAGATCAAGAGATGGATTATCTCAATAGATTACTTTTTTAGTTTTTTATCATATTATGTCTTATTTCTAGTTGGGTATGTATTTTCATCTTTACTATTCCGTTTTCACTACCATACTCTTATATTATCTTGATTTTTTACATGAATAGATGTTCCTTTAGAATTCTATTTTATTTAATTTTACACCCTCTACACTTTTTCATTTAGATGGTTTATGTTTGTGAATGCATTTACTTCATCAATTTCCTCCCTATGTTATTTATGCATTCCACACTAGTCACCAGCTCATGGCATATGGAGGAAGTCTTGGGGTAGTCACAACATGATCCCCGGCTTGGATGGGGTCATCGAAAATTTGTTTCAAATGTGGTTATATCCTTGGTATGGTTTTTCGAGTTGTTCCATTATGACGATTTGGTTGGGATTAGGTCAACAGTGTAAATGTTTCTCAACTACGGATCTCAGTCTAGGGAATCAGGTGATAGTGTGGGCGGCCAACTTATCTATCCACCATGCCCTTGACTATCTACTTGTCAACTCATCAAACTGAGAGATTATCTATAGGGATCAATGGTTCATGCATTATATAGGATTGAGACATTGACTATCAGTCTTGAGTTTTATCCCCATTATTTTTATATGTATCTGTGTGTGTGTGTGTGTGTTCATCTGACTGTGGTATGTTTTGATTAAAATTTCTAGATTCCTCTATGATGATAGCCAGCCAAGATACCATTTCTAGATCACGACGACGACCTGATGAGTGATGAACCCTCTTTTTTGGGTCCATCCCATGTGATTTACCCATTAGGTTGGAAGGTAGAAGCATCTCCAATTTTTAATCATAATATCATCCCAGTAGAGTAGGTTGAGGATGTGTGAAATCATAGCACACTTCATGAGTTATAGTTCTAGAGGCCATTGAGGTTCTGCATCGAGCAATATCCTTAGGCATAAATGGATTGGATATAGTCAGTGGTCTTTATCTTTAGGATTATACAGATCCTAATGAATCAAGTAGTTGTGGTGGAATCTATCCATTTTCATAGAGAATATGGGTATTGGTGGAGTCCTGTTACATAGATACCTTATGAATCGACAGTATAATTATTGACATCCAGCAGTAGTTCCATGAGATGTACTACCCTTTTTATTTGATTCTAGTTCATATTCAAGAGCTTCTAGAGAAGAATCTTGGAGGAATGATTGTTTTTTATTATGAAAACAGGTTCACAGACCATACCCTGTACACTCTTGACGTGAATTATGATATCTAATTTCAAGAATGGATGTCTGGGTAAGGACTCTGTTGAGCGATCCATGAAAGTGTGGTGTCCCTGTGCATCCCCACCTATGTTGGGTTCCTAGATAGGTCACCAGTGATATAGAGATTTATGTCTGAGGGATTCTAAATAGCTGGATCTAGAAGTGGGTTCCATAGAGCTAAGTCATATGCAGTTTCTAGTAGGTAGTAGTCTGCAAGATCTCAATGTCATTGGGCCCTTGGTGATCAAACTAATGTGTGAGTTCTTACAATAAAATTATATCATAGATCAACTAGGAAACCTGGAGAGTGTTTGTGATATGCTTGTGATGGTTGAGTTCACATAGTGAATAACTTCTTGACCAGGAATACTATGGTGTGTAGAAAGGTAACTGATGTACCGCCATAGTGGAGGAATCAATGTGATTAGTGATCTCTCATGAGAGGGAAGCAGGGCCCAATGAGGAGGATCTATAAGAGGGGCATGAGATGCTATGGGTGCTGAAATATTCTATGAGATACTTCCACCACCAACAAATATCACACACCAGGATTAGGGATCCATCGTTCTGGGTCACTGAATGTTGTAGGATCTGTAGGATTATAACCTTGTAGTGTATGAGATGATTATAGGTATGATTTTTTCTTATTCTACCCCTTCCAAAATATTAGTATTAATAGTTTAAATTCATTAATTTAACACTCTACTCTTTGTGTGAGAGCTGGAGCTCTGATTTGAGGCGCTTGGAAAGTAGCTTTGTCTTTAGGCTCATGCAGGGATTGCTTCTTCCATATCTTTCATTTGTCAGCTATGTAAGCTATCCCTTAGAGGATATAATTTCACATGGGACCTTTTATTCAATATAATGGAACCATATTTTGTAATATTTAGTTTATATTAGTTTTCCATGTTTCAAGTCCAGATAAATTGTCACCATAGAGGAGTCATATGTCTATGAACGTATGTGAATATATTGTCCATTTCTGGTGATATCTCATGGAAAGGAAAGTGGGTTTTGAAAATAAGAGGTTGTAACCCATCACTGATCAGTTGAAAAAAATTTCCCTTAGTACTGCAGGCTCACAAAGCATCTGGATACCATTAGTTATTGAGGAATATATGAACTTATTCACTAAGAACATTCTATGACTACATCTGAGATAGAAGATTGTGTTTTTATTAAGATACATCTTGATACCATTCCTATATCTTATAACAAATATCAGATAGCTCCTACCGAGTTATTGGAGCTACAGTTACATTTGGACGTCCTTAGAAGTGTTTCATCAGTCCTAGTGTATCCCCCTATGCATCTCTAATGTTTTTCTTCAATAATGGGTAAGTGAGTTTGTGTATTTTTTTGGATTATCATCACTTAAACCTAACCATGATAAAGAACATATTCACCTTTCCGAGGACTAAATACCTCTTTGACTAGTTTAGAGGTGTGATATGATTCTCGAGGATTGATATTTGGTTCGACTATCACTAGTTGAGGGTTCATAGTGATGATGTTCCAAAGGTATAATTCCGATGTTGATATGGACACTATTAGTTACTAGTGATGCCCTTCAATGTGAAAAATTCCCTCTAAATGTTTATAGATTTGATGAACCAGGTATTCTAACCATACTTAACCTAGTTTTTGGTCATCTTTGTCGATGACATACGCATCGAATCAACAATAAACGAGGAGCATACAGAGTACTTGAGGATGGTACTAGATTTTTATTGGGGATAACAGCTTTATGGAAAGCTCTTGAAGTTCCAGTTTTGGATTCATGAGTTTATCTTTATGATGAATTTCAAATCTAATTATTGTAAATCCATGTTCCCAATAAAGGATGATTTAGTACTTGCATGGGTTCCACCTAAGAGTGTGTTAGAGTTGAGGTATTTTCTAGCAATGGAATGGTACTGCGTGATTTTTGTTGAAGAATTATCTAAAATTAAAGCTCCTTTTACTACCCTGATGCTGAAAGGGAATCTGTTTACTTGGTATGAGTAGTTACAGAGGGCCTTTGAGGATTTGAAACAGAGGATGATGGGTGGTCCTATGTTGAGACTAATATATGAAGGCATTGAGTTCATTATGTAATATCATTACTTAGGATAAAGTCACGACCATGTTGATATAGTAGTAAGAAGTTATCACCTATGGTTAAATTTAGTTGAGACCCCATAGGAATAAATATTTGACTCAAGTCATAGAGCTGGAAGAATTAGTATTATCCCTGAGGATATGGAGGTAGCGCATTCTTGGGGAGTTCTTTGTGGTTTACTCACCCCATATAAGTGTCAGGTACATCATGAAACTAAGATACATGAACTGGAGTCAATGATTCTTGTTGGAGTTCCAACATTATTTTTATTTTGATATAGTATATCCTCCATGTAATGGGAACTTTGTATTATATTCTCTTATCAATATGTCCAATGTTAACTTGGTGTAAGGGGTTTCAGAGAATTTGGTATCCTAATAGGTGACCCTATTAGAGGAGGAGGGTACAACATATCTTTAATCGATGTTGATGACTTCTCCACTTCCCAAGCATGTGAGAGAGTCCTAGTAGGGAGAAATCAACTTTGAGGTATTACATGCCAATATATCCATGGGGGATTCACCATATACATATGATGAAGGAGGGAATATTTTAATCTTTTTTCAGAGATGGATGGTTGTTCCAATCATGATGCTAGAGGAGGTGATGCAGGAGTTCCACACTTCTCGCCAAGCTATACATCCCAATGTGGGGAACATATACAGATACCATTAAAAAAATTACAGAAGTCTAGTATTAGATAGATCATAGGTGATTTAATCTCTCTATGCCTCACCTTTCAGTAGGTGATGGTTATGCACTATGTTCCGGAAGGTTTGTTGCTTCCCCCTAAGATACCAAACTGGAAGGGTGATGGAATATCATTGGGATTTGGATAGGTATTCTTTGCATAGATAAATTACATAACCCCATTTGGGTGATAGTTAACTAACTAAAACAGTTATAACGCTTCTTTACTATTATGGAGCAGGGCTCGAGTGAAATGTTTGGGTACTTGTGTGTATTATAGATCCCTTTCTTTCATGGGGTTCCCTCGATGACTGCCTCATATCATGACACATGTTTTAGAAAAAAAATATAGTGAGGCCTTCATGATGCATTCCTGATCCAAATGAAGATGAGTACAGACTATCACACCCAGACAGAGGGTAAGACCGAGCATACTATCCACGGATTGGATGATATGCTAAGGGATTGCATGTTATATATTGGTTGGAACTAGGAGGATTAGTTTCCCATGGTAGGGTTTGCATAAAACAACAAATATCACTCTTCCATCATCATTCTACCCTTTAAGGAACTATATTGGTAACACATTAAGTAACACTTTTTCTGGATTAGGATCAGTGATAAAAATTATATGCGCCTAGAGATGGTGTGTGGGATGATAGAGAAGGTCATGGTCATTCGTGAGAAAAAGAGGATGGCCCATATAAGGAAACAATGTCTTATGTAAATCATCATCATATTCCATTTTAGTTCAAGAATCAAGATCATATTTTTCTAAGAGTCTCCCCATGATGATTATTGTGAAGGTTCATCTAGGGTGTAAAGATATCGACATGGTTCTATGGTCGACTCGAGATCATGAAGAGGGTAAGTGAGGTTTCTTACCACATTTCCCTACCACTATAGCTAGATCGGGTGCATGAAATTTTTGACATGTCATAGATAAAGAGATGCATGCATGATCCTATACACATCGTAGACTAGGGAGAGGTAGACATCGATGATGGATCCAAAATTGCAGAGCACCCTAAGGAAATCAAGGATTAATAAGAGAGGACCCCGTTTGGATGAACCATCTCCTTGGTTTGCATGTTGTTGCTACATGGGAACATAAAAGAGAGTTCCAGGGAGAGGGAGATCCATATGTGGGCTCATTATCTCAGTTTTTTTGTTTATGTTTTATTTTTAGGGAAGAAATTCATGAAGTAGTTAATGATTTAGTGGCCCTCTTTTTCCCATGTTTCACTTTGAAATATTTCTCTATAATTTTTTGAGATAGGCATTGAGGTGACTTTTGATTTTATGGCATGATATGTCAAGAATTAATTATAATTATATATTAAATATATTTTATATTACATGCACATATTCATAAAGAAAATGGGGTAACTTTTAAAAAGAATCTTGGATAAGAAATCTGAGACCAACGACGAGTCTGAAATGTGTTTTTTACCCTAAGTGCAACATAAAATGATTCTCCATAAGGAATTCTACCACATGTCTGATAGTCCATATATTTAGTAAATTAATTAATTATTTCATTCATCCATTGATTCATTTGACCCTAAAATTAATTTTTATAAATATACTTCCATTACGATTTTCCTAGGGTTAGCCTCAAAATCCTCGGATCTTCTAAGAGATTCTCCATCCTCCTTCCATTGGTGACTCAAATCTGGTGATGAAAAAATTCTAGATTGGAGTATATAGAGATGAAACTAATGCAATGACATCCTTCAATCATTAGTTAGTGCATTATTCAATGTTTAATAATCCATTCTCTAGGCATGAATCTTCAATTTAAGTTTTATTCTCTCTTTGATCAAAATTATTTTTCATATTGATCCTTTTTCTTGGATTTATGCCAATTGCAGCCTATTCATGAGCCTATATAAAGATTTAATTTATTATTTAATTGGTTTCTAACACCGGATTCCCTGTTCATGCTCATTTTCAACAAATTCTTTGAAACGATCCTTTAAAAAATTATTCATGTGCTTTTCCCCCTCGATCATTTTGCCTTCGTCAACGGATGGACCTCACAGTCCTAGTTCGACATTATTAAATGGTGTTAAGCCCAATCAGACCCTCGAAATCACAACAATTTAACAAATGATGGATAAATCAATAGAACAAGTCTATCTGTGGGATGTTTTTGGAATGTGAGTAATATGTTGGATGATCAGTGGTTGAATCATTGTTGACTAAAGGTATGGTTCATATGGGTTGAGAGACAAACCCAATGAGGACCACCAAAAACTGATTTTCGATAAGAAACAGTATGAAATGAAGACCCATGGCTTGATCCAATGATTTTGGCTATCAACAAGTTGGGATATGCAGTTGAATGGACTAAATTGGATCATAGATCATGGATCTAAGAATCTATGGAATACATGACTACACTCTATGTAAAAGGAAGAACATACTTCATGTAGCCCCATCACTATGGTGAATAGGGTCTTAGTCGTACCCTATAATGAGTTAGGTATTGGTTCTTCAATGGAATTCTGAGTCGTACCCTCTAGTATATATGGGAATTGGGTTCTCAATGACTTTTGAGTGGTAACCTTCAATATAGAATGGTATGGTGTCCTTTCTGAATTTTGAGTGGTACCTACCAATAGAGTTGGGTAGTGGGTCCTTGAAGACATTTGAGCAGTACCCTGCATTAGAGCTCAGTAGTGGGTCCTTAATAACTTCAAGATTATAACCCTCTAGCAAGGATGGGCATGGATTCTCTTCTGCATAGTTAAATTCTCATACTATGTAGGGAATCATTCCTCCATAAAAAAATCAGAGTGGAACCCTCTTATTTTACTATGGAATGGTTCATCTACCTATATTTTGTGGCCCATCGGTTGTGTGGCATAGTAAAGTGGGATTTTTTGACCTGGACTGTTACTTCTGGGAAGATTCATGTAATAATGGGAAACATTTATGACTTTCTGAAATGTTGGAAACACTTCCTCTAGAATTAGCTTTGAGGTGGATATACCCTTTCTATATAGGTTGGGTTTCATTTGATTGATCTATGAGATGGATATCCTCTTTCTCTCTCAATTTGAATTTATTTTTACTATTCATATATCTATACTTCTATATCCATAACATTTTATTTGGTTACTCTTTTTCCATGAGATGCAAAGATGCATGGGGTATTCCACGTGCTTTTCATTTTTATCTTCTCATTGTTGGATGATTCTACTATCATACAACAGGTGTAAAATACTTGATATGTAGTTCATAGACACACTGTGTTGATTCTCTTGTGTCAGAATGATGTTACATTCCTTCCTGGTATGGGTTGAGTGGTTCTCTTTCACTTATTTTTAAATTTATTTATATTTATATATTATCTATTCATGTTGTATCTCTTTCAGCTACCACTTCATCTATTGAATTGTCTTATTGCGTATGTATATACTCACCCATGCAAGGTCTCTATCTTCACATGTCATTTCATATGTGAAAATGGCGATTTCAGTGGTGTCTATTTAGAATCTTAGGGATAACAGGTACTTTAGACCATGTATGGTGGTAACAGCATGAAGATCAAGATACAAGATGTCACAATAGTTTGAATTTCATGTTTTATATCATTTTTGGGATATATTTCTAGTTGGGCGCATATTTTTTCAATTTAGATTTTAGTTTACACTACCGTACACTTGTACTATCTAGACAATTTTCAGGAATGGTTGTTATCTTAGCTTTTTTAAGCTTATAAATTTACTCCATCTATAATTTTTCATCGAGATTCTTATGTGTGTGTTTGTGAGAACTTATGAAGAAGAATACTTGGGTTATTTATGCCTTCGGTTCTATTTCCCACCACATGGCGTAATGATGTGGGATTAGGTAGTGGTGGCTTGAGCCCAGACATGGCTGGGGTCGGGACTTAGCTATTTAGATAACCCCTTCATTTCACTCTATGTTGGATTTTTTATTCTATAGGATGAGAATTGTTTTAGAGGTATCAAATTTTTGGTTATATAATTGTGTATTCTGAACCATTACATTTTATTAATGAACTTGGTCCTCAGATGAGAACTCGAGTGATTCTGAATTGTTTTGTCTAAAAAACCTAGTAACTGGAAGAATAAAATGTTTGTACATGTGTTAGGGCATGTAGTCGTTGTTCATGACTTGTGAGTAATGTTCACATGGTGTTGCACTACCTCGGTCCATCCCAAAGGGTCTCATGTTGTTACAACCCCAAGTCTGCCACGAATCTGCCAATATATGGTGGCTAGCAGTGAGTTGGTGTATCCAAAAAATGTGAGAAATTATCATAAAGTACATGTACACACTCACACAAATCGAAGATGAAAATTTTGAAATTAAAAAACACAATTTAAATAATGAATGAAACAAAATATGTCCCAAAACCATTTTTCAACACTGAAATAACTGAAAAGTTAAGGGGGCAAAAAAAAGACCACCAAAAGAAAAGTGTCATTACTCACAAGCGCAACCTGTAAAGTAAGATTTGTTGGGACTGTCATCGAAAATTCTTCCAGAACATAGCTCAGCTTGTCTTGTCTCAAGGAACAAAGCCTAGTCCTAGTCTACCTAGAATTCCATCGAAGATTTAGGTGTCTTGACAAAACATGACATGTGGGGCAAAAGCCAGTATTGGGGGGAGTACAACAATACTTAGTAGGAGACCCCAAAAAATAAAATAACCCCACAAATGAAATACCACAAAAGACGTACCATGAAGGAATATGATAAAGGAATACCAAAAAAGATACCACAAAGGATTACAATAAAGGATATACCATGAAGTCATACAACTAAGGAATACCACAATGGAATACCATAAATGAATTCATAGTCAAATTTATACAGATATGTGCCTCCAAAAATATATCAATAAAATCTAGATATACTCAATCCAATATGAAACATAATCTCAACAAGATACATATTCTTTATAAGACACATATTCTCCATAAGACACACAGTCTTCATAAGACACACATTATCCATAAGACACACATCATCCATAAGACGCACAGTCTCTATAAGACACATAATCTTTGGTTCCCGTCCAACCACTAAAATGTTTTCTCCAAGGGAACTGTATCTGATAGAACCCACTTCACAAGAGATTAGGTATTATTCACACAAAATCAAAATCTCACATAGGATATCACTAAATGATCATATCATTGTAAGGGTCCTAACATCCAAGATGCCTTATTAAACAGACTTATCGTTTGAAATTTATAGCCATTTAAACATTTTATAAGGGGGTTTACTACATCATGGACCGACCATGGTGGATGAATGCCCCCATGGTCCACCAGCCCAAAGAAGATCAGTCGATTGTGGGCCAGTCTGGACACCTGGGTCCGACCTGTGTCCAACCTGGGTCCACCCTGTCCCATGGGGTTTGACCTGACCCACCAAGTCAACCCGGCCCACTAGGCCTGGACCTATATTATTTCTGTGTCAGCCAGGCTCATAATATCACCCGAAGATATAATCACCAGTCCATGTGGCCAAATCACCACATAATATGTCTATCATACAAATCTATAGCATTGCCGCATTCTGTGGCCATCACGTCCTATGCATCATCGGACGCTCCGTTGATGACCACCGAAGCCCTTCCATCTGTGGTCCTCTTTTCATTCTCTAGTTCTCAAACATTCGAAAATAAATACCTCTATGATCCATAGGTATAAATCTATATTATTCCAACCTATTTTCCATCTTACATCAAATCCAGGGGTCCGATCACATTTAGAGCCTTTCGACAAGTCGAGTTGTGGTCATTACGATCCAACAATAAAACATTCCAAGAACGGGGGAGAAATAGCACAAGAACTCTTGAATAATGGACATTGTAATTTGTTTGTATTAGCTTCAATTATTTCTCATCAGAAGGATAAATGAAGAGGATAGACTAATCTCTCAATAATCTAGAAAGAATAACCAATCCCACAACAATGATCGATCCATGGATCCATCATTTTTTGGATTGAACAGAATTAATATTAGAAATAAATAATGAGGAAAATAAATATTAAATTAACTACCCTACCTGGGATATGGATTTTTTTAAGTTGATGATTGATTTTCTTTAGAAATATGTCAATACATGTCCCCAATATGAGTGTTTATCGGCACTGCGAGGAGAATTCTCTAAGGATTCCCTTGAGAGCCTCCAAGTAATTTCTATGGTTATGAGCCTAACATTGGATCCCTACCTAGCTCTTTATTTAAAAAAATAGTGTAGTGGTGTCAACATAAAATTAAAATAAAATAAACTCACATTTTATTTTATTTATTAAAATGTCTAAAAACTATTTTTCACAATCGACCCAAGCCAACTGATGTTCGACATGTCCTAGAAAAAACACCTCATTATGATCTCAATGGTTGTTTCACATTTCCAATCATAGTCACCGTTCATTAGTTATTATGATTTAAAAATAAAATAATTTTATATAATAATTTTATTTATGGTTACTTCCTTGGTGACTTATTCTTTAGATGACTTGTGTCAACTAATGTTAGGTCGTGCCTATGGTAAATACATCGTTTTGAGCTCAATGGTACAATAAAATTTTTTATCTAGGAAACTATTTAAATGTTATTCCACATTTTCTAGAAGGACTCCCATGAGTGCTACAAAAAACATTACATTTCTCAATGAATTGTTTTAGTAACATTGGGCCTTGGAATTACACACCGTCTCAATACCTTATCTTGGAATTTTCCAAAAATAATTTATAAAAAGTAAAACATGGAAAATATGAGATGTTTCATTCTCCGTAATTTATGTATTTATGTACCAAGGAAAAAAAACAAAGGGCTACTCAAACAAATGAGGGAACTAAGCATCCATCTGATCCTCTTGCTCCCTTGTGCTCCCTAGGATATTCCAATGCTACCATCGAATGGGACCTAGAGGAATCAACAACCCATAAAGAATCACATCATGTAGATCCTTAATCTTCACTAGGTACTTGGCGGAAGTCACCTCGTAATCGATGTAAAACTTGACCTAGTCAATGGCTTGTGATGGGTTATTCAAGTACCTCCTCAGCTGCAACATAAGGGAGACATTGTGTACCCACTTAACTATAGAGGTAGATCCATGTAGTACACCACCTCGCCAACTCAACCGAGTATTAGTAAATGTTCGATGAACCTCGGAGATAGCTTGATGACCTAGCCAAATCTTACATAATTCGCATAAAATCTGAGACCAAAAAGAACTTGTGGTATTCTACCTTGAACTAAAAAGGCCTCCACCACCAATCAGAAGAAAAAAAATTGTCTGATTTGTGTTGTCTTCATTGACTCGTGGATTATCTTCATCTTTTTTATGTTAGGTCCCACCAACCCCAATCCCAATAGTTCTGACTTTCATGGGTCATCCTAGAAAAGTTTCAACCTCTTGGGACACCCATAAAGTCCCCTAATAGTGCCATAGAGATGGTCGAATGATAGTTGTTGTTGTAAGTAAACTCTACCAGAGGTGGTTGAACCTCCAAACAACATTCAAAATCAAACATGGATCTTTTATCATTCCATATGCAACATGTATGTTCTGATTTGTTTGGTTGTACTCTTACGAGTGAAATGTTGTGATAAAGCATAATTATGTCCCATATGCCTCTTTCAATCCCTTACATATCTAAGATGTAAAGATATCATCATGATCTGAGACTATCATCTATGTAACTCCATGGAGTCGAATTATCATAAGTACGTAGAGGTGTCCCAATCTCTCTACTGAAATCTTCTCTCAAATATATAGAAAGTGGTCCAACTTAGTGAGTCGATTAGTGGTCACCTAGATGGTATCATGTCCCTTGGACATATGGAGTAAACCTCTAACAATGTCCATCTATATCCCATTTCACTTCAATTTATTCATCTCAACGGGTTGAGTCAAACCCACAAAAAATTGGTGCTTCACCATCACTAGTTAACAAGTGAGGCTTCAATAAATAAACTCTACAACTCACTTCTTCATCCCTGAAAACAAAAAAAATGTCAAAGATACTGGTACATCCTTTCCACTCCTCGATGTACTACCAAAGGGGATGTATGGAACTATCTCAAAACCTACATGCAAAATTCAACTAGAACTATTGTGAACCCTCTAAAAAGAGCGACATGCTCCCACCTTTTGAATATCCATCAGAGGAATTCCCTATGGAAATCTGAGAAAATATAGTCTCATAGACAATGTCCCAAAGAACTTCCTCCCTTACTCACTATAAGAGTAGAGGGTTAACAACTATCGACAGAAGGTAAGATGCTCCATCCCCATCCTTAAATGATATCTGTAATGAGGCCACAATCTCTGATGCCTCATTCAACAACTAGGAGTTGGATCTACTTATTGGATAATATACAACCACATTCCCCTTACCATAATTATAGACAATCACATATTCATATTCCTAGATGAACTCTATTTATTTCCTCTGTCTCGCATTCAGATCCTTCTGAATGATGTTATACTAGAGACACTTGTGGTCAGAGGAGATGATAAATCTCTCTCCCATTAGGTATTGTCTCCACATCTTTGAAGTGAAGACTATAATTTCTAACTCATGATCATGGGTCACGTAGTTATTCTCATATGGTCTCAATTCGTTTGAACCATAGGAAATCACAACAATACCCTACATCAAGACACAACCAAGCCCAATTTCTAATGCATCTCTAAACACTACATACTCAATACCATCCTATGGAAACCTCAAGATGGGATAACTCATCAATATCTTCCTCAACTACTCAAATATCTCTAGTCACATCTCTATCCACGTGAATGGTTGTCCCTTTTATGTGAAATATGTCAAGGATGCGGCCACTCTAGAAAAGTTATGTACAAACCTCTAATTGTACCCATCCAAACTAAGGAAACTCAACACATTGGTAACACTCTTGGGTGGCTCCCATGAAAGAACCACCTCATTCTTCTCATGATCCACTAAAACTCCATCCACTGAAATGATGTATCCTTGAAAATGGACCTCCTGAATCCAAAAATGACACTTTGAGAGCATCCCCTAAAGTTAGTGATCTCAAAGTGTGTCTAAGACGATCCCCAAGTTTCTCACGAGCTCCTCTTCGGAGGTTGAGTAGACTAGGATGTCATCAATTAATATCACCATGATATTGTCTAAGTAAGGCTAAAACATCTGGTTTATGAGTGAAGTGAACACTTATGGGGGGTTATTTATGGAAAATAGCATCACCAAGTACTCATAGATGGTGTAACCACATCTAAATCTTGTATTTGATATATCCTCATCCCGTACTCAAAACTAGTGATATCCATATCTATGGTCAAAGTTTGAGAAAAATCGTGCCCCTTTCAAATATTCCAAGAGGTCATCGATCCTTGGTTGTGGATACATATTCTTCATGGTCACCTGGTTTAGGATTCTAGACTCCACACATAATCTCAAATCTCATATGCCTTCATGGAAAACCAAACTTGGCTGCCCAAGGTAACACATGGGGTCTCACAAATCCCTTTTTCTCTAATCCCTCCTACTACACCCTCATCTCATGATGCTCTGTGTGAGCCATCCAATATGAAGGTTAAGATATTATCATCATCCCAGGGTATTGATCAATGTATAAGCCTTCCTCCCTATGGGGAGGTAGTCATGGAACATACTCAAGAAAGATATCCTCATACTCTTCCACCGCTGTAGGAAATTGGGGACTCATATCATCCACCACAGTGAGGGTGAGGCTATCCAACTAATTAGTCATTAGTTGCACACTCTTATATGTGATTCAATCTTATGCAGAATGTGTTTCCTTTTAACCAAAAAAGAAAAACCTGGATCCATCACTACAGACACATCATAGTCTATGCCTAAAATAGTTTATCTGAACATGAACTATAGATAAGCAGTCCATACTAAGAATAACATTGTAAGTCATCGACTCTATTACCAAGAGATCCTAACCAAAACACTCACCACCAATATTAAGTTCAAACTATCAGCACAAGTGTGTGATATTGAAATCTCCTCCAGTAGGAGTCTCTACGGGAAAGGATTGAGTAAATGGTTCAACTAGAATCTCTTAGAATTAAACAATGTTCATGGAACACAAATAATGACTGGAATATGTGTCTATCAAAACTGACGATAAGGTGGAAAATACATAGATCATACCTCAAATAATCCATGGATAATTGGGATAATTAGCCTCCATCGCCTGTAGATGACCACTTCTATGTCCACTAAATCCCTATGCATGTCATGGACCACCTTGGGTGGTGGTGGTAACAGCTCAAACGATTGACCACCTCATGCCACCCTACCCGGTCTCATTCCATATCAACAACCATAAAGAACACCCCAATCCGACCTCCTTATCTTCCTCAGTGGCCCCACTACCATATTCAGATCTACTGTAAGATGGGTCAAGAAATCTCGTGTCAGATGTACTTGACCTCCACATGAGTAACACATCATATCCCTCTACTGAATTGAGTTGCCTTGGGAGCCCTACACCACTAATCTTGTTTCATGGGATCATCTCCCAATGTGCCATACCCGATTGGGTCCCTATGGCTATCATTGGCTACCGACCTCTAAAGTATCAATTACCAAGTGTCTACTGGTAGCCCCCAATGTCAGTGCCTACTTCGCTAGAAAGCTCTCCACCACAAGGGCTTGCTCAAGTACCCCCAATATTAGTAGGAATTCTAAGGGATAACAAGGATGCGCTGATCATTCAGAGTAATCCCTACACGAAGGCCTGATCTCAAAATAATGGACGTTATACCATATCTATAGTGTAGAATGAAATATAGGTAAATAAAACTGAATACTCCACCACAGTATGACTTCCCTACTGCAGATGTAGAAGATCCTCTATGTGCATCGACCACAACGTCGCCCAAAAAACTCCTCTCTTAAGAGACACTGAAATTAATCCTAATAGATAGTCATCTCTTCATGTGTATAGTTTGCAAAGATTGATTATAACTCAGCAGATACCTGAAAAAGACTCACAATAAGGACTTCCATTTGGTCGGAAGGTGTCCTCAAAAGGCAGAAGACACAGGTAACTACTTCCAGCCAATCCTCATCTACATAGGGGTTTGGCTCACCCTGAATCTTGGTTTGTCACTACCAATAAAATTCATCCAATGTGCTATGTCTTCATACATCCTTAGATACTAGTGATGGTAGTACCTGATGCTTGATGGGTTGTGGTATATCTAGTAAAACACTCGGAGCTGCTATCTCTGGTACATGCCCATGTATCGATGCCTCATCAATAGAAGGATCTTCATTGTGATCATACAAAAAATTCCTAGATGGATATCTATGTAGAGGAATCCTATAATAAAACTATGTGTATAGTGGACAATAGAGTATATCTAGAGAGCTGACTTATGAAGGACATAGAAGACACAACCCATTCCTATATGATTCATGTACCATTATTTTCTCTCCAACCAGTGTTTTCATGTACCAAGTCAAAATGTAAGTTCCCAGAGTCCTGGTGTATGGATATGTCTGTCGCTAAACAAACATTGGATTCCTTAGCCTAAAATTCCAACTCAAAACACATAACATTGTTTCCCAAAACCAACCTCATAGACTGTCAATCCTAAAGTAGTACTGGAAACCTCTGATACAATTCTACCACAAACCTCCCCTAAAGGACTAGTGCCTTTTAATACCCCAATACTTCTACCAATAATCCATGGTGTAATGACTTGAACTGAGTAGGCATATCCCACAAATAGGAGGCATATGCCTAAAAACGTATATGAACACACACGCCTCTAAGAAGAAAATAATAAAATTTAAAAAAACTAAGTAAATAATACATGGAAACCACTATATTCCACAGTAAGAGTAAAATAGTAGATGTAATGGAGTTTAAATAGAGCCAAAATAAGCCCACTAAAAGAAAAGATTCTATGTTTAGAAGTCCAAATATAAAGTAAGAGGTACTGGGAAAGTCATAAAAAAGCTACTGGAACAATCCTCGGACTCTTCGGTCTCACAAGCCACTACATGATTCGTGTCTACATGGAACATTGTTGAATATTCAATCAACTTCATAAGACATGACATGTATGGGAAAAGCCCAGGCATGGGTGAGTAAAACAATAATCATTAGGACACCTTAAAACCAAAGATGAATATAATAAAGAAAAAACCTCAAATAAAATACCATTATGGAATGACACAAATAAATACCATAAAGTAAATACATATAAGGAATACAAAAAAGGAAATACCATGAACGAATACCACCAATAAATACCACAATAGAATACCACAAAGAAATGTATAGTCATCTCCACACAGATATATTTATATAAAAAATATATGAAGAACATCCATATATACTCAATCCAATAGGAAACACAATCACAACAAGACACATAGTCTTCATAATATACACACTATATATAAGACACATAGTCTTTATAAGACACACAGTCTCTATAAGACACAAATTCCCTATAGGGAACACCGTCTGTAGGGCTTAACTATCAAAAGAAATGTTTTCTCGAAGCGCTATCATTTTAAGAGAACTCACTTCTCAATCCATTAGGTTGTATTCAAATTCCCACAAACCCCGACGTAGGATACCTTGAAATTACCATCTCATCTTTAGGGTCCCAAAACCATTAATGGGTAGTCAAAAAGAAATATGTTTTGAATGTTATGGTTGTTTGAATATTTCAAATGGGGGTACACTAGGCCAAAGACTGACCATGGTGGGTGAACGTCCTCTGGTAGATTGAGCTATCACAGCTGTCAAGTGCACCCTAGCTTCTACGACCACATAGTAGCTCAGTCAACCATGGCCCTATCCACCCACTCAATTTCGACTCAGGTTTGTCCCGACCCGTGTGGTCTGACCTGACCCAGTCTGCTTTCTGGTTTGTTCTGGATCACATGGTTGATCGTTGTGACCGCCATCGATTTATGTGGCTACCCTATTGTTTCATGAAGCTTCCTACCATGTTAGCGGCCTAACCATGTTCCATGTCCCACACATCGCTTCCACTGCATCCCTCATTACTCTGCCGCTTGCCATGTGGCGTCGAACATACCCTCTACGCTAGTCACCAATGCGCTTCCATATGTGGTCGTCCGATCTTCCTCCATTGTTCCAATTTTAAAAAACACATCTTTGATCCTAGGGTCTTGAGCTACACTGATCTGACCTCTCTTTCATCTTTCCACCAATCTGATGTTCCATTAAAATTTGGAGACTCCTTAAAAGTTGATTTGTCATCATGTGGATATAATAGAGAATAAATCCATGAACAAGGGAGAGAAAAAAACAATAACACAGATAGAATGAACCTTGGAATTTATTCATGTCATTCTCAATTCGTTCTCATTATATGAATAAACAACGAGGATAAATTAATCTCCCAATAATCCAGTAACTATAAACCATCCCACAACAATGATTGAACTAGGGATCGATCTATTTGTAGATTTACTCACATTCCTCATTCATATAAATAACAAATAAATGAAATTATAAATCAAACACCATTCTTGGGATATAGATCATTCGCTGTCGAGGATTGATTGCCTTTTTCAATACATTAAGAATGATATCTGATCCGGATGTTTATCATCACTACCAATATAATTATCTATGTATTCTTTCTAGAGACTCCTGGGAATATTAAGGGTTATGAGCTTAACCCTACATCCATTCCCAGCACTTCATTTAAAAGAAACAACATCGCTGCGTCAACGTAACATTAAAACAAAATAAACTCATAGTTTATTTTCTTTTTTAAAATGGCCAAAAACAGTTTTTCATAGCAGACCCACAACGACCATTGTTTGGCCTCACAAAGAAAAAACACAATATTATAAATTCAAAGGTGGACTTTTATTTTCTATCTGATTCACTTTTCATGAGTTATTACATTTTTAAAATAAAATAATTTTATTTACCTATTTTATTTAATGTTATGACCTTGGTGAATTTTCCATTATATGTCCCAGGTCGGTCAAAGTTAGGTCATGACTTGGGTAAAGATTCCATTATGAGTTCAAAAGTTCCCTCATATTTCTACTAAAGGAACCTATTTAAAAGATATTAAATGTTTTGAAGAAAGTCACTTACATGTGATATTAAAAACTCAAATTTGTTTAATAGATTGTTCCAAGCACATCGGGGCTTGAAATCACACACCGTCTTAGTTCCTGGTATCAAAATATTCCTAAATAATTTATAAAAAATAAAACATGTAAAATATGATACATTTAATAAAAAAAAATTATTTAATCAAGGTTAAATGGTAGAGGAAACATGATTTTCAGTGAGATATGAAACCATAAAGTTACTTAACTTGTAAATGGTTACAAACCATTTAAATTCATAGTGTATTTCAACTATAAATGATAAAAAACATGATTTTTTGTAAAACCTTATTCCTTCCTTCCATTTTTCAAGACATCAGTGACACTCCTCCCAAGAATTTTTGGATTCCTTTGATGGGGAGAAATCCATCGCTTCGATATCCATCTCTCAGATAGTTTTTTTCCTCCCTTTTTTTATTTCCATGTTGTGGAGTTTGATCATCATTGTTCTAATGATGTTTCATTATTGATTTTTGGTAAATTTGTAGAGAATCCCAGATCTCAGCATCACACCAATGTGTAAGACAATATTTAAACTATTACATCAATATTGATTCCATCCCCTGACACACACATGAATATACATATGTATCTCATTGTCACATACATGAACTACTACCACATCATTCGGTCCTCCCCACACTACAACATCAACCATGTAAGACTCATCCATCCTAAGATCATATCACAAATGGGCCTCCCCACACCATAACATCAGCCATCCAAGGATTATTCATCATAGGATTGTAAAAAAAGAAGGAACAAATAATCATAATAAATATTTTAATATATACCCTAAAATAAATCATCCATCCTTCATACATAAACTATCTCTCATTAATCCAATCCTAGGAACATAACCTTCTCAAGAAAATCGGAAACTATAGAACTAATAATTATCTTTATCAAATAATTATTTCTTATTCCATATTGAATTAACTAATTCATTATTAATAGGTTCCGACTACAGAAAACATAAGGTATCACGCCATATCAGTATATCCAAATTTAAACAAGTTCTCTATCATTTAAACAAATTGCATCAATCAATGAGAAGTTCCATTCCCATTAAACAACCCCTTTTAATTATTATCCAAAATAATAAACATGGTTTAAATTATTTATCCATTACATTAATCATATGGAAGATAATTCACAGTAAAACCTCTTCATTGTATTAATTTGATAGTCTTAAAATTATATCAACCATAATATTACAAACATTACTCCTCATTAATTACTCTTAAGTTTAATAATTAGCCTTTAATTAGGGATTTATTTTCTTTTACATTATCAACATGCTAATCCAAGAATAAGTTACATGTAACAAAGCATAGCATATATCTCACACATTTTAGAAAGTAATGAGGAAACCTATAATAATGGTATAAAAAATAGAAACATTTGATCACTAATTAATTCTTTATTAATATGGTTCAATAGATTATTAGGTTAATTCCATTTTTATCAAAAGGGATAATCCAATCCAAATTTTTTATTTCACATATATAAAATAATAGAAGAAATGAATACCATTACTCAAATGGGTGAACTTTTTTCCCATAAGAATAGTCAAATGATACGGATCTATGGTCCCCACTCTCATGTGGAAACTAAGATCTTAAAAAGATGTTACTCCACAAATGTACCAAAAATCAATAATGAAACATCCTTAGAACCATGATGATCAAACTCCACAACATGGAAATAATAAAAGGGAGGAAAAAAACTATATGAGAGATGGATCACAAAAATTATTGTTGATGTTGGAATGTTGCTAATAATGTCTAAAAAAATTTATCACAAAATTATTGTTGATGTTGGAATGAGGATTCTAAAAAGATAGTAATCTTGATTAACTATGGTCTATTTATGGATTATTATTAGAGGGAATTCACCTTAATCAGATGATTAATGTGATGTAATATGGAATAATGAATTGGTTTAATTAATGGAAAATGAATTAATTAAAGGAATGAATTAATAAAAATGGAATAACTAAATCTTATAGATCTTAAAAATGATAGTGTTTTTATTGGATATTTGGTCTTAATAGTGGAATATGGGAGTTCAAATGACCTAAGGTGTAGTTGATTATAAGACTTGGTTACTACCATAGTGTGTTTGTGTGATATATTATATCATGTATATTTTGTGATTTCATATAATGCCACACCCAAGTCAGATGGGGAAATTGACACGTAGTTGACTCAAGGAGTGTGTTTTCCCCAACATCCCAGTGGGGGGATTTATGGATAACTAACCCTTATGGCCCCACTCTCTTCTCTTAGTAGTTACTTATGTTGGTATACACAACACTTTTATTTTCCATATATGTATATAGAGGCCTTTCAGGGATTCTGGTTTTTTGACACACATGTACTACCAGATATAGTATCCAATGGATTATTATAGGTATGATGTTTATAGGTTGTGAATGCTTGAGGATATTACTCAGTGTATGGGTTTTGATGGCTTCAGGAATAATATCTGATGATTTATACATATCATACGAGCTTTGGTTTATAATAGAAAAAAACATGGTTACTATATATCATTATGTGGATGGGATGATTTTATGATTTTATGCATGAGGTGCATGTTGTGATTCCTTTCTCATTTGTCTTTAGGTTGGACTATTTTAAAGATACATGGCTGAGGACATGTAACATTTGGATAGAATAGAAAATAAGTGGGGAAGTGTGAGAGGGGTACGATTGATGTTTTATTGTTATATTATATATTTTATTGTTTGTGATCGAAGGTTAGAGTTATGAATGCTTAGGATGGGAAGTTAGTATACCATTTTTTTGGGGATAAGTCAGTTTTATTATTTTTTTACTATGCTTTATAAGGCATTATTTATCTTATATGCTAGAGGTTTCAAGGATGATCCTAATGAGTATACTATTATTCGCACCCTACATATTTATAAATTATTTCTTAATTTATTCTATAGTGGGTTAGATATCGGGATGGTTATTAATAGTTCAGGGTTTCACATTAGATATTTGTGCTTCGTGGTAGCTCCTATCTTTTTCTTTTTTTAGTACTTGTACATTTCAATTAATTTATTATATTAATGTATGGAATTCCATTTTTGTACTTGGGTTTTTTAAAATATAGATATGATAATGTGTTTCTTGGTGTATTGGTATTATATGTCCCTTACGCATGTACTCATAGAGTGTAATGCCTCCCATATGTTTGTTCATTATACCCTTAGTACTAGTCTCCAACCTAGGTCCTACTGGAAGTGGGACTTGGGAAGTTAGTATCAATGTCCCCTCATTGTGTTGCCATTGTGAGGAGTGGTCATGGTATCTTTGGTATAACATAATACACTAATCATAAGAGAATAATTAACCATGATCTATCAGAGAATATTATAGGTATAGTAAAGTTTCATAAATACAAGTATAGATAATCAAGAATAGGTGAACATAACAAAATTAAATTAATTCCACTCAAAACTCATTAACATAGCTACCCAATATCATTTCTTCATACTCACTTATGAACATAGAAAACCAAAACCATTTTCATGATAAAAAATGTTCATATAGAGATAAAAAAATGTATATACACAAATTTGATTGTATCATGAGAAATAAAACATAATACAGGGCATCATAGGGCTTTTTGAGACTATACCCATCATATTATGATATAAATAATCATTTATTCCACCTAAAAAATTATATTAAAAACTCTTATGGGTTTCGAAACCTTTGAGTCAAAAACTATTGAAGGACATAATATTATATAATATTTTAAATCCATTTTTCTTTATGTTATTTATTATCCAAAATAATTAATTATTAATAAATAAACTACAAGATAAAATAGAAGTGGTCAATATAAAATATGTCTCATGGAAAGGAAATTAATACGAGGAAAGACTTATGAATTTGGTAAACATTTAATAAAATCCCTTTAAAAATAGAACATTATTTGTTTTTTTAATCCAATTAAATTCATGATATGTATGATTAAAAAAACTGAAGGTTTTTATATAGACAACACAAAATAATATTAGTGGTGAATATGAAATATCTATCAAAGAAATGAAATTGATATAAGAGAACCCTTATGACATTGGTAAACTGTAAATAAAATACCTTTAAGGATTAGACCATAAGTATATTTCAAAATAAATATGCATTTAAGATAAATATGATACAAATAAATCTGTTTTCAATATATACACCACAATAAAACAAGTGGTTAATATGATATATCTCTCCAAGAAAATGAAATTTAGACTAGAAAACCCATATCGTGGATTCCTGCTAAGTTAGTCACATTATATCTTCTTATAAAATTATAATAAAATAATTTAAAATATATTCTAAAACATTACTAAAATATATTAACATTTATTAATAATCATTAATTTTCTTTTATTTTGATTTTTTCCCTTGTTTTTAGTTAATATTAACATTTTGTAGTCAGTGATTTTAACAGTTCCATGAATTTTGGAAAAAAAATTATAGTTTCTACTCCAAGTCTATCAGTTCATAATCTAGGAAATGGTCATGTTAGTAGAAATATAAGTTAAATAATTATTTAGTATGGTACATTTTCAATCTATTTAACTTGATGGAATGGTTCATAAAAGAAAAAATTTAGAATGAGATTATATTAGTAACATTTATCAAATAGTATTTTATAGTAATATTGTTTTAAATATTAATATTACCACTATTAAAAAAACAAAAATAATTATTTATAGATTATAAAATTTTGTTCTAGAAATTTAGTCTCTATATCCATCCATGATTGAAATTTATAACATATCCTGTCTAGGTGGTTAAACTGACCCAAATAGGAATGTGGTGAAATTAATTGAATGAGTTTGATTATGGAATTATTTTGTTATATAATTTTCATTCTATAATTATCAAAAAATTTCTTAATATTCAATATTATTTAATATCACTATCATTTATGATCTATTAATAATTTATGATATATTCATTATAAAAATGTTCATTTATGTGGTAAAACTGAACTGAACATGAGTTTCTTTTAATGACTTAATAAAACAGAATATACTATCTATCATTGATAATATTACTTGGGAAAAACTATTTATTTGAAATACCTTATTGAAACCCACATAATTAAAAATGATGAAGAAAATAAATATCTTAATATTTAAAAGATATTTTGGTTTCTAATTAAGAAATGATACAAATAGTAGGAATAAAAATATTGACATGGAAAAAATTTCTATTAGAAAGGGTTTGAATTATATCTAAGAACATTGAATTTTGAGGATGGATAAAAATGAAGAAAAACATATAACATCAGTGTATTTTCAATCAAAACCCCAGTAAATATAATACATGTATGAAAATTTCAATACTCTATATAATGTGATAATTGAGATATATTATTTCACATGGGATGTACATATACGTTATGGAATAAGATAGGTTAAAAATATAAAACATGTCTCAAAGTAAGAAAATTTAGACAAAACACCATTACCTTAAGTCTCGTATTACTTAATATGTGAATATAACATTGTAAAAAATAGGTTTATTAAAAACATTTTTATAAACCCTTGCAATTATATTTAATTTTGAGGGTCTATTTATTATAATATTTTTATATTTTAATTTTCTAACCTTGATTTCAAGTGGTTGTTTACTAACATCCTCTAAAATATATTTGGTGATTTAACTATAGAAAAAGTAGTTATAGAATAGTTTCATCGTATTCAAAATTATCAAAGTAATTGAATTATATTTTCTTTTTTTTATGATGTTTTATGTTCATTCTAGGGAATGTTGATGTATGATACGTAAAGATGAAATTTAAAAAAAAAAATCTGTAATATTTAGCGTACAAAAGTTTGCTTCATAATATTGAGTTAAATATTTATAATTATATTTCATAAAAAAGAAAAAAAATATTTATATATTAAATTCATAACATTTTGAAAACAATTTTTTTATTACCATCCATGATAAATATTCATAACATCTCTCTTATAGGTTGTGAGACTAATCTAGACATGAACATGCTACAATTAATTGGATTCATATGATAATAGAATTATTTTATTTTTATATTATCATTATAGACATATTACAACATCTTAAATACATCATTATTACATAGTATTAATTTTTTTTATGATTTCATAGTTATTCGGGAAATATTCTAGGTAACATTAATCATGTATGTTGTATAGATTACCCAAGTAGTAGTGCTTTATTATATCTGAATAGTTAAGAATATGACATCCTTTAATGAAAATATTAATCTAACATAAGGTTAATTATTTTTAAAACAAGTTAATATAGTGAAAAAAAATATTTTAAAATAGTTATAATTTGAAGATGTGGAACAATGATTAAAGGGAAGATAATACTTAAATATAGGAATTTAATCTTCTATTGGAAAACTACACGATTATGAAGAGATTTGCTAAATTTCATGGGAATAAAATCATGAGAACATCAAATATTTTTATTTGGGAAGTATATGCGCTATATTATTGGGAGGTATTGTATTTTATATGTGTATTTGTAGGGGTTGTGGAATGAAACATTTATAAGTGAAGGGAATTAAATTGTTAATAATAATTAATATATATATAAATATAAAGAAAAGAAATTTCTTTGTGCATCCAAAATTAACACCTGAAGCTTACAAATTTTGGATGTAATATTGAATTTAGAAAACAAAATATTATAAGATGAATAAAAAAGAGGCCAAAATTATTCCAACCCTTAACTAATGACAAAGGCTCATGGATACCTGATGTTCATCTATCCAAGAACATTAGGTAGTTCAGTGTCATGAAATAAGGGTGATGGGAATCTAAGAAGTGGCTGGAAACACGCTAGGGGAGGCAAAATAGTTGGGGGGAATAAGCCCAATGTGTGGAGGAATTACGTTGGTGAAGTTTGGCCAGCAGGATAGGATAAAATAGCATAGGGAGTTAGTGTGATGAGTTTTTATAGTGTTTCTACCATGAATTCATTCATTAAGTGGATCTCAATAATCAAAAACGATGATTTAGTATGATATTGGAACTATTTTTTATTAAATAATTATTATAATGTGGCATGACCACACCCACCACCCCCTGCAGAGAAATTTCCCACAGCCACCCACTAATACATCACCGCCCTTCCACACCAAAATAGACCACCAAGATATGGAATTCCTACACTAGGGAACACCAACCTCAATATAATGAATCCCTAAATAGTCAAATATTCCCCATGTAAGCCACTTTTAGGTTTGAATAACCTTATAGGAAGTTCTAGATGTCTTGCACATGTCACTTGCATTGAATGTTTTTTTATAAATTGATTTTATCGAACCATTATTTTTCCATGGTAGTGAGGATTGATGGAAAATATTGGTATCCAACCCCACCTATAAATTTTTAGAGAGGGGGGAACATGGTTCAACATAATACTGTATAAAGGGATCTCTCTTAGAATCATTAACATCAGAAAAAAAAAATCTTTAGTGTTTTTGTGTTATTTTGGGCGATTGTTTCACAACATATTCAATAGATTTAATTATGAGGGATGTTGTACTTGTAATTATAATATAGTGTTTACCCACTTTTTCCTATTGTTATATCCTTCTATTTCATAATTGTTTACCCCTTTATTTGGTTTTATTTCATGTAAATATTGTGTCATTTATTTCTGAATTTTTTATTTTATTTTATATTGAAATTTTCACTCCTCTTGTGGGAAAATAATTTTTATTTCGAGAATGTGGTATTTAAATAGGGTTATGGTCTGGTGAAATTCTCTTTTTTAGGTATTAATAATTCTCATAAACTTAATTATGTTATGTGATGGGGACTGTGGTTGATCATCCACATCAGAAATAAATTACTGAGATTGTTAAATACACATTTCATTAATAGAAAAGGATAGGGACTGAAAAAATGTCAAGATTGTGAAAAAATTAATGATTGATTAATTTAATATAAATATTAGTTTGTTTCAAAGGATGATGATGTTGGTAGTGTTGTGGAAGGAAAATTTTCTATAAAAAATTGGAGAATTGCAGTTATGTGTGATAGATGAGAAATGGAATGATTTCGATGGGAATTATATTTCATACATCCATTTTGATTTGAAATATAGTGTCATATCATGTATTGTGGATAAAAAGATGGTGATGGAAATATGGGATAAAGTGATGAATCTATAGAGGTTAAGTCAATATGTAAAAAACATTTTTATTAGATAAAATTTTACATATATTGAATGGATGAGTCCTCATCAATGAATGACCACATCAACAATATCATTACCATGTTCTCTCAGCTTGTGGAATTGGGCTGTAAAACATTGGATATAGAACTTATAAATATCATTATCTATAGTTTGGTAGATTTTTAAGATATACTCATCGTCAACTCCACCCACAATATCCAAACAGATATTTTTCTCTATTAATGTAATTTTATCCATGATTCATTAAAAATAAATTCAATTAAAGAACATAGAGTATATATAAAACATCATACAATGTATAGGTTCTATCAATGGATAAAGGAAAAATGGTTGAGCATGGTTTGAGTGACAGTTAAAATCATGGTAGGCCCATATTAATGTGAAAGATGAAGTATATCACATGTTAAAATTGTGGAAATAAGGGTAATGTTAAGATGTTTTGTGGGAATAATAAGAGTAGTGGAAATATATATCAATGAAATTTGGTTAGTACTTCTAGGAATGGAGTAGACTATTTAGTGAACCCATGATAACTGATGTAGATAGATAAAATATCAATAATGCTAGGACGACAAACTAGGGTGAAACATGGCACATGAAATCTCAATGGGAATGGTTTTATTAGTATGAAATTGTCTTTAATGTAATTATATATATATGCAGAATTATCACCTCATGAAGATCATTGGGATTTGTAAAAAATTTTAAGATGCCTTATTTTATTATTTGAACCATCAAAAGAGTACACCTTGTAAAGGGCTTTAAGAGGAACATGTAATCTTTTGGATAATTTAATGGAATAATATGAAAGAATCGAATTAGGAAATGAATGTTGGAAGTTGTGAAGGGTCCTCTTTGTGTGAAGAAATTAAAGATGATCACAATGAAAATATAAGTTCTTATAGGTGAAATTTAAACTTTGGTGATGACTATTGTTACGTCAATTAACATTATAGAATCATTGAAAAGTTATGGAATCAGAAACATGGATATATTTTTTAATGGGGAATGATTATTATTACTAACCGGAAGTCCTTTCTTGGGAATGAAAATTTATCCATGCCATTTTTTGACCTTTGTGTTTTGGCCAAGAGGCATAGTTTAATGCTTGTGACATCAAAATTTAGAAGAAAATATATAGTAAATTTGATCCAATATGACAATTTTAAAGCACTCATTCTATTCCTATGAGTATTAGGGTTATTTGTATAATCTATTTATGATTTTTAAGAGATTTTTTTTTATATCCAATCAAGAGGAAATAGGATGTTTTTTTAAGTTTTCAAAACATTCAAAGCCTGAAAATAGCTTCTATTTGAAAAAATTATCATATGTTTAGGGACTGTTAATTGGGTAGAATATACAAGGGAGTATTTTGAAAAAAATTTCAATGAAATGGTATTAAGATTCTATTCACAATGGTTTATACCGCTTAGAATAATAGTGTAGTGTAGAAGATTAATATAAACAGAGTGGATTGAAAATGGGTGTTGTTAAAGGATACCTGAATTTTCAAAATATCACAGGAAGATATAGTGAATGAGTCATATTATGTAATCGACCACCTCATTTAGTGATTGATTTAAAGATGCCATTGGATATATGGACTTGTAATACAACTAACTATTTTCGAATTCATACTTTTGGAAGTCTTTTATTTGGAATGTTTAATTACTAGAGAAGATTGAAAATGGATTCAAGATCAATGAAATATATCTTCTTGGGATACATCGATGGTGTGAATTTGTATCTTTTGTTTTACCCCAGTACGCATAATCATATTATCATTAAACATGTCATTTTTTATGAGAATGTGAAAATGAAAATTGATGGAGACCTAGAGAAAGAGAATACATATACTAAAATAGTCGAGGTAGAAGATAAATACAAGGAAGAACCTGTTTCTTTTGAAGAATTAACAGAGAAAAATGATCTTGTTCCAGTTGATTCATGATCATGATGATCAACCCAAGAAAAAAGGAAACCACTATAGCACACAAACTATGTCTATAAGT
Source organism: Viscum album (assembly GCA_963277665.1). Lineage (NCBI taxonomy): Eukaryota > Viridiplantae > Streptophyta > Magnoliopsida > Santalales > Viscaceae > Viscum > Viscum album. Next base: position 1,584,288,439 of record OY728128.1, on the reverse strand, counting down.
GAAAAATTGCATATTTCTTTTTGACAGAGTATTGATATACTTCTTCTTTTGTGGAGGTGACCCAGATTCTGAATTTATCTAAAAGGATGGAGGTGATAAGAGAGGAAATTATATCCCTTTACAAGAATAATACTTAGGATATCATTCCATTACATAATGATGGTAATGATATAAAAATGGGTTTTTAAGATTAATATGGATTGAAAGGTCTTGGTAGAATGCTATTATGCATGACTGGTGGTTAAAGGATATGCTCCGATGGAAGGTATTTCATTGAATGAAATATCTTCTCCTCCAATTAGATTTATGAATGTTGGGATAGTTATGGAGATGTGTGGTACAAATATTTTTCATCTATAGAATTTGGATGTGAAGAATTATTAACTCCATTGTGATCTTGATGGAGAGATCTATATTCTCCAATTTTAATATTTTTCATTAGATGACATTAATAAATTGGTTTGGAGGATGAAAAAATATCTTTATGATCTCAAACAGTCTTTTGTATGTTATTAGACGTGATTTGATTCCTATATCACATTTGTAGGATGACCCAAAAATCATTCATATTTTTATGCATATTTTTGCGGTTTGAATGGTAATGATTTCAACATTTTTCTATTGTATGTGAATGGAATGTTGGTTGTAGGACCCATAATGATCAGGTCCATGTGATAAAAAAATTGCATAATATGTTTTATATGAATTAAATGGTAATAGTAAAAAAGATTCTTGGGATGTAGATTTACCAAGATAGAAATAATGGGAATATTTAGAAATAATAGAAGAATTACATATGGAACATCTTGAAACTCTTCAACATTAAAAAAAATACAAAACAACTCCTACACCACTTCTTAAAAATTTTTTGATATCCTCTACCATAAGTCATAAAATAGAATCAGAGATGATCGATACATCTAGAGTACTGTATACATCTGTAAAAGAGAGTTTGGTGTTAACAATAGTCTATACTAGACTAAACATTGCTCATGTAATGGGAAAAGTTTTTCTATACATAAAAATTCATGATTGGTGCATTGGAACATAGTTAAGGGGATCCTGAGTCACATCAAGGAGACCTCATATGGTGTTTCATATTATGGATGATCATATTTTACTATCAGAGGCTATGGTGATTTATATTTTTTGGGATATTATGATTAAAGTAAATCCACAACTAGTTATATGTATAATATTTCAATTGGATCTATGATCTATATATAATAGTTTTAGTAATTTGGGTATTTATCTATGAATGATGAAGAGTACATGGATGATACCTAGGCTTTCAAGGAGGAGATTTGGAAGAGAAGGTTGTCAGAATAGCTCATGAACATACAAGAGAAGATTCTATTATTTTATGATATTTATAGTTCCTTTAAAATATCCTAAAATTCATATTTTTATTCTAGAATAAAGAAAATTTGGGAAAAATATCACTTTCTATAAGATTTAGTGAAGGAATGTGGTTTGGATATGTAGAAATTTTATACTAAATAAAATACAACATCTTTGTTGATGAATGATATTCAATCAAGTATGTTAAGATGGTGTAGATCCTAAAGCATAATTACATAGATATGACCAACATATTTGGTATATAGATAGGATGTGTGGAGATATGACTCATTCTACATCAATCTACATGTGTAATATATGTTTTCAGTTTTTTAGATGGTGTCTCCACATTATTTTATAAAGGGAGCCAGGCATTATTTGGAAAGATGGGTGGACATCCATGCCCATACGGCTATAATAAGATAGGATTCGGGGTGAGAGGAATACTATAAAAATGATTCTCCCATAGTGGTTACATCATCAAATTTAGTATAAAATCATCACTTTTAGTATTATGGTGGTATTTTTAGGTTATTTCCTCATATATTCAATTGAGAAAATTAGTAGGTATATTCTCGTTGTAATTTGTTGAGAATTTATACCAATATTTAGTTATAGTGACATAATTATATTTTCACTTGGATTTTTATTGATTAATTTTAGGGTTTTCAATGTTATATGTTTTGTAAATTTTTAATGCATTTTCTATTTTATTTTATTTTTCTACCATCACTGCATCAGTGGGGAAATAATTTTAATGTATAGATGATTGAATATATTAGAGTCCATTATAAAGGATTATAGGCTCCATGATTTCTCTCTAGAATAAATTCATGGAGGAGTTATTTCATGATATTCCAATATTGTGTCGTGGGGGTACTAAAGAATAGGGGGTTATATCAGGGATTGGTGAATTTTTTCATATGGGTGTGTGCACATGAGGGGATTTCAACCAAATTATACAAAATGTTACCCTTATAATTTTTTATACATTTAATAAAGAGGATCATCATATTTTGGGAGTATAGGATATGATGAAGGGGTTATCATTGTGCTATTTAGGATCTTGATTATACTTGATCATAATAACTTTAGTTCAAGGAGTACTATGGTGAAGTGTATTTATTTTCACTGTAAGAGAAATATGAAAAATGATAATTTTCATTAATTTAAGAGGTTGTGTTGCAGGGTTCTCTTGGGATGTGAATAGACATAATATAGAAGTGATGATAGTTTTTTCAATAAGATCTTTTGTAAAATGGAATTTTTCCATTTTGTAATATTTTTCAAAGATGAGATATGTAGTCCAAGTGATGCTAGGATCTATTAGAAGTGAGAGGTGTTACTACATGATTCCAAAGAGTTTAAATGGTGGGTTTTTTAATCTTGTGTTGACCATGTAGGTTACACAATAGGGTTTATTTGAGTTTTAGTAGTGTCCATATTGTTTCACATTTAAGAAAGGCTACATCATGGTCATTTTTTATACACTATAAAATATACAAATTAGAAATTTATAATTATATTAATCTAATATTTTTGTATTTTTAAAATTTATTTTCTGCTAGAGATGACATGATTTAGAGGTACTTGTAAGGATAAATTTTAAAAAGTAAGTGGGTAGTTGAATAATGTGATTGGAACATAAAAATTGGGGGATTTGTTTTCAATGTAAGATGAGAGAGAGAGAGTAAATTCATCTATTAGAGAATTTTATGAGATATATCTTTATTTAAATTTCTATTTTTACTATATAACAAATAATTTTTTTACTTTTTTGAAAAAAAAATTATGGTGTCTGTAATTTTATATCGAATACTTTATTTTAATTTTATTTTCCACTTCTTCATCCATGATATCTAGTTTTTTTATAGTTAGAAAACCATCAACCTTGAGCATATTAATTAATATAGGATTGTAGTTTTTATATAGGGGGATGTGTACTTCTTGTTTTCATTATGATTTCTCATGTTATCTTATAAATAATTGTATTTAATTGATATTAATTATTATTTTATCCCCTAATAATATTTTTTTAGTGATGATGATTAAGATAAGACACCTAATGTAATCGAGGTTAGTGGATGTGTGAGAGTCAACTTAACATCACCTCTAAGATTAAAGATTGAATCTAATGGACCTAAGATAATAATAGATCATTAAAATTAAAGGGAACAATGGACTTAAGTAGAATCATTTAATGTCATCCAATTGAATCTCATTAATTCATGTAATTTTGTGACTTTTTAATTTGATCCACTTTATAAGTTAATTTTTTTGTTTTTAAAAAATTGAACCCCTCCTTTCAAATAAGTTCCCCTCACTTCATTATTTCAATCATAATTTATGTTTACTTTTTTCTTCATTAATTTTAGTTAATTTAGTTTAATTTCAAAATTTAGTGAAAATATTATGGAGAAATAAAAATTATATTGGAGATCATAATTTGGATTCCCTATTCCTCATGGGATTGACATAAACATTAAATTTATAGTCTTTCTAGGGTAAGTTATCATATTGTAAATAAAAATTATATACTCACAATGAATCATGGAATTAATTATACTCTAAGGAATATTATTTTTTTGGTGTCTTTTCCAAATATATAACAAATACATGTAGTTATATATGAACTGATTTAATGGGTTGTGAAATTTCTTACCACATTTTTTATTTTATGAGTTTTTAGTCTATGAATTTGAATCTTATTTTGCTTTGATTTTTTATTTTACATTACTTCACTTGGTGTTCATTTTGGTGTACATTGTGGATTATATGAAATATTACTATGATAATACATCACCTCTGGAGTAGTCTGGGTATCAAATGGATTCCATTACATGGACAATAGATAATTCATCAAGGTTTCCACAAAAAATAATGACTTGAATTGATTATAACCCGTATGGGTTAAATGAATTCCAAAACTAAAATGGTAATTAAACTAGAAACACACATTGTAAAAGAACTCCAAATTATCAGATCAACCAAGGTGAAATATGCATGGAACAATACTACAAGTGAGATAATTCATTTCAAAATTATCAATAGTTACATCCATGAGAAGTTTTGATGAACACTCTTTTTGAATTAACACCAAACATTGTGAGGGAAAACAAAGAACATAACAAAAATATCAAGTATGATTCAATGATTCTTAAGAAATAATAATATTTCACCCACAACTCTAAAAAACATGGTAGTATATTATATTCTATTTTTAGTAACTCATTTTTACTTTTTACTATATTGAATTCAAAAAAAAAATATAGAGTAGGTGAACATGGTTGGTGAATACAAATATTATGATAATAAGAATCAATTATTGAACATCATTGGGGTTGTTGAGGAGGAACTATCTTGGGTAAAAATTTTATACATATAATAATAATATGAAATTATTGTGAAGGATTGAAGAGATAGTGGTTGAGAGAGAGAGGAAGTCCCAGGGTTTTGGTAACATTAAATTGGTTCTAAATAAAAAGGTGGAGTAAGCTCTTGACTTCAATGAACATATTGAATGTTTTGAAAGGGAAACAACACCTCAAACACTTGAGACAAAGGGGAGTACTATTTAAACTCAATAATAAATGATTAAGTTATATTATGATGACTAAAAAGTAGTTGTAGAGTAGAATTAACATGATGGTGATGTGATGTTTGAAAGAAGTATCACTTCAAACAGAAAGTGAAGAAGAAAATGAAGAGGTTTTAGAAGAGGGGTGGTTGGAATATGATGGGATATTTGAAGAGGAACCTTTAATATTATATAAATAAAACACTTTTTTGAATTCAATTATTCATCCCAGCTTTCAAGGAAGATAAGGAAAAAAATTATAAGTATAAAGATACATTGATGTAGTTTAGAAGAAAGATGAAGTAGAGATAGAAGACCAAGATGAGGAGGTCCCTGAATTCCATAAAATATTTTAAGATGAATCTCTAAATACTAATTAAGATAAAGAGGGAACTAATGAATTTTAAAAACTCATCATGGTATTTGAAGAGGTTCAATAATAGGTGTTTAAGGGGGAAGAATTTGGTGAGCTTGAAGAACAAGAGAGTCCATCTTGGGTTTATAATAAAACCAAGTTTCTTTGACACATTGTAAAGTTAAAAGAAAAAATGATCAATTAGTGGAGGATTAATACTTCTATATTATTATAAACATTTTTTATGAAGCACTTAAAACCCTAGTAGAAGGGGATGATTGTTGGACACATACATGTATCATGGAATGACAAGGACCAACAAGGTATAAAAATGAGGAAAATGTTGGTTATATTAAAAAAAATAGTACAACATAAATAGTAATAATAATGATATAGTGGAGAATGAGAAAATATAATGAGTATTTTATTTATTAATAGTTCATTAAATAAATATATCCAAAATTTGGAATCCACTATAATAATGTATCAAGAATTCTGAATTTTTTGGAAGAAGGTAATCTTCTATGGTTGATGTGAATTTAAAATAGTTTCTAAATTCCGGCTCGCTGAAATAGTTTCATAATACAATTATGTGACACTTGATGTAATTTTATAGCTTAAATACCTAAAATAAATCACTTCATAGAGGAAACATGGTCTTTTACTGCATTCTAGTACATAGATTGAAGTTTCATTTTAATTTTGTTTTTAATTTTGGATTATTATTTTTAATTTTTGTTAATATAATTTTTTATAGATCATTAATGAATAGATTCATCCTTTTTATTACATAATATTCTTTAAAAAAAATTCAGATGAGATATCCCTATTGGAAGAAAAAAGGAAGATATTTGATAAAATAAGAGGATGAGACATACTCTTGTAATGTCAATGACAATATTCTCATTTCAGTGATCAATAATTTGAAGCCTCTTTAATAGGGTAGATATTTTGTTTCTATTTTATTTTTCCATTATTGTGCTACCCATAAATTCCAAATTAATATATTCCCTACATTGTGATTAAAAAAATTGTAAAATTATTAGTTTATGTGTGTGGGGGTATCCTTAGAGACCCCACATTTCAATTTTCTCTCACATTAGCTAACCTATGATATATTATCACATATGAGACGTGTTACTGGTTTTAAAAAAATTTAATTTATTGTTCCCATATTAAAATAAGGCATTGGTGTTAATTTTTTAATTTCACTTTCTTATTAGAATTTTGAGTTTTTTAAAATTGATTACTAATAATATTTATTTTCTTTTAATTTATTCTTAAAATATTAAATTTATTTCACCAATTTTTAATATTTTTTCTAGAAATTTATTTTTTTAAATATTTAATTCATATTCCAAAGATGGTTCTAATAAATTTTCAAACTTTATTTATCATACACTATTTGTTGAGAGAACTCTATATGTGTGGAACTAATAGAAAATTATTATTATTATAATTATAAACATATGTTGATTAGAACTACATTAAAATGATTGATTCCATAAATTTATACTATTTTATCCCATTTGGTCTTGTGTAATACTCTTCATATAATAAATGTTAAACCCACATAAACCCTAAAATACCAAAATATTAAGCCAAATTACAATCCAATATATTTATCATTCTCTATATATTTCAGTATAAATGCATGAACATTTATTTGAGCATAAAAGTTGGAGTTGGATATTTTCATTGGTATGAGAAAATACTTAAGCTGAAATGAATAATGGGAAACGGTTCTCTTGAAATATTTGAAAAATGGTCGTTATGTTTTTAAATTTTATTTACATCATCCTCAACATTTTGAAAATTTAAAATAATAAATAAAAAGATTAGATAAAAAGGTTATCATATTATATACCTATTTTTATACCATATCTAGGAATACCACCCCCCTTCATATACTAACTACTCCAATAAGTGTTGGTCTGAGATTAATGGAGGGGATTAAGGTTCTAGTTGGTTTTACATTCAAGGTTGTGGGACATTTATTTGCATATATTTCAAAAAACAATCAGAGAGGACATATTTGAAGTGAATAAAATGATTATTATCAAGACATGTAATATTTAAATTGAGGGCCTTGCATGAGAAATAGAGAGAGGTGTAGATAATTCATTTTTAAGGGGAGTTGGAGAAGGATTGTATTTCATTAATATTTATTTGAATATCATGAATTTTACTTCAAAAAAATTCTTCCTTCTATGGACTCTAAATTTGAAACTTCATAGCATTATCCACCAACCTTTATTTAGAGATATATTATAACATTAATTAAGATCTTTCATGATTTATGTAGTTCAATTTCTATTTGGATATTAAGATTAATTCAAGACTATTTAAAGACTACACATATTTGAGATTTAGCATAACTTTATATCAAATGTTCTTGAGTGATGGGTGATATGTACCCTGGTGAGGTAAATCATAATTAATAAGAATATTTGAAATATTATAAATGATGTGATTTAATGTTAAAAAGTTTTCTAAATTTTAAAATTTTGATGAAAAATTATTTTGGAACTATATTTTGGGTAAGCTCAGTTCTTTTTAAGACATTTATTTATAACATTATATTTGAGATAATTATTACTTAAACACTTATCTTTCTAATGTTTGGGATCTTTGTAATTAGAGGTTGATGTTTTTCTCTAGGATAAGAAAATATTCATTTTAAATAATTTTTAAGGAACTTATTTATATATTTGTTTAACACAATAATTAAATTAATAAAAATCAAAAAATTTCCATTATATTGTTTTAATTATTTAAAATAATAAAAATATATTTAATTTTAGTTATTGTGACTTAATGATTTTTTTATTAAGGTGATGTTAATATGAAAATAATAATTTAACCTAAAAATGTATGGAAGTAAGGGTTAATTTGGAAAACAATATAGAAGAATATGAATTAAAAAATTAGGCCTGAATAGAAAACCCGATTGGAAGCTAGCCAAGCCTAGTGGAAAGGCTGACCTTGCACACCTGGGGTGATGGCTGGCCACACATACTACTGTTCATGGATAGGAGAGATAGAGAAACGGTGGGTATAAGATCAGTTCATGGATTTTTTATATGGGTGTAGGTCAGCAAACATGGAGGGAAGCCATAGTATGGGGTAGTATAACATGTGTGGTCTCCTCCCCATTATGGTATAAATTTGTGGCGGATGAGTTTTAAGGGAGTATTTAGTCGGCAATTAGAAATATTCTTTGGGGAAACTAATTCAGTGGATAGTATCATATTTATTGAGAGGAAGAAAAATTTGGTGGCCTGGATGATTTCAAATATACATGAACTACAAAAAAACAACTAGTCTTCCATTTAATCTTGAACATATCTAGAGGTGGGAGAAACATCAAAATATAATGAACCACCTAACAAACCCATGGATCTTCTCTGAGAATTGATTAATAAAATCTTAATGATACTACTAAAAGATTAATTATGTGTGTTATTGTCCCATATTTCATATATATAAAATAATATAACTTATCTCTATAAGGGTAGAGGAGCCACCTAACCAACTAGAGAAAAATTAGTGTCCCCCCCCCCCAGTTAGGGGAGAAATTATTGGAGAATAAGCTTCACAGCTGACTTCTACTGGCCATGAGAATTCAACATTTTTAAGAAGGCAATGAGGTGTAAAATAACATTTTCTTTGGGTGGAAAAAAATGTAGGTTAAATGGATGATTTCAACAGTAAACGAACTACCCAAACAGTTGAATTGTTTTTATTTTTTCCTTCATCTATAAAACGGGATCGAATCACTTAAAATTGAAATCACATGAAAAACCCCATTTTAACCTTGTGTAATCCTATAACTTTTTATCTATAGAGAGTAATATAACTAACCCTTTTTATCTCATGGATGTAGGTAATATTTCATAACCACATAAAATAGTTTTGTTCTTTTACCATTCCTTCTATGTTTTATTTTATTTTATCTCCAGGGATTTCAGCATCCCCAAAATCTATCAGGATTCTGGAGTACTGATACTATTTAATGTATTAGTATGATCCATTTTAACATTCATATGAAATGATATTTTGTGATAAATACTCATTTTTTAATAAATACAACACCATTCCACTAACTCCCTCACCTCCCCAAAAATTGAACATTTCTGGCCACCAACTGCTAATAAATCATCACTTGTCCTCACCAAACCATACCATCGAGACCCACCATTTCAACTCCTAGTATGATCAGCATTAACTATCTAAATCCTTTATAATGTATTCGTCTCACTATGAAATCTACTGAGAAGATTGGATGGCCCGCATTTGAATAATTGATGATATTCATGTGTCATTTGAAGGGGAAAGAGACCATTGTAATGGTAAAGAGGCTCAATGAAAGATGAAAATGAAGGAGGATATACGGGCTGGTGTCCCAAAAATGTTCTATTGGGAATATATAAGGGATATGGATATGTCGTAGCCTATTGCATTGTGCTCTATGGGCATGTGCACAGGAGTCGAGGCTGAGTTGGTTACACCAGTGGTGGCCCCTCTATGAATCTGATTATAGGGATTTTAAACCTAAATAATATTTAAAAATATTTATTTATCATTATTTTTTTTAAAATATATTTTTTAATGAATATTTATAAATAAGTATATTTATATTTATATACAAATATATTTATAAATGTATAGTATATATACATTTAAATTTTATATTAAAATATGTTCGTATATATAAATATATATATATATATAGAGAAATACTTTTATATGTAAACATATTCATGATTATGTAACTATATATTTATATATAATTGTAAACATAGATATATATTTATAACTATATATATTTATTTCATTATTTTATATAAATAAATTTATAACTACATTATTTTTATATAAATATACATATAATAAATATATTTGGCGTAAGACTATGGAAGGTGGATGTTACCAAACAATTACCATTATTGATATAACTTTTTGAGATGATATAGATTGAGGATGTGACAATGTACCATGAAGTTATGATAAAAAAACTTCAAATGTAAATGGATCATTTATATTAGTTATGGTGACGTACAACTCCATCGTAAAATATTGAATTTTATTCTTACTAATGAAAACATTTTTACTTATTAATAAAAATCAGTTCCTAGTTAGGATATACTCCACAAACATTCTTTAAATTATACATTTAAATATAATATATTGTATCACATTATTAGCTCATAGTTTTATCCTATGATTTAGTATTGTTTGAAACTGTTCCAATAATGTATAGTCTTCAAGAATAATAATTCATTATAGTTATATACTAAAACTAAATCCTTTTTTATCATCAATTATTTCATCATTATATTAAACATACTCATCCATTTTTTTATTTAAAACAATACATCATTATTAATTAAATCTGATAAAGAAACATAATTTGAACTTTAAATGTTTCATTATTTTGAAGTAATATCACACTATGAATTGAGGTGGATTTAATCTCATAATCTTATCTCATATTATTAATTTTATGTATGAATTTTTATAGTAATTTAGGTTGTAATGCTATTCCCTCCACCAATCTTTTATATTCAAACCATATAGTGTAGTAACTCTTTATGCATCCCATGAGTTTGTGTTACTTACCCAAAAATATAAGTGAAACTCTTTCAAACATAACCAAATGAATCATATAAATGATTTATAAAAATTATTCATGTAAAATCATTGAGTTTAATTAGATTGACACACTCCATTAGATTAAACCAAGAGAAAAATATAGTCAACCCCATTCACTTTCCCTGCCAATCCAATCCTCTTTGAAATTCGGGCTTGGATGTAAAGTCCCTCTACATGGGGAGACTTTACTCAAGATATAATTGAATCCCTAATTACTCTAAAACATAATATGGACCAAATATATTCAACAACTAAATTCAAATTCATAACATCAATTACAAATTGTTTTCAAGGTAGATGAAAAACTAAATTCATTATCATACTTAGCATGTAATGTGTGGCACTATTCTAGACGTAATTTTTTGAGTAAACTATGGAATAAATTCATTCATAATATAAAAAACATATATATATATATATATGTGTGTGAATAAAAAATTATTAATTAATAATTATTAGTTAATACTTATAATTTATTAATAATTTTAATTAGTAATTATAATTATTTAGTAATTGTTAGTTTGTAATTATAGTAAATTAGTAATTATATTTAATTAGTAATTGTATTTTAATAGTAATTTAAATTATTAAATATACATAATTAATATTTTTCTTATTAGTAACAATACCCAATTAGTACTTCTATTTAACTGTAAAACATAATTAGTAATTATATTTCTAGTTACAATTGACATGTAACTATTTATTAATTAGTTAATTTTTAATTATTAATTAATTATTAATTATTTTGTAATTATATTTTAATAATATTTTCATAATTAACTAATAAAATTATTATTATTTATTATTATTCATATTAATTTATAATAATATTTTTTATTTATTAATTATTATGCCTTACCCTTAAGTGTAAAATTTAAGGGAAGTGAACTGGTTGAAATGGAATTATTCTTTTAAATTTTAACCGAGAACTCCACATGATGTGGAATTGTTATGTTTCAAAAGAAGAACCACATTTTTGGCACCTTTGGATTCTATCCTTCCAATGCCAATTTATTTAGCATTGGCCCCTCCTATTTCCCAAAAGATTAAAAACATAATCATATATAATTAAAAAAACACATCCTTGCCAATTTTCCCTTCCAAGTGATCAATAATTTCAATTTGATGAGTGGTTTGGTGATGTTTATTTTTCCATAACTAATTTAGTTCATGTGACTTTCATTGTGGACCATTATAATCACTCTAAAAAGCAATGATAAAAGGGTGTTGTTTTTCATTGATAAAGTCCTCCCTTTATCATTACATTTCTTTTAGTGCTGATAAAGGTTGAAATGAATAATTTATTTTTTATATAAATATTTATATATTTCAACATAGTATTTATATTATAATAAGTATATGTAGCACTGTTTGTTTTCAGAAAATACATTATTTGAATAAATCATATTTCTAAGATAGTTTGTGTAACACAGAACATTGAGTTTTAATGGAATACAACATTCTATTAATATTATTATTTAATCTGGATCATTTTTACCTAGCCGTTAAACACAATCACACAAATATTAATAATATCATTTTTAAAACAATGTATAATGGGTTTATATAAAGCAATGATATTGATAAAAATACTAATTTTTTAGTAGTGTTTATGTGTTTTAAAAATACTACTTTCTCTAAAAATATTTTTATGTATTTTTTGTGAAAAAATAATAAAATAATGTTTTATTACTTTTAGAAAATTTATTTGACAAAATAAAATTCATTTTTTAAATCTTCATCTAAAACAATGTATGGAGTTAATTTTTTACAATTCTCTGTAAATATTTCTCTTTTGATGAATAGTAAAAAAATACTCATTTTTATTACAAATTATATTTTTTTAAGATTTTACAATTTCTATTTTATTTTAATATAGTTTTAAAAGAAACATTATGTCAATTATATATATATTTATCCAACTAAATCTTTTTTATTAATTTACTATTAAACTTTTTTATTAAATATTTCTATACTTATAAAAAGTATCACTTTGGAAAACATCCTTTTGGTTGTGTATGTAGGTTTAATTTTAAATTTAATCATTAAAAATACATGAATAGAAATTTGAAAAATTTATTCTAATTTTTTATTAATCATAGTTAATATTATATTATAAGTTCAACTTAATTTTTTCAAAATGGCTAGTAAAAATAGTAAAAATTAATTATCGCGGTTAAGGTAAAAAAAATTTATCAGCTGTTAAACTAAAATGATAAGGTGTAAAATTACCTTGAAACTTGTCCAAAATTATCTCATGTAATTTTATATAATGATAAATTTTGGATTATTGTGACATTTTTTGTCCAATTTAGAGTGGGTTCAACTTTTTCATTTCCAAAATTCCTTGTGCGTACTCTCCCTAACATATAAAAGTGCACCCCTCTCCTCTCCTCTAAACACTTCCAAAACCCTTTGGATCAGCCAAAACCTACCAAAATAAATTAAATACTTCCATCCCCAAATACTGGAGGTCTTATTTTTATTATGGAACCATCTTATAAATCCTTTAAGGGTAAACATAAAATAATTATCTAAAGAAGATAAATAATCCCTAACCATGTATTTTATTTTATTTCTTCCTCTAACAAATAAATAAATTCATAAATGGTGAGGCTATTACTACATAATTATCTACCATATTTTGAGGTTTTATTATGTTAATTCCGTGACCTAAATCTATTTTTACCTCCTTCATATGGGATATTAAATTGAAAATCCTATGTACGGTGGACTACTACGTCACGAACCATTGTACTTCATTTTCCTTCACTACCTATCACAACAAGATATAATGATAAATATAATTTTCATATATGATATTTTTGAGATTATTATAATTTTGAATTCATAATGTCACGTATACTTTATTATCTTCCAATATCTTGGGAAACGATATTGTTACTCAAGAATATGTATTGACTACAGCCACCACAAAGTGATATGATTTGTTTTTCATTTTATTTGGGATTGGATGATAATGTGGGTATATTAAAATGAATAATTCTGATATAATTTATATAAGTATTTTTATTTAAATTTTATTTCATATTCACTTTCCAATCATTCCATTTGTTTGGAAAATCGAAATAACATTCATGTGTACATACAGTCTACCATCACCATGAATGGTGTAATTCATTTTCTATCTATAACATTAATTAATTAATATAAATACATATATAGTGAATGTGTATAATTTTACAGATAATATTAAAATTTTATATTATTCAGAAGCATGATCAATATAAAATGATTGAAAATTACAAACCAAAACATAAATGAAAGATGATGAAGTTATTACCAGAAACATTTGTTTTATAGGGAACTATTAAAAAATGATTAAAAAAAGGTCATGAGTAAATAATTTATTGGGTTATAAATATAATTATATTTTTTCAATATGTATATAATAAACCTAAATATATTATATTGGATGTTTGATCATATGAGAACGAATTCCATATTTATGGAAATGGATTTTCTATCTCACTTTTATATATATGGGACACATACCATATACCCCACAAGTTTATTTTATCTATAATATATACTGAACATGAATTTATTATATGATTATTGTCATGAAATTATGTTATAATAATTCCCTTCTGTGTTTTTTCCTTTCATTGGTTTTATGATTCAAAATATACCAAAGTGGTAAGGATAATATGCCGCAACCTCATTATTTATCGAGGTGGCCTATGATTAAGTTATAATGATGAAACCTTATGATATATCACTAAAAAGACTCATGAACTTTCACTAATTTATCTATTTCAGTAAATTAAAAGTTTTCATTTCATTTTAATATTATAATTTATTCAATCGATCAAAATAATTGTTTTATGGAAAATCAACATTAATTCTCTCTTCGGTCAAAAATTATTTTTCTTTCATGTCTATGATTTCTAAAAATGATTTAAGGAATGTTTAAACTATTCCAAAACAATTATTAAAATATATTTTTACCCATTTCTGAATTTTTATAGTAATGTTTTAAAGGAATCTTATTGTCATTTCCAAAATATAGAACTCATGACATTTAAAAAAAATTTAATAGTAATATTAACTTATTCATGTTTGACATGAACAATATTTTCCTCCATCATAAATGCACAATAATTTAAAGCATCATTTAAATTATTCCAATGTTATTTTCAATGAAATTTTTTTCTTTATTATTTATGAATGTTGTAGATTTTATTGATGTGTTTTCAAAATGGAAATGAGATATTCCTCAAAAATATTTTAATGATATTTTAATGTAATTTATATTCGACAAGAAAATTAACCTTTGGTGTTTAAGGTTTTTTTTTGGGGATATGAACCTATTGAAAAATAAATATTATTTATCTATATGGTTTATTATTATGTGGAAGATATGTTCAGGAAACCCATTTACTTTCTATATGTTACACTATAATGAAATGAATATGAAACCCATTTTATTTTCTGTGAGTTATTATATGATGAAATATTTATGAAATCTATTTTATGTCTATGGGTTATGATATGATGATTATTTTATGATATTTTGGAACAAATATGTAAGATTTATGTGATATGATGAACCTATATATCTCTACAACTCATTCGATAATGATTAATGTTTTATATGCTTTGTGGGTACACAGGAAGTTATCCCAATCTTGAATGATAGGGTGCATGAGAAGGCTATCCCATTCCCAAAAAGAAGTTATATGGCTCATCATCCCAAAATCTAAGAGGTATATTGGTGGTTAGTGCATGTTTAACATGTAATGAATTTCATGGTGGTTAGCATTGATATAAGGTTCTCTAAACTCAGGTTTATGCCAAAAATATATGGCTTATGTGAATATTATGTTATTTTGGCTCTTTTTAATTGATTAATTTATGATTCATGTCTTATAAAAACGAATATTAATTCTATGAATCACTTTTATGATCTATGATATGTAGGGTGTAGTTTTAAAATGTTTATCTCATGTTCTCATAACCTTATATTCATGTTATGTTGATATATCCCTTGTCTACACTTACTGAGTGTGTGAGCTCACTATTTCTTATGATTCATTTACACAAGTTATGAAGATTTGTATTAGATATGATATATCTAATAATGGTTCTAGTTATAACGAATGTAGTGAGAGAAGACATAGATCACTTATGGACTTGTTTTTTATGTGCTCATGATTCCAAAGGCACTAGACCTAACAATTATGGCATGGATTGTTATGTTTTGAAATGAATATCCATCAATTAAGAAGTAATA
The DNA here is from genome assembly GCA_963277665.1 of Viscum album. NCBI lineage: Eukaryota > Viridiplantae > Streptophyta > Magnoliopsida > Santalales > Viscaceae > Viscum > Viscum album. Next base: position 1,584,272,251 of record OY728128.1, on the reverse strand, counting down.
TTTATGTATAACAAATGTGGGTCTTTACAGTATATTTATGTATATATAATGTATATATAATGTATAAATATTATTTAAATAACTATTAATAAATAAAGATACTTATTTTTTTTAATTTTTTATATAAAATTATCAATCTTGTATTAGTCAACAAAAATATTTAATATCATATTTATAATTAATATAAATTAGATATATTTATATTTTATTTAAAAAATTATATAATATTTAAATGAATATTTTTTATTTAAATATTTTATTCACATTTGAATATATATATTCATATTTTCATATTAAATTATTGAAAATGTATGTTTATGTTTTTGTATACATACGTGTACATGGAGCTATATGTGCATATATATGTTTATGTGTACTTATGTGTGTGTACTTAGATGTAAATGTGTATGTCATATATTATATTTTTATTGGAATTTATAGTTTTTTAAATATATATTCATTAAATTAAATAATAAAATTTTAATAATAATTAAAACTTCTTAGGGTTAATAATTAGTTATATTTTCTATATGTAACAAATATAGTTCAAACAACTCTAGCCCTTTGGGGTCGGCCTCTACTCCTCGGTGACGATGGCGCCGCCAGCAGCTCCTCCCCCCTTGATGGGGGAATCACTCCATGCAAGAGGAGGATTCTTCCGGACTTTTTTCCAACCCTGACTTTCTTTCTCCGTTCCTGGAAGCTTTGTTAGGCTCGAAGGTTACCGACCTACTCGATGGCCTTCCTAACCTTAAACTCTTGCCCTCTCTGTTTGTGGAAACCTCATCTCTCTTGAATCACACGCTGGTTTCTCGCTTCAAGAATAGGAGACCTTCAGTTGATACTTTTGACCGGTTCGTCATCGGATGTTGGGACCTTGAAGAAAGAGAGATTATTAGCTTTCTCGACAACAACCATATCATGATTCGGTTTGAATCGGAGGTGGATCTCATCAAGGCTTGTTAGAGGGCTCCTCGTAGGTGCAGCGTATATCATTTCTTTCTTCTATGGTGGTCATTAGATTTGCACATGGAGCGTGATTCTCTGGATACAGTGGTTTGGGTTAGTTTTCCAAACATCCCTCCACCTTTTCAGAACCCTTCAGTGATTCGTATGATATGTAACCTCATAGGAAGGTATCTTTGTTCTGATAGCTGCACTGAGGCCCTGTGCCATCCTGTTAATCCTCAGGTATGTGTTGAAATGGATGCTTCTTTTTTCCATTTGATTATGTTTGGATTACTAATGGAGAGGATTATAAGTGGATGCAAAGGGTGGTTTACGAAAATTGGACAGAGTACTATCCATCGTGCAAGAGTTTGGGTCACTATTTAGGGTTCTGTTGCAGGAGAAGATCTGTTCCTTCATTAGAGGTTACCCGTAAGGTGAAGCAGGTGGTTACAACAAAAGGGGATGCTGCTCTAGGTAAAGAACTGGAGGTTGGGGTGATGTTTGGTCTGGCCCAGGAGGCTTCAGGGTTCATAGATGGGGGTCTTCTGTCGAGCCCTGTGGTGAAGGATCACTGTGATGAGGACCATAAGGTAATAATGGTGGATGTTCATGCATCTGGAAAATCAATTTCTATAACAAACTAGGCTAACCCTGATGGTAGTGGAGGTGTTCAGCAGGTTGGAACAGGATTTGGGGGGCTCCTCTAAGTCTATTTCTTAGAAGGAGTCTGGTCTGAGTTATAAGGGGGATTATCTGGAGCAGCACATGACTAGGGAGAATATGGTGAAGGCATAGAGGATGGGGAGAAAGGTAGCTAATTTGGGAGTGGCAAGTCAGATTAGTGCTGGGGGTACTATAGGTTTAGACCCTTCGGCCAAGCCCATCCTTGCGTTAACCAACGGTTTTTAAGGTTATTCAGAATGTATTCTGGAAGAGGGTTTAGAGATGGTTATTGTGGCCGGTGATGATGCAGATGGGGCCTTTGTGGATGGGATCAATACTGAACGGTTGGGACAAGAGGAAGTTCCCATGGTCGGGGAAGAGACTGGTAATGAGGTGGGGTGTTTGGCCGTGGTTGATAGTAACACGCTAAAGCCTAGGAAGGGGAATACTACTGCTTACAAGGATGTTGCTTTGAAGGGGAGAACGGTTTCTGGAGGAAATAAAGAAAATATGAGCGGTCCAGTGTACCTTTCATATAGTGATATTGCTCAGAACAGAAATGAAAGGATGACTGAATGTGAAGAAACTATATCTGCTACACCAAGAAGACGGACAAGGAAAGACTACACTTACCTTCCATGACCAGTGTGTACCAGATCTTCCCTCAAGTGGGACAAAGGTGTGATTCTTGCTTTTAAAAAGGATAGTTTGATTAAGTAAACTTGCACAGTGAAACCTTCATTGGACCAGATGAAGAACTTTGAGTAAAGTGATTATTTTCTGAAGTGGCATAAGTCAGCCTCTATGTGGGAATCAGTTACGGTAGAAGGGCACTCTTGTGTGGGATGCAGAGATGATTATGGGTATTATGACATGTAGTTCTGTGGTGGGTTGTTCGGTTTGTGGTTGTCCAGTAGATGTTTTTTGTGAATGTTTCAAGTCGCGTTCGGGTCGTGGTTATAGGTTGTGCGGTTTCTCACTTTTCCTAAATGTGTTTGGAATTAAAATTTTAATTTTTAGTTAACAAATATAGTTCAAACATCAATAATTAGAAGAAAAAAAATTATTTATTTATTCATTATTATTCAGGTTTTATATATTTTAAATTCCTGAAAATAATGTTAGGAAATAACATTTAAAAATAAGAAATTTATTTAATTTTATTTATTGGTTTTTCATATAATTTAATTAAATATTAATTTTTTCATTTTTCATATTTATTATTTTTCTATTATTTTTTTTATTTTTTTCAATTTTTAAATTTATTCAAATTTATTTACTAAATTTCAATATTTTCAATATGTTTTTAATATATATGAGTAATTTTTTTTCATTTTTATTTATTTTGGTTTAAAATTTGTAATGTATTTCAAATTTATATAATTAATTCATATATGTCCATATCCAACCGATGCCATTTTGGCATTAAATTGATCCCCAATATATATCCCTCGCACGATTTGGGAGTTCATGTATTGAATTGTGTTAAAATATTAAATTAATTTTTTTATATATGAAATGAGAATATCATTTAACTATTTATTCATATTTTCTACTCAATTAATCAAATCATGAATTCATATTTGTTTTAATTTATTCATTATGAATATATGTGTTTGTATTTAATTTAATTTGATAAAATTTAATTGTTAAAATTTTTGTAGAGTTGATATAAATAACTTTATTTTTTTGTTTATATATTCGTAATATTATCGATTTATTCATCTTTAATCATATTTATGTGTATGTAATTCAAGAATTAGTACGAATTTATTTTTTAATTTTTTTTCAATTTTAATTATCCATTTTTTCTATTATATCATTTGTTGTTATTTATTAATTTTTTATATTTCATAATTTATATTATTTTTGGAATTTATTATTTTTTTAATATTTATTTATATATAATAATTAAATAAATTTTATTAAAATAATAATTTTCTTTTAATTTATATGATTAATATTTTATCAATTTCATCTATTAATTTGCACTATTTTCAAAATATTTGAAATTTATATTATATATTTATATAAATGATTATTTTAAATATTGTATTCCTTTATGTACGTTATTACAATTAATGTAATTAATATTTTAAATTATACATAATTATTTACTATGTTTTAATATTCTTAATATTTTTTTTATTTATACGGTTAATATTCATTCAATTTTATTTAATATGAAATAATACTTTTAAAATGTTTCAAATCTATTGAAGTAGTTTATTTAAATTCATCTTTTCATTGTGTATTCATTTTTTATATGTGTTTATAATTAATTTAATTAATTCTATGAATTCATTTTTTTGTTTATATTTATTATGATGTAGTATTTTCCATTTTTATTCATTATCATTTCCATATATATTCATCTTCAATTTTTTGAATAATTTTTATAATTATTAAAACATATACATTTTTTCATAATTTTTAAGTCTACTCTTATTTAATTATTCGATTTTAATCATTTTTAAAATTTATACTATTGAGATTGTATATTCATTAATATTGTTAATTATTTTTTACTTTTTTATAATTAATTCATTTTTAATATATATTCATTTAAATATTTTCTATTTTATTTCAAATATTTTTTATCACGACTTTCTAAAAAGAAATGATAAAAATATATTTTATTATCACTATAAAAAGAAATTAGAAAACCTATATTTATCAGTGATTAACTTGTAGTATAATTAAATCAAGGTTTTATAAACTCTTGTTAATTTTACATTGAAAACACATTCTTTATCAGTGATTTATGGAAATCACTAACAAAACACATCATGATCTAATAAATCCAACCCTAAGAGAACTCACTTATTGAATCCATTCGACCTCTCTCATGGAATTATACCTATGATGCCTCTTCCCCTTAAAATTATTAGATGAATGAACGCTCTGAAAACCCAAGGTATGTGAGTTATTCTCATGAAACTTCTGGTACTTGGTTTTAATTACGCATGAAGATCCAAATTCTTCTTATAAGAGAATACATTAGTCCTGGTCCCCTTATTACCAACTAGATTCCCTTGCATAATTCTCATCCATTTTATTTACAAGATGATGTACATATCAAAGGGTTGATATATCGTCAATGTATCTCCTTTATCTTATCTTATCTCTATAAATTTTAATTTAAAATTCCTCTTTTGAATTAGACCTCATCTGATCTTGTTCTACCTTCAAATACATAATTCATATTCTTTTTATCTTCCCTAAAAATAAATATCCAAAATTTTAATAAGGATAAAGATATTTGAATTTTGAATTTCTTACAGATATATCATGAACACTGCTTAGCACTGCGAACATTCTTGGGTTTCTTATCTTCCATATTACTTTTCACCACTACACTATGCTACAAGTCTTCATCTCCATAGTGTACCAAATGAAGGAAACCATGATACATACTCAAAATTTCATGCACATGCAATTATGGTCATAGTCATCCACATTTTAGGTAGGATTCAACCTCCCTTGCACACATCATTACCATGAGTATAACAATACTAAAAACGCAGGTTTGGTAAGATTTAAGTAATTACTTACTCTATGATTTATATATTTATTGTCAAGGGAATTTCATATAATATTTTTTAATTTTTTTACTCTTACATAAGTATTGATTAATGTTATCAAATGTGATCCTCACTAATAAATTCTGTATCATAATGTTTCCAAACGTTGTCGAGTTATAGTAAGCATGCCAATTATAGTATTATCAACAGCTAAATTCCTTTCCCTCATATTATAGGGATTCTAAATGTTCAATCATATTAGTTTCTTCCCCCTGCTTACCCCATTGATTATTCCATCCACATTCATTCCAAACATGGTTCCAATTAATAATTGGTTCTTTCTTTTTAGTGCATTATTTCTCTTCACCCAACATACATCCATTCTGATCACCATAAAATTTATTTAAGTCATCATTTTGATCATGTTTTCTAGTTTAATTTATAAATTCATCCTATTTGGGAACACCCATAATTTGTTTCTTCAAACCCCAATTAAAGTTAATAGTTTTTTCCAACATAGAGTTCTCAAGACCAATAAATTGGGCCCTATATACATTTTCATCACCTGAAAAAAAATAAAATTTATCATTAAGGATCGTGTCACTAACACACCATCATGATTGCCACATACAATATGAAGAAATCTATGAACATCAACTCTTATACCATGTAGGATAATGCCTATAAATTTTTAATCATTGTAGTTCCTTACCCCTACTGACCCCATTGAGGTTTCCTTCCTCTTTCATTCCAACCTTGGTTCTAATTATTTTCTGTTTATTTGTTGTCATTATGTTCTTTATCTTGAACCCATATAAAATCATTCCAATCACCTATTGATTTATGTAAATCATAATTTTAATCTTTTTTCTAGTTGACTGTATCGGTTCATCCCATTGAGTCAGACCCACATTTTTATTTGTCATCCCACACTTAAATTCATGATTTTCTATAAATTTGGTGTTCTCAAGGCCTGATGATCAGGACCTATCAACATTTTTATCAAATAAAATAAGTTCAAATTCACCTCCTAATAATCATATCACTAACACACCTCCTTACGCAAATCATAATAATATAATGAATGAATAAACATCATCCCCTCTCTTATAGGACAACGCCTATAAATTTTTACTCATAACAGTTTCTTACTATTACTAACCCCCTTGAAGATTCGTTCTACTAATATTCCCACCTTAGTAAAAATTTTAATATGGGGATTATTTTCAGTGAGTTATTTCTCTTTGGCCCTAATTTCATTCACTCCCATTTTGTATGGCTTTATTTATGTCATAATGTTTTTTGTTTTCATCTGACATTCTTGGTTGACCCCATTGAGACAACACAATAATTTTATTCATCAAATACCACATAAAATCATTATTTTATTCAAATATGGGTTTTCAAGACCCTATTATTAGGCCCTATGAATGTTTTCATTGTCTTACAAAAGATCAAATAATTTCCAAAGAATCATTTCTATGAAACACCACGTGACCCTCCATGTATGATATGAAGAAACAAATAAACATCAACACTTTTGTCTTATAGGGTGGGCCCTATAAATTTTTACTTGTAGTTGTTGTTTCCCCCTACCGAACCCAATTTTTATTCCTTCCAATTTCGTTCTAAAATTTGTTTCACACACTAAGTGGATATTTTATTTCAATGCATCTTTCTCTGAACTAAATTTTAATTCATTCCAATCACCATTGGATTTATTTTGGAAACCATGTTTATCTTTTTTCCAGTTTACATTATGGGTACATCCCATTAAGATAGACCCATAGATTTATTTTTCAATGGAAACATAAATTATATAGTTTATTTAAATAATGGTTTTTAAATACTAGGTGATTGGGACCTATCTAATTTTTCATCATCTGACAAAAAAATATATTTGGATCCAATGTTCCCTATAACTACATCACCACTTGGTTCACTATATACAAACTGATGAAATTCATAATCATCAAATCATAAATCTTATAAGACAAAGCCTATAAATTTTCACAAATATTATTTACATTCCCCTTGTAACCCCATTTAAGAATCCTTATTTTTTTATTCCAACATAGGTTCCAACTCATTAGTGGGTATTTATTTTAAGTGTGCTCTTTCTCTTTTCCCCACATGCAATCATTAAATTTACCATTGGGTTTATTTAAGTCATAATTTTATATTTTTATCCATTTTACTTTTTTGATTCATCCCATTATGATTGATCCATTTTTTCATTCATCAAACCCCACCAAAATTTAAGAGAACCTTCAAATGTTTGTTCTCAAGACTATGTGATTGGGCCTTATCAACAAATTCAACATCTGAAGAAACAACAATAGATCTATAGAATCCAATCATTGATACATCACCTGGACCACCATATACCATGTGAAGAAATGAATGAGCATAAAATCATCCCTCTTATTGTACTCCCACATAGAGAACCTATAGAAACATTCCATGATCATTTTGTTTTGATTTAAGAGGAAGTTTAATAATCTTTTTGTAAATATATAGATATCACATGCTACCTTACTTCAATAATTTACACTACATAAAAAATCACAATACACATTATTCAATACTTATTATCTACAAAAAATGGATTCATGTAGAATATATGATTTATTAATAATAAACTTTTAGGGTTATAAGGTCAAACATTATCTATATTTATTTATTATATTAAATATACATATTTATAAATCAAATTAGATGAATATGAATCAAAAATGGATAGATTCCAATCATATTATAAAATATTTTGTGGATGGGGCGAAAGAGTTCATCATATATTCAAAATATCAGGAATATAAATCATCCCAAATCCATTATCCATTTTTCTGATTTCTTTATTCACGAATAATCAGTGTAGAGGAATTATAATAACACCTGATCTTTCATGGAAAACATAGAAGATATAAACAATAAAATAGATAGTGGAAAAAATGTAGCTAAATACTAGGATAACACTTCATTTTATGGATCATCTAATATGATTTCTAGTGTGAATTATAATGAAGACTATATTAAGAATATGATTATAGATGTGAATAATAAAGAAGATTGTATTTTCTAAATAGAAATTATAGTTGAAGGTAAACTTCATGATTATCCAACATTTTTTCTGAAGTTGAAGACTTTTGCGAATGTGTCATTTTATGTCAGTTGTACTAAATAGACATAATTTCCATCCATACTAAAGGTTTGTAATATCGAAGCATGGAGTAGATGGAGTGAGACCAATTTTAATTAACTGATTTCTCCCTTGAATGATATACTTCCTTAAGATAATGAGCTCAGATACATGACATATGATAATAAACTAATAAAAAATTCAATACATATGATCATTGAAAGAATAAATTAAATGTCTACATGATTGTATACTATTTAATAGAGACAAAAAATAACTTTATAAATTCCCAAAGTATCATGCCTATCGATACAATATTAATAAATCAAGTCCTATTAAATTTGTATGGATATTTCCGATAATTCAATGTTTTAGGTAGTATTATTGAATTTATTTGAATACAATAAAATTAACACAACAAGAATATTTAATAAATAAATATGGGAAAAATTATCACCCTGTAGATTCTCTCGAGTTGATGAAAATTGATCACGACCATCTTTAATTTGAAAACGATCCAACAATCATTTGTCTTGCTCTATATGCAGATGGTGTGAATATTTTTTTTAAAGAAATATACATAGTATATGGATTGTTATGTTTTTAAATTATAAATTTATTCCATATTTATTCATGAATTAATACTACATAATTTTTTTCCTACTAATATTAAGATCAAAATTACCAGGTAATAATATTGATGTTTATTTGCTCCATTGATCTAATATTTGAAATTAATTTGGGATTTTGGTGTTATGATATATGATGCTTTTTGAAATTAATATTTCATGTTTAAATCCGTGTTTTATGGGGAAATAAATTATTTTTAGTTTATAGAAGTTTTCTAGGATAAAAAAATAAAGTGGATCAAAGGTGTCCCATTTGTGAATAAGGCAAACAATCAGTCCAGTTGAAGCATTCATTGAGGATTTTGTTTGTAATGAATCGGCCCAAAAACCCTCTCAAACTGTTACACAAACTAATATTCTACATACCAAAAGAGTGTCCCTAATCCCCACAGGATGGTGACTAGCACCCGGTCATCAAAAAATGAACAGAGGTAATGATATCAACCTCAAAAAAACATGGATTGTTTACTCACAGTAAAAGAAAGTATAGGAATATATAAATATATTTCAACGCCATGAAATAAGAACATAAGCGATACTAATAAAAAATGAAGAAAATAATATCATAATGGCATGACCATCTACAATGGGCTACTAGCCCAGAAAACTAATTTATTATCTCTATGTGATAACATAGGAAAACTCCCACCATCTCACCACTAATTACCTAAAACACAGGTGAAAAAAAACCCATCGCCTCAATGTGGTGCCTTAACATTCAATGAAAAGAGTGTCATAAACAAGCCTATGAACCTCCAAATGGGTATGATGGGTGTGAGATAACATAATCATTTTGTTCTCGCCCAATTTTTTCATATCATATATCTTCACAATAATCCATGCATTCTAACATTAAATAAAACTAGGAATGATAACATTTTAATATTTTATATATCAAAAGCATGGAATCTTTTTAAATTTACCCTTTACCCATAATTAAAAATAAATATGGTATATCATTTTCAAATAATTATATATACATATATTAGAGTAGATATAACATTTCAAAAAAAGCATGTATCATATATCATATCAAATCCACAGTTGTACAAAAAAACTAGAAACCAAAGAGCCTAAATCAGAAGAAAAAAAATTACATGTATCATCACAACAGGGATCATAATAGGTCAGGATAGGTGGGACACTCATACCTAAACAGATGAAAGCATGTAAGTATCAGTACAATAGAAATATTTATTGAGTATAGAGGGAATTTTAACACCCCAAAAATTAAAGCCCAAACAGTTCTAACAAGTCCCTAGATCAACATGCTTAAGAAGAGAAAATCTCAATGAGAAAACCCCCTAATAGTGGATGAGATGTATTACCATACGTTCATCCTAAGTATAAAAATATTATAGTGTTCTCTCTTTTCCAAATCATTTAATAAATCCTATTTTATCAAACTGTGATTTAAAAACAATTTTTCTAAACCATTTAATAATTAATTAAAAAAACATTTTCTATTTACCAAAAATAGGGAATACAATCATTTCTTAAAATAAATTTCCAAATACACACAAAATTATTCTTATCATTCCATTTCAATTATGAAAATAATTTATCAAAAATAATATCAATTCATTTCACCAACCCAAGTTATAAAAGAAACCACTTACCTCAAAACTCAGGCCATACACACCTAAAAAGGTCTCCACCACAAAGAAGAAAATTTAAATGACCACAGTGGACCTAGAATCAATATAAACATCTCACAAGTGATTAAATATAGAAAAGGTTTGGAAGATAAGAGGAAATAATCCACACCTTAGTAAAACACACCCATTTCACCACAACCAATAAGGAAACAACACTAAGAGAAATATCACACAATAGATATAGTGATAATCAAGAATAATTCTCACCAATGGTTAATGGATATAACAATGAAATCAAAAAACACTACCATGATCATGAAAATGAATATTCATAAAAGGATTACTCACATAGGGAGACAAAATCCAACTGTAGTGATGATCAATCCCCAAATTAATCATGCTAGATCCAATAGAGGAACACGATATCACCAAATAAGGTCTCTAGGTTGATAGAAAGGTGGGTTGGAGAATAATGAAATCATAATCTACTAATGTTTCCACATAAAATCCATGTCCAATAAATTTATGTGTCACATAATCCCTTTAAATGTCATGTAATACTTGTAACTTAGATACATCCAAAAATCTGTCACACTTTTATTTAAAACTCCTTTATTATCATTATACATCATGAAACCTAAATACAATGTTTACTCCTATAAAACTATGTACCATGTTAACAAAAGTTTCCAAAAAGAGATTACACATCATGTATTCTCAGTATAGGAAGTGTATTTATCTAGAAGTCTTCAAAAACCCTAGATTCCTTACAAAAACATCAAACCAACCTGGTTGTTCACCAAACTGTGATAGAAATACACAAATACATTAACACCTAAATTCCTAGAATACATTAATTTACACAAAAAGAAAACCCTGAACATTAAATCATTTATCTTAGAAAAAGTTCTATATCCTCGAGATTCCCAAGAGATACCCAATTAAACAGTAAAACATGAATATATTTGTAAAAAACTTGAACGCAGGTAATGAGATTTTAAAAACACACCAACATAAGACTTTCTATCCTCAGTAAACCATAGGGAATAATGTATTCCTATAAAAAGGTGAGTTAGTTTCACCCTCATCAATGAATCATGCTCCCAAGTGTCATGAGAATATGATATATTCTGCCCTAACACACTAACCAATATAATCGACATCCCACGCCAGAAATTAACTTGAGAGTCAATGATCTCAACTGAATTGTCAAAAACATTAACATATGGCTCTAACTTAATCTCCTCACAATTTAAAATGTGAGAAGAATCATGATATAATTTCATTAGTTTTGATATGTGGTAAACATAATGAATTCCCATCAATTGAATAAAAAATTCAAACTCAAAAGAAACATTCCCAAGCTACTCAATGTCATAAAATGTTCCAACAGAACTGGAAAAAAATGCTATGTTTTCCAAGACAAGGGTGACCCAAAAAAGGAGAAAATTTCAAGAACACCTAGTCATCTATGGAATACTCCAAAGGGTGATGTTATTTATAAAATAAAATTTCTTGTGACTCTGAGCTATAACCATACGATGTTGTATATCTTAAATCCTTACAAACATATCTTGAACAAAAGTCAATCCCATCAAAGAATCTTCACCCACCTCTCCCCAATAAAGTGGTGATTTGTATGGGAGACCTTAAAATCATCAAAAGGATCCATTTTTATGGATTAATTACAATAGTTTTTAGAAGTAAACTCAAACATTACCGTATGGTTATTCCATGATCCACTAAAATATAAAACATAGGCAAGAAGTCTATCATCAAAAATATGAATGACACGCTCCGTATGATGGCGTGTCTATGGATGATATGTTATAATAAATTTGACATGAGTCCAAATCACCTCTTAGAGACTCCTCCAAAACCTTGATGTAAACCTAGGGTTCATTTATGAAATAATGGTATCAATAACCCCATGTATCCCCACATTTCCCTTCACAGATAGCTCACCTAGATCATCAACATTAGAAGTGTGCCTAATCAGGATGAATATAGTGGGATTTTTCAACCAATCAATCACCACACAGATATAATTCCTCCCTCTGGGTGTTTTTGGTAATCTAACATAAAAATATAGGGATACCATGTCCCATTTTCAAACTAGAATGGGAGGAGTCTGGAGAAACCCAGAAGGTTTCATGTGATCTACCATTACCTTTTGGGAGTTTTAATAGTGGGAAACATAATCATTATTTTCACTCTTCAGACTTGGACTCTAGAGAAACCATCATATGAAATAATACATCTTCAAATTTTCAAGATGAATATACCATTAAAAACTATGCTAATAAAACAAAACTAACATTTTAAATGTTGATGGGATGAAAAATTGATCCCTAAAATGGAAAATACCATCTAAAGAGAATGAGCAACAAAAAATGGTCACCCCAACATATAGAGTTTCTAAAAAAACCTTAATCTCATCGAACTACTTCTGACTCTATAGAATAAAATTAAGGATATATGATGATAACTAAACACTCATCAAAACCATTCTAAAAACAACATGTCGTTCATCTAGATGAAACTAAGAAAAAAAACTTAACAAGGTTTTACTCTTTCATCAATTAAATAATAACATGTAATGGTACATCTCTACAATAAATATTTGTTGTGACATTCCTTTTCCCTATGGTGTATATGATTATGAAGTCAATCGTCTGAAGGTATTTCACCCACTACCTATGTCTGAGATTAATCCACTTTGAGAAAATATGTACCTAAAATTCTTATGGATAGAAAAGAATGTGAATCTCTATAAAAAAAGATATTGTTTCCAACACTTATGTTGATTCATTACTATCGAATGTTATATATCATGAGTTTGATATTTTTTCTCATGCTACCGAAGCTTATGAGAACCGTGAGCAACCACATGACAATCCTACTTGATAAAACAACCCAAAACAATTCCATAAGCCTCACAGAAGACTATATACCCCTTATCGGGTCTAGGTAATATAAAAAAAGAATCCAATATCGAAATTCATTTCAACTAATCAAATTAATACTATCATTATTATCCCTTAATAATATATCTCATATCATAGTAATATATGTAAAAGGTGACTCCAAATTCGATAAATAATTGTAAAATCCTAAATAGTATCCAAAAAGGCCTAGGTATATGTTAATATCATAGACATTTTTTATTTCATTAGATTAAAAAAGAAACTTTACCTTTTCAGGATCAACTCACAATCCATTCTCATAAATCTAGTGACCCAATAACATCTCTTAGTGAATAAAGTATGTTCATTTATAAGGATTCCTATAAAAATGGATACTCCATAATATTTCCAAAATAAAATCCATATCGTACTCATGATCATGCTTAAACATTGAATAAAACAAAATATCACTTATGAACACTACCAAAAAAGTGTTTAAATGTAGAGGGAATAATTCATTCATCAAATTCATATATATTTTTGGTTCCTTAGTCAGACCAAATGGCATGAAAATTATTTTAATAGAAATATATTATTCTGAAACACATATTTATCATATCACACTCCGGAACTCTAAGATCATGATATCCTAACTAAATATTAATATCCAACTGCCACGTTTTCCCCATGATAAAAAAATCATCTACTCGAGGAAAAAGATACTTATTCATAACTGTTACTGGGTTCATCTTTTGATAGTCTATGTAAATTTATATTGAACTCTCTACATTCTTAGAAAAGATCATCGGGGCTATCCAAGGTGAATAAATAGGGTGAATAAAGCCCTTTAATATAATGATCATCTAATAAAATATAAATCTCTTTCATTTATACGGGTTCCATATGATAATAAGGTATTGATATCTGCAATGTCCCTAACACCAGTTCAATCATCAAATATACCTCCCTCTCTAGAGGATTCCTAGATAAATCTCTTGAAAAATGTTAGTAAAATACTAAACAATGATGGGATTATCAAAAATAGAATAAAATTCATCGAGCACATCTACTACAATAGACAACGAAATCGTGGTCCTTAGGATGAGAGATTGTGCATGTCTAGACCTTAGATCATACTCTCATTGGAACACCAATTATCTCCAATTAGAAACAAGAAAATAGACACACTGATGATACAAATCATCCTTATCACACTGATAATGAACACAATATGACCTGAAATGTTGGCAAATGGATCCAGATCAAGAACAAGAAAATCTCAGACTAATTTTTCACAAGATATTGATTTTACATAAGAACATTGAATCCCTATCTCTTTCCTATTCCAAAGCGGTGTATCTAGCTCCATATAAAAGGATATGATCTTAATTTTATGATTAATCATATCAACAAAAGGACGAGATATAAATGATTTGAATGCACTAGTATCAAATAAATATTTCACTACTATGGATCTAATAAATATGGTACCCATCATAGTTATTGAACCTTCATCGTCCTTCTCCAAAAACTCAACTATTATGTGAAGGTGATTCACTCATCTGGTCTGTAGTTGGATCCCTAAAGTCTTTGAAGCATCATTTGTGCAACAATAGAATATGGCACCAATGAACCTTAAAGTTACCAAGGAATAGAAATTTCCAAATATAAATGTTGTAGAAGAAAATAATTCCAATATATGGTTTACATATTTTCATGTCCATGAAAATAATGTCTTGTGTGTCCACCATTTCCACACTGATTTCAATTTAGGAGAACAATGGTAGTTATAACTGAAGGTTTCTAATAGGCATTCCACTAAGAACCACCTACAACATTCTTTTGATCATCTTTATACATTTTCTTTTTCACTATACTTCCATTGATGATTCCACTAGGTGGATGTTAAGGTATGAGACATCCAAAAATTCATGATGTTTTTATTTCATCCATAGTATCCATGTATACTATCTCTGTATAGTTCGGATGATTAAACATAAATACCTCTAATATTATATCTATTTGTAATCCCTATAGCTATTCTGAGCCATTATCTGGTCATTCTTCACTATCTATGTTGAAAAGAGAATCTAATCAACAAACTAATTGGTGTATGTCGACACTGAATTCTCTCTTTAGTGTAACGATATGAACTCTAAAGACTTTACTATCATTAGTGACTCCAGAAAAAAATTGTTTAAAGAAGAATGCCTTGAAACCCTTATAATATAATCCTAAATTATTATCCACTAGTACCATGGAATAATGGTAAATCTTGTTGTGAATTTCAACTATAATCACTATACATTTCACCTTGATACTCTTAGATGTATCTAGAAATTCAAATATCTGGTTGATCAACTCAATCTATTACACTACCTCTTGAGGATCAATCATACCTTTAATATATGGTGTTTTCTCATTAAAGAACTCCTGTAATCAATATATTTCTCGAAGTCCTATATCTACAAACCAAAACAATATAAACAATCAGATAATAGAAAAATACAAGATTTCACTAGAAACCCTGTAAGATTTTTTTTGGATTTCCATCAGGAACTCAAAATATATGCCACACATCCAATCATCATATGGTAACATGTGTCTCATTTTGGAAAGAGTTATCCAATCACACACAACAATATGGCTCTAATGTCCCAGCAATCCAACTCCAGTTTACCAAACATCTCATGATAAGGAATCTTTATGAAAAAACAATTACTCTGATACCATTTTATACCAAACAGAGTTAAATACTCTTTCATAATTATACCCGAACTAATCCCCCAAAAAGATGATGGGAATTCATAATCCACATGGGTTGATTACTAGAACCCATAAATTAAAAAATTAATATATATAATTATTGTTCCCAACCTAAAGCAACAATAGTGAATGTATACACATAACAAAGAAAAAACATAATATATAAATATATTTTATTAATAAAAAAGAATAATGAAAGTGATATGACTAAAATGTATCAAACAATATCTAAGTAAAAAGTCCAACTATAAAAGAATAAGAGTCCAAATAGCTACTCAAATAGCTCCATGTGATAATGTTGTAATACTCCCACCATCTCACCACTAGTTACCCAAAAACCAGTAGATAGAAAGTGTCACTGCCTCACTACAGATCCTTTCCTTTCCCTGCATCAAAATACATAACTAATCTACACACCACTGAAGGGGTATTAAGGGTGTAAATTAACAGGTTCATTGGGGTATCACATAGGTATTCCATATCAGGTCTCTGAATAATAATCCAAGGGTTATCAACTTCAAATAAAACAAGGCATGATAACAATTTAATTGATTTTATTTCAAAATCTTGCAAAAAAGTTACATTCCCCATTTTAATATTTCCAAATAAAGAAGGTAAATTAGTTGTAAAGAATTACATATATATATATAAAGGCATATATGTTATTCAAAAAAACATGCATCCCATATCATATCAAACCCATTGATATACAACAAATTGTATAAACCAAACATCCCAAATTGACAAAAAAGTAGCACATGAAACATCACACTAAGAATCATGCTCTGACAAGATTGCTAGAAAACTCTTACTAAACATATAAAATTATATAAAAACAAGCCAATAGGCAAAAGATTTATGTATATTGAATTTAGGAACACCCCATCAAGTTAACCTACAAATAAATATAACATGTTCCTAGAACAATAGCCATAAGAAGTAAAGGAAATCCCCTTGAAAACCCCCCAGCAGTGTGTGAGACATATTAACAAACCTTCCACCTAAGTACCCAAGGCATCACATCTACCATATTTTCAAAATTAATTCATTAAAAATATTTCATCTAAATATACATTGAATTCCTTTTTGCAAATCCATTTCTCAATGCTTTAAAACCCCTTTTCCATTTACGAAAACAAAAGGAAAACCATATTTTATAAAAAACCATTTCTACAAACACATAATAAAAATCATTCATATCATTCCATTTCCTTTAATAAAATAATTTATCAAAAATAGAATCAATGAAATTCCCCAACCTAGGCTTGAGATGAAAAAACCTACAAAGAATATGAGGTTGCTCATGCCCACAATAGAATCCACTATAAAGAAGAAACCAAAAATGAAAACTGTGGCCCTATAATCAATTGAAAAATATCAGATTTTATTTAATTTAGAAAAGGTTTGGTAGAGAGGAGGAAGCAACATATACCTCAAGAACTAACACATTTCACACCACAAGCAACAAGAAAACAGTCCTCAGAATGAAATCACACTTTGGATCATAAGAGAATCAAGAATAAACATCAACACATGAAAATGGATCTGATAATGAAACACAAATATGCTACAACAAATAATGAAAAAGAAAATTTTAAATTATTACTCACCCATATAGGTATAGTCCAACTAAAATGGTGATTAATCACTGATGGAATCAATCTATGTCAAAAGGAGGTTCTAAAAATCAATTGATAATGGATCTAGGATGATGAAAAGTTGGTATGTGGAATAATAAAATTAGAATCAACCAATAGAGTTCCCCAAAATCTCTATATATGACATTTACATAGTTTTTAATCCCTTTACATATCGGGTAATCCTCAGGACTTAGATATTATAAAAAATCCATTAACTTTTTATTTGAAACTGATCTTTTAACATTACATGGAATGTATCTTATACATGCCATGTTCTTCATTCATGATGTGTACCAGGTTCATGAAATATACAAAATATAGATTACACATTGTTTATTCCCTTTAAAATACATGTATTTCTATTGAAAACTACAATAACATCAAATTCTATAAAAAACATCAAACCACCTTGGGTGTTCTCCAAACTCAAAAAAAACTCCTCAAATCCATTAATGCATTTATTATCGGACTCTATTAATTCATAAAAAACATAAATCCCTAAAAATTTAGTCATTTTTCTAAAAACAATTTCTTCATCCTTGGTATTCCCAAGACCCATCCATTTCAAGGTGATATCCTTAAAATAAGAAGAAAATACCTGAAAGTGAGTAACATGATGTTATAGTGTTTATAGGACATCATAGATTTCTTCCGATATGACATAAATACTTATCTTGGATGATATGATTTTATGGGAGTTTGGAAGAATTTATAACCCCATTTTCATTATCACGTGATTTACTATTAGGTAAATTAATATATATGGACACCACATCTGATAAAATTTCATTGAAAACTATAAGGAAACTAGTTAGAATAAGTGATATGTTATTTTTTTGAATTACCATAATTGAATTTTTGTTATATGTCGGTCATTTTCTTGATTTCATGAATATTGTAAATGGTTATGTTATAATGTCATTGAAAACATAATAAATGATTTTGAAAAAAAAAGGATGGAATTAAGGATTGGTTGGACATGATTGAGTACAGGATATGGGAAGAGTTGATGCTAGTGATGGATGAAATAATGACTTTTCTTCCTCCAGATACTTATGCTCCTTCAAGTAAAAAGAGATATTATTTTTTTAACTTCATTAATGATGTTAATGTTCTATAAGGGTAATTTTTAAATACCAAAATTATCATTTAAATAAAATATTTAATGTTAAAGGGGTATAAATCAGATGATTTTTAAGATTTGATGTAATTTCTAAATCCTATAGCTTTAATTTTTTTATTTATATAAATTTATGTCATATATTTACCAAGATATTTTTCATTTTTCTAAGATATATTTAGTAAATTAATAGACCTGATGAAATTTAAAACTATGTTTAATTTAATGCATCACATATTTTATGAATTGGATATGTTCTTCAAACAGTCATTCTTCGATATGATGGTTCACTTGATGGTACACATGGTTAGAGATATTCAGCTATGTTTTCAAGTACATTATAGATGGATGTACCCCATTAAATGATATATGAATATTTTTAGTGGGTATATCAAAATAGTTGTCTTATAAAAGATTATATTATAGATTAATATATTTTTATGGAAACCATTGAATTATCTTTTGACTACAAGTCGGATGTTAAATGAATTGGTCTACCAAAATCTCCTCGCACCTAGTGGCATGGGGGGATGGAATTTCTGTAATATATTTTTTCTCAATTACTATTATTGATTGGGAGTATGATTGAAAATTTTCTATAATATGTTTTATGTTGAACCATATTTTGAAACCTAGTAATTATTTATTCAGAATTTTAATCCATCAATGGCTGAAATCGTGATATCAAATAAACATAATCATCGATTTATAGGATGGTTTTAAGACCATATTTTTAATGTGTCAACACAAAATAAGAATTTATTTTTATAATGGATTTAATGGATTGTTAGAGGGACATGTTTTCATATATTATATTCTAATTTTTTTTAATTAATGGTTATATGTTATATACACAAGAACATGACGCCCACAGTACCATGAAAAATAGTAGGATTAGACATGTGGATGAAGCAATGAAAGTATATTGTATGAAGGAAAGAAATCCAATATATGTTAATATTTTATGATTTGGCATCATCCAAAAAACATGGGTATCATATTATAAATCATTTCAAGTACTGATATTTCAAGGTAATTATCTTGATAATTGAAGTGAAGTTAAAATAAATGAATTGGGATTCATGAAAGTGTATTTTAGTAAGGAACTCTTTAAAGGTGAATCATTTATATTGTAATCAATGAGAATGCATTTCATTTTTATTCCATATCCTATAAAAAACTGGCCAATTTTTCCAATTATTAACCGTAACCACTGATGGTTCTAATGTCTATTCAATTCAATGTTATCATTTCATTGGTACATGGAAATCATTTAACAGTGGTCCTAATGTAAATGATGTATTTATTTTCAAGGAGACCAAAATGATGGTATTTGGATACTCGATATACGGTTCAAATTCCATCAACATAGAATGAAAAAAAAGAGTCCAGTAATCAGGTTATATTTTTTTAATATACATTGATTTACCATATATTATATAATATTCTCAACTGTATTTATTAAATCTAAACAAAATGTTAAACCATTTTATTAGAATATGGACACTTAAAATTTTGATGCTCCTAATACTAGGGATCAACTGTTTTCTCAACATGGTGATTCTCCCAATGCATTAGATCAACATTTCTCAAATGTCGCTGCTCCCAATGATGATTTAGAACATTTTGACACTGTTAAAGATGAGTAAGTGGTTGAAGTTGAAAAAACTATTTCCCAAAATAATCATGAGATAATTATTTGATGGTGTGATAATAAATTTTTGAGGTATGAAGCTGAGGAATATAATTCGAGGTTGGAGGAGTGCATGCAACAAACCTATTAACCCAAACAAGTCAATTTTCATTTGTTTCATTAGGATCACTTTTTAAATAATCATTTCAGTTGATGTAGATACATGTCACAATGTCATGAATGCACTTAAGTCACTAATCTATGAGGTTGTTTAGGGTAACATTATTAGACATTTTATTTATTTTACTAAAATGATAATAAAAAAACATTGATTTACTCTTTATTGTCTCTTTTGAAATTAATTTATAATATAAGAATGTAGAATGAACTTTATATTAATTACCACTGGAAAAAAATAAATGATTTTATAAAATTCATACAAAGAAATATCTCAGGGTTGTTGATGGTAAAGTAAACCCACACCCACTATATATGTATGTACACATGATAAACCAAGAGACATGGAATGCATTTATTTGTTATCATGAGGAGAAATATTTCGAGGTACATTGTGACTAGTAATACATGACATGAAAATTTGTGTATTAATCACTATGATTAATAAATTTTAATTTATGGAAAAACAAATGAGTGATGAAAATAATCCGAGTTCATCAAAACCAAGATATAGTTACCATAAATTAAGGATGAGGTACACTAAACTAGAAAAATGGCATGTATTTAAAATATACAGTAATAGTTTTTGTGACAAGAAAATAATATAATTATGTTACATTGTTTATATGTATATTAATGAATGAAAATTAAAATCTAATTACATCCCACATCATGTGTCATGGAAGGAGGCTTTTATAAATAATTATGTGATACTAATAAATGAAAATAAAAAATATATATGGGGATCATGTGTAAGTGTGACATAATAAAACAATTTCTTCTATTACTCAGTATTATATTACAAATATTTATTTGTTTCCAATATTTTTAACTGGTTTAGACATTCGATTCATCAACTATTATACATGTTTACAAACTACTATATGTTTTTTTTGAAGAGTAAAAAACAATATAGTCAAATAAAATGAGTGGGTTTTAGGGTGTCACCCCAGAAATGTTTTTTTGAAAAAATCCACATGTGGATAAAGATAATAAAAATGATGATATGCATAGATAAATAACTTCTCTCAGAGAAAGAATTAATGGGTTGTCTAAATTTTTAGATAATGTTATCAAATTGCATCAAAGAGAATAAAAAAAACAACAAAAACCTCTACATAAATCCTCCTTAATGATACTGACATTGAGGTGATATATTCCCCTCAAAGGTCAACCATACCAGAGGTAATCAATTTTGTCATAAATATTTTTATTAAATGTGAATCGAGAATACATTAATACCTTTTCTATACTAATATTATATAGGGTGAAAATGATTGTGATTTATATCAATCAGTGTTGACCCATCACCTTGTTGTGAGGTGTATAGTGTACAATATCCAAGGAGATATTCTACAAAAAAACTTTCAAAAGATCATGTGAGACTGAGGATTCTTTTAGCTCATAAAATTAGTATCATGTTACTTGTTCTTCTTGATGATCAAAATTTTAATATAGTTGAGATTGATATGGGAACTTTTAAAGAATATTCAGGTTATTTTTTAAAAATACATGTTAACAAGGAGGTATTCCTTACAAATATATTTTTATGAAAATATTTTAAAATTTAATGAAAAGGCATAAATTGATGAATATTATTACAGAAAAAGAATCAGAAGGGTTGAAATGGAAGGTTAAACCAAAATAGTCTAAATGATAAAACAATAAATTGAAATGACCTTCATAGTGTACCTTTACCCCACCATTTATATTTTTTTATTTTTTAATATTAAGAGTTCATGTGTATACAAAATTGAAAATTTTTGGTACGAGCATCATTGATTTTGAAGAAAAATGTTTGGAGAGGCCGTTAAATATTATCTTGGTATTTATAATATAGATGGAATCCCTATGCATGATTGCATAGGAGCCTTTGTTTAAAATTCATACATGATGTGTGATTTTATAATTAGTTTGGCCATTAAATTATATGAAATATTAATAAATTTTAAATTATTTTAATTTTTTATTGGATTATATGTCAGTAATATTTTAATGGAAAACCTTGAAGAAATTTTTTTTGACTCGTTGGTCCTCACATCAAATATAAACAAAAAGCCTCCTTGAAGAAATAATAATACTCAGTAATAATGAAAAAAATAGCTAAAAGTTTTAAATTTAGAGATAAAGATAACAAAATATTCTTAATGCCCTTGATTTTTAAGGAAAACAATAAAATTTAATCATACCAAATATGTTTTAATACCTTTCATTTCATATTTTCTTTGTTTTTTAGGCAACCCAGTTTGCTCGATACCTTCAATTTGGATACTCCAAAAATGTATTTTTTTATTCAGCATTTGGATAACCAAAACATTTACTACATGTAAGGACATTAATCATTCTGTAATACACAACCTGAAAAAATTTACATTTTAATTTCATGTTATAAATTTTGTATTTATTTTAATTGAATATTTTATATGATTGGGATTTTTTTAAATATCATAAAAATCATGTAATGAGGATAGACCATGAGAAAAATAACCTCATCTACTTTTACAAGTGAAAAGTATTATGGTATATATACTAGTATTTCACTATCAAAATATATATCAACATAAACTACTTTTTTTCAATTATTATGACATTCTTGAAACAAACTAACGACAAAATATATGGTTACTAAAATTACAAATTTATGAATGATATTGTAGTCCATTACCAAACTGGAATCCTAGAAGTCGTATTTCTGAAGATATGTACAATTTTAACTAAAATATTTATTAATCTATTATTTATTTATATTCTTCCAATACTACCATGACTTTCAACGATACTCATTTTCAAAAGAGGATATTTTTTTAAAAAAATGGGTAGAATAAATTGGGTTAGAATGTATATAGACATAATAGAAAGGCGATTTCCTATTAATTAATTTGTTAATTTTATTATAATTATATATAATATTTTAGTTAATTTTATGATCATTTTTATGTAATACTTGTTTAGTTAATTTTCCCTAAAATAATTCCTTCATACGAACATGATGGGTGTAACAATTAAATAATTCTTATTCTCAAAAGATGCTACTATTTATTTGATGACATCCAGGGTGAGAGTTTCTTATCACCATGAATGTGATCCAATTTAAGAGAAGATTATTTTTACAATAATAAGAAATATTGTGATGTTTATGAATCCAATTCACCTAAATCTGGTAAAAATTGTTCTCGGTATGACTTAAAGTGTATGTATTTTATCTTAAATGAGACATTTAATTCAAAAAATAATTACATACTGAAAACTAATAAAACAAATTTATGTTATTTTAATAAATTAGGAAATTGAGTAATAAGTCATTTGTGATGTGTAATAATTAACCACACCTCAATCTTATATATGGTGTTCCATTTTTGGCTTGAAGTTATTCTTTTAGTTTAAAATTGAAACATTAATTCAAAACACATATCACATACCCATAACCTATAAAATAAGTTTAGATTGATTTAATAATTTGAAAAATTATTTATAATTTATTTGTGATGTGTAGGGATTTTCTTCACCCCATTCTAATACATGATGTTCCTCGTATGACTCCAAGTACATCTTTTTAGTTTAAAATTCACATTTTAATTAAAAATACACATAATAGACTCAAAATTTTTATAACACATTTATATTTATTTTATAATTTAGAAAAATGATAAATAATTTATTTTTCTGTTTAGGATTAAACCACGCCTTGATATAGAACATTATGTTCTTGGTATTAATCTAAGTGTATGTTTTTAGTTTAAAATTGACATTTTAGCTCAAAACACACATGACATATTCAAAACTGAGAAACTGCATTCAAATTAATTTGATACAATAGAAAAAATATCTATAATTCATTTGTGTCATGTATGAATTAGAAACGTAATAATATAATACACAGTGTGACCGGTAAGACTTGAAATATGTGTTCTCAGTTAAAAATATCATTTTAGTGAAAAACACACAACACACAATTAGAAATTTTCTAACACATATAGATCATTTTGAAAATTTAGGAAAATAATACATAATATATATTTAATGTATAGGAATTAGACACACCTCAATTTGATACATGATATTCCATGTATGTCTTGAAGTGTATGTTTATGGTTTAAAATGGATATTTCAGTTCAAAACACACATCACATACTCTAAAACTATTAAACACATTAATATTGTTTATATAATTTGGGAAAATAATAATTAAGTCGTTTGTGTTGTGTAGGAATTAGATACCCCTCAATACAATACATAGTTTGAATTGTAAGTCTTGTACTCTGTGTTATCGGTTTAAAATTGGCATTATAGTTCAAAACAGATATCATATACTAGAATCCATGAAAAAAATTTCAGGATTTCTTGACACTTTAAGAAAAAGATAAAAACCTTATTTTTGATGTGTGAGAAATATATTCACCTTAATCTAAAACAAGGTGTGACAAGTTGGTCATAAAATGTGTACATCAGTTTAAAATTTTAATTTTAATTCAAAAAACACATCACAAACTCAAAAATATGAAAAAAACATTAATATTGTTTTAAAGGATTGTTAAAGTAATTAATAATTCATTTATTATGTGTATGAATCTGCCACACCTCAATCTAATAATCGGTGTTCCCAATATTACTTGATGTGCGTGATTTAGTTTAAAATTGACATTATAGTTCAAAAAAAGGTGACTTACTCAAAATTTATAAAAAAAACTATATTGTTTTTATATATTATAAAAATTATCTATAAGTAATTTTTGATTTGTATAAATCATAAAAATATCAATATAATACCCAGTGTGGTAGATAATACCTGAAATTTGTTTTTTTATATTATAATTGACATATTATTTCAAAACACATATAACATACTCAAAACTGAGAAATACATTCAGATTATTTTGATGTGTTATTTAAATGATCTATAAGTCATTTTTTACATTTAGGAATTATCCCCACCTCAATCCAATACATATTGTGACCTATTTGACATGAAATTTTCGTTTTCATTTTAAAATTGATATTTTAGTTCAAAACATTCATCACATACTCCAAAAAATGAATTCAAATTATTTTTGATAAATGATGAATATGATCCATTATTCATTTGTGATGTATAAGAACTAGTTTCAATTTAATACAATACTTGGTGTGATCATTATGACTCAAAGTGTGTGTTTTGAGTTTACAAATTACATTTTAGTTAAAAATGTATGTGGGCCACCAAAAACATTGAAAACCAGTTTGGATTGTCTTAATATACTTTTCAAATAATCATCAAGTCATTTTGGACGTGTAAGAATCACCCATTTTTCGATATGGAAAATAATGTACTAGAATGACTTGAATTTATTATTTCAGTTTAAAATTGAATGTTTAGAATAAAAAACATGTCACATAATCAAAATTAAAAAACCATTAAAATTGTTTTGAAACATTATTACAAGTATCCTAATGTCATTTATGACCTATATGATTTAAACACACCTAAATATGATAAATCATGGGCTCGGTAAAACTCAAATAGTTTATTATTATTTTAAAATTTTTATTTTAGTTTAAAACACAACTGACATACCCAAAATTGTGGAATGACATTCCTATTGTTTTAATACTTTTAAAAAATGATATATAATTTATTTGTGACATGGAGGAATTAAATTCACCACAATCTGATAAATGGTGTGTCCGATATGACTCAATATGTGTGGTTTCACCATCAAAATAACATTTTATTAATTTATTGTTTCATATTTAGGTTTAATTTCTTAATTTATATTATTTATAATATAAGAATTATTTTCTTATATTGTTGAATTATTTTTCTATATCTTGGAAGATTTTACTCGTAACCGTTAGCATTGTCGGGGTCTTTTGAGAGGGGTTGTGTGCTAAAGACAACAAAACATTAATGTTTTTTAATTTCTGTGATAAATTTTTCTTACTAATGTAGTTTTACAAACCCAATCTTTAAATATTTATAATATGGTTTTTTCTGTTATATATGTGATGTAATTAGTATTCAAATTAAATTATGAATTTTCTTATCTCTTTATTTTTTCAAATATTGTGCTATAATTCTAGCTTCACTACAGCCAGAAGGATTTTATCATTTCAATTATTGCACACATAAATGGGTCCGTTTATTAGAGCTAAATAATAACTAATAAGGGACCATATTTATCTATCATTTTTTACCCCAGATAGATGACCCTTTTAAATTCACTATTATTATCATTAATAAATGTGACCCCCTTTAATTAATGATTATAAAATCAGTGTTGTGATGTGGTTTTGTTGGATATAAGTGCTAACACCAAAGGCATTTTTTCCATATCGCGTCCTTCTTTAGAGAAGAGATATGAAGACCATGGGAGGTTGAGATATATTCGAAGTATAAGGTTGGAATCTGTGATTCTGGGTAGTTTAAAAGTAGTAATTTTCAGATAATTTAATATGAATTTATATTCTCCGGTAGTTTAAAAGTATTAATTTTCAGATAATTTAGTATGAATTTATGTTTTTCCATTAGTATTCCTTTACACCCTAGTAATATCCATTTTTTATACATTTAATGATTTCTAGGCCACAAAATATTCATGTAATCTCTTATTAAATATCATAACACATACTTTTAGAAGTTTCAAAATTTATTTTTCTAGAAAGATAAATATAATTAGAAGGTCATGGATGATTTAATTTTTCACTGAAAGTAGAGAGATGAATAAATGTAAAATTACATAACAATTGGTTGATTGGATACTCAAGGGATGGATAGGGAGGTAAACTTCATAAAATTGAGAATATATATATAAATATAAATAATGGACCTTTTTTCCTTTTTTTCATGGTTTAACTCTTGAATTATTACATTATTATTCGCTGGGAATTGTGGTGATTTTTCA
Organism: Viscum album; assembly: GCA_963277665.1. NCBI lineage: Eukaryota > Viridiplantae > Streptophyta > Magnoliopsida > Santalales > Viscaceae > Viscum > Viscum album. The sequence continues at coordinate 1,584,244,627 of OY728128.1, read as the reverse complement.
TTATTTTCTACCTATTTTCTTTTATATTAATTTTATATTCCTTCTTATATCATCTATAGTTCCTTCATGGGTGAAAAAACATCAAACATGAGTTGGGGAATTAATAAAGGAGGGTGGTTCTGAATGAATTAGATGTGTACTTCCAATTTTCATTATTCTTGCTTGTGATATGCTTAACTCGTTTCATTGAATTGATATTAATTCCCATTATAACTACTAATCATCATGAAATTGTGATAATTATTAGGAAGTGATACTCAATATAATTATGGGTAGTTGGGGAGAAATATATGACATGACTCTACCTCTAACTTTAGAGATTTAACATAACGCACCTAGTTAATTTATGTATCATCTATACCAAAGGGATCGAAGGCCAATGTTAAATTAGTTGATGCCAGCAATGAAAATATAGTTAATTAAAGGAATATTAGTAAGTTTAATTTAATTAATTTAATTTTTTAATTTACTTCTTTTCAAAAAATAAAAACCATCCTCTAAAATCAGTTCCCGTCTCTTTATCCTTTCTAATAATGAAAAATTTTAGTTTATGATCAGTTTATTTTAGTTAATTTGGATTAATTTAGTAATATAGTGAAAATATTATATAGACCTAATAATTAGTTTCTAGATCACAATTAGGCTTTCTAATTCATCATGGGATTGACCCTAAATTTCAAATTTCAATTCTTTATGGTTTGGTTAACATAGGGAAAAAATACTCTATAAACTCTGATCAGCATGGGGAATTAACAACACTATGAGGATCATCATGGAAACCATTTTTTTTCAAAGAGTAATAAATTAATTTCACTGAATAATATACTTTAATATCCTATTTTGTTAACATTTATCTATTATATATCAGTTTTTCTTATTTATCTAGTTAATATACATTTTTTCATAAAAATATTCTTTTTTGATCAATTTCATCCTTCAAAAAATTGTTATGTTATGAATAATATTTATTACCCTTTCCAATGGAACTTTTTTATTCTATATCAATATTCTTATTCTCTCTAATATCACCCTCTGTAATTTAGAAACCCAAATATATTTTATCTATTTTCATAATTATATTTCCCTTTAATTTATTTAAACACATTTTTTGTTATCCGTTTTAATTACAAGTTCATTTAATAATATATTTTAAAATAGTTAAGGAATTTCTTTTTACACGTGATTTTTTTCTTCCACTCAATATTTATTATATTTAGATTTTTTAAATGTCTTTAATTTTTTTATTATTGTAAGATTATTGTTTTCAATTTCATCTTATTACACCTATTAAATTGGTTTAATTAATTGACATATTAATTTGTTTTTTTATGTATGTTTAAAAGTGTTAGGAAAACCTTATTTTGAATTCACATCCATTTTACGATATATATCCAAAATATATATCCCTTATTGATTAATGTTAATGATCATTCTTAAAAATGAATTAATACACGTTATATAAGATTAAATTTTTTGCAACAACTACTTTATTCATGACATAATGTAATGTGAAAAAATTAGGAAATGATATGAAACCCATTTTTCTTTTCTAGGTATTTTCATGATAAAATCATTAATTATTATAATACAGATTACATATGTATGGTATATCATTATTTGATTAGTGGGGTCATATATCCCTATTCAATTCATTGGTAAATGTTTTATATCTCATGATATAATGATGTGCAGCATAGAAATAATATGGTCAGCTATGTTCATAAGATAGAGAATGGACATGATGGGACTATCTACATTTAAAATGTTTTGATTTCATATCCTTATTTATGTACCACATTTCATAATTTTATGGTTATTTTTGAAACCATTGATAATTTTTATGATCTCATTTATCCACACACTTAATCCAAGGTATATGTTTGATCATTTGAGCTAATGTTTTCTTCTATTATTCCTCAAGGATAACTCTTATTTTTCCATTTTATTTTCTATCAAATATTTATCCCATGTCATGTTTACTGACATTCTTATGATCAAAAACATGATGACATGATGATATGTGTTTCTAATACTTGGTATTTTTATCTTACCCCTTCATTTGTTTCACTTTTCCCCATTAAATTATATGTAGGAATATATTTAGAAGGTAGTATTTTTTGAGATTCCCTATAAGAAATGTTGAATCAATTATTAAAAATATGATTTTTTATGTAAATAACCTTGAATTACAATAATCCTTTAGGTTCTATGATCTTGTTTTTATTATGGGATTTAATATATGATTTATGGAAAAAATTTAATTTTAAATTGAGTCATCTCATTTTGTATCAAATCTGCTATTTAATGTATGTGATTTTCTAGATGATCTAGGAGTGGGTATAGAGTTTTTTAATGGGTATAAGAGTAGGGTTTAGTAATTTTTAGAAATTTTTTTATTAATTGGGTGAATTTTTTTTAAAAATATTCCAAGAACCTAGAGGATAAGTATAAATATGAGAAATATCATGAAATTCGTGTAAATTATAGAGTGTGTGGTTTTAGTAAAATAACATCCCTTTCTGGATACAAATTTGTGGGTATATTCTATAGAATAGTTTCACTTGGGGTGAATAATCCCATAAAAAGGATGGTTGGGTATTAACTTGATCTTAACTTGGTGCATAACAAGTGGACCAAATTACAACCATGGGTTGACACCCACAAGGGATATAATTTGGGGATTCACATTCTCTTTATGAACCATTATTAGGGATTTGATGATAATTTGAAGATTTAATATATTACGAGTTAGGATAGAGAACATAATAAAAATATGAACATGACTAGCTTAGATTGAAACATAGAAATTCTTAAGTTATTGTATTCATGTCATTTATAAGTTATTTATTCTTAGTTTACAGATTCCATTTATAAATGTAATTATTTAATTATTCTATTACATTAATTTTATTTATTTTTGAAATATTTGGAGTATAGGTAAATATAGTTAATAAGGGATATAATAGGAATTGCAGTGATTGCCTAAATGATCAAAAAACTAAATAAAAACTAGTATTAAAATTCATGTGGTTTTTCTAAAAAATAGAAAGAGTATTGTTTAACAACTAAAACCATAATAGACATCTAGACTCACTAATTAAGATAAATATATAGTTTTTTATATGTTTGGGGTAATATCATCATCGAGGAAATAAAGTTCAACTTTATTCATGATAATAAAAGAGAAAATGTTTCATGAGTATATGTATTGGTTATAAATATAATGATTTTAGAAGATACATACAAATATTGGTAAATACAATGGAAGTTATAAGGTCCCAACTAATTATCCACCCACACATTAGTGGTTTAAATTGAAAATAGTTTAGTAATTGTTAAATCCATTTCCATAATACAAGGGATATTGAGGATAAAAGAATCTAGACACATTTAAGATCAAGGGAACTAGGAAGAGCCCATACAAAAACAACAGATTTTGTGGATCCTGGTAATTAGGTTAAAATTATCCTACCTTATAATTTTTTATGTCTTATGGGACTACAACTCTAGAAACGCCATTAAATCAAGGTAGTTTTCTTACAACATCAAACCCGTACTCCAATGATTTGATTTTCAATTATTAGAAAATGATTCTATGTGTAATATAATTTTATCCCAAGTTAAATTTTTTGGTAATACGCCTTATATGAATCTTATTTTTAGATGACTTTCATTTTATTTTTGAAATGGATTTTCTAGTTTTACATATAATCTAAAATAATTATAGGGATTTGGTAATTAAATTTCATATTCCAAAGAATCTTATGATCATATATTATGTCATGGATGACTAATAAATCTCATTGAAAATTTACTCCTCCATTTTAAATACCTGATATTGAGGAGTATTATTCACCCAATAATTAAAGAAAAACTCAATTTCTGATATTTTACTATTATAAGGGAAATTATACATTACTTATTCTTACCAACGATATTATGGTGGATATCACATTATAAATATTTTTCTCTGTTTGAATCTATAATTTAGATACAAATAAAGATTTTAATTAGTAACTGATAATTAAAAATATGGAGTATGTAATTTCATTATGGGTGGATAATGTATCACCACATTATTTAGAATACAATTCCCTCTATATAAGTTTTATCAATAGAATTCTTGATATGAAACCACAAACTAAAATTGACATTGATTAATTTTATTAAGATATTATCAAGATAGTGTAGACCACGGGTTAAATCCCATGGTTTCGATAATTATTAAAAATAAAATAATAACATAAATGGGAAGAGGAAAAAAAGTTTCAGGACAAACCACAACTCAAAATACAAAAATGGACCATAACCCAAGAAGTAATTTATCATTTGTGGGAGGAGCCCCTACCCTTTCCTCATGGATGGAGACCACCAATCCCAGTCTTTGGTTGTTGTCTCCATGGCTCATCATCCACATGAGGATAAGTAAAACCATATGGTAAGATAGGTCCTCAGGTTTCTGAGGATTTGGATCACTTTGCAGACATTTACTTACCATGACAGTCATGGTACCAAAGGATTTACCTTCAACATGAAAACAGATATTGGTGTTCCCAAATTCTTCCATGAAGACCTCCTTACTATTAGACCTATTTAATATTTCAAGAAAGAAAAATACATTTTTATTAGATTCTGACATGGTAATTTTTAGACTAGAGACCCCTTGGTCTTAGGAACACACTTCTTTAAGTGGAGTTATAGTAGCGTAACTCGGGGTATCAATCTTCAACCTATCTTGAACATTCTATAGATAATCTATGCTCAGAACATAGTCCTTCAAGGGAGGGAAATATTTTTCTACATGCACATCTAATGAATCCTTTTTACCAAAGGAAGCAAGTGTGTGATTATAAATCATCTATAGCTCTCTATCTACTATCATTGAGCTTAAAATGGAACATCCATCTTAGACACATTGGGTTTCCAATGCACTTAAGACTTCTTCTGAACAAGTAAACATACATTTCCTACATTAAAGAGAATTTTCCATTCCTATTTCTAGAATTCATAAAATTAGCTTCATAAAGGACTTCCAAGTACACTTAATCATCACTCCCAAAATTGCATTGAATACATTTTTATCCATCAAATCCTAGGGTGTCCTCTACAATAGACCTTTCCCCAACATCATTGGTTGTTCCCCACTTCCTAATGGATACCACATTAACTTGACCTCCTCCTAGAGTACTTGATGTAGGATGAATTTTAAGAATATGTGCTTCACCTGCATTCATGTCAGACACCATATCAATCTACACTGGTGCATCCTTAGTAGAAACCTTCATATTAATATAGTTAACCTAACAGTAGATTCCCATTCCACAATTTCACCAAACCAATGTCTTGCGGAATTTCCCAGTATCATTTCCAATGTTATAAAAGCATTAATAAGAGGGTGGAATATTTTCATATTCAAGTAGAAAATCAAATATAAATTCCATCGTACTCAAAATGAGAGATCTTACAATAATATTTGTGAGATTGAATTCAAAAAGAACATGTGGAAAGTGAGAATATCTGGCTATCTCAATTTCCTGATCCATTTTAATTGGGACACCCACTATAGAATAAATCTTCGTTAGGATCCGAGGGATTTAGAAAGACCAACTTAGGCCCACGTATTTTGATATAGATTTGTACAATAAAATTCGTTGCATTAAGAGGAATGAAATGAGGATCCCAATCTTGAATCCTTAAAATACCTTCCCTGAGATACCCAAATCCCAGACCCCATTCCATATATTTTATAGTATTAGAGGTAAAAACAATTTGATAAAACTGTCTCCCTAGCAAGGTAATATTCCATCCATCAAAGCCCCAACACTCTAAGAAGTCCAAACAATGTGTAATTATATAGCATGTATGATTACATCCCATGAAAGTGTATAAATTAAGTGGGTACATTAAAAAGAAAAGAATAATATTTCTACAACTAAGAAATCCCTTAGATCATCATAACCTTTTTGAATCAGTACAATTTGAACAAAACCTATATTGAGGAATAAAATCATTAATGTAGAAATAATTATTAAAAAATATTTAATATAGAGTGAGAAGTATTGTTTGATATGTGATAATAGAATTATTGAATAATTTTTTCGAGGCTAAATATATGAAGAAAACTAACCGTTATAATTGTCATCATTGGGAATTTAGTCATTGGAAATATGGTCATCAGAAATATAGTCATTGGAGTTAGTGTCATGGGATATTCTTGTATAAAATGGTAATATAAACTTTTGTACTAATAGAATAAAATTGGAAATATATATTTTAGAAACAATAATTAGTGAAACACAACTATAATAATTAATTAAAATATTTTAATATAATTATATGTTTATACATTAAAATATTATATTAAATGAATAATATGATAAAAATAAAATAAATATATTAATACCAATATATTTATAAAATAAAATAATTAGAATAATAATCATTAATTTTATTTTTATTCAGGTTAATATCATTTAATATGAAATGAATATTTTTCGAAAAACTTTTCTCTACGTGAAGTGTATTAATCTCAGAATGGTAATGATTTTAATTAAGTTTGTTGATAATATATAGAATAAAATTAATTAATATCCAAATAATAGTTATTAATACAAATGTAATAAGAATATGTTTATTTTATTCTTAAAATAAATATTTTTCAAAAAAATATATACTCAGTTATATTAAAAATTATATTTTTATCAACACTGATAATTGAGTCTAATAATATTTTTTCAGATTTCTAATCAGAAAATTGAAATTATTTAATAAGTTTATTTTCATTTTTAACTTAAAAAACAATAATTTTCCATACTAAAAGAACATACTATGCTAACAAATAAATTTCAACTATTTTGTTTGTAAATGTGTTGTATTTTTTCATAAAAAATTAAATTGATTAATTTTAAAAAAATTATGATAAAATGAAGTATTTTAATATATGAACTAACATATTAACATTTCTCTAATTCGTATTCGGTATGAAATACTATTTAGAACACTTAATGTTTAAAAGCTCATTTTCTATAACAATAATTTTTATATATATTATGTATTTTCATATAAAATCGATTATTATAAAATATATAATTTTAATATGGTTAAATTCAATTCATCTATTAACTCATTATAAAAATATTATACTTTGGTTATTTTTTGTTAATTTTTTAAAATAGTGTATTTTAAGTGAATAGTGAAAACATAATATTTATAGATAACATATATGTTTACTTTATAATGATATAATAGGGACATAAAAATTAATGAAAACATTTTTATTTACAAATATTTATTTAAGGATAATTCATTTGAAAATATTTCTTCATTTTTTAAACCAAATATAATATTTTATCCTAATAAAAATTAATTTTGGTATTTTAATTTTTATTAAAAATTCAAAAACTGTAATTTATTTTCGAAAATATTTTATTTAAAATTTACTCTCATATGCTTAATGATAAACTACTTAATTTCATGAAAACTAGAAATCATCATAATTGTCTCTTAGAAACATTTTTATGCTTAATAATATATTCTTTTCTAAAAAATATTTTAAATTTTATATAAATTTTTTAAATGAGAATAAATTTTAATCATATTTATAAATTGAATCTATTAAAAATGGTTTCATTTTTTATGTCATCAAGTTCTATTTATCTTATATTGTATATTTAATTTTTATTCCCAAAAAATAAATTACTCGGTTTAATGCTAGTCATTGTGATAAAGGCTAAAAATGGAAAAAGTGTTAAATCAAAGATAAAAACATAAAAAATATTAAAAAATATCTTCAATTTTCAGGATGAGGACTCTATCAACCTCCCTTCACCACTGTTTCACTATTATTCATTTTTTAATCAACTTCTAAAAAAATTTTGTCTCTTTTTTATTTTTGTTTAATTAATTAATCAAATATTACTCCGCTCAATTATAAATGTATCCTTACACTAATCCCTAAATTACACTACAAAAATAAGAATACCTACCATTGATCTACCTTATTTTATTCCCCAATAATACTATTCTTCGTTCATGATTTTTTGGTACCAAGAAATTTTCCAAATCCATTCAAAATCAAAGAGATTGACATGAGGAGGTTAAATTCTTTTATATAATAATTTTCATCTCTTTAATCATTCTAACGTTTCTTATTCAAATAGGTCATAAAAAATATTATTAGTTTATATATTAATATTATTTTTAAATCATTAAGATTCTTTGAAAGTATCATTATCATAACATAATATCATATTCTTATTCAATAAATTTTATCAAGGACTTTTTGGGTCCGTTATACTACATAAAATAATAGTGTTATAATGATTATGATTTTAATGGTAAGAAATATTATATATTATATATATTATCATATAATAATTATTTAAAAATATTCTCACACTTATTTAATGATAAAACTATAATAAAATAATTCCAAAATTAGACTCATCCATTTGATTCTTGTATGTTTTTTTCTAGATCAGTTTGATTACGTATATCAGTGACACTATGAACTATTATCATCAATGAATATAGAAAATTAATTTATAGTAAGATATTATATTTTTATATAAATTAATATTTTTTATAATGGTAATTAAATATCCTTTGTGATGTTTTTCCCCCAAATATTTCTTTTATTTTTCAACAACATCTTTTATTTAGAATATTTATATTATCATTTATGAAAAAGTTTGTGGAAGTTGAGAAAGTGTTGTTGAATGGGTTTTCAGAAACGTTATTAAGAATTTTTTTGTAATCAATGTTCTATAGTATGTAATAAAATTAAGAATCCTCTTTAACTTTTTTATAAAATTTTCCTTTCAACATCAGATTATTCTATGATGTTCTCAAATGTTCTTAACTTCGTTAAAATTTTGTGATTGAAGCCGTTGTCCAAAGGGGAAATCAATTTTATCATATAGAAAATTTCAAGAAAATGGTATCCTAAAAAATAATTCTGAAGATAATTATCTAGATAATACCACACCAAACAGATTACATCAGGTTGAGATGATCATAGCTGGATTCTAATGTTTGAAACTTAAAATGTTGATTGAACAGAGAATTTGATGAATTGGTGAGTAGTAAACATTTTTTTATTTGATGAAATCCACAGGAAATAGGTAAACAGATGGAGGAATGTAAAAGTATATATAGTATTATGAAATCTATAAGACCATAAACTTAATATGGTTTCTATTCAAATCTAACTGGATACAATTCATCAAAAAGATAATTTTTTAAGTAATCAGATCGATATACATTTGATATATGACGTGATGAGTTTTTTTGTTAATATAAAAAAGGGTAATATGATAAAACAATAATAAAGACAAATTATATTTTATATTTTTAAGTAAAAAGTGTTGAAAATAAATGGAATAAAAATATTAATTTTCAAGATGAATAATATAATTGAAGTTCCTAACAAAAAAAAGAAGATAACTAGATATATAAATTTTTATTTAGAAAAATACATTAGATGTTACAAAAATTTAGTTAGACATTTTTAGTGGGTAAATTGAAATATAAAGATAAATATTTTATTATTGATTGAAAGAATTTATGAAATTTCTATTCAAAATGATTTTTATCAATGGTTGATGTTCAATGTTGTGAATTTATAATGTGTATTTCTTAAGTAAAGTCAATTTTACTAAAATACAACAGAAAAATATTCATCAAAGAAAAAATTCTTAATTATCCTTAGACAAATAATTTATATAATTATTTTCAGTTGAAAAAATGATTTGGAAGGTTGATCAGACAAAAAAAGTATGGATTGAGATTTTTTTATGAAGTCATATGACAAAAAATCATTCAGACTAATGAAAATGTGTTGATGTTGAGTTTATGTAAATAGATATATTATTCATAAAATTTTTCCAAACAATAATTTTATAAATGGAAACTTCTGAGAAACATTACATATCTTCATAAATTACTAAATCATGATGATGATGTGTTTTATTTCAATTGGTTTCTTACTAAGAATAAATGAGAACATTTTCAGAAGTTCGTAAACATCATTTTTAATAAAATTAGAAGAATTTTGAGGATGATTTATAATTCAAACATGTTTAATTAATATTCTAGAAGTTTTTACATGCATATAGAACATTAATGATGATCAGTCAATCCAAAATTTGAGTTTTATTGAGCAAGAAAGTGAAATGTTTTTGCTTCCATTTTTACATTTGGATAACCTATATAAAGAGTTGATATATACAATATGATATAAACTATACATATGTTAAAAATTCAGAATATTTTCATAATTTTTAAAAGTTTGAGTTTCAAAATGACGTTTTATTTATTATTGAAGAAGTGTTTCAAATACAGTTTTCAATCAGAGAATCAGACAGAGATTTTAGTATAGATTTTCTATATAGAGAGAAAGGGAAAAATTTTAACAAAAATAGTTTCCATAAAGAAATGTGGAGTAGTGTATTAGTAAATATGGTAGTATTCAAGTTATCTATTATCAATAAAATTTATTAAGTCCCAATTAATTGGAATTAACTATAAATAGAATAAGTTTTAATTTATAGAGTCTTCAAAATGAAGAAATCAAACTAAATTTATATAAGAACATTTTCTGGGTGTCATTGTTACAATGTTTCAGGCTTCTTGTTGTCACTCTATTTTGTAAAAATACATATAAACTATAATGAGTCATTATAATCATTCATATCACGATAAAGAATGTGTATAATAGGATTTGGCTCAAAATATTCATTCACTTCCTTCTAATAGTGAATTACCATGGATCAATGTGAGTGGCCATTGAAATAATGTAGTTTCTCACACCAAGGTTGACCCATGAAAATATTTCATGACTTGTATACTTTTTTATCAATAAATTTTTGTGAGTTTGTTATAAATTTTGATATGGAAATAAATATTATAAGTGGTAGGTTTTAACCTTCACAAAGATTTATATTCATTAAATTTCACCACAAATTCACCACCCCCCCCCCCAACTCCACTTCTCGGTTGTTCAACAATACTTTGGAACAATAATTGGAACTAAATGAGGTTACTATATTATATGATTATAATGGGAAATATCAATTTAGTTAAAACTATATTTATTTTTACATGTTATAGAATGATTTATTATTCTTGTAGAGACAAAATGATACCATATTTTATATCAGTTTTCTTGGAGGTTTTTGATGTGATAATAATTAGGTCTTCAACCCATTAAAAAAACAATCCTCTAACTTTTTTTGATAAGTTATTTATTTTTATTAATCAAAAGATATGAAATTATATTATGATGTATCAATCAATAAATATTTTCATCATGTTTTTGGGCATCCAAATAGCAAAATAAATTTTGGGATAAGATCGACATTACTTTTGAAGGAAACACTAAATTTAAGAATAAAAGGATAAAATGTTAGTGAAGTTTGAAGATATCATAATGAGATATGAATAAACTATTAATGACTACATGACAAGAGTCAATACAGTTATCTAAAATATCAAATGTGTTTTTTATATCATTGATTATTTTAAAATATCCAATAAACTAAGGAAAAACTTTCCTGACATGTTTGACTCACAAATATCACCATTAGAAGTTAAAGATGATTTATCACTTGATAAAATGAATAAAATTTTAATTACGTAACAGATGATAAAAGATGAAGTTTTTAAAAATAATATCAATCATTAAGTAGATGTTAATAATATGATAAATATTAAAATACAAGATACTAATATTTTTATCCCTATTAATTTGGAATATCATGAATATGATTAAATGGATAAATTTCTAATATCATATAGCACCATAAACTAAAAAAAGATATAGAGTAAAATATGAAGGAAAAAATACCTTCAAAATTGTTTACTATAGAGAAATTGAAATTTTTTTGATGAATTATCTAATGAATGATTTTCATGCATATGAAGATAATTCAAAAGAAAATCCCTAGTCGAAAGAAGCCTAACCAACCTTCTAAGGAATATAAAAAGTATATTGGTTGGGAGAAATTGTTTTTTTCTAATTAAAGGAAATATATTGAGTATGAAATTTGAATCAAGATATATTAATATAAGTTATTATAATGATACATATTTAAAAAGATTCATAATTTTCATTTTGAATGTTGATAAAGGGGAAGATAATTCCAATAATTATGTAGAATTTGGTGGTGAATAAACATATAAGGAATATCATCTCAGATCATTACATGTAGCATGTCTGGAGAAGAATACTAAACACATGAAATAAATATGAATGCTGATTAAATATGTGAAAAGAATGATTAAATATGTGAAAAGAATGATTAAATATGAAAATATTTTCTTGAATGGATAGATGATTATATTTCGAGGATTATAAATCTCAAGAAGAATATTGGTGAATAAGTAAATGTGGTGTAGGATCGGAGTTAGAAATTTATTTAAGGATGAAGAGGTTTTTAATACATAATCAAAGATTGTGGTGGTTGATGGAAATTTTTAAAAATTAAATAGATTTTATAGATGAATCATCTCATGTGGTTGAGAAATTTAACACAAATAATCTGTTTAAATCCTCACCCATTAAATGTAAAAGTTCACATGATTTTAGAAAAGGTATCAGTTTTATAAAAAAAATTGGGAAATTTTTGATTGGGTAGGGATTTTTGAAATATATCACATATAAATAATATGAAAACATCCATACGAAATTTTCTTCATGTCCAGAGGAAACAAATATTGAAATATATTAAGAACCTTGAAAACTGATTGCATATAACGATTTTATTTCTATAGAATAATGAGACTCATTTTTTATTGTTACAGATGTAGTATATTTGTCCATATAGCTTATAAGTTATAGAACAATATTCCTATTCATGGATGTATATAGTAAATGAGGGGGATAAAAAGAATGATAAAATTATGTAGTTTTACTAATCATAAGAAGTTGCAAAACCAAAATCTCAAGATATTAGACAATTCCCATTGAAAAATCAGTTTGGATTCCTATATTAATTATATAGAATATGTGACCAACTGGGTCACATTGATGATTAATGTATAAAAAGACTTCAAGGAGAAGTGCCTTATGATATGAACAAATAAATATTTTGAAATAATAAAGTAAAACAAAGAGCCATTATTATTGAGATAGCTCTATAATAAAACAAAAGAAATAAAATATGGATTATTGATAGTGGTTGTTCATCATATATGAAATGTGATATAAAAATCAGGAGAGATGATTAATATTGAGAGGTAGGGGAAATACTTATAGAATAGATAGTTCCTTAAAAATAATAGGATTATGTAGTTATGATAATGAAGCTCCAAAACTACAATACAAAGATGTTTTATATGTTAATGAGCTCAAAAACAAATTATATTGAGTGATCTGACATTGTGATGATGGAAAGAGAGAGATATTTAAAAATTATTAATGAATCATCAATATATTGGAAGAATTAAAAGTTTTTACCATAAGATAGTGAACCTAAATCTATTTTAAATTGGAGAACATTGTAACTCATGTAATTTTAGTGTTGAATATGAGAATAAGATTTGACATATCTTGCTCAAGCATCCTATAAATTAATATATGGAAAAACATTACAAATTTTATGCTATAAGAAACTTATTAACATTTAAAAAGAAATGAATATAATGTATGTACAACACTTTAGAAAGGAATAATGATTGGTGAAATTCATAAGAATTTTGAAATGAAATATACCAAACCTTATGAGCATATTAACTCAGATCTTTTTTGGATGATATGATATCAATAAATCAAAGTATATATTTAATTTATCACTTTTATGGATTATTTCACTCAAACAACCCAAAAAATGTTTATGAATCATAAATCAGAGGTTGTAGAAATGTTTAGATTTTTCAGAAGAGATATTGAAATAAATTAAGTTATTATATAGTGAATTTTATAACTAATAATGGAATAAAGTGCACATGAAATTATTTGTAATCATATAGGAAGAATCATGGAATCATAAATTACTGTACTTATCCATTAAGTGCTCAAAAAAATTGATTCACATAATGGAAAAATAGATGTTTGGTGGAAATGTGGAGATGAATGCTGGTTCAACATAAGAATTCTAAATATTTTGAGAGGTAAAATATTATTACTATTTTATATGAACAATAATTTTTTTTAAGTGTAGAATCCAACATGAATATCAATGATATGTGGTATAACAAAAAACATTAATTGAAATATTTCAAGGTTTTTTGAAGGCCATATTTATTTGAGATGATAAATATGTATCATATAAATTTTGATGAAAATTCCGAGCAAAGAATTTTTATGGGATATTCACCCAACTGAATAAGTTATAAACATTAGAACAAATGTTTAATATAATTAGTGGATTGCTAAGATATGAATTTTATTGAAAATTAAACTTCTTTAACAATGGTTTTTGAGAATTTTTTGGAAGGTGGGATGTTTGTGATAGTGGACTCAAAATCATGAAATAGACTCCAGAGGTGGTTCTAGAGATGGTGGTTTATCTTTCCAGTGATTTATGGATTTGGTGGTTTTAGATGGTATGGAATCAGCCATCAGTCGATGCTATGATTTGACGTAGGACACTTGCTTGTTGAACAGACTTGAAATAGTGGATAGATTCACTATGATCAAATGATGGGGAGGAGCAGTTCAGTGATGCCATTCTAGTATTAATATCTCTTTACATAGAGTGTGATTGTCATATGTCAATGATGTCATCTTTGTTTTCCTCCCCCTTCGCTCTTAAATTGAGGCTTTATCATATAATAAAAAAAATTAATGGTCTTCAGGATGTTGGATGGAAAGTGATCCCGAACTTTTGACTCATGATTTAGAAGAATCATTTTATGAGCAATGTGCAGTAGGAAGAAAATCACTAAAATTTTATAAACTATATAAATATGAATAATTTTGAAATATTATTGAAAATCATAAAGATCTAGTTAAGTCATTACCCCTTCCCTCCCTTGTTACCGTAATGAGGGGAGAGAAATAATGAACCCCAGAGTCTCACCTCTAGTAGGCCCCAAGTATGCGACTTGCACCAAGGGTGTAAAAAAATATTGAAATTGGATCCACTTACCACTTTACTAATATAGTATCGGGATATAAGACAGATCATACTCCACTGCATAATATAAAAGAAACCAAAACCATCCCACATGTTCATGTTTAAATAAAATTGATATAGATAAAAGTCTCTAAAGATGAATACCCAAATGAAAAACTAAAGTAGTGAAACAATAACTACACAGTGTCCAAACTACTAATGTTCTACATGGTCCACACAATTCTTTTAGAAACCAGAAAATAGTTTATATATGTAGGGTGAGCATACAAGTTCAATCTATAATAAAAATGATATCTCTAGTTAACATGTGATAAAATCTTACTAATGAACCTATTAGAAAGAAAAATAACCAATGACATCAAAAAATTCCCACTATCCAACCAAACCTATTCATTGCATGATCACCAAATTGAGCATGCTAAGAAATTGAATATAACATTAATCACATCAATGAAGGGTAAGCCTTGCTTTTTTCTTTTTGGTATTCCCCTCTCACACCACAATTTTGTTCGTCATAGCAGTCCCATCACTTTTTTATACCACACAACCCTATAATAACTATCATAGTACATCATGCAAAAGGACACTTGAGCTCGCCACCCTACATGCATGACCACATGACATCTTATTCTATGAATCCTAGGTCATCACATCACAACCACTTCTATAACTAAATTAGTTGGGTATAGTGAACATGTTGTACATAAAACCTTGTTCCCTACTCTTACTATTCATGACCCCCACCATTAGCCACCCCCAAAGAATAGTCATTTATCATGTCGCCTGAAAACATAAGGTCCATCATATCTCACCTGAAACACTTATGATATCACATCTTTCTCGAAAACTTCTATGATATCACAACTACCATATAACTCACTAATAAACCATTTTCCATCGTAGTTTTGGAAATACCTACCTCGCACGGAATAGATAGCCGGAAAGAGTGGGTACCCAACCATTATTCCTCCCCACCAGATGCTGGAAAAAATCAACACCCATGTGAATGTGCAGGTATCAGCACATAATGTTCAATGTGGGTGAGGTGCTTATAAAAATCATCAAAAATATAAAAGTATATTTATATACCCACACATAATTCCAATCGATAGAATCCCAAAAAGTCAATAATCAACTCACTGCATCCCAACTTTCATTACCACCTATAAATTTATAAAACCAAATGAACCATAAGACACACCACACCAACAACCAATTCCAATTATCTGAACCATTCACTTCATTATTTAGCATCATCCACATTTAACCATAGAGAAAATCATTTATTTTTTCTTTTATCATTTCCATCCCATTAACCCAAAAAACCCAGCCATTTCAATCACTATGAAACAATTTATACCATCACTAATCATGTATCTATCACAATGAAACCACACTTCACATGAATCTCAATATCCCCATTGTACCACCGCCTCACCACCCCAAAAAACAACCAAAAAATGACTTCCTAACCACCCCCAAAGGGTTGTAAAAAACACCTCCTCACTGCCCAAAAAGTATGGGTAGACAACAACCCCCTAGCCAACCCAAATGTAGGGCCAAACATCTAGCTCCTCAGTGCCCCAAAAATTGTAGCCACACCTAAAAATACAAAACGAATGAAAAAATAGCCACCTCCTCACTACCCCAAAATCATAACCCTTAAGCCCTTAGGACCACATGTCTCAACCACACATCAACAACACATAGCCTCACCAAAATCAAGATCACACATCACATCACATCACATCTAATGAATTTTTACAGATTTAAAAAGATTAATTTTTCTCATTATATGTTACTTTTAGTGGTTTTATAACAAAAACCATAATATTAGGTAAGCCATTTTATTATACAAATATAATTGGTGCGTAAATTTCATATCATGTTGAAATCACAAAAATCACAATTAAAGAAACAGTCATGAAACATATCATCATGTAAAAAAATACCCCAAACTCCAAAATTTTGATTGGGTCATCAATCCCATATAGTAATAATACCAAATTAATATAGAATCCTTAAAGGCATGTGAAAAATACCCCATCCCACATTAAATTTCAATTAGCCAATTTTTTTATTAAATTATTCCAGTAGAACCATAACCCATAGATAACAAACATTAACCACACCCACATGATACACAATAAGGGAAAAATGGTATTACCTGCCTCAAATGAACTTTCATACTCTTTGTACACTATAGGGGGTAGAGAAAATACCCACAAACCACAACCACAAATAATAATCTGAATATAAACCTACATCGCACCCAAATACCTTCAAAATGCATCCCAAAACACACCCCATAAAAAACAACATCACTCTAGTGAATCCCCAAGATAATAATAGAATAAAAAAATATGAAAATGGGAAGAACTCAACATAGATTGATAATGGATATCTTATAATAAAATCCCATATAAATGAATCCCAAACACATGAAGAGGGAGCGTCTAGATCACCCTAAAAGAGAAAATACACTGTATTTTGTATGGTTTAAAAAACCCCTAAGCACTCCAAACATTATAAGGATACATTATATGGGATTTACATAATGTATAATCATATTTCACATGATATAACTTAATGATTTTATGTTAAAAAAAACACATCACTATGAAGGGTTAATCAACCAAATTATTACACATTTTGAACCAGACCTTCACAAGTCATGATCCCCACATTCACATCATGTAATCATTACAAGGACTATGTTATCTCTACTTTCATATTTTTGAATCCAAACTATTATAGGTCCACTCTAGGCCTCCTACAAGAACCACCAACAAAAGAAACTAAAAAATTAACTGACTGAGAAATCAAATACCATTACATCATATATATCTCAAATGATTCTCTTCCCACGAGATACCACTCAAGGATCTCATCATACCTCAAATACAACCACAATCCAAAGAATTCCAAACCAAATAGCCGAAAAACATCCCATACCTCCTCATCACTACACTACCACATCCCCACATCCAAATTAACCTCAATACCATTTCCTAACCAATTAACTACACTATCTTGAATATAGGAATCTGAAAATCCCATTATCTAGGTCAAGATACTATATTTTCTAGGTGGAACTAACTTTCCCGCAAAATTTAACTAAATAACATTTAATTCATCTTGATTAGGAATTAGTTCCTTCGATTTCCAAATGTCAAAACTCTTATAACACATCATTCATCACAAATAAAAAAATATCATCTTATAGAACAAGTTCCAAACGTCAAATCATATGAAAAATAAAAAAGGGTAAAACTCAAGAAAAATGTGCTCTAGGAAGGAATCTATGTCTAATATTCACATATACTCTTCTCTAATACACCATTCATCCACCACTCATGAACCAAAAAAATTGTCCATCTATGTAGTCTCTTCTCATGGAAATCTTAGATCTCTACTAGATTCACTAGGAATGTTGTGTCATCCTTGATATACAACTTCATATTGTCGATGAAATGGGATTCATCATGATAATTTTGATGAAGTTCAGAGATTTGGAATAATTCATCAATCATAACCAACAATGGTGGAAGATATAACCAATTTTTCAGCCTGAAAACTCCACCAAACACCTTAGTGGTCCCAACAACCCTAGGAGATATCTTACTCCCCCTTTTGATCATCTACTTCTCACATCAATGAGAATATTTCAAGAACACATGGTACCCAGGATGGAACTCAATAGGCCTCCTCCTATGATCATCATAATAATTCTTTTGATATTTCACTACTTTCATACTCTCATGAACAAGATCAGACTTCTCTATCATGTCCTACACCACATTTAGACCAAATATTTCTACTTCCCCAACCATTATCTAGTGTAATAGATAAGGACATGGCCTCTTGTACAAAGACTCAAATGGAGCCATTCTAATGGAAGAGAGGTCACAATTATTATAATAAAACTCCTCCAAGGTAAAGTTTTGTACCCAAGAACCACCAAGGCCTAATATGCATGCCAGAAACATATACAGTAGTATCTAGATAATCTGCTCCATTTTTTCATCCATCTAATTGTAGAAAGAATTTTGGATATGTAAATGAGTTCAAAAGCATGATACAATGCCATATGGACTCATGAGGTAAAACATACATCCCAATCCTAGGAAATGGGACTCGAAACCTCATGTAATCATACAACCTCATCTACATACCTTTTATCCAATTCTTATATAGCACATGACACCTAGATAACTAATATGGGGGAATATTTCTTCCATTGATCATTGATAACATAGATATCATTATAACCTCCCTAAGCACTACGTAACTCTATAAAACAATCCTTCGAGATGTCAACCATTTTTCACATGGGAATATCTAAAGGCTAAAAAACCACCTTGCACATGATTCTCATCCTTTACCTACTAGAAAGACAAACACATCACCACAAACTATGCCACCCCCCATTTCATCCCAAGACCCCAAAACTACAACCCCAAGCGATAGTACATATTAAAAACACCATGGTGTACCACCAAAGGTGAGGTATAAACTCAGGAAGGAATACTTCATGAATCAACAATGGAATAAAATCTCCAATGGAACAAAATCTAGTTCTGACCATCCTATGACCATCACCTAGTAGCATCACTGTGGCCAACACAATTATGTGTCACCTTTTCCGATGTGTTCCCCCACTGAGACTCCTTCACCTATTAAATCTTAAAACACTACACCATAATCTAAAAAATAACCTATAATATTTTCCACCCATGAATATATGATCACAGCTTCAAACTCATCTTTCACTCACTAATCATTCTTAGAATCCTTAACAACATATTTCCACAACTTACTATTCAAATCATCAGCCACAAAATTACTATTTCTCAATGTATAGGTGATGTTAAAATAATAATCTTGGGAAAAATCCATTATCCCTCAATACAGTAAATTCATATCATGTTGTGAAAAGATATACCTCAGACTCTTATGATCTATGAAAATGAAAAATCACTCCCTAATGAGGTAATGTCACCACAACTTCAATGTCAAAACCACTGATGCTAACTGAATATCATGGGGGGGAATTATTACTCTGATGGAGATATAACTACCTAGACTCGTAAGATATCACTAAACTTTGATTCATCATAATGCTTCCCAAACCATGATGGGAAGCATCACAAAACACCTTAATCAACACCTCATACTCATGAAACTGAATCACTCCAGAAAATCCTTTTCAAGTAATTGAATGTTTCATCGCATTGATCAGTCCATAAAAAACTTTTTTAATCCATGTAATCACTATAATTGGAGATAAAACTCTAGATTAGTCAATCAAAAACATCTAATAATAGACTTTGCGACCATGAAAACTGAGAATCTATTCTAGGTTTTTCGGTTTCACCTAGGAAACAACAACCTTGAACTTGAATGGGTCTACTAACATGACCATCTAGGAAGCCACATGCCTGTGGAAATGCACCTCTCATTTCAAAAATATACACTTGGAAAACATTCCATAAATACAGTAATGTTGAAATACTTTCAAGATAACTCTCAGATGATCAACATGCCCCTACTCAATCATTGACTAAATCAACATATCATTAATGAATATGATGAAGAATTAGTCTTGGAACCCACATACCATGGAGTTTATAATCCCTATGAACAAGGCTAGAGCATTTGTAACACCGAATGCTAGGAATAAAAGCACAATGTTCTTATACATGCATCAAATGGTAGTATTCGGGATATCTCTCTCATTAACCCTCAACTGTTGATTTACAGACCATAGATAGATCTTATAAAACCAACTATCCCCTCTTAGTTGGTTGAATAGATCATCTATACATGGGATAGGGTAACTGTTCTTGATCATCGCTTGATTCAACCTCTGGAAGCCTATACACAGCCTTAGACTTCCATTTGTCTTCTCAGCGAACAACACCAGTTCACCCTACAGTGACATAATGGGATGCATAAACCCCTCATGCATCATATCATCAATCTAAATCCTTAATTCCCACAACTCATAAAGTTCTATGTGATAAGGGTCCCTTCAAATCAATGAAGCACTAGACTACAAGTCTATCCCAAACTCAACATCATGTTATGGTAGTAGGATCACAACCACCTTTGAAAAAACATATATGAACTACCCAAATACTCTAACGAACTCCACTATCCCAAAGTCAATTGACTCCATTGAACCCATAGAAATAAAAGAAAGAAGGGGCTTCACACACTGAGTTACCACCTAACAACCCTATCCACCAACAAAATACACACGTTGGCCATCCACATATAATTACATGACTCTCCCATTGAAGATGTTGATAACATAAAATATAGAATAAAACTAGTCGATGAAAATGATTACATTTTGGGATGAATTTTTAGAAAGAAAAGTCCACAATAAGAGTTATATGGACCCATCATATGTCTACACTCATGGAACACATCAAACAAGCTGGTCTAGCTTTCAACTGGAATATTTAACAGCAGAGACAAGGAAATCCACTCTTTTTCTAGTTTAACAGAATGATCTAGAGTAGGTGAAACAAAATGTCCTGAAGCTCTTGAATCAAATAAAAGAATTACTAAACAAATTTATCATACATCTTATGATGTATGGTCCCTCTTTCACTTTTTCCTCTACAACATAGAACTGACCATACCAATCTTATATAGATCTCCTCTGATTATAACCTCAATGAACGCCCTCAGTTTGAGGTCCTTGAAAAGGAAAAACATATTAAGGTCATCCTCTACATGCTCCATCTCAACGTGGTAGAGAATAAGTATACTACCCCAACTACTGGAATAGTTCCACTGAAAACTACAACAAAGGCTGGGGCAAATCCTAACCACTACCTCAAATGTAAGCTTTGGGAACCAATGGGGACTAGTTCTAGGGATTGACGTGAACCTTAGAACCAAAAAAGACTAGGAAAATCCCCCTATAAAATCATGAAAATTACTAGTAACATAAGGTTTGAATGGAAACTATTGAGGTCAACTTCCTACTTGTCAAAACCTTGAAGGTCCTTGTGCATGAGAACTACAAATGAAAAACCTAATCCTCTAGGAACCCTAATGGTTCCCCTATCAAGGAAAACCTCCCTATGATTTTATCTGGTCTATCTCCTCCTAATTCTTTTAAATTTCTCTATATATTGGATAAGTAAAATAAGAAATTCCATACTAGATAGAATGATAGAGATACTCCTCAAGATGTCTCACTTGAGACTCATCATTTACAAATAAAATATACTACAAAATTAGAAGGAACATGAACATGATTCACAACTCCCACACTAACATGATCCCATGTTTATGGGAAAGAAGCCCATGCCACTTTTCTACCTTCATAGTGGAATAAATTACATATTCTTGAGACTTATTCTGGATGTGAACCCAGGAAATACCTACCTCATTCTAGTCCAATATAAAAAATATCCACAACAGACACACAACTCTGTACATCTAACTGATTTCACAATACTACAAAAATTGGTAAGGGAATCACCACCTTTTATCAGCGCTAAGAAAAAATCCGATGATAAAGGTAAATCATTATCAGCGATAATTAAAGGTGCTGATAAAATATCCCTTTATAAGCGCTAAAAATTTTAGTGCTGATAAAGGACTTCTTTATCAGCACTTTTTTAGCAATGATAAAAGGTTAATTTATCAGAGCTTTATTATTTCTGATAAAAGGATTCTTTATCAGTGCTATAAAAGAGCTGATAAAGGGTGCACTTTATCAATACTAAAATTTTAGTGCTCATAAAGTGTCCCTTTATCAGCACTTTTCTAGCGCTGATAAAACCAAAGTCACATTATATAAAATCGAGTGCACAATATCCTCTGTTTATCACACCCTCAAGCTCTTACGGTACTGTACCCCTGCAACAACTCCCCCCTGCCCTGATCTTCTCTTTGCCAGACCTCCACCGATAGCCCTACTTCGCCACTAGCCCTACTCCTTATCCTCCCCCTCGAACCGCTTCCACAGATCCTCCTCCCAGCGAACCCTACTTATCCTCCTCCCTGCTAGACCATACTCCTCGCGAACCCTACTCATCCATTTCTCAATAGTTTGAGGCTCCTCCCATGCACCTCCCCCTCTGGCGGTCACACCTTCCCCTCCTAATGTAGCACAGAAGGTTCCCAGACTACTTGACGCTTCTTCTCTCCCTCCATCGCAGGTAAGATCTACTCTAGGTATGTTTCTCATTTCTCCTTTTTGATTTATTTTTTGAAATTTCTCTCCCTGCTTTACATGTGTTCATCATTTTAATTTTCATTTGGGCAATGATTCAATGAATAATTTTTCAAGGGTCATTTCACATTCCATAGTTGGAATCACAGATCACTCCATGTGAAAAAGAGACATGGGAAGTGCTAGTATTTTTTGGACACACTGTATACCTATAGGGACAAATCATTTCCTAATTTGAGAATTGTTTTGAGCTCTATTTCCTTTTATTTCAGTTTTTTGTGTTATTTTTGAGCTTCCATGGACTAGTATTGGTTGATTGTGTTTCTTTGGTCCATTCCTATGAGGACTTGATGCAGCTTCATGACCTTGTCCAAGGATGTTGGCCCCTCTATATCTTCTTAATGATCAGGGTAGTGTTAGTGACTTCCATTATTCTTAATTGAGTTGTCTTATTCCACTTATATGAGGTTAATTATGAAATTAGGTCTCGTTCATTGGAACTCATACCCCATAGAGACTTGGAACATGTATCCATTCAAGGGACCCAGAGTGATCCTCATTTCATTCATGTTTTTCCTATATTGGGTTTGTAGAATTTGAATCACCAACACTTACATGGGCATTGATCCCATATATTGAATTATATTTCAATTAGGGTCTATAGTCCCCCCAGTAAGCCTTAGTAATTAACCCCATATCTTTGTATAGAGATCTTATCATTCATATGGTGTATTAGTCCGATGGTGTTTGTATCTCAGATGAACCCTCTCAATTTTCAATATACTTATTCGATAGTGAGTGGTCTCAGTTCACTTATACAGGGGTTAGTATGGAATATGATCTTGAGAAATGGTCCACATGTCACTTAGTGACCTGGATCTTGTATCCCTCTGAGTGGCCTAAAGA
This sequence comes from Viscum album, assembly GCA_963277665.1. NCBI lineage: Eukaryota > Viridiplantae > Streptophyta > Magnoliopsida > Santalales > Viscaceae > Viscum > Viscum album. The sequence continues at coordinate 1,584,220,444 of OY728128.1, read as the reverse complement.
AAACGTTATTTCCAATGTGTTTTCCCTATGTTGGGTTTGTTGAATTGGCATGGCCAAAACTTACATAAGTGTATATCCCCTATCATCAAGGATTATTGTAGTAGACTATAGTATCCCCCCCATCAAGACTTCTGTATTAACCTACTAAATTTATATCATGAGAAAATATTTCTGATGGGGTATTAGTCTGATGAAGTGTATATCTCGAGTGAACACTCTCAGTTTCCTATGTGATTCTTCATGGCTAGATCGGATGAGTGTGACCTCTAGGATAAGTGTCGTCATTGGAATTATAGCTTGGGTTGCATTTCCTCTCAGAGGAGTGTTACCTTGAAACCCTGAGTGAATCTACAACTAGAAGTGGTTGAGTCATTTTTTTGACTCAGAGTGTTTTATGATTATATTTGGGATATCCTTGGTTATCATTATGTCTCATATCTTGTTTGGAATACCTGTGTTTAGTGACCTGAATACTCTCGATGCTTTATGTATCATGTTTTTTGGTTGTCCTATTGGGTATTGTAATAATCATCCCTACAAGGGATCTTCCCATACATGTCATGTCTTATATAGACGATGAAAATTTTCAAAGAGTCCTTGGTGGACTACGATAAGGTAGAGATTAGTTTGGGATACACAGACTGAGGTGTATACCAATGGTGAATTAACATCTGTGCCCTCCTTCTATGTAGGCATACAGTATTTTCCATTTTTTATTGGATTGTATTTCATCACTTTTTATTAAATCCATTAAATTCTGTTGTTCAATTTAAAGACCAACCTCTAGTGGTATTGGGGAATTCAATATGTAATAATAATCTTTGGATGTCTATATTATTATTCAATGATTATGCCAATGGTTTGAGTTCATAACATAATATTTTAAGGTAGTGATCTTCTAGGATGCAAGGTTAGTAGTACCCACCCATAGTAGGTGTGTGATGAAGTCTCATCTCAGGAGGCACTGTAATTCATAATTACCTCAAGGATACCCCATTACTCTAAGGAATTTAATATTATTGTGATGGGTATAGACATATCACATTTCATTTTCATAACATTAATGCTACAATCTGAGAGGCAGTCGACGAATAGATTAGGAAGAGGAAAGAACTAGATAAAGGAGGTCTGTACAACACTAAAGTGATGGAGGATATTGGGGAGAAACATGAGGTTAATGGAAATTTGGTATGATTATACTAATACTACCCCTAAGTAGACCACTCATATATTGGTAAGTTAGTGGTTAGAATCTGGGATTGTTGTAGTCACTTAATTCTTTTTACCAGGAGGCTCTAGGAGTGTTTGGAGGTACGATCTCTATTCGTTATACTTTTCTTTTAGTACTATTATAAATAGTTACAAGAAACTATTTTTCTTAATTTTTTCAATTATTTTCTAGGTATATGGTAGGTGTTGGTAGAGACCCATGTTAGTGATGTTTGGTATGAATTTGGACTTGGATGGAAGATGAACAACTCCCTCATCGAGATGAGTTCTTCAGAGGTGATCCAAAAACATTTGGCAAGTCAGTGACTCGTAAAGTGGTTACTATATAGGTGTTGTATATTGGGTCATTTTAATTGCGTGTTTGAGGCCCTTTTAATGTGCTAAGGAGTCATATAAATTCCTATTTTTAGTGAACTAGTGTGAAATGAAAATGGTCTATTCCAAGTAATAGGATCTCATATAAGCTTTGAGTGCAGTTCTAGGTATGAGTTTCGGGAAGGTGAGGGAGAGTTATTGCATATCCTTTAGATGTTCATGATACAATTTATGTTCACTATCCTTAATTATCTATTTCTTATGTTAATTTTGGGTAACAAAACCTATGATATTCCATTGTAATTTTGGATAAAACTAGGCTATGTGTCTTCCTCGCAAACCCATTTTTGTTTGGAAATGTATCTACTATATTAGTTTTATCATCAAAATTGTATCATTTTTTTCATTTTATTTGTGTTTGGTCACTAGTTTTTGAGTTTTTAATGCGGTTATTTTATATTGAATGAGGTGGATGGTAGGGGTGGATAAAAGGATGTTTAATGTTTTGATGCAAGTGTGGTGGGTTCTAGTACTATTGTTTTTAGAGAACTAATGTGAAATGAAAAGGTTGTGTTCCAATCAATAGGATCTCATAGAGGCTTCGAGTGCAATTCTAGGTACAAGATTGGGGAAGGTGAGGGAGAGTTATTTCATATCCTTTAGATGTTCATGATACAATTTATGTTCACTAACCTTAATTTTATATTTATTATGTTAATTTTTGTAAAAAAACCTATGATATTCTATAGTAGTTTTGGATAAACCTAGGTTATTTGTCTCCCCTGCATACCCTTTTGTGTTTAGAAATGTATCTACTATATTAGTTTTCTCATAATAATTGTATCCTTGTTTTCATTTTTTTTAGTTTGGTCACTAGTTTTTTGGTTGTTTAATGTGATTATTTTATTATGAATGAGTTGGATGATAGGGGTGGTTAAAAGTATTTTAATGTTTTGATTAAAGTGTTGTGGTTTCTAGTACTATTGGTAAGGGGGATAGAAAGTGTGTTGATTTTGATGGGGGTCTATCTTGGTTCTGTTGATTTCCAAATCATTACTGGAAATGGTTAGGATTTATTAAACTCTATTTTTTATAAGGATGTGGTTCTCTTATACTATATTTGGAAGTCTTGTTTTGAGTATTTGAATCCTAAATACTAATATTTTTTATTCAAAAAGAATGGAGATGAATAAAGATTAGATGGATGCTAATCGTTTGACAATTGATTATGAGAACAGAGTGAAAGTGTTCATCATGTTGGCAAAGGATCACACAAAGGGTCCTTCTCAAACCTTTTTCTATGTTTAATTTGTTGTTATTCTAGACTAATTACTCCAAAGGAGTTGGAAGAATATTTTTTATGTCAAAGAATATATAAGAGTTATAAATTATGGAATAAACATGGAGAAAACGAGAATGTAGCTAGTGGCTGGGATAAAACTACATTTTATTGATCATTAATGAATACAAATATGGATAATGAAGAAGACTGTATGGAGGATGTGATTACAGATGTTAATGATGATGAAGATCGTATTGAGAAAATGAGAAGGATAGTTGAAGATGAACTCCCTGATTGCCCAAAATTTTTTGAGAAGATAAAGAGTTGTGCAAATGTGCCATTGTTTGCTGTTTGCCCTAAATATATAACATTGTCAGTTTTACTGAAGTTGTATAAATTGAAAGCAGACAATAGTTGGAGTGATTCTAGTTTTAGGGAACTACTTTCTCTCTTGAATGAGATGCTCCCAGAAGATAATGAGCTTTCAAGCAAGACATATGAAGCTAAAGGAATTATACGCTCGATGGGAATGATTTCAGAAAGAATACATGTCTTCCTGAAAGACTGTACACTACTACAAATACGCCCATTATCAGAACAAAAATGGGCTTTAACAGCGCTAGAAAAGCGCTGTTAAAGCCGGCGAAGATAAAGGGGGTCCTATATCAGCGCTTCCTTTATCAGCACTTTTGTTTTAGCACTGATAAAGGACTCCTTTAACAGTGATTTTAAAAAAGCACTGATAAAAATTAAAAAATGTACAAAAATTAAAAAAATTTAAAAAAATCATGCCAATCTGGGGGGAATTTATAGCGCTTGATCCCCCACTTTTATTAGCACTTTCCACCCCCTCCAGCGCCCCGCACGCACCCCCTCCACCCTTTATCAACTCTAGCCCCCCCACATCGACCCCCATGCGCACGCATCTGCCTCCAGCAGGTTTTGAACTCGATACCTCTCCCCTACGCGCCTAAGCCCATACCACTACTCTATTTTGATTTGTTTGCTATTTCATGATATCTCTATATATATATATAGTTATATTTATTTGTATAGTAATATATATTTATATTAATATATATAGTTATATTAATATATATAGTTATATTAATATATATAGTTATATTAATATATATATATAGTTATATTAACATATATATAGTTATATTAATATATATAGTTATAATAATATATATAGTTATATTAATATATATATATATGTATAGCTACATTAATATATTTCTCTATTTATATATATATAGTTATATTTATTTGTATAGTAATATATATTTATATTAATATATCAATATATAGTTATATTAATATATATCTCTATTTATATATATATATATTTAGTTATACTTATTCGTATAGTAATACATTTTTATATTAATGTATATATATAGTTATATGAATATATATATTTATAGTGATATTAATATATATATTTATTGTGATATTAATATATATATAGTAATATTAATATATATGTAGTTATATTAATATATATATATATAGCTAGATTAATATATATATATATAGTTATATTAATTTATAGTTGTTATATAAGTATTCATATATTGGTATTTTAAATAAAATGGATATTAGTCATTATTTAGTTAGAGCTAATATATTTTATATGTAAATATGTTTAATTATTTATTTTAAAATTTTAATTTTTAGGTGTGAATATATAAAAAATATGTACATATAGTTATATATTTGATTATAAATAGCAGTGCATCATAAAAACGATAAATTTTCAAAGACATAATATCAATATGAATGTAATACCTTGGAATAAATTTAGTCCCCACCAAAATAAGCTAATAATACCCCCTTAAATGAGGCTGAAAATCCACAAAATGTTAAAACATCAGAGTACCCTGAATAAAAACTCAGTTTTGGAGGCCTTTTGGGCCTCTTTTGGCCTCGAAAACACCTTGGACGGGTTTAACCCAATCATAGTGACGTAGATCTCATCGCAAGCTTCGATTTGATATGTAGTAGAGCACAAACGGACACCCGGATCAAAAGTTGTGGCCGTTTGAAGATTGAGTTGCGTTTTCAACATATTTTGGATCTTTTTTTAATTTTTTTTAATATTTTTAGTCTTTAAATTGTTATTAAATGACTATTACTCCATAATAATTAGAAAATTATTAATTAAAAATATTTCTTTAATTTTTTAAGAAGCCATTTTCACTAAATAACTTATATATTAAGTATATTAAGTGTAAATGTACATTTATATTTATCTAAAATATATTTAAAAATTATATATTATATTTATATCAATAAAACTATATTTATATATTAATATATTAATATATTTTTTTAAAATTATTCATTTGAATTTGACCCTTTATCAGTGTTTTTAAAAAAAGTGCTAATAAAGGTACCCCCTTTATCAGCGCTACTAAACAAGCACTAATAAAGGGGGTCCCTTTATCAGCGCTAAAAAAAGCCCTGATAAATGGGTACTTTTATCAGCGCTTTTTTAACGCTGATAAAGGCACCCTTTATCAGCGCTTTTTCGTTAGCACTGATAAAGGGGGGGTGCTGGGAGAAACTATTTTTGTGGTAGTGTTATATTGTTTCAAAAGTAGAAAAAATCACTTATAGAATTCCCAAGGTGTGGTTCTTCGTGATAAAAAAATATGAATCCATTCCTATGAATGTTATATGGTGCTTTTCAATCATTCCAACACTTAGGCATTTATATAAAAGTGACGAAACATCATGACAATTATCGTGGCATGCATAGAAAAGAAATTAAGATGTGAAATTACATCATCTGGCCGACTCTCCTCAATGAAAGAGAATTGATCATGATTATCCTGAATTTGGAAATGAGTCGAGAAACCTTCATCTTGCATTATCTACAGATGGAGTGAATCCTTTTGGTTTTCAAACCAGAACTCATAGTACAAGGCCTGTTATATTGGTAAATTATAACTTCACATCCTGGTTATGCATGAAATGGAAATTCCTCATGTTATCTATGTTTATATCAGAACTAAAAGAACTAGGTAACGATATTGATGTTTATTTGGCTCCTTTGATTGGGGATTTGAAGTTATTGTGGGATTTAGGTGTTATGTTTTATGATTCTTATGAAATAGAATACTTCACGTTGAGAGCGATGTAGTATGGGACGATAAATGATTTCTCAACTTATGGAAATTTTTTAGGCTATAGAATTAAAGAAACTCTAGGGTGTCCCGTGTGAGAAGAAGATATATAATCAATTATGTTGAAACATTCCTTGAAATCTGTGTTTCGAGGACATCATTGATTTCTGCCTCATCTGCATATGTACCTATCTTGGACGACATCATTCAATGGAAGTTCGGAACAACACAAAACACCATCTCCACTAACAGGTGATCAACTATTTGAGAAAGTAATATATGTGAACACTATTTTTGCTGAAACATTTTCAAAAAAACTTACAAAAATCAGTTGGAAAAAGAGATCGGTTTTTTTGGAATTACCATACTCAAATTGTCTATATGTCAGACATTTTCTTTATGTGATGCATGTGATAAAAATATATGTGATAGTGTTATTGGAATGTAGCTAAATGTATGTGACAATGTTTTTGTAATGTTTCTATACAGATGAACATGATGAAGATAGTACCATTCTAAATAGTAGAGTTACACTTGTGGCTGAAGTGATGCATGTTTCTAGTAGTAATGATATAAATCCAATTTATGCAAATATTTCATACTTTCGCATTATCAAACAAATATGGGAATTGGATTATACAACATTCCAATTCCCGATTCGTCAATGCAAATGGGTTGATAACAACAGAGGAGTTAAAATAGTTGAATTGGGATATGTGAAATTTTATTTTAATAAAAGAATAGTACAAAGAAGAACAATTTATAATGCCATCACAAGCGGTACAAGTATTTTATGTTCCAGATCCCACAAACTAAAAGTGGTCAATTGTTCTGTTATCATCCAAAACTATTGAAGGATCCTTTGAAAATTTTGTTTTGGATGATCCTTTTAGTGGTACGTCGCAATCATTTCATAGTGGTCCCAATGTAGATGACATTTTGTAAGTGAGAGGAGAACAAAATGAAGGGATTTGGATAATCGATAGAGCTGTCAAATCCCTTCAACCTTTGAAAAAAATAAAGAAAGTTCAACAAAAAGGTTATATTTTGTTTTTAATATAGATCTTGTTATCTCGTATTACTATATTATCTTTACTGAATTTATGTCATCTAAATTCACTATTTTACCACTTTTGTAGATAATGACTTTTGTATGTTTTGGTGCTCCTAACCTCGAGGATGAACAAGTCTCCCAAGTAGTTGCTGCTGCTGCTGCTCATGGTGCAGGGCAATAACAACTTTCTGAACCGGTTGCCACTTCTAGTGTTGAGGTCCAACAACCATCATCACATGTCATTGCTACCATTTCAGATGAACATGTAAATGATGTTGATATCGATGAAATGGTTTGGGATGAAGGACCAAGGTCCCAGAAAACACAGGTGTGTCGTAGTTTGACAGTGTTCGCTAATGTTTTTAAGGAAGAAAGCAAAGTCAACAATTTTAACGTCGAATGGAATGCACAAGGACAATATGTGAATCCCAACAAGGCTATGTTTAGGGGTAACATTGGAATTGTCACTCAGAAACATGTGTTGATTGACCTAGATTCATGCCACCATGTTTTGTCCGGGCTAATGGCTATGATCTCGGAAGAAATTAGAGTAATATTATGATATCATTTCTTTAATTTACTAGCAAATAAAATAATGAAACAATGTCTAACTCTTCCCAATCACTTCCAGAGTACATTTATAGTAGATTATTCAGAAAATAATTATGTAATAAGGCTTTAATAAAGGGTTCATCGAAGTTTTCTCACTATTTTAACAAAATTTCACTTGAAAGATTCCTAAGGTAAAATAAATGCGCACCCACCCCTTGTCTACTCTCACCTGATATCACAAGAAGCATGTGATGAATTTATTGGTCGTCGTGGGGATGAGAAGTTTCCGGTAAATTGGGGATGATAATACGTTGTTAGAGGATACATGTATTTATAACATTTATTGTCAATATTTCATTTATGAAACAACAACTCAGTACTAAAAATAAGGAATTGCATCAAAACCAACATACCCATATCGAAATGTTAGGATGGGGTATGCATCACTATAAAAGAAAATGGTATGTATTTTAAATTTATAGTAATATTGTTAGATTCCAAGAAACAACATAATAATTATCATTCTATATTTATATCTATATTGATGAGTCTAAAGCCAGAGACACTTCCATCCTAACTCATTTGTTATGGAATGAGGCACGTGTGAATAAGGAAGGGAAGCTAGTAGATGTAAACGCAAAAAAAGTGTGTGAAATATGTGTAAGAATGACATGATACAAAGTTGTGTTTTAAATTACTATTAAATAATAATAATTAATTATTTTTCTATACCCGATATTTACAGGAATTAGCTACTCTTGTAGCAGATGCAGACCTATTATCGATGGCTCTAAAGCGGCCAGAACAATATGGTCATGTCAGAGGTGCGGGGTTTGGGGTGACACCCCAAGTATATTTTGAGAAAAAAATGGATGATAGAGATGAAGAAATTAAATGAATGGTAGAAGGACTAGAAAATCTTGAATAACGATTTCAATGGTATGAAGAGTTTCTAGAAACTTTAACGGGTGAGAAGCAAGGAGAAGACACAACTCATGAACAACCAGCGTGTGAAGATCCCGCCCCACCCCCACCATATTTGAGGAGAGCCATTCCCCTCATAGAGTTATCTAAGACTTGGTAATAAATATTATAATAAATGTTCCCATGAAATGTGAATCCAAAAAACCATAATACTTTTCCTATACTGATCTTCTACAGGGTGATAATGACTGTGATTTAAATCTGTCAACACCCACCTATCTCCTTGTAGTGAGGGCTATGGTGTTCAATATCCCTGAGGTTGAGCTTCATAATAGACCATTTCCAAAAGATAATCAGAAAGTGATTATTACTGTAGCTCATGATCCAAATGCACAGATTATTATTCCACTTGATAATGATGATATTTATACAATCGAAAAGGCTATTGGTACATTCATTGCATGGCTGTCAAAACTTGTAAGAGTACATGTGGACAATGAGGTATTTACTTCCATTTTTTCATGCTAAACCTTTAAAAATTAATGAAAAAAAGATCTAAACCAATTAATATTATTATATATGGAGAAAGGGAAGGGGGGAAAGAAATGTGAACTCAAAAGCATCTAAAGGATCGACAAACTGATCCTACAGAGCTACTAAAAGGACAACAACAACACATGTTCTATATCCATATTTAATAGCATTGAAGCCTATTGTGAATACGAAATTAAAAAATAGTAGTATTCATATAGTTGTTTTTGAAAAGAATGTATATAGAGAGAAACTTCATGTTTTCATTACTGCTAAAAATGTAAATGAGATCCTTAAATACAGTTGGCTAGGCATCACCGTTGAAAATTTATATATGATATATATTTTCATGAACTGATTTTCTAAAAGTTCATATAATGTGCTAATTATGACTAAATTAATTTTATATTATTGGAAGGTGTATATATGAAAAATAATTGAAGGTATTTTCAAATGATCCAAAATTCAGACTCGTTAGTCCTCATACCACATCAAAACAACTAATGAAATTAGAGCCGTCAAAAAAGATTGAAATAGTGAAAGGCTTGCTGAAAACATTTGAAAGCAATATTATATATGACAGACTCTTACTAATACCAACCATACAGAGGTAAAACTCTAAGATTAAATCATATCAATTATATTAAACCTTCTTTTATTACTTATTCCTTTTTTAGGAAATATTGGATTCTATTTGTGGTGAACATGCATACTCCAAAGATTTATATTCTGAATTCAATGCAAGGATGTCCAACAAACCGACCACACATGATGGAGTTTGTGAATCTATAATACACAACATCCTACATTTTAGGTCTAAACATCAAGTCATATAATTTATATTATCTTTTACTTAAGATTCTGTTATGATAGGTCAGTTTATCAATATCGTCTAAAACAAGGAATGAGGACCAGAGCTAAGCATAAGAATGTGAGAAAATACTACATCTAGACTAGTATTTGGGTATATATAATAAAATTTCACCATCCCATCACATATCAAATTAAGTTACCGATTCTACTAATGATCAATGTTTTTGGAGTTTCCAAAACATACAAATGATAATTATTGTGGTTATTATGTTTTTAAATTTATGAGAAAGACCATTTTCCATTAACAAACTAGCATCCCAAAAGAGGTATCTTAAAAAACAACTATTATTTCATTTATATTATTTATTTATTATTTATTTATATATTTAGCGGTACTACTCTGATTATAGAAAATTTTCATATTTACAAGTTGATATATATTTGTTTATAAATGAGTGGACTTCTTACCTGATGGATGACTGTACACAAATAGCATGAAGATCTGACTTGGGGACCTGTAAAATTGGAGGCCATTTTTCAGAGTGGTTAATGAGATAAAAAGATGAAGCATTGTTGAATGTAAATGTTCATAAGAAAATTGTAATTGTTATTAAATAAAATATCACATATTCTATGAGTCATTTTTCCATTTTAACATTTGAAATTCACTAGCAACATGCAATAATGATTAACCACTTTTCTTTGGGCTTTGGATAAGGAAAAACAGTAAAATCTCCAAAATGCATTCATATCCAACAAAACAAATTTAGATTCTGTTGATACTTTAGATAAACGATCCCTGGGTCATTTGTGATGTGTAAAAGTCAACCCTACCTTAATCTGAGGTATGGTGTGGCCGTTATCACTCAAAGTGTCTCTCTTTTGTTTAAAATGGACAGAATTTTAAGTGAAAACAACAACTAATGTACGAAAAACTGACCAAACGCATTCAGATTGTGTTGATAATTTAGCAGAACAATACATGTGTAATTTTGGACGTGTAAATGTAAACGCCGCCTTAATCCGAAGCATAGTGTGGCCAGTATCACTCAAAGTGTCTCCCTTTTGTTTGAAATGCACAGAATTATAAGTGAAAATGACAACTAACGTACGGAAAACCAAAAAAAATACATTCGGATTGGGTTGAAAGATTAGGAGAACAATCCATGGGTAATGTGAGACGTGTCTGAGTAATCCTAACCTCAATCTTAGATACAATGTGGTAGGTATCACTCAAAGTGTCTCTCTTTTGTTTAAAATGGACAGAATTTTAAGTGAAAACAACAACTAACGTACGAAAAACTGGCCAAACGCATTCGGACTCTGTTTATACATTAGAAGAATTATTCATGTGTCATGTGTGACGTGTATGAGTCAAGCCCGCCTCAATAAAAGGCACGGTTTGGCTGGTATCTCTCAAAGTGTCTCTCTTTTGTTTAAAATGGACAGAATTTTAAGTGAAAACAACAACTGATGTACGGAAAACTGGCCAAATGCATTAATATTGTGTTTATAATTTTGGATAACTATTCATGAGTAATTTTTGATGTGTAAAAGTCAAATCCACCTCAATATGAGGCACAGTGTGGCCAGTATCACTCAAAGTCTCTCTCTTGTTTAAAATGGACTGAATTTTAAGTGAAAACAACAACTGACATATAGAAAGACTAACCAATGGATTCCTATTGTGTTGATACTTTAGGAAAATGATCTGTGTGTCATTTGTGATGTGTAACTGTTAACCCTGCCTCAATATTCGGCATGGTGTGGCTGGTATCACTCAAAATTTCTCCCTTTTCTTTAAAATGGACAGAATTTTAATTGAAAACAACAACTAACGTACGGAAAACTGATCAAATGCATTAGAATTGTGTTGGTACATTAGGATAATGATACATGGGAATTTGTGACGTGTACGAGTAAACCTTGACATAATATGAGGCATGATGTGGCCGGTTTCACTCAATTTGCCTCTCTTTTGTTTAAAATGGATAGAATTTTAAGTGAAAACAACAACTGACGTACGAAAAATTGACCAAATGCATTCGGATTGTGTTGATACTTTATGAGACCGATCCATGGGTCATTTTTGACATCTAAAACTCAATATATCCTCAATCCAAGGCATGGTGTGTCTGGTATAGATCAAAGTGTATTACTTTTGTTTAAAATGGACAGAATTTTAAGTGAAAACAACAATTCATGTACAGAAATCCCCCTTCCTACCATACACACCAAAAGCATTAATTTTTTCCTAAAAAAACACATACTATTGAAATAAAAACTACTCCAAACCCATTTTAAAAATATCAATGATCTTATAATGCATGAAATTCATTTCATTAAAACCATTAAAGCCCCACACCCCAAGACACAACCCCACCCTCCTGGAAACCCACACCCCCATGACACCTCCATGAACACCCTCCCCCCACCCTGGATAGCCCCCCACCCCCTAGACACCCCAAACCCATGGATGGCACTACCCCTCTTAGAAACCACCCCACCACCCGGACACCTCCACCCCTGGACACCCCCACCCCCAAGGACAGTCACCCCCACCTTCCTGGACACCACCCCACCCCCTTGAATATCCTCCAACCCACTCGAATGCCCCCCACCCCCTGGACACCACCCCACCCTCTGGACACCCCCACCCCCTTTACACCCTCACCACCCTTGACACCCCCACCACCTGGAAAGTGCCCCCCCCCCACTGGACACCACCCCACCCCCCTTGACACCGCCATGGACACCCCCCACCACCCAAGACAGCCCCCCACCTCTAGACACCCAAACCCTTTGGAAATCCCCCCACCCCTAGAAATCCCCCCACGCCTCTTAGAGACCACCCACCACCGAGAACCCCCCCACCGCCCCCTTGGAAACCACCCCACCCCCCGTGGATAGCCCCAACCTCTTAGACCCAACCCCCCCCCCCCCCCCCCCACACACACACACACACACCACTCTGGGACACCACCCCATCCACTGGACATTACGCCCACCCCCTAGACACCACCACTCCCCCTGGACACCCTCATCCCGATAGACACTCCAACCCCCTGGAAAGCCCCCAACCCCCGGGACACCTATCCCCCAGCCCCCTAGACACCCCCAACCCCCTAGACGACCCCCACCCCCAAGAAGACCCCCCCCCCCCACCCCTCATAGACACCACCCCACCACCTGGACACCCCCAACCCCTTGGACACCCCCACCCCAATGGATAGCCACCCCCACCCCATGGATAACACCCCACCCCCTTGGGCAGCCCCCAACCTCCTAGACTGCCCCCACCCCCTGGACACCACCCCACCCCCTAAACACCACCAACCCCCTAGATATTACCCCGACCTCCTAGACAACCAACCCCTGGAAAGCCCCCTAACCCCCTGGACACCACACCACCCCCTAGACACCACCATGGACTACCCCCCACCACCCTAGACAACCCCCCTCCCCAAACACCCCCATCCCCCCGAACAACCCCACGCCCTGGACACACCCTACCCCCTTGGACAGCCACCCCAAACCCATGAACAACCCCCCTACCCCCTGAATTATGAATTGAATTCTTTATGTATTTAATTAACATATGAATTATGTGTTAATGGTTTACGGTCACACTTGTTGTATGGGTATACCTGTTGTATTTGTATTCTTGTTGTAATTACCTTATGAATTATGTCTTAATTTTTTATGGGTATACTTGTTGATATGATTAATTTTTAGTAGGTCTTGATTTGGAGTGATACTGCCGAATTTTATATTACAGTAGTTAGGGCATTTATCATCACTTTTTTAGCACGGATAAATAATCCCTTTATCAGCACTTTTTTAGCAAAAATAAATAATCCCTTTATCAATTCCTTTTTAGCACTAATAAAGGCTCCCTTTATCAGTGTTTTATTGTGCTGATAAAGGCTCCCTTTATCATCACTTTTTTAGCATTGATAAAGGATACCTTTATTAGCTCTTTTTATCATAGATAAAGGGGACCCCCCCCCCCCTTATCTGCACTGATCCTTATTGCACTTTTGTAGCGCTCTTAAAGCTAGTTTTGAGCACAGATAAAGCCAGTTTTTGTGGTAGTGATTTCAAATGAATCCAATACTCCATTAGTTTCTAGATAACACTAAACAAACTCTTGATCTCCTCTGTCTAACACATTATCTCCACATTTGAAACAATGAAATTGTACTTCCCCAAATCATGCTGCTAGAAAGGGAAAACAAACACTACCAAGCCTCATCCTCCTATATTAGATCAATCATTCGATGATCATTGAGATCAGTATTTTAAACCTCAACATCCAAATAACCATACAGATGATGAACATGTGCCATAGCTGAAAAGAAAAATAAGAAATTCCTAAGCCTAGTAGTATTTAATTTTGTTTATATTTTATTTTAATTCACTTTATTCATTTTATACTTCCCAAAACAACCAAATTCAAAAAATTACACAAGTCCTCATGATTAATTGACCTCTCTAGTTTCTCTACCTTATAAGTAGGTGTACCTCACTCAATCATTCAATATATTCAGAGTTTGTGAATTGGATCATAGGGCCCCTAAATTCCAATTTCCTAGGTGTTCTACCTATTATATGTCTCATGCAAAGGTTAACATAAACTTCTTACATTTCAACATATAAAATCGCTAATATTACTAACTCCAAACTCCATCTTATCTCTCAATCATCTTCATTTATACCACTCTATCATGAACACCTCCTTCTAAAGATACTGCAATTGGGGGAGAGAGAAAATGAAACCCCAAGTCCCACCTCCAGTAGGCCCTAGGACGGAGACTGGCACCGAGGGTATAAAAAATCTCAGGAAATGAGAGGTATTAAAATCTATAATAATATAGTATTGGGAGATTAGATGACTCATCCACAAAAATCTCCATGGAATAATTTAAAATAAAACAAAACAATCCCACAAATGCATTTGTAAATAAAAATAATACACATAAATGTATCCAGAGTTGAATATCCAAAAGAAATGCTAATATAGTGACATAACATCTATATATGTTAAAAGCTATTAATGTCCAAAATAGTCCACATAATCTTACTAGAAACCTAAAAATAGTTTATATACTTTCGGTTTCCATACAACTATACTCAAAAAGAAAAACCAAAGCCTCTCATGAAAATGTGAAAGAAGCATGAAAATGTACCCATGAGAAAGAAGAATAACCAACAATACCTAAACATTTAAAATATCCATACCAACCTCAATAAGGAATGCTCACCAAATAAGACAAACCATGTAATAGAATATAACATTAATCACAATGATGAAAGGTACATTCCACCTAGTTCCCATTAGTATGCTCCACTCACATCCTATATCTTACATACTCACGCTCCTATTGCTTCCATATACCACACTACCCAACAAATACAATCACATAACATCATGTTCATAGACACCTAGCCTCACCAACCCACAAACATCACCATATCACATCTCTACAAAAAAACATGGTCCATAGAATCAAAAAAACTATAATGATTATAGTTGTAGGATACCATGAACATATAGTAAATCAACATCATTCCCACCTCCTACCATGCATGAACCTCCCTAAAAGCCACCCCATAAGCATGGTCATATCACATCTCATCCAAAAACATATGGTCCATTTTATGTCAATCAAAGACACATGGGCGGTGATATATCTCTTAGAAACACCTTGGATATCAAAACAACCATCTAATGGACTAACAGACCTCTGGATGTCCCATATTTTGCAAAACATACCTCACCATGAAGAGATCATGGGAACGTACAGGTACCCAACCACCTTTCCTCATTAACAAATGTTAGGAAAAACAACCACAACATGACTATGCTGGTTTCGTCACATTATATTTGACATGGGTGTAGTGAATATAGAAATCACAAGGAATATATAATTATATATATTTATATAGAAATAAAGAGGACCTTTCTATGGGTTCACAACAAATCACTAACCAAGTTAGGACATCTCCACTTTCACTGCCACCTCTAACTGCATAACACCATATAAATCGCATGACATGTCACAAAACCAACAAATTCCCATTTTCCAACCCATTATTTTAATTATTTATCATCATACATCATTCACCTCACAACCCATCATTTATCTCTTCATTTATTTGTTCCTTCTCGTTAACCAAACCAATCCCTAACAGTTTTAATCATTATTAATAAATTTATTCCATTACTACTGAGGAATCTGATGCAAAGCAACCACACATCACACAAATCTCAACATACACATCATACCAACGATTTGTCTCCCCAAAATCTTTACCAACAACCACCTCATCACCGCCCTAAATGAACATCCAAAAAACAACATCCTCATAGACAAAAATCACGGCCACCCAAAAACCACCTCACTGCCCCAAAATCTCTTCCAAACAACAACCTCCTCGCCACCACAAAATCATGACCACGTAATAACCACCATGCCACCCCAAAAGAGTGACCCAAAAACAACCACCTTGCCTCCCCACAAGAACATCGATCAAACCATCATCCCCACATTATCCAACCACACATCAACCATCCATATCCTCCCCAAAAGCTTGACCACACATCATAACACATAAATAGCCATTTTATAGATTTATAAAGGGTCATTTTTCTAATTAAACATTATTTTAGGGGTGTTATCATATAAAAATAATCCCTAGAAGAACTTTTTATTAAGAAACTATTATAGGTTATCAAATTTACATGTTAGGTTGATATCACAATAATTAAAAAATGGATTATTCACAAAAAAAAATTTCCAGTATAAAAGAATTTCCCAACAGCCATAATTTTAAGAGGGGAATCATGCACATACAATCACAATATAATAATCCGATCAAAACTATAAAATCAAGTGAAATATTCCCCATTCCCCTTTCAATTTCAATTATCCAACTATTTATCTTTGATTAATATATCAAAATCATAAACCATAGATAGAAAAAGTATAGTCCTCCCACATGATGCATAATAAAGAGAAAAATGGAATTTTCAACTTCAAATAATCTTTCCATATAGTTACACATTGAAAGGAAAAAAATGCCTGAAAAACACAATAACAACATGAGAATCTACATAACAACTTAAACTGAATCCATATACCTTAAAATCTCATCCCAACACATCCCATACAAAAAACATCACATCACTGAATCCCGGAGAGAATAATGGAATAAAACAAAAAAGTAAATGGGAAGAAGTCACTAGAGGGCAGTGATATGAAGTTGGGAATAAAATTTCATTTAAAAAAATTCTAAAAACATGAAGACGGAGAATTTGGGAACCTCGAAGGCGATAATAGAGAACTAGAAATAGGGTCTGAGAAAACCCATTAGAACTCCAAACAGTTTAGCTGTAGGGCACATGGAATTTACAAGACATGTAATTGTCTATCATGTCATGTAATTTCTGGATTTTTTATTCCACTAAATAATACATATATTTGAATAATTAATCACCTGAATTATTATTCATCATGAACCATCTATATAGAATCCATGAACCACACTTTCATGTCATGTAAACATTGCATGGTGTGTATTTCTACTTCATCTATATTTTAGCATCCAAAATCCTCAGGGACTATTATAGGCTTCCCCCAAACACCTCCAACACCAGAGAACAACAATGTAGTGGGACAGGAAATCATAGAAAATTATAGGTTTGTACTAGAAGAGTTTTTATATTATAAAAATGAACATCACTTATTTGAAAAGTTAATCCATAATCATTTTTAGTGGAATTAAAACATAAAAAATGGGTAGATGTTATTAATGAAGGGTTGGATGACATAGAAAAGATTGATGTTTGGGAAATTATTCTATGAATAGTAGGAGAGAACATTATTGGAACAAAATGGGTGTTTAGAAAAATGATAAATGAACAATTTCATGTTTCAAGAAATAAATTATGAGTTTTTAATAAAGATTGTTCATAGGTGGAAGGTGTGGTTTTTGATGACAACTTTTACCTAATTTAATGATGGGAAACTATCATAATGCACTAAGTAGTGGTTTCAAATCATTATTATAAAATTTGTCATATGGGTGTATATTCATTGACCATAAATAGTTATATTGAGGAGGACATTGGTATTGAGAAACCTTATTGGGTTTTACATGATAAACATGAAACCAATGTGTACATGATGATGAAATCCTTGTACATGTTCAAAAAAGATACATGACATTGGTACTCCAAAATTGATAATATCCTGAAATTTTTTAATTTTTATAAAGTAAGAGTTTAAAACATATTATATATGATGGATATAAATTTAATTACCCATATTTTTATTGTTAATATTGAAGAAATAATTTTTATATGGGATAAATTAAATGATTATATAGTGTTTGATGAAGAGATAAAGCAAGTAATTGAAATTTAAGTCCATGGAGAACTAATTTTTTTCATAGGCTTTCAAGTGTAAATGAATGAGAGGTACATTTTCCTATCTCAAACAAATATCACAAACTTGTTACAAATTTTTGGGATGGATGATTCTAAATAATATTCGACTCGTATTTTGGTTATCATAATGATGAGTAAAAATGAACAGGTAAAAGTGTGAATCAATAATATTATCATAAATTTATTAAAATTCAACTTGATATCACATACTCTAGTATAAAATTTTTTTATGGTGTTATCTTATTTGATATATATTATATTGACCCAAAATATTCCCATATTCTGGAAGAAAAGATAATTCATAGACAAGTTAAATGAAAATATTCTTATGGGCTATTGTAAAAATTATTGATATAAATTCTCATATGTACAAAGATGATGATTGTGTTGGAGATTGTAATGATTGAAAATAATATTTGGGAGGGAAATTTTTCCTATGATTATGTTGTGTGAGTTTTAGTATTGAGAAATAGTGTTCATTGAATTTGAGCATAGTGGAACCAGGATATGTTTCGTCCACCCATGGTCGTATAAAAAATATTTTGATTAAAGTAATAGTAGAGGATTTGAAAGTTATAGTTTCAACACTATTGAAAATCCATTGTGATAATCAATATTCTATTGATATTTTCAAAAATACCATCCCACAATTTTTATAATAAAATTGACATAAAGTATCAATTAATCAAAGAGAATTATTTTGGTGAAGATTTTATGATGCAATACATTTCTATAAAATATCATATTGGTGATGTCTTCAAAAAATATATTCCAAAGTAAATATTTGTGAAATTTATGCCGAAACATCATATTCATCCTCAACCAATGACTTCATAAATTTTATAAGTAATTCCCTCACGATGATTTGTATTATACTGATAAATTAGAAGAATGTACAACGTGGTCAAAATATGGGGTGAGTAAGTTCAATTTGTAAAAATTAATTTGATTTTCTGGTTATCATATAATGTGCTAAAGAGAATAGAATGTCAATTGGTATTCATCCTGACATGGCCTTATATTTTCTTTTTTACGAGGAATGAAATTCCATTAATAATTTATTTATCTAGTAGTGTGGTGTTAGAAACCTATCTATGATAAACAGGTTATTCATAAAACAATTTAAAAAAAATTGTCCTATTATATAAAATGAGTTTTTAAAATGTTTGACTATTGAAAAAAGATGGTATTTAATGATTTTTAATGATTATTTCTAGAAAGAAAAGTTTTGTATTGAAAACCCATGTAATTATTTACTAAAAAAGTGTTTTATTATTTGAAAAATTATTATATTTAGAATGGTTTTTTAATATGTATAAAGTAATTAATAGAAGTTGAAAAGGAGTTGAATAAATTTTATTAATAAACATTTCCAAGAATTTTTTTGGTAATAATGTTTTTATGAAGATTATGATGGAAGTTAGGATGTAATAAATTTCATAAAAATTATTATAAAACATTCATTCTTAATTCCTAAAATTCTTAACAATTCTCAAAACATCGTAACATAATTAAAATATCATAATTAAATCCATGGTTCAAAGAGGAGATCATGTTTACTATAAGAAAATTTCTACAGAAAGGAATTTGGAAAAATATTTCATGACATAGTTATACGGACAAACCGAACTAGATAAAAATTATTGGGAAAATATAATTGGACCTAGATGTTGATGTTTGATGATAAAAATGTTTATTGAACAAAGAAATTTCTAAAGGGATGAGTAGTAAACCATTTTTCACTAGATACAGTCCGCTGAACATAGAAACCATGATAGAGGAATGTGGAAGGAGATGCAGTGGTATGAAATCAAAAAGAAGAGAATCTTGACAACGTTTCACAACATAGTTAACTAAACACTGGTCATCGAACTAAAAAATTTGGAAGCTATCAGATACAGATTTACATGACGTCTGAAGTGTTGATTTTTGTATGAGAATGTACAAAACAAGAACATCTTTAAAAATGAGTAGTCAAAATATGATTTATTATTTCTGAAAACAAAAAGTATGTAAAATAAATGTTGTAAGTTGTTTATTGTTTGACAATAAGAATATAGTTGTATTTTCTACCAGATTGGGTGGATCAATGGATAGTGGAAGTACTATGTGACAAATACCATTAAAATCTAAAAAAATATAGTAACCCACAATCAGTGTCTTAGTAGGAACATACATAGGCATATGTTTTTTCAGATAGACATAATGTATTAAATATCTATTGACGAAGAGTTTTTTTAAGGATGGAATTCAATTTGTTGAAGTTATAAATTTTGATTCTAAAGGAAAATCCAAATACCTAACATCAAATGAAAAAAAAATCCATCAAAAAAAATTATTAATTTCTACCAGACAAAGGATATTTTAAAAGAGCATCTGCTGAAAAGAAGTTTATGATGGGTGATTAGACAAACAGGGTTAGAAAAATGTTTTTTTATCAATTCATCAGATAAAAAAAGTAGTTTTATAAATAAAAAGTGGATAAGTTTAGTTTTCATATGCATAAGAATGGTATATAAAAAGATTCTGGAAAACTATTTTCTAAGATTACATTTCTAATAAACAATACATAACAATTTAATTACTCAAAACCTGAAATTATTTTGTAGGTTTTCCAATTGGTTTCCGGTCAATCTAAAATGATGTGGTTTATAGATATTTTAAAAAATTAAGTATAATAAAATAAAAAAAATATTTCAGATATTTTAGCATATAAATAAGTTTCTTAAATATTATATAATTTTTTATGCGTATCCAAAAAATTAGAAATGACCAGTATATCTTAAATTTGTGTTTATTTTAGAGAGAAAGTGAAAATTGTTTCCCTCCTTTTCTACTTTTGAAGAACCAATATAAAAAATGTAAAATTATTAATAAGTAAAAAAAAACAAAACACAATAGGCATTTCATCAATCTGATTTTCCAACCAAAGTTTTATTTTGGGTTGAATAATTCTTCTAGAGATATATTTCGACCTAATAATCAGACATAGATTTTAGTATTAATATTATTGAAAAATATAAATGAGTAGTGATTTTTGAATAAAGTTTCGATGTATAAGGGAGGTGGAATGGTTTTGTTAATTGTGTATAATTTAGGTTATATAGCAGGTGTATGTTTTATTGAGGCACAATGAAAAAAAATCATCAAAAAATAAAATGGTTAACCAAAAAGGCTCTAAAAAATAGTAAAATCTGTCATACTTTTTGGATGCACATTTTTTTGAGCTAGTGTTACAATGTTTCATACATTTTTTTGTGGATCAGTTTTGTATGAAATCCATGATAACTATCAAAAGTCAATAAAACCAGGCCTATCAAGTGATAGAAGGATTCTAATGGGAGTTTCCTGAAAAGTGGTATTTATTTTTCTTTATTATTTAATTTATTTCCAGCCATGTGAGTAGCCATGTAAAGGATTTAGGTTCTCACAATGAGTTAAAAGGGTTATGTTTCATAAATATTGAAATTTTTTAAAGTTCACCACTTATTCAATCCCCCCCATCATAGTGGTTCAAAAATCCTTAGGATTTTAAATAATATTATAAATTAACTTAATATTACTAATTAACCATTTGTTCGATATAAGTTACCAATAAAATCTTGTTTTATATTTAATCTTTACGAATCATACCACAAAGTTCCATAGAATTAAAATGAAACATTTTAATTCAGTATAGATGATTTATAACTAGAACATTATAAAATTTTGATATGTTGAAACTATTATATAACTTAGTTGAAAATATCCATCACACTTAAGCAATTCTGGTGGAATTGACGGAACAACATTTTGTGCTTGAGGAAATAAATGAAATTATATCAATATAACAATAAATGGAAAATACAAAATATTTTACATGAAAATTTTATGAATAAAATATTTCATGAACTTAAATTAGATATTTAGGATGTTAAATGCTTGTATTAACTTAGTTTGGACATGATAAAAGGTTTGTTCAAATATATTTTCTCTCATCAATAAATGTTATATAATATGAAACTATCTTCTTCTATATGGTCAGTACAGTAGTACTTAGAGATAATATATCAGTATATGTCCACATTAATTGTATTTAAGTATTAATTCATGTTATATAATTAAAATTATTTTGATTCAAAAGTTACCAAATCCATACAAGTTTTGTTGACTCATTTTTCTATCATTGAGTCATAAACTATATTCTTTGACTAAAATAATTTGTGTTCTTATTATTATTCTATTTCTCTATTATATTTGATGTTTTCTCTGCCAATATTAATATTTACCTATACACATAAAAAATATTACTCTTTTTTAGCAATTTCATACTTTGTAAAAATGGTACGCTGTAGATAATAATTCATACCCTTTCAAATGACAATATTTTTTCCATTTTCATATTTTTAATACCATCAATGTTTTTATTATGTAATTAGAAATAGAAATAGGTTTCGTCTACTTTGATAACTATATTTTCCGTTATTTATTTAAATATATATTTTTCTATTCTTTATCTCAACTTGGGTTTTAATAAGATATTTTTAAATATTTATTGAAAAATATCTTCATGTCAACATATTGAAATAAAACTTTTAAGGAGACCCATAACATCATAATATTTTGACACTTTTAAAATTATCTTATAAAATATATTTTCTTGATTTTACAAAAATTTTCTTATTTATATACAAATTATATTTCTAATTTGAGGTTATTTTTCATAAAACACATTCTAAATTTTCTTTTAAAATGCTCTTTTTGGGTGATTTAATTTTAGGTACAAACCGATCTAACACTTTAGGCATTTTTTGATTCCCTTCATAAATGTTACGAACCACATTTTTATTCCATAGGTTATGAATAACAGGATATATGATAGTTTTTTTTCACACATACTTGTGGATTATAAATTTAAGAAAGGGGGTACTGTATAGCCCTCCAATGAACCCATAAAATATTTAGAACTCATGAGATAATGATGTAGATCATGGAAACAATACAATTATCTTTATTCAAAATATTAATTTTCAACCCAAATAAACTCTCTAAATTCATAAGATTGAGTGTTTACATGATTTAGTTTGCATTTTACTGGATAGATAGTGTAAACTATGTTGGTGGATAGGTTCCCAATGTTTTGATTTCCTATCCTTATGTTACATTTCATTATTATATTCTTATGTTATAAACTATGGATCATGTTTATTATCTCATGTTTATATAATACTATTATTTGATATATGTTTTATCATTTGATATTACTTGTCCTTGTACTATGCCTTATGAACAACTATAATTCTTTCATATTAATTTTAATCTGATATTTCATCCATGCTCACGTTTACTTGCATTCATAAAATTTAGACATTGATGACATATTTACATGTTTTTCCCGTATTGATAATTTTATATCATCAAATATTTTGTATCATATTTACCCAAGTAGTTATATTTAGGGTTTTATTTAGATTTATGTTTTACGTAGATATGGTTTGTCGGAAATGTGGAATAAATTATAAAAAAACATGATTTTTACATAGTTATTCTTTAGAGACACTAAATATTTGGGTTATGGGAAGGTCTTATTATTAGGATATGTTATATTTAAATTATAGAAATATATATCTGTTTGAATTGAGTTATATACAATTTTATCAAATATAGTAATTAATGTATTCTATATATAACTATATTAGGGAGTTCTGGTCTAGGTTAATAGATTAATTGATCACATAGTTGGAATTATGAAGGAGAAACCACAAAAAAGATTTTCTTGTTAAGCCCCCCCCCCCCCACATAATGACCCATCCTAACTCGTGCACTTTAGTATGTTTATTATTCAACCATGTATCCACTATGAATCATTTAGAAAAAAATCAAAATCAAAAGACACCAATAAAATAATTTTAATAATAAAATAAAGTCAAACATGAATGGATTCTATGGAAGATCACTTGTAAAATTCAATAAATTTGACAACAACCTACATCCCCAATTATGTTACTATATATTACTTCAATTCTAACCTAGTATATGAAAATTCTTGAATGGCCTATAATCTAATTTTTTGGAAGGGAAATTGTCAGCAATATAAGGCCACTAACCCATACAAGAATACTTTGAATAAAATAAGGGAATACCCATGTTTAGAAGTGATTAAAATATTTAATGGTGAAATAAAAAATCATAATTCTCTAATAAATGAAATACAAACAAAGAGTAAGTAATAATATGGAGCGATACGATGAGTGGGGAAGGATTTTCTTACATCCAATCGAAGATACAACCTTAGATTTAGCCTGAATTGGTAAGAATAAATATTGATAATATATTGTATGGAGAAGTTTGATGCGGGCCTTATTGATAAGGAAGAGTTGATAGGGTCAATTGATACCTGAAAGGGGTTAAAATAAAGAAGTAGAAATTCAAAAAATGAACTTTTTAAATTGGAAAACTAGCCTTGGAGTATTCAGTACCCATTGGAGGGAAATCAACTACCTAATAGAGCTATATAGATCCATATCCTTTGGATAAATCATCAGGTTCTAGTGTGCACCCACAAGGTACCTAGGGCCATCTATTATAGTATACTATTGTTGAAACCCCATCCCCGCCCATCTGGAACTCATTGTCTTATCTTTCAAACGTTAAACCATGATTAAAACTTATAGATATTCTATCCTCAAATATCACAATTTATGAATGAACCCTAGATTAAATAAATTCAACACAACTATAATTAAATATTCCAAAAAAATTGATCCCATTAACAAAAATATCTCCAAATTCCACCATTAATTAAAATACACATGGACATATATGTTACAATTCTCCCCACTCTAATACATCCAATCCTCTAAAATAACAACTGATCACTCATAGAAAGATAAAAAAACCCCATGTAATCATCAAATCATAATAAATTCTATCAAATCGTTATATAAAATACACCTAAAACTTCTAATATGAGATTTCACAAACAAACACAAATGTTGTAATAACAAAAATTCTATTATTGAAAAACGAATACCACCAACTTCATCATGATATGTATCTTGGTTCATCCCTCATTCATCTGATGTGTGACTCTCAAATCTATCTCAAATAACCCAAATCCATTAAATCTAAATGTCCAAAATATAAAATAGAGACCAAACCATCACCATGAATTTGATAATATTATCATGAATTTAATACATATCATTCTTAAATCAATATAAATTATAATACTAAATAGAAAAGATAACAATAAAAACTAAAATATTTGATGAATAATCATCCAAATTACGATGAAAAATATCCTAAATTAACACAACCTCCATTTTACCACATAATGTAATATCTTATGGATTCCTAAAATTACTAAAATACTTAAAATTTCATTAACTAAACTACATATACCCAAATTATATAACCACTATAAGTAATGTACATGTATTATTTATAAGATCCCATCATTTTATAGGTATTTATATCTCTAAATTTTTTGTTTTAGCGTTGGTGGTCGAGTCTTGTTTAGAGATGGAGAGCCCTTGATGGAAAAAATAGCATAATGTTCATGGATGTATGCTTGTTTGATTTTAATGTAGTCCAGGTATAATATGATAAGTGTTTTATATGTTATTATTATATTGATAATCCTAAAAATGGTATTTGGTTGTATAAAAGGAAATTGAGATGAAAAATCAACTTGAGAACATTTACACATCATGTTAAGGTATTTCAAATCATGAGATTGTTCTAGAGTTTGATTAAGTAAATCTGAGGTGATGGTTTTTTTGTATTACATTAAAACTTTTACATGACATGAAATCAAAATAAAAAATGTATAAATGTCTGACCATCAATTTTAAACATGATATGTGGATGATTTTTATTTTCATCCACAATAGACACTCCAATATCAACCCTAGTGTTATGTCCTAGTGATTTTTGGGTGCCAACTTCCCTTAGGGATGTATCGTTTGTGTGAGAAATCCCTAGAATATGGTTTTGTTCATGTTCATCATTCTCTTGCTTCTTCTCCAACCATTGCAATTAAATCTTTGACCAGTTGCATTGTTTGTTTTGATCTTGATCGGTTTTGATCTAGGATGCATTTTACAATCATCTTCTCCTTCATCATTATCGGTGTTGTTCATTGGAACTGTTGTTAGATATTTAGTTAAAGGTAGGGGTCTAAATCATATCCCTATGGTTTGATAATTGACATGTTTATGCCATACTGTGACTTTGCTAATTAAATTTCACCCAAATTGATTAATTAAATAGTGTGATTATTCAGGGAATTTATTTTTTACAATATGAATATTATATGTCCTATGGAAACCCGTTGGGTGAGAAACCCAAGAATATATTTTAATTGGAAAACAGATTAATGTACGATTATAATGACACGTGATTTGGTGTGACTTCTTATTAAAGAATACCCAAATTACTGCATATTTCATATTGATAAAATTGTTCATTAATTTTTAATTAAATTGGAAGTGTAAAATGAATGCAGAATGGTTATTTTCATAATGAACCACTAGGAATTGTGATGTGATATTGTGATATACATGATGTTTGACCGGAATTGTGTTCCATGCTGTAATGCTTATATATCAGAGTCAGCCCTAGAACTTTCACGATTATATTATATAATGCTAATATTGAGGAGGTTGGTCCAGTCCCATCCAATAATGCTTATATAGGGCGGGATATACCTTGTCCCAGGCTGTAATGATTTTATGGTCGTGCCCCAGATGATGAAATGATTATAGAAATTTGACCCAGAATTTTTTCATTATACCGTAGTTATATGGTTTTGGATGGAATGGTCGTAATACATGCACAGTGATATTATGGAATAGTTCTAAAGCATATAATTTTTATTTTCTAATTTGGTTGTGGTTGTAATGGTCATAATGCTATATTAAATACATTCTGGCATTGAGCATAAGTATTTTTTGTTGTTGTAATTTATTAATTCATGAATTAATTAATAGACATGTTTGTTTATTTACTACATTCCCTTATTATAGGACTGGTTTATCTTAGACATTGGGGTGTCAACCTATTGAGTTATACTCAGACCCTATTTGGGATGATGTTTGGCATCTGAGTAGATCTAGTGGATGTAGGGCTGGACAAGGGAAAAGGATAATTCTTTTGATTTCTTATTTCTAGATGAGAATTAATTTGGAGATGGGTCCAACATGGGTTTGGGACCCGAGACATTGATTCTGTTATTTGAGTCTCTATGTACACTTCTTCAAAAATATTATTATATTTAGATAAATTCCATAACATCACTAAATTATTACTTCTTTATTTATTAGATTATTCATTTTTCTTTTGTCTTGTCTTCCTTTATGTATTTACTTTGATTATTTCCATTTAACTATGAATTATTTAGACTATTATGACACCTTATACTAATGGGTATAATACCCCACCATAGGTTTCACATGCCTACTTCTATTCGGAGACCTATGGCATATGGGGAGGCACACTTGAGGTCTCATAACAATCATTTCCAGCCACATGAGGGGGTTCTTGAATGGGGGATACTATAGAGTGGTATCATAGTATAAGGTTTTTTTACATTTTGGTTTGGGAAAGGTAGATAGAGGAAAAATATTTATCCGGACAAGGTAATGAACTTGTGCATGGGATTAGTTGACCCATGTATGGGAGAAAATCTATGTTCCCATTAATGGGGTTATTGTTTGTGCCATGTGCCTTTTATAGTTCGTGTAATTTCAACATTGGGTGAGTAACATGTTGTTTGAGTTTATTTTTCTATGATCTTACTATTTCATGATATTTTTACTCGAGGCTTGGTATGTCATGATATAAATAACATCTGTTCTAATAGGCACATAAGGGTGTATTGACATGCATTTTTCATAATAGGGAAATATCAATTTTTTCATATGATCTATACATTCTTATTGAACTGTAATATGAGATATCTATTTCACTGGATAAATGAAATGAGTTTTCATGTAATGCTAAAATACTTGTAAGGAATGTCTAAAGAGACCAAGAGTTATTAGTTCTTAGTATAGTCACCTGTATGGTTTGACCATTTTATAGCCTGTATTTTAAGGTGTTCATTTCTCTTGTAGAGAAAATGACTCTTACTTATCTTTTAATTGAGCATCAGGAGAGTGGAAATTAGTATGCTTCAAATGCAGTTGAACAGAAGATTCTTGTAGTTCCTGAGGAGCAGATTGATGTTCAGATTCATGATTACATCCTATGGGTAACTCGATCCATATAAAGTGAGATTTTTCATATCATTACATTCATTTATGAGCTAACAAGAATGTTTTAACTGGGTCATCTACATATGTTTATTGGGGAAGTGGGACCCAGGTAGCCTAATACTGGATTAAGTCATTCTAGACAATCATCAAACATCCTGAGACACCCATGGATATGAGGGTAAAGCTTACATTGTAAATTCTTCATCGAACTTCCAATAGTTGGTGGGATATTATGTAAGAAGCTATCCATCAAGATGATCGATCTTGGAAGGACATCTAGACAATGTTCCTAATCCATTTCTATCTCGAGACCATAATGTATGATAAATATTGTGAGTTCATGAATTTGATGATGGAGGATTTGTTAGTTCTGTACTATGATAGATGTTCTACCATCCTATATCTCTTTACAATATCTTTTGGAGTTAAAGAGATCTCTAAGGTGAAACATTTCTATAAATTTATTTTTTATGTGATTAGTTCATAGGTCAAATTTTTCTGTTTCATCACTTTTGAATTTGTGATGAATTAGGCACTCTTCTCAGAAGGGAATCTAGTAGTGGCTCCGAACAGTGACCATGCTATTCCATAAGAGAAATCAGTGAGTTATTATTCTATTGGTAAGAAGTTCCACTATTATAGTTTCCTCCAAAGCAGTAGTGGGAAGAACATTAAACGATGTGGAGAAACATATCAATATCATGTTACATTCCAGTTCTATCAATGTAGAATGTTTTCACATAAGCACTTATTATGTGCTTACCCTATAGTCTAATGTCGTATCTATGGTAGGATAGGCCATCTTCTGATGTTTTTGTGTGAAATTTCCCTAGTAGACCAATGGTAAAGGATCAGGACAGGAACCAGATTCAAGAAGGGGCTCAGCTACTCGTCAAAAGAATGGTAGTTGGAGTTCCATAGTCTGTTCAGGATGAGATATGGGATTTGTTACCCCAATGAATGAGAAATATTACCAAGCAAGTGATATAGAAAAATGTAGTCATATTTTAACCCATGGTAGAGGTAAAAGTCAGTAGTACATTATGTAGACGACTCTGTCTATAGTGGATTCATGACCGACTACTATTAAAGGTATGATTATTGTATCATCTACATAACATTGTTTTTTATATAAGAGAATCACATTATTTATTATCATATAATTTAAAAAAAATTGGTCTTGGATTTGGAAATATTAGATGATGTTTTATCCACTAACATACCATCGGGACTACATTCAAAGAATCTCAAACGTTGAAAGGTGTGTTCTCTAGATATTGGTGGTTACCATTTATTTTGGGAACCATTTTGTGATAAACATTATAGGATTTGAATTGATTATTATAATGGATAATCTACTTAATCATAGGATCATATTGACAATTATAGGAGAAGAGTTACTTTCCTATCTTTAGAAGGAAGCATCAATTCTCACCAAGGTGAGTTGGATATTCAGACTGGTCATGCAAGACCTATTCAGTACATATTTGGTTGTCTCATGGATTAGATTGTTGGTCTTACTCCAAAAAATGTTGTAATGCAGAAGTGTTATTTTCCATTAATTGTAGAATATTTTTAGGGTTGTTTTCCCTGATGAAATCTATGGATTACTATTCAAGAAAGAGGTCAATTCTAGGATCATGTTGGTGGTGAGAATAGATATGATGTATATACTGCTATACCAAATGATACTAGTAATGATTTGGGGGATTAATGATAGGTTATAAGATATATAATCTAAATGAATCATATAGATGAGTACATCTTTTGGGGGTTCTCCAGTTCTCTTCACCAAAAATAATGTTGGATCTTTTCAGCTATGTGTGGATTATCAGTGGCTGAACCAGATGATGGTTAAGATCTAGTACCCTCTTCCATGGATTGATGATCTTTTTGGATACTTGATTTGTGTTAATTTATTATCCAAGATTGACTTTAGATCAGGATATAATCCATTCATGGTGATATCATTGGATGTACCATAAACTACATTTAGGAGCAGTAATTGGTTATACAAATTCTTAGTGATGCCATTTGTGTTGAGTAATGCACATGTGGTATTATTACCTTAATAAATAGAATATTTCATCATTTTTTGAATCAGTTTGTGATGGTTTTGTTTATTATATCATATATATACTCAAAGTAATTATAATATCATGAAAAACATATTGACATCATCTTGATCGCATTGATAGAGGATTAGATTTATGTCAAGATAACCACCTGATGTTTATGGATAAATAGAGTGACAATTCCTGGGACATATCATCTCATAAGAAGGATTGTTAGTGGAACTAGATAAATTAATAGTCCTGATAACTTGGAAATATCCCAAGAACATCTTTGGAATTTGGATCATTCGTGGACTAGTGTGTTATTATTGATGTTTTATCCAAGATTTCTCCCATTTGGTAGCACCAATGTCTACAATGTCCATGAAAGGGGTGAGGTTTTTTTGGTATGATCCTTGTAAGAGATATTTTCTGGAAATTAAAGGTAGGATGACCTAATCACATATCCTCACTTTACCTAAACCAAGTAAACCATATACCATTTACTGTAACGTATCTGGAGATTGACTCAACACTATTCTAATACATAAAGATTTTGTGCTTAGTCATGGCTCTATGTATCTAAGACCACCTGAAAGGAATGACCCAACTCAAGATCTTGAGATATCTATAGTTTTACAAGCTCAGATATGATGGATACACTACCTCATGGGTGATATGTTTATGGAATACATGGATCACAACAGCCTGAGACACATCTTTTCCC
Source organism: Viscum album (assembly GCA_963277665.1). Lineage (NCBI taxonomy): Eukaryota > Viridiplantae > Streptophyta > Magnoliopsida > Santalales > Viscaceae > Viscum > Viscum album. Next base: position 1,584,189,138 of record OY728128.1, on the reverse strand, counting down.
AATGGGACTTGATCCTTCAGTAGAGGAGGTGAGTTGGGTATTTATAGTCTAATCAATTTTAATAGGCTTATACACCAATAAATGGAAATTTTTTCATGGAAAAATTGAGACAAAATCCACAAATATATATATTACTAGATTCTTTTGATGAGTGGTAGAAAATGGAACTCTTTGCAGACATGCATTTAGATGTTCAAGAATCTCAGGGGGTGAGTAGCTAGGACTTTCGTATCTATTGTACCCATGATTTTGAACCAGAGTAAGACCAAGAAGTTATCTAATCATGATGGATCTATTCTGAGAGAAAATTTTTATTATGGGGATATTCCATGAGGATTGTCTCTTGATAGTGGAAATTCTCTTCATTATGCAGAGGAGTTTGGGTTCATACAGGCTTACACGATGTACTGATGGGGGAGTTTTATACTTCTACATGGGTGGTAAATTTTGGATTAATAGAGATGTACTATGATCTATATATAAAGTATGGGTGGTCAAGAATGAAGAAAGATGTCGAAAGTTTCATTTCTAGATGCTTTACTTGCCAGTAGGTGAAAGTTGACCATCAGAGGCCGATTGGGCTTTTGTAGAAATTACCAATTCTTGATAATAAATGTGATAATTTTACGATGGATTTTGTGATAGGAATACCTAGGGATACCTGAAATAATAATGATGTATGGGTTATTATTCATCAACTGACTAAGGTATCCCACTTATTACCTATTAGGTAAGCCTTTACAGTTAATGATCTGGGAAATATTTATGTGTTTGAGGTGGTTTGGTTGAATAGTGTTATGAGGACTATTATTTCAGACAGAGATCCTAATATCACATTGCATTTCTAGAAGGGTCTATAGAAATACTTGGGATCATGAGTCCTTTTAAGCACAATCAATAATCCACATATTGATGTTCAATCTAAGGGAACTATTTAGGTTCTAGAGGATATGTTACAAGCCTGTGTTTTGGATTATGGTTATTCATTGGAGAAACGAGTTTTCATATAATAATAGCATCCAATGATCAATAAAAATTATATTTTTTAGGCTTCGAGTGGTATGTCTTGTCATTCACCTCTTTGAAGGATGGAGGCGGGTGAGTCAGTACTTATTGGGCCTAGACTCGTGTAGGAGACATCTAAACAGGTTCATTTGATTAGACTGCGATTGGTGACCATGTAGAGTAGGTTGAATTCATATTTAGGCCATTATATATAACCTATTTAATTTATTTTTGGCCATTATGTTTTCCTTTGGGGTTTTTCTAGGTTGAGCAACACCATATCAGGAAACTGGGAAAGCTAGCACCTAGGTTTGTCGAGACATTTGAAATAGCGGAAAGCTTCATTCTTATGGTGTAAAATTTATCCCTTCCTTAACAGTATAGTAATTTATGATGTGTTCCATTTTTCAGTCCAACAGACGCATAATCTTGGCCATTACCATGTGAAGAAAAATTCAAAAATGTCAGACTTTGTGTTGATGCATCCTTTGAGAAGCATCCAATACAGGTTATGGATCTTAGTGAGAAATAACTTTGAGGTCATACTATACTATTGGTTTAGGTATAGTGGAAGTATAGGTGATCTGATGGGAGACTGGGAGAGGGAGTTTGGTATATAAGCATAGTGTCCATACTTTTTCTTTAAGAACTCATAGTCATCCTTAGAGTAGCTCAGGGATGAGATGTTATAAGGTGGAGAGGTTATAAGATCTCATATTTTTCCATGTATATATCTCTCTATGTTTTTTATTTGACCCATGGTGTTTGATTCTTATTCAGTGGTAGATATCCTTTTATATAACAAATGACCTAATGTTATTGAATATATGGTTTATTGATTCTAATTGAGTTTGGGTATAAAGGGATAAGTGTTTCATGGGTTCTTGTTATATTGAGAAGATTTAAATGGGGTTCAGGTTGTTTAAAAATAAAATTTGGTTGAAAATTCGACTGCATAAAATTTACATGTCATGTAAACAGATTTCACATCATGTAATTGTATGTGAGTTTTAATAAAATAAATCCTAGGTTAATAGATTTTTGGAAAATTCTATCGAAAACACTAACACGATGTGTAATAAAATTACACGACATGTAAATACCAACTCTATTTTAAACATGTTGTGTGGGTGAATTTCATTATAATACTTTTTATCTCCTCTCCTCTTGGCCCTAGGTCTCTCTCAGAGTCATTTTGGGGTGCCAAATTTCGTTCTGGATATCCTGTTTGCATGAGAAATCCCTGGTATGTGGTTTTGGTCACGGTCTTACTTCTCTTCCTTATTCTCTAAACATTGAGGTTAAATTGTTTGACCAATTGAAATGTTGTTTTTTCTCTTGATAATTTCAAATCAATGATCCTCTTTATAATCACCCTCTCTATCTTCCTCAGTGGTGCTTTTCATTGGGAGAATTTTAGAATTGTCTATTAATGTTAGGGGTTCAAAATCCTAACCCTATGGGTTTATAATTGTCTTATTTATTTAATATTACGATCGCACCAATGCAATGTGTGCCCAAATTGATTAATTAAATAATCATATTATTCCATGAAGTCCTTTATTTCCAATTTGTTTCTGACCTATATTTTGGTAACTCGTTGGGTGAAAAACCATGAATATATTTTAATTAGATAATGGCTTAATGTCTGCTTATCTTGACATATGGAAAAGGGTGGTTCCTTGTTATAGAATCCATAAATTGTGTATTATTGATTATTTATATAATTTTTAATCAATTGTGAATTAATTTTCAAGTTTAATATTAAATAATAATGGTAATTCTAATAAATTTCCATTGGGAATTGTGATGTGATATTGTGATATCCATTTCATATGATAGGTATTATGTTCCCTGATGTAATTATTATATTTTAGGATTGGACCTAGAACATGTACATAGATATGTTTTAATGTTTATGTGGAGTGTTCTTGGACTATTCCCATATTGTAAATATTATATAGTGTAGGTTATATCCACTCCCATGATGTAATGCTTCTGGGGATTTTTCTGGAATGTTGTAATGAATTTAGGGCTTTAAAACATATTACTGTGACTATACCTTAGTTGTATGGTTGTGGTTAAAATGATCATAAGACATTCTTAGAGAAATTTTGGCACTGTACCAAGTATGTTATTTTACCTAGGTTATAAGGTTAGAGTTATCATGTTCATACGTCATGATTAAAGACATTCTGACATTGATATGAAGTACGTTGTTGATATAGTTTATTATTTGTTGAATTAATTAATACACCTATGTTTCAATTTATTACATACACATATTATCTTAATTTTTTAGTTTAGACACGGTGGTTTTAACCTGCTGAGTTATACTCACAACAAATTCATGAAACTTTTTTCACCCAAGAAGATCTCATGGATGAATTTTTAGACAAAGAAAAGGACCATCCAATTGATTTATTATTTTTGGATGGTCTGGAGTTTGGATATAGGATAAATGTGGGGTCCATGACCCGAGACATTGAGTCTTTTATTCAACTCTAGTACTCTTTTTCTTGTATTTTTCTAGAAGTAAATTTAGTTATATTCTAGTACATCAATAAATTATTGCTTATTTAACTATTGGATTATTCATTTGTCTTTTCTGTTATCATCCAATAATTTATTACATTGATTATTTACATTTTATTATAAATTATTTCTACTGTTATGAAACTTCGTAAAATGGGGTATAGTCTCCTCAATATTCTTTTCATGCCACACTACAAGTCAGCCCCTTCTACCATTTGGGGAGGTTCCCTTGAGATCTCGGAACCCACATTTTCTGGCCACGTGAGAGAGGCTTTGATTGAGAAACGTTACATTATTCCTACTATAAAAACATTGTGATCTAATTTGTTAAAATAATTCACATTACAAAATATTTTGAGAAGAAAACAATTCCAATTTTCTAAAAAAATCACATCCATTTATCCAAATACCAAAAATTATAAAACCAATCTAGGTTATAAATAATGGTTGAAAAAAAATTTATTCCTAGGGTTAATTTATAAAAACATACATTTTTTAAAACTTATTTTTCCCCATAATAATTTGATTAGAAGTTTTACTTATGAAAACAATTTCCTACTTATTTCTTCAAAACAAACCCCTTATTATCATATTATCTATTTAAAAATATATTTTAGTTAAAAACATGAAAATTTAAAAAAATTATCATAATTTAATAACATAAATGGGTTATAATTATGCCTTATAGACCAATTCAAACTGTACAACAAGAAGAAAACATATGTAATTATCAATAAATAAATAATTATTCCTAGAGAACTATTTTTTATAAATACCTATTATTAAATAGTTCTACTAGTATATCACTAGATAGAGAAAGAATAGAATACCTGGAAATAAACCTAAGTCAAAAAATGAGTTTCGTGATCATTAAATAAGGACTAATTAGTTAGAAAGTAATATACTCAAAATAAAATGTAAAAAAATAAAGAATAAAAAATCATTATAGTATAATACTAAAAATGTATTGAAAAAATACGACAACCTAACTTTTATTGTCTCATATTCATACCTGAATTGCACTGATAACTCAAGTCTCCACCATATCCATGTTGTCTAGACATGCACAAAATTTACCCTCCTAAGTATTGACATTCCATATCTTATATAAATCATGAAATACAAAATCATATATAACCTGAAACACTACACTGATTCCATATTTGTAATTACTATTACCCCAATCACTCAAATGCTTGTGATGTTGGTCACCATAATATCCCAAGTTCACATCCCAATCACTAGAGGCTAGAAAAATGATATAGTTTTAATAAAACTCAATTTTTAGTCAGTTTTCCCCATGATAAATAGAAATAAAAAATATATAAGAGTCTAGGTAAATTTCCGGATAGCCCTTAGGTTAATCATATATAAGGATAAAAACATGATAACTCTTTATTGAGGAACATATTTATCAAACAACATGGGAATTTAAAACTCCAAAAACTAAATGTAACCTGAATACACATTGAGTCCTAAAAGGAAAGAAAAATTGGCAAGTAAACAACATGCATATAAATATTGAACCAAGTGAGTCATTAAGGAAAACAAAGTGGAGGATTCCTAAAGGATACATTTTATAAAAAGTCATGGAAAACCCTAATGAAACTAATCCACATGAATATTTTAGATCATAATAAAATACATCAAGGATAAAATTTGAGAACCTAATAGACCCTTAGATGAAGTTGGTGAGAAACATTGCACATTTATTTATATACCTGTTTGAACCTGAACTACAACTTGCATGATTAAATGTCCCCCAATTTTTCCATGAACTATGGATCATACATATATATAGTAAAGAACCACTTACATGCCTCAATTCAATAGATAATATATTGGTGTATGAATTTACATGTTGACTCATTTACATTAGTATAATAAGGTTGTTTACAAGCATTCGTCTAATAAAAATTGTGGAGATGTCAATAAAATATTGGAACAAAATTTTAAAGGATACTATAAGTATTTATTTATACTATGAGGATCCATACCTATACTACCTACTTTATATCTGCACCCAAAATCTAATAGCATGCCTTGGTGCCATCTATAAATGAGGTAGTATGAACAACTGGATATAGCAATTTGAGGCCCAAATACTCATATTGTGTGATAAGGGGTGAGATGTATAATTTTGGGGACATATGTGATCTTATGGAATTGGGTAAGGGGTAAACATATATTAGGGAATTGTGATCTCATCCTTCCACAAATCTTCAATCGACCGGTTCTTTATTGATGTCCTTATTATAATGAAATGTACCCACACTTCTTCTAGAATACTCATAAACAATAAAGAAACAATCATTATCAAGGTATTAGTCAAACAAATAACTGTTATTCTTAAAAACATGAAATATAGATATGCAACATCATGATATACTTGTCACCATATCAACAAACACATAAATAAATTAAAAACTAAGAACCCAAAATCAAGTATTCCATTTAATAAATAAACTATCATCTAGGTAGGATATAAAAAACTAAGAATAATAAGGAAATAAAAACTATCTTGTATAATAAACGGTATAATATATGTTTAATGTTCTATTGAATCATTGAAAAATAAGTCGCTGAGTGTTGATAAGTGCAAAAAAGTATGTATTAAGGATAAAATATGTAACAAGATTAATTAAATAATTATCCACAACCCAATACCACATGATATTACCTTAAATGGGGGTATAAAGTTGTATATTAGTTTTTATAAAAAAAATATTTTATTAGTGAAGTTATTTCTTGAAATCAATCCTTACTACAAACCCCTTTTTTAGAGTCGACCCTTTTAAGAGAAATATTATTTATGAAATATTGTTTTAATAATTATTCTATTCCAATTAAAATAAGTACATTCTTTAGAGAAATGCGCTTTTATTTAGAAAAAACTCTACCCTTATAGTTTATTTAGTTAAATACTTCCACTAGGTCTTAAACAAAAATTATTATTTGTTTAAAAATAAATATATTTTAAATTTAAAGTAACAAATTCAGTATAAAAACAAAAAAAATAATTAATGGATTTGAATAAATAGATTAAATGATTATTACTTTAAGAAAAATGGATGATATTAAATTACTGAAGACATGTGGTTTCATTTAAATGAAAACATGGTTTTATAAACATTGTATTTATATGAGCTAGTCAATCTCTAATACCTAACTATCTCAAACATTAACTAACCAGAAATGTAACTCTTAACCAAAGTTAGGTTTTTATTTTTGACTTATAGATCCTTAATTCAATAGTTAAATGAAGTGACCACCATAGAAAACACATTAGGGCCACACAAGCAAATTGTTAAATATAACATGGTCAAGTTGTCAAGACATAATGTCAATTTCATATAATATTTACTAATACAATACTTTTGAGGGCGTAACATGGTCAATATGAATTTTAAAATACCACATATCAAACATATTTTAATGTATCATTACATGGATACATTTAAATAAATGAATTAAAAACTATAAAAACATATGTAATATCTCAAGTGCATGAAACATTTGGAATAATGTAATAATTCCTGATTAACTAAAATGAAAAATGAATTACATTATAGTACTCAAAGTATAAAAAAAGATTAAAAAATTAGAGCATTATAAAAACTATTTTCTTTACAAAATAGTGAACTAAAAATATAAGGAAGAAATTAAAATCTATATTTAAACAACACATGAGATTCTAAAAAAAGTTGTTCACTATAATTTATAAATTATCTATAAAATAAAAAATGAAAATTCCACAATATTATTTGTTCTCTATAGACAATATTAGATGAACTATAAGTGATAATGTTATTTTCAAATCATATTAATTTACTAAATGTTAAATAAATACTAACCTTAATAATTATAATGCTTTAGTATCCAATTTATCATAAAGTTTCACACCAAATACCACCAATGAGTACCTAATAATCATTAGCTAAAAACACAAAATACAATGACTCAAATAAACAGATTACCATATTTTAATAAATTCATACCTCAAATGAATCGTAGTTTTAATACACATAATATTAAGTAAATATGGTAATAAAATAAATCTATAAAAAATTCACAAAACCAATATTCAATTGCGTTCCAAAATTAAAAAAAAACCCTATAAAAACTCACTTTAAACTATATAGATTAAAAAACATCACCAACTAATGTATATCACCCAATAATTTATTACTTTTTATAAAAAGAAGAACTCTAATGATTAAATGTGATCACACCATGTCATGGTGAAACCACAAATCAAAATCTAGTACCACAAATTAAGAAACAAAAAATATAGTAATAATTGGGAGGGATAATATGATAGGGTATGTATTACATTATATTAAATGGAATTTAACTAATTGGTTTAAGTATCAATAAAGAATAGTAAAATGTGGTAATAGATTGAATGTAGAATATTGAAGAGGGAATCATGACAGGAGAAGTGTAAATGGGGTGAAGGTATTGGGATGTTAAGTTTAGTTTCAATTAACTATAAATTTATTATATGAAATTAATTTAAAAAATAATTTCATAAATTACGTACTGGATGAACTCTGTGTGTAGAAAACGAAAAGGGACTCCCTAGGGTAAGCATGAAAATTAGAATATTGCATCTTCTAATTGAGTTATGATGGAGAGTTGGAGGTTTGGAATTTTAGAAAATCTAAAGGGTTATAAGGTTGGAACTCTACTGGAGTACCTTAGAACTAAGATTTCTTGGGATCAAGATCAAAAAAGTTCTTAATAAGGTTACTTTTTTTAGTAATCTGAGTTTTTATTTTATTAAATTTTCAATTATAATGAAAATATATATTATCCTTTCTCCAATGCACATAAGGCATATTCTATTAATTATATAACCCATTTTTGTTCTTACATTATTAAATCTTTTATTACTTTTTATGTATACTTTCTAGGGTTGACTTTGTATGGTGAGTAATGTATGGATACTCCTTACATCCAGTATACTTAAAGAGAGGTAATCCTTATGGTCTTGATCATCCAATGATCATTTTTATAGTGAGGTTATATATATTGATCAAATAGTATATACTTTTCTTGATGTGATTAGAAGTTGAGACACATAGATTCCTTGTAGTGGGTATCAATGAATGTAGTTATATAGTGAGGAATCATGAAAATTCATACATAGATAGATTTTTTTTACATGGGATCTTATTATAAAAAGAAGTAATATATCAAGGTGAAAATAAATTGTGGTTTAATATGTTTCAGATAATATATTTTGGATTTTATAATATACATATACATCATAATCTAATTCAAAAATACATAGGTGTCCCACTTACTAGTGTTAAACCAGGTCAAATAGGGAATCTGAAATAGGAATGGGTGGATAGGATAGAATAGGCACTAATGAGGATTTCATTGGCATGGAACTTTGGTATTCATCATAAATTAAAATAAACCAACAATATATGTGATAAAGGAACTATAAAATAATTGTGACAAACCTGCGATGATGAAAATAGTGATAATAATGTTGTACTGGTTCAACTTGAGGTTATTATATAGAAGACCTATAAAAATCATGTGAATAACTTCAACATGGTATAAGGGTAACTTGAATTGGTAAATGTATTTTTCATTGATGATTTTATGGGTTTACGTTTACTATATTAACTTCTGGAGAGATTGGATGTGATGATGATTTCTATAAAAAAATCATGTTGAATGAGAAATTCAGAGATCAGGGATATGAAAATCGTATTCCTAAACAAGGATATTTGGTTGAGAAAAATACAAGCATCATCCAGTAATACTCTTTTTGCAGATGGATGAGGATGGTAACATCAAAAAACAATCAACTATATAAAACCATAAATGGATAAATTGAGAGAGAATACCCCAACCAAGTTGGCTGGTCTAGGTCCAATATATTGGAAAAGTTGAAAAATATGATACATCAAGATGTATTCAGGTCAAAAAATTGGTTGGTCCTATTTCTCAGTGTCAAGTTTTATTGCTAATATGGAAGGAGTAAACGAACTTTTGCTTAATTTCAATATCCCAGTTGATTCCTAGGTGATGATAATATAAGTTTCATTCCATTATAAAGTACATAATAGATGTAATGAAAATTTTATATTTGAATGCTTCAAAAAAATGTATATTTGGTGGATGATGAAGCTATAGTGATCATGGGGAAATGAGATATAGATATTTTGATGAATAAATTAACGTTTCATGATGCTAAAAAAATTTATACTTAGCCGGAGGCAATGGAAGAACTTAATTTCTATAATAAATCATGATGAAGATTGCTATGGTACTAGAATTGCTAATGAAATATGGAGAGGGCCTTTACGATCCATGGTGGTTTCAATATGAGTAATGTATTCGATTACCTATTTGACCAAAATTGTGTGTGAAATTACATTTTTTTAAATTATGACATTAAAAAATTTGGTGGTTTGGTATTACATGATCAGTCTTCACTATGAAAATATTATGAAGCTTCTAATAGAAAATGGAATTTTGAATCATAATCACACTTAAATTGGAGGGTGTGAAACTTTTATGCAAGAGAAAAAGTAATGGTGTCCTTAAACATAGATGGATGGAATCCTACTGATGAAAAAATGGGAAATTTCTCATATGGATGATTGGGGACCTTCTGTTATATAGTACCTCATAAGTTTATGTTACATTATAATAATTATTGATTCTTAAACTAGAAATTCATGAGTTTAATTTTTCAAGCATTAATCTGATGTAGTTCAAGATTACATTAAATGAAAAATAAATCTTTAAGGAAATTGATATAAGAATATGAAATTTATATATTTTGAAAATGATGGTGAATACACTGGATATATGTTTTATAAATTTTGAAAGAAGAAGGGAATAAATAATGAGAAGATAGTATCATAAAAACCATAGAAAAATGGTGTTATTGATAGAATGAAAATATATTTGATAGAGATAGATTTAAATATTTTGTTCCACTCCAAAATATCTTAAGTAACTTTAGCAGAGGAAATAAATAAGAAATTATACCATGTCGACAGAAGTCCAATATCGATAGTTGGGTTGGAACATCTATAGGAGTTATGCTGTAATGAGATGTCCCAAAATATCATTTAACCAGTACCAGACCCATCTCACCAATTGGACCGAAGTATGTTCATGGTCCCCAAAGTATGGTTACCAGTTTTATAGCATGAATTATAGACCCTTGTTTTTTATTTCACCCTTAAAAAACAATCAACATAAATCATCAAGAAAATGTAAGGCTATAGTATAACAACCTGAGTTTTAGTTAAAAATTCTTCCTTAAATAAATACATTTTTACAGCATCTTCGAACACAAATACTAAAAAATTTACCATTTTAAGGTAGCAATATAATTTTTGGAGTTAAATAGTGGTTATGAAATTATGAAATATATATAAATACATTTCAAAAAAAGAACAAAAAAATATATTTCATTATAGATATTAACTCAACTAGTATAGCTAAACAACTAATAATTTATTTTCCAAAATTATATTCTCCTCGTGTAAGATATATTTTGGTATGAATAAAATATTAGCACTAATTTAATTAATAATTTATAGGAATTAACAAATAAAAATATATAATATACCAAAATTCATTTTCTTATATAAATTATTTTCTAAATATTTTATGATTTTATTTAAAATTTAAATTTATTAATATTAGAATCATAATTTCAGAAAAATAAATTTATTTTTAAATTTATCATAAGAATATTAATGTAAAATAATTTTATGATATTTTTTCTAAAAAAAGTTATTTTTGGTGAATAGTGAAAAATACCGTTATTACAAATATTGTGCCTCTTATGGAATTATTAGTATTTATATTTGAATTATAAATTTATGAAACTTATTTTCTTTAAAAAATATCTTTTTTATATTATATATTATATATTTTTAACTTTTTATAATATTTTCCAAACCTATATTTGATATTTTAAAACATTGGAAATATTTTTCTCAATTTTTTTATTGTAATATAAATCTATTATATTAACATTACTTTTTAAAAAATATAGAATCTGAATTAAAAAGATTAAAATTTTGAATCATTAATCACAAATAATATTATATTTATTAGTTTATTTTTATTCATAAATATTATTTTACCTTAGGTAAAAACTCATTACAGAGGAAAAAGATAAAATAGTGAAAATAAAATTCTAAGAGAAACTGGCAACAAAAATTTATAAAAAAATGTGTAATTGTTTATTTCATTTATAATCCTTATAACATACCCACCATAATATTTATTAAATCTTTAACCCGCTTTCCTTGAGGGTGACATCCCATTATTAAAATGTTTTCATTATTTAAAAAAACCCCATCTCTTTTCAATTATAAAAGTGGATCTCATATCCTCACTTATACTTGCACCAAAACACCCTAAATTTTATATAAAATCTTAAAAACACTCTCTATACAATTTCTAGTCATCTTCTAGTTCGTCTCTATCTTAATAAGAAATCCTATAAAGCCTTAACCCCCTTCACAAAAGAAATAATTCAATATTTGAGGTACAGTTTTTTAAACATTCATTCTTAATTCAATTTAACACTATTTTTTAATTAAATTTAATTAAAATTTTAAAATTTTAAATTAGTCCCATGATTATACTAATATTATTTTAAAATTATTATATAATCACTAACAACCATTAAAATTTTCCTATAATAAAACCCAAAATGTATAAAATGAGTATGTGCAGACTACTACCTAAAAAATAAACTAGTTCATTTTACTTAATTACAAAAAATAGATGATAAAAAGAGGTAATATAATATATATATTTTATTTTAATACTAATGAATATAAATTATTGACCTCATTCACCAAATAGTGAAATCATAAACCATGCGTACAGGCGGACTACTTCATCCATGACATGATGCATTCTAATTTTCAATAATGCCTTTCATATATGGATATAATAATATGTTTAAAGGATAATTATGATATTTATAATATGAATATGGTCTTGGTAATAAATATTTAATAACCTATTAATTTTATGAGTTATAAAGAAATTTAGAAATTTCCTTCTTAGAAAAATGATCTAAAAGGAAAATACATTTATTCATACTATGTAATTATGTCTTATTCATCACAAATTATTTTTATTATTTTTATTTCTATTATTTCAAAAATAGAAACACTAAGTGATATCATTATGTTACTTTCATAATGATATTGAAACTAAAACACCTCATAATTATCCATTTATCCTGGTATATATCTTTTGGGGCCGGTCTCTACATTTGTGTATGCCCTCTATTTGTACCCATAATGGAGTATCCATGCTCATTCACTATAGTGATATATTAACTACAGCCTAAGACATTCCATGATAGATAAATAGATTAAATAGTTTGAAGAACCTATATCAAATAAAGAAGGTACTATAGTAGATGCCACATGAATAGTACCTTGTACTACAGATGGTCACGTAGCCTGATCCCCCGGTATTGACTGTAATGCATGCAATCGGTATGATCCACTGCTTTGAGAAACAGTTGGACTACTATGAACAAAAAATATTTGATGTTGCTACTGGTGATCAGAAGTCTAGATACCATGTCCATGACCTCCTTTTCTGCCAGTCTTACTAGTACTCTTCTAACCCCCCCCCCCCCCCCCCTAACGTAAGGAAAAGAACCCACTCCAGAAGGTGGAACTCGCAGACATAATTTTCCACTCAAAGCTACTAGAAAGGTCATGCAGAGTCTTTAAGTATTACCCATATAGTCGCAATCCTGGTAGTCCTTCGGGTCTCTATCACAATGAGACTTCAAGTTCCCCCATAGCCCATATAGATTTCACAATTTAGAGCTATTGTAATGGGAACTCTGGTTATCACTTCCCTGGTGAGAAACCTCAAGGTAAAATTTCCTACCACTAAGAGAATTTCTGGCCTACCGCAGTACTGATCCCATGTACCCAGTACTATTTCCATTCATCAGGTTATTCTCAGTGATAAGATCCTGATTGACTATTGTAGAAAAATTAGGCCGGTTAAAGACATTCTCTTATATATGGATGGTGTACTGGATCCCATAAATGAAACATCTATCACAAGAAATATCATCACTTTCTAGAATATGATCAAAGTTCTTTGAATCAATAAAATATGCTGAATATTCCATAACAGAAATAGTTCCCTATTCAAGATGCATGAACTCTCTAGCTCTATCTCCTTCATGACTCGGGAAAAAATGATCATAGTAGGCACCCTAGAAATCAACCTATAACGTACCCTGATGATGGCCAGTGTGGATAATCACATCCCACCAACTCTTGGATAAATTCTAAGCATCTAAGAAGAAACATTGACCATTCTTTCTAAAGGAATCTCGAGATGCTCAAAGATAGATTGGGTGGCCTGTAACCAAGACTCAGTAGGATGTGGACCCTCATCCCCTAAGAATGTAAAAGGATGCTGCTGCTAGAACCCATGAGTAAAATTAGCCATCGTAGGTGCATGAAATAGAGAACCATGCATGGACTAAATCATAGATAAGAAACTATCATGAACTTGGGAATCAGTTCACATATTAGGTACAACAGGTGTTTCCTCCAGTGGCACTTTTAGAAATAATACTGGCGGCTAAGGTCCACCATATTTGGAGCGGGGTCATCACCACTCTCCAGGCACGCGATATGAGGACATGATGGGAGCACTGGTCTAAAACTACCATGCACATGCCTTAGAAAAATCATAGTAGTAGGAATATAGCATCACTAATAGAATCTGAATGTATGAAAACCCACTACCCAAGGCATACCACCCCAAATACCTTCTTATATGGCTAGGTATCAGTAAGTTCTCAAATGTAAGATTCATATTATTTTATATTTAATAACCATGTTCACTCTATTACCTTTCATAAACATGAAAATGCTTTATAAGTACGTGAAACCACTTCATATTATAAGTCATGGTTCACATTATAATGGATAGTCATTCCCATTGAATCAGTTCCCAAACATCTCATCAATGAACACATCACCCATTTATCTATAGTATACTGTCTCAACTTGGTAAATTACTCATCTCAACCCATTAGGTCCCATATACCACATGAATTGAGACATGAAATAACATTATTAAAACTAATAGTAATAAAAACATATGAAAAATATCAAAACATCACTCAAAAATCACAGGCACATCAAGCAGTGCAAAGAATTGAGATGCACCTATATTGCATGGAAATATGGACGAAATGTGCAACCTAGGTGCCTATAAATATTCATGCAACAATTCTCCTTTCCCTCATATCATCAGGCCAAGGATGAAAGAAAATCCTCAAATAGATTAATAATCAATAACACCACTCATCATGTGCATCTCCAAATGGGGAAATAATGTCTACTGCAATAGGTAAAAGTAGAACAACAATTATATTTTATCCAACTCAGCTTTTACCCGTAACATGTGTTCATAGTGCTGAATAACATCTAATGATAAAGTTACTAGCATTCCTAATCACCAATATATTGTCTCTATGTAGTACAGAAATAATGGAACCTCCTCTGATACCACCTTGTGATGTCCCAAACTCACATGACACTTAGTAGGTGCCCCGAGCCCAGTGGTCCACATGGACTCAAGCGCATCTACATAGACATCAGAAGCTACTGACTAGTAGTGGGGTACTAGGGTGTGGTTGTGGAGGGACTATTCCATCATTTCCAAAGTGTACAAGACCATATGTATGTTCACATAAGTAAATAGATGAATAAATTTTTTTAAACAGAAATCACAATAGAAAATAAAAACAATTGTAATAGTTACTCAATTAACTCGAATAACTGATGATCATAGGTCATTTCATTTGAAACTAGAAAAGATAGATATGATATAGCAGGAATTACTTATTTCAAAAAAGTATAAAGGAAATAAAAACACTATCCCCAGTATCCCAAGCTCTGGCTCATACACAAATTGTCTAGTTCTATCCTATATGGAAAGCAATCAAGTGTTTTATACTATACGCTTCCCTTTAACAACACCTGTATTCTTGTAATCTACCCAGGTAAAAAACGATGTTTATAGATGGTGTGAGATAAATTTCAACGAGATACCACCAATGGTGTATATACCATATTTCCCATGTAATGAAATATAATAGTGTGAAAACATGCATATATAATGTAATGCTATATAATGTAAGTAAATACTCAAGTCCCTACATCAGAGCTAGGTTGGTTTCTGAACATGTAACTAGTTCATTAATTATGTAATTAGAAATTTATGTTTATAGTTCTTATGATGCATATCCAGTACTGACATCACCTGATGATAGTATGACTAGTAATGTTCAAAGATGTATCACGAAACCCATGATTAAGAATATTTAATAATGATGTTCCACGGTAATGACCATGGTAATTTAGAACTCTTGGGCCGCTAACTAAGTAGTAGATTAATCTAGATGAGGGGTAAGAGTTTAATCCAAGGAGAATATTCTAAGAAATTCCACAATAAGGTGCCTACATAATCCAAGGTGATCATCCATGGTAAAATGGGACTAAGCATTGACAGGACCCTATGGACTGTAACTATGGAACCTACTTGTCAATGTTGGATCTAAGGATTGTATCCAAGGCATTCTCTAAAAATGTGTGAGGGATCCTATGATGTCATAAATGGAATCCAAGAATAGACAAGGATTGAGATCTAGGTGGGCCTCAACCTATGAAAGCGGCATCATTTAATTGGAATGGAGTTCCTAAGTGTTCAACGCATTCCTTGATAAGAATCTAATGTGAGATCGAGTCAGGCCACTCCTATTTAATAATAAAGTCATTTATAATTTCAATAGGTTCAAGCCTTTCCTTTCATTACTGTGACAAGTCCATGTATCATGCAACCTTTATTAAATCCATGTCATATTCAATAATTGAGTTCCATTATGCTACCTTCCATTAATGTGCTAAGGGGTGATAC
This sequence comes from Viscum album, assembly GCA_963277665.1. NCBI lineage: Eukaryota > Viridiplantae > Streptophyta > Magnoliopsida > Santalales > Viscaceae > Viscum > Viscum album. Next base: position 1,584,172,626 of record OY728128.1, on the reverse strand, counting down.
AGACATGCAACTTCTTATTTATTTACATTTAATTCGGTCAAGTCATATACGTAGTATACTTTCAAATTTATATTACACATTTATTTATCAATTGAAGCACTTACCTTAAATAGATCAAGTTGAAGTGACATGGTACTTTCCATTCACCATTACATGATATAACATTAATTTATTATAAGGAAGCCTATCATTAGTGTGTTCTAGCTTGAGTACATCCGAACGATCGCTCAAAAGTCTCAAAACACTGAAAACACAACTATCGAATATCAGCTTAAATAGGATTTTGGGCTTTATTTTCATAACCACCAAAAATTAATCATATATTTGGAAAAAATCATAACCACACAGTTCTAGTTATTATTATCATGGAATATAAATTCTACAAACGGCTCCCGATGAAATCAATGGGCCCCACACGACAAATAAAAAATCAACAAACTTGAAGAATGTGTTATTGACCAACCACCATATGGTCTACAACTCTCCTATAATTCCAGCTTATTTTTTAGATTAGAACAAATTAGATCTGAGAAAATAGGAAAAACACCCACACCTCAATAACTAGGTCAAGAGCAAGAGAGGAGAAGAACGGCTAAAAAAGAACATGAGTACTTACCATTGTGAATCCAACATGATGATGAAAAGCTTCATCAGATCCTAGATGAAATATATCATTCAATACCAACTGTATGAATTAAAATAGATCCAAATGACAAAAAAATAAGTGAATTCCATAATAATTCAAATTTGGTAAGAAGGATAAGGTTAAATTAGATCATTAAGGTGCAATGGTCATTTTACCCAGAAAAATGCATGTGTATGGTTTGTCTGCATGGTTTGACAAACCGTGTGCAATCCATGCATGGGTACCTAGGAAAAGGAGGAACTATCACGGTTAGGTAAATATTTCTCTAACCATGGGGTAAGGCTCTATCAAAAACATTCCACCTGCATAATTTTCTCTAACAATGTGGCATGCTGGCACAGTTTACAATAAACATTTTTCCATGCATGTTTTCACAAAATGATGGGGTTTGGGCTTCGAACAAGCCTCATATACCAATGGATATTCATTAATTCATTTTGAATCAAAATTTGGTTAAAAATAAATAATTAGATAGAAATTTGATGGATCCATACCTAATTGAGAAACAAGGTTCTTACAAGGACATCATACTAAGGGTTCCTTTATCTCATCCAAAAATATTGGGTGAAGATCGATATAAGAAATTATCTTCATGTGGACCCCAATGGCTTCAAACTAGTCCTCAATTAACAGATCACATTTAAGGGATTCCAAGAGCATCAAAACACTATTATGGGTGTTCTCAATGGTCCCCATGGCCACTATAAGAGTAGGATACCCTACTGGTGTATCCCCAATATATTAAATTTTTTGGTATAAAGCATGCCACAAGAAAACATTAGCAAGTATTCCCAGAATAAAGCCCAACCTAGAGAATCAACATTCTCAAATGGGCGCCCATAATAGGTACCTCATACCAATATCAACACCACCTCGATAAAAACTAATCATAACCACCACCTAATGGAATCAACTAAACATAAAGGCTCTAACAACTCTAATACTCAAGAATATTATCTAAAAATCAATAGTTCGAACCTCAAGAAACTGGTCATGAAATCCAGGGACCATATAATATCTTCTCTAAAAGGATGATCGATCCTATATTTCAATATTTATATGAAAATAACATTAATAATATTAAACATTCATCTATAATTTAATATTTCTAATGATCTCAATACCCTCACTCTGGTCTCGCATCGAACAATCCAACCTACAAGACGACTCTAAAATAGAACATTGAAGAAATCCTCCCCCAATTCTATCCCAATCCAAAATAACATCTTGAAATCCTCTAAATGATAATAGTATTCCACCATCATGATATACATGAAAAATCATTCAAAATGTACTCCTCTTGTTTCAAATTCAATATTCAACGTGAAAAATCACCCAAAACCATCAAATTGGTAAAAATGGAGTAGGACAGGTCATGTACCCTGATTACACAACATTACTCCAAAAAATACATACTATTTATGTACTTTTACAAGGTCTTGGTACACCTAGTGTATGTTTATATACTAAAACAAGGCCTGGGAAAACATGGCTTCTAGTCATGTACTACTACATGACCAGGTCTCAACTAGTGTGTCTCCATGTACTACTACACAGACATATCCTTTTTACATGGGGTTTCTTCTTATGTTTTTGGCCACATGGAAATTTATAGATACATGGTGTATACAATTAAAACACAACATATAGTTCGAGAAACTATATATTCTCCAAATAGAAGGAACACACAACATGTGTTTTTAAAAGTGAATGTATTGTGATCAATATTTCTTGAATAGAAACCCCTATGATCATACCAAAACCCCTCCATAACCCAAAATAACCACAAATCTCTCAAAATGGGTTCCTCAAAACTCATATATGGATTTATGTTTAAAAACTAATATATTGGTATTTTTATTTCAAAAAATAGATCCTTACTTCGTGCATAAAATACTAAATTTTCAGGATTGGATCCACACTTGGAAGCTATTACACATCAGTCCATATTTAACCAAATGAACCTGAGAAACCTCCACACTCTTCTTCTACACTGATGGACACATGTCTTTAATAGTGTGGGATAACCCATGAACATGACAATCCAAAGGAGTAATTATAGAAAAGGAAAAAAGGGTTTAAAATAGGAAAAGGGGTTTGACTCTACACCAAGTTCCGGGGATGATGTTATGTCATTCCTAGGAAAAATCCCCATTTATAAACTCAACCACATAGAAAAGATATCAATAACATTATATGTTCATAATATTTCACTATTTTAATACAAATGAATAAAGTCATATCTAATTAATTAAATATTAAATACTAATAATTCCTTGAAAATTTGAAGGGATCAAAATTCATAAGCACTCTTATACAATGGTACAACCCTATTAAAAGAGAAATACATTGGTCAATATGATTATCCAAAATCACCTCAAAGGATAAATTACTATATTACGTAGAAACACCATCAAGAAAAAAAATATAAAGTTTAATGACTTTTCATCATGTTATGACACGATTCATCACGAACTCCACACCATAAATGATTCTCACCCAAGAGAAACCTCAGTGGTCATCTAAAAAAATTACCACCTTTTAGAGTTTGTATTTATCTATAAAATCCCAATATATTTTCTTAATAGAAATCTATATTTTATCACAAATATTATCACCAAGATTTCTAGTGGAAATAGATCTTATCTCTATATGATTCATCTTTTTTCACTTCTAGATTACCCAATATGAATTCCATCTCTATACTATTTATATTGAAAATAATACTTTCATATTAAATTTCACTAATTGTTTCTTCAACATATTTTATGATCATATCCTCATTATTTTTAGGAACATAAAGTATCTAGTTTTTCTTATTCTATTAATTTCCAAGGTCTATTATTCTTTTAGTATTTATTTTAAAGAAAGAATTCTTGACATTAATGATAGCCAATTATTTTTCCTATAATGAATGAATATTCTATTCATTTTGTTTCATGGATACATTTTTCTCTTGGAATAGAGTAAAAATTTCCATTTAAACATTGGATAACCATTAAAAAAATATCTATATTCATCATAATTTTGGACTCAATTTGTTTTGGGATACTTTTACTCATTAATAACTTTTTTTAGTTCTTCCCCCCTCCTTTCACAATCTCATCCAAGAAGAAAATCCTCCTCAATATTTTATTTATGAAATACTTTCATCATTTTCATCCAATAATATATGAATGAAATGGGGATTATACAGTATAATGATCATTCATGGTTATTATTGGTTCAACTAGAGTAAAATAATGATAAGGTATTTTAGTTACCACATCTATATTTAAAATCATTTAAACTCATGGGGTAAAATTGTTTACCACCACTATTGAGTAGATTAAAAAAATGACATTTACCAAACACTCCTAAATAGATTTCATTATTATTTTATCATGCGGTTGTCAATAATTTATTCATATTTCATAAAAAAGTTCCCTTTTCATATTAGGGTTAAATTAAATATTCATAAAAATAAAAATTATCATTTTATTTTCTGTTGGATGATATGATACTTATAATTTTTTCTTCTCTCATATACATATACTAAAAAATAATTAATGAAAATTCCTTATATAATTTTTACAACTAAGAAATTATAAACTTATTAAAATATAAAATTCATGATTCTCTTACTGAAAGAGAAACTCTTAACCCAAAAATTAAAATTATATATAATTCAATCATATGTAGAACATTTCACTAATACCAATTGTTATTCCCATAATATCTATGAAATCAAACATAGATGGATCGAGAATTAACATGGAATGATTTTATGAATAAAACATTGCTTCTTCCTAGAATTGTCCCAATTAAAGTGAATGTATCTCACAATCTACATGTATACATGAAATAATAAACAAGGCCAAAAAATAAAAATACACATAGATATTTATGAGGTTAAATCACATTTTGTAGGATAGTCCTTAGTGTGTCGTACTTTTTGTCCCAATCACACATGGATGAACTCTTATTATCATAATAACCTATGGGTAAGAGGATGGACTTGAATCTTTATTGCTAGAATCGACTATACAACATGAATTCCATCACCTAAATTTAGAAAACTCCCAAATGTATTTCATTAAACACACTAGAAACAAATATGTATTTATACATGATACCAGATTTAAATGCCTACATTTGAAGTTAATTTTGCAGTAATTTGATGTCAATTGTTGACTAACTAGATTATATCCTCCTTTCTTATTTATAGTGATCTTTAATGGCTTCTTATCTTATTCTTCGACCGAATTAATATTTAATAGATAACATGAATGATAGTATATATATAAACATATATAATTATATTGTTCTTCTTCTTCAATTTTCTTGGTATTCAATCATACTAGCATTGTATATCTCAAATCATTGATTCATAGATTATTCAATCAGAAAACATTTTGAATGCCTCATTTTCTCTCTCTCTTGTTATTGTTATATTTATCCAATAATGTTATATACCTTTGTCATAGTTATCACACCTTATTTATATTTCCAGAGACACAGGATAGTCCCATTTTTAATATTCTATAATACAAATATGGAAAGTCCCATTCAAATAACTACAATAACCACTATTAAAATTCATTCTTCCTTTCCACTAGTCAAATTACCGTCCGAGAATAATGGAGAAATGTTCTACAATAATTGGAAATATATCTTTTTCTCATGACTCCTACAATATTTAATTATTTATACATTTAATCATTACAATGATCATAGATTATTCATTATTCTAAAATTATACAAAACATAAATGATCTTTTACATTTATTCATGGTCACATGAAAAAAAAATTATGATGTAAAGATTCATCTCTTAGTAAAAACTCATTCTTTAATACTTAGGAATATAATAAAATTAAATCACATCTTGATATATTAATCATAATGATGTTGATTAACAAAATAGAAATAAAAATTCATTTTATTTACATATTATGATTCACCTCAAAACATATTTTTAATCTCATGTGACAATTGAAGTGTCTTACACATTATTTGAAATCTACATGATTTTATGAAATAACATCCATGTTATTATTACACAATACATTATACATAACCATTTAATCCTCATAATTAATCATAAACAGTATTACAATAGTATTATATAGTTATATATTAGTGTTCCATTAGACAGATTTAATATTATAGACCATTTAAAATTTATAATTAACTCTTTTATAGTTTTGAAACATTGAGGCTAACATTCCATATAACTAAATAGTTTTTGATACAATATAATTTTAATATTGAAACAACTTGAGTTATTTTAGGGTATCAATAATTTACTGCTACATAGGATTTTGAAAACTAGAGTTTTTGTTACTTAATAATAATATAAATATTATTATTCTTACATAGCTTTATACTACACTTCTTCCTAGGAAGGTTAAATGTTTTCCTCTATAACTTAAACTGATATACCAAATAATATTCCAAATCTTCAAAATAAGAAATTTAGAACTAAATATCATCTTTCTTATTTAATATATAACTAATGTGATCCACTATAATTCATATTAAAATAGATTATATTACATTATAAAAATTTCATGCCTCCCCAAAAATGTTCATTATAATTTTGGAAGAAGGGACGCATTTCCAGGGGTACTGTAGCATCACTGTATTGGGAAACTGTAGAAGAAGTGAAACTGTAGTAGCTATGATACTATAGCGACAGGGGAACTGTAGTAGGGACTATAGCGGCAATGGTACTATAGCATCTTGGGTATTGTAGCATTACTATTCACAGATGGTCCCTTTGGGCTAAAAAATGGGATTTCAAGCCTTGTATTTAGGCCACTCATCCTTGGGCTTTCAGTTTATGTAATGGTTCTCCCTCTACCCAAACAAAAAAGAGGTTTTTGAGTTAAAAATATAAATGACCCTTCATCCCTAACCTTTAGAAAAACAGGTTTCAAAATTTTTTTAAAACATTTTCAAGATATATAAATGACTATAAGAGAATTATTTTTTTTCAAAAAAACAGTTTCTAAAACTATGATGGAGATTTTAGAGTGGAAGCTATGAAGTCCAGATCAACAGAATCTATTAAATATGAGTGATTATAGTCAAATTATGTAATCATGTGTTACCCCTTAAATTCATCTAATGGTGAAAAATATAGAGGAATAAAATAATTTCATAAAATATTATTGATCATTGTGGGTAAATACATGATAATTTTATATATTTTCACTATTCACCAGGTGAATAAGTTGAAGTGGTGGGAATACTTTGACTAACTGGATGCATAATCCTAAAGATCATATTGATGTAAACATTCTCCTTTCATAGATAAGATTATGGAGATAACATATGTATCAGGTGGGTCTTATTATATATATTCAGATGGATCATTTTATTATAATATCAAAAACTATAGTCATGTTCTATTTTCCTTTAGTACAAGTAACTAAAAATTCCTCCAAGGATTAAGACTTAGATTTAAAACATGTATAATTTATTTATTCTATTTCATCTGTTATATTTATTCATTTATTATTAAATTGTTTTATTTTTTCATTAATGGAGGTCATGGGTTTTACTGTAGTGATTTAGGTGTGGGATGTCATCTACGTTTTGGAAATCATAGTGTAGGATTGTTCTGGTTCTATATTCTAACCAATATGTTTTGGTTGACATATTATATAGGATTATAAAATAATATATGTTAACCCAATTGTTATAAAAGTTATTTTATTGGATACATTATATAACCAAACCATGGTGAAGGTGATTCATATGTGGGTTCAAAAGTATCTTTTTTCTTATCTCCTTGTGGAATAGTTTCAGAAAACAGCTCCTCATCCAGTATACATATTCTGATATTTCATGAGAATTTATTAATTTATCAAGTAATTTCATTTTACGATGATAAGTATAGGGTGGATATGTTTTACATAATGGATATTGGGATCTTTAAAATACATATATGTAATTTTCCAGTGAATAAGAACCTAAATATTTTTTATTAAGGGTACCAATCAACATACAATGAATAATAAAGAATGAGAAAGTATATAAAAAATGATTCTGGGATGATGGAAATTTAATTATTCCAAAACGTATTTTATAACATTTGAGAGTTTAATAGTACTTCAAAACTCATAATAATTCTATTCTATATATACTATAATCCAACAACAATTAATAAGATGTGACTTTTGGGCTAGTTGTTCAACATGATGATTTTAGAAATTAAAATAGTATATTATCACATAAAAATGATTTTATGTTAATTGGATCCATTGAAGGGGTACATAAGGGATCTTGAGTGGTTTTTTTGTTATTTTAATCAACCTTGCTATCATGGGATGTTGTCTTCTCCATAGTGAGTAACCCTACAAAAAAGATAGTCATACTATTTATGAATATTAGAAACCCAATCTTAAAAGAATTTGTTTATCAGAAAGAGGAACAAATATTTCCTAAAAATTATTATACTAAAAATGGAATAATATGGCTGGTAGAATAAAAAATTTGGGGGAAAATGAGAGGAAGAAGAATCCATATCAGAAGTAACTTAGAAAAATGTGCTCCCATGTGCTTTTATTATGGGAAAAAAGGTCTCATAAACAAGGATTAAAATGATTGGAAGATTAACACGTGATAATAAAATTATATAAATATATTTGATAATCATATATATTATGTTATGATATGTTTAATAATTAATGGCACTATCTCACTTCAGTCATGTGTAGTTGAGTCTAGATCTTCAAACCTATCAATATCAGATTGATATAGTATGAATAAAAATACTTCCAAAATATTTTTAAAAGGTTCATCCTATAGTTGACGTAAAAATTGAGATTGTGGGAAATGGTATCTGTTTTGTATAATTATGGGTAAAAAATCTATAGATGTAATTCATAAAAAACATACTGAGATTTAGGGAAAATGTATTTTATATTATAAATTTAGAAAATGATGATTTTGTATGTTATTTCTAGAGGGTTTGTGAAAATTTCACATGGTTCTATGATGGTGTCCAAATGGGTGAAGGATGGGCCATTGTACATGACCTTACCATCACAATGTGAAATTTTTTATGGAGAAGTAATGCCACTAAATGAATGGCATATAATTTAAGGTATGATGAGTTAGAAAGGATAAAAAGTTCATCACTACTAATGGTATGTTGAATATTGGATGTATTGAGTACATAACATTTTGGAAAGTAGCATAATGTGTCCTTCCAAATGGATATTGGGGCATTGAAGAACCAAAATATAGATTTGGTTCATATATATGTTTGGGTAATGGCTCTATTTCATTCTCAAATTCGTTCCTTGTTCCATGTAAGCTTCATCCATGCTGAAACAATGATGGGGTAGTTTTTATTTATCATGAAAAATTATGAGGTGTCTATATCCTTCATATGATTGAGATCCATTAGGTAAACCAAGGATGGATTTAATCTGAATTGATAAATATCTTATAATGGTTGGGAGTATCAAAGTATGGAGTTATGAAGGTTTTAATAGTAGAAAGGTAGACAGTCTGAGAAGACCATACAAGTTACTTTGAAACATTCTAGATTCATGTAGAGGATGAATCTATAATTTGTTAAAAAATGAAATGAGAATGAATATTACATGGGATTCCCCAAGTAGTTATTTGGTATAAGTGGTAAATTTTATTCATACTTTATCAACATGTTTCATTATTCTCCACTGATATAGAAACCTCTCTAATCCTATTGGTTTGAAATAAAGGTTGATCTTACCCGTATCAAATTATTTGGTTCCCTTCTCTACATAAACATTTATGTTAATGATAGGGACATTCTTGATGATAAGTCTCAAACATGTTTCTTTATAGGGTATATAGATAAATATTTTGGTTTTCAAATATGAGTTAAAAACTATCATATTGTTATTAGGATTCAAAATTTTATCTTTAATTATTATATCATTGAAGAATTTTAGCTTTTCTGAGGATTTGGATGGGGGAGAGGTATCAACAAAAGTTGAATTAAAACTAAATTAATGTATATAATTTTTAGATATTACAAATAAGTCAAGAGGTATATCATAAGAAAACCCCCTATTTTAATTGAGGTTGTTATAGAAGGAATTTATTTATTTTATAGTGTTTTTTAGGATAAAAGTATCAAAAATATATATGACTATGGAGGGTCTAGTTATAGTTTTATAAGAAAGAGATCCAGAAGATAAATATTCTAAAGAAACAATAATAAAAGGAGAACAATTTTAGGGATAGTTGTAAAGGCCTACCAGAGTAAGGATCTAAGTGAATAGGTATGAGAGTGATCTGTATTAAGAACAACTAATGGATTATATGGAGATTCAGAGCCTAGAAGAGGACTAAAATCTAAAAAAATCAATTTAGTGGGATTTTTCATCAGGGGTGAGATTTATTACATCAATGTTCTTAAATAATGAGAGATAATAGAAATTAATTTTGGGAATACAGTCTATCATAACAAATGGGTATATTGGGTTATGGAAATAGTTGATTGTAAATAGAGGTATAAATGTTAACTAGCCATAAAGGGGTTTCAAAAAACATAATTTCTGGATCACTCTAAGATATTTTTATTGATATATAAAAATAGTATTAAATGGATGGTACATAGTATGATTTCCATTGAATATTTTTATCTATAATAGTTTGGAGTGAAGAAAAAAAATTGGGGACTTAGATGAGGAAATCTACTTGGATCATCTCACTGGTTTCATAAAGCAATAGAACTAGGAGAATTTTCTCAAGATGAATTGAATACATTATATTTTAGATATTGATAAAATGAAGTGGAAATAGATTATTAACATGATCATGTAAGGTAAAAAATTCATTTATATCATTGTTTATCGTTTGTGTTACTAAAAGGTTTTTGATTAGGGGAGTTTCATAATCTTGATTCTAAATATGGATGTCATGCCTTTTAATAGTTTTGTTAAGGAAATGATAAATGAGTTGAAGATTTAATTTTATAAAAGTTTCCAAATTAAGGATCATGGCCTTGATAAAATGTTCTTAATAAAGCCTATTTTTAAGTTATTGATATCTATTACATGATACATGAATTGATCAGAATACATCTGTAAGGTAGTGGTACAATTCAAAATTATTGAAATGAAACAAATTACCACAACCCAAGAAGGACATTTAAAGTTTTCAAGTGACACAAAAACATAAATAGAAGATAATATGGAGTACATAAAAAAGATAATTATTAATTGGTATTTGGAATATTAATGTATTCCATGGTTTGTACATGACCAGACATTGAGCAAGGAGTTGAAGTTCTTAGACGGTATCTAATGAATCTTGGAAGATAACATTAGGAAGCTGTGAAATACATTCATCAGTACATAGTGGATTTCAAAAAAAATACTTTTATTTGGAATGTATGAGTCATTATAAGGTTTTTATCACTATGAATTTGATGTATATTCAGAAACATGTAATAGAACCATCAGATATGTGTTCACTTTCAGAGGGATGACTGTGAACTTGATGTTGAATCTTAAACAAATCGTACCTCTCTTGAAATTAAAATCTATGTATCTTACTTTAATGAATGTTGGTATGGATTTTATCTAACAAAAGGGGTTTCATAATATATATAAATAAGGAAAGATAATGGGATGCTATTTTTTTATTTAAAAAGTGTGATTCAATTTTCTAAAAATCATTCATTTTTTATAAGATGATTCATATTCAGTTAAAATATCACTTTATCCCGATATTGTCGGTGGATAGAGTGATAGGTCTAAAAATGTAGAAGGGGTCATAATATGGTTTATATTATTGTGAATGTAGTATTATAATATTTACTAAAGAAGTGATAATCCCCAGTCAAACTGTAATGACCAGAAGCATGGTGGAAGACCATTCAATTAGGAATGGATGTTTGAGGTACTAAAGGAGGTTTTCTAATGATTACATGGGATATATATTTTAATCAAAGAAATTATTATCAAGTGGGAGGTTGTTTTTTTTTTTATCCATGTATGATAATATTTTTCAGTCTAAAAATCATAGTGTAATAGAAGGAGTGTTTTTGGAAGAATAATTTCCAAAACACTAATGGTAATTAAAAATTGTAGTTAAGGGGTCTAGATGGAAAGAATTTATTAAGATCGAGTGATGAAAATCAGATTTCACAATCTGATAACAGTAACATTTCTTGGGTTTTTGAAGTGTTAACCATTAACTAAGATATGAAGTTTGTGTTGGGAAATCATTTGACCAAGATTAATTGTACCCATGAAGAATGAATCTAGGTGGCCATGTTCTCTATGGATATAAAATTATATGGCTACTTTAGTAATTGATATTATTCAACTATAATTATTAGGATGTATCCATTAATTAGAATATCAAATAGTGTAACCATTTTCTATTTTCCTTGAACAAATGTAAAGAATCATTCCCCCCATGGATTAATAATCACATTAAAAACATGTAAAATTATGTTTTTATTTTACATTAATTACTTAAATAGTTATCTTCTAGAATTATAGTCTTTGTTAGTTCAATAATGTTTTCTGTTGTGTAGTAGTGATTTCTGTGTGGTGTGTCTTCTATGTTCCCAACATCGTAGCACAGTCTCACTCTAATACTTTGTTTGACCCAATATGTTTCAATGAATATCTTTTATTGAATTTATAAAAGATTTTTTATCCCAACATAAAATATTCATACCTAGAAAATATTAGATCATAAACAATACGAAAAATTAATGTATGGAATCATGATTAATAAGGGTTTTAAATTAGTAATCATCATTAAAGATTCATAACATTTTTTTGTGCAATCATAATAATGGTAAATATTAATCTTGTGAACATAGTTTCTTAAAATTTTGTCTGCTCAAAATCTTGTTATCATAGAAATAAGTGATCATACTCATTCAACATAGTTATTTTCAATAATGTCCAAAAATATTTTTCTATGAGAATATTAAGAAGAAATAACAATCCCATTTAAAAATGTGAATAAAAATTTTCACAATAATATCCACACTTATAATTATCCTCACATAAGATATCTATTTCACACTACCCAATGCATTGGATGGATATAACAGACCCAAACATTATATTATCATAGTTAATTCATATATTTTATTCAGGATCTTGAAAATAATTATCATTTCATCATAGCTTAACTCTTAGAAAAGAAGACATATTTTTAAATTATTTCAACATTATAATCAATTACCATCCAAATAAAAATAAAAATAGACTTGTTGATCATCTCCCTATTTAATCATAAGTAGAATCAGTGGATGTTTTCAGAGATGAAAATACCATTACAATATCTCTAGATCATTTCTTTATGAAAATATACTTTTCATTTTGATATCAATTATTTAAAATCAAAAAAACTCATGAATATTAATAAAAACATTCATTGAAAATAATCGTGGATACTTATAAAGGATGCATAATGGAAAATATTATTCATGATGTAGGTAAAATCCATTCGTTTAGTATATTTAAAAATAAACATTTTATTCTCACCTTTGGTAGAAATTTTCATTTTCATAAAAGAAAAATAAGATTCTTTTAAACATCTTTATAGAAATTCAAATATCGGTAAAAATAAATTTAATCCATCATTGTAGAATTCCAAAAAAAATATTGAAACCATTTTAAATAAAATATATACATGGAAGTAAAATAATCTTAAATTAAGGGAAAATAGAATTTCCCTTAAAACCATTCATTCCAAATGTTTTTTTACTTGAAGATAAACATATCTTATATTTCATTATCTAAAAATTTAATCCTAAATTACAATAGTGAAAAGTAATATTGTGACATAAATCCATTAATTTTTGGGTTATTTTTTTGCGATAAGTCCTTATAAAGAAATACAATCAAATGAAAATTTAAATTTCATGAAAATAATTATATTAATGGAAGAATATAAATTGTTTAGTAGAAAAAACTAAAAAAGGAAGATATTTGTATAACATAAAATATGTCTAAAAGAATACAATTTTCGATGATAAACTCATACTACTTTAGTCGGTTTTGAATCAAAATCCCTTAGAAAAAATAATTTTAAGTGTACCTTTAAATACAATAAATAAGTAATTTTCAATTACAAAAAATTTCAAATAGTAATTATATACGCTTCATTAAAAAAAATGTTCTGTAACATGAATCATGTCTCAACGAAAAAATATTAATATAATGAACTCCTACGCCAATTTTTTTATAATAACATTTAAACTCATTTGATAAAAATTTAAATAAACTATAATTATATTTAATAAACATTTTCATACATATAATATAATGAATTTTTTAATCATAACAACTTATTACTCGTTCATTAATAATCATTGATTCTCATAATCACTTTGGGTGTTAACTAATTCATTTTTCAGGTATGTTTCAGTTCGGTAGTTATGAGGTAGTGACTCTATTATTGATTTATAAGACATTATAATATTCCAAATTATATTTACAAAGCTAGTCGCAATGTCATTGCAGAATTTTGGGGCCTGTAGAGCCTTGGTGTAGTGATTTTTAATAATATTAAATATATTCTATCACCCAGGCACAGTTTCTATGGAAAAATGCAATAGCTCCTGACTAGAGTCTGAAAATGGATATCTAAGACCACCTTTGAGATTAAAATATTGAAATTACCTTAGGCATGATATAAACATTTTCAGTGTTCGGTGACGGGTCAGAGGCGTATCGTGAGCGGGGTGTTAAATGGAAGATATTGGTTTAATAAAAATGAAAACACTATTACTCCTCCCTCCTCCTTGATTGGATGATTGTATGAGCCCCCCCCCCCCTTCCCCTTTTGAGATTAATGACTCAAAGTTAAAATTGATGAAACAAAGAACCATTAATCTTAGATCTTGATGGTGATCACTCTCAAATCATTCAGTAGAAGATTCAAAGAATTGATTCGACCCCGAAGGTTCTTCGTTTTTCAACGAGGTATGTGGTTTGTGTTTTATGTCTTGATCCCTCTGTATATACATTTTTTGAGGTTGTAGAGCCCTTATACACATTCTAAGGACCCCTTAGTGGTTGATCTGTCTATTTAAAGGTGAATAGGGGTGATTCAGGTTGTTTGTCGGGAAATACCATTGGATTTTTTCATCTACATGGTGTATAGACTAGAGGGACATTCCATGAATTCGTCTCATTCTAGGAAGATGTTGTTTGGGGAATACACACCATGTAGTGACCCTAAGCCATCTGCCCTAAGGACATGGCCAAGGATTCCAAGTGACTATACACAGTCGTGTAAAAGTACATAAACACGGGATTTCACGAATGATAACAGTTAAACTACATGGCCAGGTGACCGTATCACCTTAACACATTGTGTTGTATGAGATACATGGTGTGTAAGAGACACATTTGGATGGGCCTTGTGAAGGAGAAACATGACCAGTGGTCAAGTGATGTGAGACACAGCATATACCACCTCTAAATGTTGTGTACCCCTACATTGGTTTGTAATTCATGTAGAAAGGATACACGACTCGGGGCATTGGTTGGTTCACACACTGTGTTGCCTCTCATTCACATCATGTACTCCTTTAATGTCTTCGTGGAATATTCCTCCTTTCATATCTCTTAATTGGGACATAGATTAAATATTCTGAGTTTCCTATCTTAAGTATTTTTCTCCACATAAGATAATGGTGGACTTTGTTTAGCCCAAATAGATTTGGCATGTATGCGACATTGTGTGAATCACTTATATTAGCAATGTCTTGACCGACATGGTTGACTGGTCCCACCTGGTCCCTCTATTAAGGACACCAATACTAGAATTGTTGAGTGGTTCCCCTTGTTCCTTTTTCTATTAGGTTTTGGTATCACATCATCATTACTGGATTATGACCCCTCCTCTCATACATCATGAACGTGAAGTGTGGGTGTATTCACACTTTCTATATTAATTCATCTCAGCTTTCTTTGAATATAGACTAGTAATATTTGTAAGACGTATCACACAGAGAGGAACTCTTTGATAGGATTATATCTTGGTGTTTTATTACTGGGTTTCCATGAAGTGTTGACACATCAGGGTGGACACACTGAGTGGTATGAGCTGACTAGTCACGTCTAGCTGAGGATGGTCTCAAGATGGTGTTTCTATCTCATTTGGGTTCCATCTAGTTTGGCCGAGATGATTGTGGAATTTCAATTTCCCCATTTTCTTATGGGTTTTGGGCCATATATTGATTATTTTTACTCTCACGCCTGCATGGGGTTTTCCTATACTTTTTGAAAGTCTTTTTTATGGAGTCTGAAGATGACCCAGAGAAAGAGGAGCATAGTGAGACTTTCCAAAATGGGTTTATACTAGTGATGGGACAAAGAGATTTCATGTGGGTTCATTTGAATGTGACCACCTCCATCAGTTAAATTTGGACACTTTTATAGTTCTGTTTCGGTGGTCCCTATATTTTTCTTTTTTATACCAATATTGTACTATGTGTGGGATACATGTATTCTTGCATTTAGTTTTAGTTTTTATATAAAATTGTCCACCGTTTCATGGAGATTTATGTGGGTTCATGTGTAGAGGTACCTTTGGCTAAGGTATCCCATGTTTTTGATAGCATACTTAGTGCTAGTCTCTAGCCCATAGCCTATTAGAGGTGGGCTTGGGGAGTCGAAGGTCAAGCCCCATTGGGTCATGTCATGACAAAGTGGTATCAAAGGAGGTTCCACCATTGGGGCCTCAGAGTGTAGTTTCTATAGATGTGATCTTGGATTATGTTGTATATAGATAGTGTTATGGTGTCTCCAGTTTATCTTTTTTTTTGTGGACTCCAGTGTTGGTATGGTATCTGACGTTTCTATTCATTAGGAATCAGATAACATACTTCTCAACGAGGTACATTAAACACTAGTCCCATGAAAATAATGGTACATTAATCATATATTATTGGGTTTTTTGTTTTTTCTTTCTATCCTGAGATGCATATGTAGATATACACATTGTTTGTAGGTCTTCTTAATTTTTATTTCAGTATGCCTCCAAGAAGACAACCAGAAAGGGTTCTACTATGGTATTATGGTGACGATATGCCCTGAGATGAGGCTTTAGTGTAGGGAACTGGTTTTGAGGACAGACCTCATGGTGGTACACCTATTTTGTTGCCACCCATTGAGCGGCTGGTTGTTTTAGTAGAGAAGGATGAGGATGCATGCATGCTGAGTGCACTGGCTGATTTTCATAAGTCGGGACCTATGAGGTTTATTGGTGACCCAGACCCTCAGAAAAATGATGAATGTATCAAGGCAGTAACATGTGTTTTGAACCTTGTGAGGAAACCACCCAATCATATCATCTTCCTAGAAGAAAACCTTCTTTATGGTTTGGTTAGGCACATGTACAGTCTTGTGGCATAGACCCATGATGTGGAGACACTCTCTTGTGAAGGGTTTGATCGGATTCTTGGGGAGGAGTTCTATCTGGTCACGCTTAGGTCAGTGTGTATCTAGAAGATTCTACAACTTCGGCAAGATAGAAGGACTATAGAGGAGTGCTCTAAAAGGTTCATAGACCCATCACATTAATATTAGGATATGTTTTTGGATCTTTTCATCTAATAATGGACCTTCAAGTAGGGCATGCACTGGAAGATCATGGCGTTGGTGGTACTGATTTGCATTATCACCTATGTTGAATTACTAAAGTGGATCCTGGAGGTTTAAATCTTCTGAGATAATCATAATATGACCATTAGTATTGAGCACATTGTAGTTGAGACCTCGGTAGGTGGTTTGGTAGGTGGTAACCGACATTAGGCTCTGAGATCCAGGTGTTCACAAAATTTTAAGATGTGATCCCAGGATATGGTTTCTGAGGATTGAGGCTCTCATGATAGTTTTGGTTAGATGCAGGATTGGTGGTGTTATTCTTATGACGTCCAGGGATGTCCATCAAGAGATTTCATAATCTGTTGTATTACTAATAAGGATACGGTCAACATTCTACATTAGCAGAGTCATTATTTCAAGAATAGAGGTCTAGAGGGCGGTGTATGAGGTAGAAGAGTGGTTTTAGAAGCAGGGGGTGGAAGACAGTATGACTTGCCTCCACCACCCCTAGGTGGTGCATGCCAGGCTCAAAGATCTAGAGGATAGGGGTGAGGGAAACTATAGGTCGTAGAAGGATTTTACCCAGACTCTATCAAGGTGATTATAGGTATTCTCTTTGTCCCCACTACTTTTTTTATAAGCATTGATAGACAATGTTAAGAGGTACTTCTATCTTTCTACTTCTTTCTTGAGCTTTGTTCAGTGTGTCTGTAATACCATCTATTGGTGTGGTTTGATGTATCTTTGAAATCACAAGGAAAAGGGATCCTTACGCCCCCTAAGATTCTTTTTTAATAAATGATCTTAAATAATGAGGGTGAGTCATTACCGCCCAAAAAAGGTAGTGTCAAGTTGTGGTGAGCGAGTCCATCAGAATTGTGTGTTTGAGGCGGGGTTTTGTGTCTGGGGGTTTTTTCGAAGGTCCTAGTAATACAATGTGTCTATGATTCGGTAACCCTATTTTTTCATTGGTATTCCCACATGTTCAGTGTCTTCTGTGTTTGAGAGAGGTATGAGAAGGGTGTGGTTTGTATTTACATGGCTTTAGACTCATGATAATGAGGAATGATTTCCCCAAAAAGAATCATTCTTGGGGCATTATCCAAAAACATGAGTTCTAGATAGTTCCACCCAAAAGGGATATTGTTGAGGTGCGGTGGATGAGTTATTTGACTTGTGTGTTCATATTAGGGTCTTGTTATTCTTGGTGTCAAGTTAGCGAGGAGGTGTACCATAGGACCGTATGAGTGTAGGTGGATAAGGTGCTTTTTGTTTTTCCACCCATCATAGTCGACGATACATGTGCCACTCATTTCACAATGTAGGCCTAGTTGAGCAAGAATTGGGTGAGGTATCCCATGAGTTTTTCTATAGTACATGATTTTGGGAAGCACGATGACCGTTGGTTGATTTTTTTTGTGGTTTGATGAGATCACTAGCTTGGGGGTCCTAGTGGAGAGCTCTTATTCATTCAATGGTCAAACACTTTCAATTTTTGGGGATGAAAATATTTATGGTGGGGAGAAATTATTGACTCGAGTATTGACCTGCAATACTTTCAAATATTCTAATGTATATTTCTAAAGTCAGATGCAGTTTCTGTGCAACGTTCCAGGGCCCGGAGAGCCTCAATGCAATTATTTTTAAAAATATTAATTATATTATATCACTCGAGTGAATTTTATATAGAAATATGAAATAAAGCCTATGTGGAGCCTTAGATCAGATATTTGATACCTCATTTTAGTTAAGAATGTCACATTTACCCTAAGCACGACATTAACTTTTTCAGCACCAGGTGACGGGTTGGAGGCGTATTACGAGCGAGGTGTTAAATAGAGGATATTAATTTAATAAAAATTTAGCTAATATTGATCATCCCTCCTCCTTGGTATGCATGACGGAATGATCCCCTCCCCTCTTCCTCATTGGTGATGAATGACCCGAAGGAAGAATCGATGAAACAAAGCATCGTCAGTCTTAGATCTTGACGACGATCACTCATGGATCGTGTAACAGTAGATTCTGAGCTTTAATTTGACCCCTAAGCTTAAAATTTTCACCACAAGGTATGTGGTTTTTGTTTTAAGACATGATAGTCTTGTATATCAATATTTTTAAGGTTTTAATTCCTATATACGCTTGCTAGGGATCCCTTAAGGGTCGGTCTGTCTGCATTTGGATGAACGGGGGTGATTTGCGCCATTTGTAAGGAAATCCCATCAGTTGTTTCCATCAAAATTGTTTATAGACAAGAGTTACATGTCATGTATTCTTCCCACTCATGGAATATTACATTTGTGGACTAAACCTTGTGTACTAAGGGTTACACTCCATGTAGTTAGTCTGAGTTGTGTAGCCTAAGGACTTGGCCAGGGATGCCCTGTGACCATACATGACTATGTAAAAGTAAACTTAGAAAGTACAATGA
This sequence comes from Viscum album, assembly GCA_963277665.1. Lineage (NCBI taxonomy): Eukaryota > Viridiplantae > Streptophyta > Magnoliopsida > Santalales > Viscaceae > Viscum > Viscum album. The sequence continues at coordinate 1,584,152,976 of OY728128.1, read as the reverse complement.
AATGGGGTGTTGGTCATGGGTTTGGTTAAACCACATATCCAGGTGACTGTATCACCCAAACACATTGTGTAGTATGGGATACAGAGCTTTTAAGGGACACTGTTTGATGGGCCGTGTGAAGGAGGACTACGACCAGGGGGCAGGTGAAGTGGGACACAGTATGTACCTCATCTGCATGATGTGTACCTGTACATGGGATGGAATTATATGTAGAAAAGATACACAACCATGGCCAAGGGATGGTTCACACACCATGTGGCCCCCATTACACGTTGTGTACTCCCTGAAAGTCATCATGGAATCTTCCACCTTTCAAATATCCATCTCTGTGACTCAGATTTAGGCATGTGAATAGCCTATCCTGAGTAGTTTTCCACATAGAATGTTATGTTGGCCTTAGTTAGGGACTTAGATATATGGCATGCATAAGACATTGTGTGATTATCACATGTTAGTGACATCTAGACCAACAATGTTGATTGGGTCTCCATGGTCCTGTTAGCAACACCTAGACCAGTAGGGTTGAGTGGGTCCCCCTATACCTTTTTCTATGTGGGTTTTGGTATCATATATTAATCAAAATATTTTCATCCCTCTTCAGCTAGTTCGTGTATGTGCAGCGTGGGTGTTTTTCTACTTACTTGAGTGAGTCATCTCAGTCCACATCGAATACATACTCAGTTGATTTTGATAATATTTTTTCTCAAGAGGACTGAAATGATCCTAACCTCACTCTAAGTTTCTTGGTAGGGTTCTTAGAATTGGTGTGACCAATATTTATGCGGGCATCGATCCTCTACCCTGGAGGTTGTTCCAACATGGGACAGAGCCCCAGTGAGCCATGTTCTCCGACCCTCTAGCTATGTATCAATATATATTTTTTCCATTGTATTTACATGACATGTTTCATGTATAGGTTTTGTGAAATCATTTTTGATATGATCCTCTACTTCATGAGTTAAATTAGATGGTGTTTGGGGTATCTTCATGACCAGCACTGGAGGGGGGAAGATCGTCTATCTGAGCGATATGATCTCTAGGTTCCCATATCGGGTTTGCAGTGTCCCCTAATTAATCATGGGAGGGATCCGTTTTCTGAGTGAGATCGTGAGGTTACCGGTTTGGGTTCATGGTGCCTTTTAGTGGATCCATTTATTTATCCACTAAATAGGGAGTTACGGGTTTAGTTTTCCAGACTCAGTTCATTGTGTCCCCCAATAGATCCCTGGAAGGACCCCTTGTATGTTTTGAGATCTCATAAGTTTCAGTGTGATATGAATAGTGGTGATATCCAACAAGTTTGTTATCTTGGATGTATACCCTTGGGATGGTTATGGTTTCACCATCTTTTTGATTCATGATAAAGTATAATCTCTCATAGGTGCCATTAGGGATGGTAAGGTTGTACCTGATAGAGTGTATCTCTCAGAAAAGTGTCCCCTGGGATGGTTAGGCTCATGGAATGTGTTCTCTTGGTCAACTGTCGTTGTAGAGTCTCGAGTATCAACATGTCATTGGTGATGAGTTTGGAACCTCATTAGTCTTAGTTCGTAAGATTATTATATCAAGTTGTTTTATTTTGGGGTTTCCTTGTGATGTTGACACATCTTGGTGGACACACCTAGTGGTATGTTCTAAATATTCAGGTTTAGATAAGGATGGCCTCGAGATGGTTTTTCCCTTTCATTTGGGTTCCCTCTGGCTGGGTCAAGCTTACTAATCCCTTCCATTTTATCCCTTTTATTTTGGTGTTTTTGGGGTTCCTACTGAGTATATTTATACAAACCCTTTCACTGGAATTGCCTACACATGTTGTGTCTTATGAAAACCACATTCCATTCAACAATGTTCCAAGTGGACTTGGAGTAGGTTCATCTTAGTGAGATTGACCGACTGGGGTGTCTACCAGAGCTGAGCTAAGAACCTTTCTGGTGGGTTCATGTGATATCTATCCCCTACATCATAATAGGTTGGACTCTTTTATAGATTTCTTTGGGGGGACCCTAAATGTTCCCTTTTTGTACCATTACTGCACTCTAGTTGGTATATATGATTTCATGCATTTTAGTTTTCAGTTTTTAAATATATCTATTCATAGTGTCATAAAGGTGTATCTGGGTGCATGTGTATAGGTACCTTAGGATACGGCCTCCCATGTGTTTGACATCATACTCAGTTCTAGTCTGCTACCCCAATCCTATTGGAGGTGGGCTTGGTGAGATATAGATTGATCCCCATTGGGCTGGGCCATGCCATATGATACTTTTAAAATGATCATGGATTAATCAAATCTTGAATTTTCATCATGATAGAAATTTCATATACATTAATTATATAAATACATAAAACATATCATATAAAGAATTGATGAAAAATTAATCTCATCACTTTAGAGTGACGGTAGTCTATAAGTACACATGATATATGTTTCCACCTTTCAATGGATGTAATGAAAAAAATAAAATAATAATTATCATTTATATACTATAAAAATGTCATAAATATCATATATAGTCAATATATACATTATTATAAACTTCAATGTGAATAAGTGATAGGAAATTAACCATTGTGTTATATTGAGGTGGTAGACCACAAATACACACGAGCGATAATTTCACATCTCAATTCACAGAAATGAGGTAGCTAATAGTTATCCCATAATCATAAAACATCTCAGTAAATTTATTATTTTAAATTTATTATTCTAAATTCATTATTCTAGGATGGATACAATAGATATATAGGAAATAAAAGAAGAAATAAACTCTGAAAGGGTTAGGTAATATGATCACCACTTCTTGGAAATACCCCCAATGGCTAAAACCATATACCTTCTTAAAATGGTGTCAGTGGAAGGCCATAAGTTAAATGAAAAATGAAAAAAAATCTACGAAAGTATTAGGGTGAGTATTTTCTAAGATTTAATACTGAAATATTTTGAATAATGGAGAAGAGGAGGTGGCCATTACAAGTATGGGAAAAACACACTTGGAAATACAAAAAATATTTAAATATAATACATTTCATAATCATTTAAAGTGGTACCAAATATTGATAATTAATATCTTAATACATGAAAAGACTAAATACCGTAAAACAATAAAATATAAATATTTTTATGATGCATTTTAAACCTTATATTTTGGTTTAACCCCATAATTGTTACTTTTTAACCATAACAATGGTAGCTACATTATTTACCACTAATGTATATAAATTTTGAAAAAAGGGGGACAATTTGAAAAAATGGTGTATTGCCGAAATTTTATACCATTTTATATTAAAACGTCCCAATTGCATGATTTTTTTATCTTTAAACCTTTTAATAAAATATTATTTAACATAAAGTATCATTAATGTCATTTTTAGGACTATTCAATTAATTTTTTTTTTCATATACATGAATACATAAATTTAATTAAAATATAAATACATTTATTATATTGTATACATTATAATTACCATTTAAAATTTTGGGGTACCACAATTCATCCAAAATATATTAATTTTATTGTTTTTAAATCATTTTCCTTGGTTTTCCTACTAACTTCATAAGCATTGAATTGGTGTTGGAAAAGTGTTTAAGGTAGTTATATTATCACTAAAAATTTAAAATAAATAAAATATCTTAAAATTATTTATTTATTTATAAAATATATTTTTATATTCAGTCATAACTTATTTTTATCTCTATGATGACATATAAGTGAAAATATAGTTAAGAAAGTAAAATTTTGTATTTTTACTTTCTTTAAAATGATAAAAAAATGTATAATAAAAGGAAACAGGTAGAAAATCTCCATAATTGCATATCCAAGATGTATTTTCTTTAAAGAACTAATAAAATAGGACAAAGGAATTTTTAACAGATTTACAGACCTTATCTCAATGTTTTTACCTTCTTTTACCTGTTTATCAACATTGAGATAACAAATACATACCAATGTTACTATTAATAAAGATAAAAAGGAACATATTTTCCAATTTTTGACCTCCTAATTTAAAATATCTAATTAATTTTTTATTTTTAAATTTATATATCTGTACTAAAAAATCTTAATATAAATTTATAAATCAAAATGAAATTCAATTTTTAGGATAATGTAATTTATGATTAAAAAAATACTTATTACAAAATCAAATATAATTTTTATTTATATGAAATTATTTTATTACATTTACTTAAATGTATCTTATATTAATTTAATAAAAATTAATAAATATAATTAATCTTTTATGTAAATTTATTTAATGAAAATAAATGTCTGTTTTACAAAAATAATATTTTTCACTATTCACTTATAAATAAAATTTTTTATAAAAATCCCCAAAATTCATCTCAATATATTTATAAAATGATGATTTAAAAATGATATCAATAAAAATAAATAGAATTAATAAAAAATGTCGATATGATTTATAATTTCTAAGAAAAAAATCAATAAACCCCATTTTTGAATAAAATGTATTTTTGGATCATAAAAGAACATTAATAAAAAAATAATTATAAATTATAAATAAATTAGAAAATTTTAATTATTTATGAACCATTATATATATTTTTCATAATTTGGTTATTACTATTCACACATTCCAATTTAAAAGAGAGGATAAAATAGTCACATAAAAATAATAATATTTTTATAGTATATCACAATTAACTTAAAGATCAGTTTTTGCGTGTTATAAAATATATCGAGTATAATATTATTTTGAACTAAATTATCATGGTGTTACACCCTTGGTATAATTTCTTTGTCAACTAATATAGAAAATTCATTTTATGTCTCATGAGAGTATTATATATCTCTATACAGAATCAAACCAAAGTAAACCTGGACATTTGATCACATCCAATACTACTTTACAATGAACAACAATTAGGTATTACTCAAAGTCACAATTTGATAGGTAAATTATCATAATAAAATTGAATGTATATATATCCAATGTAAATTAAATGATAATTTGTACACTGCCTTTTGTATAATAGGATATATTTTTATTCTTAAACTACTTTATGTATATAAATAAAACCAAAAATAAGTGCACGTATAATCATATTCAATATGATAGAGAACAAAATTATCTTTATAATTTCCTTAATTTTATATTTTTCTAAACTAATTATATATTTATGCAATTATAACCATATAACTTTATCAATATTTTATTAAACCCTAATACTAAACTCTTTTAATGTGTAATGTTTGTGCATAAAGCTATCTTGAAATGTTTTCAGATTAGGAATCACATTCCTAATATTCAACACTTTGAACGGGATTTAAAACAAATTTACTTCCAATATCAAATTTTATGATGTTAATTAATTTTATTATCTACAAACCCTTTTTATTTTCATCATTATCATTGGAATCTTTCCATAATAATGTTTCATTTGAGGTTATTTTTTGTAACTAAATGAACCCTTTACATTATATATATTTTCCAACATACAATAAAATATTTTAAGATATAAAACATCATTAAATTTATTATCGATCGGTATAATATTATTTTAATAAATTTTATAAAAAATATATAATGTCACTATCCTTATAGAAAATATATTCCTTATATAATATCACTCTAAGAAACCAAAACTTGTTTTGTATAAGTAATAAACCTTAACTCTTTTAGGTAGATTATTTATAAAAAGAAACTATTAATAACTATATCATATAATATGGTATTATTTATATTGGGAGATATATTGAAGAAAAAAATATTTCATTCTTTAAAATATTCCAATGATTGTTGGTAATGTCCCAATTCCTCTAATTTCAACAAATATCTTGGATAAACACTTTTATCTCATATAAATATTTTTTATTCTTGACTCTTTTAAAATATGATAGAGTCTTATGGATAAAAAAAGTACCATCCCATTACCACATTTCCTTAACAAAAACAATTGTTTAATAATTAAATTATCTTACCACATAAAATAACCTACATATAAATATACATGCTTTGTTTAGATCTATCTAAGCATGAATTACTATTAAATATTCCAATTATTCTTATTAGTAATCTTCTATATTATATTTTAATAGATTCTACAAGATCCATCAATTATTAACTTAATTTTGAACAACTATATATTTATAAATATTTTAAAATATATATTTTGAATCATATTCCTTTTTTAAATCAAATAATTTATATCTATTATATAAATATCTGACATGCAATCTTTAAAGTGTTTTTAAAACTCCTTTAGGTATTATAGGAATTTCCATTATATGGTTATATTTAATGTCCTTCTTAATAAATATTTTATGTTTTTATGAACCATAATAACAAAAGGGTTATCCAATATTATTTTTAACTTCAATATTTAACCCATTTATAGAGTCAACACACCTCCAGTGTCTAAAATAACTCATTCTCTACTCATAAATCATAAAACATTTGTGGAAATAGCTTTTACATTTACTAAAGTCGTTCATACTACATGAATATTCTGAATGAATATTATAAAATAAATTCTAAATCCAAACCAAAATATAAATAATAATTACAATATCTTCAAGAAACTAGAATACTAAATATTATTGAGTATATAATCTAAAGATAAAATTAATTTATTAATATCACATAAAAATCCCTTAAAAATCTATGTGAATCATTTTTTATTTCTAAAAAATCAACTATATGAATTTGTGGAAAAATTCCAACATTTGGTTACTCATGATAGTATGTTCTGACATGTAAAAGTTTCCTCATTGGTTATGAATGATTGTTATATACCTAAACAAGTGTAATAATATCGATCCATTATGACTTTATGTTTTTAATATTTATATAAAATTAAATATTGACGATGAAGATTATATTTTTATCTACAAAATAATATTCTATCAGGTGGTTATCATGTTTTACAATCATTAAATAAGAAATTTAATTAAATTTTCTTATGCTAAAATAAAAAACCTATCATAAATTACGTTTTATCCATTAGTGTGACAATATCTATATTTCACAATGCTTTGGTTCCCTTTAACATTTCTCATATAACATATTTTTTTTGGATTGGGTGTACTATAATAGACTAACTATATAATATTGGTTAACAATATATATAAATATATCTTATCTCATAATGACAGTTCTTCTACAAAATAATAATGTGATAATGTTCACAATATATTCGATACATTAAAATGTAATAACAATTACCCTCTATAATGAGAATATAGTGATATTGTGTTGATATTCTTAAGTAAATATATCATATTGTCTTGATAATATCTGTCTAATGGGACACAATTGATATTTAACTATTTGGTGTTTTGAGATCATAAGAAATTGAGAATTATTATCAAGAAATTTACACTTAGTGACATCAAAAAAGTGATATTAGGAGGATAGACCTGCCTACGATGATAATTTTTTATGATTAATTTGATATTCCTCTTAAGAATCCAAGAGAAATAGTATACTTTCAAAACAAGCCTTTGAAAAAAAACAACACTACTGGATGTGCATCTTAAAAACATACTTCCAGATCGTTCACCATGATTTTGGCTTTGATAATTGGAATGTTTATGCACCCTTACCTCAAGACTGAGTTTTCACATAATCTAATTCGGGTCCTCTTTTGGTTCTCCTTCCAAACATCAAACTGGTACACAAATTCCACACACACAAAATACATGAATAACATGAGAAAAATAGTACAACATGGTTTAAAAATGAATCCACTATCAACTATATAAATGTTTTCACCACTTTTATTCAGTTAAAATTTTATGTTACAAGGAATGTAAAACCATTTGATCACCACACTCAAATATCAAGAATAATTCCCATCAAATCCTCCATCTAAACTATTACTTATTCTAATTTTATTACGTATGGTATTCATACTTATATACTTTTACCTTCATATTTGGATGAAGATAATATACTTCTTATGTGACCCTATGTTTAATTCTATAGAAGGGGAGCTACATCATTCCTTTCTTAGCCACATCAGTGCCACTCCATTTTAATTTTCAAAAGAGGACTAATGAGATTCATATAAATGATCCCAAAATTTCATCCAATTGGCCCATCACATAAAATGTGCGCGCCACCATCCATTGTAATTTGGGACATCTAGTTTTCTATAAAAATCCCCACTGAAACTACCATCTTCTGGTTCACTATGAATATCACATTCTAATATACTCATTGTTGATTCTCCAAAATATCTTCTATAAATTTTTATGGAATTATTTCAGTACATCATCTTTAGTTTCAACTCAATAGAATTAATTCTTCAAAAAACTTCACAAAATCCTCTAGAATATATGTTTGTCTATTAAGAAGTTTTCCTTTCTATTTTACTCACCTCATTCCTTTGTAACATGACTAAATAAATTTGAGATCCTTCTATAAGATTCCTATTATGGTACACAGACACAACTATACATCAACAATACAAGCTTTCTGTTCATTCTAAAATCATTCCATCTACTACTCAGGTTGCCTCCACTTTTCCTCATTCCATTGAACATGACACTAATTATCTTTCTGGAATGTTCTTTAGAAATAATTTTCATCAGATATACTCAATATTTTCATCTCCATCTAATGAATGTTCTTCTACTTGCTTCATTTTTAGAATTCCATGGTGCTCGTGTAATGTCTACATCTAGATTCCAAAAGTTTTACTTAAAAAAAAATTCCTTCTAGAGCTTACACACATAATTCAGAAATCATTTCCCACACTAAACCCATCAATATACTAATTTAGAACTTTTTTCAAAAGTTGAGTCAAACCATATCCCACAAGAATACCAGTTTTATACCGAAGTATATTCTGGATCATCTTCCATTAATCATTCTTCCATTAAATCACCTAACTGTTTTTTCACTCTTTACACACATTGGGTCTTCTGAGATCCCACTGAAAGAGAATCCACATCAACTTCTAGAACCAGGATCTTCTATTAAATTGTTTCAATGAATCTCATCAAAGGACTTTGTATATTTTGCTCAAAATAAAAATGAAAACTAAATTTTCAACTTCAAACTTTCTAAAATTGTAGTCAAGAAGCTATATTATGCAGAAGTTTTACAGCCCCACACTATCAAACATACATACATACATTAAGGCTATTAAACTGAGCTTTAACACTATCCATGAGATTGGTGATACATTAAATATTAGTAGAATCATCTAAATTAACTCAATATAGAACTTCTCTATTCAAAAAGTCTAATTTCATCTGCATGATGACTCTCAGTGAAACATCTTTCCATATAACCTAGGATACCCTGGTCCTTTACTTCAAATTTTCTATCCCTGTATCTATTCTTTTAAGGACTTCATCTCCATTTTAGAATTCCGTTTATTGATATGAATATCTTCCAAATATTGTTTCCATGTGGATGCAGATGTCATAATTCTTCATCATCACTCTATTTAAGATAACTCAACCTATACTTGAGGTTATCCTTCATTTTTTTTATTATTTATATGGTAAAATACTTGTAAAAGTGTTGAAGATATGAGTAACACCATCCATCAAATATTCTGGACTTTCATACCCTTCACAGTCTCATATTATGGACCATCATTTAGTCCATATGCAACATGGTTATTTTTTTTAATGTAATGTATTTATTATAATGGATTTCCATGATATAAAAAAAATATTCAATATCATTCATCGTAACTAAATAAGTCACTCTCTACCATTGCGTTCTAGAAAAATTTCACACAAAAAATAATTATCATTCATTATTTTCTCTTTATACAGTGAACTCATGACAATTATGGCTTGTATTCCTAATTCTAAAAATTTGTTCTCTAGTACTCTAACACTCTTTATTTATATCTCATTCAATGTCATTGAAATCTGACTAAACTTCACCATAATAATTAATCTCCCCTAGAGTGATTATCATGTTCTTAAATATAATTCCTTCTTCAACTGATGAGCATCAATTTGAATACGGGAACCATGGCGAACCACACCTTCTACTGAGAAGTTCTCAAGATAACAATTGAAAAATTTTCAATAAAAATTCTCTACTATATTTCATGGAAATGTTTTGAATATTTTCTTTTAGTAATTGTTCACCTGATCACCAGCATTACTATTGTAATATCCCCTTCTATCCACAAATTTTTGAAGAACATGGGAGTCATTAAAAATACCATGGATTTGAGATGGAAAATAATGTATTGTTACAACACATCCTTCATAAAATATGTATCAAACTCTAATTAAAAAAATCTAAAAAACAATTTACTTTTTTCATGGCCTCAAATATGATCCCTTGGTTCTGATTGAATTCCCCGTCTAATGAAACTTATAAACACTCCTATAGTAGTATCACCAAAACACTCCATGTTTAGTAGCCTCCACCATTGGATAATTATTAGATTCCATCAAAACATCATTTTTCTTACACTAGATTCTAAATTTAACCTAATGGAATGATCATTTCCCATGAAACCTACAACTATAATACTTTCATTATGAAACATCAAAATTGACACTTTCACGATTTCTCAGTGAACATCCTTTTGAACCCAATTGACCACATAACCTGAGGAACCCTATATTATTTTATATAAATATTAATTACCTCCTCAATAATAGAACACACCTTAAGTATCCATATAGTATATATAATTTTTTATATTCAAAACCCCTATTGTACCACCGTTGTATTGCATATACTTTCATATAAGTCATTTGTCAAATAGTCACGAGGGAACTTTAAAATTATAATCTACCAGTGAAATCATTAATAAAGTCCCAATGATACCACTTGATGCTATTATACATTATAATGATAAAATTATTTTCATACCAGTTGTTGGGAATATGAGATTATGGAATGACTCCAAATTATCCATCGAAAAAGAATCCATAAAAACCTCTTGAAGCACAATTGGGGAACATGGTTCCAGATCATTCAACCTGAATTTGGATTCATAATCTAGTAATTCCACACACCCTAGCCACTAAACCATGTTTTCACTCAATATGGTTTTGGACCATCTAGTACTTCATTGAAAATTGAATAATCATTCCACTACTAAAAATAGAACTTGAAAGAAAAACACAAGCACAATGAACTATAGGGATTATTTTGTTTTAAAATTGTATGCTTTTTTATTGAAGAAATGATAATAATGCTTTAATTCAAGGAGTATTTCTAGTTATAAGAAACATACATAATCCAATCACCTTACTCAAACAATCAGAATAAGTCTCATCAGTCTCTCCTTCAAAAATGATTATTCTTCTACTTCCAACCCTTTTGTTATTTTCCCTTCTAGAATTTTATCTTTAACTTTTTCTTAAGAAAATCAAGAACCTTTGTGGAATATGTTTTGAATCACTATAAGTTGAGGCACATCATCCCATGTCAATAACTATCTATTTTACTTTGTGGTCCTTTGAACAGGTGGACCAATGAACTTATTATACAGGACCATGACACATCATCCAGTCAGTCCCATTATCTGAAATATGTGGTCCTCCATCAATTAGAACTAGAAACATTCAATCACATATAATAATCACCACCCCAACGACAAAATCCTTGTTTACTATACATGTCACCTTTAAATATTCTATCTTTTTATTCTCTAAAATGTTTTTTTGGAAATTATTTAAGGAATTCTTCCAATATATCATCTTTTGTGTCAGATTTTTAGAATTAATTTCAAAAAAAACTTCACATAATCTTATGGAACATCTATTTGGATACTAAAAACATCCCCTTACATTATCATCATTTAATCCCAATAAATAAGGAACAAATACATATGATATCCTTCAAGGAGATACCCATTTTCATACATGGACTCCAATGAACTTATACCAAACTACATGTAACCACCTTCTTGAAGATTCCATTTTTGGTACATAGATGGCCTCCATCCAAATTAATTACACTAAATATTTATTAAAAATTCCTTCCAGAATATTGTTCCAAAAATGTTTTCCTCATCAAATATTAATACATTCAACTCCTTATAATGAAATTCCTACAACTTGCCTCATTCCAGACATACCATGTTGTTATATCTATATCTCTATAAGGGTTCCTATGTGTCACTTCCACAAATAGTTCTTCTAAATATTCCACCATTTATCTAGAAAAATTTTCTAACACAAAACCCCAAATTACATATTTACAAAAATGTGTATTGGTCCTTATACATGAGTGTGTCATTATTATATATCATGAATCATGTACATTGATATATAGATGAGAACCATGATGACATATTCTCATAGTGAAAAAGAAAATACTAGGTGTGTCATAAGTGATATGAAATTAATTGTATAAGTTAATAAATGAGTTTTCCATTATATATTAATAGATGAGGTATCTTTGGACCATTGATAAAAGTGGAATTTGATGAAAAAATACCCATCTATGGTATTTTATAAATGAGTTTATTTTATAAATTCAAAGATAGATAACTCCATAATATAGGGTGATGAAAAACTATGTATTATGATTTATTAGGAATTAGTTGATAAAGGGATAATGTTACGTTGTAATATTCATATGAAGAATGTTGTAGTGGATACATTATACTCATTCTCTAGGAGTTCCTTGATGTTTTTTTATGCAGATTTTAGAAATTAGGTGAGTTGTTCTCTTTCAATTGAGAATTGGTCATAGACAATCACACATTATGTTTACATAGAATTTCATGATTTTTTGTTGAATTTAATAATTATAATAAATATATTTTTATCTTGTGAAGTAATATTTTGGTGTTAAATATTGATAGTCAAAAATATAAACTAAAAAATTGGAAGAAAAAAAATATTTATTCTTTATGAAAATAAAATTAAAAAATTACTTATAATAATTTTTTTATATTTATTCATTTTATTAGTTGGTTTAGTAAAAATTAGAAATTATATAGCCACTATAATTTAACACCATACACTTATTATAATTCATGGTAATGGTTTGTACCATAACCCAAATTATGAGGGTTTTAAAAATAATTGTATCATAGGGATTGAAGTCCACCCTTCACTGCACTTTAACCAACATGAAGCTCCACCTAGAGCTTACTAAGGTTCTACATTTCTTCAATAAGGTAAACATTACCAACATTAGAATTTTATTTCATCTTATAATCATTCAAATCCAAAAGGAATAATAATATCAACCTTCTCTATGGGTATTATATTTTATTTAATCACTTATTCTTTAAATGATAAATAATTTGGGACCTTATCCACTGTATCTATAACACCTTCTCTAAGAAAATTTTCCTAATGAGAATCCTCAAATAAATAATTGATATCAACTACTTGAATATCATTAATATGATTTGGGGAGTCCCAAGATTGTGGGAAGGTATCTCCTAAAGTGTCAATATTAACTGAGGTTTCTTTATTCAGTTTACAATTAGACATTTCCATCATTTCTATTAGAATAGGTTTTTACAGGTACTCTACACATTGAATATGTATATCCAAATCACTATTTGACAATTGATGAGCCAAATACTATCCAAAAATCTTCACACTAATGTTCTCTCATGAACCATTCTGAAAAAATCAACCTGCTTCATGTGATTAAGACTATCATGAATATTTGGATGAAGCCAGAACACTATTAATCTTAAAAATTCATTAATGAGATATTCAAGTTTAGAATACTTGTTTTGAATTTTATTTCTAGTTTAATTATTCATATGGTAAAAAATAAATATTCATTTATTAATTAATTTAATGAATATATTAATATAAATATTTATTTAGTTACAATCATATCAAAATAAATACTTATTCAAATATTTAGTGATTATAATATTTTATGGGACGAAATGGATCAAGTATAATGATCTATTCTAAATGATATATTTTTTATATTAATAAAATAATATTATTTTTTTCCAAAAATGAAGTTCAACATTTATATTTTAAAATTCAAAAATTTCAAATAGCCCCAACATCACCATGCCTCGAACCATCTCCACGCATATTGTTTCAAATTCCAAACACCAGGCACGAACCATCTAGCCCATGTCAGGCAAACACCATTAGTCGCTTCACTATCGACCACTATAGAAAACATCGATAGAGTTAAACTTTTCATCGATGATTGATTCTTCATCACCGAATATCTCTAGAAGCCGCCCACACAGACTCACTTCCCAAAGAACCATGGTGACCACCGCTTGGCATCACCTCGGAGAGAAAGGTGAAAACCTAGATCTAGAGCAGAGGAGAATGCGGCCTTTTGTAGTTATAATGGAAATATACACCTTGAAAATTCAACATCAAATGACCACCAACCAAATACCCCAAAATGACTTCACCAAATGATGATTAACGAGCCCAGAACACCATCGAACACTCGTACCTCATGTCCCAAAACCTTGTTGAATGCCACCACATTATTTAGACTAAGATTGAAGCGAAGTATCGTGAGCCCAGAGCAAAGATTATGCGGTTTATGTCCTCACCATTAAACATCACTATTTAACTAGAGCACCAAACCAACAGGACAAAACATCACATGATGCATCTCAATAGATCTTGAGGGGTGACAAGGATCTTGAAACACTAGAACATACCTTCACTAGATGAAGACTCTATGCTGGATGCGTGAAAATGGAGCCACAAAATCTTAAACCCAAGAAATGGAAAGCTTTGCGAACAGAAGAAAAAACATGGAAAACCCTAACTTAAAAGGGACCTTTGCATAAGGGAAGAAAGAGAGGCACTGTGACTGGTCAATTGATCATAGAAGCATAGAACAACTCCCTTGGAGCAGCAGCGAAATCCAAAAACATGAACCCAAAGAGATAAAATCTAGGAATGTGTGGATGAGGAAGGAGGAAGAGGCCACAAAAGGTATAGAGGGGAAGAAATAGTCAAAAACTCTTCAAAGATCAAGATAGGTACTAGAGGAATCAAATAGAAAACCCAATAACTCCATATACAGCGATGAAGAAGAAGGTGGTGAGGGAGTAAACCCATGTCATGGAAGAAAAAGCGTCGTCTGAGAATGCAGCCATAAAAATCAAACCTATAGACAGAGTCCTTATTATTTCATTTTCTTAATAATTAAAATTAGATATATTTTATTTCATGGGATATAAAAAAATATTTTTATTTTTTCAAATAGTAAATAATAAATAACACATTTTGATCAATTATCCTAACTTAAACCTTCTTATATATTCTAAATTATAACCTTTATTAAGTGTGGTATTTTTTACACAACAGATACAACCTCTTGAATTCCCTCAATCCCGAAATACAAATACTCTATTCCTAATTCTAATGAACATAAGGAGAATAAGAAATTTTATTATGATAGATGATAAATAGATTGAAGTACTTTCCTCCTTTGTGCTAGAAATTAGAGTTTCAAGAGCCGATTTTGGATATTCAAGGAGCCCATGTGGATTTGTTTAGAGGGTTCTGTACATGGATTCTCCACTGAAATTTGATCCTGTATATTAATGAGAATGAGGTAATTCTATATTTAATTTATTTATAATATAATTATACAATGTCCCTTTTTGTGATTTATAATTGTTTTCATTAAGTACTATTGATATTATCTACTGATATGGATATAAACCCTAAAATTAATAACATTCCTGATGCATCCATTATTCCTAAGAATTTATAAGTTGTATCTATATAGTCACATTATAATTCATAATTTTTTTTACTTTATTTGACCATTTTCCTATATTTGTTAGCTTGTATTCTAGTTTAGATTTTCCTTTTAAGTACAATTGATGGGACTATAAAATAATCTTTAGCTTGTTGGGTGAAGAGTGGGCCATGAAATGTATTATATTCTTGAAGATCTCATCCTGATATACCAATGTCGTTAACTACCTGAAATAGTTACATATCATTTAATGGTAAATTACACACTATGTATTCATGGTTAGTTAACACATGGAACATTCCATATAAATCCTGATGTGTCACATTGGTATGTACATGGTAACATTACACACAATATATGGTGAAAATTTTGAGAGACATTATACAGAGTGTTGTTGTAATGTACACACCATGTAACCCCATATTAATTACATGTAACATTTACTATGGTTATTCAGGTTGGTAAGTACATGATGTTATTACACACTGCATATTAGCTGTCAATAGTGTAATATTGTAAGACACATATTACAAGGAATTTATTTGGTTTTACATTCCATGTGAAGTGTTTCACTTCACACTACGTACACGCCATGTTACTTTTTACATGTCATGTTGGTAAACATGATTTATTGCCTAATGTCGAACGAAATATGCAATTATATGACATGTAATAGTCAACATACACACCATATACATGAATTCTCTGTCATTGGACTATGTCATGTATATTTATGGTATGATATATGATCCTACATGATGAAAACACTATATAGTTTGACATCAAAAAACAACACGAACTGTATATCAGAACATTACATGTAAGCCTATACTCTATGTAATTACATGGTATATAACATAGACCATAGAAAATGTGTATCACAAGATATGTCTAATTACATTACATTCTAGGTAAATATTAAATTCTATAAATTTTATATAATATGATATTCAGATTATATATCATACAACCTCTCAAGTACATAGAATGTACTTAAATTATTTTAGAATAAGAAATAAATATACTAAATATATTTAAATAAAAAATGATGGTTTTTTATTATATCATAATGACTATGAGTTAAATAGAATATAAGATAAAAATAAAAATTTAATAATAATTTTATTAATTCAAGAACAATTTATCTTTACTGTAATAATTTGAAATAAATGATTGAAATATTGAATGTATTTCTCATTGAATGTCTTTAATGATATTTAGCTTTAGTTTACCTATGTTTGTGTTTGAATTATTTATTTAATTTTATTATTTATATCATGGTTTTATGTAACATTTTATTATATTAATTGTGATGATTTGTTAATCATCCCTCCCTACTTTATTATGTATGAGCCTTCATGTCAAAGGATCAATTTCTATAACCTCAAAACCTTAGTTCCCATCACTTTCATGTGAGTGAAAATTTATAAATGATTGAGATCCTATCTAAATGATAATTTTTAGGACCTATTCTAAGATGAATCCTACTAAGGAGATACATAAGATAATAGTAATGTTTCAATTAGATATTAGATATTTACCAAGGTGTTTTTACTCCTTCGGTTAAGGTTTGTTTACAACAACTTGATAAGTCAACCAATAGATAAAATTTCACCAACATATTACAAATTTATTTTTTATCAATATATTGTTATTTGTTTCATTAATTATGTGAATAATGTTTTATTTGGATGATTGAACATGATTGCATAAAATAATTTATTTTAAAAGAATCATTTGATAAATTGAAATAAACTATATAAGATATATTTTATTATATATATTATTACTTATGTAAATTTCCAGATAGACTAATAAACAAAAATATCAAGGATAAAAATAAGATATCATATAAAAATGAAACTAATATGTTTACATTATTTTATCAATTGCAGTTAATTATTTATTTAAGTTACACATAAAATTAAAATTCATGTGTGGACTAAAATATATGATATTTACACATATGTTAAATAAAAATCCATGAAAATAAATATTAATTCATCAAACATACTTGTATCACGTGATTTATAATAAAAAAATTCAATGTTAATATCTAACTTTATAAAGAAACATTAAGTTATCAAAGAGTTATAAATAACATATTAGGTTGATGTAACAATGTCAACAACAGGGTTTTATTACATTAATAAGACATGGTGTAACTAGGAAGCAAGTGATTAAGAAATTTATGTATATGATTTTAGGAATTGGGATTCCAATAAAAGTTCAACTAACTACAAGTTAGTGAAATTTGAAAGTAAATAAAACATAAAAAAATTTATTAATTTGATAAGGCGTTCGTATAGATTATTTGAAGGGAAATATATATACTTTAGTCTAGAATATTGGTGTGA
Source organism: Viscum album (assembly GCA_963277665.1). Classification (NCBI taxonomy): domain Eukaryota; kingdom Viridiplantae; phylum Streptophyta; class Magnoliopsida; order Santalales; family Viscaceae; genus Viscum; species Viscum album. The sequence goes on along the minus strand of OY728128.1, from coordinate 1,584,134,995 downwards.
CTTGATATTTTGAATCCAACTGTTAGGTTTTTGTGATTTGATAATATATTAGGAGAAAAATTAAATATTAATTATTTAATATACTTTATTAATGATAAACTACTCAAATTTTGTTTTATTTATTATAGAAATATGATGAAAAAGCATATAATATCTGTGATCACCTTTGTATTGGGAGAATTCCCTCACCATCAAAAAATTTCTAAGAGTCTTATAGGTTCTTACACATTATACTACAATTGGATATATATTATATATATTGGATTCCATTACATCTAATTAAACACCCCCCCTAAAGTGAGTGAGATTTAACATTATTCCTAGAAGAGACACACAAAGGATACCATAGACATTTGTTGCATCATGATTTCATCAATTAATTCATAGCTAAAATAATTCTAAAGACATTCATGATTTCACAATTCAATTCATATCCAAAAACATAAAAAAGAGAAATAGAGGAAAAAGATAAATATGATATTCACTAAATAGTATAAGTGTCAGGTAAAATATGGATAAATTTCTAGTGATTATGTACATAAAATTATGAATTATTTCAACTAGTTGAGGATGTTTTTATTCTATATAAATAATTTTTTTCTATAAATCCATTTATTTCATCCTTATCACCAAGATTTTCCATGTTCAATGTAATTTTTAAAAATAATAGTATATATTATACACTAAAAATTATCATGACTATCATTCTACATATTTATATGAATTGGTGATAACATGGTTAGTCATCCCTAACGTTGAATGAAGTGAAGAATGAGGTTGAATATCCTATGATACGTTTAATGGAAATGGTGCCTTTGAAATATCCATAAAATAAGTAATACATTCTAAGGGAGAGAAATAAACCATAATCTATCTACATTTGATGTGGTAATAAATGTCTTAGTAAATGGAATTATAATTAATTGAATAAGGATAAATAAAATTAATATACCTTAGGTATATTCATAATTTCATTTAATATTTTAATTTCACTAGCTGGATATTAAATAGAACATGTGAGTGGCATATATTTTTTCATATATTGGAATCAAGGTAGATCGTATGGATAAAAATAAGTACGATAAACCTTATAGTAGTTGATATAGAGATATTAGTTAGTTAGAAAAGTAATGATTTCAACTTTACATTTCCAAGTAGGAAGATTCATGTTTTTGAAGACAAATGTTTTTATTCGTTTTAACCAAAACATATCTCTCCTTGTGTTTTTTTATAAAAAATGACATATTACTTCATTTTTTAATTTAAATTTGTTATGTTACACCATACATGATAATTAGATTAATTATATATCAATCACATAAGTCCAATATAAAAAAATCAATGATTAATTAAAAATACAAGAGATAAATTAAACATAGTTGTGAAAAGATAATTCTATGTCAAGTAAATATATTTGAACCTATAATATAACTATAAGAGTGTCTGTAATCTTTATTTATAAAAGTTTAAGGTATTTAAAATTATTAATAATTATGTTTTAGGATAACGAGGCCATGTTTTGCCAAAATTTGGAAATGCCACAAAGATTTCAGAATAAATTCATCAATAAATGTGATGAATATTCATATAGGAATCCAGAGGTAAATTTGTTTACTTTATATGATGTCTATAAAAATATTTATGTAATATTAAATATGAGTATAGAATATTCTCAGTAAAGATTTAATATGTTATAGCCATGATATTAAAGGAATCTCATAACTAATAATTTATGGATCATTAAAATATGAAGTGGAATTATTCATAAATTCACATTATCGTATATAAATTAGAGTGATGATGTTTATAAAAGGAGGATCAATGGTGAGCCTTATATTTATTAGAATTATTCCATTTCTCCTTTTGAGACATGGTTTTCCAATAACAACATGAAGCAATTAATTGTACTCCAAATATAATGACTAATGGATTTCATATATGTAATCATATGATAGAAGTGAATTATGTCACAATATTTTCTGATTTTATGTGAAACGTTTTTCAAAGGATATTTTCTTTTACAAACATATATCAAGAAAATCACAATGTAAAAAACAGTTAATTATTTATAGTTACTTAATATTTAACTATCCCTAGGATATAAAATTATTAGCCTAGTTAGTTAATATGTTTTTATAATATCAATGTTCATATCTTTTTAATATTTTGGGAAAAAGATAAAGATAAATGTATTCAGGGTCAAAGATTTAATAGGAATATAAACACCCCAATACATAGTTTGAATATTTTTTACAGAGAGACACACAATCGAGGAGAGATAAAAAAAAGTTATTTGATTTTATAATCATTAATTTGGGGGATATATATATATTATTCAATGTGTATAATTAATAATTATCCTATAAGGAAGAGTTTAATTAGTTGATTTTTTCTTTAAATTGTCTGTATGCCTATAACAAAAGGTTTTGTGACACAAAAGGGTGCAAATTAGGTATGAATGTTACATAAATCCATTTATGGTTGAATTAAGTCACAAGATCCTGAAATAACTGTTTTAATAAAACCATTTTACAAATTGGCTTTATTATGAATGAATGTATACCTAGTTTCTACAAGTGTTTATAGGATGTTCCATGGTTTTTTATATCAAATATCATTATAACATATGGAAAATAGATATTATTCTTATAGTTAGTTAAAACTAAGATGAAAATTATTTCATAAATATTTGAACTAAATTTATATTTAGTTTATAGGAATTAATAAAATTTAATAATTTTAAATGTTTTTTCATGTACCAATTCATTATACATATATTTATGGGGTAGTGAAAAATACATTTTCAAGTAATTTAAGAGTGAATGGATATCTATTTCGTATTGAAAAAATCTCTATAAACTGATGTGCGGAGCTCTAAAATATAAAATGACTAGATCTATTTATTTTTCCATTATATTTATTAACATTTTATATTGATTATTCATGAATCAAGGTGGGTAAATATCAAATAAATACATTGAGAACTATATAACGTAATGGTCAAAACTATCAAACAGTACATGTGAAAGTATAATGGATAAGTCCCATGTATCCGGTGATGTGTAAATTGTAGTTATATAGGATACAAAAAACTATTCTTCAATGAATTAAAAACTATATATATAAGAAATATGAAGGATATGAAAAGGAAAATATTTTTGAACACTTTGTCAACCATATAAGAAAACGCTAAGTTTGTTTTAGTTTTTGATATTTCTAAAAAGTAGTATAAAACAAGTGATTTATTTTTCTAGATCATTTGTTTATACCAGGAAAAATTATATCACAACATATATTATTATAATATTGTGAACGTGGTATAAGATATGACTTCACGTTAATTATAGAGATAATAATTTATATATTTTGATATATTACCTCTTAGGAAATTTTACTCAAGGAGTTCAAGATACAGTAAGGAGTGTATTAATAGATAAAAATATACTAGTCCTAATGACTATATCTAAGCCTTAGTAGAGACATAAATATATTTTGATAATTTATGAGTTGAGGAATGTTAGCTGATGGAAGTTGTGGATGTGCGAGTCTAATTTATTTTATGCATCAAAGCTAACTCACTTTGTAAATTTGATTACTAGTATATATAAAAAATATTATTTCATAATTATTATTTTTTAATGTAACATTAATACGATAATATTCATATCATTAATAAGGTGTAGTAGTTCCTCGCTATAGTTTCATGACCCGTCCCCCTGGGCCCGTGCCGTGACTACCCCAAGCCAGCCTTCCATAGGATAGGGGTTGGTGACTAGAACTGAAAATGCATATCCTTATAACAGTAAGGTGTTTCCTTTAAACCTGTACAAACACACAAACCAAGAACACAATGAGAAGAAACCATGAGGTAAACTACTGAATTAAAAAGTGTACTGAAATTAAAGTGTCTAGAATACAAGCCCAATTGAAATGTACAAGTATAACTGAAAAGATAAAACAACACCTAGATCGTACACCGAGGATCCTACCTGAAGGGTAGGTACATTTTGTCTCCACAACACTCTATGTTATCCCGTCTCCTCCTTGTACCGCCTGGTCCTCACTCCCTCAAGACTTAGCCCAGCTGTCCATCATCTGTACAAGACACAACAAGGTGCAGGAGAAGCTCGTGCCAGGGTGAGTATAACAATACTCAAAAGGGACCCCAAGACCCATTAAGGTCTCACAGAATTCCACAATGTTAAACCACAAATCATGATCTCAATCACAAATCACAAATTAATAGACACCGCTCAAACAATATCTCTACTCAACACAAGTATTAGTGATGTATAGAAGTATAAATGATTTTTTATGAACCTAGATCATCTTATTATTTCAAGAGAAACTACTGCTGACCATATGGAGTCTGACCCACGCAGTATCTGACCTGCCTGGATTTGATAGGTACTAACCCCCGTAAAGACCCACACATGTTTCGACCCGCCTGGAGTTGATATGTACTGACCCCTGCAATGACCCACACCGGATCTGAACCACACAGGATTGGTATGCGCTGACACACACAAGATCATTAAGTGGTGACCCACATAGGATCTGACCCACACAGGATCATTATGCGTTGAACCACACTAGATTGTTGATCACTAAACCACACATGATATGTGTTGACCCACATAGGATCTCTCGGTACTAACCTTCGTATGTTCTGTCTCCAACCTCCACCTCACTGCCAGCCACTGGATTCCCGCCCATAGCACAATTGATTCTTGGGGAATTTCTACTCAATCCATTGGTCGTATTTCAACCAATACTAAATCCTTAAATAATAATATCAATGGGACCACCCTGTCATATCGGTCCCAATGTGACAAACGGCGTGTTGATCAAACACCCGGTTTGTGAGATATGTGCACTTTTGTAAAAAGGCCCCACTTAGATTCAAGACTGATCCAACCTGGGTCACATGTCAAACTCTGAAAAAAATCACTTATATTATCTCAAAAAGACTTCCTGGTCACTAGGTTCTGTATGACATAGACGGCGCATCAATCGGACGCATGGTCTATTAGTTATATCTGTCTCCATGAAATGAGGGTGATCACATCACGGTCCGGCTTGGATATGTCAGGCCCAAAGGAATATGCCAAAGGGGTTGCTTCCCAAAATGGTGTCCCAATGCCACTGACAATGTGTCAATCAAACACATGGTTCATCAGTTATGATGGTTTATTTATTCGGGGACCAGTCAGTTCTGCGCCCGGTCTGACTCGGTCAGACTGGCCCAACTCGGTCAGACCAGCCTGACACAAGGGGTCATGGGGTCTACCTGACCCCACACGGGTCCACCCCATTAAAGGTCAGCCCGGTTCATGGTGTATTCCCCATCGAGGTCGGTCCGGTTCGACTGGAGGGCTAGGGCTACTGTTGGCCCGGCCCGCCGAGTGCGGGTCGGCCTGTCAGGTCGCGGGTCCAGCCCACTTTGTGGGTTTGGACCGCTTGGCAGCTAGGTAGGTCCAACCCTCTTTTCCACTACGCAGGTCTGGCATACTTGGCCAGACTCCACCGACTCGGTCCACCCGAAGGCAGACCGTTGCATCCCTCTAGCCCTGTATTTGTGGGGTCATTCTCCAGCTGTTGAGGAACTGCCCAACCGCATTTAACCGGTCGGAAGTTTGGTTGACTGGGAATTTGACAACGTGACGTAGTGCGGGCCACAACAAACCTTCATGAAGAAGCCTACTTTCCATAGCTGCTTCCGCTGATGGCACCTGTGGGTGTCTCCCTTGTCCTACGTGCCTGTCTTCAGCCACTACGGTGTGCCATCAAGCATCGCCTTCCACCACCCGTGGTAGGTGTCGGGGTGTTCTCCAGTCACCGCCAGCCAACAGCGTTATGGAACACTGGCGATTTCTTCCACGGTTCATCAGACATGCTCAAGTGTCTATTCTTGGTGTCCTCAATGCCTACGGCCCTCCCACGCTGTCGTCGTCATAGCCTGACCCTCCATTTCGTGTTGTCATCGAGTTGGAAATTGTTCCCTGAAATTCACATCGTGAATGAAACTGAGGAAGTTCCGAGCCTTGTTTGTTTAGCTCGCGCCCTCCGCATTACATGATAACAAGTGGGAGAGAAAAAGTAATTCATCAAATATAACTTCAAGTTAAACCCCATAATTTTAAGATACGTTTGCTGACGACAATCGATAGAACCTCCTTCATCATTGTTGTCAGTTTTTGATTTGGTGGTGCACATCATCACTCACTGAAACTGATCTCATCCTCCAAGTGGTGGGCATTGTGTTACTTTTCTTGAGCTTCGTCGCATAGTGAATTCATGCCAACACCCCACCCCGAGTTCCATATAAATATGATAGGAGAAGAGAGAGCAACACAAATAGAACAAATGAGGTTCATTTAATTCAGGGACCTTATTAATTGTACCAGTGCAGTTACAAGAATAAAGGGGATTCAAGCTATTTAATTGATTGACATGTCATTGGCCCCAGAACCACTACTCATCCATTGGAGGAAATGAAATAGACAATAAAATGACTTTGTTATTTTATTATTCTCTTAAATGTCCAAAAACTATCTTTTTCTCCCGACCTCCTGCGGTCGAAGTGAAGCATCCCTTATGTGAATCCTGGTGATGCGGATTCAATGGTGCCCTTATATTTTTAATCTAAGCACCAGTTCCACAAATATAAAATGATACCCATGCATTTTATGAACATACCTTAAAAATAGTTCAATAAATTATTAATTTTCACCCTCAACCCGCACTGGTAGAGGTTAGGGTCTACTTAAGGGAAACTTGTCTGAATGAACTTAATAGTAATCTCTGATTTTCAATACAAGTTACCATATATGTTTTATGAATTTTAACAATAAAATAATTGTCACATAATTATTTTATGTACTATTATTTTATTTTTAGGTTTTCTCACCAGAGGCCTATGCCGACTAAACATAAGTCATTCTTAGGGTAAACCTGCAATCCTAAATGAAACGGTGCACTCATATTTCTAATATAGGCACTCATTTAAGAGTTATTCCACTTTTTTAGGGAAACCACTCAGACATGCTATATTAAACATAAAATTTTTCAACGGATCATTCTGGGAACTCTGGGCCTCGGAATCACGCACCGTCAGATTTCACAGTCTTAAAATAAATCCATATAATAAAACAATTATACAAAAAATCTGGGACATTACATTCTCTCCACCATAGGGATTTACATCCCCAAAATCCAAAACAAATGTAAATCAAACAAATGGGGGTATTGAGCATTAATATAAGCCTCCTTCTCCCATGTTCTCTCTTGGAGGTTCTCTTGATGCCACCAAACTCGCACGAGAGGGATCGAACATCCATGAAGGACTCAGTCTTGTTGATCTTATATCTCCACCAGGAACTCCCCAAAAGTCTTCCAATTATCAAAGTCTAACTCACCCTAGTCGATAACATGTGATAGATCATGCATGCATCTCCTCAGCTGCGAGATATGGAAAACATTATGCACCTCGTGCATCTGTGGGGGAAGAGATAGATAGTACGCCACCTCGCCCACTCTGTTGAGAATCTAGAATGTTCTGATGAATCTCTGAGATAGCCTATCGCCCCGGACAATCCCTTGAAATGCTCATCAGGGTGAGACCCGCAGGAAGACATGACCTCTCTCCTTAGACTCCAAGGGTCCCAATCTCCTATCATCATGAGACTTCTGTCAACTCTATGCAGTCTTCACTTGCTGACAAGTGAGGCATCGTGATACAAACTCTGCCACTACTTCCTCCATCCCTGGCGACCAGTACTGAGGCCTGAGGTCCTGGTATATCTTCACCACTCTAGGATTTACAATTAAATTAGATTTATAGAACTCCCTCATCATCTCCCCCCATAGCATCATTGGTACCACAGTTCATCTTTTGAATAGAACAACATGCTCCCAACCTTCAAAAAATCCTTCATGAGACCATCCTGAGGTTAACTGAGCATGTCGAGCCTCGCAGTCAATGTCCCCAAGCAATGCCCCCTGAACTCTCTGAAGTAGTGGGGGAGTGAGTGTCATTGACTGGAGGTGAGCTGCTCTATCTCTTTCCCCAAAGGATATCTGTAAAGTGGCTAGCTACTCTGTCGCCTCACTTAGCAACTGTAGACTAGACCTCCTTCTAAGTGTTTCTGCTACTATGTTCCCCTTCCTAGGAGTGTAGACTATCTCAATATCATGTTCCTAGAGGAACTCTATCCATCATCGTTATCTCATGTTTAGGTCCTTCTATGCAATGATATACTTGAGAATTTAAGGATTAGAGTAAACAGTAAATTGTCCACCCATCAAGTAGTGTCGCCACACCTTCTGTGCGAAGACCACTATTTCTAAATCCATGTCATTGGTAGTGTAGTTATCTTCTTCCTGTATCTACTGCCATGATCCGTAGGCGATCACTTCCTGATCTTGCATCAGGAAACAACATAGTCTGGTCCCCGATGGGTCTCAGTAGACTACTTACCCAATGCCCTCTTCTAGCGGCCTCAAGATGGGGGAACTCATCAGTCTCTATCTCGGCTCCTGGAATCTCTGCTAACACTTCTCTATCCACGAGAAAGGCTACCCGTTCTTCTTCAAAGATGGCATGGGTTCTGCTACCCTGGAGAATTCTGGTACAAATATCTAGTAGTACCGAGCCCAAGTATAAGTCCCTCTCCTTTCAGGGAGGTAATCCTGGATACATGTTTTGAAATGATATCCCCACACTCTACCACTATGGTTGGGAACTGAAAACTCAAAACTAGTGCTGTCATGAGGGTAAGGCTGGCTGACTCAAGAGTGATCTGTTGAACATTCCTATGCATGAGTTTATCCTGCGCCACTTGGGTTTCCTTTTTCGCCGACCAAGGAAAACCCCATTCCAATGGAGTAGTTATACTACATCCTTTTTTCCCTAAAACTGTCAATCTGAGTATGAACTGTGGATGTCCAATCTATACTGAAACTAACATTGTAAGGCCTTGACACTGCCACCAAGAGGTTCCAACCAAAACTCTCACATCATGGTTCAGATCACACAGTCGACACATGTGTGACTATCAACTATCATCCCAAAGGTATCTCTATAGGTAAGGGTCATTTCATCAGTTTAACCGAAAACAATAAGTCTTGAACAAGATTTTTGATAAGAAGGAATGATTAGTACCTTTTTCTATTAATATAGAAGCTAGTAATAGACACAGACCATACATCGAATCATTCCTGGAGCCCTTGGGTTACACTCCATTACTGCATGCAGCTACTCCCTTCCCTCATCCTCCAGCTCCCTGAGCATGGTGGGGACCACTGGGTGGTGGTTATATAATGTCAAAATGTATACCAGCTCATGATACTCTCCTAGCTCCAATTACACATATTCATCCCTACAGATTCATCTATCCCAACCACTTCCTCATCCTAGAGAATTTTACACACCCAAATCTCTGAGACTGGCATCATTTTCCTGCTCTCCCACTGATAACATTCATTGGTTGTATCAGCTCATCCAAAGAACATGCAACCACAAAGGATCCCACTAGCACCCAACATAAGTAGGAATGAAAAGAGGAGTAGTTCTAGCTTAGATGTCCCTAAAAACACCTCGCTCATAGGTCTGAGCCCTGAAGCACTGACCGTACTGTATTCATCGAGTACTTGGGATGGTCGATACTTCTCGATGAATACTCAGCTACCGACATGTCTTCTTTCCGATGCAATTGAAGCTCTAGGAAACACTCACCCCTTAGTTTTTTGTGGCAATAGAACCCTTCAATAAGGATGGTTCTCATTCTTATCCATAGAAAATTTACCTATTCGCAAGATCAAGGTAGTATAAACCCTGTCATCATCCTGTTTATCCATGTAGAAGGAACTCTACTAGGACCACCATTTGATCGAATTGTTCCCTTGATGAATGGAAACTCCACCACCTCCTCAAGTCAGTCCTTAGCTACCTGTGAGTCGGGATCACCTCAGAAATGGAGGTGTATCTGATGCTGAAACACGTATAATTCCTTAACCCTACAGGTGTCTTCTATCAGTACTGCTAGTTGTAACTGATGATCAACAGGCAGTGATATAGCTGGCACACTACCTAAAGTTTCCATCTTGGGAAACAGTCTATGTACCGAAGCTTCTTTACCTTGCGGACCATCCTCATGGTCATACAAGGGAAAATAATATCATGTAGGATCACCATATGCATTATTGGTGTCTCAACTAGGTGTAAAACTCTAGCCACAACTTCCATCCCGTCCTCAGCCTCCTAGGAATCTGTCTTACCTCAATACCTCGGAGGCCACGTCCACTGAAACTTGTGCAACATGATCAATCTACGTACACCATCCTCTAGTGTGGCTGGTGGTAACTACATCCCAGTGAGGTGGTGGTACTACTAGTACACTGCCCGAAGGTGCCAAAAAAGCAAGAGGGCCCTGTATTAGAGCCTCATTGCTCGTCGGGCCGTTATCATGTACTCTCTCGAGAATCCTAGCTGGTTGTCTACATGGAGGTATCTTGATAAGGAATAGGTGTTTCATGGTCATTAAGTTATACCTGGTGAGATGACTCCAAATAAACCCAGAAATAACATTTCCAAAACACATGCAATCAGTTTTTTCGTGCACCGAGTCAGATATTTGAATTCAGGGTCCTGGTGAATGGATACGTCGGCCGCCACACCACCACTGGACACCCTGAAGTGAAACCCACACTAAAAACACTTACCTCTATTTCTCCATTGAAAAGATCTGATTCTTAGTTATTCGGTAGAACCGACTCCTCTGATACCACTTTGTCATGACCCATCCCCCAGGGCTGGTGCCGTGACTACCCCAAGCCTACCTTTCATAGGCTAGGGGTCAGCGAATAGCACTAAAAAGAAATATCCCTATAATGGGAAGACATTTCATTTAAACCTATACAAACACACAAACCAAGAACCCAATGAGGGAAAACCATGAAGTAAACAACAGTAGTAAAACTTTTACTGAATGTAAAGGGCCCAGAATACAAGCCCAACTGGAAAGTACAAGTACAACTGAAAAGAGAAAAAAGCTCATTGACCGTCCAAAGAGTATCCTAACTAAAGGGTAGGTACATATCGTCTCCACAACACTCCACATTAGCCTATCTCCTCCATGTTCCATCTAGTCCTAGCTCTCTAATGTCTCTTCCTTGTTGCTCATCGTCTGCACAAGACACAACAAGGTGTGGGCGACGCCCTTGCAGGGGTGAGGGTAAAAATACTCAATATGGACCCCAAGACCCCCGAAGCTCTCACAAAATTCCACAATTTCAAACCACAAAGAATGATCTCAATCACAAATCAATAGACACATCTCGAACAGGGTCTCAGATCAAACCTGGTATTAATAAAGTATATAAGTACATATGATTAGTCTCCAAGCTATATCATCTTATTCTATTTAGTGGCACTACTGCTAACCATACCAAGTATAACCAACACAAGATCGATAGGAACTAACCCCCCCCCCCCCATTGACCCACACAAGATTCGACCAACCCAGAGTCGATAGGTACTACCCCTGAAATGAACCACATAGGATCTGCATGCGCTAACCCACACAAGATCGCTGAGGGCTGACCCATACAGTTACCCACACTAGATCGGTATGCACTAACCCACATAGGATCGCTGAGCACTGACCCACACATGATCTGACCCATATAGTATTAGTTCTAACCGAGGTAGGATCACTCAGTACTAACCTCTGTATGATCTGTCTCCAACCTCCACCTCACTGCTAGCCAATGGATTCTCGTTCATAGAACACTAAATTCTAGGAAAACCGCACCACAATCCATCAGTCATATTTCAAATGGTATGAAGTCGTGAATAAAGTAAATATATGGGACTACCCTTATCATATTGGTCCCAATGTGATAGACGACGCGTTGATCGGATGCCCTATTTGTTAGATACAGGCACTTTTTTGAAAAGGAACTCATTGGATTCAAGTCTGATCCAAACCAGGTTACATGTCACACACTAAAAAAATCACTTAGAATATCTAAAAAGTACTACCTTGTAACTAGGGTTTTTATGACATAGATGGCACGTTAATCGGACGCTCATTCTGTTAGTTACATCCCTTTCCGTGAAACGGGGATGATCGTACCTTGTTTTGGCCCGGCCTGGTCGGGCCTATCGGAATATGCCAAAGATACCGCTTCCTAAAAGTGACCACAATTCCCCTGATAGCATGTGAATCGGACAAAGTGTTCGTCTGTTACGGGTGTTTTTTTATTCGGGAACCATTTGGGTCTGGGTTCGGTCCGACTCGGTCAAACCGGACCGACTCGGTCAGACCTGCCCAACACAATGGGTCTCAGGGTCAACCTGGCCCCACTTGGGTCTAGCCCATTTAGGGTCGACCCAATGCACTGGGACTGGCTTGTCGGGGTTGTCCAAATTCTTTTCGCGGGGTTTGGTCGTAGTTGGCCTGACCCACTGGGCCGCGGGTATGGGCCGCTTGACCACTAGGCAGCTCTGGCCCTCTTGGCTGGACCGCGCTGGCTCATTCTACCTAGAGGTGACCCATTGCGTCTAACTAGACATATGCTTATGAGGTCATTCACCAGTTGTTGTGTCACTTCCCCACCGCATTTAACCAGTCGACCGTTTGGCCAACCAAGGTTGCTTCAACGCGATGTGTCGTCGCGTAGCACCTTCCACAGCCCATGGCTGGTTCCGTGGGTCTTCTCTGACTGTTGCTGATATGGCATGCCAACGATGTCTTCTGTGGGTCACCATACATGCTCTAGTGTCCGTTCTAGGTGTCTTCTTCACTTACAGCCCTCTCATACTTTCGTCGTCATAGTGTGACCCACCATTTCGTGTTTCCATTGAGTTGGAAATTGTTCCCCAAAGTTCACATAAAGAACAAAGCAGTGGAGGGTCTGAGCCTTCTTCGTTTAGATCGTTCCCTCTACATTACATGATAACAAGCTGGAGAGAAAAATTAATTCATCAAAGACAACTTAAAAAAAACCCTACTGGGATGAGACGTTCGCTGACGACGATCGACGCAACCTCCTTCGTCGCTGTCATTGGTTCGTGATTCAGTGGCAGTCATCATTGCTGACTGAAACTAGTTACATCATCCAAGTGTTTGGCATCGTCATACTTTTCCAGAGCATTATTGCCTGGTGAAGTTGTTCCAACACCCCACCTCGTGCTCCATATAAATAGGATAGGAGAAGGGATTGTAACACATGATGAATTAATGAGGTTAATTTAATTCATGAACCTTCCAAATTCCAATAGTGTAGTTACAAGAATAAAGGGGAGTCAATCAATTTAATTTCTTGATGTGTCATTGGCCCCGCCTCTTCCACTCATCCGTTGGAGGAAAGGAAAAAAATAATATAACTTTATTATCTTATTATTATCTTAAATGTCAAAAAACTTCCTTTTTCCCCCAAACTCCTACGGTCGAAGTAAAGCCTCACATATGTGAATCCCAGTGCTGCAGATTCAATGGTGCCCTTATATTTTTAATCCGAGAACCGGTTCTAAATATAGAAAATTCCGCACACACATTTACTGAATGTACCTTAAAAAAGTTCAATAAATTGTTAACAGTCACCCTCAACCCGTGCCAGTCGAGGTTAGGCTCTGGCTAAGGGAAGCACGTCTAAACAAATTCAGTGGTACTCTTGGATTTTCTATCCGAGTAACCATTTAGAAGTTATGAATTTTAACAATAAAATAATTTTCAGTTAATTATTTTATTTACGATTAAACCATTTTCATGTTTTCTCATCGGAGTCATGCACCGACTAAACATATGTCGCGCCTAGGGTTAACCCGCTATCCTAAATGCAACAGTGCCCTCACATTATAAATCCATGTAATCATTTAAGAGTTATTCCACTTTTTTTTGGAATCCACTCACACTATCTATTTTAAACATAAAATTCTTCCACGGATCATTCTGGCGACTCTGGGCCTCGGAATCATGCACCGTCATATTTTGCGTTCTTAAAATAAATCCATATAATAAATAAACTATACAAAAATTCTAGAACATTATAATAGTGATAAACAAGAGATGATAAGATGACGCTCATAAATAAATAGATCATATGGTACAAGAAACATCTGTATTACGGGACACATATGATGTTTGACTATCATGTATTGGGAGCTCATAATTAATCGATACATCTTCTCATTAATTCCGTACATGGCGATCTCCAAGAAGCGAGATCATAATGAAAGACCTTCCATTTGGGATTCCACATGGTTTATGTTTCAATGGATATCCTAATCTATGAAAATATGTCTTAGACCTTAGAATTGACATTAATATTAATATTTATCAAGAGACGTGTAATTTGATGTTTGGATGAAATCCATGATGGATTATGATCATGGTGTGGTATCACACATTGGGTGTGTTATAAGTGATATGGTATTAATTTATTACGTAAATAAATGATTTTTCCTTTACAAATTAATAGAAGAATATATTTATGGACATTTATTTATAATAAAAGTGTCTTCCAAAATATAGAGCCATGGTATTTTTTAATATTTGATTTTAATTTTATCTCATGTATAATTATTCACAAGGTAATAAATAAATATCAATGTATTCACTAATTTAGTGAATATTTTAATATTAATTTTTTTATTTATATAAATATTAAAATAAATATTTACTCATAAGTGTAGTTAATATAATATTTGATCAGAGAAATGGATATAGTTTAATGACCTATTTAAAATGATATATATTTTTTAATATCATTCAAGTAAATATTGATTAATTTATTTTTGATATTTTATTAGATATAATGCACTTCTTGGGATATGATAATAGTATCATTATTGTTATTATTATTTTATATGGGGAAGGAAATTAATTAATAAATTGAAAATAGATATTTTCAATTATCATTATTTAACCCTATGTATATATTTTAAATTGCATCATTTTTCAATAGTGGTGGCATTGAACTAAGAGGGACAACATCTAGATTTCTCTCAAACCCATGAGGGAAATCATCACTTATTACTTCTCAAGAACATAGAGATAACAAGAGATATTTTTATTATAGAAAAATAATTTTTTGAAGCCCTTAACAATTTTGTTCCATCACATGGAGTTCTGAGAATGGTGTTTGAAGATTCACAGAGTGTGTGTGGATACGACTAGATGGATACTTGATTGAATTATCTATCACAAGTACAATTCAATAAGAGATACAATATAATTTTTGTATCAACATAATGTTTTACCAATGGAAAATCCCTACTTATAATTATGTCATATAATAACATGGAGTCACTTGTATGTTTTTAATTTTGAAAAACGTTCATCTACAATTGTGATTAGTAAATGATTTGGACTCTGATAAGACAAAAAAAATGGTGAATTATAACATACCATTTTGAATAGTAATATACCATAATGAATAGCAATGAATAGAAAATCCGTCAAAAAATAAAAAAATCACCCATGAATGTATAAATAAAATTTATAAATCTTAAAAGTAATAAAATGAACATAGTATAAGAATTTTTATTTTTTTAAGTCAAAAATATTTTATTTACAGTTTTATGTTTAATTTAATAATTTAAAATAGAAATTTATTTTCATAAAATTTAAACATAAATTGTTACTTTAATGTCTTATGGTTATAAGATAATTTTATGGGACCTTGATTTATTTTTTGAGGTGTTATCAAATGAGTTATAGTTTTAATGTTGATTTTGTTGAATAAAATATGATTTTATTTAAAAATTAAATTAAAAATATTTAAAAAATTATTTTCAAAAAATGGAGTTCATTTTTGAATTCTACATGTTGAAATGGTTAGGGGGATTTTTGGGATTTTTCTAAAATACTTGATTTTTCTTTGTGAATAGTAAAAATATTGTTTTGAGTTTTTTGGAATATTTGATGACATCATAATGATGTAATAATTAATAAAAAAATTTGGTAAACATGTGTACAGTACAATACAATATTAGTTTTCCCATGGGGCTAATACCATGGGAATTCTCATGGTTTTACAAAAAAACACAAATGTGGTGTCTTTTTAAATTAATAAAAAATTCTCTCTTTTACTATAAATACGCACTCATCCATTCCTTTTATTTCATACCAAATACCTAATCCTCAACGATATGATTGTATTATCTCCCTAGGAGTCCTCCCAAGGTTTCTTTATTCCCTAAGGTCCCATACTTCATGTTCTATGAATTACTCTAGAAGGTAAGGGAACCTTTCGACCTCCTCTTTTTATCAACACTTATTTTATGTTATCTCATTGAATTTCAAATTTAATATGCTGGGGTTTAATTTTATGTATACCTATTACAATAATTTTTATGTAAATATGATTAGATACCCTTTTTTCTCTCTTCAAAATATTTTATGAAATTTTTAGTGATGTCGTTAGGCTACCAAATTTTCAAAAGGGATGTCTAAAATTTTCTTTCATTTTCAATTTCATCTCTTTTATTATTCTTTCCTCACCTCCAATTATCCAAATGTTGTGATAAATCCAATACCTTACATGTGATGGAGTTTTTTCTTGAGAAATGAATAACTCTTCCTCATCTCTCCTTTAATTTTTTTATACTAAAATGAAAATACAATCCAAGATGTGTTAATTTACCAAATTCAAGGATGATGGGTTTTTACTTTCTATTATCGTCTACCATTATGGTCATGAAACCATTTTCATGGTTTAAAGAGACCATAATATATGTATTATGTATCATATATGGTTCTGGAATCCTTTTTCACATAAGGTTTTGATTTATAAAAAAAACATGTTCCTTGTGGTCAAAAACCGCCAATTACCCCAAATGATTGTCATTAAAAAATTTATATAGTGATTAATATTCATGACAAGTAAACAAATGAAATTTAAAATAATTTAAACTCATGTATTTTAACTAATAACACATAACTCTAATTCTGGACAACCATCCCCATTTTACATGATTCTTAGAACATGAAAATAAGTGAACCGATCATGAGAACTAAGGAAATAAACAGACCCGAACAATGAAGTTGAACCTTGTAACCAATCAAAATGTTATGAATGAACTCAAAAAGATTTTACTAAATCATTTTCATATATAATAGGTTTTGTAATTTTTAATTAATGAACTTAATTTGATTATTCATGTCATTAATATCAAGTAGAGATTACCATCAGACTTAAGGTAAGGGATTCTACCTGAACCACCTTTATTCCTTCGGATTTCCTTATATTTCTTTTTACTAAACAGAATTGGTCTTTTATTTTTATGAAAAACCTATAAATTCTATTTATATTCTCCAAAATCATGTTTCTAGATCCAACCCTCATTCTTTTTCAGGGATATAATTGTTTTTAAGTGATTCCCACCTTAATTATTCTAGATAAGAAAACCTACTTTAAGGGAACAACACAAATTTTTACTTGATTTCAACTACACTATATCCTCTTTTTTAAGCCACCATTTTCATTATAAAATCAGCCTGTTTAATATTAAAACATTCATGGTTCAATTCGGGTTTTATATAAAATATTTTCCTCTTTCCTATTTTAAAAGATCTGTAGTATTTTCCATAAAACTGCAGAAAAATGTTTTAATGCTAACGTTTCTTAAAAACATTTCTTACATGTAGTCACTTTTGTTTGACGTCAATTATCATTTTATATTCTTATTTTACCTTATTAATGTTAATGTATGTTATAATCCATTTCTTTCATGGACACTTTCATGATACGCCCATTGGTGATGCTTTATGTCATGATTTTGGTACCCAATTCCTTCCATGGGTACCCATTTGTTTATGTATTGTAGATTATGTATGATTATTTGTGTGGAAAGAATATTCATTAAAATATTGAGAAGGGTTCTCCCAGATAGCACTTAAATTCATTGGGTAAAGTTAAGTCTCAGGAGATGCGATGTGAAATGGGATTGGTGGTTAGCCTTGACCCATAATACAATGAGAAATGGGATAGGCAGTTAGTCTTGACCCGTACCAGTACGAGAAAGAAGATTTTAGGTTATCCTTGACATTTTATAAAGCCATTTTTTATGAATATACCACATTTATATGATTCCATGTTTATATAATCCCATGTTTATATTTTATGATTTCATATGTTCCATGATTTTGATATCTTTATGTCAGGCCTCCCAGCTCATGTGCTTAAGAATTATTCTTATGTTCATTCTCTTACTTGGCTTTTTATCTCATCCCTTTGTTCATGTGTTCCCTAGGTTACCCTATGCATATGAAAGGGCTCAATGAATGTTACGATCATATTATGGAGATTAAATAAAAAAGTGTTTTTAGCCCCATGTTTTATATTTTATTTACCTAGTCTTCCAAGACACTAGACTTAATGGTCCTTCGCTTGTTATCTAATTTATAATTATTCTTAAAATCATGGAATGTTATGTGAAAAATGATAGGGAGGCTATATTTGGTATTACAGGATGGTCTAGTTGTTTTTGGAGATTAAGAATAGAGCACCTTAGTTAGAACCTTAAGGATAAGATGAAATATAATAAAAAATGCCAAATTTTTGTAAGTATAGATTTTGTGGTTTATCATGAAAATACATCCCTATATTGATATAAATAAGTAGAGGCGGATCTGGAACAGATGTACCTAAGAGTGAAAACTCCGACAAGAAGTTTTGCGCTTGAGCCGGGGTATCCTAGTACACGACAAAAGGTCTTGCTTCACTCGTAGTATTGACACTCCCAGGTGATATGCTTTGGTAAATTCATCAGCACAGTACAAAACATTATTAAGGGAATAAAAATATCTCATAGGAATATTATAAAAATAATAGTTCAAGGATAACCTTGTTTGAAACATAGGGAATCACAAGTTAGGATATACTTCTCCTTTACAAGTTTAACCTTTTATGGTAAAAGTTCCCTTTTTATGATCAATAGATAAGTATTAAATACTTTTAATTATACATACTTTTTCTATGTTTATGGATAGAAGGATAAAACAAGTTATAATAATCAATATGATAGGCATTGTGAATATTTCCCTAATGATATGCATAATATGATGGGAATGGGTGCTCAAAACATCATGGAAGTATTTTCTCAGATGGTTCAAGTTATGAATAATAACTTGGATCATATGTAATGACCTCCTCCTCCAAGGAAATAGCATGTTGCCTTGAAATCTTTCATATAGAAAAGGCCTCCCATGATTAGAACATCTTCTGGTCCCCTCCTTGTTTAACAATGGATTAACTCCATTTAAAAGATATTCTCCATCACCCGGTGCTTGGAAGGAGAGAAATTCATACTAGTAGTATATTTTTTATGGGTAATCTAACTAGTGGTGTAAAGTGATCAAAAATATAAATTCCCCAGAGGAAATTGATTCCATGGATTGGTAGAAATTCAAGAGGGTGTTTTTCAACAAATATTTTCCTTGAACCCTCCATCTCAAGATGGAAAGAGAGTTCCTTGGACTCAAACAGAAGGAAGATGATTCCATCGGTGCGTATGAAGAAAACATTATAATTCTTTCAAGGAAAAGCTTTGGTTTTTCCTTGAACAATAAAATCAAGGTGGATTGCTTCTTTAGAATACAGATGTCAGTTTTACAAAAATCATTGGTGATTCGGGAATTCAAAAGTTATGAGAAGATTTTTTGTTGTGCCCTCAAGGTTGAAATGGAGATTGGAGACTCTCAGTGGTCTCGTGGGCTAGGTGAAAAAGAAGCAAAAAATATACGACAACATGGGTTGTTCAACAAAAAAACCCACAATGAAAAGAAGCCTAACTTTTCCCCTTGTAAATGTTGTGGGAAGAAGCATCCTTGGAACTGTGTGAAGAGAACCAAGAATTGATTCAAATTTGGAATGTTTGGTTATATGTACAAGAACTACCGAAGGGATATGAAAACTTACACTAATGTAGAAGGAGAAAACAAGTTTCATATCAAAAATCAGCCAGTGGGACTGTGTTTAAACTGCAAGGAGCATGGGAATTATGCAAAAAAATTCCCGAACCCTAGGGTTTTCGGAGGATATAAAAAACAACCTATAATGAAACAAGGAATGACTTGTGCTATCACTACTACTAATGTGGAGTCAGAAAAAGATTTGGTGATAGGTACTCTAGTTATTCATTCAATATTATCAAATTTACAATTTGATTCTGGTTATACGCATTCATTCTTATCTTGCATGTTTTGAAGAACTATTCAAACACCACCTCAAATTTTGGACGAAAAGTTATCTGTGAGAACAACGAATAAAATAATTACTGCATCCATGGTTTATAACTCATCTCTAGTTAACGTTTTTGGACTCAACCTCCCAGAAACTCTCGTCATACTTTTTTTAGTGGAGTTCGACGCTGTCATGGTCATGGATTGGCTATCTTTGTACAAATCCAACATCAACTGTCGGGAAAGAAAGATCACTCTTCACATCCTAAAGAATCCTCTAATTATTTAAAATTGCAATGAGTAAGATGAATCCTCTTTAGAATCATCATATCAAGTGTGGATATTTTTTCCTTATGAGCAAGTTTATCTAGATCAAATGATTGATACAAAGAAAAGAATCTTGATTTAAGACATTCCCATTGTGGGGGATTACACTGATGTATTCATTGATGATTTTCCAAGTCTTCCTCTTGACTAATAGGTTGGGTTCTCAATATACCTTATCCTCAGATCTCTGCTTATCTCAAATACACCTTACAGAATGGCCACCGTAGAGCTGTAATAGTTGAAGAAGTAGTTACAAGAGAATCTGGAGAAGGTTTTTATACTCCCTAGTGGTTCACCATGGGGTGCGCCATTCTTCTTCTTCAAGAAGAAGGATGGATCAATGAACCTTTTCATTCATTATCACAATCTCAATAAAATCACAATAAAGAGCAAGTATCTCCTTCCACATATAGATGAATTGTGTGATCTGCTTTGTGGGGCCTGTTATTTCCCAAAAGTGGACCTTCAGTTGAGATATCACTAATTAATGGTGACGAGGAAAGATATTCAGAAGACTTCCTTTTGAACGAAGTACGGACACTATGAGTTCATAGTGATGCCCTTCAAGCCCCTTAATGATCCAGAAACTTTCATGGATTTAATTAATAGAGTCTTTAGAGATTACCTCGACCAAATTGTGGAATTGTTTTTTGGAAATATTCTGATATATTATAAGGTCAACAAGGAACATGAGGAGCATTTGAGTACTGTGTTAAAGACCTTTCAAAGAGATAAGTTGTATGAAATGTACTATAAATGTGAGTTCTGGATGGAGGAAGTATCATTCTTGGGGCATGATATCACCAGCAAAGGGATATCGGTGGACCCTTCCAAGATAATGGCAATTGAAGAGTGGCCCAGGATAACTTTTTTAATGTATATCCATAGATTCATGGTTCTAACTGGGTATTATCGACGATTTGTGAAGAAATTTTCATGATTTTCAACCCCAATGACCATGCTGAAACATAAGTGAGTAAAGATTTTCTAGACCAAGGTATGTGAATACTTTTTCAAGGCTTTGAAAAAGAGTCTAATCATTGTGCCAATACTCACACTCCCAATAAGTAGTGAAATCATTGTGGTGTAAAGTGATGATTCAAAGAAGGCCTTAGGTAGTCTGTTAATGAAAATTGAAAAAGTGATGGCCTAGGACTCAATGCATCTGAAAATCCATGAGAAAGACTATATCATGCATGATATGAAGTTTGTAACTGTGCTCCTTGCATTAAAAGCCCGGCGACATTATCTCTATGGAGAGAAGTGTGAGACATATATTGATCACAAGAGTCTCAAATATATATTCATATAGAAAGATCATAATATGCACCATAGAATATGGTTAGAGCTCATCAAGGATTACAACAGCTCAATCCACTATCACCTTGGTAAGGAAAACAAGGTGGTTGATGCTCTAAGTAGAAAGGATCTTGTATATTTATCAATAATGAGAATTTAAGAGGATATCATAATATAAGATTTGTAGAGGTGGAAATGGGAATCATTGATGTAGGAACATCATAAATCCTTTCTAAAGTCATTGCTCGACCATCTCTTATGGAGAAAATAAAGGATTCTCAATGAAAAGATATGGAAATTCAGAAAAGGGTGAAAGCTATCATAAATGGAAAATCCTCTAATTTCAAAATTGAAGAGCAAGGATTTGTAAGATTTGGGGTCACGATTATGTGTATCATTTGATCCCAAGGTAAAGAATGATCTTTTGAATTACGTACATAGATCAACCTTTTCTATCCTCCAAGGAGAACAAAGATGTATTGAGATGTCCATGAAAACATTTGGTCAGACAATATGAAAAGCGAGATTACTGATTATACATCAATGTGTCTGGTATGTTATCAAGTGAAGGCTGAGAGAAAAAATTATAAGCGTATGATGAAACAACTACACATACCAATGTGGAAGTGGGATAAAATAAACATGGACTTTTTCCCTATACTTCCAAGGAAATCTAGATGGAAAATTCTATATGGGTTATTGTGGATCTTCTTATAGAGATGACTCTCTTTATCATGATTCTAGAGGACTTCACATTGGATCAATTTGAACAGATATATATCAAATAACTGGTGATGATTCATGGATTACCGAAATATATTATATCTGATCATGATCTAAGATTCATCTCAATGTTCTGGAAAAGTATCCAACGGGCTCTCTGCACTAAACTGAAATTCAGTATAACCTATCATCCTCAAACAGATGGCCAATCTGAGAAAACTGTTTATCCTTTGGAAGATATGTTGAGAGAATGTTCTATGGACTTGAATGGAGGATGTGACGAGCATCTTCCATTGGTTGAATTCTCCAACAACAATAGTTTCCACTTGAGAATTTGAATGGCACCATACGAAGCCCATTATGGGAAATGGTGAAAAACACAAGCCTGTTGAGAAGAAGATGGTGAGCACAAGCTGCTAGGACCTGAATTGGTCCAAGAAATGGTAGAGAAGGTGAAAACCATTCCTTAAAATATCATGGTATCCCAAATTAGATAGAATAGTTATGCATATAACCATCGATGAGACCTTGAGTTCAAAGTTGGAGAGAAGGTGTTTATACTCATTTCTCAATGGACAAAGGTCAATCGATTTGGGAATAATGGAAAGATAAGTCCCAGGTATATCAGCCCTTTCGTGATCCTTAATCAAGAAAGATTTTTGGCCTATAGACTGCCTCTTCCACCTACAATTTCGAAAATACATATGTCCTTCATGTATCCCTCTTAAGGATAACATACCAGACCCTTCACATGCTCTCTCTTCAGAGGTGGTACAGTTGGATGATGATCTTTCTTATGAGGAGATTATGGTGAAGATCTTGGATCGTAGAGATAAAGTTCTATGTAATAAGACTACTCACCAAGTCATGGTACTATGGCAGAACCATAAGTATGAAGAGGCAACATGAGAACTGGAGGAAGCAATGAAGGAAAATTACCCATGCCGATTTATGGCCTAGAATGTAAAATGAAATTTTGAGGGTGAAATTTCTTAATGGGGAAAGAATGTAATGACCCAATGTTTTACCAATGAAAAATCCCTTCTTATAATTATGTTATATAATAACATGGAGTCAAGAAAAAATGAACTAATAAGTACAATGTGACTTTTAAACATAATTTTTTCACTTGTGTGCGTTTTAAATTTCGAAAAAATGGTCATCTACAATTTTGATCAGAATGTGACTTGGAGTATTATAAGACAACCTTGATTTTTGAGGAATAGTAATATACCCTTTTGAATAGTAACATACCTTCATGAATAATAATGAATAGTAATGAATAGAAAATCATCCAAAAAATAGAAACTTCACCCATGAATGTATAAATACAATTTAGACATCTAAAATGTAAAAAACGAACATAGTATAAGAATTTGAATTCTTATGTGTCAAAAATATTTTAGTTACAATTTTATGTTTAATCTAAAAATTTAAAATAGAAATTTATTTTCATAAAATTTAATCATAACTTTTTACTCTATTTTATTATGGTTATAAAAATAATAATGGGACCTTGATTAATTTTTAAAGTTGTTATAAAATGAGTTATAGTTTGAATGTTGATTTTGTTAAATAAATAATGATTTTATTTAAAAATTAAATTAAAATTATTTATAAAATTATTTTCAAAAAATGGATTTCATTTTTGAATTCTACACATATAAATAATGTAAAGGTGGATTTTTGGAATTTTCCCAAAATACTTGAATTTTTTGTGAATAGTAAAAATAATGTTTTGAGTTCTTAGTATATTTGATGACATCATAATGATGTAATATATAATAAAAAATTCGGATCCACTTTTTTATAATAAAATAAGATATTAGGTGTCATAAGTGAATAACAACATTGTAAAATACCATTTTCAAGCCCATGGTTTTACAAAAACCACTAATGCGGTGTCTTTTTAAATTAATAAAAATTTCTCTCCCTTTTAATATAAATACCCACTCATCCATTCGTTTTATTTCATTCCAAATCCCTCATCAAAGAATATCTGGTGGTTTTTCTTCTATAGGAGTCCTCCTAATGCGTCATTATTCCCCATGTTCTCAACCTTCAAGTTCTAGGAGTTACTCTACACGGTAAGGGAACCTTTTTCCCTCCTCTATTTGTCAACACTTATTTTAAGTTATCTATTTGAATTTCCATTTTCATTTGTTAGGGTTTAATTATATGTATTCCTCTCACTATCCTTTTTATGTACATATTATGAGATACCCTTTTTTCTCTCCTCAAAATATTTTATAAAATTTTATGTGATGTTGTTAAGTTGTCAAATTTTCATAAGGAAGGTTTAATCTTTTCTTTCATTTTCAAGTTCATCTCTTTTCTTTTTCATTACTCACTTACTTTTATCCAAATTTTTTGATGACTCTAGTACTACACATTTAATGGAATTTTTTCATGAAAAAAGAATAATTTATCATCATATCTTATTTCCTTTTTTTATACAAAAATGAACACACCATCTGACATGTGCTAATTTACCACATTTAAGGACGATGGGTTTTCAATTTCTGTTATCATCATTAATTCTGATCATGAAACCTTTTTCATGGTTGAAACAGACCATAATATTTTTATTATTTATTTCTAATGGTTTTGGAATCATTTTTTAGCCAAGGATTTTATTTATAAAACAAAACTTGTTCCTTGCGGTCAAAAACTTCCAATTAACCGAAACAGTTATCATTAAATAATTTATATAATGATTCATCTTCATGCCAAGTAACCAAATGGAATTTAAAATCATGTAACTTTCTGGATTTTCACTAATAACATATAACTCCAATCCTTCACAACCATCCCCATTATACATGATTATTCTGAGATGAATATAAGTGAACCACTCATTAAAACCATGGAAACAAACGGACCCAAACTATGAAATTGAACCTCATAACCAATAAAAAGGTTATGAATGAACTCAAAAAGGATTTACTAAATCATTTTAATATATTATAGTTTCTTTAATTATTAATTAGTGAACTTAATTTTATTATTCAGGTCATTAATATCAAGTGGATAACACCATCAGACTTAAGGTAAGGGGTTCTACCCGAACCAACTTTATTCTTTCGTCTTCCTCTATCTTTCTTTCTACCCAAAGGAAGTTGTCTTTTGTTTTTATTTAAAACAAAGAAATTATTTTATATTCTATAAAATCATGTTTCAAGATACATCCCTCATTCTAATTCAGGTATATACATGTTTTAAACTGATTCCCTCCTTAATTATTCCCGATAAGCAACCCTTTTTTAAAAGGAACATCCCGAATTCTTACCCAATTACAAGTGCACTCTAATCTCAATTTTAATACAACATTGTCTTTATAAAATCTGTATTTTTATTATTAAAACCTTCTTGGTTCAATTTTGGTATTATGTAAAATATTTCCCTCTTTTCTATTTTAAAATATCTATACTATTTTTCTTAAAATCACAAAAACATGATTTAATGCTAATGTTTCTTAAAAACATTTCTTATATGTTGCCACTTCTGTTTGACATAAATTACAATGTGGTATGCCTATTTTACCTTTTTAACTTCTATTTATGTTCTAATCCCACTGTTTCAAGTAAAATTTCTTGATACACCCATAGGTTATGTTTTATGTCATGATTGTGGTACCCAAGTCTTTCTAGGGGCAGCCTTATGTTTATGTATGGTTGATTATGTATGATTATTTATGTGGAAAGCATATTCCTGAAAATGTTGAGATTGGTGCACCCTAATAGAGCACCAATTCATTAGATAACGTTAAGTCTCCTAAAATTTGTTGTGAAATGGGATTAGTTGTTAGCCTTGACCCATACTACTATGGGAAATGATATTGTAGGATATCCTTGAATCATACTAAAGATTTGTTTTTTGATTATATCACATTTATGTGATTCCATTCTTACATGATCCTAGGTTTATATGTTATTCTTTAATATGTTCCACAATTTTGATATCTTTTTATAATGCTTCTGAGCTCATGTGATTAAGCATTATTCTTATGTTCATTCCCTTACTGGGTTTTTTAGCTCATCCCTTTGTTCATGTGTTCCCCAACGTAACCTATACATATATAAGGGCTAAATGGAAATTAGGATATTTTTATTGTGATTAAATAATTTTTTAACCCTATGTATTATGTTTTACGAACCTAGTCTTCAAAGACACAAAACATAACAATCCTTGTCTTGTAATATGATGTATAATTATGCTTAAATCATGAAATATTATGTGTAAAATTATAAGGATTCTATAATTTTATCATGAATATTACTAATAATATTTTTCTATATTTCAATTATTTTTAAATTAAATATGTAAGATTCTCTCTAAAGGTTTTGCGATTCGTTTTTCTGATATTATCCACTGATATCAACTGAAAAAGTAACATTAAGAACCCATCTAGTTATTCCTTTTCCCCAAATTTTCAATATGTTATTTAATTATAAAATCATGTCAATCATATTAGATATTAATCGTATATTATTTATTTGATAACTCTTTATCTTAAACCAACAAAAGGATAAACTCAAATATATTCCACTAGTGTCGTAACTTTTATTTTTTTCCAAAATAGTGTAAACCAAATAATATGTTATATGTGAGAACCTAATCCTCTTAGTGTCATCCCTAACATTCTTTCCTTCATAAGTTAATCCATGGGTACTTATCTTTGGCTTGTTCCTACCAAGTTGGATGATCAAGTTCTTGAAAAGTGTCACCTTCTAAAAAATATGGAACATAGTATTTAAAGGGGATTTAAAACTCATAATAATAGTATATGTATTCCCACTGAATCTATGATACTTCAATTGAATTTTTTTTATTGTTTATCCATTCCACTAAAAAAATATTTTTAAACCATATTTATGTGTAACTTTTTACACAAATTATACCTAATGTCACTAGCCCAAATTAAATGACAACAATATTTAAACATATCCAAGTTCATTTTATCATTATGGTACCTGAAACCATTTCTTATAAAGGTATATAATAAAATGAACCAGAAAATCCTATAAGTTTATGCATGGAAGGAAAGGTAGAAAACCTTTATACATCAAAATATTGCATAAACTCTAATTCATGTGTGAATTCAATCCCATAATCCCTCTACCCATGGTTCTATAATCATGTTATTCCATATTTCCATTATTATTGTAACACTCAATATTTATAAACCATAATTAACTTCTCAATTCCAGATCGTAACCTAGTATAAGCCAAATTTAGTTTTGTGGAAAACAAAATAAATAATTGTAGTTATCATGTAACTCTTCAAATGAAAATATTATAATCTAAAAACCAAATAACACATTAAAATTATGAAATCATTCATTTATAAGAAAAATATATATTTATAAATCATGTCAGGAGTAAAAATAAATAAATGAATAATTCCTAAATTTTGGCATGAGTCAAACAATTTTGAAAAATCAATAAATTAATAAATTATAAACAATTACTAGTTTTTTCCATGCATAAAAATATTCCATAATTAAATATATACAAACAATAAAAAATTTATTTATCATCTGAATTCCTTCATATTATCCTTATACATGCATTTATGTGAATATAGGATACTATATAAAATATAAACACTTCATATTGTAAATATATTTTTTAAAAGATTTTTTTATAATAAAAATTTCACATATTTTATTTTATTTGATCCTTTTTCATATCCATTATGAAGAATCAATCTGGTGTAGTTAAAATAATTTCATCAAATGATACAGTTTAATTTGAACCATTTAAATTAAAAAATCGTCATTTTATTATTCAAAAATAATTTTCTTTATATTAATAGGCATTTTGTAATTTATTTAGACTTTATAAACTATCTTTATAATTTAAAAATAAAATATTTATATCAAACTTAAACATCATTTCAACTATATCAAGGATAATATAATAATGAAAATTAATATTATAAATATTTCTTAATAAGTATTTCATAATCATTTATAATTAAATATAAAAAATATTTAATTTATTAATTTATAGAAATATTCAATATTAAATAAATATTAGAAAAGAAATTTCTATATTTTATAGACAATTTATAAATTATATAATTTAATTTTTCAATGAAAAATTATAAAGATAAAAAAATTATTATATCATACTCTAGATATACCTGTGTCATAATATTTGATATAGTACAAAACCTGTATAACAAGTTTCAATAAAAAATTGCATCTTATGATAAATAATTTATGTATTATTATTAATATTTCATGATATTGTCATATCATATATTGTAGCTTCTAATTGGGGGTTATGATAATCCTAATATCGATAAGAAATATGATGCTCTGTTTTTTAGCATAAAAATAGTGTACTTAAACTCTATAAAAATCTATTATTAGCTATATCATATGATTAGATTTTTTCTAAAATATAATTACAATGTATCCCTATATAAAAAATATTATACTATATTATGTGATAATATCATAGTTTATGTTATCTTATATCACAATTCATTCTATATTTCAAAATCATTATTATTTTTTATCATTGTACATATGATATAAAAACCATATTTATTTCTTATTTATTTCAATATGATTTAGTGAATCAATATTCATTGCACTACTTTAATACCAAAAATATTTTTCCAATGATTGAGAAACCCTTATTCAAGAAACTGAGGACATCAATAAACCCAAACCCCAAGATCAATATGCAATGAAAGAAAATTCCTATAATATATAAAATGAACAACATGTATGTATACCTTACTCTATGTATGATTGATCCTCCAATATTTAAACCCATATTTGAAGAAAACCTTTGGGACAAAACTGATGGACTCATTCTATGGTCTGTAAATATACCAATAATGTGAGCCAACATTTGGGTGGTATTCTACTTCTCACCATGATATACTAGTATCCCCTAATGAAAAAGAAGAATGATAAGACTAATATAGCTTGGGAGAATCCACATGAATCAAAAATTACATTTCTATTCCCTCCAACTAATTTATATATTATTTTATTATTCTCTAAAATCCTTCCAATAATTTACACATATGTTCATAATGTAAGTGTAAATGGAATGTAGTAAAAAAATATTTTCAACTGCTATATCGATCATACTCTCCTAAATGTTTCATCACATAAAATGTTATAATAAAATTTATCCATATATATAACATTTTGGATGGTTAACATTTAGTGATCAAATGAAAACATAATCCTAAAATAAAAATATAGATCATAAAATATGATTCAATATGCCACACTACACTGATATAATTATATCACACAATATGATTTGTGAAGTGACATGATATCAATATAACATTTATTATTATATGTCCATAAAAATCATATGGTATTCCTTATTTACCATATATCACACCATAAGAATTAATCATATCATCACATATGATAAAATATAAAGTTATCATATATATAAGACATCAGGGAATAAATAATTCTATGTAATTTTTATATATTGGAAAAATTTGTAACATTATCGAAATTGAATTTTTTTTAATATAATAAATTACATGGTTTAATCATTTTGAATTTTTTGAGACCATTATCTCTATTGGGAGACTCTTAGATACATTTTTGATGAAAATTTTCGTTTATTATCACTTTATATTAAAAGGGAGGAAATATATGAAGAAAATGGATTTGATATGTTTACTTTTTTTGTATTTTTTCAATAAATAAATCATGTTCATAAAAATATAAGATGTATATTTTCATATGATTTTATGGTTGACTGGAAGTTTTTAGGTGTTTAAAATAATTTTTTATGTGTTTAGATGCATTTTGAAAGAGTTTTAATATTGGAAAAATTGTGTTAAAAACATAAAATGTCCCTAATACATAACATTTAATTTTATCATTAAATAAATGTTGATCCAAGAAAGTACAACACAAAAAAAATTGTCCTCAATATTTAATGTTTTATTTCTCTCTAAGAATGCAATAAAAAAAGTACTATAGACATAAGGTTTTTACATACTGTGATATGAAGGATTCTTATTTGATATGTATGTTTTTTTATCTTAAATGTATGGTTTTTTATCTGATATGTAGCATATTTTATATTCTATAAAATTAATATGTGAATTTTTCAATAATGTATGTGTCGTGTATATAATTTTTATGTCTCATTGCAATGCATGGATAAATAAAATACTATATTAGCTTTGTGAGTTGAGTGATTTTCATGTCATGTTGAGAAGACAAAGTTTTTGTATGAAATAAATTTTGACTTAGAGGAATATGATTCCATGTGATGAGATATCATGTGTGTTAAGATATGGTATGTTTTCATGTTCTTTGATATATTACATTGTAATATATGGTACCACACAATGATTATTCACACCAGAAAAAAATATTGTACTTTATAGAATATTTTAATATTATAAAGGGTGAAATATTTTAAAATACACTAGTTAACCTAGTTTATGACTCCAAAATATATATAATCACATTGTTATTTATGCCAAATTCAACTTGGAATGATCTGAGGACTGAAGAAGTTGAAGATAAATTAAATAAATATGGAAGTTCAATTTGGAATTTCAAATTAAAATGTAAACATGAAAAAAAATTCTATTTTACTTATGATATAA
This sequence comes from Viscum album, assembly GCA_963277665.1. NCBI lineage: Eukaryota > Viridiplantae > Streptophyta > Magnoliopsida > Santalales > Viscaceae > Viscum > Viscum album. The sequence goes on along the minus strand of OY728128.1, from coordinate 1,584,103,840 downwards.
ATTTACCATGATCATACATGATTACTCATGTGATGGAGTTATAAATGATATACTGAGATAGAGTTTGGGGATAGATTTTCCCCCAAATACAAAAGCAAAATTAAAGTACTACTAATAGTGCATGTATAATAAGTATATGAGGATGATTGAACAATTGGTTTTGTGTGTTATCATCAAACATATTCTATGTGTTGTGTGGAAAAGGTAATATGTCATATATGTTCATAACATTGAAGTGGGGTGATCTCACAATATATGTTTGAGAAATTATAAAATTAGAGGAGCAAGGTTATTCCCTATCTTATCAAAGTACAAGATAACAATGTGACTTATTACGAGACTTGTTAATAGATTAAAATGTTGTATTCATACATTAAGATTCATGGATATACCATACTATCAGTATCCCAATTAGTGATTCTAGTCAAATTTATAGTCGTCGGTGTTTTTGTATAATGAAAAGGAGTAACTACTCATATTGAGTAGTGAACCATATACATCATGTATTATTTTTTTGTTTTCATTCCTTTTTCTATGAGAGTTAAAACTTAGATTTCTAAATCTAACAAGTGGTCGAGGTTGATATTAAAAAAAGATTAAAAAACCAAAAATGAAATACATTTCATTCATTCAAACCTCCATACATGGTGAACCAATACCATGCATCAGTTCATCACAAGTGTTATAAGTCCATGTTCCCTATAAATATCGAGGATTTTGAATTTCTCCTTTCTGAAGTTTATTGAATTTACTTTGTATTTCATTTCCTAACTATCATTAATAATCAAGGTAGTGTCTAATCTACATTATTAAATGATTTTATGGAATTTGGAGTTTTAATATAGTTTTTATATATATTTTTTATAATAATAATATATTGAACAATAAAGGATTTCCCACATTAAATGGAAAAAACTATAATGTTTATAATTCAAATTTGGGAATTTAATTACTCTCATTGGGAATAAATTATATATACATCAATATTGATGGTTTTAAACTTAAAAAACAAACTGTTTCTTTGATTTGGGATATAAAAATAATTTGGGGATCAATGGGAATGCAAAAAAGATCATCGTATCCTCACATTAAACAAAGGATTTATAAAAGGATGTGGGGATCAATACCATTAAAGGAATTTATTATAATATATAAAATATCTATCAAGGTAATTTGAAAGTAAAAAGGATAAATTAAAATTTTGGTGATTTATGTTCGAAGATATTTAAATTAATGAAGGTTAATATATTGATTAATTACATAGGATGGTTAATGTGGTGGTGAGAAACATTAGTGGATTTTTTAGGCTCCTAAAAATTAAATAGTATTCTAAATTATACATAGTATTTTACCAAAAATATTTCAGTCCAAAGCATCAAATATAAATAATTATGATCTTAACAAACGTCTTATCGATGACTTTCACATTATCTCTTATAAAATATGAGATTATAAACGAATTCACTTTAAATAATAATGTTTTAGAGGAGAAGAAAATTTCATTAAAATATAGGAATAACGAAAGGGCCTCAAGGAAAATTTTGGAAGAGTTTGAATATAGAGTTGGAAGTTCGGATGTGGATAAAAATACTGATGTAAATTTTGAATTTATTATTTAGTGATATTATAAAGTGCCTTAAGAAGAAATTGAAAATATAATGGAAATTTAACTTTGAGCGTTTTTAATGTTGTTGTATTGAACATTTTTCTAACAATTTTATGATTTTGGAATAAGATAATGGTTATTCTGAATTTAATTCATCTCATGATGCTTCATGGTTAAATTCTAGGATCTTTATAAGAGGTATCTTTTCATCTTATAATTCAGGATGGAAATATTTTTTTATAATATTATGAATTAATTGTATATAAATGATAGAACATCATGTCATGGGAGCTAAATTGGTTGTTTCATAATTGGTAATGGTGAGAACACAATCATTTTTGTAATAGATTCCATGGAGTCAAGTAGTGAAGTTGAAGCAGATAAAGATGATGTAGTTTCATCAAAATTTTATGAAGAATTACATGAAGACCAATTATAGTTTATGTTGAAGAAGGAATTGAATAAGATAATAACCAAGTTTTTTTATTTGGATAAATTAAACAATATAATGAATAATTCATCCAAAAAGTGTTGAATTATATAAGGATGAATTCATAAAATGGAATCTATATTTATCTAATGTACTTGTAAAGTAAGATAGTTAATAACCTAGAACAAGAATATATAATAAACGGTGAAGTAAAAGATTCATTCAAATGGGAAATGACATTTTTATCTAAAACTCTATATGATGTGGAAATAAAATTATATCAAAAAATTAGAATTATTTTAAAAAAATTAAAGAGTAGAGTCGAATATTACTCCAAAAAAAGAAAATTATGTTATCAATAAATTGATACTTGAATATTTAAAAAATTTATCCCAAAAATGATTCAAAAATATAAGGGAATCAATGAATAAAAATTTTAAACATAATAAAAGGTTAGAAAAGTGAAGATAATCATTAAATGGAAGGTAATTTAGAATCAATTTTTATTTTAAAAATATCAAATTAAAAAAATATGGTATTATAAATGGATAAAAGAAAACAAATATCTAAAAGAAATATGTGTATAGTACACCAAAAATTTCCTTATCAAATAGTGGTCAAGAAGGCATTAAAAATTATGAATTTCATAACTGTATGTCTTCTTGAGAGACTGGGAATCCAGGAATAAGATTGAACTATTATAGTCATTATTAAATTTTGGATGTTCTGGAAATATTATGAGATGTTTTTGGTTTGATTAAAAAACTTATTCTATAGAGAGTGATATAATGAACAAATTTAGTGTGTGATAACCCTTACATATAAACACAATCAATAAGGGTGTTATTCAATTACAAAGTTGCATGCTGAATAACTTAAATGATGCCATGAATGAAGTGTGCAGTAGAGGTGATAAATATGTCAAAATCAATAAACAGTTTCTCATGATACTACCAGTCCAACAGTCTCAAAATAAATACCCTAGAATATCTTATTATAGAGGCAACATAAATAGAGTATATAATATAAATATTCCTCACAAAAAATAATAAGGAAGTTGTGGGAAGACATTGGCTATTTTTGATCCCAATGAGGGTGTAAATACTTTTTTACTAAAAAATAAGGAAAATTAAATGATATCAAGGAGAATATATCATAAAATTTATGATGAACGTTTTTCTACTTTAATATAGTAATGTTATTTTTTTGAAAAGGGAAGTTTAAGTGAAGGAAAACAAGATGAAATAATCTCTCAAAAGATGTATTTCTAATTTGAATATGATGATGAATTATCCCAATATAATATGATAATTTAAGATTAGGTTGTATGATAAAAATTATTTTCAATCAAATAAGGATTTGAAAACTATGACATGGGGTTTGAAGAATAAATCATTGTCCCCACTCATTAAAGGCTAAGGTATGTGGAAACCTTCTCATCTCTCGCTTGATTATTGTATATATTTTGTCTTAGGGGGAGAAAGATAATATTAATCAATTTATGGAAATAATTTTATGTGCATAAAAAGGGGTTGAAATGTATATAGGAAAAATATCCAAAAATACGTGTTTAACATAATAATGGAGAGATCTATTATTTAGGTGGATAATTTATTTATTGGTATCTATAAAAGGGATAGATTAAATTTAGCATTTGTGTGATGATTATATGGGATATGAACTATTTTAACATGTTTTTGATCATATAAGAATGAACTTTTTACACAAAGGTTAAAATAATAGTTTTTATAAAGTGGGGAAAATTTTAAAGAAGATGATACAAGTCACATTAATAAAAACATTTTTTTATTATACAATGTTATTGTTTCCAATACTATTTTCACTTATTATTGGCGTAAAAAAGGTATATGTCATGAACTTTTCTATATGACCCATGATATTACTATCACTTAAACAATACATGTCTTGATTGAGTACTAATATGTATCGTTTGAGGTTGAAGAAGGGAATTTTATTTCCATGTGCCTTAAGAATTCTCAAAACCTCTATAATGGATATTCCTTAGAAATATTTCCCAATATATTGTCATATTATTTAGAACCTCCATCCAAAAGTAGGCCATGGGATTTTGAAATTGTTGATAGAAAATTATTTCCCCCTTAAACCCCATTTTCTAGGTCTTATAATAAATCTATGGTATCATAAAATATGATTCTAGGGTTTATAAACTATAATATAGAGTGTAGCTCACTTCACCTGATTTGATTTGACTACCTAAAAAGTCCGAATAGATTTCTGAATTTATATATATCACAATTATAAGTCATGTTTTAATTTCCCATAAATAAAATTATCAAAGTCTAAAATTTGGGATAATATCTTTCTAGTTTACAAAGAACTTCAACAGTAATGTAAACCATATACAATTTTTGGTTTTCATGTGTCATTTTATAACCCTTCTTAGTGAATAAATCACTTCACAATGGTCATATGTGCCCATCCCTTTGAGAGAATTCTATGTGTAGCTCTAATACGACTACCCTCCTTGGAAAAGGTATGTGGAAGTAAAAACAATTTTATTATAGATATTTAGGGAAATTATTTATTCACTACTTCTCTTAAATACCAACACAAACTTCAACAATGAGAGAAATAAGGACTCGTGTGTAGTGAAACACTCACATTGTTAACGTTTATACAAAAAATTATTTGAGGACATCCCCAAGCATCCAATGATATATATCCATCCTTATGTGATAAACTATTTGGGGTACCCTCGTAAAATGATAAGTGATGATCCTATGTATTTTCCCTCCTTTTAAAATCATTACATGGAACACTCTATTTGTTTACCCTTTGAGGGAGCCAAACGTGAATCATCTATATAGGTTATCCTTCTCAAATCCCTATATTGAAACTATGATGTGAGCATGTGATCCTTTATGAACATTAATTTGTGTTCCTCTTACTAGTTTTAATACCCATCCTTGAATATCAAACATCCCCATACTATTACCTATTCACAGGGTGGGGGAACTATAACTTGGCCTCCTCCTTAGGTGTATGCCCTAACCATAAAAATATCTCTTCCTCATCCCATTACCAATAGATGGAGAGGGGTGGATGTATCTATTATTATCCCTTCTAAAAAATTTAATCCCCAACTCTATTACATGATAACCCTATTAAGTGTAATCCCTAACCAAATATTTTTTATTCACCTTGAGTAATTATAACTCTCTTGGTCCTAAATGCATTGGAATACTCTTAGGTGTAAATGCTATCCAAACCTTCAATTATTAATTATTTGAGATACTCCACATTTTTTTCATTATTCACCTTATATCGATATACTCATCCGGGTTCTAGATATACTAGAATCCTTCGAGGTGGAGACCAAAACCAAACCATCAATTGCAATTATGTCAAGATACTCTTCATGGTTCTCATTATTCACATAAATTTGAGATACTCCTCTTTGTTTTCCATACTCTGAAATTCTCATATGTGTAATCCCTATTCCATCCCCCAATTACCATTGAGTAAAGACACTCCTCGTTGTTCTAATTACTCTCCTAGAGTATATATATTTCACTAGGACATCACAACATGCATCATTCAAGGTAAAATCACATAAAATTCCTTCAAGTACATTATATATAGATTATACATTTTTCTTTCATCATGTATCAAGAGTACAAACATAGATTTTCCACCTTGATCAATCCCAATGGGGATCCTCCAATGTGTAATCCCAAAAATATGCCCCTATCTAACAAAAAAACACAATCAGGTTTATCATTGAACATCATGGGTATGCGCCACCTTATTTCATATCATCTCCTACTTCATGGAACAAGAATCTACTTAGCGCAACCTCAGTGAAAAATACCTCATTTAGAATCTAATGGTGTTCCCTCAAGAAAAATGACTAATCTTTTGATGTCTCTTTTTTTCTCACTCTAATCAGGGATCATGTGGGATTAGATATCTATAATGATTATCCAATCATCATGGTTAATGTTCCTCGATTGTTGGCCTCCTTTTGAGGTGTATGACCTATCTATTAAATAGAACAATGTGTTTTTTATTAATATTTTCAAGGGATATGCTAGATGGCTCTTCGAGGTAAAATTCAAACACTAAAGCACAAATCTCCTCCTTTTATTGAAATAAACTCGAGAGATATCTTATAATATTCTTTAATACAAATCATCATGAATTAATAAAATAAACTTTGGGAACATTATAGATATATTGAGGTTTACATCATACACATTATCTTGATTAGATTAGTGGAACTAGGGTAACTATTATCACAATGGGATTTGTGAACCATTTATGAATTTATCTTAAACATAAAAGTAGGTCCAGGATCCATAGAAATCCCGCCCCTTATAAAAAAAATAAAAAAATGAAAAAGTGGTAGCCCAAGGGGGTTTACAGAGATGAGAATAGAGCATACCATGCGCATCCAAATCAACAAGATGTGAGTAAAATTCAAGGATGACAACAGACCATTGTGAGGAGACCTCCGTGACCGCCCTCTTGGATAGAGCATCAACAACCTAGTTTTCTTCTCTATAAACATGACTGACTTCTAGTTGAAGACCCTCAAGGAGATATAGGCATGCAGTCCATGATGGGAGAATCCTCCAAGGAACATCCCTGGACCTTGTCCGCAGAATGTGCACCGCTATAATTGAGTCATATTCTACCTATATGTGCTTCAAACCATGGCGGACAACATAGTTGACAGCTTTAATCATAACCCATAATTTAGCTTCAAGCGCAGATCCAATTCCGATATAATGATAGATGTAACCCTTAATGAAGCCCCGATGGTTACGGAACACCCCACCACACCCATAAGGTCCTGGTGTACCAGATTCCTCACCATCAACATTCACTTTCAACCATGATGAAATGGGAGGAATCCATCTAATCAATTTCAACATCAAAGGTTTCTTGACCCTTCCACACACCCCAAGCTTTTTCAGCGTTATGAGATCAGAAATATTATTATTCATTGTACCTATTTTTATCTTGGAAGCAGCTTGCACTTCCCTGTAAACAACAGTCAGACCAGCCTTCAAATAAAGCCTGTAGTTTTCGAAAATGACCTGATTTCGCACCCTCCAAATCTAAGAAAAAGTTGTCCCAATGGAAGTGAGAATAAGTGAAAAAACCTGCTCACTTTGACCATATGTAGTGACTTAGTTCATGAAATAATCAAGACCATTCAATGACAATGGACTCCCAAAGACCACTTGAAAATGTTCCCAAAATCTGCAAGAGAAATTGTAGGCAGAGAAATGATGGTGAATTGTTTCTTCAACCTGGGTTCACAAATAGCAGCAAGAGGCAAAGTGCATTCCCGTTCGCTGCAGAAGATGTTGAACAGGTATCCTGCCTTTCCAAATCCCCCAGAGTATCAAGTAATTGTAAGGGAGAATGAAAGGTTTTTTAAAATTATGCCACCACACAGGAGAATTTGTGTTGTTGCCACATAATTGTCTATAATACTCTTGTGAAGTGAGCCTGCCACAGGTGCTGGGTGTCCAGATCCGAGTGTCCACATCCATGAAGGTATAACACTTCATAGCCATCCTAGTATGATCTGGAAAACAATTCCAAAGTTCCCTTTCTTGGTGAAAGTCCTCAATTGAGATATCCTTTAGCTGCGGATGGATCTCCATTCATTCAATGATGGGCCTGTCCAGCCACTTCGTTGTCCAAAAATTAAGTCTGGATGCATTGGAAACCAACAAGGAGGAGAAGTACATGATTTCTATATAAGCATGTTCAATGGCTGGCCATATAGAGGAAGATATATATGTTGAGTACCCATTATGAAGCTTTGATATGAATCTCTATGCAATATAATCTAGGGAATCAACATTAGATGACAACAAGTTCCAAGTGAATTTACTTAAAAGAGCATCGTTGAATCCTTTCAGGCCCTTAACACCAATGCCTTCCATTTCAATGGTTTTGATGCAATTATTCTAGGCAATAGTGATGTGTTTCTTCTAATGTATTCCCCCAGTCCATATAAAGTTCCTGAATAAACTTTGAAGTTCCTTGATAAGGGGATGAGGCCACTAATAAACTAAGAAAGCATAGACAAACATTGAAGTGATAACTGAGTTCACAAGACAAATTCTTCTTTCTTGACAGATTGATTTCCCTTTCCAGGTAGACAATTTATTAATAATTTTGGAGTAGATGGATTCAAGATAGCATATTTCTACCCTTCCCCAAAAAACCTGAACTCCAAGGTACATCAAAGGAAGGGCACTTCTCCTAACTCCATGCTGCTTGGAAGTTCGGTTCTTCTTGGAGACAATCATGTCGTTCCAAAATACAACAAAAGATTTATTCCAGCTTACCTCCTGCCCAGATACATCCTCATCATAAGAAAATATTTTCTGAATACAGGATATTGTACCTATGTTGGCCTATCCAAAAAGAAGAATATCATAACCATACAGGAGGTGTGGGGGTGAAGACATCCCTTCCAACCTTGATTCTCTTATAAAGACCATCCTGCACCATATTATTAAAGCATGTACTCAAATAATCTTCAACCAGAGTGAAGAGGAGTCCAGATAAGGGGTCCCCCTATTTGACTCCCCTAGAGCATTGGAAATAACCCTTTGGCGATCCATTGATGATAATAGAAAGTCTCACATTATGGAGAAGTGTCTTGACATATCTGATGAAGAATTTAGAAAAGTCATGTTTTCTAAGAACCGAAAAAATAAAGCTCCATTTCAAGGTGTCAAAGGCCTTAGAAATGTCCATCTTGAGGGCGAAGCATCCATTCCTCATATTATTCCTTATGGCATTGACACATTCTGAGGTAGTGAGAAGGCAATACTGAATATGTCTTCCAGGGACAAATCCAAAATGATTTGAAGTAATATTTGTATTGATAATTCTTCCAAGCCTTAAGGAAATGATCTTACTGATAACTTTGGGGATGGTGTTTCCAATAGCCAGAAGCCTGAAGTCTTTGATGTCCAAGGCATTTTCTTTCTTTGGAAGCAGAGAAATAAAGCAAGCATGGGCACCATAGGGAATGGATGCATGGATGAAAAATTCTTGTACAACATTAATGACCTCATGTTGCACAATATACCAGTAAAACATGAATATTTTATTGGTAAACCCTTCTGGTCTAGCCACACTATGAGTGTTTAACGAGAAAAGAGAATATTTGATTTCCCTCTCTATTGGGGTTTCCACAAGCAGCTTGTTCTAAAGTGTACTGACTGTTGGTTGACTATTGTCCATCAAGAGATAAGTTCCATCAAATCCTTTCTCTAAGTACAGCTCTTCAATGTATTTCACCACAGCATTGGAAATTTCCAGCTCTGATGTATGAAAAGACACATTTACTTCAATTGTAGAGACCCATCCCCTGGACTTCTTTTCTCTATGTAAGCAGTGAAAAAACCTTGAGTTCCTATCGCCTTTATGCAGCCATTTGACATTGTATTGGCTCCTCAAAATGCGTTCCTGCAGCAGGAGAAGATCATCAGGATGAGAAAGGGCCTGGATTTCATCCCGTGAGGGGATGTACTGATTTTGACATGTATTCTGGAAAAGCAGAAGCTGGTGTTCATCAGCCTGGATTTCATGCTCCAGGTTGGAGAATGATGCTTTGCTCCAGTCTTTGAGTGTTTTCTTGGTGTTTTTAAGCTTTCTGGTCATTATTGTAAGAGGGCTGCCAATTTCTTCAATCTCCCAAGCATTAAGGATGACCTCCCTGTATCCAGGAACTACAAGCCATGCATTGTTGAACCTGAAAGGTAGGGGAGATGACTGCGTCCTACCAACACAAATATCCACAAGGATCGGTTTATGATCAGAGTGACATTTGGATAAGGTGAGACCAGAAGTGGTGATAGCATCATTCCTGTCATTGATCTGAAAATATCACCTATCCAATTTACTTGCTTGGCATCCATTCAAAGTGTACCTACACCATGTGCGCTCTGCTCCAAAAATTTGGACTTCAGATAGATTACATTTGTCAATACACACTGAAAAATCATTTGCAGCCAGTTTTTTGAAGTGAGAACCAGTCTTTTCGTCATGCCTGAGGACAGTGTTGAAGTCCCCTAAGACCACCTAGCTCTTATCCAACCAGTCATAAATAGACTCAAGATCCTTCCAGAGAACCCTTCTTTTAATGTAGAAGTTTGAGGCATAAACAAACGAGATAGAGATGATAGCTCCCTGAAATCCAATATCCACAGAAACAACCTGGTTCATCTTGGTCATCGATTGAATGAAAATATTGTTGTTTCTAAGAACCCAATGTGACTCATCCCTGCTATCACTTGAGTTTTGAGAAACAAAAGAATACCCAAGGGAGTCCCAAATAAAGGATTTCTAGTTTTCAAACTTCATTTTGGGTTCAGCAATTGCAACCATCAATGTTTTATTGGTCACAATAAAATGTCTCAGGGCCTTGACTGTGGGAGAGTTCCCAAGCCCCTGATAATTCCAAAAAAATATCTTCATTTGATGGAATATTTTCCCCTCGATTGAGGCCCCTCTATCTGTACGGGTTCCACTTTGCTCTTTTTACTCTTTCCCTTTCCTTTCCCCTTTCCTGATTTCTCATCCTCAGAGGGAGTCTCAGAGATTTCACAGTTTTTACTACAATCAGACCATAATCTTCCACTAATTGGATTAAATTTATTAGGAGACTAATCAATTCCCATGGGAGAGCCCTGGCGTGATCTCCTCATGGTAGTTTTCCCAGAAGGGACCTGATAGATTTGGTCATTAGTCTCATACTGCATCACATCAGCAGGACCATCTTGTCTTTGATCCATAACCTGCTTCATGCCATCAGTCTAGGTGTCTCCAGGAACCGGTTCCTCCGCCAGCACAGATGGTGGTACCCCTGAGATAAACCCTGAGACAGGAACCTGCTCCTGTGGGGTTGAAGAGACCCGATTCATGCCACCAAACGGTGAGTCTCCAGTTACCTGCTTCTCCACCTACATAGGCATAGGAAGGCAGGGCCCCTACTCCTGTGTAGAAGATGTAGTGGTATGATGAGACAAAATCACACTCATACGGTGAGCAGGGACATCTTCAAGAAAGACCCCTTCCTCCATCCCCCTGAAATCTGCTTGCAGTGGGGGATTTTGGGTGAGACTTGAGTGGAGCGCTGAACAGGTTGGTCCCATGAACTGCCTTTATCTAAATCCTGAGCATTGCATTGGCCAGCTATCACATCTATAGTCAAACCCATGTCATCACCTGCATTTCTAGAACACACAGCCGTTTCCAGTAAAGAGGGAGTAGTGACACCCCTGGTATACCTTTCTGCACACTCTCTCTGGAAAAAGGCATCCATGTGCATCAACTTCAGCGGTGTATCAACTTTAGGAACATTGAAATCCTTTGCAACCTCCTGAATTTCAACCATTCCAACAATTGCAGCCACATATGGTTCCAGCTCAAGGGCTTCATCAGCACCAAGAGATGGGTCAGTAGCTCCCATGGACTGAAGTTCCTCCCCAGAAGAAGCACCAATAGTCACATTATTTTATATTTTCCCCTTTCCTTTATTGTTAGCCCTCTGGAATTATTGGAATTCATGGCCTTTGATATTTCAAATCGTGCAAACCGTGGATTTATTACGTTCAAGGTCCACATGATCGAAGAAATTGCACTCCTTACAAAACATCGGTTTCCTTTCATACCGGATTTCCAGTTTGAAACTATCATCCCTGGTGGCGAGAACAACTTCTTCCACTAACGTGTTGGCCATGTCAACTTCCACCAGTACATGAGCATAATGTCCAAAACTAGGATTGTCCGTTTGGTTATCAATACTAATGGGATTTCAAATGGATGAAGCAATGTCCCACCGAATTTTATGATGCCAATAAAGCCAATTAAGCTTGCAAATCCGGATCCAAATCTGTGTATGAGTGTTCCTCTCATTCAGCGGATCCAAATTTTGATCCCACTCTTATATCCTAAGCACTCTAGGTTTTAAGGAGATGGAAGCAAATCTCCATGCACGCCTTTTCAATTCATCATAGGGGAAAATAATATGGAAGTATCCTCTTCCCATATCAGTCATTCTCCAGTCCCCGAAGCCCCAGACTGCAGCTATTCTGTCAAAAGATCATTAAACCTCCACGACTCCTCACCCTTCGGAGAAGAAACTCTCATAATAATGGAGAATTTTCCCAAATTAATTCTTTACTCAACCGCATCCTGGTTGGAAAAGACATGAGAGATAAAACCATTCCTTATGATCTTTCCTGGTGAGGGAATACCAAAGTACAGAGAGGTATTCGCAGCCAATTTCACAACCTCCGCAAAATTTCATTTCGGGCCGATGCATTCCGGGGGGATCTCACTAGTGCGCACCAAACCTTTACCTGAAGCACAAAATATGGAAAAGCTCTGTGTCCCCCACAATGTTAAACATGGCATCATACTTCCCTACCCTAGAATCCTTTGGAAAAACTTCAGATCCATGATGCGCCTGGACTCCTTGATCACAAGAAGCTCCCCCTTTCACCACAATCCGAATCTTTTTTTATGAATTTATCTTAAAACAATAAGTATTGAATATAAAATAATCCACCTAGAAATGGTGTGGTGAGCTCAAACTCCCATCCTCATGAACAATGTGATTTATTGACCATAAATATAAAAATACCAAATGATCACCTTCCTTTAGAAAGTTGGTCTATGGCCTATCCTATATGTGGTGTCAATTTGGTGTTCCTAATTCCAAAAATAAAACCCTTTGGAAACTGTCTAAAATGAGTGTCAAACACATATGTAGGCTTATAGATTTTGAATTATTATTCTTTTATAAGTGTTCTAAATTTCAATATTGAATTATGTCATAGGGGTTCCATGAAAATCCAATTTTGGAGATCATTTAAACCAAGTTCTATTTTGGTTGATTTTGGGATTAGAGTTTATAGAATAATCTCATTTATTATGATTTTATCAATGGATATAAAATGTTTTATGAGAATGGAACTATTTTTATTATGTATTGGTTTTTTATCAACATATACATCACGTTGAAATTCTCATATGGTTAAATATTTCATGTAAACTGAAGGTAATTTGGCAGTTTAAAGTTGTTTTTAAGAATTTTGGATGTGTTTAGATAATTTTTTGTTAAATTTACAGTGTTTTTCATAGTTGGGATGGAAATTTTACAAAATTCATAATTCATAATGGTAAATTTAATTCATATGTAACGGTTGATCTAATACACTCTAATACATTGGTATTTTATCATTAATTCATAGAGTTCTTTTTATATGGGAACATTGTCAAAAAATTACTATTGTCTCCAAAATATATGGTTTTTTAAAACTGTGATACGTAATGTTTTTATTTATTGATGAGTGAAAAATTAATGAAGTAAAAAAACCATATTGTGATATAAAAGGGTTGTATACTCAATATGTATAGGTTACTCTGACTGGGATGGGTTAGAAAATTATAAAATTCCTCTAGATGTATATTTAATATCTTATATAATAAGGTGTCTCTAAAATGTAGAATATTTTATTTTCCAAAAAAATTATGTGTCACGTGAAGAATAAGGGTTTCACCCTGAATTTGGTTTTCACATTATAATGGAAGTCATGGTGAAATAAATTCTTATAGTGTCTATATGTTTTAAGAGATAATAATGTCATGTTGAGAAGGACACACCATTATATGGAATAATTGTAACATGTGGGATGGAGTCATACTATGATGAGAATTCAAATAATATAGTATCTATGGTATTTGTAGTTATTTAGATATGTTAAGCTAGAACTCATTGTATCACTCCATGATTATGAAAACCCTTGGGGAAAAAGAGAAGTCTTGAATTGTGTAGAATATTGTAATTCTATAAAGAGGGAAATATATAAGAAAAAATTAGATGATCTGGATTTTCATGAAAAAATTAATAAATACATACCATGATTTTACTAGTTTCTTCATAGATAAATCTAACAACTGAATACATTAAAAAGAATCTAAATAGATATTAATGGAAGTTATAATTTCGTATTTGAATTTGAAATTGAAATTTAATGTTTACTAAAATATCATTATTATGTAACATAAATCATAAAAAAAATCTTAACTAATTATTAATGGGAGATAAAATGGAATATGAGACAATAAAAGAGTGTTCCCAGAGTATTGTGTATGTAAATAGAGAAAAAAATAAGAAGAGGAAAAATAAGAATACTTATCATAGTGAACGTAGAATAATGAAAAGAAAAGAAGTACAAACTTGGATTTATTTGTTATTATCATAGTTTTTTAGTGTGTTTATGAGGAAAGAAAAAGTTACATGGGTTCTACATTTTGAGGAAGTTTGGTTTCCCTATCAATTTTCAAGAGATAGTTAATTTAGAGGATGAAGGGTAATCCATACCTCATCAAAATATTGAAAATAATGAATCATATCTAGATGCATTATTGTTGTATTTTTTTTATATAGAAATAACCCCATATGCCCATATCTATTGTCAAATACCATTACATTAGCATGATTACTTGGAATAAAAACTAGAAGGACCAATCAGTTTAGTATTCTCGGTAAACCAGATACATACATGAGTCTTGCATTACAAATGAATACACTATTTGTAACGTAATTTTTATTCTTTTGAAGATCACTTCATTTCATATAGAATATACTATATTAACATTCTTAGTAATCTTCTTGGAGTCCTATGGAAAATAAACATAATAAAAGTTATCTCAAATGCTTACTAAGTAAAAAGTATAGTGGATTAAATAATGAATCGACGAGAATATTCAATATATAAAGGTAATAACTAAATACAAATGCCTTGAAATAAATAAAAGTATAGAAAGGTAAATAACTAGAAACAAATTCCATTCAAAAAACATGATAAGGAAAATTTAATGTGTCAATGTAATAAACTAAACTGCATGTCATTTAATCAATTGACTAAGAATAAAATACATCCATTGTTATGTTGACATAAAATATCATGGATAAATTTAACATAATCTAAATGAAGGAAATGATTAATTACAAGAAATCAAGTCTTAGAAATATAAAAACTTCTATTATTAAGATCTATCCTGCAGATAGTTTAAACTATTCTGATTTGTGAGTCTAATTTTTCTCATGAGAACCTGCCAATGCATCGACTGACTATATAATGTTTCGGGCCCACTCATCAATGCCTATCAAAATCATTCCTCATATCGAATAATCAATTAAATAAAATCCTTATATTGAATAAATAATATACATTTAACCATTATTCCTTAGTGTATGATAAGTAAAAATATGGTTTGTTGATGTTGATGAATAGAAATACCATTAGAATATTATTAAAACATTCTTTAGGAAAATACACATTCAACATTCCAAAGTGTCTCATACCACTTCATAACATTTCAATCATAATTCCCCATGAATGAAATTAACCTTATAATATCATGAGAAAATATAGATTCATGATATAAAATTTCAATATAAACACTAGGTCTAAAAATGATATATGGTTTTAGGAATAAACATATCCATGATAAATGATATGGATAATTAAGTAAAATTATAGGTCAAATGATTATTGGAAATTAATTATTTTAAAGAGGACTAAAAGATGAATCAATGATATATATTTCATTACTATCACTATCCAAATCAATCAAAAACCATCCAGAGGAATAATAATGATGGTATCCATACAACACATCCCTAGTGGAGTAAAAATAAAGGGTTTTTTTGTTTATGAATGGAAACATAATAAAAAGTTATTCTAAAAACATTACTGAAGAAAATATCCTTTTTAATCTGAAAGAAATTTTGAAAATAATTTTATTTTAAAATAACTTTTCAAAATATTTTATTTCAAAAGTAACCTTTTAAACATGAAATTCAATCTTTGATATATTTTGTACAATGTAAAAAGAACATTCCTTTTTCACTGTAAAATGATAGAAAATTGACTTGTTCGGAAAAAGACAAGAATATTCTTTTGAAAATTTTTGTAATAGAAAAAAAAAATAAAAATTTCATTAATAAATAATTTTGGATGGGTTTAAAAAAAATTGAAAACCCTTTTATAAAATAGGGTTTAAGAAAAAAACACTTTCTCTGACTAAAGAGGGAAATAAATTGAGGACTTCATTAAAACATTTTATACAAAATTATGAGTACAAAATAAAATAAAAATGATACTTATAATTGAAAGAATACATTAATAACTATAGAAGAATAAAATTAATGGATTTATTGAACTATTATCAAATAATTTTATTTAATTTAAATTCAATTGTAAAAAAACTGCGAACAAAATGAGATTGTGAAGTAAACCCTTGAAAAACCATAACATTGATGTGAGAATAAATAAAAGAATAGATTATTCATAAAAAATATGAATCCACAAATAACATGTTTAAATAGAATAATATATTGAAAATATTTATAACCCACATAGTCATAGAATATTATGAACAACGAGGAAGTAACATTGCCCAATGAAAAGGAATCAGGTTATGAATTTCTTTACCACATTGTAACATTTCAATAAAATACCTTTAGAATAAATAATTAAAATTGGGACTCAAAATACCATGAACATAAAATAATTCATTATATAATATATCAAAATTTTAATTAGATAAACCACATAAAATAAATAAGTGGTGATAAGGGTGTATGTCCCACGAAAGGAAAAGTGAGGCAATAATCCATTACGTTGTGCTTCCTTTCAAGTGTATATCTTTTAGAATACTATATAATGGTTTTATATGAGTTAATAACTAATTAAAAATCATTCAAATTTTTATAATAACATGTATGAAGATATTATAATATCTTATTACCTATTTTGTTTAATAATCATTCATTATTTTCACTAGTTTATGTGTTAATTTCCTTGTTTCTTGAGTCTGTTTTGACATGTTACTTGTTGATACTATTAATTATATCATGGTTTCATAATACCCAGTATTTAAACCATTATATAAATATTATATATATTCATTTTATATGTATTTATTACAACACATAAAATTTGGATATAAGAAATAAAATGCAATATTTAGGGAGATGGTAGGTCGTACGTACGCATGACCGTTACTTTCATTTTGTTTCCGTATTTAAAAGAATGAAAAATAAATGATATATATGTATATTATAATTCTAGTATCCTAAATATGTCATATATTTCACATATATTTATTAATAGCATCCTTTATACCTTCTATGTATAGTGTGAATAGATCACATCATTTTGATGAGGAGGTAGTCCACACATCCACAGAATATGTTATCATATTTTGAAAAAATAAAAATCATAAAGGAATGTGTTTTATAGGAATTAAATAAAAATGAATAATTAATAAATATAATCTATATTACATATTATTAGATTTTCCATCACAATCTCCAACTATTATGGGTGTTAAAGGAAAAACAAACAACCATCCTTTCATGAGGTCGTAGATCATCATACACACAAATGGCATGTTTGTTACCCATTACATTGAAATGTGTATAAGTGTAGGACAAAACTATAGAATAAAAACATCTCAGCACGCTAGGGAATTTTTTTATTATATAATCTTGGAATAAGAATAATTTAAATAGTTGAAAAATATAAAAGTAATGATCTTAAGGAAAGATGTTACCTCTTCTGTGGTTAACTATTTTTGGTTTTCACCAATGGCATTCCTTCTATGGTTTTATGAACAACGAAATTATTATAGAGTGAGGTTATTGATTTTATGGATATATATTGATAGATAATTTTTAGTCGAAACTGCCTTCATAGGTGTGATAAATTGGGTGGGGAGAGTTCCTTTTTATAGTTGAGAGGTGTGAAACTCTTGTAAATCTTTGAAAATGGAATTCCACCCACGTTTTATTCAAATCATGTGTCTCTAATAATCTAAAAATTTTAATAAAAAAGTGTATACGGTAGAAATATGGTGATAAAATGTATTTTGGACAATTTTATAGGTCATTTTTTGCATTAGGATTATAGTTTATTCACATGTTAAGCTAATTTTTCTCAAATTAATTTTAATTAATTTTAATTACCTTCAGAAATACTATTGGAAAAAAAACAATTTGAGACATTATTATATATTATAAATTATTATGATTAAAAATATTGAATTCATTTTTCAAAATTCAAATCAAAGAAGTGGAAGAAACTAATTTAAAATTAATCTTGTAGACTGGACGACAATGTGGGTTTTTAAAGTAAAAATGTTTGAATGTTTTCTTTGTTTTACACCCAATTTCAAAGAGAAATTTACTACAATGAAATAAATTAGATTAATTGATATAAAATTTATATTTTTAAACATCAAGTCCATTCAAAAATAAAATTTAACTCTATAAATAAACTAGAAAAAAATGTTTTTTAATTAAAATTCAGTATTTTTTACGATTTATCAAAAATTGAAAATTCATATTAAAAAACAAAATATTAAAACAAAGATGATTTTTATATTCCTCTTTTAAATATTATTTTTATTTTAAAGTATAAAATTAATAGAATTTACCAAAAATTTATTTAATATTGTTTCTCTATTAAAAGGTGGTAAATCTACCATTATAAGAATATAGCTTTTATGTGAAATTCTATATTTGTTCATATCTTATACATATGAAATATATTGGATTAGTATAAATATTATTTTATTGAATAATATATATATTTATATATTACATTTATATCACTCAAAAATTGTAAATAATTTAATTTATTATGATAGAATATATTTGTGAGCATAAATATATTCCATTTATATTCAATTAGATATTATATTCATTTCTAATTAATTGGTATCCAATGAATTCAAAAATATATTTTTATAAGTTATTTATCCTTTTTCGTAACTACATTTAATGGATATTTTATATCTCATTATATTTAATAATAATATTTTAATAATATATTATTTTTCGGTAAAACCTGGTTTTGTGTGTAATGTAAGATACCGAAAAAATATTCTCTTCTATGTAATGCAAGATAACTCTGTGTTTCATGAATTTCATGATTTATTATAGATAAATTTATTTCAAATAGTAAATATATTTTAAAGTGTCAGGGTATTATATTCCCTTATGTGCTTGGTTGTGCGTGTCATACAGGCTACCGAATACTTGTTCTTACTTTAGAATTTCAGGGCGTTGCATTCTCCCCACCTAAAATTAAATTCATCCTCATAATTTAAACTCAACCATGGTAATAAATTGTTTTATATTTCCAATTTTCCAGTCCTGCATCTTGATAATGGTTTTTAAAACATCCTATAGGAAGGAGATAATGGAACTACAATGGTAACATGGCCTAACATATATCTAGGTCTCTAAGTTGGAGAATATTAGTGGAATATAGAGATATGTACATGGAAGAAAAGTGTAAATATTTATATGGAGTGATTGAGGTCATCAATAACAAAACAATTAATAATAAATTTAAATTTGAGGTCCTAAAATCCATAAATGTATTATGATTTAGAAGACGATCAGTTAAATAAAAAAAATATGATATTAGGAAAATATTTTATTTTAAAAACATTTTCATAACATTGAGGAATTCTGTTATTGACCATGAATATAAATAAATATATATACATGATATGTTTCAATTTGAAACTGAAAAATTTCACCTTTTAGTTGTGCTTCATTAAAATTCTAATTCATTACTTTATTCTAGGAAATTAATATCAAAAAATGAATTTCTATTCCTGGAGGACTAAAATAAATTATTAACGGGTTTTAAGGCCCATAATGTCTTTCAATTTGTCACTAATTATTATCCAAATACAATATGGTTAATATATTAATCAAAAAACCAAAAACATAACACTTAGGTTTATAATTAATATTTATTCATCAATTTTTTTTACTAAAAACAATGACATATTAAATAGGGAATTTTATAGCTCAGTGGTTGGTGTTAAACCCATATCATCATTCGATCATGGGTTTAAGTATCGCAACCTTTCTGAATTTGATAGGTTATCACTCAGAATAAAATATTTCCTTTTCTAAAATCATAATAATATAATTACAAAAATAAATATTATGAAAATTCTTGAAATAAGGTTAATCACTAAATATAAATTTAACTAATGTTTTCAATACAACCAAAATACAAAAATACATAATATATTTTATTTCGACATAGATCCTTCTCTGGTCTAATTTTTATCCTAGGTCATTCATTTTCATTATGCATTTAAAACCTTCATAATAATTTTTAAATAAAATATTAATTATCTTAATCATATCCCACTAGAGTTTCAATCTCGATGTGCAGTATGGCTCATTTTCATGTACCAGGTTACCTCGAGTAAGACCCAAAATTCATTGTCAGAGTTGTTACCCCTATGTACATCTATTTCAACACTACATCAACATGAAGTATCCAGATAGTGAAGTACTTCTATTAAAACCTTAAAATCTCTATCTAAAAATTATTCGAGGATGTTATTCTATACCTATTCCCTTTGTATGCCTTAATATTTTGTTCTCTAAAAAATATTTTCCAATGTCTAGTTCCCAGGGATTCTAATAAACATGATCTGAAACAAACCATAGTGACCTGATCCTAGAATCCTGGATCTAGTTTCTACTATAATTACATTGAAATTATTACATGGAATAAAGTCTCAAAGGACTTATTAGTTTATAAGTCTTGGTAAACAAGATATATACATGAGTTATGTATTAAAAATAAATACACTAATTAGAAAATAATTTTTTCTCTTTTGATGATCATATTATTCCATCAAGTATTTCCTTGAATTTATTTCTTATTAAAATTCATCGATTCCAAGGGAAAATTAACTAAATTAAGGTGAGCTCAAATGATCAGAACGGTTAACTTATAGCAGAAGAAATAATAAATCAATGAGAATAATCAGTTTGGAAATGTAATAACTAAAGAAAAATGCTCCGTAATCAATAAACTGAGAGGTAAGTATATAAATAGTATGGAATGGTTTATAAATAAAATAAAATTCCATTAAAATAAATGGATAAGTAAAAATCAATATGGCAAGGTATGAAACTGAAACACATAACACTTAATTAATTTACTAAGAAGGAAATACATCCATATATATATTGACAAAATATCTCAGGGATAAATAATAACTGATTCAACATGAAGGAAAGGATTGATTATTGGATATCATATCTTAGAAACATCAAAACCACTAATATCATGATCTATCCTACATGGAGTTTAGACAAATTTGATTTGTGAAAATAATTTGTTCCATGAGAACATGTCTATTCATCGAGGGGCTATATAATTTCTGACACCCACACATCACTACATATCCAAATAATTCAAAATATAAAATAATAAATTAAAATAAATATATATTGAAAAATAATACATATTTATGAATAATTTTTCTAGAGAGGATAAGTTACAATAATGGTTTTTGAGGTTGAATAATGGAAATACCCTATAAAAAACATTATATCATAATTGAGAAAAATAAACATTTTAAATTCCAATGTGTCCCATACCACTTTGAAATATTTAAAACAAAATTTTCCAGTATTTAAATGATACTTATAATTTCAAGAGAATAAGTAGATTCATGAAATAACATGTTAAATTAAATATCGTATGTATATTGATATATGATTTAGGGAATAAACACATCCTTGATAATTGATATGTATAATTAGGGAAAATTGAATATAAAATGATTGTAGGAAATTGAATATTTCAAAGGGGACTAACAATGGAATCTAGAAAGTTATTTTCATTACACTCCTTGGCCAAATAAATCATAAACCATCTTGAGTAATAATAATTATGGTATCAATAAAACATATCCTAAGTGGAGAAAAAATAAATAGTTGTTGTCATTTTTGAATGGAAACATAAAAAAAGTTTATTTAAAAATATTCTTGATGAAATTATCCTTTTAATTTTGAAAAACATTATAAAATTAATTTTCTTTGAAAATAACATTTTGAAGAATTTTATTTTAAAATTATCCTTTTAAACATGGAAAGGATGCTTTGGAGAAATGATGGTGTGTAAATTTTTACATGTCATACAAGGTAACATGAATATTCTATTGTACGGTAAAAGGTTAGAAAATTTTATTCATTTTAAAGAGATAATAATATTCAATTTAAATAATATTTAAAATACAAAAAAGGTAAAAATTCATTAATAAATAATTTTGGAAATGTTAAATTATTTTCAAAAACCTTTTTTATAAATTATGGTTTTTAGGAGTAAACAGGTTGTTTGACTAAAGAGGTAAATGATGTTGGGTTTTTTAAAACCATTTTGAGTACCAAAGTATGGAAAAATGGTACTAATACTTGAAAAATGTCTTTAATAATCTGAATATAATAAAATATTTTATATATTAAAAAATTATCCAATAATTTAATTTGATATTAATTGAAGTGTAAACAATCTAGAATAAAATAGGACTGTAAAGCAACCCCTTTAAAATACCATAACATTCATGATAGAATCAATCAATGAAAATATTATGTGTGTAAAATTTAAATCCACATAAAAACATGAAAATAGAAAATTATATTTAAAAAATTTATTACACATAATATCTATTAATATTAACTATAATGAAAAAGTAATATTACCCCTGAAAAATATTGGGGTCATAAAATTCATTACCACTTTGTAAATTTTAACTCAAATAATATTACAATAAATAATTAAAATTAAAACTATAAATAAAATGAAGATAAAATAATTCATGATATAATATATCAAAATATGTAGTAGATACACCACACAAAATATATAAATAATGATAGTGGCATATGCATCACAGAAGGAAAACTGAGACAAGAATCTATTACCTTGTGTTTCCTTTTTGGTGAACATGATTTAACCTCACATATAAGGGTTATAAATGTGTTAATAACTTATAACATAACCATAATCATAGTTATAATATCATATATTATCTTATTATCATATCTTAAAATAATTTATTAATAATCATTAATTATTTTCACTATTTTAGGGGTTAATTGCCTAATTTCTTTAGTATGATTTAACTTGTTACATGTTTTCCTATTTATTAGATCATGGTTTAAAAATTTCCATAATTTAAAACATGATTTAAATATTATATATATTTATTAAATATCTATTTATAATAATTCATAAAATTTAGATATTGTAAATGAAATGAATCGTTAATGGAGAGAGTAAGTTGTACATACCCATGAATGTTGCTTTTATTTCTTTTATGTATTAAAAATATTGAAAATTAAATTATATATATGTATATTATAATTCCAGTGTAATATATATGTCATATATGTTAGATATAATTACTAAAATCATATTTTATACATTCCATGTATAGTGTGAATGAATCACATTGTTTGGACGAGGTGTTAAGGCACACTTCCATAAAAGATGTAATCATATTTCCAAAAAATGAAATGAATAAAGGATTCTATTATAAGATAATTAAATAAGAATAAAAACATAATAAATATCATATATATTATATATAAGTTATTTTTCATCATAATTTCATACCATTAAAGGTGGTAAAAGAAAACCGAACAATCATTGTTTCGTAAAGCGGTAGTTCATTGTACACACAAACGGTATGTTTGTTACCCATTAGATATAAGTGTGTGTAAGTGTTGGTAAAAAAATATATGAAAAACCTTTATGTATATATATTGTGATGTATTTATTATATACGCATGGAATAATAATAATTTAAAGAGTGGAAAAATAAAAAAACTAAAGAGCGTAAGGAAAGATGTTACCTCTTCTTTGGGTAACTCCTTTTGGTTTGCAACCAAGGGATTCCTTGTATGGATTTATGCAATAGGTTAGGCTTGTAGGGTGAGGGAAGGTATGTTTATGAGCTATTTTAGAACATATTTATCAATAAATGTGTCTTTAGAGATGTGAGGAAGTGGGAGGGTTGAGTGCCTTTTAATAGTGAAGAGGAGTTGTACTCTTTTATATTTTTTAAAGGGAATTACACCCATGTTTTTTCCATTTGAAATTGCACCAATAATAAACCAAATTGAAAAAAATAGAGTATAGGTTTTATGTAAGGGAATCTAATGACTTTTTACAAGTTTATAGGTCATTTTATCCATTATGTTTGAGGTTTAGTCCCTTTTTAATCTAGGTTTTCTCTTAATCATGGGAATTAGTTTATATTACTTTCACTAATATTTTTGTTCGAAACTGTTGAAGTTATTATAAATTGTAAATAATTTATATTCCAAATATGAAATCAATTTTTAGAAATTCTATTCACAAAATAGATATAAATTAATTTAAATTTAATCACATATATGGGATGACAATATAGGGTTTTAATATGAAAATGTTCAAACATTTGCTACGTTTTTACACCCAATTTCAAACTGAAATTTATATCAATAACCTAAATTGGATTAATTAATATTATATTTATATTTTTTGACTATAAAAAATATAAATATAATTTTTCTTTATAAATAAATTATAATAAAAATCATTTTTGAATTTACATTTAGTATTTTTTCACTACTCATCAAAAAATTAAACTTCACAGCAAATACCAAAAATTTACTATAAGATAATCTATATGTTCTGCTCTAAAATATTGAGTATATTTCAAAATATGAAATCAATAAAATTTCCAAAAAAATGATTTAATATAGGTTCTTCATTAAATGTTGGAAAGTTACCTTTATAAAAATATAGATTTTTATCTATAATATTGGGTTTGTTCTTATCTTATGCCTATAAAATATATTAGATGAGTATAAAAAATATTTCATTGAATATAATATATATTCATATATATATATATTACATTAATATCACTCAATAATTTTAATTAATTTAATTTATTATGAGAGAACAACTTTGTGAGAATAAAAATATTCCCCTTATAATAAATGGGTTCGAATATTCATTAATAATTAATTGGTACATAATGAATTAAACTATATATTTTCATAAGTTAGTCAATATTTTTCATGACTAGTAATTTGAATACTATGTTATATATTATTATATTAGATAATAATATTTCAATAATATATTTTTGTTTGGTAAAACACGGTCTTGCGTGTAATGTAAGGCACTGAGAAAAGTCACTCTTGCATGAAACACAAGAAAATTAGGTGTTACATGCATTTTAAGATATATAATATATTGATTTTATTTATAATAATGAATATATTTTAATGTTTGTTGATAATATATTACATTTCTCTCTTGGTGTTTGGTGTTGTACACACTATCGAATACAGTGTTCTTACTTTAGAATTTTGGGGCATTTCACTTGTTTTATGGGTTAACAATATAGATTTAATGAAAAATTAATTATCATTGTCTTGAGAGTATAAAGAGTCATTAAATGGCCTTAAGAGACATCCACAAGATGCCAAAGGCTGGAAAGAAAAGACTAAGGGTTTCAAATACAAGCAGGGGATTATTTACCATTTATGAAATATACCAACAAACCAAGAACCATAGAATAAACATTCATGAAATGATGCATGAATAAAAGAAGAAAACTAAACAACTTCTTGTATCTCAAAACCACATCAAAGGGTGAAACAGTAGAAGGCCAAACATGTATCAATGTAAATAGTG
Organism: Viscum album; assembly: GCA_963277665.1. Classification (NCBI taxonomy): domain Eukaryota; kingdom Viridiplantae; phylum Streptophyta; class Magnoliopsida; order Santalales; family Viscaceae; genus Viscum; species Viscum album. Next base: position 1,584,078,186 of record OY728128.1, on the reverse strand, counting down.
GATAACTAAGGAATCTCAAGAGACCACAAGACTCCATGCTCCATAAGCTCTAAGCTCCACAATCCCCGAACAACCCAAGTATCATGAGGTAGTGAAAAAACACATGGGAAACGTTACCTTTACCCCTCTCCCAGAAGATAGCATATGCAAAATCACTAAAGTTCCAAAGAAGGGGTGAGAATAAAAGTTAGCAGGTTTTCCCCAATGAATTCCCTACTCATTCCACTAGGATAGAATGATTATCACATTAAATAAAACAATTTATATAAAACAAATTACCAATATAGCTTATAACCAGATATAAACATGTTTCAAACCCAAACATAACCAAGTTCTATCAAAGGTAAAGGGAACAAATTTCCAGAAAGTGATTTTTCCAAAAAAACTAATCAATGCTTAAAATCCTATTATTATTATTTTGTCATTCTAATTACACAGTTTACAACACACCCAAACATGCATGTTGCTTTGAAAGTTCCATACTCAGGAGTAGACTCTCATCCAATTACCTTGTGTCCCAATTACGCATTCCCATGATCCAGGGTCACATACCTTATACCCCATTGGTACTCATCCCTTATTAAGGGACTATTAAGCATGATCCCACACCAACACTATTTATGCAAAATATTTTCATTACCAAATTAACCAATCTAATAGAACTGAAATTTTATTGAAAACCAAAGCATAACCAATTCCAAAGAAACATTTCATTTCAATAATACTTTCCCTTTCATTGAAAACATATAATCTAATTCATGTTCCAACAATCTAGAAAAATCCCCTTTTAAAACCCATATTTTAAAACCAAGAACCAAAGCACTCATTCAAAATACCCAATTTTCTAAATATCACAACCATCACACTAGAAGGTTTCCAAATTGGGTTAAAAAACCAATTCCTAACCAATTAAGAACAATAAATTCAATTTTAAATCATTCCAATGATTTCAAATAATAGGAGTTGAGAGTGATACCTCATATATCAAAGGTTTTGATGAAAACCACAACGGTCAAAGAAGCATTAAGACAACTGGGTCGATTCTCGAAGAACCCACCCTAGATCTCTTCTCCTATAAATATCAAGACAAAATATCATCATATTTGACATCCAATAACCAAGATATACCCATATCAGACATAGATTTGAGAAACCAAGAGAAGAGGAGAATTAGATCTAATAAACAGATCAGGAACTAAGAGTAATGATCACATACCTCAAGAATCAAGCTTTGAGTCACCGAGGTAAATCTTCAAAGCATCTCTGAAGCACTTGGGAGAGTTCTTCCTTCCAATAATGGAGAGTAATCGCCAATTAGGGCCCTTTATTAGAAAAAATGACGTAGTTATGACAACAATGGGTAAGATTCTATTTTTAAGGATATCATTCTTTCTCTGTGTATGGTTTGACCACACTATTAGGAAAACCATGTGCTAACCATGCAGTAGCCACTACCCGCAAGTCATCCCCTTGAACGATCTTCCAAATTGTGTTCCAACTCTGATAGAGTTACTACCTCTATAGGACCAATGTACATGGTTTTTTCGCATGGTTAGGCAAACCATGTGACCTTCACCTAACCCCAAACATACTTCCAAAGTTCTTTGAACTCTCCAAACCGCCACCCTTACAATTAATAACCATAAAAGTATCAAGTAAGGGTTATATACTAGAAACTGGGGGTACAACATTATCCCCACCATTGGTTTTTCCATCCCTAGAAAGTAGAAAACATTTTCTTCCCTGAAAGAGTTATGGCCACAGCTCATTACATTTTCTTCTCACATTCCTTAGTCTCTTCCTGAATCTCACCATGCTACCATAAAACCCGTACCAGACAGATGATTTTTTTCACACAAGGAATTCTCTTACCTATCCACAATTCATGCTAGGATATGTATCGACAAAGAATTCGTATCTAGGTCAACATTATCCCATCTGATCACATAGTAAGGATCAGGCTGATACATTTTCAATTGAGATACATGGAACGTATTATGCACCGAATTGAACTTTGGTGGTAATGAAAACTGATATTCCACCTCTTTGGCCCATTCTATTATCTCAAAAGGGCCAATGTATATAAGAGAAAACAATCCATACTTCCTGAAAACACGATTTCCATGTCTGAGAGATATCTTTAAAAACACCTGATCACCCCCAGAAAACGATAAAGTTCTTAAATGATGATATTCATTTGATTTATGATGACTCTGAGCCATCTCCATCATATTCCTTATCAACTGAATCTTGTCTTTTGTTTCTTTTATAAAACTAGACCCAACTAGATAATTTTAACATGTTTCCACCCATCATTATGGATAATTACATGGAGGCCCATACAATTCTTCAAAGGGAGCCATGTTTATTGAGTCCGGATAGCTATTATTACATAAGAACTATACTAAGGGTAAGTGATCACCACATGATCCACCAAAATACATCACACAATCCCTAAACATGTCTTCTAATTTTTGTATCACATTATTAGACTGGATGTCTTTCTGGGGATGATATCTTTTGATCACATTCAACTGAGTCCAAAGGTATTTTTGTAAGGATTTCCAGAAACGAGATGTGAATCTTGGATCTCTATTTGACACGATTGAAACTGGTATTCCATGTATCTTTACCACTTCTCAAATATATATTTTTTACATATCCTCTATTGTATTAGCTATACAAATTGGAATGAAATTGGCTGATTTGGTAAGATGGTCCAATATCACCCATATAGTATCATGTTTCCAAACCATTCATGGAAGACCTGTAATAAAATCCATCGCTATCTCCTCCCATTTCCACAATAGTATAGGTAAATACTGCAATATAACCAATGTTTTCTGATGCTCTTCCTTAACTTGCTGGGAATTTAATAACATAGAAAAAAACTCATCCACCTTCATTTTCATGCCTCTCAACCAAAGTTGTAACTTCAATGCCTTATACATCTTATGTGTACATAGATGTACAACCCATCTCGAATGTTGGTAAGCATAAATGAGTTGTTCCTGAAAATCCATAAGTACAACCATGTGATATTTTATTCACAAAACTAAACTCCCATCATGTTTCCTACCCTCAATTATATCCCCACCATTGATATTTGAACTCATAAATAGAAATTATACATCTGATTTTTCTTCCTCTTTTACCATATTTACCAAATTAGGAACAAGCATAACTGGAAAAATATCATAATGACCTCGGTATTCACATTCCACATCCATGACATCTAGGACTGACATCAACTACTACTCATCTGGAGAATCATTCACCAACTGAGCATATGAAATTCTACTTAATGCATCCACCAGCAAATTCCTATTTCCAAGTGTATAAATCAAGTTAAAGTCAAACATTTGGAGACACCCCATCCATATCATTTTCCTCATATTCAAATGTCACTGTGAGAAAATGTGTTTTAGGTATTTCTAGTCCGTGACCACAATAAATTTCTCACTATGGAGATATTGTATCTAATTTTTTATAGCATGCATGACTGCAACTAACTCCAAATCATGTGTTGGGTAATTCTTCTCATTCAACCTCAACTACCTTGAACCATAAGACACTGTATGGTCTCCTTACATGATAACATAGCCCAACTCGGATCCCAAAGCATTAAATTACAGAACATAACCTTATCCTAATTCTGAAAAAATCAATATATGTGTCGATGTATGATGAACTTTCAGTTCCTGGAATTATTTATGGAATTCCACTATCTATTGGAATGGATCATTCTTATTTGTCAGAGCTGTCATTAGTGAAGCTAGTTTTGAGAAATCATGAAAAAATCATCAGTAGTAACCAACTAGACTAAGAAAACTTCATATATTAAAGACATTCTTTGGTGGTTTCCATGAGATAACATCTTCTATATTTTCAAGATCTACTAAAACACATTTTTCATAAATTAAATGGCCATGAAAATTTACTTCCTATATCCAAAAAACAAACTTTGATAATTTGTCATAAAAACAATGATCTCTCAATCTTTGTAACAAAATTTCTAGGTGCTCCTCATGGTCAGCCCTTATCTTTGAATACAACAAGATGTCATCGAAAAACACCACAATAAAAGACTCCAAATATCACTGAAATATTCAATTCATCAAATCCATGAAGACCGCTGGTGAATTCCTTAGACTGAAAGGCATGACTACGTATTAATGGTGTCCATATCGATTTCTGAAAGCTCTCTTTGGAATATCATCCTTCAAAACTCAAAATTAGTGATATAATGATCGAAAGTCAATCTTGGAGAACCACTCGGCCCCCCTCAATTGATTGAACATATCATCAAGTAATGGAAGTGGGTATATGTTCCTTATTGTAACATGGTTCATCTTGGGATAATCAACACACAACCAAAGAGTTACATCTGGTTTCTTCAGGGAAAAGACCGGTGCTACCCATGTAGACATAATTAGCCAAATAAAACCCTTTCATTCCAGCTCAACAAATTGATCATTCAATTCCATTAAATATGTTGGTCTCATCCTACAAGATGGATTTAAAATAGGACTGTTGCTCGGAAGGAAATAAATCATAAAATCCACGTCCCTTAGTGGTGGTAACCCTAAGACGTTATTGGAAAATACCACAAGAAATTGATCTAAAACTTCTAGAAAACTAATTTCCCCAATCTCTTCCATTGATGCCAAAATCATTTCCAACAACTGGTAAGAGATCGTCCCACCGTCGGTTCCAACAAGATATTTTAACATTTCATAAACATCCTCTCTCTTATGAAGATATTTTTTATGCTCTCCTCAGTAATGAAACTAATTGTTCTCCTATAATAGTTGATATGAGACTAGAACATTATCAACCAATCCGTAACAAGGATTAAATCATAAACACCCATTTCCAACATCGATAAGTTTCATTTTAGTTCAACTCCATCAAAATTTATTGCACATGCTCTACACATAAAGGCTTGACATTCTCATTCACATATATGAGTTTGCATTATTAAAACCAAAGGCATCATTTCCAACTTTAAACATAGCAAATCAACAATATGAGAATAAATTAAGATATGTGATAAACTAGTATCAAAAATCACATTCAAAAAGGTATAATTATAAATAATTCTACCCCTCGCTATATATGGTCCAGCCTGATCATCGACAATCATCTGCTTAGCACCATATAATTGCTTCGTTTATACATGGTTTTTCTTGTTGACTTGCAAATATTTCCTTGGTTTAGAAGTCATAGTATTTCTAAAATCACCATGGATAGATCTTCTCTACTAAGGAGATTAATTCCGTTTTCCTCGCCCTATCAAAGAATACGATTCTTGCGATGCCTAAGAAGAGTCTCAAGAACCTGACCTTTGAGAACTATAACAATAACGCTGAAGATTCCTTATTTGTTTGAAGTTATGACATGATCTAGGTTGTGTCGTACACTCTAACATTATATGGTCAAATAAACCACCTTGAAAACAACATAGTTTCCAGCCATCTATTTCTGATTTCCACTTCCACCATAGAAGTAGGTGTCCCTTTTCCACTTGCTCACAATGATTAAGTTCCCACCATTCCCTGTAGGTATCATCATACATCATCCCATAGATCCTGAGTTGTCATGTTCAGCCACAGTTTCTCTATTCACAATCTCTTTATAATCCCTAATACAGATCATCACAATCTTCGAATGAATCTCTTATCTTAGCCCCAATTCAAAGATGCATTCCTACAAGGACACACTTTCTTAAAATTCTAGAGAAAATAGCACTAAATTCATGAACTTAGTGGTATACTCTGTAAAAGACAGACTCTCTAGTTTCAGGATGAAGAGGTCCTTCGTTTTCTGGATCTTGAACGTGTGAGGATAGAATTGTTTATTGAACAATTCTTCAAAATCCTCTGATTTAATTACATTATCCAATTTAGCATGCACCGTTAAATCACAACACTAGCGTTTAATATCCTCGATAATATAATTTTCCAACATGACTTTGAGCTCTGATGGTGTGCCAATGACATCAAAGACATGATTCATCCTGCTTAGCCACACCTGCAGCTTTTTAGGTTCAGAATCACCATGGATGTTAGGTGGATTCTGATTCATGAACTGGACGGTATGATCTACATGCCTTGGATCATTCCTCTAGTTTCCCATATTCATAGATTGAAAATATTGGAAAATACTCTGATCCAACACTTTGTTCACCAGTGGTTTTGATGCAACCAAATTATCTACAGCTTCTTCAGGTTGGTTTCGATGATTCCTACAGGGTGCCATTTTCTAAACCAACAACAAACTCAGTGAATCTCACTCTCTAGAAACCAATGGATTATCATTTAAGATTATATCACATCAACTATCACAACACTATTTTCAAAAAAAAATCATTCCAACCATTTTTTAAAAATCTTGTTCCAATTTTGGAAAATCAAGCCATTTTTAAAATATAACAACGATGCCTTTTCAAAGTCTTTCATTTGATACCAGTTTCATGATTTTTCAAAAATCAACAATTTATAAACAACATAAATCATTGCTCAAAATGATATATAAACTCCTATTGGGAAGTAATTAATCTACAATAATTTTCCGACTCATCTCATTGGCTAAACCCATGATAATGTGATTTAAAACATTCTGTAAGTGTCTCTAAAACACTTCTGTACCCAACTTTCTAGTAACTCAAAGTTAAGCATTAAAGGGTTAACTACAACCTTTTATGCTATACATTTCAAGAAACAAAAATCCTACCCCTTTCTATGATTCTATCCATAGGAAAAGAAAAGAAATAATTCAAACTCTTAAACCAAGAACACAAATGACTTCCTATTAAGAAATGAACAAACAAGTTGATTACATTTGTACCACAATAGAAGGACAAGACTGATACCATTTGTAATGACCCGCTAATTTTCTTTGTCTTGAGAGTACAATGAGTCATTACTTGGGCTTAAAATAACATATTCAAGAAGCCAAAGACAAGAAATAAATTCTGAAGGGTTTGAAATACAAGTTGGGGATGATTTACCCATTAAGAAATAAACCATCAAACAAAAAACCATAACCAAACCTTTAACTAAATGATGCATGAACAAATAAATACAACTAAATAACTTGATTTATCTCAAAACCACATAAAAGTGTGAAATAGAAGAAGACCAAACAAGTATTAAATTAAAAAGAGGATAACCAACTAAAGAATCTCAAGAGAACATGATACTCCATGTTCCACAAGTTCCAAGATATAAAATCACCAAACATCCCGAGTGTCATGATTTAGTGCTAAAAACGTGTGAAACGTTAACGTTTCCCCATTCCCAGAAGATAGAATCTATAAAAGAACCAAATTTAAAAAGAAGGGGTGAGTATAAAACTCAGTAGATTTTCCCCAATGACTCACATACTCACTACACTAGGATAAAGTGGTTAGTGCATTATATAAAATAGTTTATATAAAACAATTTAACAAAAAAAAATTATAATAAGATATAAACAAGTTTGAAAAAAAATCATAACCAAATGAAAACAAATGTAAATGAAACCAATTTCAAGAAAGTTATTTTCCTGAAAAATAACTAATCAAAGATTAAAAAACAATTTTTATTAGCATTTTGTCATACCCATTCCATAGTTCACAACACACCCACACATGCATGTTGCATGACAGTTCCATACTCATGAGCGGTCTCTCATCCAATTACCATGAGTCCCAATGAAACACATCCCACGATTCAGGGACATATATCTTGTACCCCAATGGTACTCATCCCTTATTAAGGTCCCATTAAGTATGAACTCACACAGACACCATTTATGCGAAATATTTCTATTACCAAAATAAAATACTCCAATAAAATTTAACTTTTAGTTAAAACTAAAGAAAAACCAATTACAAAGAAAATTTTCATTTAAATAATACCTTTTCTCTTATGGAATACATCTAATCTAATTCATGTTCCAACAATCTAGAAAAATCCCCCTTTTTAAAAAAACTATTTTTAAAACCAAGAACCAAAGCACTCATTTGAAATCCAAAATATTCAAGATTTGATAACTGTCACTTAAGAAGGTTTACAAAAAGTGTTCAATGACAAAATAAAAATTAATTTATCATAATAAATTCAATTTTAAATCATTACATTCAGTTCTACTAATTGGAGTGGACATTGAAGGCACCTACCTCGAAGGTTTTGACTAAAACAACAACTAATGAAGAATGCACAAGAAAACCGGGTCAATTCTCCAAGAAACCATCTTAGATATCTTCTCCTTGCCAGATCAAGACCAAATCTCATCATATTTGGAATCCAAAAACCTATATCAACCCATAACTTGTGTTGATCTGAGAAACCAAGAGAAGAGGATAAGTAGATCTAAGAAACCAATCAAGAACGAAGAAGAATGATCACATACCTCAATAATCCAGCTTCGATTCCCCAAGGGAAGTCTTCAGATTGACTCCACAATTCATGGGATAGGTTCTACTACCTTAAATGGATGGTAATATCAAATTATTGTTGTTTAGGAGAAAAAAATATTTATGGAAAAAAATGAGTGAGATCATATTTTAAAGGATCTCATTCTGACTCTGCGCAGGGTTTGACCGCACGATTACGCAAACTGTATGCCAACCGTTTGGTTTCCACTAATGACAAGGCTTTCTCTTACATGGTATCCAAAACTGTGCTTCGACCGTGATGAATCTACTACCTCTATAGTACCATTTTTCATGGTTTTCCACATGGTTAGACAAACCGTACGCCACCCATGTGACCTTCACCTAGCCCAAAAACACACTTCCAATGTTCTCCCAACTCTCACAACCTACACCCGTACACTTAATAACAATAAAAGTGTCAAGTAAGGGTTACATACTAGAAACTGAGGGTACTGAAATACCACAATTATTGTATTTACCATGGTGATTCTAGTGGAATGTATGTACTCATGGGTTTTTGGATCAATCAAAAGAGTATCAACTCATTTTGATGAGTGACCATTTTACATCGTGTATTTATTTCTTGTTTTCTTTTCTCTATGATTGAGAGTTCAGTAGGGAGATCACATACTATAAAAATTGATGGAGGGTCATTTTATTCGAAATAATAAAAGAAAAAAAGGATTATTATTCACTAATTTACACCCTAACCCCTCTTAATGAACCAAAATTGTTCCTAGGGATGTAATAAAAATTATCTTATTCACATTCCAAAAAATAATAACCTAGTTTTTAATGGATTTAAAATTTGAGTTTACTAGATATGCTTATAATTTAAGAGACTTGTTTTTCAAAAAGAGTCATTTTAATTGGTTAAATAGAAACTATTTTATTTTCCCAATGAAAATATTATTTCATATTATACATAGAGTATTTTTTCATCATAAATTTTGGATATTTAAACAAAAATATGATGTCTTCAATGATATTTATGCATTAATATCAAAATTTTAGTTGTTGATTTAGTTACAAGAAATTATTTTTTTATGACTATATAAATTGGAAAAAATACGTGAACTTGGGTACTTTGATTCAATGTAACAATTAATATTAAATTTTTTATATAATGAAATTTATGAGGGCCTACAAAAATTCGATGGACATACACATTTTGGAAACGTATGATGAAATTGATTAAAATCCCTATATTAAATCATTATTATAATGATAAATTGTGGAGATAAAGTTATACATGAATATTTCAAATTCTATATCATATTTATTTCTATATGAATCTAACTCAAAATAATATCTAATTTGTCACAATTTGGAAAATAAAAATAGTTGCACGCATATTCAATAATTAATATTTTAAAAATGGAGACTAGGGTTTAGTGCTGAATAATATGGGTTATCTTGGATGAAATTTTATATGTTACATCCTAATTTTGTAGTTGACCCATGAAATGTTAGTTTGGGATTGTAATGTGATGGTCTCAACCCATTTCACTATATACATACTAAACACATTAATTAGAATAACCTATTTAACATTTATATCTTTAAATCATCAATGTGTATGAGGAATCCATTTACAATCCTGAATAAATTGATATTTAGACCCAATGATCCTAAAAATTATATTAACATATTCTTCCAGCAGTTAATAGACGAGTTAAAGGATCTTTGGATGATTTGTGTTCTAGTGAATCATGTTTTTAAGGAGTAAATTATGTTTCATGTAAATTTATAATAAATGATAAATGATTTACATGCCTATAGAGTTATTTATTTTATGAGTATAAAAGGGAAATTATCCTTCTATATTTGTATGAAAAATACGTATTTTTAGAGATTAATTTTTTGATAAACATTTTAACTTATTGGGAATCAATGAATTATACTAATGAATCATCCATATTGAAAAAATAAAATAATATTAAATAATAAGATAAAGACATTTGGAACAACTAAATCAAAGTCAGGGAATGATATTTTTAAATAAAATTATTTTTAATTTTTTTATTGGAAAGCGTCAGTCAAATTAAAGAAAAAAATGAATGTTAACTCAAACTCAAATAGAAATTTGAGAAAGAAAGTCATATTCATTGAGTTGATGTCTTGTTCATTAAAATTATTTCTTTCTACCATAGACATAATATATATCCAGATAAACCATTGTGAAATATCACTTGAAACTCTTTTAAATGACAAGGGAAAATAAATAATGATTTTTTGGCATGTTTTTTTCAATGGATTAGGATGTTAGAATAGGAATTCATCCTAAATTAATTAGATATAATAAGAAGGAATTTGTGTTTCCGATTTTTAAAGGAAAAATAAAAAGAAAAAACAATTTCTTAAGATATTGTAATGGTTGAAACTTCCATCTTCTTATTCTAGTAACATTCCAAAAAGGGATTATACATAAGTTTCAAAATTGAATCCTCTTAAAACCCACAACTACCATGTATTATTACATTCCTATCGTCATTTAAATTCACATAATGTAATAGTTTCTTTGATTAGGTTATGTCATTCTTATAAAAGCCTTTATACCAAAATATTGATTACAAGTGTTGTTTGAAAGTTTCTAAGATATGCAAAAATTATTCTTGGTAACTTGGAGAAACTTTTCACATTGTAATTTTTCACATGCATTTTATATCTGATTGTACATATTCTAACATTTCTTATTTTGGTGGTCTTATTTTGAGTGGAAATATGTAACATATGTAAATAATGATGTCTATATTGAAATATTATGTGAGAAATAAAGATCATCCTAAATTATATATTTTCCAAGGCTATTATTCATAAGAATGAATGGACTTATACTCATCATACATGAAAAAATTCACAAAGAATTTTAATCAACTAATAAGAATTAAATGTCATTAATATGATTCCATTGGGCCTATATTTCCTTCAATATCCAAATTAGGGGGTATAAATTTATTATACTCATTATTCACACTAATTAGGGAATATTAGTAAATAGATCATGGTACAGTATTGTTCAACTATTGTGTGAATCATGATTACAAGAAGTCAATAAACTAATATAAATAATTTTTATCACTAGTTTATTTTTTCACATCTTTTGACATTTTAATTATTTCATGTTTTTTTATAACAGTTATAATTTATAAGAAGGATACACCATTCCCTATGTATTAAGAAGAAATTTGAAAACAAAGACTTTCATTCTTGGTTAATGTAAAAGTTAATAAGTTTATTTTTCTAAATAAAGTAATCATATGTACCTATTTAATATTCTATGTTTTTATCTTGCAAGTTCTATGTTTACCCACTAATGGTGTATCAGATGATGTAAGGGTGTTATCATTTGGTCTAAATAATATGGTATGTGCTTGTAAAGAAATGGATGATAATGTATTTAAATTCATTATAAATATATGTGAAATAAAAATGGAAATTTTTCATGATGGTGTAACAATAGTAACCAAAACATATTGGTATGTGCTTTTATTATATGGCAATCCTTAATCATAAAATATACCATATTCTAGGGTTGTTAAAAAATTCATTTCACTACATTAATATACAAATGGTCATGTTTCAATGATTAAATTAAAATGGTTTGATTAAATGAAATGATATGGAATACATATAGATAATTGTGGTTTTAGCTTTATTGATATGAAATTATAGCTTCATACCAAGGAACCAAAAACTATTACATGCCGAGAAAGACCTCTGTTTAATGTAACTGATCCATTTAAAAAAATATATTATTGTTGAAGTTATTCTAATACATGTTTTTTATGAAGTATTGGATGATAGTGATTATTTACATGGAATATTTTGTATTAATTCTAATGTTTTATTTGACAAAATCAAGGATTTATGTTTTAATTTATATTGTGTGCAATAAATTATAACAGATTACACATTACATTGAAACATTTGTATCTGATTACATGATAATATTAAAATAATTTTTTATTAATTTAATATATATTATTAGATAAATTTTAGTAATTATGTTCCAAAAAAAATAAATAAGTTATCATTATGGTAAGTAAAATTTAAAATATAATGAAATAATTATTTTTCAGTTGATAAATCCTTGCATTTAAAATAAGTTTTGGACATTTCATTGGTTTTTAAATTTAAATACTTGTATTATTTTACAATTTCCTTATTTCTTTTTATCTTAGAATACTATTTCAAATTTCAAGATCAGAATTCCTAATTTTGAAATAAGTAGAATAACAATAATATAAGAAATAGAACATAAAATTACAACTTCATTATTTCTTTTTCCATACTCACGATTTCCATATCCCTTTCTAACCACACCCACAATGGATGGTAGTGATGGGTCTCATATCCCTCCTTATTAAACATTCACACCATCTTTTAAATGGGGAAATACTCCTCAATATATTTCACCACCATATAAATATATAAATTCATATTTATAGTGTTATCCTCTAGGTTTTCCCCCTCCGTCAATACATTTATCTCCATTGATTATAAAGAGTACTCATGCTACAAATATCCCACCTCCCACAAAGGATACTCCCCCTCCTTTTACAAATATAGAACTCAAGGGGTTAAAAATTTCCCTATATATTAATATGTGTTTAGAATTTAATAATAAATAAATAATTATAAGCTAATATATATTATTTAATTTTAATAACTATTCTTTATGATTTGATGCATCCCCTGCTAGAAGAAAATTCCCACAAATATGAGAGAGGTCTAGAATCGACACATACAGATTTTTGTTCGATATAATGAGGATGCTATCATAAAAACAAAAAATGGTAAGGAATGTAAAAGTTTTATGGTACACTTTATAAACATATTAATATTGTTTCTGTTCAACTAATAACTTACAGGGAAATTGGAGACCAAAAAAATCATTGGTAGAGATTTTGGAATGTAATGTTAATAAAAAAAATTATATATTAATTACTAATTTTTTTTGACAAATATTTTTTCCAATTCCTCTCAGATATAATATTCCTTGTTAAAAAATGCTAGGGAACTAAGGTTAATGGAGTTGGGTGAAATTTAGTGAGAATAGAAGAATTACTTGTATACTGGTTGGATAGATAGAGTTGATAGCAAGCTGGAAGAAATTATGATCATTCCTAATTTCTAATTATCATTATATAGAGAGATTATCATGCATATAAATAGTTCAAAGTTTAAGGTATTAATTATAATTATATATATAATCATTTAATAATTTCAAAATGATTTTTAAATTAAAATTTTCTTATTTTATTTATATTAATGAAATTATATAGTTTTTTATTCATAAGAGAAATCAGACAATATCAAAATAAATAAAAGTTAAATAAAATACATTCAAACTCTTGTACACACATCTCTCCCAGATCATGAGTAAGAACCTGTATTTTAAAATTTAAAATATTCAACATCATTTTCTTGAAATATTAATTTAATTAATATAATGTTTTTTGGGGTTTCAAATTATTTTATTTTTTTATAGTTTTATATTCTTGGACACAACCATTATTCTTCTCATATTTATTCATTATCATGTTTATTTTTACATCAATATTCATTTTTATACAAATAAGATCATAACATAACTTTAAAAATGTTCTCCAAAAAAATAATTAATAATGATTAGAAAAATCTTCCATGTTCTATCCTTTTTATCACATTTGAAATTCCACTTTAGAAGATTATAATTACAAAACTATAAATATCCTTGTTTTCACTCCATCTATATCCAAATGTGTTGATGATACTCTTTCCCATTTTTTTCTCATGAACCTTTTCATGCCCTAAACTAGATATTTCAATAAGTTATTTTATCTAGGATTCTATTTCTTGTTCTCCAAATAACAGATTTTTTAATATCCTCCACCTCCTCAACATTATACTCTTATTATGAATCTAATATTTTAATTCTATGATTTCTCTACCATAAAAGCTATAATAGATATTTTAAATCAAGTACAAAACCATTAATTTTCATCAATTTTTCCAATCACACATTTTTTCTTATATTTTCAATGACCATTCCAAGTCCCCCCCCCCCCCGCCAATATTTTTGTGTAGTCAATCATTCCAAAGTAATTATAAAGATATTTCTAGTTATTACTCTAAAATCTTCACATTAAAAAATGAATTTTTTATTTATTTCAGTTATATTTCCATTTATCATGAGTGAATTATCTCAAAATGACATGATGTTGGTTAATGAATCAATCCATATAACCTTGATGAATACCACCCTTTAAATCTATAAATCAATAATATAATTTTTTTCCAAAACTAGAATACATTTATGTACATTCATATTAATTTTTTTTTGAAAATTCTTACATCAAAACTACGAATATATGGTAAACCATAACATATCTTAATAGAATATTAAACTATATATTCCACATATGCATTCTAAAAAATGGTTAAAGGAGGATTTTTTATATATGAAACCTATATAATTATTTATTAACTTTCCAAAAGGACCATACTACTCATACTTTAATTTTTTGACCAATCTGACATATATGGTGAACAACTTGTAGAATAATTTAAACCACTATATGTAACTAATAAATTACTTTATAAACAACTTCAATATTTTTTTAAATCAAACATAAAACCTTATACTTGCAACATTCCCCAATTAAATTGTTATGAAATATCAAAAAAATAAATCTAAATATGTTATGGTGTATCTTCCTTCTCCCCCTTATGTTATTAATGTGTTTTTATGCATTCTGATATGAATACAAATTATCTCTCACTTTTTTTATTACAAGATTTTTCAAATGAAATAAACATAGTTTCATTTCATAAAAAATTCTAGATTAATATAGTATGTTTTTTTAGAGCACATGTACTTCTAAACATCACTTCATTCAATATGTTTCTAACCTTAAAAACCTATGTATTTATATCATCCATACTTAAATGAAATATAAAATACCAAGAAACATTCATATTACATGTTAATTATTCTCAAAAAACTTATAATGGGTAATGTTACTAATTATTAACGTTCCTTCAAAAAAAATTAATCACCCTAAGTTGGAAATAAATATATAAACCACATGTTTGTATAACAAAGTCAATGGTTTCTATATAATAAAATAATTTTCATTAAAAAATCTATCTACACATTAATTTTATTTCATATTTTAAAATAAAACAACAAATATGAATTTGTAATCAGGATAGAGAAAGAATCATTAAAATAAAAATAATTAACGAATTTATAATTAAAACCACTAAGATAATTTAAATTTAACCATGTACTGATATAATATATATGAAATATTCTTCATTACCCTCTCATAGATATTCTATTAACAAAGGATTTTAGGTGTAGGTCAATATGTTTTATGAGTAGAAGTGGATGAAAGATATAAGAGGTAAAATGTAGAAAATAAAAGAAAGAAAGAAAAGGTGGAAAATTAATTGGGATTACAATGAACATAATATAATTAACCAATAATTGAATACTCTTTTCAAATTATTCTAGAAAAACTACCCTAACCAATTATAATTTTTCATCCAAAACTACTTAATGTATACAGAATTTAATGATTTGTACTTGGTTAATAGAGAATTATTTCATATTTTCTAAGTGATTGATTTTTGGTAATTGAATATTGTGGGATTTGGTTATTAAAGTCACAGATTATGAAATATAGATAAAATATAATGAATGTAAATCCAATTTAAGTGTAACTATAATCATCTAATTTTAGTTATTAGTTTATATATAATAAATTCATTTCATAATATTTTTTCAAGTTATTATAGAATTTGGTTATCATGATCTTCTTCCAGGATCTATAATATATCTTCTAATTTACAAGATATATCACTATAAATAACTAACCATACATTTCATTAAATTTTTATCCACTTTATCTTGTTCTCCCATCTTTTCCTAATTATATATATTATAATTTTCATTATATTAATGATATAAACATTATTAATTATCAGGAACTATTTAAAATGATTATCAACATACATAGATTGACGGTAAAATGAAGTATATTTTCAATTAAACCCATGTTAAATTCACTCCATCACACTAGAAAAGGAAATTATATGTCCATTTTTAGAGATAGGATATCACAGTATGATGGTGGAAGAATAAAATGATAAATAGAAGAAATATAAATACCCAAACACAAAAAGGAACTATTATAAATAAAAGGGATGTATAGATTCTATTATTGCTTTATTTCTTAAGTTCATTTATAAAAAGTAATTTAATATCGTAGGCCATGTTCCCCACTCTACAATATTCTGTATGTGAACCAAAAAAAGTTATGGTATCATGGAAAATAGTGACACCTAAGAAATTATTGTATATATATTTCAATTTATATTATTTTTAATGAATTTATTTTTTTATATTATTTTATAATTTTGTATTATGTTATATATAACTTAGTAGATTGATTTAGAAACATTGGAAGAAAATGAACCATAAAATTTAGGCACAAAGGATCATCTAAATGAGGTTTTACGAGATGAATATGAGGGAAAGGTGCATTGTCGATATAGGAGGAAACTTTTTCCATCTAAAATGAATTACTCTAATATATTTCTATTGATTTCTTCTTATAGTATGGTAATAGAGTAACTATTGAATTGTACAACCAAACCATAAACTCAAAATGAAACATAAAATCATAATAGGAAACTCATCATTATAATATGATAAATTAACATATTATGAATGATATATGTGATCTTACTTCTATAATTACACTAGAGGGTGATGTATTCGTTGATTATTTATTGATTATGACTCATTTTTTGTATGAGGATTCCTCTTGTCCTTCCACTTATTTTGTCGAAAATACAGATTATAATGCAGATGGTGATGCCCATAAATATGATGAAACTTGTTGTGTGAGAGGACAAGTTGATATTGGGGTTTCTATAAGAGATGTTTATGAGAATACTGCAGGTTATGGTGATAGTAAAATTATGTATCATTTATAATCTAAGCAATATTCTTGGCTTACATGTTTAATTTTAGTATGTAGTTTTTTTATTATGGTGAAACTGATTTATATTTTTTTATTTTTGAACTATATTCTAGTGTGAGTTTTTTGATTTTTTTGAGCTATTATGTATGTATTATAGAGTTTATTTTATTTCTATAAGATCATATAATAATCTTCCTTTTATTCTGACTATATTACAAGGATATTTCTATGGGCTATAAGCATTGAAATAGACTTGAAGACACAGTTAAAACTGTCCAAAATAACCTATATCCATTTTCCTATCCAGTGTAAAAAGATATACTACTATAGTTTAACCCATATATATATACATGAAACAATTGTTTGTGTCCATGTGTAGTCAGGGTTTCTCTTAAGTGGTAAACCCTTTAATCTAACATAAAAAAGATGGGGCTTCAAATACTTTCAAGCCCCTTTGTGGATTTATGACACTAGATTTGACGTATGCATGATGCGAGTAGTTGGTGAAGTAGGCTCGATTCAAAAAGTCAGTGATCCATGCATGACATAGTCTTTCTGACCCAGGTAAGATGATGTAGGAATGAAAAAACACCTTGAATTCGAGCCATGATATTGGGAAACATTACCATGGAAATACGAGCTATGTAATTGGATCCCTCTACCAATATTGAATGATGGATTTCCTTCATAATAAAATGGGTAATCAACCCCAACATTTCTAAAAAAATTGTTTTTTCCATACAATGTATCCACATGTGAGGTTTGTGGGAGTTTCCCTAATTCCACAGGTAAAAACATGGCTGTTGGGGTAGTTCCATGGTCCAAATCATTTATCTATGTCTATTTCCAAAAAAAACCCAAGGGTATAGATATTTTTCATAATTCCATGGAAATAGGATCCATTAATGGTGGATAGTGGCTATTACCAATAGCCATGGTTTATTCATCTATAGCCATGGATTTCATATATGGCTATTGCTGAATTCTCTAGTAGTGAGTATTCTAACAGAAGGGTTTTAGGTAGCTAGAGTAGCTAGTGGAAATCATGGATCTGAGTTGTCATCATTATCTACTTGCACTACCACAAAAACAGTTTTTCGCAGCGCTTTTTATAAAGGGGGGGCCTTTATCAGCGCTTTTTTTAAAAGCGCTGATAAAGGGTCGGCTTCAAAAGAAAAATTTAAAATATATTAATATATTAATATATAAATATAGTTATATTGTTATATAAATATAATATATAATTTTTAAATATATTTTAGATAAGTATAAATCTACATTTACACATATTATACTTAATATATAAGATATTTAGTGAAAATGGCTTCTTAAAAAATTAAACAAATATTTTTAATTAATAATTTGATAATCATTATGGAGTAACAGTCATTTAATAACAATTTGAGGACTAAAAATTTTAAAAAAATTAAAAAAAGATCCAAAATATGTTGAAAACGCAACTCAAACTTCAAACGGCCATAACTTTTGATCCGGGTGTCCGTTTGAGCTCTACCACATATCAAATCGAAGCCTGCGACGATCTATACGTTGTTGTGATCATGGGGGACCCCGGTCAAGCATTTTTCGAGGCCAAAAGAGGCCCAGAATGCCTCCAAAACTGAGTTTTTTGTCGGGGTACCCAGATTTTTTTAACATTTTGTGGATTTTCAAACTCGTTTAAGGGGGTATTATTGGCTTTCTTTGGTGGGGACTGAATTTATTCCATGGTATTACATTTATATTGATACTATGTCTTTGAAATTTCATCCTTTTTTATAATGCACTGCTATTTATAATCAAATATATAACTATATGTACATATTTTTTATATATTCGCACCTAAAAATTAAATTTTTTAAATAAATACTTAAACATATTTACATATAATATATATTAGATTTATCTAAATAATAACTAAGATCCATTTTATTTAGAATACCAATATATGAATATTTATATACCTATATATTAATCTAACTAAATATATATATTAATCTAACTATATATATATATTAATCTAACTATATATATATATTAATCTAATAACTATATATATATTAATATAACTACATATATATATATTAGTATTACTATAAATATATATATTAATATCACTATATATATATTAATATCACTATATATATATATATTCATATAACTGTATATATGTTAATATAACTATATATATTAATATAAATATATATTACTATACGAATAAATATAACTAAATATATATATATAGATATAGATATATATTAATATCACTATATATATATATTAATATTACTATATATATATTAATATTACTATATATATATATTAATATAACTATATATATATATTATAATATAACTATATATATATATTATAATATAACTATATATATATATTATAATATAACTATATATATATTTTATAATATAACTATATATATATATATTAATATAAATATATATTAGTATACGAATAAATATAACTAAATATATATAGAGAGAGAGATATCATGAATTGGAAGACAAATCAAAATAGAGTAGTGGTAAAGGCTTAGGCGCGCAGGGGGGAGGTCTCGAGTTCAAATCCTGGTGGAGGCAGGGGTGCGCGCACATGGGGGAATATAGCAGCAAGCGCTGTTAAATGGTGGAGGGGGTGCATGGGGCGATGTACAAGGGCAGAAAAGTACTATAAAAGGGGGGGCTCAAGCACTATAAAAGCCCCCCCGATTTGCAGTGTTTTTTATTTTTAATTTTTAATTTTTTTTAATTTTTTTAAATTTTTTCAATTTTTTTAACTTTTTTCAATTTTTTTAACTTTTATCAGCGCTTTTTTAAAAACGCTGATAAAATGGTTCTTTACCAGTGCTAAAAAGAATGCGCTGATAAAGGAAGCGCTGATAAAAGACCCCTTTTATCAGCGCTTTTTTTAGCACTGATAAAGGGGTCCTATATCAGTGCTTTTCAGAGCACTGAAAAAGGGGACCCCCCCCCCCCTTATCTACACTGGCTTTATCAGCGCTTTTTCTAGCGCTGATAAAGGCCATTTCTAGCGCTGATAAAGGACGTGTTTGTAGTAGTGTTGGAAGTAATCATTATGATCTAAGAGAAGGTGACATACTCATTCCAGGACTCAGACATTGAGAACTGCAGCGTAGCAATGACAGAATGGGATTAGTATTCTTAGAGAGGGTTTATGTTATACTTGTGATGGTAGAGGTAATGTGAGATGTAATTTTCTAACCTAACACATAGATGATTATCATTATATAGTATTCAAACCTCCATGGTTGAAGCATTTTCATGATAAGGGATCTCTTAGTTATGGTCATGGAAGACCCCTAGGAGGTGGTGTGGATAGAGGGCTAGGCATAGACCCTGAGGAATGATATCCTAGTGGTGAATGCTGCTTTGACCTACTTCCAACAACACCACTAGGTGTCCCAAGAATGGTTAAAAAGGCTAGTGATATAGTGAATGGTTAGTTGTAGGCTATTGAGTGACATGAATAGTCTATACATTAGATGATTCATTGTTTGATCTACATCTTATATTCTTTAATTACAGTAATTGTTCACATAATAACTCTTCTTTATATCTCTTTTTTATGAGATATATATTATTAAAGATTTTTCCCCAAAAACAATGGATATATTTTCCAACAGGTGTGATTATTTTATTTCACATATCTATCAGCAATGAAAATTAAAAATCAAAAGAGAGAGTTTTTCTTGGAACCTATTGGTCATTGTAATGAAACTTTTTGTCAATATCATGTGTATGAGATAGTTGTCTACAATTCATTCCCCAATACACTACCACCAAAGGAGAGCTATATTCCCACATGATGATGGCAAGATGTTCTCATTCAATTGTGGAAAATTTTATTTATCATAATATGTGGGAATCATGAGAAGATAAATGAAACCCATCACCCATCAGTTGTAAACAATGGACCCTGAGGTGGCAAGATATTTTTAATTTTGGATTCTAGTTGTGTTGTATGATTATATGGAATCCATTCCTGGATATATTTTGGGACTACCTCCAAAGGGGTAGATTGAATTAAAAATTGACTATCACCTTGATAGAACACAGATATCATTAATGGCATAACTAATGGCACCTACTGAGTTATGGGAGTTATGGTTGTAGTTTGTATACCTTTGTGAAAAAAATTATTATAACCTATGTTCCCCCTTTGGTGGCTCAAATTTTCTTCATGAATGATAAAGATAAAATCTTGATTCTATGAATTTATTATCATTTCCTAAATCAAGTGACGATAAATAATAGTTACCCATTATTGAGGATTGATAACCTCTTCGACTACTGGAATGGTGTGAGATGGTTTCCAAACATTGATATCAGGTATGACTACCATAATTAGAGATTTTATGAGATTGATATACCACATAATTTATTTTTATCTCTCCACGATCATTATTAGTTCTATTTGATTCATTTTTGAGTGAAGAATTCACCCCACTATGTTCATAGCACTTATGATTAGAATAATCCATCACTTCTTAGATTTATTCTTGGTTGTATTTATTAAATAACTTCTCATTTACTCCATAAATGAGGGGGAGAATTCTGAGTATTTGTGGATGGTTCTAGAATTACTCTAATATCCCCAATTATATGGTAAACATTTATATATTCAATTTTAGATTCAATAGGTTCACTTACTAGGGAACGTCATCTCTGAGAATGGTGTAGTGGTGGACCTATAACAGATTGATATAATGCTCAGTTGGGAACCAACCAAGAGTGTACCATAGGTGTAGAGTTTAATCATCAGAGAGAGTCTGAGATTAACACTCCCCTAAATCTCTAGGCTTTGGATTCCCCCATATCCCATATATAGGTAGATTAGGTACTCCAAGGTACTATTGAGTGTGAGGTTCCTATATCTATGTATTTGTACTCCCCATTCATCAATCTCTGATTGGGATCAATTCATCAACTAGAGATAATTCTCCTTATATTTTGGAGTGTAGTAGAAAAGAGTAAACCCTCTATATTAATTATTGTGAGGTTGAACATGGGGCTTGGTATTGAAGAGGGGACCCTTGAAGATGCAGGTATACTCATCATTATTATATGGATGTGGTGTTTTAGATTCATCTATTTTCCTCCAGGTTCTCAGAATGATCATATCTGATTTATGATTTCATTTCCCTCTTGAAATTATGGGTTTAGCTTAGAGTTTTATTTTTTCATTCCCTCCTGATTTTTGGAGTATCCTACTATGTATATTTATACTCACCCATACAAGGTATTTTCCCACATATTTCATATATTATAAAGATAATACGTATATTATTTATGAATTTAGCACAGTAAGTATAAGTGGATCATATCAGTACTTAGAGGTTCTCACTATGTTTGGGGGTTAGTATCAATGTTTGTGAGTTTAGGATCTTTTGTAATTCCATTTTTCAGTTGTTTTTAGGTTGGAAAATAAATTTTATTTCATTTTTGGGAGTGTATGTTTTGGATTTTACTTTTATATTACCTTTTTTCACTTTGATATATATCATATAGGTTTCACACGAGTTTTTTACACCCTAATAGCTTTTTAATTATAACTTTTCATTGTTTCACAATGATGGGTATATACATGTGTACAGGTATATTTGGATAAGGCATACCTTTTTAGTGATAATCCCACATAACTATTTTTAAAATAACTTATCCTACTTAAGGTGGGATTTGGGTGTCACCCTCAGCATAAATTCATCCCTGGTTGGTCTTAATGGGAAATTTCATGACATTATCAATTGTGATTATCCTTATTGATTTTCTAATCTTACTACCAATTAATTAAAAAATAAAATTCCATAATAATATATTTAAATTCCTCATAATATTTCATAAATATCATATAAATGAATAAAATAATATTCAATAAGAGTTTCAAACCAGGTGTGACATTAGGCCAATTTGTTATGGAACCAATAAAGATATAGTTAATTCAGAAAAAACTTTTTTTAGATTTACTACCTTTAGGTAAATCTGAGCTAGATCATGCATCCACATGTTTTTATACATAAAGGGGTGTCATTTTTAGAAATCCACACACTCTATACATTGTTAATATTTTATTACTTTTTCTTATACTTATACATATCCTTAGGGATTTCAATAATTTTGTACAGTCTTAATTGTAAAAAATATTTAAAGTTTGATCTTATACAAACTGAACCACCCTGGAACTACACTCATGAATTTGGAGCTAATAAAATTATTTAAACACTATATTTTATACAAATTCAGCTTATATGAGATTTAATTGAATAAATATTACATCATTTGTAAAAAATTTAACATTATATCTGACTGTAAGAGAAAATATCCTAGAATCCATAGGATTAGTATATATAGTGATTAGTTACATAGACATCTTATTACATAATATTTCATCAATATATCTGAAAATTCATCTCAATATAATAATTCCTATCAAATATATTCTTGTATATATATACCTGGGTAAAATAGAAAAAAAAATAAGGCGTGAGATCAAACACTCTGTAAGGTAGAAACATATCAAAAAATCATCATGTCTTATATCAAAATTATATGATAAAACATGAACTTTGGGTAAATATCTAATTAATAAGATTAGGAACAATAATATAGTTTCCTAAGTTATAATATTATGACATATAACCTCCAAATATCATACATATATTTTGTCATAATATAATAGAAACATGAGAAACAATAGTTAAAATCCATTGACCATAGTAAAGGAATATAACATAGAAATGAGGAAAAATCATTATTCATTATAACATTTTAGGACCAAGATAACCATAAGAAAGTCTAAATATAATTTTAGGAACAGAAAATTAATCTACATGCATCATGTTGTGAACAAAACAATAATTCACACACATAAAGTTATGAACAATGAAACAATTACCACACATCAATTTGTGATCATAGAAATAATTCCAACACATTATGTTTTGAATATATATAAAATTCAAAAACATCAAGTTTTAAATATCCAAAAAACTATAATTCATCAATATTTAAAAATATAAACAACTCTAATACATCAATTAGTGAAAATTGAAACAATTGTTACACTTTATGTAATGAACATAATGACAATTTCCACCCCTAGTATCAATATCTCCTGATAGATAAAACATTATACAAAATATTAGAGGGATATATTCCCCCCACTCATCATATCCATATATATTTTTCCCCAAAAAACAATACTATATCATACCATGAATAACTTATAGAGTAAATGGGTTTCATTTTATTTCTAAATCGTATCATATAAAATGGAGTTAAGAATTCAATCATTAGATTCCAAAAATTCACTCCCCCAAAAGGAGTAATTTTTAAGATAATTTAGAAAGTCTTTTATGAAAAATAGACCTAATTGAAAAATATCCTCTAGATATAAAGATTAAAATATAAGATAAACCATAAAATTAATTTTTACAAAACATTTATTAACATTATCATAAAGAGATGTTGTTACGAGGGAATTTCAATAATAATTTTAAATAAAGTTTCATGAAAACCCATTTTTTAAACATAACATTGAAATAAATACTAAAAATGTATCTTTGAAAATATTTACGGTTTATTTTAACAAACTTGTAGTGGAAGGTAAAATATACAAATGTTAAATGAAATTATGTTGCATTATTTTAAAATATATTTACTGAGACACACATCTTAAAAAGGTAATAAATATTAATTTTGAAATTGGTATAGATAAATATGATATTAATAGAAGATTGTGCAGTATTATATTTCCAAATAATTGAGCAAATAATGTTTTGAAAGATATAATATGGATATGTAAGAGAAAGATATGTTAGAATGGAAATGAGTTATTCTTTACAATGTCATATTTTAAAAAAGAATGAAATATATTAAAAAAGATGAATTTGATGTGAAGATGTAAATTCCCCAAAAAATGGATTAAAAACAATATAACATCACTATTTGATAGAATAAAACAATATGGTAATACCATATTTAAATAGGAATGATTTTGACTCAAGGGGAGGAGTTGGTGATGAAATCCCATAACCATTACTACTAAAATATTTGGAAGAACTATAACCTATTATATAGTGAAAATAAACATATTAATAAGTTATTTAAGAAACTTATTAATGTATATTGCCTTTCATAATATTCAATTCTAAACACTCATGATATGTTTATTAGTTAGTAATTGTTTATTTTCATCGCTAAATGTTAGTAATTTTGAATGTTTCATACATACTTTGTAATGGAGTTGTTGATCTGCATTCATTGACACTAATTTCATCAACCCAATATTATTTTTGTTACTAAAAACTATGTTCTATAAAATTTTATGAAATATCATCTTTATTTCATGATAGTTTTAGTTATTATTTGTAAATATAAATCCAGAAAGAGCTAATTAGCTAATTTTCTTATTGAACAAATGGTGGTATATTAATAATTTTTTAAATATTAATACTAATATTATATAAAAAATAATAACAATTACGTATTTATTAATATCTAATATTACTTATAATTATGTTTCCATGGTAATCCATTATTATTGGAGGTTAAACCGACCCAAACACTAACATGCTATAATCTATGGTTTATTACGATTATAAAACTGAAAATTTTATTATTATTACTGTCACGACCCCCTCCCCACAAAGTGTACCCCTCCTGGGCCGGCAATGTGAGAAGGGAGATAATGACCCCCGAGTCCCGCCTCCAGTAGGCCCCGGGTTGGCGACTAGCACCGAGGGTATAATACACGCACAAATGGGAGGCATTTCCCTCTAAGAGAACACATGCAGAAGAGAGAGATAGAATAGACTCCAACCAACTCCAACTCATAACTGAAATATAAAAGAAACCCAAGTACATATATGAAATGTCATGCAAAAGTACTACAACTGAAAGGGAAACTAAAAGTACCCAAAAGAAAGTAAAACGGCAGCGACCACAAGCCCGAACAGCTCCTCCTCCAACCGCAAGCTAGTAGTAATCAGCTTGATCTCCAACCTGCTCCAAGTGACCTGAAAAACAGTTTATATGTACATAGGGTGAGTATAACAGTATACTCAGTAGGATCCTCCTCAAGCCTCTCGTGCAAAAGTAAAGAAAGCATGCTAAAGCCTAGTGAACAACAAGTGAAACTAACTCGTTACCTAAACAGGTATACTAAGTTCCCAACCTCACCATGGCTACTCTCACCAAGTAACACATACAAGAATATAGCATATAGCATAGAATATCAAGGGTACCCCGCTACTACTTCCCCACTGGTTTGCCGCTTTGCCCCAACGACATACGTCCTGTGCATCTCTCTCCAAAGGCTTGCCCGCAGACACCTGGGCTAAGCTCCACAATCTGCACCTCGTGCACCACATAGGCTTGCCCGCAAACACCTGGGCGAAGCACCACACCTTCCTCACAACCAAAGGTAACCAGGTAGTTTCTGGGAGCCACCACAGCTCGCATAACGTGTATCATACGTCGGGTATAATACCTCAAGCCATTACAGCCCATACTCCGAGTAAGGAACCTCAAGCCATCACAGCCTATACACATTACACCTATACTAGTCCATAGGATACTATATCCAGAATATATGCGTGTGAATAACCACAAGCCATTACAGCCCTCTACACACATATATGGGGTAACTAACTGCTTGCCTCATGGCAAAAGTATCTACCAAGAGAAGAGAACGGGGCCAAAGGGGGTAGTCAGCCATTCAACCTCCCATCAGAATGTTGGGGAAAACACCCCCCAGGGCTCAGAATCCCAGGGGTGTCAGTTTCCCTTACCGACAGGGTGGAGTAGCGTATAGAAACACAAAAAGTACAGAATATATATAACTCACAACCACACTATGGGCATTACCTAGTCATAGGCACAACTGCAGCTAACGTCTCTCAGACTCTAGGCTGCTACTTCTAAGACTAGGTATCCTATAAGCACACAACCATTTGAAGATATTTATTAGATTACTCCATTCTCATTTTATCAATTCCACTGTACGTTAATTAATTCTTTAAACATTAATTAACCATGAACAATTTACCACATTAAACTAAATTGGCATCACATTCAAAAACTGCTCCTTTTTAGGATTCACATCACTATTAAATTCCAGTTTCTCCATACCCGTGGATTATCACCATTTAAACAAACTTTTATTATTGAATTACCATCCCCATATTCCCAGGCATTCTAGAAAAGCATCCTATGCTACTAAACACAAAGGGCTCAACACGGTGAGTAGATATACTACCCATAGAGTCCTTGCCGCCTATAGCAAGAGCATAGACCCATCCTCCATCGAGAGGCTAAACACGGAAAGCACGTGGCATACCCCGCGTGTCTTCGCCTCCTTCGGAAAGAGGGTAAGCAAAACCAGCTGCCTTGAGCAGTGGGGAAAAGTAAAGCAGATAAACAATAAAACCACCAGCATCAAACCATCACATTCATCTCATACCATCATCCTTGGTGTCCTCCCCGACACCCACATGCATAAACTGATGCATCTCGCCACACTAGGCGTCATCTGCTGCCACAACCACAAGTCCCCATGCCTCAACATATCACAACAGCCATCCAGGCTCACATCAAATCACAAGCAGCAGGAAATCAAAGATCACAACATGGGCTCTCGGCCCTTTAACAAGGCATTCAGCCTTCATACAAGATGAGCACTCAGAGCTCCAAACCACAAGGCATTCAGCCTTACAAGCAAGCGGGTAACTCAAAACCATTTTGAAATTATCGAACTAATAGTTCTTTAATCCATCTTGAATTAACAGATTCATTAACATGCCTCTTTATCTTTAGCCAATTATTTAACAAATAATTCCGGCTTTACGTTCTTTATCAATTTCCATCATGAACGAGCAACAAATTAAAGAAAATCATAGATATCACTCTATCTAGGAAAACATGAGGCAAACCGTTCTCACGGTACAAAGTAACAACATGCGATCAACCAATTCCTTTAATCCGATTCAAGTATTTAATTAGGTCAATTTCATTGTGATCCAAAGGACTAAATCATGCTAATTCTACGATTGCACATACACAATTAGAGAAGCCATGAATCCCCTACCTCGAAGAGTTCTTGACGTCCTTTATCCACACAACGGGTCACAGTCCTCTTCTCCTCACGACAGCTGCATCCACCGGAGGATTCCACGGTACGACAGTACCAACCAACCCCATGAAAACCCATTAGAACCATGGAGATTACATGCTAATATGGAAGGAAGAACAAGAGAAGGTGATCCCCGAAGGAACGATGATAAAACATACCTTATATGGAAGAACGATCGACACAACTTGGTTGCATCAACAGAGCGGAACTGATCTGAGTAATGTTTGATTGTGACTACGAGAATGATTGCAAGGTTCTAGCGTCTCGTAGATGAGAACCAGGAGGAAGAACAACGAAGAATGATATCTTGTTCCTTTTAAAAAAATAATTAGAGAGGCGACGGTTTAAGATCCGATTTATTCTCCATTAAAAACGGATCGCATTAACCCACGCGGTTTGACCAAGTAAAAACATCCCGGCCTTAGGAATAATTAATATAGAATTTATGGCCTTTGAATCGGCCTTAAAGCCCTTAAAATAAGGTTTTAAAAGTAATTTACGTCAAAGAAAACGTCAAATTTGCGAAGCTGGAAACACTGTTCACATACTCAAAATTTGGCAAAGTATGGGATCGGTAGCTCTTATGATTTTGGAAACACTGTTCATTCGTGAAATTTGGCAAAGTATGGGATCGGTAGCTCTTAGGATTCTGGAAACACTTTACAAGTCTACTGATAGAAGTCCATCGATAGAACCTCACCGATAGAAACACTGTTCAAGTCTACCGATAGAACCTCACCGATAGAAAACACTGTTCACTGAACCTCACCGATAGAAACACTATTCACAGAAATAGAAATTTGGCAAAGTGTTAGCCGAGCTACTGCTGGACTGCGGCTACCAATATACCGAGCTATCAGTACGCCGTGGCTACCGGTAAACCCAGCTACCGGTAGGATGCGGCTACCGGTAGACCGAGCTACCGGTAATCAGCAGCTACCGGTAGACGGAGCTACCGGTAATCAGCAGCTACCGGTAGACCGAGCTACCGGTAATCACCAGCTACCGGTAGACCGAGCTACCGGTACTCAGCAGCTACCGGTAGACCGAGCTACCGGTAATCAGCAGCTACCGGTAGACCGAGCTACCGGTAATCAGCAGCTACCGGTAGACCGAGCTACCGGTAATCAGCAGCTACCGGTAGACCGAGCTACAGGTAATCAGCAGCTACCGGTAGACCGAGCTACCGGTAATCACCAGCTACCGGTAGACCGAGCTACCGGTACTCAGCAGCTACCGGTAGACCGAGCTACCGGTAATCAGCAGCTACCGGTAGACCAAGCTACCGGTAATCAGCAGCTACCGGTAGACCGAGCTACCGGTAATCAGGAGCTACCGGTAGACCGAGCTACCGGTAATCAGCAGCTACCGGTAGACCGAGCTACCGGTAGGCAGCAGCTAGGGGATAAGTCACCTTGACCTCCCGGAACACCTCCAACACCACATTTTCACAAAGTAATGGACCAGGGAGGTCCGGGCCATTACATTAGATACCTCTCAAAACATTCTCGTCCTCGAGAATTAAAAACCAACCCAGAAGAAAAGAGGGGTCCGAACAACCACCCCATAAGATACCTCTCAGGGGAAAACCACCATGAGTTGTTCAAAAGCTGGAGCAAAACTACGACATCCGAGAGTATGGAAACAAATAATCCATAACCAAACAATTCAAACATAACATCACATCAAAGGTACATAAATAAAACATGAAAGGTCTAACCATAAAGGAAACGTCATTACATGGAAAGAGTTAAACATTAAACAACTCTGGGTACTGAGCACGTATCTGGGACTCACGCTCCCAGGTACTCTCCTCCATGTCACCGTGTCGCCACAAGACACGAACTAAGGGGATAGAACGCCCACGAAACACCTTCTCCTTGTGGTCTTGGATCTCCACAGGTCGCTCCTCGAAGGTTGCATCATCGTCAATATCGATCTCTCCCCAATCGATAACATGAGATTCATCATGAAGATAACGACGGAGCTGTGATACATGGAAAACATCATGTATCCGACTCATCTGAGGGGGAAGTGCTACTCGATACGCCACAGCTCCAACACGAGCTAACACCTCGAAAGGCCCAACAAACCGGGGAGAAAGCTTACTTCCACGACCAAACCTTCACTGCCCATGACGGGGAGTCACCTTTAGAAACACATGATCCCCAACATTAAAATCTAACGATATCCTTCTTTGATCAGCATATGATTTCTGACGATCTTGTGCTGTCTTAATCCTCTCACGAATCACCTGAACCATCTCTGTTGTATTCTGCACTAGTTCTGGTCCGAGAATTGCTGACTCTCCGACCCCAGTCCAGCACAACGGAGAACGGCATGGCCGGCCATACAAGGCTTTAAATGGCGCCATACCGATGGTAGAGTGAAAACTATTATTGTAAGCGAACTCTACCAAGGGTAAGGGCTTCACCCATGAACCTCCAAAATCAAGAACACAAGAGCGCAACATGTCTTCAAGAGTCTGGATGGTTCGCTCTGTCTGACCATCCGTTTGAGGATGAAAAGCAGTGCTAAGGCATAATTGAGAACCAAAAGCATGCTGGAGACCACTCCACACCCTGGAGGTAAAATGAGGATCTCGATCGGAAATGATCGTCTTAGGAACTCCGTGAAGCCTCACCACCTCCTCCAGATACTGCCTCGACAAAACTTCCACTGAGCTTGACTCCTTGATCTCTATGAAGTGGGATGATTTTGTTAAACGATCCACTACCACCCATATAGCATCATGTCCTCCCGGAGCTCGAGGTAAACCTGTAACAAAGTCCATTGAGATGTCCTCCCACTTCCACTGAGGAATCTCTAAGTGCTGGAGAAGACCACCAGGAACACGGTGTTCGGCCTTCACCTTCTGGCAGACTAAACATCGAGACACACATTCTGCAACTGTACGCTTCAGCCCAGGCCACCAAAACTGACTCCTCAAGGATCGGTACATCTTCGTCACACCAAGATGTACCGCCAAGGGTGAAATATGGAACTCTCGGATAACCGTCTCGCGCATCGCCAAGGGAACAAAAATCCTGCCATGATACAACACTCGGTGTTGTTAATCCTCCGACCAACCATCAGGGGCCTCACCACATACAACTCTGTCTCTCCAAACTTCCACCTCTAGGTCAACCAACTGAGACTCTTCCACCTTCTGCATCAGGGATGACTGCACCGTCATCTGGAAAAGACAACCTCTACCCCAAACTTCTTCCATATCAAGATGCAAAGATGATAGCTCTTCCATCACTCTCCAAGAATCACCAGATTCACGCACAACATCATTACGTATCTTTCGGCTTAGTGTGTTAGCTACAACATTCCCTTTTCCAGGTGTATATGATATTTCAAAGTCGTATTCCTGCAAGAACTCCATCCACCGACGCTGCCTCAAGTTCAAGTCATGTTGGGAGAAAACATACCTCAAACTCTTATGATCGGTGAAAACCACAAAGTGCTCACCAATGAGGTAATGTCTCCACAACTTTAGAGCAAACACCACGGCTGCCAACTCAAGATCATGGGTGGCATAGTTGCATTCATGGGGACGCAACTGCCGAGACCCATAAGAAACAACTGACCTCTGCTGCATGAGAACACATCCTAGCCCCAGATGTGAAGCATCACAGAAAACATCAAACTGGACTCCCTCCGCTGGAAGACAAAGGACGGGAGCACTTACCAACTTCTCCTTTAGATACTCGAAAGCTGTCTGACACTGATCAGTCCATATGAACGCTTGATCCTTCCTGGTCAAAGTTGTCAGAGGAGTCGCAACTCGGGAGAAATTAGCTACAAACCTCCTATAATAGCCTACGAGACCAAGGAAACTTCGCACCTCTGACACGGTCTTGGGGGCTGGCCAAGACACCACTACTTCTATCTTCGAAGGATCCACAGCTACTCCCTGTTGGGACACAACATGTCCCAAGAAACGAACTTCTCGAGCCCAGAACTCACACTTGGACAACTTCCCAAACAACTAATGTTGGCGAAGAACTCCCAAAACGGCTCGTAGATTCTTTGCATGCTCCTCTTCAGATGTGGAGTACACAAACATGTCGTCGATGAAAACCACAACAAACTTGTCCAGGAATTCACGGAACAAAGCATTCATCAACCCCATGAAAACAGCTGGAGCATTCGTCACGCCGAATGGCATTACAACAAACTCATAATGCCCATGACGACAGCAGAAAGCAGTCTTCGGGATATCCTCATCCTTTACATGCATCTGATGATATCCTGACCGCAAGTCTATCTTTGAGAACCAACTTTCACCCTTCAGTTGATCGAATAGGTCATCAATCCGTGGGAGAGGATAGTGGTTCTTTATTGTCACTTTGTTTAACCGACGATAATCGACGCACAACCGCAAACTGCCATCAGCCTTTTTCACAAACAAAACTGGTGCACCCCACGGTGACACACTTGGTCGAACAAAACCACACTGCAACAGACCGTCGAGCTGAATACGTAGCTCTCGTAACTCAGAAGGGGCCATCCTATACGGAGACATAGATATAGAAGACGCTCCTGGCTGTAGCTCGATCCCAAACTCGATCTCTCGTCGAGGGGGTAAGGATACAACCTCTTCTGGAAAGACGTCAGGGTACTCCTCTACGACCCTAGGAAACGCCAACTGTTGAACCTCTGAAGAACTCAGCATCATCCCAGCCATCATGGATGATAAGGATGGAACTCGTCTATGACTCATCCGAGGATCTCTCTCACCAACAAACACCACTTTCTCTCCATCTTCATCAAAGAAAACGACCTTCTTCCTGTAGCAATCCACAACAGCCTGCACCGAATACAACCAATCCATGCCAAGTATGACATCATATGGTTGTATTCGCAAACATAGGAAATCTCCCCAAGAGCGGTGTTGCCCCAACACTAGCTCACAGTCTCTACATACTTCAAACAAGTCAGCTCGACCTCCAACTGGCGTAGTCAACGCCAAGGGCACTGGAAGTCTCTCTACCTCAAGTCCCAAAGCATGGACAAGGGTAGGTGATATGAAGGAGTGTGTTGCTCCTGAATCAAACAAGGCATACACCAAGGTAGAAAACAAGAAAAGGGTACCTCGAATGACATATGGCTCGCCTGGGGCTGGTAACGCTAGAGCATGAAGCTGACCACGACCTCCTCCACGGCCTCTCTGACCCTGATGACGACCACCACCACGGCCGCGCTCTGCTCTCTGAGGATGGGGAGCGTCATGGGGCTGTCCTCTGTCTTCTCCATCTACCCTTTGGTGATCTAAAACTGGTGCAACCTACTGCTATTGCCTCGGCTGGAACTGCCTCAACGGAGGAACCTGGAGTGGAGCGCCCGGTGCGCGATGACTGCTCTGAAAATTCGGGCACTCCCGCTGCTGATGACCACGACCACCACAAGAAAAACAAGTGCCTGATCCCTTGGAATAGGTCTGAGAGTTTCTGTCTACGGAGAAACGAGATGGGAAGGGCTGGGACCTACCCCCAGGTGAACGGAAACTCTTATGTCCTGAAAACCGGGAACCCCGGACCACAGCTCTGCTTCGTGAGGAATCATGACGATTCCCCTCTCGTGACGATCCAGTCCTGGCCAAAGTCCTCTCAACAACCTATGCCCTCGCCAGCACCTCAAGTTATGTCTTCAGCATAAATGGGGTGACCTAGCGCTGGATCTCTGGACGCAAAGCCTCCTCAAAATGCCTCGCCCTGGCCTCATCATCTGGTAACAGGTCTGAAGCATATCGTAGAAGGTTACTGAAACGGATTCCAAACTCTCGAACACTGGAGCTCCCCTGTCAAAGGGTAAGAATCTCCTGGTGACTGGACACCTTCGCAGTCGACGAAAGAAACTCGACTCTAAACTTGTCTCGAAACTCCTCCCATGAGATTGCTGACTCCTCACGATCACCGAGGAACAAGAACCACCACTGCCTCGCTGCTCCACGCAGCATCGTCACAACCAAGGACACCCAGTGTGTCACGACCCGTCCTCGGGGCCCGTGCCGTGACTACCCCAAGCCCGCCTTCCATAGGACAGGGGCTGGCGACTAGCACCAAGGCGTAAAATCCCAGTAAACAGGGAAGGCATTGCCTTTATAAGTAACAACCACACAGAGTCAGCAAGCGGAAAGTAAAGTGCAGAAAAGTAAAGGGGGCCGGAAATACAAGCCCAACTGTAAAGTACAACTGAAAAGTAAAGTATAGCAACTGAAGAAAAGACGGCGGCCTCGTGTCGTCCACTGGCAATCCCACCTGAAGGGTGGGTACAGATAGCCTCCAGGCCCCTCGGGTCCCACGTCCGCTCCGAGAACGTCCCGCCCAGTGGTCCACCTCCAGGTACCGTCCTGCTCCACGCCCCAACCGTGATCAGCGCTGTCCGTCGTCTGCAACCAACACAACGAGGTGCGGGCATAGCCCGTGCAGGGGTGAGTACAAGCTACTCAGTAAGGACCCCGAGACCCCCGAAGGTCTCCCGAAATCCACAAAGGATATAGCACAAAAGAAGATGCAATCACGAAGTAACATCAGACTCGACTTAGGTATATGCCCATACATATACCTAAGTCCCCAATTCCAGCTCTGCTTACGAGCTCAAGAACAACTCAATCCACATAGGAAAGCAAGACTCAAATCCACAAGGAGAGTAAACAGTAGAATCCACATAGGATAGTTCAACACAATCCACAAAGGAGAGTAAACAGTAAAATCCACATAGGATAGTTCAACACAATCCACAAAGGAGAGTAACATACGATTCAGCTCAACCAGGATTTTCATTATCGAAACCGTAAATGTTGAAGAGCCCCGTCTCTGAAGTGTACAGTGGTCCTGTCACGACTCCGAGGTACTGCTCACTAACCTAAGACTGCTGAAGTACTCCTCCTGTCGAGTACCGCGGGTCTGCTGCCAACTACCGGGCGCTCCGTCCGCTGAGGGTCTGCTGCCAAATACCGGGCGCTCACCCAGATAGCCTACTGAGGTACTCCTCCTGTCGAGTACCGCGGGTTTGCCGCCAACTACCAGGCGCTCCGTCCGCCGTGGGTCTGCTGCCAACTACTGGGCGCTCCGTCCACTGGGCTAGTCGACTCACTCCAAGTCGAGTCGGTCAAGCAGTCGTCAGGTCTCAGTCATCTACACGGTCTCCGTACTCCGCACGCACGTCTCCACCGTCGCGGGTCTGTCGCTACAACCAAGCGCACACACTCCGTAGAGTATCGCGGGTCCGCAGCTACAACCAAGTGCTCCACCGCCAAGGGTCTGCTGCTGCATCCAAGCGCACCACCACTGTCAAGTACCACGGGTCCGCCGCTACACCCAAGCGCTCCACCGCTCAAGGTAAAAGAAGATTCAGCTCACACAGGTTCGGTAGCATTGTTCCACGTAGGATCGCTGAGTGCAGTAGTCGACGCAGTCCACTGAGGATCTCTGCACAGTCGTCGCCGCAGTCCACGAAGGATCTCTGCTCTGCCGTCGTCGCAGTCCACGGAGGATCTCTGCTCTGTCGTCGTCGCAGTCCACGGAGGATCTCTGCTCTGTCGTCGTCGCAGTCCACGGAGGATCTCTGCTCTGTCGTCGTCGCATTCCACGGAGGATCTCTGCTCTGTCGTCGTCGCAGTCCACGGAGGATCTCTGCTCTGTCGTCGTCGCAGTCCACGGAGGATCTCTGCTCTGTCGTCGTCGCAGCCAGCACTAGGGTTCCCGCACATAGCGAGCTCGTTAGGAGGGTCCGCTCCACGAGCCGAGAGGCTGATACATCAACTGACACGTAGTCCGAAGTTGATGTATCCAAAAGTTCCGTATCGACAACAGGATCTCAACGCAACAGACGGCGCGTCAATCGGACGCCCGGTCTGAAAGTTATTGGCATTTTCGTCCCAGGGGCCCGGTTGGTTTTTAGGGCAAAACCAACCTGACCATACTCCGCCTATGTCCGATCCTCGGGCGGAGTATGCCAAAAGTTCCGTCTCACTTAGAGGAAACTACCACAGCTGACGGTACGTCGATCGGACGTCCGTAGCTCAAGTTATGAGCGTTTCCGCTCCGAGGGCCCGGTTGGTTTCGTGTACGAACCAACCCGGCCGAACCCAAAGTCTTCCGAAACCTTGAGTATAATATACCGAAACGACCGTCTCGATCCAAGGATCGCGTAGCCGCTGACGGTTCGTCAATCGGAGGTCCCAGGCCCAAGATATGGGCGAAAGACCGAAGAGGGCCCGAAACGGGGGTTCTGGGCCCGGGGCGACCCGGCCCGAACCGGCTCGGCCGGGTCCGGTCCGGCCTGGGCGCGGCCCGGCCGACCGGACCGGCCGGCTCGGCTTCGGCCGAGCGGCCGAGCAGGCTGCCGCCGCGGGTTTGACCCGCGACATTTGGAGAAACACGGCCCCCGCGGGGGGGGGGGGGGGGGGGGGGCGCCTGTCACGCGGACGCGGCCGAGCCGCCGCGTCCGTTCCCGGTTCCGCGCGGCCGCGGAACCGGCCGCCACCGCCGCGGCTTCAGCCGCGGCGGAAGATCTCCACGGCGGCGCGCCGGGAGCCGCCGCCTCCTTCCGCGGGCCGCCGGAGTTGCTCCGGTGGCCCGTTTTGCCTCCCGTCTGCGCCATCGTTCCTCCCGGGACGCGTCCTCCACTGCGGAATCAACAAATGGCCCTTGCGTCGTGCTTTTGCCGTCGCCCGCCAAATCCGCACAAAAAGGAAGATTGGCGGAGGGTTGCCGGGTCTTGTTCGTTAGACCCGCTCCCTCCGCGTTAATCATAAACAATGGGAGAAAAGAATAAGATGATCAACACATGATCCAACAATTTTATTTAAAGATAAAATTGTTTGCTTGAAACCGGCTTTTTAAATTTTCAAGAACGTTCACGAGAAAATTTAAAAAGGGGTAACTCTTCCAAAATAAATCCCTACCTCGAAGTCGTCGTCGGACGAGAGGTCGTCGCGGAAGAAGGAGATCGTCGCATCGTCGCGGTATCCGGCGTCGCGTCGCCAATCTCCGGATCAAGAACAAACGGATCTAATTAATTAAATCCGTTGTTATTGAAATTAAGAAGGGAGAATTTAGAAGTGTCGATTCTCACCTTTAACCGCCGATCGCAGGTTCGCCGCGGAAGAAGAGGCACCGAAGAAGAAGAAGAAGAAGGTCGCGGAAAAGCTGTTGAAGTCGCGGATCGTGCGTCGTCGGATTCCGGTTCCGGCGTTCTTCGCGTTCTTCGCGTTCTTCGCGTTCTTCGCGTTTTTCGCGGAGAGGGTGGAGGCTCAGAGGAATTGCACAACGATAGCAATCCTCCAAAATAGACAAGTTTGTCTATTTTATTATTTTGCCAACAAACGTAAAACGCATAAGTAACGACCCAATTAATTCACGAAGAAACAGTCCATTTAATTCACGAAATAAACCGCCCAATTAAATGGTCTGTTAAGAATTAAGGAAAACGCGTCGGTTGACTTTTCAGTTACTTTGACGGGTTTTCGCGGGTGCGTTACTTAGCGAAAGAAACGGCGGGGCTCGTGCGGGCCCTGCCTCACAAATATCCTACCAAGAGGGTAGGATATTTCTGGATAGCATCCTATCCAGTTCAACTCAGTTCAAGCCGTCTTTAAGCGGCCTCAAGTGGCTTCCAACAGCTTAAGTGAAATAAAATAAAGTTGTCGCACAAACTTTATTTTATTTCTGACTTAAAGCCGCAAAATTTAAAAACCACGTCTGAGCAAACGCAACTCCGGAAGAGGCGTTTCTAAGCAAATACCGGCGCTGCGATTTCATCGGTGCCCTCAGAATTTGATTCCGGGCACCGGTTCAAAAGATAGAAAAACCCGCTCGTCCGTTCACTGAACGTACCCGAGCCAAACTTCGGAAATTGATTCCGGGCACACCGGGCCTCGGAATCAGGTGCCGTCTGAAGCTGCGCTCTTGTAAAATTCCAAAGAAAATTAAGAAAAAAATTTCCTTGAAATTTGCGGGTCTTTACATTACTCCCACCTCAGGGCTTTACGTCCCCGTAAAGCTTCAACTCACACTTAAGGGAAACAAAGTAGTACTGAGCACGCAACTGAGCTTTACGCTCCCATATGCTCACCTGAAGATCTCGTGCTACCCGAGAAGCACCCCAGAGGAAGCAACCGTTCACGTAGAACCTGCTCCTGTCGATCCTCGATCTCTACTAGGACCTCCGTGCTTGTCGCCCTGTCATCGACGTCCAACTCCCCGGGGTCGATGACGTGTGAAGAAACATACACGTATCTCCACAGCTGAGACACGTGGTGGACATTATGCACCCGGTGCGACTGAGGTGGTAGGGTCAAGCGGTAAACCTCCTCGCCTACCCTGCTGAAGATCAAAAGGGTCCATCGAACTTCGGAGATAACATGCCGCCTCGGCCACATCTCCGAAACCTCATCGGGCTGAGGCCGTATAAGAACGTGTTCGTCACCCTCGAATTCAAGATGTTTCCCTTTTTAGGTTAGAACTGAAACTCAAAACTCCTGCTGCCACAAGGGTAGGGTCGACCAACTCAAGAGTGATCGGCCACACCCTCTTATGCCTGAGTTTAACATGTGCTGCCCAGGGTTTCCTTTTCGCCGACCAAGGAAAACCCATTCCGACGTTTGCCTAAAACAGTCAACCGGGGTATG
This sequence comes from Viscum album, assembly GCA_963277665.1. Lineage (NCBI taxonomy): Eukaryota > Viridiplantae > Streptophyta > Magnoliopsida > Santalales > Viscaceae > Viscum > Viscum album. The sequence continues at coordinate 1,584,038,981 of OY728128.1, read as the reverse complement.
ATTTGTGAATCATACCCAGATCAACGTCGTAAGGCCTCTACGCTGTCACCAAGAGATTCCAACCGAAACTCTCGCCTCGAGGTCAAATCACACCGTCGGCGTAAGTGTGATTATCGAGTCTCCTCCCAAAGGTATCTCCAGACGTGAGGGTCAAGTCTACGGCTTACCCGGAACCTCTAGGTCTGGGACATGATTCGTGGAAGGGTAGAATGATTGGTTCCTATGTCTATAGATATGGCAGCTCGTAGTAGACATAATTCGTACCCCGAATCATTCTTAGAGTTCCTGGGTCACACTCCTTGACCGCAATGCAGCTACTCTCCTCCCCAGCCCTCCTGCTCCCTGAGCCTGGCGGGGACTACTAAGTCGGGTGGTCGTAACATGTCGAAATTTACACCACCACATGCTGCTCTCTAAGCTCCGCTTCCACGTCTGCTACCCTGCAGATTCATCTGTCCTTAGCACTTCCTCCTCCTGAAACATTTTACACGCCCGAGTCTCTGAGACTGGCGCTAGTTTCCTGCCTTTCACTGCTAACGTTCACAACCACAAAGGTTCTCTCTAGCATCCTAGCATAGGTAGAAATGCATAGAGGAAAAGTAATGGTTCGGATTTCCTTTAGAGACACTTCGCTCAGAAGTTCGAGTCTAAGGAACTGATCACAACGTAACCAACGAGTACTAAGATTGATTGGTAAGCCACGATGAGTGCTCTGCTTCCGACATGTCGTACTGTCGAAGCTGTATTAGCTCCAGAAAACTCACAACCACCTCCTCAAGCCAGTCCTCAGCCGCCTACGAGTCAGGCTCACCTCGAAACTTGAGGGATATCTGGTGCTAAAACATAAGTAAGGCACTAAGCCTGTGATTCTCTGCTACCGGTACCGCCGGTAGTGTCTACTGACCAACAGGTAGTGACATAGCTGGCGCACTACCCGTAGGTACTATCCTAGGTATCGGTTCGCGTACCGAAGCCTCATTACTATAAGAACCAACCTCATGGTCACTCACTGGAAACAACAGAAGCTAAGATCATCATCCGCTCTACTAGTATCCAAGCTAGGCGTAGAACTCTAGCAACCGCCTCCATCCAGTCCACTGCTGCCTGGGAAATCTGTCTCGCCTCGTATCCTCAGAGGCCTCTACTGCTGGAACTCGTGCATCGCGCTCTGCTAGCGTGCACTGTCAGCTAGTGGCATCCTCTGCCTAACGGGTGGTGGTGCTGCTGGTACACCACCCGAAGGTGCCAACACTGAAAAAGGGCCCTGCACCGGAGTCTCGCTGCTCGGTGGGCCATCATCGAGAACTCTCTCGGAACTCCAGCTAACTATCTGCATGGTGACATCCTGAACAGTTGTGTCACGGTCAACGATTTATACCTGGTGAGCTGACCTGGTTTGAGCTGACTTTAAACCCTTTGGGAAACACACACGCAATCAGTGTTTTCGTGCATTAAGTTGGAAATCAGAAGTCAGGGTCCTGGTGTACGGATACGTCGGCCGCCGCACCAACACTGGACTCCCTGGACTGATAACCACACTCAATATACTAAACACTATTGCTTCACATAGAAAAAAGACCAGAGTCTGCGGTAGAACCGACCTCCCTCTGATACCAATTTGTCACGACCCGTCCTCGGGGCCCGTGCCGTGACTACCCCAAGCCCGCCTTCCATAGGCCAGGGGCTGGCGACTAGCACCAAGGCGTAAAATCCCAGTAAACAGGGAAGGCATTGCCTTTATAAGTAACAACCACACAGAGTCAGCAAGCGGAAAGTAAAGTGCAGAAAAGTAAAGGGGGCCGGAAATACAAGCCCAACTGTAAAGTACAACTGAAAAGTAAAGTATAGCAACTGAAGAAAAGACGGCGGCCTCGTGTCGTCCACAGGCAATCCCACCTGAAGGGTGGGTACAGATAGCCTCCAGGCCCCTCGGGTCCCACGTCCGCTCCGAGCACGTCCCGCCCAGTGGTCCACCTCCAGGTACCGTCCTGCTCCACGCCCCAACCGTGATCAGCGCTGTCCGTCGTCTGCAACCAACACAACGAGGTGCGGGCATAGCCCGTGCAGGGGTGAGTACAAGCTACTCAGTAAGGACCCCGAGACCCCCGAAGGTCTCCCGAAATCCACAAAGGATATAGCACAAAAGAAGATGCAATCACGAAGTAACATCTGACTCGACTTAGGTATATGCCCATACATATACCTAAGTCCCCAATTCCAGCTCTGCTTACGAGCTCAAGAACAACTCAATCCACATAGGAAAGCAAGACTCAAATCCACAAGGAGAGTAAACAGTAGAATCCACATAGGATAGTTCAACACAATCCACAAAGGAGAGTAAACAGTAAAATCCACATAGGATAGTTCAACACAATCCACAAAGGAGAGTAACATACGATTCAGCTCAACCAGGATTTTCATTATCGAAACCGTAAATGTTGAAGAGCCCCGTCTCTGAAGTGTACAGTGGTCCTGTCACGACTCCGAGGTACTGCTCACTAACCTAAGACTGCTGAAGTACTCCTCCTGTCGAGTACCGCGGGTCTGCTGCCAACTACCGGGCGCTCCGTCCGCTGAGGGTCTGCTGCCAAATACCGGGCGCTCACCCAGATAGCCTACTGAGGTACTCCTCCTGTCGAGTACCGCGGGTTTGCCGCCAACTACCAGGCGCTCCGTCCGCCGTGGGTCTGCTGCCAACTACTGGGCGCTCCGTCCACTGGGCTAGTCGACTCACTCCAAGTCGAGTCGGTCAAGCAGTCGTCAGGTCTCAGTCATCTACACGGTCTCCGTACTCCGCACGCACGTCTCCACCGTCGCGGGTCTGTCGCTACAACCAAGCGCACACACTCCGTAGAGTATCGCGGGTCCGCAGCTACAACCAAGCGCTCCACCGCCAAGGGTCTGCTGCTGCATCCAAGCGCACCACCACTGTCAAGTACCACGGGTCCGCCGCTACACCCAAGCGCTCCACCGCTCAAGGTAAAAGAAGATTCAGCTCACAGAGGTTCGGTAGCATTGTTCCACGTAGGATCGCTGAGTGCAGTAGTCGACGCAGTCCACTGAGGATCTCTGCACAGTCGTCGCCGCAGTCCACGAAGGATCTCTGCTCTGCCGTCGTCGCAGTCCACGGAGGATCTCTGCTCTGTCGTCGTCGCAGTCCACGGAGGATCTCTGCTCTGTCGTCGTCGCAGTCCACGGAGGATCTCTGCTCTGTCGTCGTCGCAGTCCACGGAGGATCTCTGCTCTGTCGTCGTCGCAGTCCACGGAGGATCTCTGCTCTGTCGTCGTCGCAGTCCACGGAGGATCTCTGCTCTGTCGTCGTCGCAGCCAGCACTAGGGTTCCCGCACATAGCGAGCTCGTTAGGAGGGTCCGCTCCACGAGCCGAGAGGCTGATACATCAACTGACACGTAGTCCGAAGTTGATGTATCCAAAAGTTCCGTATCGACAACAGGATCTCAACGCAACAGACGGCGCGTCAATCGGACGCCCGGTCTGAAAGTTATTGGCATTTTCGTCCCAGGGGCCCGGTTGGTTTTTAGGGCAAAACCAACCTGACCGTACTCCGCCTATGTCCGATCCTCGGGCGGAGTATGCCAAAAGTTCCGTCTCACTTAGAGGAAACTACCACAGCTGACGGTACGTCGATCGGACGTCCGTAGCTCAAGTTATGAGCGTTTCCGCTCCGAGGGCCCGGTTGGTTTCGTGTACGAACCAACCCGGGCGAACCCAAAGTCTTCCGAAACCTTGAGTATAATATACCGAAACGATCGTCTCGATCCAAGGATCGCGTAGCCGCTGACGGTTCGTCAATCGGAGGTCCCAGGCCCAAGATATGGGCGAAAGACCGAAGAGGGCCCGAAACGGGGGTTCTGGGCCCGGGGCGACCCGGCCCGAACCCCCCCTGGGGTCGGCCGAACCGGGCGGCCCGAACCGGGCCGGCCCGAACCGGCTCGGCCGGGTCCGGTCCGGCCTGGGCGCGGCCCGGCCGACCGGACCGGCCGGCTCGGCTTCGGCTGAGCGGCCGAGCAGGCTGCCGCCGCGGGTTTGACCCGCGACATTTGGAGAAACACGGCCCCCGCGGGGGGGGGGGGGGGGGGGGCGCCTGTCACGCGGACGCGGCCGAGCCGCCGCGTCCGTTCCCGGTTCCGCGCGGCCGCGGAACCGGCCGCCACCGCCGCGGCTTCAGCCGCGGCAGAAGATCTCCACGGCGGCGCGCCGGGAGCCGCCGCCTCCTTCCGCGGGCCGCCGGAGTTGCTCCGGTGGCCCGTTTTGCCTCCCGTCTGCGCCATCGTTCCTCCCGGGACGCGTCCTCCACTGCGGAATCAACAAATGGCCCTTGCGTCGTGCTTTTGCCGTCGCCCGCCAAATCCGCACAAAAAGGAAGATTGGCGGAGGGTTGCCGGGTCTTGTTCGTTAGACCCGCTCCCTCCACGTTAATCATAAACAATGGGAGAAAAGAATAAGATGATCAACACATGATCCAACAATTTTATTTAAAGATAAAATTGTTTGCTTGAAACCGGCTTTTTAAATTTTCAAGAACGTTCACGAGAAAATTTAAAAAGGGGTAACTCTTCCAAAATAAATCCCTACCTCGAAGTCGTCGTCGGACGAGAGGTCGTCGCGGAAGAAGGAGATCGTCGCGTCGTCGCGGTATCCGGCGTCGCGTCGCCAATCTCCGGATCAAGAACAAACGGATCTAATTAATTAAATCCGTTGTTATTGAAATTAAGAAGGGAGAATTTAGAAGTGTCGATTCTCACCTTTAACCGCCGATCGCAGGTTCGCCGCAGAAGAAGAGGCACCGAAGAAGAAGAAGAAGAAGGTCGCGGAAAAGCTGTTGAAGTCGCGGATCGTGCGTCGTCGGATTCCGGTTCCGGCGTTCTTCGCGTTCTTCGCGTTCTTCGCGTTCTTCGCGGAGAGGGTGGAGGCTCAGAGGAATTGCACAACGATAGCAATCCTCCAAAATAGACAAGTTTGTCTATTTTATTATTTTTCCAACAAACGTAAAACGCATAAGTAACGACCCAATTAATTCACGAAGAAACGGTCCATTTAATTCACGAAATAAACCGCCCAATTAAATGGTCTGTTAAGAATTAAGGAAAACGCGTCGGTTGACTTTTCAGTTACTTTGACGGGTTTTCGCGGGTGCGTTACTTAGCGAAAGAAACGGCGGGGCTCGTGCGGGCCCTGCCTCACACATATCCTACCAAGAGGGTAGGATATTTCTGGATAGCATCCTATCCAGTTCAACTCAGTTCAAGCCGTCTTTAAGCGGCCTCAAGTGGCTTCCAACAGCTTAAGTGAAATAAAATAAAGTTGTCGCACAAACTTTATTTTATTTCTGACTTAAAGCCGCAAAATTTAAAAACCACGTCTGAGCAAACGCAACTCCGGAAGAGGCGTTTCTAAGCAAATACCGGCGCTGCGATTTCATCGGTGCCCTCAGAATTTGATTCCGGGCACCGGTTCAAAAGATAGAAAAACCCGCTCGTCCGTTCACTGAACGTACCCGAGCCAAACTTCGGAAATTGATTCCGGGCACACCGGGCCTCGGAATCAGGTGCCGTCTGAAGCTGCGCTCTTGTAAAATTCCAAAGAAAATTAAGAAAAAAATTTCCTTGAAATTTGCGGGTCTTTACATTACTCCCACCTCAGGGCTTTACGTCCCCGTAAAGCTTCAACTCACACTTAAGGGAAACAAAGTAGTACTGAGCACGCAACTGAGCTTTACGCTCCCATATGCTCACCTGAAGATCTCGTGCTACCCGAGAAGCACCCCAGAGGAAGCAACCGTTCACGTAGAACCTGCTCCTGTCGATCCTCGATCTCTACTAGGACCTCCGTGCTTGTCGCCCTGTCATCGACGTCCAACTCCCCGGGGTCGATGACGTGTGAAGAAACATACACGTATCTCCACAGCTGAGACACGTGGTGGACATTATGCACCCGGTGCGACTGAGGTGGTAGGGTCAAGCGGTAAACCTCCTCGCCTACCCTGCTGAAGATCAAAAGGGTCCATCGAACTTCGGAGATAACATGTCGCCTCGGCCCCATCTCCGAAACCTCATCGGGCTGAGTCCGTATAAGAACGTGTTCGTCACCCTCGAATTCAAGAGGTTTCCCTTTTTAGGTTAGAACTGAAACTCAAAACTCCTACTGCCACAAGGGTAGGGTCGACCAACTCAAGAGTGATCGGCCACACCCTCTTATGCCTGAGTTTAACATGTGCTGCCCAGGGTTTCCTTTTCGCCGACCAAGGAAAACCCATTCCGACGTTTGCCTAAAACAGTCAACCGGGGTATGATTTGTGAATCATACCCAGATCAACGTCGTAAGGCCTCTACGCTGTCACCAAGAGATTCCAACCGAAACTCTCGCCTCGAGGTCAAATCACACCGTCGGCGTAAGTGTGATTATCGAGTCTCCTCCCAAAGGTATCTCCAGACGTGAGGGTCAAGTCTACGGCTTACCCGGAACCTCTAGGTCTGGGACATGATTCGTGGAAGGGTAGAATGATTGGTTCCTATGTCTATAGATATGGCAGCTCGTAGTAGACATAATTCGTACCCCGAATCATTCTTAGAGTTCCTGGGTCACACTCCTTGACCGCAATGCAGCTACTCTCCTCCCCAGCCCTCCTGCTCCCTGAGCCTGGCGGGGACTACTAAGTCGGGTGGTCGTAACATGTCGAAATGTACACCACCACATGCTGCTCTCTAAGCTCCGCTTCCACGTCTGCTACCCTGCAGATTCATCTGTCCTTAGCACTTCCTCCTCCTGAAACATTTTACACGCCCGAGTCTCTGAGACTGGCGCTAGTTTCCTGCCTTTCACTGCTAACGTTCACAACCACAAAGGTTCTCTCTAGCATCCTAGCATAGGTAGAAATGCATAGAGGAAAAGTAATGGTTCGGATTTCCTTTAGAGACACTTCGCTCAGAAGTTCGAGTCTAAGGAACTGATCACAACGTAACCAACGAGTACTAAGATTGATTGGTAAGCCACGATGAGTGCTCTGCTTCCGACATGTCGTACTGTCGAAGCTGTATTAGCTCCAGAAAACTCACAACCACCTCCTCAAGCCAGTCCTCAGCCGCCTACGAGTCAGGCTCACCTCGAAACTTGAGGGATATCTGGTGCTAAAACATAAGTAAGGCACTAAGCCTGTGATTCTCTGCTACCGGTACCGCCGGTAGTGTCTACTGACCAACAGGTAGTGACATAGCTGGCGCACTACCCGTAGGTACTATCCTAGGTATCGGTTCGCGTACCGAAGCCTCATTACTATAAGAACCAACCTCATGGTCACTCACTGGAAACAACAGAAGCTAAGATCATCATCCGCTCTACTAGTATCCAAGCTAGGCGTAGAACTCTAGCAACCGCCTCCATCCAGTCCACTGCTGCCTGGGAAATCTGTCTCGCCTCGTATCCTCAGAGGCCTCTACTGCTGGAACTCGTGCATCGCGCTCTGCTAGCGTGCACTGTCAGCTAGTGGCATCCTCTGCCTAACGGGTGGTGGTGCTGCTGGTACACCACCCGAAGGTGCCAACACTGAAAAAGGGCCCTGCACCGGAGTCTCGCTGCTCGGTGGGCCATCATCGAGAACTCTCTCGGAACTCCAGCTAACTATCTGCATGGTGACATCCTGAACAGTTGTGTCACGGTCAACGATTTATACCTGGTGAGCTGACCTGGTTTGAGCTGACTTTAAACCCTTTGGGAAACACACACGCAATCAGTGTTTTCGTGCATTAAGTTGGAAATCAGAAGTCAGGGTCCTGGTGTACGGATACGTCGGCCGCCGCACCAACACTGGACTCCCTGGACTGATAACCACACTCAATATACTAAACACTATTGCTTCACATAGAAAAAAGACCAGAGTCTGCGGTAGAACCGACCTCCCTCTGATACCAATTTGTCACGACCCGTCCTCGGGGCCCGTGCCGTGACTACCCCAAGCCCGCCTTCCATAGGCCAGGGGCTGGCGACTAGCACCAAGGCGTAAAATCCCAGTAAACAGGGAAGGCATTGCCTTTATAAGTAACAACCACACAGAGTCAGCAAGCGGAAAGTAAAGTGCAGAAAAGTAAAGGGGGCCGGAAATACAAGCCCAACTGTAAAGTACAACTGAAAAGTAAAGTATAGCAACTGAAGAAAAGATGGCGGCCTCGTGTCGTCCACAGGCAATCCCACCTGAAGGGTGGGTACAGATAGCCTCCAGGCCCCTCGGGTCCCACGTCCGCTCCGAGCACGTCCCGCCCAGTGGTCCACCTCCAGGTACCGTCCTGCTCCACGCCCCAACCGTGATCAGCGCTGTCCGTCGTCTGCAACCAACACAACGAGGTGCGGGCATAGCCCGTGCAGGGGTGAGTACAAGCTACTCAGTAAGGACCCCGAGACCCCCGAAGGTCTCCCGAAATCCACAAAGGATATAGCACAAAAGAAGATGCAATCACGAAGTAACATCTGACTCGACTTAGGTATATGCCCATACATATACCTAAGTCCCCAATTCCAGCTCTGCTTACGAGCTCAAGAACAACTCAATCCACATAGGAAAGCAAGACTCAAATCCACAAGGAGAGTAAACAGTAGAATCCACATAGGATAGTTCAACACAATCCACAAAGGAGAGTAAACAGTAAAATCCACATAGGATAGTTCAACACAATCCACAAAGGAGAGTAACATACGATTCAGCTCAACCAGGATTTTCATTATCGAAACCGTAAATGTTGAAGAGCCCCGTCTCTGAAGTGTACAGTGGTCCTGTCACGACTCCGAGGTACTGCTCACTAACCTAAGACTGCTGAAGTACTCCTCCTGTCGAGTACCGCGGGTCTGCTGCCAACTACCGGGCGCTCCGTCCGCTGAGGGTCTGCTGCCAAATACCGGGCGCTCACCCAGATAGCCTACTGAGGTACTCCTCCTGTCGAGTACCGCGGGTTTGCCGCCAACTACCAGGCGCTCCGTCCGCCGTGGGTCTGCTGCCAACTACTGGGCGCTCCGTCCACTGGGCTAGTCGACTCACTCCAAGTCGAGTCGGTCAAGCAGTCGTCAGGTCTCAGTCATCTACACGGTCTCCGTACTCCGCACGCACGTCTCCACCGTCGCGGGTCTGTCGCTACAACCAAGCGCACACACTCCGTAGAGTATCGCGGGTCCGCAGCTACAACCAAGCGCTCCACCGCCAAGGGTCTGCTGCTGCATCCAAGCGCACCACCACTGTCAAGTACCACGGGTCCGCCGCTACACCCAAGCGCTCCACCGCTCAAGGTAAAAGAAGATTCAGCTCACACAGGTTCGGTAGCATTGTTCCACGTAGGATCGCTGAGTGCAGTAGTCGACGCAGTCCACTGAGGATCTCTGCACAGTCGTCGTCGCAGTCCACGAAGGATCTCTGCTCTGCCGTCGTCGCAGTCCACGGAGGATCTCTGCTCTGTCGTCGTCGCAGTCCACGGAGGATCTCTGCTCTGTCGTCGTCGCAGTCCACGGAGGATCTCTGCTCTGTCGTCGTCGCAGTCCACGGAGGATCTCTGCTCTGTCGTCGTCGCAGTCCACGGAGGATCTCTGCTCTGTCGTCGTCGCAGTCCACGGAGGATCTCTGCTCTGTCGTCGTCGCAGCCAGCACTAGGGTTCCCGCACATAGCGAGCTCGTTAGGAGGGTCCGCTCCACGAGCCGAGAGGCTGATACATCAACTGACACGTAGTCCGAAGTTGATGTATCCAAAAGTTCCGTATCGACAACAGGATCTCAACGCAACAGACGGCGCGTCAATCGGACGCCCGGTCTGAAAGTTATTGGCATTTTCGTCCCAGGGGCCCGGTTGGTTTTTAGGGCAAAACCAACCTGACCGTACTCCGCCTATGTCCGATCCTCGGGCGGAGTATGCCAAAAGTTCCGTCTCACTTAGAGGAAACTACCACAGCTGACGGTACGTCGATCGGACGTCCGTAGCTCAAGTTATGAGCGTTTCCGCTCCGAGGGCCCGGTTGGTTTCGTGTACGAACCAACCCGGCCGAACCCAAAGTCTTCCGAAACCTTGAGTATAATATACCGAAACGACCGTCTCGATCCAAGGATCGCGTAGCCGTTGACGGTTCGTCAATCGGAGGTCCCAGGCCCAAGATATGGGCGAAAGACCGAAGAGGGCCCGAAACGGGGGTTCTGGGCCCGGGGCGACCCGGCCCGAACCCCCCCTGGGGTCGGCCGAACCGGGTCGGCCCGAACCGGGCCGGCCCGAACCGGCCCGAACCGGCTCGGCCGGGTCCGGTCCGGCCTGGGCGCGGCCCGGCCGACCGGACCGGCCGGCTCGGCTTCGGCCGAGCGGCCGAGCAGGCTGCCGCCGCGGGTTTGACCCGCGGCATTTGGAGAAACACGGCCCCCGCGGGGGGGGGGGGGGGGGCGCCTGTCACGCGGACGCGGCCGAGCCGCCGCGTCCGTTCCCGGTTCCGCGCGGCCGCGGAACCGGCCGCCACCGCCGCGGCTTCAGCCGCGGCGGAAGATCTCCACGGCGGCGCGCCGGGAGCCGCCGCCTCCTTCCGCGGGCCGCCGGAGTTGCTCCGGTGGCCCGTTTTGCCTCCCGTCTGCGCCATCGTTCCTCCCGGGACGCGTCCTCCACTGCGGAATCAACAAATGGCCCTTGCGTCGTGCTTTTGCCGTCGCCCGCCAAATCCGCACAAAAAGGAAGATTGGCGGAGGGTTGCCGGGTCTTGTTCGTTAGACCCGCTCCCTCCGCGTTAATCATAAACAATGGGAGAAAAGAATAAGATGATCAACACATGATCCAACAATTTTATTTAAAGATAAAATTGTTTGCTTGAAACCGGATTTTTAAATTTTCAAGAACGTTCACGAGAAAATTTAAAAAGGGGTAACTCTTCCAAAATAAATCCCTACCTCGAAGTCGTCGTCGGACGAGAGGTCGTCGCGGAAGAAGGAGATCGTCGCGTCGTCGCGGTATCCGGCGTCGCGTCGCCAATCTCCGGATCAAGAACAAACGGATCTAATTAATTAAATCCGTTGTTATTGAAATTAAGAAGGGAGAATTTAGAAGTGTCGATTCTCACCTTTAACCGCCGATCGCAGGTTCGCCGCGGAAGAAGAGGCACCGAAGAAGAAGAAGAAGAAGGTCGCGGAAAAGCTGTTGAAGTCGCGGATCGTGCGTCGTCGGATTCCGGTTCCGGCGTTCTTCGCGTTCTTCGCGTTCTTCGCGTTCTTCGCGTTCTTCGCGTTCTTCGCGGAGAGGGTGGAGGCTCAGAGGAATTGCACAACGATAGCAATCCTCCAAAATAGACAAGTTTGTCTATTTTATTATTTTGCCAACAAACGTAAAACGCATAAGTAACGACCCAATTAATTCACGAAGAAACAGTCCATTTAATTCATGAAATAAACCGCCCAATTAAATGGTCTGTTAAGAATTACGGAAAACGCGTCGGTTGACTTTTCAGTTACTTTGACGGGTTTTCGCGGGTGCGTTACTTAGCGAAAGAAACGGCGGGGCTCGTGCGGGCCCTGCCTCACAAATATCCTACCAATAGGGTAGGATATTTCTGGATAGCATCCTATCCAGTTCAACTCAGTTCAAGCCGTCTTTAAGCGGCCTCAAGTGGCTTCCAACAGCTTAAGTGAAATAAAATAAAGTTGTCGCACAAACTTTATTTTATTTCTGACTTAAAGCCGCAAAATTTAAAAACCACGTCTGAGCAAACGCAACTCCGGAAGAGGCGTTTCTAAGCAAATACCGGCGCTGCGATTTCATCGGTGCCCTCAGAATTTGATTCCGGGCACCGGTTCAAAAGATAGAAAAACCCGCTCGTCCGTTCACTGAACGTACCCGAGCCAAACTTCGGAAATTGATTCCGGGCACACCGGGCCTCGGAATCAGGTGCCGTCTGAAGCTGCGCTCTTGTAAAATTCCAAAGAAAATTAAGAAAAAAATTTCCTTGAAATTTGCGGGTCTTTACACAGTGTTCCTTCCAAGCACGAATAGAACTGAAGCCTATCTCGATCTCCTCCAACCAGTCTTCTGTGACTGCATCTGAAACGGATCCCTCGTACTTCTGTAGACTCTGGCGTTGAAACTCTCGAAGTGTCTTCCTCTAAGTGTCATCGTCGTCAACCTCTACTCGGTGGCGATCTGCTGGAACAGCCTGATGGGCATCTTCTGCGCAAACCTGACGAGGACGTCGACCTGGAGCCATACCTGTAAAATAACAACCGTTAGAGCTCCTAAGCCTGGAATATGGAAGACTCAACATTAATTAATTCATTATTTTGTTTTATTAATTTTAGGTTACCTATCCCAAGGTCTACCCATTCAAACACAGGCGCAAAGAATAATGATGCATGATCCTTTCCTAGGTCTCTACCCTGCAACCAGTATCACTTTGTTTAGTAGCCATCGTAAACTTAAAGGTCCGTGCAACATATCATAGGGGGCCCTGAACTCCTATGTCTCTGCCGGTCTCCAGTGTTTACCCCACTTTCTAAACATGAATGACACCGTTTCCCTACCATCCCATGCATCCTCACCTGTGCCAAACTCCAAACTCCATCATATCCCTCAACCAGACCTCTGATACCACTCTGTCACGACCCCCAACCCACAAAGTGTACCCCTCCTGGGCCGGCAATGTGAGAAGGGAGATAATGACCCCCGAGTCCCGCCTCCAGTAGGCCCCGGGTTGGCGACTAGCACCGAGGGTATAATACACGCACAAATGGGAGGCATTTCCCTCTAAGAGAACACATGCAGAAGAGAGAGATAGAATAGACTCCAACCAACTCCAACTCATAACTGAAATATAAAAGAAACCCAAGTACATATATGAAATGTCATGCAAAAGTACTACAACTAAAAGGGAAACTAAAAGTACCCAAAAGAAAGTAAAACGGCAGCGACCACAAGCCCGAACAGCTCCTCCTCCAACCGCAAGCTAGTAGTAACCAGCTTGATCTCCAACCTGCTCCAAGTGACCTGAAAAACAGTTTATATGTACATAGGGTGAGTATAACAGTATACTCAGTAGGATCCTCCTCAAGCCTCTCGTGCAAAAGTAAATAAAGCATGCTAAAGCCCAGTGAACAACAAGTGAAACTAACTCGTTACCTAAACAGGTATACTAAGTTCCCAACCTCACCATGGCTACTCTCACCAAGTAACATATACAAGAATATAGCATATAGCATAGAATATCAAGGGTACCCCGCTACTACTTCCCCACTGGTTTTCCGCTTTGCCCCAATGACATACATCCTGTGCATCTCTCTCCAAAGGCTTGCCCGCAGACACCTGGGCTAAGCTCCACAATCTGCACCTCGTGCACCACATAGGCTTGCCCGCAAACACCTGGGCGAAGCACCACACCTTCCTCACAACCAAAGGTAAGCAGGTAGTTTCTGGGAGCCACCACAGCTCGCATAACATGTATCATACGTCGGGTATAATACCTCAAGCCATTACATCCCATACTCCGAGTAAGGATCCTCAATCCATCACAGCCTATACACGTTACACCTATAGTAGTCCATAGGATACTATATCCAGAATATATGCGTGTGAATAACCACAATCCATTACAGCCCTCTACACACATATATGGGGTAACTAACCGCTTGCCTCATGGAAAAAGTATCTACCAAGAGAAGAGAGCGGGGCCAAAGGGGGTAGTCAGCCATTCAACCTCCCATCAGAATGTTGGGGAAAACACCCCCCCAGGGCTCAGAATCCCAGGGGTGTCAGTTGCCCTTACCGACAGGGTGGAGTAGCGTATAGAAACACAAAAAGTACAGAATATATATAACTCACAACCACACTATGGGCATTACCTAGTCATAGGCACAACTGTAGCTAACGTCTCTCAAACTCCAGGCTGCTACTTCTAAGACTAGGTATCCTATAAGCACACAACCATTTGAAGAGCTTTATTAGATTACTCCATTCTCATTTTATCAATTCCACTGTACGTTAATTAATTCTTTAAACATTAATTAACCATGAACAATTTACCACATTAAACTAAATTGGCATCACATTCAAAAACTGCTCCTTTTTAGGATTCACATCGCTATTAAATTCCAGTTTCTCCATACCCGTGGATTATCACCATTTAAAAAAACTTTTATTGTTGAATTACCTTCCCCATATTCCCAGGCATTCTAGAAAATCATCCTATGCTACTAAACACAAAGGGCTCAACACGGTGAGTAGATATACTACCCATAGAGTCCTTGCCGCCTATAGCAAGAGCATAGACCCATCCTCCATCGAGAGGCTAAACACGGAAAGCACGTGGCATACCCCGCGTGTCTTCGCCTCCTTCGGAAAGAGGGTAAGCAAAACCAGCTGCCTTGAGCAGTGGGGAAAAGTAAAGCAGATAAACAATAAAACCACCAACATCAAACCATCACATTCATCTCATACCATCATCCTTGGTGTCCTCCCCGACACCCACATGCATAAACCGATGCATCTCGCCACACTAGGCGTCATCTGCTGCCACAACCACAAGTCCCCATGCCTCAACATATCACAACAGCCATCCAGGCTCACATCAAATCACAATCAGCAGGAAATCAAAGATCACAACATGGGCTCTCGGCCCTTTAACAAGGCATTCAGCCTTCATACAAGATGAGCACTCAAAGCTCCAAACCACAAGGCATTCAGCCTTACAAGCAAGCGGGTAACTCAGAACCCTTTTGAAATTATCGAACTAATAGTTCTTTAATCCATCTTGAATTAACAGATTCATTAACATGCCTCTTTATCTTTAGCCAATTATTTAACAAATAATTCCGGCTTTACGTTCTTTATCAATTTCCATCATGAAAGAGCAACAAATTAAAGAAAATCATAGATATAACTCTATCTAGGAAAACATGAGGCAAACCGTTCTCACGGTACAAAGTAACAACATGCGATCAACCAATTCCCTTAATCCGGTTCAAGTATTTAATCAGGTCAATTTCATTGTGATCCAAAGGACTAAATCATGCTAATTCTACGATTGCACATACACAATTAGAGAAGCCATGAATCCCCTACATCGAAGAGTTCTTGACGTCCTTTATCCACACAACGGGTCACAGTCCTCTTCTCCTCACGACAGCTGCATCCACCGGAGGATGCCACGGTACGACAGTACCAACCAACCCCAAGAAAACCCATTAGAACCATGGAGATTACATGCTAATATGGAAGGAAGAACAAGAGAAGGTGATCCCCGAAGGAACGATGATAAAACATACCTTATATGGAAGAACGATCGACACAACTTGGTTGCATCAACAGAGCGGAACTGATCTGAGTAATGTTTGATTGTGACTACGAGAATGATTGCAAGGTTCTAGCACCTCGTAGATGAGAACCAGGAGGAAGAACAACGAAGAATGATATCTTGTTCCTTTTAAAAAAAATAATTAGAGAGGCGACGGTTTGAGATCCGATTTATTCTCCATTAAAAACGGATCGCATTAACCCACGCGGTTTGACCAAGTAAAAACATCCTGGCCTTAGGAATAATTAATATAGAATTTATGGCCTTTGAATCGGCCTTAAAGTCCTTAAAATAAGGTTTTAAAAGTAATTTACGTCAAAGAAAACGTCAAATTTGCGAAGCTGGAAACACTGTTCACATACTCAAAATTTGGCAAAGTATGGGATCGGTAGCTCTTAAGATTTTGGAAACACTGTTCATTCGTGAAATTTGGCAAAGTATGGGATCGGTAGCTCTTAGGATTCTGGAAACACTGTACAAGTCTACCGATAGAAGTCCACCGATAAAACCTCACCGATAGAAACACTGTTCAAGTCTACCGATAGAAGTCCACCGATAGAACCTCAACGATAGAAAACACAGTTCAAGTCTACCGATAGAAGTCCACCGATAGAACCTCACCGATAGAAAACACTGTTCACTGAACCTCACCAATAGAAACACTGTTCACAGAACTAGAAATTTGGCAATGTGTTAGCTGAGCTACTGCTGGACTGCGGCTACCAATATACCGAGCTATCATTACGCCGTGGCTACCGGTAAACCCAGCTACCGGTAGGATGCGGCTACCGGTAGACCGAGCTGCCGGTAATCAGCAGCTACCGGTAGACCGAGCTACCGGTAATCAGCAGCTACCAGTAGACCGAGCTACCGGTAATCATCAGCTACCGGTAGACCGAGCTACCGGTAATCAGCAGCTACCGGTAGACCGAGCTACCGGAAATCAGCAGCTACCGGTAGACCGAGCTACTGATTACAGACCGAGCTACCGGTAATCAGCAGCTACCGGTAGACCGAGCTACCGGTAGACCGAGCTACCGGTAATCAGCATCTACCGGTAGACCGAGCTACCGGTAGGCAGCAGCTAGGGGATAAGTCACCTTGACCTCCCGGAACACCTCCAACACCACATTTTCACAAAGTAATGGACCAGGGAGGTCTGGGCCATTACAATTACATTATATAAAGGTATAATAATACTAATTATACTTTATTAGGGTAATTATTTAGATTTAGGAATATGTGGATGGAAAAGATAGGGAATAAATTGATAGGATGCGGGTAATACTCATGTTTAGGTCTTGATTTTACCTTAGGGAGCCTCTTACAAAGAGGGTACTTTGGATTTCTTCTTGTGATGAGAGGATAAAAAAAGATAAAGATGATTCAAAGGGAGGTAAAATGGGTTATCCTTCATGATTTATTGAACTTATAGGTGTGGTTTGGAGGGTGTGTAAGTGATATCCTTTTATTGGGGAAATGAGTGACATTTCTTAGAATAAATAAGTTAGGTGAGGAGTAAAAATGGAATCACAGAGTTTGTTGACTTATGTGAAAAAATATTGGTGAGACTTATAGATGTGAAATAAAAATAAAATAAAGTTCGTATATAATGTGTATGTTTCATTTTGATTTAATATAATTCAATTCCTAGTAGATTACCTCTTTTTACCCTTTGCAAACAGGTTTAATTATTTACCATAGAAATTATTTTTTCAAAAAAATAATATTATTAAATTTATTTCCACAAATTTATACATGATGATTATGAATTTGGAATTTATTTAATATAAATAAATTTCTAAAAAAGAAAAATTAACTTCTAAAATAAATATATAGAAAAAAATTTGAAGAATATTTTCATTTTAAAATATTTTGTGTTATAATTCATATTTCATAAAAATTACAAATTTAATGATTTTTAATTTCCTTATATATATACACACATTAAATCATGGTCATAATAAAAAATATATTAATTTAATTTATAGTGAAAATTGTTTCACAACACTTATATAACAACTTTTTTAAAGTAGCCCTTTTAAATTTACTTTGGTAATGAACTTTTTACTCTGTAACTTATTTTGGTACGTAAAATATGAAATTAAAATTATTCTATAATATAAAAATGATAATTAAAAATTATAAATCTATTTTATGAGTCTTAATTTTAAAAATTGATAAAAAAACTAATTTCAAAATGTATAGGTTGAAGAATATATTTTTAGAAAAAGAAATGTATTTTCAAAAATAAAATTAATTAATTATTATTCATTACTTAGTAATAAACCTTAAATGGGTGTTAATTTGTTTCATATTATATATTACCAAAAAAATATCCATTAGATAACTTTTTATTAGAAATTATTTTTGTTAAAAAAATACACAACACTTTTTAAAAACAGAGTTATTTGAAAAATATAACATTTATATAAAAAAATCATTGCCCAATATCATTAAGATCAATTATTTATATTCTAACCATTTATTTTTATCAATACATTGATATTAAAATCAACCGTTCAATTTTATCATATCAGTCATTAATAATATTAATTTATAGATCATAAAAATATTTTTAATAAATAAATATTTTAAATATATATATATATATATTTAATTATACATTATTTTGGAATAATTTTTTTTTAATTATTTCCAACAATTAACCACATTATTATACATATTGGATACATTTATATCAAAGAAAACATATTTTCAATGACTATATTTCTAACAACCATATTTCCAACAACCATATTTATAATGGTCATTTTTACTCTTATATATAACCTTCCAGAAATCATTAAATTCATTCATCCTATTAAATCCCTCATATCTCAACATGATTATAATATCCCAATTACTTATCCTTATTTCTATAATTTTTTCCGGGGCTATGATATTCATGGAAAACCATAAGAATAAATATTTTATGGTTATGGTATTTTTATATACTTGAGGGTGCATTACTCTTGTAGTTTTTTAATAGTATTTTTATTCTATCCTCATAATGTATTTAAAGTAATTTTATATTGTGATATTTTTACTAATAAAATTTATTTCAATTTGTTTTATTTAAGTGTTTCTTATGTAATATGCTTTTTAAAACAATATTTTTTAAAGGAAAAATACATAGTAAAATCTTAGGTTGTTACATAACCAGCAACTATATATAATTATCTTATAAAAACTTATATATAGTAATAATAAATCATTAAAATATTGTATCCTATTCATTGAATTATTTTCATTAATTTTATCATATTTATAATGTGCTTAATTCTTACTATAGTTATACATGGAAGTGTGAACATTATAGAAGATCATGATGATGATAATATCAAACTTGTAGTAATTCGTTCTAATTTTAGATTCATTATTTTTGTAATTTAACTAACTATATTTAAATTATTTAATCGGTAATGTATTTCTATTTTTGAAGTATTATTCTACAATAAATAAATAAAGAATTACCCATTTTAGATCTGTGTTATGTCTATTATAATCTAGCGAATAGAAAAAAAATTATTTAAA
This sequence comes from Viscum album, assembly GCA_963277665.1. NCBI lineage: Eukaryota > Viridiplantae > Streptophyta > Magnoliopsida > Santalales > Viscaceae > Viscum > Viscum album. Next base: position 1,584,020,145 of record OY728128.1, on the reverse strand, counting down.
GGTAAATACATACTACAATAATATGGTGTTACATTATATCCCCCTTAGAAAAATTCCGTCGAAATTTTATTACTTTGATTAAAAAATGAGGGTACTTTTATCTCATTACAATATCAGATTCCCACAAAACCTCCTCAGACTTATGATTCCTCTAGAGATTTGTAACTGGGTTAGTGGTTTTGTTTTATAGTTTCTTATCCCTTTTATTTGAGATCTTTACAGAATTCTCATAAAAAGGTAGTACATATTCAAATTTTATAACCTCTATGTTTAATAAACATGATGGATAAGTTATATAGTTTTTCAAAAGTAATATTTGGAGCACATCATGAACTTGTGAGAGGCTTGGTGGTTGAGAAAGGATATAAGATTCCATATTAATGTGATTAAGGATTTTGAAGGGTATAATTGATCTATGGATCAACATTCCATTCTTCCCATATCTCAAAACCATCATACATTGTGATATTCAAAGTAATGCCTTATCTCTAACTTCAAAATAAAAATCTCAATGATGATTTTCATAATATATTCTTTATTTAATTTTTAATTCATTGGTATGTCCATGAATAATTTAATTCTTATTATATATCTCATATGTAAGTCATGTCCTAGTATGTTTTTTTCTCTATCATTATTTATATTTTTTATAGTTCTACATCTCATCTTATATAAATCCCCATATTTCTCAATTTGGAATGATATAATGAACATTTTTGTTACATAGGAACTCTATTAAAGGAAATCACTGGTCCCAAAGTCCATTAAAATTCATCAAGAAATATCTCAATATATCTTCCATTATTTTAGTGGTCCTTTTAGATCATCCATCAGTATGAAACAATGTTAATTTGTACTCTATGAACATTTCCACATGAATTATGTATATCTTACCATGTTAATTAAAGGTAACTATTCTATGATTGAAATGAAATGTTCCATATTTATAAGGTAAAAAACTATAACTAAAATTGTATATTAGACCTTAGTGGTCTTATGAAGACCTAAAATGAGATCCCTAGTGATGTTCTCCCATTTTCATACACAAATAGGAAATTTTTTCATATTCAAATTAAGATTCTAACATTAAACAATAACGTGTTGATAGACCATGTATCATGATATATACTCTTAAATACCCTAATTCATGTTATCCCACTATAAATTATTTGTGAGCTATATATACATATTTTTACTTCTAGTATAGATAGATAATGATAAGTTATATTTATCATCCAATAACGTCTTATTTTATTTTTCAATTGGAGGTATACATATTCACTCCACAAATATTATAATTTTATCATTATCAGGGTTGAATAATGGAATTTTCTTTACATTATTCTATAGTTCCTTGCCCCCATTATATGCCTCCTTGATCAATATATCATTGTATAGTTGAGCAGTCACATTAGAAATATATAATGTATCCCCCTTAATATGTGATTTCATGGTCTATAATTTCCAAATTCATCTGTATTAGGTAACATGTTATATTAATAATGATTAAGTTATCATGATCCTTCCTACTCATAGCACCATTCACCTTGATATCCTTCGTAGGATGGTAATGCTTCAAATAGTCATAGTCCTTGATTATTTATAATAGTCACTTTTTGTTCAGGTCCAACATATTCCATGTGAATATATACATCAAGATCTTGTAATCAGTATATATTTCACACTTTTCACCATAGAGATAGTGCGTCCGTGTCTTTAATGAAAATATTTTCACTGCTAACTCTAGATCATAAGTCGGGAAATGTTTCTCATCGATATTTATTTGACATGAGGCATATTCTTGCACCATGTCACTCATCATGAGAAAACACCCAAATCCCCTTATTGATGCATCATTTCATGTCAAAAATTCTTATCCATACTGTGGTAGTGTGATTATAGGTGCAGTTACCCACTGTTTCTTATTCTCCTTGAGATTTTCTTCACATTCAAATGCCTAAAGGGACTTGACTCCCTTTCAAATTAACATCGTTATTTGATTTGATTGTTATGAGATATATATATCAATGTTTTGTTAGTATGTATTCCATCTAAGAAAAATATTCATCTCAATTATAGTTGTTTTTATAAGATTTAATTTAATCTCATTTTTCTTTTAAGGATCCATATACATGTCCTCTATTATGGTTACATGGCCCATAAATGACCCTTTCTGTATCAAGAATTAACACTTACTAAATGTGCTATAAAATTTCTCCTTTTGTAAGCCCCAAATTTATTTCACTAACTTATTTTATTATAATAAATAATATAATATTATCTATAAATACTACCAAAAATTGATTGAGGTAATATATAAAGACTATATTCATTAAATCCATAAAGGTTGAGGGGGGGATTTTAAGTCAGAATTACATAAATAGGAATTCATTGTTTCTATATTTTGTATGAATGAGTGTCTTCGATAAATCCTCTCCTTACACCATTAATTTATTATATATGAGCTGAAGCTCAATCATTGAGAAGTATTAAAACCCTCATAGTTGATCAAAGAAGCTATAAATAAGGGTTGGATTATAATTTTTTTGATCATGAAATTTTCAAATTCATAATAAACAACAAAAATATATATTGATCCTTTTTCATTCTTAAATAAGTATGACTAGTGATCCCCATGGTGATTTAACTGGGCATATAAAATCGCTATCTTGTATATACAATATTTTCTTCTCCAATTCCTCTTCGATCAAATCCATTATTTACGGCATCTTTGATATTATCATAGAACATTGAATTAGTTATATTAAGAACCCAACCTCATTATTTAAGGAATACCATGAAACACTTATTTATATACATTGACATATTCCAACACAACAGAAATAATAACAGTATTTAGGTTTTCCCCCAACATTTGTGCTAAATATCCCACAAAATATGTAACAAGACCCATATAAGGGAACCAAATTCCATATATATTTCTTGGTATGTGTTCGACTGGTATACGATCATTGAATAATTCATGATATGAAATTTTATTTCTATTTCCTATCATATAATATAATATCTATGTAGAGAGGGTCATTCCATATAAAAAATCTGATAAAATTTTACTATATTGAGAATAATATGATTTGATAGAAGTAAATTCCTAGCATGATCTATAAATATCGGATGAAATCATTATGACATCCAATGTTTTCACTGATAAATAAATATTCAATAATTTTGGTGGTGAACTGATTATTTTATAAAACTTTTCAAAAATGAAGTATTGGTTGGAAGAATAATCAAATAATTCATCATGAATTCTTGACTGGATGACTAGTGTACCTCTAAAAACATTATTTCCAGGATCCACTTTAGAAATTATGATTGTGTAGAACTTCCCATTCTCCCGTGGATTTATATTTTTTTTATATTTATGTCTTTTATTAAACATTTGATGGTTGAACTAGTTTTTGTAATGTACATACTTCTTAAAATTGATGTATTAAATTGTGAGTGGTGAATTGGGTTTTCCTTTAATTTTATTCATTTCATTGGTTATCGTCTTCATATCTATTTAGTACTCATTTTATTAATTTAAATATCTTACACACTAGTATCATATACAAGTTTCTTTGATACATTTTCCATTTTTATTCATCCCACATTTATGGAATAAAGGAAGATTAATCTTCTTTAACCCATAAAAATTATCTTTTGAGTATACAGGAAACACCAATTTACTCATCTTTACCCCAAAACCACATTAATAATTTATGTACTAAATTTTCATTTACAGCTTAAGATCACGAAAAATAACTTCTTTGTATGTACTAAAGCCCCTTATAGCCAATTTCTATCTAAAAATTGGTTTTCAGCCACTATATAAATGGTTGATTTTACTTTCAATTTCAATGATAAAACTAGAAGCATGACCTGAAAGTCTCAAGATGGTTTCTTCTTAGGTTCTATTGGATAAGTTCTAATTCCACTTAAGATCAAATAAATATATCGTCATTCTAGTATAAATAGTTTAGGGAAATTATTTATTATAAATATCTTCTCAAAATCATCCAACTTTATGGAGTTAATTTCTTCGTCCTGCCTAATATTTTTAATAAGAGTGCACCAGTAATAAGATTTTAATTCTAAAAAATATACAACTAAAAAAACATTTTGGGATTTGAGTATTAGAAAATAGAAAATATTTGTGTTTTTTTCTTAAATATCATAGCAATTAGTCGATAAAAAGACCCACTAAAGGATTTTGGTTATTTCTACATAAAGGAATCAATGGGGAATTTCTCTTTCCATAGTTCATTATGGAGTTATAAATATATATTTTTATTCATATATTAAGAATTTAGGTGATTATATACATAATATTTTTCACTCTATCTCCCATTCTATTTGTTTTGTCATTGGGACAATAATTTTATTTTCCTTCCAAATCATTTCTTACATAGTTCCTCTTGGTTCCAACCATTTACTAAAAAAAATGTTAATATGATTATCAATAAATAATAAATAGCGTAATAAATTATATGGGATGGAAAATCAATACTAATATGTATTACATTTTGGCACATTCATATCTACCTATAATATATTAAGTTAAACAAATGAAACTCTTGGCTCATCCAATAACATATTTCATTTAACATAGGTTGTTTAAATTTTATCTAATTATTCATTATAACCTAATCCCAAATATTCACTAAACACTTCTCTATAAAAATGATGATCCAACCATAATAGACATACATATTACATCATTTTAAATTAATATTCATTACATATTATAACAAAATAACTCCCCAAAATCTTTAGTTTTTGTGTCTTTAGAGATTATATTAAAAACCAAATATTTTTAAAACATTATTCAAAATCACTCATAACTAGTCTTTACAAATAATTCCATTCTATACATATAATACATAACACTACTCTTTGAAACCTCGTGATTGAAAAAAATGATAAAGGGTGATCTTAGAAACTTGGTAATGGGTGAACATTAAAGATATCAGTTGAATATTATAAGTGAGTATATGATGAACGAGTGGGTATGAAAAACTTTTAAGGTATATTAATGTAACATAACAAAATCATATCCAATAAAAAAATTATCATAAATCAGGAATCCTGACATAATGCTTTCAAGTAACATAAGTAATTGGAATGTTAAATCCTAAGACACAATAATTTTAATACATTGAAATATAACCTTGTAATTTGGAATAACATTGAAATGTGGCATAAGAAGGAAATACAAACCCAAGTATAAAAAATCATTTCTTATGTCAATTCTAATCTTCTTGGTCATCTTCACATAGTGGATAGAGTATCATAAAGTATTGAGTTAACTCTACAATCCATTAAATTACATCTTAGTATATAAAAATATTTACCCAATGCATTATAATTTTATATAATTCGAGTTCTACAATTCATGTAATGAAAAAATATACTTATGTGTGTAATAGGAAAATGAAAAAAATCATAATTATATAATAAATTAATTATACCTGTAAAAACTAATAGGTTAAATTATAATTTCCACAAGACATAATTATAATACATGAAATGAAATAATTCAGATGGAAAAATAGATTATATCCCCAATGAAGGATAATAAATATTAAAGGATTTTGAAATATGTGAACAATATTTTAGAATAACATTTAAAATTCTCTTGGGAAATTTAAAAAAAATATCCCTTAAATTTTAAATAGAATTTTATTTAAATTAAAATAACTTATTTCTCAAATATTATATAAAAATAATTCTAATGTCATTATAAATTACATTAAAGTACCATGAAAACCTGAAATGGAAGATTTATAAAGAAAAACAATAAACGGCGGGAGAGAGAAACCATGGGGAAAATATTTAAAAAGATTCCTACCACAATTTTCATAAAAAAATAAATGAAAATGGAAATTTACCTTAAACAAAACTCTATGTAGTGATAATGACATATAATAATTTTCACATGGAGGAAGAATATTTAAATATAGAAAGAATAGATAAATTTTACTACACTTGCAAGCATTATTATAGTTAAATTATGAACCATAGGGAGTGCGATAGTAAGAATAAAAGTAAAAAAAATCATTAACTAGAGTAGAATAATGTAAATGGGGTTTTATATATAATATAAATAAAATTTTACCAAATAAAAGTTTATGAGGATATAGTTTTAAAGAGATATTTGAAAAAAAACCCATACATTTACACGAGACTTCCAAGAAAGCACTTTAACCTTATATATAATAAGGATAACAATATAACTCACTTACACTACTAGAAAAACAGGTATTTGCGACGGGTCAATTGCGACGGGATCCCGTCGCAAACGGCTTTTTGCGACGGGCCCCCGTCGCAAATGACCCGTTGCTGAAAACGGTGTCGCAACAACAATTTTTTGCGACGGGCCCATCGCTAAAGCCTTTTTCCGCGACGGGGAGAATCCCCGTCGCAACTAGTACTCCGTATATTTGTAAAGAACTTTTCAAAAACTATTTCTGACGGGGCCCGTCGCAAAAACTATTTAAAAAAATAATAAAAAAACTATTAATAAATTATTTTAATACATATAATAATAATACTATTTGCGACGGGCATAGTATCCCGTCACAAATAATATAAAAAAAATTATTAATAAATTATTAATAAATTATTTTAATTAATATAATAATAATCCAATTATAATTCAAAAATAAGAAATAATAAAATATTAATAAATGATTTTAATTAATATAATAATAGAATTATAATTCACAAATAAAAATAATAAATTATTTTAATTAATATAATAATAATAGAATTATAATTCAAAAATAAAAAATAATAGAATATTAATAAATGATTTAATTAATATAATAATATTAGAATTATAATTCATTAATAAAAAAATATTAATAAGTTATTTTAATTAATATAAAAATAATAGAATTATTTTACATTCAAATATTAAAATAATTCAAGTATTACAAAAAAATATAATTAAATTATAATATTATAAAATTTTAATATATATATAAATTATAATATTATAAAATTTTAATATATATATAAAATTTAATATTATAAAATATAAATAATATTATTATTCATATTAATATTGTTAATTAAAAATATAACATTATTAATATTTTATAATGAGACAGAAAATACACAAATAGAAAAAAAAATCATATTTTTATTTCACAAATTTTATAACATAAATACAAACTCTAATCTGAAGGAGGGGGGAGGGGGGATCTGCAGATGGTGGTGGAGGAAACTCCATCCCTAAATCATGAGTGAGTCAGCGCATGTACTCCATCTGCTCCTGATGCTGCTGCTGCCACCGACTCGTCTGCTCCTCGTACAGCTGCTGTTGGCGTCGACGCTCCTCCTCATGCTGCTGACGCATCTGCTCCTGCTCTTGTCGGAGACTCTCTATCAGTGCAGTCTGAGATCGCAACTGATCCTCATACTGTGTAGAAGAAAAAGATGCACGAGCTCCTCTTGAGCTGGACGCCGACATAGCAGCACTGCCATAATAATCTCCGGGAGTCAGTCGAGAGCCGATACCAACTACCTGGCCCTTTTTAAAGGCATACTGGGTGGCCTGCATCCATGCCGCCTCATCAAACTGACGGCTGGTGGTCTGATCTGATGACTCGGCCTGACTCTCAGGCCGGGCATGTGACGCTGCGGCCTCATATGACTCCTGTAGTTGCAATTTAAAATTAAAATTGTGAATATATTATATGCAGTAAATTTTTAAACTTAAAAACAAATAATACTGACCATGATGTGATGCTAAAGATCACCTATGAGCTCCCCAGTAGCAGGATCACTATACATCCTCCGATATATGTCGTACTCCGTAATATCGGGGTGCTCGACAGCCTATAAGAATAAAAAATAAACTGTTAATATTTATAGTTATATAAAATATTTATAAATAATGTACGTACCAAATGCTGTCTATGAGTACTGAAAGAACAACTCCCAGCTCGATGAGTCACCTCCTGTATCCCCCGATTCTGCCTCCCCACCGATGATCTCCTCTGAAAGGCACCACTCAACCAGTGCGCACATAATCCATCCCATACATGGGATGAAATGTACTCTGGTTGTTGTGCTCTACATGGTTCGTCAAAATCTGACACTCCTGCTTTCTTCATCGCATCTTTTCTTAAATTGTGCAAAAACTGACGAAGGCGATCACGCATGGCCACCTCCCATGCCTCGTGGATGGCGTCACGCATGGTATCCTCGATCGGATACCATAAACCCTACAAATAAATCAAAATATCAAGTTAGAAATGAAATAATTTTCAAAATAAAAATTATTTATTTACGTACGTACCAACCAATGGCCGAACATGGCCTACTGCACATCAATGGGAATCTGCTCCCATGTGGTCCACGGCTGAGAGAAATAGTTGCGCAAAATAGCGCTGCCCTGTCCGACTGCTATATGCGGAAAACTGTAAAAATAATAAACATTTATTATGTGAATAGATTAATGAAATCTTAGTCAAATCCACAGGTTATCACACATGTTATCACACCTCCCTGTGCGTGGATCAAACCCAAGACGTGGACGTCGCTCGGGGACAGGGTCAGGAATCATCAATTGTGCAAGACCGCGCCCCCTCCGCGTACTCCCTGGAGCGCCTGAAGGCTGAGGGTCATCTGGAAGCAACTCATCCGCATCGAAAGTCAGGTCAGCATCCGCCAACTCACGAAATTTGGCGTCGTCCATCTAAAACAGAAAATGTTAATTTTGTTAGCAAATAATTGATATTTACTATTATATATACATATATACATATTATGATTGTATATAAATACCATGGAATTCTATCAGTGTTCATCTTTTTCATCATCTTCATATATGTCAATGTCATCTTCATATTTCTCCTCAACATCATCGATATCTATTCGAGTTACAGTTGCTTCATCTCTTACCATTTCAAATTCATATGTGACATCATTAACATCATCGTCATCACTAACTCTTAAATGTGGGGTGTCGTCATCGATACTCATGTCTCTTTGTAAAAAATATTGATTTTGAGTACTCTATTGAAAAACTTCAATTCTTTGCACATCAGTGAATGCACATTCACTTTGACTAAACTGATTGTCTCGAATTTTGATTTTTATTACACTCCACTAATCAGTCAAGTCTCTTGATGTAGCACAGTACTTTGCGTAATAAACGTGATATGCCTGTTGAGCCAATAAGAATGGTTCATTTACTGCGAGAACACTTTTACATTTAATATCGATGATTCCATGAGTCGGATGAACAAGCACGCCTCTCTCTGTATCCAACCACCGACATTTGAACATGGTTATGTAATGTTGTCCAACATAACAGAGTTCAATGATTTTATCAAGTATGCCATAAAAGTCAACTTCATTTTCTCGATGATGAGATCCTCTCAAGCTAACTCCACTGTTCATTGTTTTTTTCGATTCCCGATATGCATGTGTGTGGAATCGAAATCCATTCACCACATATGCATTATAAGTTTTAACAAGTTTGAAAGGTGGGTTACTCAATACACACAGCCGTTTGTCAATTTTATCAGCATGTCGAGACACCTGAAAATTTGTGAAATAATTATCAATATAGTAAACTATACATTGAAAGAGTTGCTAAAAGATAAAGAATTTATGTTACCAGTTTTTGAAACCAATGAGAGAAATTTTTCAGTCGACGTTCTTCGAGAGCAGCTGTTGTAATTTGTGGAATTTGTTTCTTGAAATGATTATCATAAAACCTATAAAAACCAAAGTTATTTACTGTAACATAAATCATAGAATAAGTGATATAAACACTTACAGTACAACTGATGTCATCTCTTCACAGTTGAGCAGAACATACATATGAGCTCTATGATGTTCATCATCTGAAAGTCAGCGTTCATAAACTCCACCAAAACCAAGCTCTGACTGGTTGAAAACAGATAATTGATTGTCAATATCATCAATATTCCTCTCGTTCCATCCCATTCGGTTGTGTTTTGAAGGATACTCAGATTCAAAATAATGGGAGCAGAAAAAAGATATTTCCTCTTGCAAATAATCTTCTGCAATAGATCCTTCAACAGATGCTTTGTTACGTACTTTTCTTTTCAATTTTTGCATGCATCTTTCAAATGGGTACATCCATCGAAACTGTACTGGACCTCTACATTTGGATTCATATCGCAAATGTAACATCAAATGTTCCATTGAGTCGAAGAAAGACAGCGGAATTATTTTTTCCAGTTTACATATAATTACAACAACATCCTTTTCAAGTTTGCCTAGAGCATCATAATCTGCTGTAGCTGCACAAATTTCCCGAAAAAAATGAGACATGTCTATTATGGAATCCCAAATCACAGAATTCAACAGACCTCTTAATCCAATGGGTATCAGTCTTTCCATTATAACATGACAATCATGACTTTTTAATCCAGTAATATGACCATTCTTTACACATCTACCCAAATTGGAAGCACAGCCATCTGGAAGTCTCAAATCTACAAGCCACTGACAAAATAATAAACGATTTTCTTTAGAAAGTGTATAAGCTGCTTTTGGTTTTAGTAACCTTTCTGTTCTGACATTCTCAAACAGTTCCAATTCTGGATGCCTGCAAATTTGGGCAAGATCTAAACGTGCATTTACATTGTCTTTTCTCTTTCCTGGCGTATCCAAAACTGTATGAAACAAATTATCAAAAAAGTTCTTCTCAATATGCATGACATCTAACATGTGTCGGACCAACAATTCAGACCAATATGGAAAATCCCAAAATATGCTACGTTTAATCCAATTGTGTTCTTTCCCAAAACCAGAAAGTTTCTGTTGGTTTATTGTGGGACCAAAAGTGATGGGAGGTAATGAAAATACAACTGATTTTAACTCCGAACCTGATAGCATTTTTGGAGGTCCTTCCCTTTCAACTGTTCCTTTTCTGAAATGAGATCTGTTTCTGCGAAAAGGATGATCAGCTGGAAGAAATCTGCGATGACAGTCAAAATAACAAGGTTTCTTTCCATGAATGAGCATAAATGCTTTGTTCTCTATCATACAGTAAGGACATGATTTCTGACCATGTGTACTCCAGCCAGATAACATCCCATAAGCCGCGAAGTCACTTATTGTCCACATCAATGCTGCTCTCAGTATGAAATTCTGTTTCGTTGCAACATCATATGTACTGACACCAGTACTCCACAATAAATTCAATTCATCAATCAATGGTTTCAAATAAACATTAATATTTTTCTTCGGATGTCCTGGAATTAGTAAAGTCAAAAAGATATATGGCTCCTTCATCAACATCCATGGAGGTAAATTGTACGGAGTTAAAAAAACAGGCCAACAAGAATATTGACTACCATAAGATCCAAACGGACAGAAACCATCAGTGGAAAGGCCCAGTCGAACATTTATAGCTTCTAAAGCAAAGTATGGATGCACTCTATCAAAATGTTTCCATGAATCACCATCGGTTGGATGATTCATGCTTTTATCGGTTGAAATATTCTCTTTATGCCATGACATCATTGTCTATGTATTCATAGACATGAATAAACGCTGAAGTCTGGATGTAAGCGGAAAATATCTCAAATGTTTTACAGGAATCAAACCAGACTTCTCGTGTTGTCCTTCTTTATATCTCAGTTGCCCACATGTGGGACAACTATCCAACGACTCATTTTCCCCAGAATATAAAATTCAGTCATTTGAACATGCATGAATCTTCTGACAAGTAAGTCCCAAATGTCGAACCAACCTCTTACCCTCATAGTAATTTGCAGGTAAAACATTTCCTTCAGGTAACCGTGTTTTAAGAAAAGAAAATATCTGGTCAAAACAGGTGTTTGACATTCCGTTATCTGATTTGATAGCCATAAATTTTTCAACTGCTTCTAATTTTCTCATCTTACAGCCAGGATATAATGCATCCTCAGCAGACTTCAACAACTCATAAAATTCAGACGGTTCCAACTCAGGATTTGAAGCTATATCAGCCGGGATTTCTGTATGTTGAACAGATGAACCTGCAACATCATGTACTAAATCTTGAAACCGGGATGGATCCGGAATCAAGTTGGTATCACCTGCTCTGGAACTGCGTTCACCGTGTTGATACCAAAAAACATAATCTGGTTGAAAACCAAAACGCAAGAGATGTTCTCCCACTTTCTCAAACGTGTCAAATGTTTTCAATGCACATTTTCTGCAAGGGTATTTTATTTTGCCTTCTGAAACAAATTCTGGATTTGATGCCGCAAATGATAAAAAAATTCTCCACACCCTCTACATATACTAGATTTAAACCAGAACCTTTTGGATTTCTAAGTTGATTTATCCATATGCGGTCACCTAATAATGATTGTTGATGACCTCGTTGTTCCATATTTCTCTATAAAATATAAAAGAATTACTGGTTTTGAATAATTTGTTAGAAAAAACACTCAAGCTAGGATAATTATAGAGTTTAGATCATACACGACTGACGCAAACTTTTTATTGAGATAGACCTAAAAATTGACCCTTTAAGAATTAAATATGTTGAGAATAAAGCAAAACATGTTACAAATATTGATAATTTTAATATTATATAAATTTTTTATTATTTTCATAGTACTAATATTATTGGTAATTATTCCTAATTATTGTTAATTATTACTAATTATTACTAATTATTACTAATTATAACTAATTATTACTAATTATTACTAACTATTACTAATTATTACTAATTATTACTAATTATTACTAATTATTGGTAATTATTACTAATTATTAGTAATTATTACTAATTATTACTAATTATTACTAATTATTACTAATTATTGGTAATTAATACTAATTGTTACCAATTATTGGTAATTATTACTAATTAATACTAATTATTGGTAATTATTACTAATTATTGATAATTATTTGTATTTATTGGTAATTATCGGTAATTATTACTAATTATCAGTAATTATTACTAATTATTGGTAATTATTACTAATTATTACTAATTATTACTAATTATTGGTAATTATTACTAATTACTACTAATTATTACTAATTATTACTATTTATTACTAATTATTGGTAATTATTACTAATTATTGGTAATTATTATTAATTATTGGTAATTATTATTAATTATTACTAATTATTATTAATTATTGGTAATTATTACTAATTATTACTAATTATTACTAATTATTGGTAATTATTACTAATTATTGGTAATTATTACTAATTATTACTAATTATTGGTAATTATTACTAATTATTGATAATTATTACTAATTATTGGTAATTATTGATAATTATTGGTCATTATTGGTAATTAATACTAATTATTGGTAATTATTGGTAATTATTGGTAATTATTGGTAATTATTACTCATTATTGGTAATTATTACTAATTATTGTTAAGTATTACTAATTATTGGTAATTATTACTAATTATTACTAATTATTGGTAATTATTACTAATTATTACTAATTATTGGTAATTATTACTAATTATTACTAATTATTACTAATTATTACTAATTATTATTAATTATTACTAATTATTACTAATTATTGGTAATTATTGGTAATTATTACTAATTATTAATAATTATTACTAATTATTGGTAATTATTACTAATTATTACTAATTATTGGTAATTATTACTAATTATTACTAGTTATTACTAATTATTGGTAATTATTACTAATTATTACTAATTATTACTAATTATTACTAATTATTACTAATTATTACTAATTATTACTAATTATTACTAATTATTGGTAATTATTACTAATTATAACTAATTATTACTAATTATTGCTAATTATTACTAATTATTACTAATTATTGGTAATTATTACTAATTATTACTAATTATTACTAATTATTGGTAATTATTACTAATTATTACTAATTATTACTAATTATTACTAATTATTACTAATTATTACTAATTATTACTAATTATTAATAATTATTACTAATTATTACTAATTATTACTAATTATTACTAATTATTACTAATTATTACTAAGTATTACTAATTATTGGTAATTATTACTAATTATTACTAATTATTACTAATTATTGGTAATTATTACTAATTATTACTAATTATTACTAATTATTGGTAATTATTACTAATTATTACTAATTATTGGTAATTATTACTAATTATTAGTCATTATTACTAATTATTACTAATTATTGCTAATTATTTCTAATTATTACTAATTATTGGTAATTATTACTAGTTATTGGTAATTATTACTAATTATTGGTAATTATTACTAATTATTGGTAATTATTACTAATTATTACTAATTATTACTAATTACTACTAATTATTGGTAATTATTACTAATTATTACTAATTATTGTTAATTATTAATAATTATTGGTAATTATTACTAATTATTGGCAATTATTACTAATTATTGGTAATTATTACTAATTATTGCTAATTATTACTAATTATTGGTAATTATTATTAATTATTACTAATTATTACTAATTATTGGTAATTATTACTAATTATTGGTAATTATTACTAATTATTGGTAATTATTACTAATTATTACTAATTATTCCTAATTATTGATAATTATTGGTAATTGTTCCTAATTATTAGTAATTAAATGAATAATTATCAATAATTAGGAATAATTACCAATAATTAGGAATAATAACATTATTAGTATATTTTATTATTAATATTAAAATAATATAATTTTTTAATTTATATACAGTTCTTCTTTCATCTGTGTGTTTTCTTTCTCCACATACAAATAATACATGTGGAGACAGCAAACACACAGATGAAAAGAGAATTGTATATATATATATAAAATTATATTATTTTAATATTAATAATAAAATATACTAATAATGTAATAATGCTATTATTCCTAATTATTGTTATTTATTACTAATTATTAATATTTATTCTTAATTATTAAAAATTATTACTAATTATTCCTAATTACCATTAACTATGAACAATACTAATAATTTAAATTTATTAAGTAACAAAACAATGTAAACATAATTAAATTACAACTAATTAAGAATAATTGAAACTAATAAAAAATTAAAAATAAATATTAAATTAAAATGAACATAAATACCTTGAAAATTGATCTGAGGTTGATCTCTGATCGTTCTTCAAAACTTCAATATCAACTCCGGAGAAAAAAATTAAACTTGAAAAAAACTAAACTTTAGAAATAAAATTTTGAGAGAAGAAGAAGATGGAGTTTGAGAATGATTTGAAAAAAACGGATTGGGGGATTTATAGGTTAGATTATTTACGTCGGGTGCATTTGCGACGGGATACCCGTCGCAAATAATATTATTTGCGACGGTACCCGTCGCAAATACCTTAGCCATCATTTATTACGGTCAACAGTTAAATAGTCATTTGCGACGGGTCCCGTCGCAAATAACCACCGGCCGACATACCATTTGCGACGGGGGAATATTCCCGTCGCAAATACCTTTTCCTGCCGCTGGTTATTTGCGACTGGAATATTCCCCCGTCGCAAATATGTTTCCCGTGATTTGGCGCGCAAAGCGCGCCAGTCCTTTTGCGACGGGGAAAGCTATCCCGTCGCAAAAGGCTACTTATTTGCGACGGGCAAATACCCCCGTCGCAAATACCCATTTTTTCCGTAGTGTTATTTTAGGACCTTATACAAATTTATTATCTTTTATACTCTTAAATTATAATATTATATTAAAAATATTTTTATTTATTGTTTATTTTCATCATCAGGTATTAGTAATTGTTATTTTTTAGTATATTTTTTATAATAGAGATATCGATCCTCATTATTTGATAACAAGTTCATCATTCCAAGAATATTCATGGTTGTGTAATAAATTTTTTTCAATTTTTTACTCATTCCCATGTTATATAATATAATGAATGTGTATGGTTTTTCAGAATAGAATTTATGATAAACATGTTTTGAGTAATTTTTTGATAAGAATGACTTGATTTATAATAACCATTAAATTTTCTTCCACCCTTATGGAACCATATTCTGAAAAAAAAATTCTCTTTAATATAATATATTTCCATTTTAAATCTATTAATACACGTCTATTATGAATATAATGGTATTGGTATATAATCGTTCATGTAATTGGTTGAACTAACCTAAATAATAACTTGTTATACTAATATATTAGTAGGATTTTATAGTTAGAAAATTGTATAACCATTTTCAAATAATAATATTGTTATTAATATGACATCATAATAGTGTATAATAATATTTATAAAAAAATAGATGATACGTCAATTGAAAATGATGCTGGAGAACTAGACTCATAGATGATTTCAGTCCTTATAGAAATGAGTTCCTTATGAATAATGGATTGGTGTCTCTTTATAGGAACCAAATTCCAAAAAATTGTACTAAAGATTTAGAAGAGGGTATTTAGGTAGGTATTTAAGATAAAACATAACTAAGGTATTGGTTTTCTATTAATAGAGGTGGGTTAGAGTTGAGGTCATTTTATATGTGTGTTTTGTAGAGGTATTTTAGAAAATACACATTCTCGATGGTGTAAGGTTATACTATTTTAAGTAAAGTGGTTCTAATGTTGAAAACTAAGAATATGAGTAATTTATTCCCTCTTATATAGAATTTATTGATAATTGTAGAGATATTTTAGGAATTTTCCCCTTAATTTAATCCCATTAACTCATTTTATTTTTACTGTGGTAGCTCCATTTTTACCTCATTAACTTATTTTATTTAAAAAAAAGTTGACCATATTTCATAATTTTAATATGATGGATCAAGAATTTGAATTAATTTAATATAATTAATTTTAAAAATATGATATATTTAACCACTAAATAAAAATATAATATATATAGAAAAAATTATTTTTTTATGTTGAATTTTTAAAATATTAACTTTCTTTAGTCATATTTCATATCAATTAATAATTAAGTGAGTGTCAATGTATTTTTTATTCATAATTTTATTTTAATTTTATTTTAATTGTCCTTTAAATGTGATAAATTTAAATTATTAATACAAAAATACATGACACTTAGAAGGATTTCTTTTGTAAAATATTCCTTTTTAACATTAAATTATTTTAAACTCGTCTCATTATAATTAATTAACTTCATGCTTTTAATTTTTTTAAATAAATTGGTATTATTGTTACATATATTGTATTAAAACAATAAAAATGTTCATATCTATTAATATTTATGGATAAAATATTAAATTTTACATTAAGAGGATGTTTTGTCCGATAACTTACTCGACACGCAACAACGAGTTTCTCTGAAATCTTATGTTGCACACAACATTGAGTTATGCCAAAAAAATGTAATTCCTAGCCATTGTATTGGAAGGAATGAATAGAAATAACTAAAATATAATTACACATGTTTGTTAAATGGTTTTACATAAATCCAATAAATTTTAGAGGCTTAAAATGAGAATAAATCTAGTTTTAAGTATAAAATACTCTAATATTTTTAAAAAGTTGTTTTACTGCCTTTTGACGTAGAAAAATTTTTAAATCTAATTTTTGTGACATTTATATGTTATATTTCAAAAATTAAACTCTTTTTGAAATTGTAACATCAAAATTTACTTTTGATGAAATTTTGTTATTTTCTGAAAAAATTTCTATTTTAATGAATACTGAAAAATTCTGCATTTTAATTCAAAACTACGTTTTCATCTAATTTCTTCATATTGTTATATTATAAAATTAATTTGTTTTAAAGTTTAGTTGGATTAATTTTTTATCATTTAATACAATTTTTTTCATTGGATGTAATTTCACATTGAAATTTGATATAAACACATGTCAATCTTTTCATGGTTTTTACTTTTTTAAAACCCATTTTCTCATTTTGATAATAAGAATTAATTTTAAATTAATTTTGGAAAAGTATGTATTTTTAATTTTTAAAAATGGATTCCATATTTTGAATCATATGGTTCAAAATATATAGATTGGTCCCTTTTATTTATGGGCATTGTTAATAGTAACTTCAGTAATTATTTTTATTTATCATGGTTAAAGGGTAACAAAGGTAAAAAAGGGTAAAAAATAATATTATAATAAAATTAAACTACCATAACTTGTGTATTAATCCTATTGGATGACATATTTCTTACACTAATCATCCTTGGATCGATTTTAGGACACCATGGATCCACTTAGGTGTAATAATGACATGTTATAATAATCAATTTAAAGTAAAGAGAAGTATAAAATAAACATGTATCTTTTTACTAAAATGATTTTAAGGTGGGGTTATATAACTGATATATTTAACTATAAATATTAATTATAATGATAATAATTTATTTCCTAAATCATGGTATTTTATTTATAATTTTTATATATTGAATAAATAAATTTATTTTTGACACAATGATGATATAATGATTACCTTATTAATGAAAGATTCAAAAAAATGATATTACAAATTATAAAATAAATGTAATATTAATATATTTAGGCCATCCAAGATTTTTCTGGAATTATATGACATTTTATCATTGATTTAATGCAGTTTTTTGAATAAATCAAGTTTTTACGACTTTAACAAAAATCAATTACTAAATTGTGTCAAAATGGACATATGTAAGTTTTCAAAAAAATTCTATTTTATTAAATGATATAATAGTCATAAAAATATTAGATTCATACTAATGACTTAAATAATGTTACAAATTTCATTAATTATAGACTTGATGTTCTCTTGGCATTTTATATTAACTATATTAACCATATTGTATAAAAATGCAAGAAGAAATTGTAAGAGTTAATTTATTTAACTAAGGGTTAAAGCCAAAATATAAGGTTCAATTTGTGATCTAAACTAGTCTAAAACCTATTGGTTGAGATTATTTCAACCCATACTCATCATATCCTTAAATTATATCATTTTATTACTATTATAATTCAAAAATCAATTTATAATAAAATAATATTTCAAGACTTTCCTAATGTACCCCTCTTCCCTCGTATAAAAGGCAACAAACTCTACCCACTTACCACACATCTCAAGCCCCTTGTCTTGCCCAAATTATGATAAAATAAGCTCCCAAAATTTCCTAGTTCATCCTATAATCATTAACGTATTCAGAAGGAAACTCAAAGAAGCCTTCTGGCTCAAATAAAAACGAGTTACCGGATTTAGAGGTAATGTCTTCTCTCATGCTCCATTCATTTATTTTCTTTCTCCAACCCACTAACCTCTATTTATTCCATTTTTTTATAAAAACACCAGTATCAAAAATATAATAGTATGTTGTTATGCCATATTTTATATCTATACTTACACACACCTTTATAAAATGGATATACAACATACTGTTTTTTGTGTACGGTGAACTACTGCCTCATGAAACGTTGATTGTTCAATTTTATCCTACCACATCTCGTGGTGACCATTATGATGGAACTATATTCATATATTATATATATTATATTTATATTGTCTCTATTATTTTATTATTTTTATTTATAATATACCTTTATAGATTCCATGTTGTGTAAATATGATAACTTCATTTGTGGAAATGTGGACTACCGCCCCCTCAAAGTGATGCGACTGATTCCTTCTATACATGGAATGTATAAATGATGGTTTTATTAAAAATATTATAAATAGGTGAAATTAATATAATAATGTTTTTATAATATACATTTATGTCATTTGATTATTATTCTTTTAATATGACAAAGAAATTAAAGTAGTGTTCATGTGTACGTATGACCTATAGTCTCTAGGAATGGTGCATTTCATTTATTATCTCCAAATATTATAGATATTATAAATACATATATACTTGATATATATGATATTTAAATCACGAATAATATTCTTAAGATTATGTAAATTTTACTACAGGGACTATTTATATCAAAATAAGTTCATTTTTACTCATGTACCAAATATTGACAAAACACCCGCTATAAACATAAATAATTATATATTTTTTATAACATGGTAATATGTTATATGAATGTAATAATAAACATGAAAATGGTTCTCAAGAAAGTATAAATTAACCTATGTTTATTATTCATTAATATAATTATTTTACGTGATGAGTTGGACTCAATTTAAGGGACTTCATCTCAATCTCCTTTCATTTAGGCATATTTTGATGGTATATGCCACCTTCTTTAATATAGTGCATAATAAACCCCTTTTACTTTTAATTTAATTCAAAATGAAATTTTTTCTATTAATCATTTTACTAAATGACAAAAAAGGAATGTTTTTCCTTGTACGTGGCGACAATGACCTTTCTTCCGTCAGGACCATTATTTGGTATTTGGATTCTTCTACAAGACGTAATGTTTTTATAAATAAATAAATTATTTATTCCATTTTTAGGCATTTTATTATTGAAAATAGTTCTTAGGAAGGGTTGATTATATAAATATCTTAGAAATATCTCTTGTTATTGCAATGGGGGAATGTTATTTTTTTCATTATGATTTTTGTGTGTGTTATGATTCTATAACAGTACTTAGACATTTTATGGGTGGTTATGTGATAACCCAAAGATGGGTGGTTACATGATAAATTAAATACAGGTGGTTCAGTGATAAACCAAGCATGGGTGGTTACGTTATAACCTTTAATGCATTGTGTATGGAAGTCGACTGTATGGTTATTCTATTGAGTGATAATATGGAAATAGATCGTATGGTTATTCCATTTAAATATGTTTATGTCCCAAGATTCCTTTATATGTTATATGTTGATTTATATGGGAATTATGTTATTCTTTTTTTTACACAAGGGTAAGCAATGAGCTGGTATTCAGTGAAGTATTTTTTATATCTTTGTAAAGGTGAAAAGTATTACTTTATGATAAAGTAATCTTGGTTTACATGTCTTCACAAGACTAAAAGTTTTCATTATTTTTGTATCCCTTACTGAGATATTTATTCTCATCCCCAATTTTAAAAAAAAATCACAGGACTTAAATATAAATAAATTCAAGAATGGGATTAATAAAAATTTATGTTTTCAAAACATGAAATGATATTTTATTTCTTTTTAAAGAGTTTATTGTTTTATGAAAAAAATGGATAGTGAGTAGAACTATCTAATTGTTATATTTATGTTGTTATGTATGAGTTGTGAAATAATTCTATAAATCTCTAAACCGAAAATATCCATAATGTGATTAAAATTAAAATTATTGACTTAACCCAATATAATGTAATGTTTATGGTCAGGACCTTATTGTTGGTATCCGAGGCAGTTTTAGATAACTTTAGAGGTTAGCATGTTTTCTAAGTGTAGGTTAAGGATTCCATATAACCAGGGGGTTATTATCATATGGAAAAAATTGGAGGTTTAGGGAAAATTTGGATGATTGTATAAAAACCTGAATAATAAAGATATAAGGATATTTATGGATTAGAGTAATATAATAGTATTTATGTTAGCTTTACCTTATCGAGGATTCTTTTTTTTAATAATTCTTTCATGTTTAAGTGATGATTCTTTACAGCAGATTAAGGATTATTTTTCAGGCTGGAAGGAAAGAGATCTTTTACAACCTTCTTATCCCACCTAGATTATTTGATCATTAGTATTATAGAAAAATCATTTTTGAATGATTTTGATAGCATCTTCAGTATTGAAATCACTAGCAATAAACTGTTTGATTTATGATACACCGACTCATTTTTAAAACAATTTTATGGTCCCATTATATTTTTCATATGATTCTGTGATCTAAAATCATCCAACTCTATCAAAAATTGAAATTATAGAATTGGAGTGAACATTTAGTTTTTTAATGTAGGATAACATGCTGAAAGAGAAAGGGAACATGAAGAAGATCATGATATCGAGATTCAAGGTATGATTTGTTTTCTTATCCATAAAGAATGAATTATCCTGGGATTGATATTTATAAATGATGAAGATATTTGATCTGTAAGAATGATGTATTAAGAAATAAGGTGGAAATGTATAGTTAATGGATTATGAAGAACACTAGATGATTAATAAGTCTACATATAAGGGATTTAAGAGTTATGGTGGATTTTTGGATGATAAAATGTCTAAAAGTATTAATGCTCTTTTTATGATGGGATTACTATGGAATAATTTTTTCTATTATGTGTATCCCTAAAGATTGATATGTGAAAATTTTATTCAAGGAATAATTATCTTTTCTTATGTGGATATAAGGGATATCCGTTAAGGTTTATATTATCTTTTTTTAGGTGATTAATTTTTATTACATTTAGGGATTCAAAATGAAAGTTATTAAATAAAATTTGCAGTTAAAGTGGGTTATGGTTATTTTTGAGGACATTATATTGTTTTTAAGAGTGTTATAAGAATGATATGGTTTTAGAAAAAAGGACAACCTTTAGGATTGGTTAAAACTTGTCCCGTCCAGCCAGGAAGCGGGAATTGAACCCACAATCAAAGGGAAACAAGGGCGCATCACATACCAATGGCCTTTTGTATGTCTCCGATTAGTATGAATTATTATTTTTAGTAAAATGATCTCATGGATTAATAATAATTTGATTTTGGAGATATATATTTTATCTACTGGATAACCTAAGTATTGTAAAATGATTGGTTAGTTATGTAACAAATGTTATTTTGGAAGACATTCACTGTTTTGGGAACATTATATCCTTAAGGTAAATATAAAAGTATGGAATTTTATTAGAGGACTAAAGGTTGAATTATTTATGAAGAAATCTATGATTTAATTGTGCACTTATGGGAATTAAGTTATTATGTAAGTGAATAAGATATCTTGAAGAAAATTTGATTAGGTTAATAATTTTTTGGTATGAGACATTAAAAGTGATTGATGTAATTTTGAGATAAATGTTAAAATTTATATTGAAAAACTATGTGATAAAATCCTTTTGAGTATTGGGTTTCAATATTAGTTGGATTATTTAGAGTAATTTAAAGGAATTTTGTTTGTTGAATAGTCTATTTATAACTTGGTTATTACTATTGAATTTTGAAGATTAAAAGTAGTCCTTATCTTTATAAAGAATTATTATTTTTGGGGTATTATATGATCTTTTACTAACCATTTTGGATTTGGTTATTTTCTATGGACATAGGAAATATATAGTTCATCCTTTTTGGATTACGTGATTCTATAGAATATGATTCTAATACTTCAAGCGTGACCAAGTCATCTTGAATACTCATCATTTGGAGAAAATAAAATCTTGTGGTATAAATTTATTAAAGGATGAAACTATACTTCTCAAGTAAGTATGTATCTTTATGTTCTTATTATATATATTAAAATAATTTCTCAACTTTATAAAAATTATATTAAAAAAAATTCTATTTAATTTTCCTAATGATAAATCAATGACCATTTAACCCATCACACGTTTTTGGTTTTCTGTTTATTACATTTTTCCTCGTTATATTTTTTATCACTCTCCATCAGAACATGACACTTAGTTTTTCCTTCATATCCTTGTTTTCCTACATGGAATCCCAGTGTGTGTTATCTTAAGTGACCTTTTTTATTCTATTTCTTTCTTTAAAAGTGAAATTTTTATTAATTATTTTTCTGATGTGGGTTACAATAATGATATTTTTAAATGTCATACATTAGTTACCAACCCCAAATTTAAATTATGAGGATGAAATTTCTATAATGGGGGAAGGTTGTAACATTCCATGTATTTATAGAATAATAAATTTTCATATCTATAAATTTTTATGAATAGAATATTAATTTTACATTAAGGGGGTTCTTTATCTAATAGATTACTTGACACACAATAACAGGTTTCCTCAAAATCTTAGGTTTTAAAAAACATTGAGTTATACCGAAAAACAATACAATATTATTATTATCATTATTTTAAATTATAAATAATGCATAACTGTCATAATGGAGAGAATGAAAAAAACTAACTACAATATTATTACACATATTAATTAAATGTGTTTACATTTTGTCAATAAATTTTAGAGGCTTAAAATTAGAACAAATCCAATTTTATCCATAAAACACTCTAATATTTTTACATGGTTGTTTTACGACTTTTTGATAGAGAACCCTTTTTAAATATATTTTTTATCACATTTAAATGTTCCTTTTTAAAAAAATAAACTTATTATTTGATATTGGAACATAAAAATTTACTTTTCTTGAAATTTTGGTATTTTTTTGATAAAATTCACATTTTATTGAATAGTGAAAAGTATGGCTTTTTAATTAAGAACTACCATTTCATATAATTTATTTATATAGTTATATTTTTATTTTTGTTGTTTTTAATGTGTAATTGGATTTGGTTTTACCATTTAATCCAATTTTCACCATTTTAAGTAATCTCACATTGAAATGTGATATAAACACATGTCAATATTTTGATGATTTTTACTTTTAAAAAACTTGTTTTCTCTTTTTGTAAAAGAGAATTAATTTTAAATTAATTTCTCTTATTTCTGTTTTTTTTATGTTAGAAAAATTGATTCCATATTTGGGATCAAAATTTATAAATTATTAAAATTGGTCCCTTTTATTTTGGGACATTATGAATTTTATCTTCAGAAATTATTTTTATTTACCATGGTTATAGGGTAAATTAGGTAAATAAGTATAAAAAAATATTAATATAATCATATAAAACTACTATAACATGTGGCTTAATATTATTGGATGAGATATCGCTGACCATGATAATACATGGGTAAGTTTTAGGACCTCATGGAGCCACTTGGGTGTGATAATGACATGTTATGATAATTAATTTAAATTAAAGAGATGTATAACATATACATATATCTTTTTACTAAAATGATTTTAAGTTGGGGTTATATATCTGATATCTCTGAATTTAAATATTTATTAGAAAGATAAAAATTATTTTCAACATCATGGTATTTTCATTATAATTTTAAGACATTAAATAAATAAATTTATTCATGACACCATGATGATGTAGTGACTACCTTATTAATAAAATATTCAAAAAAATGATATTAAAAATATTAAAATAAATATCATTTGAACATTTTGATTCCATCCACAAGTTTTATGGATGATTATTACATGTTATATTTGAGTTAATATAGTATTTTTTGAATTAATTAATTTTTTATGACATTAAAAAAATCAACTACTAAACAACGTCAAAATTGACATAAATGATTTTTTAAAATAAATATTATTTTATTAAATGATATAATAGTCATAAAATTCTTAGATTAGAAAAAAAATTATATAATGTTAAAAATATCTTTAATGGTTCACTTCAGATTCTCTTGGAATTTTATAGTAACCATATTAACCATGTAGTGTAAAAATACAAGAAGACATGATAAGAGTTAATTTATTTAACCAATGGTTAAAGCCAAAAGATAAGGTTAAATTTGTGACATAAACATATCTAAAACCTATCGTTGATATGATTTAGACCCATACTCATCTTATAATCTAAATATATCACTTAATAACTATTATAATTCTAAAATCAACTTATAATAAAATAATATTTCACGACATTCAAAAGTGCCCATCCTCCCTCTTTTAAAAGGCCACCACCTCTACCCACTTACTCACACCTCTAAAGCCCATTGTCTCACCAATATTCTACTAAAATTATATCCCAAAATCCTTAAAATACCCCTAGAATCCATAAATTAGAAAGAATTCAAATCAATGAATCCATTTTGGCATAAATCAAAACAAGTTTCCCGATTTAGAGGTAAAATCTTCTCTCAAGCTCTGTTCATTTCTTTTCTTTATCCAACCCCCTAAACTCAATTTATTATATTTTTTAATAACAACACAAATATAATAAATATAATTTTATGTTGTTATGTGACTGTTTATACCTACACTTACACACACCTCCATCTAATGGATATAGAACATATTGTTTCTGTGTATGGAAAACTACTGCCTCATGAAACGATGATTGTTCAATTTTATCCTACCACAACTCATGGTTTCCATTATTATGGAACTATATTTATATATGATAAATATTAGATCTATATTTTCTATATTATTATGTATTTTTTATTTATAATATATCTTTATTCTCTCCATGTTCTGTAAATACGATACTTTTGTTTGAGGAGGTGTGGACTACCACCCCTCAAGGGATATGACTCGTTCCCGCTATACATGGAACATATAAAGGATGGTTTTACTAAAACTATGAGACAAACATTAAAATTATATAATAATGGTATTATAATATACATTTATATCATTTTATTATTCTTGTTTTAATATAAAAAATAAATGAAAGGTGCATTTATGTGTAAGTACGGCCTACCGTCTCCTTGAACGATGCATTTCATTTATTATCTCCAAATATTATGGTTATTATAAATACATATATACTAGATATATATGATATTTATAACATGAATAATATTCTAGAGATGATGTAATTTTTACTACATGGATACTTTACATTAAGATAAGTTAATTTTGGACTCAAGTACCGAATATCAACAAAATGTCCGATATGAACTTAAAAATTATTTAATTTTTATAACATGGTAATAAATTATATGAAAGAAATAATAAAATTAAACAAATTTCTAAAGAAAATATAAATTAACATAATTTTATTATTTAGGAACATAACGATTGTACATGATGGGTCATACTTTAGGTAAGGGACTTCATGTCAATCTCCATTCATTAAGTCAAATTTTGATGTTATACGCCACCTTTTTTATAAAACATATAATAAACCCCTCTGACATTTAATTTCATTCAAAAGGAATCTTTTTCTATGAATAATTTTACTAAAATACAAAAAGGAATTTTTTTCACATATGCGGTCACAATTACCTTTCTGTCGTCGTGACCATTATTTAGTATTTCACTTCCTCTACATGCCGAAAAGTTTTTAAAACGAAAATTAAATTAAATATTTATTTTTATGGTATTTTGGTATAGAAAAAGTATTTGAAAAAAGATTTATTATGTCAATATCTTGAAATGGTATCTTGTGGTTGCAATGTGGAAATGTTATTTTTTTATTATGTTTGTTTTATGTGTTATGATTACATAATGGTACTTTGACAGTTGACGTGTAGTTATGTGATAAACCAATGACAGGTGGTTATATGATAATCCAAATATGGGTTGTCCTGTGATAAACCAAGGATGAGTGTTTGTGTTATAACCTCCAATGGATTGGGTATGGAAGTCGGTTGTATGTATATTCCATTTAGTGATATGTGTGGAAATTGATCATATGGTTATTAAATTTAAGTATGTTTATGACCCAATTTACCTTTATATGTTATATGTTTCTTTCTATGGGCTTTATGGTAATATTTTGGTTAAAAAAGGGTATTCATTGAGCATGTATTTAGTGAGATTTTTTGTTACTTTTTAACGGTGAAAAGTATTACTTTATGATAATGTAATCATGGTTTACATGTTTTCTCAAGACTAACAGTCATCATTCTTTATGTATCCCTTGGTGAGATTTTTATGCCCACAAAAAGTTCTGTAATTTTTTTCACAGTACTTAAGAATAATAGAGTCAAAGATGGGATCAAGAAAAAGGTATGTTGTCAAAACATGAAATGATACCATGTTTCTTTTTAAAGAGTTTTTTGGTTTATGAAAAATTGGATAGTGAGTAAAATTGTCTACTTTTAATATCTAAGTTGTTATGTACATGTTATGACCTAATTCTGTAAAGATCTAAACCTGAAGAGATCCTCATTGTGATTAAATGTCCAATTATTGAAATAACCCAAGATTGTTTAATTTTTAAGTTCATGGCCTTGTAATTATAATATACATTTTAATATAATAAATACTAAAAAAGATAATTTAAAAATAATAAAATTTGTAATAAAATGTAGAAAATAAAAATTCATGTTTTTATAATAAATCTTTTTAGTTAATTGCTATCATATTATTTCATTCAAAAATTATATGTGAATTATATTATTTTAAATTCTTAACTAAAAAGTATAATACATTAATGTACATAATTGGTGGTATTATCTTCATGATAGATCAAGATAAAGTGAATTTCAACCTTTGAGAATTTTTATTAACTTTTGGTTTCATTCCTTATGTAATTTTACTAATTATTTTTTATTGAGATAAATTGTAATTTATTTATTTATTTTTGTAAAATTATTATATAATGAAATAAATAAATGTTCATTTGAGTTCTGTATTGTGTGTATCACAAGATAATGAAAAAATATGATTTTTTAATGGGAAATGTATACTAAATTCACTAGGTGTTGTAGGTATTTTGTGATGGGTAGATATATCAAAAATAATATTTTTTGCTTTAATTTATGATGGATAAAGTATTCAATATAAATTATTAACAAAATAATTTATTAATTATGATGACTTCTACTAGTAATTCTCCATCACCAATAAATTTTAATGGTCAATTTCTAATTTTAAATCATTAGGACTTCTTTAAGCTATGAACCCAATTTAATTATACCAAACATGATGTATTTAAGCTTTTTAAAAATGTTTGAGTTGTTTAAGGTGAATTGGGATTGGTTTTGGGAATTTTTATGGGGAACATAAGCTGAAAATTTGATGCAGGAAAGTAGTTGTAGCATGACAGCTTAGTGTCATGGTGTGAGACCTAGAGCATGAAAGGATCATAGTGTGGGGCTAAAGAACCGTTCCATGGTGGTATTTAGTTATATGGGTAGACCCTCTAACAATTAAAGATCATGTTAAGATCTATAGTTGTCATTCCACAATGATTCATTATTCAATATATAAATAACACCAATTATATGTTTTATTTTTTTAAAAATACTTTCTATGATGAATATAAAATTTTGAAAAAAAACATAAAATTTATTTATTCCAAAATTAAAATTTTTATATAAATAATATAATATTTTTATGAAATTATAAATAATTTTCTAAAAGGCTATAAATTTAATTGTGTCATAATAATTGGTATATTTCAATAAATAGTGATTTTATTTAAAAGTTAAATTTCTCATATTTATAAAATTATTTTAATAAAATGGATTTTAATTTTTGGTATCTAAATGTATAAATTTGGTTAGGGTGATGTTTTTATATTTTTTTATATATTGTAAAATATTGTGGTGAAGAGTTAAACATCACACAAGTACCTTATTATAAAATAATGTATATAAACTAATTATTTGAGGTTTATAGAAGTTATGTGAATATTTTAATGTATATTTTTTTATTATATCAATATAATCTTTCTATTTAATTGTAAGCTTGATCATAATTTTAATATATAATATTTTATTCTAATATCTTATCCTAAAATACCCCTATCCGCCCCTTATAAATATCACCCTTCTACACCCCTTTCTTTTTACATTCAAAACACCTTTCAATGAAAAAAATAAACATCAATAAATCCCCAACTCCCCTACCTATGTCTAATAAGTTCTTCTATCTTTAAAATACAAATGTAATAAGGGTTAAGATATAGTTCAAAGAAACCAGATCAAAGTGAAGAATCATGTTTTCTATTTTTACATCTTTGAACATAGTTTCCCTATTCTTCCCGGATAAAATTTATAGTTGTCATATAAAATATTTTCACAATATAATTAAGAATATAACTCTATTATAATATTAATTTTATTGTCTTGTAATTCATGAAATCCATTTTTAGTTGCATATAATGCTTGTCCCATCGTGGATAGTTTTAAAAACCTATATCAAAGAAGTTATAAAAAACTATTACCAACCAACATGATTGGTTTTAGAAATCAACATAATTAATAAATATTATATTTATGATGATTTTAATATTTTGGAATGATAAAATGAGCATTAAATAAAATAGATTAATAATAAATTATAGTGGTCATGTTAACTGTATAAAACTAGTTTATTGGGACACTTTTTAAAATTTGATCCTAATTTTTACCATCTATGAACTTTATAAATTTTTTAATCTCAAATTATATGAATATATTTCTTTGAAATTTTATATATAATGGAATTATTTTGGAACACATTTGAACATGATCAACATACCAATGTAGTTTTGGAGAATTTCTCTAAAAAACTACAAGAAACTTGTGTGATAAACAAATATATAATTAACTAATGAAATATAATGATAAATAAACATTAGAAATAAAATATATCTAAAAATGGATCTGAATCAATTATTTAGTAATCATATTTTAATTATTTGTGTGGGAAGACACATATACAAAGCAATTCAAAACCTGAGGTAAGGGAACTCTGTAACCTCCCTATTTTTATTTTATATTATTATTTCTCTATCTAACTATCATTTTAATTCTATTATTCAAATATAAACCTTCCATATTAAGTACATATGTTCATTACATTTATACGTAATTTATTTTCCCTTTCCTTTTTGGTGATATAATTTTTTTTAAATTACATTATCACTCTTTCTTTTAAACAAAACATGAATAAAGGGAAATAATATATTCAGTATTTCATATCATTTATTTCAATTTTAAATTATTTTATTCTTAATAATTTTCCAAAATAATTTTTTTTATATAAATAGTATTCTTATTCTCTGATGCTCTTTAGTAAAACACTTTTTCCTTACCTTCATTAACATTTCATTTCTCATTTTTTAAAATATATATTAAGAGATTTGTTTTTTTACCAAGTTCTCTATATAAATATTATGCCTTTATCTTCACATAACCTTATATTCATGAAATATTCTTCCTTGAATAACTATAAATGTTAAAAAATCATGAATAGTTTAATTTTCTTGGAAATTTTTCATATAAGATTTTGGTATTCTTTGAGACATGATTATGGGATCATTTACTTCTCATGGGTTTTTATTATGCATATGAATCATGTATGATATCATTATATAGAAGAAATATACATGTAAAAATTTTGATGTTATTGGTGGGTGTATAATTATACATCCCCCAAATCTTTGGTAAATGTTTTTATCTCATAATATACCATGCATAGTGAGTGAGAAATAATTTTAGCTCTCAATTTTATGTTGTCTTATGAATGATCCTTAACATATGATTATTATTTCGTTATTTATATTTTTATCAAATTATTATGATTCCATGAAATTATAATGTTGTCACCTTTTTTAAATTCTTACATGTATATGACCATCCACTTTTTCTTGTAACATTTTAGGCCTCTTAAATCATATCTAATACTTTATGGCCATGTTTATTTCTTTACTGGGTTTTACAGCTCTTCCTTTTCTTTGTTTATGTCCACAGTATATGTTATAATGAAATAGAGGTTCGATGGGATTTTGAATAATATTATTTAGAATTAAATAATTATAATTTAGTTTATTATTTATTTGAGGTATTAGGTGTCAAATCTCCCCATGATAATAGTTCCGTAAATTTATTAGGTTTTTTTAGGTATTTTTATGGCAAAAATCCGGTAATAATATGCTTTTGATACTCGAGTTTCTATAATTGGTTACATGTCAAGGATTTTTTATTTGTTAGGATTAGTTTTGAGAACACAGTAGGATATGGACCACTATAAATCATGATTTAATCATAAAAATTCATAATTTATGATATATATTTCATTTATGATTTATTCTTTTTTTGTTCATAATTTTCCTTTATATTTTATTATTAATTTTGAATATTCTCATTCCTAATATTATTTTGGTTTTTAGTAAATTATTATAACTGAAATAAATTTTGAAAATGTATTATGATTATTTTTTCATAAACTATAAATATATTATATGACTATGGTTATACATATTCTTTTATATCATGCAAGTTCATTAGAAATATTTAAACACAAACTCAATACATGGATTTCGAGTTATCAGTTAAAAAACATGCACTGATATTGTTACATCTCAAGTATATAACTCTTCCCCAATTAATAATTTTTTAAATAATCTCCCAACATGGCTTGCCAAATAACCTTTATTGGAATTTGATTCTAATTTGGGATTGGATTGGGTGTGTCTATATAGATTCAACATAAAATATTGAGAAAATAAAATCACTTTATATATCCTAAAAAATATTATGATTCAATACAAGTACATGTATTATGATGGAAATACATCATAGAATCTTTCTCAAGAATGGATATTATTATCATAATAGAAATAATATTTATGTAAATTGATTAAGAAAAATGAGATGACCATCCTTGAATACATGACCATTATATGGTATTATAATAATGTATTCCCTAAAGAGTAGTCTGGTCTTTCTCTTGAACAATTGGATGAGTTATTTATTAAACTATACCCATAGATTTACCCTTATCCAGAGTCCCTACAGAATCACCCATATTTAACTAAAATAACTTAATAAAAAAATATAACAGAACATAAAAAATGGATTCATATGACAATGTGATTTACCATTGGGTGTATTGGTTCTCATTATCAAGAATAAGGATGGGTAAAGTCATCTCTATATTTTTTTATAAAATAAAGAAGACTGTGATAAAGAAAATTATCCCCTACCATTAAATAATAAATTATTCGATCAACTACATGAGGACTGGTACTTCTATTAGGAGAATATTTGATCGAGATATAATCAATTTAAGTGAGAGAGGAGTATATTCCCCAGAATATATTTCATAAAATGTATGGACAATATGAGATCATAGAATTCAATTCAGACTAAAAAATTTCCTATAAATTTTCATGGTATTGATGAATGGAGTCTTTAGAGATTACTATGAAATTTTTTTGTTGTATTTATATATGATATTATCATATACTATAAAAAGAAGGTGTTATATTAGGATCATTTGAGTATTATGGAAAATATATTTATAAAAGAAA
This sequence comes from Viscum album, assembly GCA_963277665.1. Classification (NCBI taxonomy): domain Eukaryota; kingdom Viridiplantae; phylum Streptophyta; class Magnoliopsida; order Santalales; family Viscaceae; genus Viscum; species Viscum album. The sequence continues at coordinate 1,583,987,350 of OY728128.1, read as the reverse complement.
AAATATATGTAAAGTAAGTGTTAATTTTTGAAAGAGAAAATGACATTTTTGGGGAATTTTATCCCATGAAAGGGGGTATTTTCGGATCTATAAAATATAAAGGTGTCTGATTAATGTCTTAAACTAACATATGAAATAGAAATTCATAGTATCCTCATATTATTTGGGTGCTATAAATGATTTTTAGGATGCCATGTTGATTTTAAAACCCACTAAACAATTTAAAATAGAAGGGATTAAAGTATATCTAGAACGGAAAATGTGAATAAAGATTCAAGGAGTTGAAGAAGAGGATAATCATTGCACCTTAACTAGCATATCACTTAATATGGGAATGATTTTTGATATAAATTGATGCATCAATGATGGGATTTGGTTGTGTATATATAAAAATGATAAAGTATAGCACATGACTCAAGAAAATTGAAGGTGTCTGAGAAAAAAGATCCAACCTATGGTATAGATTTGGTTATTGTAGTATTAATATTGAATATTATGTGGAATTATATTAATATAGTGAATATATATATATATATTATAAGATCTTAAATTACATATTCCTATAGAATGAGATAAATATAGTCCAATGAATATGTATAGAGATCTCTAAGAGCACTTCTAGTGGTATAATATGAAGATAGATTTTGATGAATATATATTATCATGGTTGGTATAGAAATAAGTGGAGAAATAAATAAGAAACTAAAAGGGTATGATGCAACAATCTCATATACCTCCATGGAAATATAGGAACATCACAATTGATTTTTTCAGGGGTCCTATGAATACATCCAAATAAAATAATTCCATATTTGTTGTATTGGATTTTCCTACAAAGACTTCTCACTTTATTTCCATTCAAAATTATGTACCACATTATTAAATTAAAATGATATAAATCAAATATGAGGTGAGGTTACATGAAACACCATAATTGATTATATATTATCAATATTTAATGTTCACCTCAATGTTTTGTAATGTTATTAGACATTCCTGGAAAATATATTTCAACTTAAATATAAATTATCACCCCAAGACTAATATGAAATTTTAATGGACTACCAAAAAACATGGGTATATACTGATAGCTTTCTTTATATACTTCAATGGAGGCTAGTAATAATATTTACCATTTTTTGAGTTCTTATCTAAAAATAAATTCCACTGGAGAATTAATATAGTTCCTTATATATCCCTTTATGTAAGGAAATGTATAAATCCAAAATTATGGAATAATTTATACAAACATAAATATTATGACTAAAACTGGTTAATGAAATGATCGAGATATCCAAATCCATTCAACAATGCATCAAAGTATAATTGAGTTAGAAAAAATGATATATTGGAAATCATCAATGTGATTTAGAGATTGATGTTGGAAATAAATTTTATGTTTGTATATCTCCTTAGAAGATTCATGAGGTTTTACAAGAAGTAAAATATGAGTCCCAAATACACTTTCCCTTTGGAGATTCTTGGTTGCATCAGATTTTAGGCATATCAATTAACACTACTAAAAAACCTATCTCAAGTGCATTATGTGTTCCATGTATCCCTCTTAAGTAACTATAGACTATATCATTCACATACAATAAATCCATAGTTTTTTTAGTTCAAGCATCATATGTATTATAAGGAGTATCAATTAAATATCATGGAATGTAGAGACAATGTTTTGTGAATCAACAAAACTCACCATGTTAAGGTACATTGGAGAAACCATAAGTTTGAAGAGGCAACATGGGAACCTAAAGAACAAATCAAAAAAAAGTAGGTTCTTGTGTTTTTATATTAGTGTATAAAATGAAATTTCAAGGTTTAAATTTACTAATAGGAAAGAATGTAATGACATAAAATTTTATATATGGAATTCCATTTTAAATAAATTTCAAATTTCAAGTATAGTATAAAACACATGCACTGTATGATAAAAACCAATAAAACATAATTATTTCCAATTATAAAATTAAATCTAGAAGAAAAATAAACCTGATAAAATTTAAAATAATACAATGTTAAAAATAATAAAAATTAAATAACTATAATAATAAATTTTTTATTACTTTTTTATCCTATAGTAATCACACTAATGAGAAATAAAATAAAAATGAAACAAAATATTAGTAATGTCATAAATATTTCAAAATTAATATTCTAAAAGATTGAGGGTAATTGATGTTAATGATAAATAAATAAAATATGAATTATTTATATGAAGTAGGAAACCTATATGACTGTTAAAAATATGACAGTTTGAGTAGAAACCTAGCCATTGGGAATAGTGACATGACCATTAGAATAGTAACCTAACTATTGGAGTTGTAAAATAATATTTTGGAATCTTACGAAATAAAAATAGAATAATTTATATGATAATAAAATAAAAAAAATTAAATTTAATATAATAGTTATTTGATACAAATAAATAATAATAGTATTTTTTGGAAAACATATATGTTTTATTTTCACCAAAAATATTTATGATAAATGTAAAAGTTTGGAATAAAATTTTCTTTTCATAAAATGGTTTCTAAATAAAAATATGTATTTTTATATAAAAAACAATAAAATTTTATAAATTATAAGTAATCTTTCAAAGGTTGGAAATTATATTTTTTTAATAAAAATTGATATTTTTCAATAAATAAGGATTTTATTTATAAATTAAATTCATCATATTTAGAAAATTATTTTGATAAAACATATATCATTTATCAAATAAAAACATCTATGTCTGTTTAGGGTGTAGTTTTTTTATTTTTATAAATAGTAATATATGGAGGTGAATTGTAAAATACCATATAAATAACATTATTTATAATATTTTCTATGAATGATATTTTGTTGTTTCTAGAATTTATATTGATATTTTAATCTACCATTTACTATTATATCTAAAACCCATTACTATTTAATCTTAAGTTTCATCACAAGCCGAATATATAATATTTTATTCTAATAATTAATTCCAAAACACCGAAATTCTCTCCATATTAATACTACACTCCTCTGCCCATTTCTCTTGACATTAAAAATATCGTTCATTTCCCCAAATATACCAAAATAAATACCAAAATTTATTATCCATGACAAATAGTTTACGTCATTAAAAAATATAAATATAAGATGGTTTATGGTGTAACCCAAAGGAGCCACATCAATGAGATAATGTATGTTTTCAATTTCATTCACATTTCAATTTATTTACCTTATTCCTCCCACATCCCCTTTCTAATTATCATAAAACATACTTTAATCATATAATTATAAATATATTTATACTTAAATATGAAATATGTTATAATATAACTCATATAATCAATTTTTATAGATGTTTATAACATACAACACATCATAGTTTATTTTAACCATCTGTATAGATGATATTATAAAACATCTATTACCACCTTGCATGGATGATTTTGAAAATGGATTTATTATATAAATATAATATATATGACTACATTAATATTTTGGAAAGGTTATAATTATTATATCATTGATATTAATAATAAAATATATTGGTAATTTTAAACATCTAAAATTAGTATATTGGGACACTTCTTAAAATTTTAATCTATTTAAGGCCATATATGGAAATTTTTAATTTTTTTACTAAATTGATCAATACTCTATGACTATAATTATAGATATCATGTAACTATTTTACAATACCTTTGAACATGAATTGTATATCGAAGTAGTTTTGGAAAAGTTGACCGAATAACCCAAAGTTGCTGATGTGAAAAATAAAAATATAATAATTAAATGAAATATAATCCTAAATTAATTTCCAATGATTAAATATATTTCATAAGGACTCTAAATTAATTATTTAATAAAATATGTTTAATTATATAGGAGATTATATGTGTGTACAAAGTGAATTGGGACTTAAATTAACAGAACTTTGTAACCACCCTCTTTTTCTTTTTTATTATGCTTTCTCTATATACCACTATTTATCCCTCTCTTATTCCCAAAAACAACATCCATATTTTCTATATAAAATCCCTTACATAAATACCTAGTTTATTTTCTCTTTATTTCACGGGAATATACTATTTTCCCAAGTTCCCTTTATAAGATTTTCTTTAAAGAAAACATGGTTAAAGGGAACTCTTTTATTCCTTATTCTATTTCATTTATGACACTTTTGAATTATTTTATACTTTTTAAATTAAAAAATAATATCACTTTTATAGAAAAAGTATTCTGGTTAATTTATTTTTTGAAATAAAACACTATGTCTTTACCTTTATTAAAATTTCTTTACTTATTTCATAAAACATTATTTAAGAGGCTCATTTCCACACTTACCTATCTACTCCTTTCTTGTGAATTTTATTTCAATTAACCCTAAATTCATGACCTATTCTTATTTTTTAAATTATAATTAATCTTTAATCTTTAATCCTTTCTTTTATTTGGAATCTTTATTTTATAATGTTTTTTTTATTCTTAGAGGAATGATTTTTGACCGCATTTCGTTTTAATCGGTTTTTCTTTTTATTATAGATTATTTATGACTTTTTTATATGTAACACATATACATATACCTATAATGATATGATAGGTTATATTATAATTATAATGAACCCCACCAATCTTTGGGTAATGTATTATTATCAAGAGATACCATGTATGATGTATGAACAATGAGCCTAGAACATTATGTTCTGTTGTCCTAGCCGTGAGCCTAGAATTACGCTTATGAGGTCATTTATGTCACAACCTGTCCCTCGGGGCCCGTGTCATGACTACCCCAAGCCAATCATCTATAGGCCAGGGGATGGTGACTAGCACCAAAGGCATAATTACCTAAAACTGGGAAGGCATTGCCTTTATAACCTATATACATACACAACAGAGCCCACAGTTGGATCCGAAACACTAAGTAAAACTGTATAACAAAAGGGTGCTGAAAGTAAAAAGGGATCCAAGAATATAGGCCCAACAGTAAAGGTACAAGTACAACTAAAATGCAATACAACTGAAAAAAGAGAAAAGACAGCTACTGGATCATCCTCTGAGGTTCCTACATGAAAAGGTAGGTATAAATCGCCTCCTCAGCACTCCATGTTAGTCCGTCTCCTCCGGGTACTGACACTCCATGTGGTCCACCGTCGAGTGTCTTCCAGTCCTGGTACTCTCAGCCTCCATTAGCGATGTCCATCATCTATATCCAACACAACAAAGTGTGGTCATAGCCCGTGCAGGGGTGAGTATAATGATACTCAATAGGGACCTCAAGACCCTCAAGGTCTCACAAAATCCAACAAAGATAAACCACAAAGAATAAAATCAACAGATAACCGTACATAGGTATATTCCCATATATATACCTAAGTTATCAAATGATCCATCTCAATCATGAATAAAACACAGAAAAACTGACTTAGCTCAAACCAGGATTTTATTCTAGGGGTAGTATCAAGTAACAACCCCAGTCACATTGTCGAAACCTCAGCTACTGGAGAACTCCTCCTCTATCGAGTATCGTGGGCCTGCCGCAACACCAAATGCACTCCCCACTACCCTTGGACTGCTGAGGTACTCCTCCTATCAAGTACCATGGATCTATCATGTCACCAAGCGTGCTCCCCACTATGGGTCTGCCACGTCACCAAGCGTGATCCCCCCTCGTATCCTCCTGAGGTACTCCTCCTGTCGAGTATCGTGGGTCTACCGTGACACCAAGGCTCTCCCCACTGTGGGTCTACCATGACACAAAGGCACTCCCCACTGGGATATTATAGTCACTCTGAATCAAAACGGTCAGCAGGTCTCAGCTAACTACTAGGTCTATGCACTACGCTCGCTCATCTCTAGGAGGATCAGCTCCATGAGCTACTGGTCGATACTCTAACTATCACGAAGTCCCACTAAGAAGTATCTTGATGGTATTCCACTTCATAAGGGTCTCAATGAAATAGATGGCGTGTCAATCGGATGCCCGGTCTGTGAGTTATTAGCCTTTTAGTCCAGGAGGCTCGGTTGGATTCATGCACGATGCAACCTGACCATATCTCAACTACACTCCAAACTCTGGTGGGTTATACTCAAAGGGACCATCACACTCCAATATTTCAAGTATCCTTGACGGTTCGTCAAACGGACATCTGGTACCAAAGATATGGCCGAAAAAATGTAAATGGGTCGTAGTGGGCCTGGGTCCGGTCTGACCCGGTCGGACCGACCTGACCTGACCCAACTCGGGCCGACCCGGTTCGGGTTGACCTAGCCCGGCCCGCTCAGCCCAGCCCAGCAGGCCGTGAGGGGCCGTTGAGAGCCATGAGGTCATGCACCGGCCACGAGGGAGCTGACCGACCATAGGTCTATGCGAGGGCGGTTCGGCCAAGACGGCGTCGTGTGGGTGGCTCGGCCCAGGAGGCACCTCGAGGGCGTCTTGGCCCAGAGCATGGGGCATGTTCGTCTTGGAGGGCTGTGGGGGTGCAGATCGGGGTGGCTCGACCTAGGGGCCAGGGTGGCATGGCCGGGGCTAGTTCGGCTAGCAGGTGGCACGACCGCGGCTGGTTCTTCCGGTAGGCCAGAGCGGCCTGGGTGGCACGGCCAGTGGATGGCCCGGCCGGGGTGGCTCAATCGGGAGGCTGGGATGCGGCGCGACTAAAGCATAGTGCGTTCGGGGCACGACACGGCTCGGGGTCGGTCCGGCCAGCGGCGGTGCAGTGCCGGTTCGGCCAGGAGGCCGAGGCGTCGCAGGTTGAGAAGGCTATGGGTGGCAGTGCCATTGCCTTCATCGCCTTCGTCGGCTTCCTCCGTTTTGAAGAACACATGAAATCAACATAAGGGTAATGGAAAGGAAGGGCCATGTTATCTTTCTCGCACTCTCCATATTAGAGCGGTAGCAAGAGATTCACAAGAATAAAGCACATCAATCCCTCCCGCAAAGATTCTTCCCAACCCGCAAAATAAAAGAAGGGGTGTACTTATGAATTGATAATCAAACAGCATGAAACCCCTACCTCGGGTTGATACATCGATGGAGGCACGGGGAAGAAGACGTAGTCGTCGTCGTTCGTCGCATCTTCCACACACCTCCAATCTTGTTTTCATGTGTCGGTTCATAGTAGATAAGGACGTCCCATGTTAGAAGAAGTCCTGAGGAAGAATGTAAAAGGAGTTTGGTGTTCTTTGTTGGGGAGCATGTTCTTCGTTGGAGAATGTGTTCTTCATTGGAGATCTTAATCCTCCAAGTGTTGGGTGTCACGTCACTTTACAGGAACTTCATCGCATGATGAAGCCATCCCAAATCCTCCTCCCAAGATCCATATATATAGGAGAGGGGGTAGGTAGGTTACGATCGTGGGATTTATGATGGTTAATTTATTAAGAACCATCCTAAATTCCAAATATGTTGTTACTTAATGTAAAAAAGGGGAAATCCAATTAACTAAGTCGGCATAATTAAATGTAAGTGTGTTGGCACAATTAATGTGGAGGAAGTCAAGAGGCTCCTCCACATTAATGTGGGGGGGTTGAGATTTTCTCTCAATTAAAGGGGGGTTTAGTCCCCAGTGGTCCCCACCACCATAACCACTCATGAGAGGTTAAGATCTGGTGGTACCCACACCTCAACATCCAAATGGAGGTTTAGTTCTGGTGGACCCCAACTCCCAACACCCACATTGGTGTTGCAAATAAAAAAAATTAGCATAAACGTTTTTTTATTCTTACACAAAATACTGAAAAAATAACTTTCACCCTCGACCAACTGTCATCTAGGTGAAAGTCTTCTTAAGAAAAAACTAGCACTAAGATTTCAACAGTGCTCTCAGATTTCAATTCTGAGCACTGGTTCAAAAGTTATAAAAACTCGCTCACACGTTTACTGAGCATACCCGAAAAAAAGTTTAGAAATTCATTCTGGCCACTCCAAGTTTGGAATCACACGCCGTCAATTTTCACGAACTCATAAAATTCCCTTATAATTAAATCAATTAAATGTAAATTCTGGTCTTTACATTCTCCCCATAGCAGGAATTATGTCCCTGTAAGCCACAACTGAAACTAAGGGAATAGGTGGGGGTATTGAGCACGCATCTGGGCCTCCCGCTCCCATGTTCTCTCCTGGAGGTTCACGTGCTGCCAGAAAACTCACACCAAAGGTATCGACCATCCACGAAGGACCCCCTCATTTTGATCCTCAATATCTACTTGAACCTCCATAAATGTCACCCCATCTATGACGTCGAGATCGACATGGTCGATGATGTGAGAAGGGTCATGCACGTATCTCCTCAGCTAGGATATGTGCAAGACGTTGTGCACATGGTGCAACTGAGGTGGAAAAGCTAAGCGGTATGCCACCTCGCAAACTCTACTGAGAACCTGAAAAGAACTAATGAAGCTCAGAGATAACTCACCGCCTCAACCAAATCTCTGTAGAACCCATTACGGTGAGACCCATAAAAATAAGTGGTTGCCATCCTCGAACTCCATAGGTCTTTGTCTCATGTCAACATATGAATTCTGATTTCTTTGGGCAGTCTTCATCCACTCCTAGATGACATGCACCTTCTCTATGGTAGCATGTACCATCTCTGGTCCCACTAGTTCTGACTCCCCTCAGTCAGTCCAGCACAAGGTTGATCTACAAGGTCGCTCATATAACACCTCAAAAGGTTCCATCCCAATGGTGGAGTGATAGTTGTTGTTTTACGCAAACTCCACCAAAGTCAAGTGATCCTACCAGCAGTGACTGAAGTTAAGATCACAAGAATTCATCATGTCCTCGAGGGTCCGAATGGTCCGCTCAGTCTGACAATCCGTCTAGGGATGGAAGGCGGTGCTCAAATGAAGTTGCGTCTCAAAAGCCTCCTGAAACCCCTTTCATAGCTGAGAAGTAAATCATACCTCACGATCGAAGATAATCATCGTGGTTACTCCAGTAGCCGGACAATATTCTTCACATGTAGGCGTCCCAAGCTCTCTACTGAACCCTACTCTCTGATCAGTAGGAAGTGGGCCGTCATGGTGAGTCGTTCGATGATCACCTAAATTGATTCATGTCCCTTGAATGTACATGGAAGACCCATCACGAAGTCCATGGATATCCCACCCACTTCCACTCTGGGACCTCCAATGGCTGAACCAAGCCTACTGGTACCTGATCCTTTGCCTTCACTTGCTGACATGTGAGGCATCGAGAAACAAAATCTGCAACTACATTCTTCATTCTCGGCCACCAATGCGGTCGTCAGAGGTCCTAGTACATATTTTCTACTCCTAGATGTACCTCTAGAGGGTATGCGTGGAACTCACTCAACAAATCCTCCTGAAGTGGCACTGGTACCACGGTACATCCTCTGAAGAGGATGATGTTCTCCCCACCTTCAGAAAATACATCAGGTGCTTGTCTTGTGGATATATGATCACATCATTCCTCATAGTCAGCATCCCTACATTGTGCCTCCCTAACTCACTGAAAATTTGGCGGAGTGACTTTAAGAGATAAAAGAAATGATGATCCATCTCTATCCACAAAGGATATCTTTAAAGTGTCCAGCTGCTCAATCACCTCGCCTAGAAGTTGTATACCAGATCTCATGTTGAGTGAATCTACTACAATTTTCCCCTACCCAGGATCATAGAATATCTCTATGTCATTGTTCTGTAGGAACTCAAGCCAACATCGGTGTCTTAGGTTCAGGTACTTTTGGGAGAATATATACTAGAGACTTTTGTGAATAGAATACATGGTAAAACACTCACCCATATGATATTTTCTCCACATCTTCAAGGAAAAGACCACTACTGTTAACATCAGGTCATTGGTAGCGTAGTTCTGCTCATGTTGTCTCAGCTGTTGAGAACCATATTCGATCACTGCCCACTCTTGCATCAGGACACATCCGAGTCTGGTCCCTGATGCGTCGCAGTAGACTACGTACCCTATCCCTTCCTTTGGAAGCCTCAATATGGGGGCACAATTTAGCCTCTGCCTCAGCTCCTGAAAGTTCTGTTGGCATCTCTCCGACCACACAAATGGTTTCCCCTTCTTTGTCAAGGCTGATAGCAGTGCTGAAACTCTGGAGAAATCTGGGACAAATCTCTGGTAGTATCCAGCCAAATCCAGGAAACTCCATACTTCTGTCACACTCCTGGGTGGCTCACAAGAAAGTACTGCTTTGATCATTGCTGGAACCACTGAAACTCCAGTCTTCGAGATGACATGTCCCAGGAAGTGAAGCTCTCAAATCCAAAACTGGCACTTCAAGATCTTACCATAAATCTGGTGCTCTCAGAGTGTATCCAATACTACCTGCAAATGAAAGGAATGATCCTCCTTAGTAGTCGAGTAGATCAGAATTTCATTGATGAAGACTACTACGAAGCGATCAAGGTACAATTGAAATACCCTGTTCGTGAGTCCGATGAACATAGTTGGAGCATTGGTTACACTGAATGTCATAAAAAGAACCCTTAGTGGTCGTACAGACATTTGAAAGCTGTCTTTTTCACATCCTCGTCGCGAACTCTTAACTGGTGATAGCCTGATCTAAGCTCTGTCTTCAAGAACCATAGTTCTCACTTTAGCTGATCAAAAATGTTGTCAATCCTTGCGATTGGGTACTTGTTCTTCACAGTCACCTGGTTCAGGTGCCAATAGTCAACACGAAGCCTCAAGCTCCCATTCGCCTTCTTGGAAAATAGAATTGGGGCTGCCCAAGGTGAAACATTGGGCCAGATGAACCCCTTCCTCTTTAAGTACTCTAGCTATACTCGTAGCTCACAAAGCTCTGTGGGAGCCATACGATATGCTGGTGTTGATATCAGTGCCATCCTGGGGTACAAGTCAATGTAAAATTCCACCTCTTCGTGAGGTGTTAGACCCGGAAGATCATCAAGGAAGCCTTATACATATTGGTCCACCACTACAGGATAGCTCGGACTCTCCACATCAGCAGCTCTGAGGGTAAGGCTATCCAACTGATTAGTTATCGGCTAAACTCTCCTCTGGGTAAGTCCACCCGGTGTTGTAAAGGTTCCCTTCACATCAGTTAAGGTAAATCTGGTCCCATCCATGTGCACACACCACACTTTGTGCCTTATATAATAAATCTGAGAATGGACTGTAGATAACAAGTCCATACCCAAGATGACGTCGTAAGGCCTCGATGCTGCTACTATGAGATCCTAGCCGAAGCTCTCGCCTCCTAGAGTAAGCTCACACTGTCGGCACCAGTGTGTAATCGTCGAATCTGCTCTCATAGGAGTCTCTAGCCATAAGGATTGATCCAACGGCTCCATCATAATCTCTGTTCTCCAAAAAAGGGCACTAGAAATGAAAGAATTACTGGCACAAATGTCTATAAGTATTGAAGCTATGGTAGAGTAGACACAGATTGTACCTCGTATCATCTCCGGAGCATCGTGGTCGTGGGGCTCAGCTGCTTAGAGTTGGGCTCTCCCCTGTCCACCTGCTCCCTGTGGTAGGGGTTGACCTCCTAGTGGTGGTGGTCGTAAAATCTCAAATCATCTCTCACTGCCAGCTGCACGACCAGCTCCTCTGCCACGTCCTCCTACTCCCTGCGGACCACCTCGATCGAATCTCTGTCTTTTCCTGGGTGGTACTTCAACTGTCTATTGATCATCTGAACAGAGGAATGGATAGTCATGAGCCATGGGACCCTACCTGCCTCATGTGAAACATTTACCTCTCCTGGAATGTCGTTCTCCGCTTTGGGAGCCCCGTACAATTAATCATGAGTCATGCGGTCTTCCACCTATATGTCTTGTCATCTTGGACCTCTGTGAGATCTTTCTGCTTCCAGTTGCATAAGACTTCACTACACGTCAACTAGTGGTGTATCTCATTGTTGGAGACTACTCAGAAAGGAAATTCTCCACTAGGAGGGCTCTCTCTAACACCCCGACCTGCGTCAGGATTCTGAGTGAGATCACCAAAGCCTTGATCTCCCGCCTAAGTCCCTGCTCGAATGTTTGGTCCCTGAACAATGGGTCCCGAATCATATCAGTGGATTAGAGTGAGCGGTCTATGAACCTCGTTGAGTAATGAGATACTTTCATGTTGCCCTGCTATAGATGAACTATCTTCTAAATGTGAACTGCGTGAAGAGTCGCAGGAAAAAAACTATGCCCGAAACAGGCTCTCGATGTCTTCCCAAAGAAGCATCACCTCATCGTAAACTAGGAGTATCATGCTCCACCATCTACCCACTACTTCCTGTAGATGTTTGGTAGTAAGAATCACCATGATATCGGCTGGTGTCCCTACCAGTCAGAAAACTCTCACCACAGCCTCCATCTAATCCTCAGCTGCATGTGGGTCCATCTATCCCTAGAACCTGGGTGTCCAATGGCACTGGAACTCATGCAACGTGCTCAAGTGGTATGCACTCTCTGTTGTAGGGGCTGGTGGAATCGGTGGCTCAACGGTTAAAGGTACCGCTGGTGCCTCTGCTGATACCTCTACTCGAAGAGGGCCCTGCACCAAGGCCTCATCGCTCATTGGGCTATCAGTGTGTACAAATATTAGAACTCTAGGTGGTTGTCTACGTGGAGGAATCTTGAAAAGAAACAGGTGAGCTACGGTTAAATGTTATACCTAGTGAGCTGACCTGGTGAGAAGAAGTAAATAAAACTTGAAAACACACATGGAATCAATGTTTTGATGCACTGAGTCCAAAATCAGAAATCAGGGTCCTAGTGTATGGATATGTCGGTCACCGCACCAATACTAGACTCCCTGAACTAAAAACCACACTCACTATAGATAACACTATTGCTTCTCAGAAAAGATCAAAGTCCTATGTTCTACGGTAGAACTGACTCCTCTGATACAAATTTTTCACAAACTATCCCCCAGGTCCTATGTCGTAACTACCCCAAGCCCGCCTTGTATAGGACAGGGGCTTGCGATTAGCACTAAAGGCGTAATTCACTAAAACTGGGAAGTCATTGCCTTTATAACCTGTAAACACACATGACAAAGCCCACTGTTGGATCCTAAACACTAAGTAAAAAATGTATAACAAAACAGTGCTGAAAGTAAAAAAGGGGACCAGAATTCAACCCCAACAGTAAAGGTAGAAGTAGAACATAAATGCAATACAACTTAAGAAAGTGAAAAGACAGCTACTAGATCATCCTCCGAGGATCCTACCTAAAAGGTAGGTATAGATCGCCTTCTCAGCACTCCACGTATGTCCATCTCCTCTGGGTACTGAAACTCCATATGGTCCACCTCCAGGTATCATCCAGTCTTGGTACTCTCAGCCTTCGTCAGTGATATCCGTCATCTGCATCTAGCACAACGAAGTGTGGGCATAGCCCGTGCAGGGTTGAGTATAACGATACTCAATAGGGACCCTAAGACCCTCAAGGTCTCACAATATCCAACAAGGATAAAACACAAATAATTAAATCAACAGAGAACCCTACATAGGTATATGCCCATACATACACCTAAGATATCAAGTGCTCCCACTCAATCATGAGGAAAACACAGAAAAACTGACGCAGCTCATACTAGGATTTTATTCTAGGGGTATTATCAAGTAACATCCCCATTCAAATGGTCAAAACCTCGGCTGTTCGAGAACTCCTCCTCTATCGAGCACAGTGGGCATGCCACGACACCGAGCGCGCTTCCCACTAACCTTTGACTACTGAGATACTCCACCTATCGAGTACTGTGGATCTTCCAGGTCACCAAACGTGCTCCCCACCGTGGGTCTGCCGTATCACCAAGCATGCTCCCCCTTATAGCCTACTCAAGTACTCCTCCTATCAAGTATCATGGATCTGTCGTGACACCAAGGCGCTCCCCATTGTGCGTCTGTCACAACACCAAGGCGCTGCCCATTGGGCTAGTAGGATCACTCGGAGTCAAAACGGCCAGCAGTCATTAGGTCTCAGCCAGCTACTATGTATTCGCACTACACTCGTTCGTCTCCAGGAGGATCCCATCCATGATCTACTGGTCGATACTCCAACTGTCACGAAGTCCCACAAAGATTTATCTCAAAGGTCCACCACATCAAAGGGGTCTCAACGCAACAGACGACACGTCAATCAGATACCCGGTCTGTGAGTTATTAGTCGTTTACTCCAAGGGGCCCGGTTGGATTCATGCACGTTCCAACCTGACCGTATCTCAAATATACCCCAAATTTTAGTGGGGTATACTCAAAGGGACTGTCGCGCTCCACGATTTTCATCGCCGCTGACGGTTCGTCAAACGGACATCTGGTGCCAATGATGTGGTCGAAGGAGCGTAAATGGGTCATAATGGGCTCGGGTTTGGTCCGACCTGGCCCGACCCAGTCTGGTCCAACCTAGTTCGGTTCGACCCGACATGACCCGTTGTGTCTGGCCCAGTCCGTTGGGTTCGGCCCGGCCCACTGGGCCTCGCACAATGAGCCGCGTGGGGACGCGGAGATCCGTGAGGGCACAGACCGGCTGTGAGGGCGCTGACCGGTCACGGGTCTGCATGAGGGAGGTTCATCATGGAGGGTGCAACATGGGCAGCTCGGCCGAGAGGGCACCACGAGGGTGGCCTGGCCTGGGGTGTGGGGCCGGTTTGGCTCGGAGGGTCGCGGGGGTGTGGATCTCGGTGGCTCGGCCCGGGGGCCGGGTGGCGTGGTCGAGGCCGGTTCGGCCAGCGGGTGGCGCGACGAGGGCCGGTTCGTCCAGAAGGCCGGAGAGGCTGGGGTGGCTCGGCCGGCAGATGGCATGTCCAGGGTGGCTCAGCTAGGGTGCGGTGCGGCCAGGGTCCAGGGCGGTCAGGGCGCAGTGCGGCTCGAGGTCGGTTCGACCGGTGGCGACGCAGGGCCGGGTCGGCCGGGAGGCCAAGGCACCACGGGGGAAATGCTGGTTTCAGAGGCCGCAGGTGGCAGCGCCGTTTCCTTCATCGCCTTTCTCTATTTCGAAGAACACCGCAAATCAACACAAGGGTTACGGAGAGGATGTGCCTTGTTATTTTGGACCACACTCTCCATATTACTGTGGTAGCAGGAGTTTCACAAGAATAATGTTCATCAAACCCTCCCAAAAATATTCTTCCCAACCCGCAAAAGAAAAGAAGGGGTGTACTTGTGAAGGGATAATCAAACGGTATTAAACACCTACCTCGGGTCGCTACACCTACAGAGTCATGGTGAAGAAGACGAAGTTGTTGTCCTTCGTTGTGTATGCCACACACCTCCAATGCCAAGATCATGCATCGGTTCGTCG
Source organism: Viscum album (assembly GCA_963277665.1). Taxonomy (NCBI): domain Eukaryota; kingdom Viridiplantae; phylum Streptophyta; class Magnoliopsida; order Santalales; family Viscaceae; genus Viscum; species Viscum album. Next base: position 1,583,972,122 of record OY728128.1, on the reverse strand, counting down.
CAGATGAGGACGTCCCACATCAAAAGAATTCCCAAGGAAGAAATTCAAAGGAGTTCAGTGTTCTTCGTTGGGGAGAACGTTCTTCATTGGAGAATGTGTTCTTCATTGGAGAGCGTAATCCTCAAAGTGTTGGGTGTAGCGTCACTTTACCAGTGCTTCTTCGCTTGGTGAAGCCATCCCAAATCCTCCTCCCAAGCTCCATATATATATGAGAGGGGGGTAGGTAGGTAACGATCATGGAATTTATGAGGGTATATTTATTTGGAACATCCTTAAATTCCAACGATGCTGTTACTTAATTTAAAAAGGGGCAATCCAATTTAATAAGTAGGCACAATTAAAGGTATGTTCATTGGCACAATTAATGTGGAGGAAGTCCAGATGCCCCTCCACATTAATGTGGGGGGTTGAGAGTTTCTCCCAATTAAAGGGGGGTTTAGTCTTAGGTGGTCTCCACCCCCATAACCTTTCATGGCAAGTTATGGTTTGGGTGGTCCCACCACCATAACCACTCATGAGAGGTTAAGGTACGGTGGTCTCCACACCTCAACTTTTACATGGAGGTTTAGTTCCGGTGGACCCCACCTCCGAACACCCACATGGGTGTTGAGAATACTAATAAAAATGACATACAATTTTATTTTTATTTTATTCTTACACAAAAAACCCAAAAACTAACTTTCACCCTCAACCAACTGTCATCGAGGTGAAAGTCTTCTTTAGTGAAAACTGTCGCAGTGAGTTCAACGGTGCTCTAGGATTTCAATTCCGAGCACCGGTTCAAAATTTAGAAAAACTCACTCGCACGTTTACTGAACGTAACCGAAAAAAATTCAGAAATTCATTCAGGGAACTTTGGGATTCAGAATCACGCACCATCAATTTTCGTCAGCTTGTAAAATTTCCATATAATTAAAACAAATTACATGGAAATAATGGGTCTATACAATATATAATGTTGATTACACGTTATTATGATTTCATGAAATTATGATATCATAACCTTTATTCCATTATTTCATTCATATGATCCTCATCTATTATGATCATAAATTCTTCATCTTAACTCATTTTTTATACTTCATGTTCATGTTTATTCCTATAATTGTCTTTTTACCTCACTCATTTATTTATGTGCATCTCCAAGTTATCCAATGATGTGAAATAATCTCATTAGGACTTAATATAATGTTATATTTATTCAAATAAATATTATTTGGTTTATTTTTAATATCATGTATTGTATATCTAATATACCAAATACACGAGACCTCTAGATTTGTTGTTTGTGTTTTATGTATTTTTTATGTTAAAAATCATGTAACAAATTGTGCATGTGACTAAAATTTCAATATATAGGATCATAATAGTTAAATTTTTTGTCTTATGGGTAATTCTTAATGTATTTGATTAATTTCATGTGTATTTGATGTGTGGAAATACCAACATAAAGCATGCTTGACCTAAAATTTGAATAAAATATATTGGAGTTACATTCCTTGAGATAAAAATGTGATCAAAAAATTGTTATCCCATAAAAAATTTAAACACAACATTGAAACACAATGTAATTTGGTCCCGATTTTGGAGAAAAATTTGGGAATTTATGTAAGAGATGTGATGGGTGTCTTATACAAGATGTTGGCCTCGAAAGTGAGTATGAATACCGAAGGATAATTCCTATGAAAAGCACTGAGGATTACATGAGACCTTTTTAAAAAATGGAAATAATGGTCATGATGTGGAAATATAAAATTATTAGGAAAATTAATAATAAAATTCATGGTTCTATGGTATGATGTGGTTCCCCCTGGGTGATACTATCATGGTTTTGGGGCTGGATGTGGTTCCCCCTATGTGGTATTCTCAGGGTTATATGAAAGAACATGTCTATCAAAAAGTTACTCTTGTGGTTCTAGGTATAGTCATGCTTCCCACATAGAGTTATTATCATTTTTCAAGGGATGGATGTGGTTCCCTATGGTGATACTCTCATGGGTTTAGGGCTAAATTTAGTTCCCCCTAGGTGATGCTCTCATGTTTTCAGAGAAACTCATGGTTCAACATAGGTTATATTCTCATTGGAATGGGGTTCTACAAGCTTCCACCTAGTAGGTTATGTATCTATTATAGAGAAATTTTTCACTTGAAAAAAAGGTATGGTATGTCCCAGGTGTCACCATGGAACCTAGTAAATTATATTTTTTGTTATTTATGATTTCTTTTATTTTATATGGCACTTCAGCATAAGGATATATTTAGGGAAATCATTTTCGGTGGAATATTGAGTTATAATCACATGATTCTCATGTCATCATGGGTACCTGATAATAATTCATGGATTCAATACAATATAATGTAAAATGCCCTATGATTGATGGTTGATAATTTATAACTAGTATGAAACATAGTGGTTGGAACTTGGCTAGGTCTTCGGACCAATTTTGTATATTTATCCTATTAGTTTTTTTTATTTTGATATATTATATCATTCCATTGGGGATTTGAATTTTTTTTATAACATGTATGACATGATTTTAATTCCTTTTTATATTGCATGGGAATTTTATTTTACTTCAGGAATCTTTCTGTGATGTCTTTTGTCCTCTATTAATTTTTTAATATTTGATTTAAATTATTTACACTATTATTAAATACTTTTATATGAGGTTATATTCTTCCAATGATATCACTATATACCCACTCTACTATTTGGAAGCCTTTTAAATATAGAAATGAATTCTTCATGTCATATAACCACCTAATTTAGAAAATGTGGAGTAATCCAATCTGGGGGCATAAAAAATTGGTGTCATAGTTTTCATTTATTTTATATTTCATTTTACTCAAGGGATATAGGATATTTAATATTCTAAATAGTTAGTATAGATCTTATTCCTAGAATTATCTAACCCATGTATGAGGGAAGTAAAAGTTACTAGGGATGGGATTGTAATTGTTTTTTTCTTTTACAATTGAGATACATCACATTGTGTAAAAACAAGGGGTTTTGGATTTATATTTTATGGGGTATATGATATTTTTATAAAATGGAGATAGGGTATACCTTCATAAATTATAATAGGAATATAATCCTCATCTATTATTTATCTGCTTTCTTGATATTGTTTAGCTTGGTTTGGATATTGGGGTTGGTTATTCAATGTATCATTATCAACTTATATGTTGTTTTTCAATATACCATGATGTTGGAATCTTATTTAAATGATTATTCCAATGATATTTTCAATTATATTAGTGATTTAATCAACTTTTTTTAGATTTTATCAATTAACTAAAATGTTATGATAGAATTATATAGTGTTTTCTATGTAAATTTTGAATATAATTTCATTTAGTTGGAAAAAATGTGATGTCCTTAAAAGAAATATAATAATTCAAATTCTATAATGCAGATATGATGTATATATGATGATACCCTTGGGTATGGGTATATGGGGTTTGAGAGAGTTTCTAGTTTTTTAGAAATAATGATATGAGGTGTATATGATGAATTGATGTTATGCCTATTACTACTTCCACAAATCTACGATATTAATAAATTTTATAAAAATGAATTTTGATGTGTCTATTTGGAATTATAGATACCTACCACCATGAAGTCCTCTATCAGAGTTCCAAGAGATAAGAGATGAGAATCCCCAACTAGCAGTTAGATCAAAGCCTCTTGAAACATCATGTCCGAACATGGAAAGTAAGCTCCTTGACATATTATTGTGAGATATGTAATCCATGGAGAGAGAAAAACCACAATCTACACCTATTGTTTCTAATTTACCTTAAGATTGTTTTATGCATCACCCACCATTGATTACTAGTGAGAGTGGCCCCCCCCATGTATCATAGATTTGGGTTGATTTTATTCAGATTATTTTTTACTACATTAAGGCATCATTTTTTGCGGAGGGTGAAGTTATCAATCTACATGATTAGAGGCCCAATTAAGCACTGGGGGTATTTTTTTATGGAAACCAGTATAATAGATTATCATATAGGGACTTCTGGTACCATTTTTCGGTCACTTTTTTCTATAGAATGTATGACCAGACATGTCCCAAGAGTGCATGCATCTCACATAGGTAGGTATGTCATGCATGGAAGAAGCTTCTATTTTTTTCATCACTTTTCCCTGATCCAATCTAGGTATGAGATAACTAGGTGAGGTTTTTTGAATAGGGAATGAGATATGAGATTTTTGTTCAAGTGAACATTTTCTACCTACCATCTTTTTTAAATATTGTGAAATAATAGTTTATCATAGAGAGGAACCTAAAATAGGGAAGAGGTACAAGATAAATGGATTATATGGGAATGACTAACAATGAGACCTACATTACTAGGAAGAATTGGTTTAATGTTTAACACTAGGGTAGTGATGGATAAATCAAGAAGAGAAATGACCCATTTATTATTCCTTAGGGAGGTAGTTCTTTATAGTGTTATCAGTGTGGTGGATGAGCTTATATTCATTCTCAGTGTACCTGTACACCCATTGACTCTTAATTCTCTAAGATTATGGAAAAGATATTGTAGATTTTTCAAAGAGTTATATAGGATTTGAGGGTCATTGGATTTTGACCTATACATGTCTTAGGATCTTGAACAAGGACTTCATAATAAGTTGGTGTATGGAGTTCCATAATCTATTATAGTTGGTGTAGAGGATGAGGTGACAAAGTTAAGGGGTCAAAAATACATCATGGGAGTGAGGATCATGAAAGCCAATATAGGGGAAAAGGTAAATGTTTTTGGCTTGTTTAATTTCATCCAACCTACTCTGGATGATCAGGATACTTGGCCATTTACTATTTGAGGAATTATTTTAGTGGTTTATACTATATTATTTCAATTGTGTAAATACTATATATAGTTATGTTCCATTTAGAGAGGGGGAATCAGTGGTACAAACTTTTTATGAATTTTATTAATTCAGTATGTTGAACATGTTGAGGCTCTCATAGCCTCACCTTTGCATTCAATAATAGAAATAAATAGATAAACACAAACTATTTAAAATTTTTAGATAATATAATTACTCCTTAACATGTTAGTTACACCCCCCCCCACAACAAATATTATTAATTTTATTTAACCATTTTTTATAATACATAGTTAATTGTGACCTCCACCACTTATAGATTGCACTCGAATAGACAATGATTCTTCAACAATTGATCCAAGGAAGAAACACCTTAAAATTTATCACAGTGTTATCTATAACTCTAGATATTTTGAATCCTCCCTGATTACATGGATTATAATATCTGAAAATGTACTCCCTCAAGATCTATAGTAGCATTATTTTTCTTGAGACTTCATGTGTATATTGAGTGATATAGATCTTCCTCAACCTTCCTGAATACTCATGTGAAAATAATATTGCCACCTTATTCTTTAATTATTCCCATGTTTTAATCCTTATATCTTTATAATACATATGGGTATTTATTACTCATAATTATTATATATTTTATGCATGATCTCTTTTATTTATCTCCTAATTCTCATATATCTTCATTATCACCTATATTTTATTATCATATTCATTAGATCAAATGAATATTATTATCATTATTTCATAGATTTTATTAAAATTTTGAAATTATAAATATCATGAAATGTTATCATTCCTCTAATCCAGGTGTCAAATCCCCTTTTTATTCCCATTTAATATCACCAGAAGGTTTTTCTAAATTATTTTCACATAGTACTTTCAATAAAAAAATCTCATATTATCCAAATTAAATCACCCTAACACTCATGTATTTTCACCATATGATATAAAACATATCACAACTATATTTTCTAGGAAATTAATTTTTCCAAAAAATTATCTCAACATACACAATAACTCTATTATTTTTTGTAGAACCAAACTAATACTTAGTATGCATGATGTTTTCAGGTTGATGATTATCTAAACATGGATTGAGCTTCTCAAAAAATGAGAAATAGTTTTCATAATTGATCAATTCATCATGATATCATCTTAAATTCTATGTCACCTTGACTACTTCGAGCTCATAACATTCCAAATAATCATATATTTACATTTATCCCATTATTTATATGCATACACGTGAAAGTACTTGTATATATCGATATCTCATATCACATGTCTGTCAAATATTTTTCAATACCCAAAAACCAATCAAGAAATCATAACAGCAAAATTAACTTATTCTCAATTAAAATCATGTCACAAGATCTTATTATTTTTCAAGGAACTTCCCAATTTTTAACATACATGTATCAAAAATATTAATTTTATTTTCAAATTACAAAAACATCACATGACTATTTTATATTTGTATTTTTTTTCAAGGTATCATCAAGATTATTCTTTATGTATTCCATTGGAATCAATGAGATCAATTAAGACATATATCATGTGTTAGGTTGTCAAATTTTTTGAAACTCACTTTTTATCATTTAACTATGTGAATACCACAATCATATAAATTTTCATCATATGTTAAGTTCTCCTACAATGAAAACATCATGGTGAATAATCATGATGTGTGAATCTCATGGTTGATCCATTAGATACAAAATCTATGAGCCAAAGGAAAAAAGATAACATAAGACTGTGATGTCAATTTAAACTAGTGTACCTGATCAAGGTATTGTTTCTAACCTCCACATCCCACACATTAAAAAGTGTATAGTATATATATTTTGAGTCCCACATTGAGATGACACTAGAACGGGAACTTATTATGAAGTAAACCCAGTACCATATCCTTGTAGTAAATTCTAAAGGGGTCTGAGGGTTTTATACAGATTCTTAGCCTATCTCCCCAGTGAGGAAACCCGTCAATTCATTCTTGCATTGTAATCTATATATTGTATGGCTCCTCTATGTGTTATTTGTCTCACCTATGAACCTTATCACCACAATGGATATACGATGTTCTAGGGGATCCCAATTTTATATTTTTTCTATATCTCTTGGCTAGATAAGGTTGATAAATTTTTTAGCTAACAGTTTTTAAAATTACTAAGTGACAAATACAATAATACATGTTTACTCAATATAGTCAACCTTTATAAACTATTCTATAACTATCTAAATAATTTTTAACATAAAAAATAATTTTTTAGAAAATGTTATTTCTTCCTCTAACTTAATTATCATATGTCATGATCAACAAGAATAGATCAAAAATTAACACATTTATTCTTTAGAATTTAATCTATAACAATCCTACCAGCATCACCATTTTTCATAACCCAAATCTTATTGAAATATTGATGATAATTGAAATCAATAAATTTGGTCCCAAAAACAGCATCCTTTTTTTTAAATATCACTAAAAATTAAAAAAATATATGTTTGATCATCTTTTCTACCCATTATTGACAATTAAATGAAAAGGAACTATGTATGGTTCTTCTCGTCTCATTTTTTTCTTCTGAAACACTCTTTATCTTCCCTTTAAGAATAATTTATTGGACCATTTTAAATAGGTGGATCGTATCACATGTTTTTATATCAAATATCCTTTAATAATACAACAATATGCCTAAATGCCCAAACCCAGAGTAGAAAAAAAGGGTATAACTAATGTGATCAATATTTTCCATTAGCATGAATGCATGTTATACCATGATTAGAACTCATTATTAGGGATGTTTAATACATATTTATAAAAAAATTACATGATACAAACTTACCAACACTACAAAAATAGTTCTTGTGATAGTCAAATAAGTCTCCCTTTTTCTCACTATTTCATCAAAAATCACCCCCACTATAAAACTATCTGATACAAGAAAGATTAAGTATTGTGTGTGTGATTGGAGAATGGTTTCCCCTAGATTTCATAGGGTTATCCTAAAATTCTAGATTACATGGAACACTTGATTTAGAAAGCCTTAACTCACTTTATTCCCCGTAATGGATTCACTCTCTCTTATACTTCGTGTTAGTTGAAAAAACATGAATCAAAACTTCTTCGTTGTCTAGAAGTGATATTTTTACAACTCTCCATTAATTTCAGGAATGCGAATATATATAAACAATAATAATAGGGAATAGGGAGTGATAACCATTATTCATAAGAATTTTCACTCTATGTGAAAGTTTCCTCTCACCTTATATGACTTTTTTCTTCTAAACATATCATGAGAATATATTTTTATACTTCGTTTACTATTTTTTCTTCATATAATTCTTATTACTCTCTTTCCCTTATACTATTTCTTTATGTGAAGTATTTTTCATCACCATAGTAACAGAACTAACATATTTTCCATATGATTTCATCTTTTTCCTCTAAAACTGTACTTGAGAAGGTAAAATTGCCATACATTATTTTTTACCATGCCGATAGTGCCCACACTTTTGACATGATGTTTTTAAAACCTTAAAATTTTTATTTACGAGAAACTTCTAAAGAATTAAAACATTATTTTTTTAAACTACTTTTATTCCTTTTTCTTTATCATTCAAATTTAATTTACAAATTTTGATAGACAACTAAATTTTTTCGAAAAATATTACCAACCATTCTCTCTTAACCTACTCATCTTATTTGTGCTTCTCATATATATTTTTCTAAGTATTAATATCACATGGCTCCTCTTATTCAGATTTATGAATTTTTATCTTACATAAAAAATAGTTAATCTCTCATGGTAGTCTATTTATTCACTCCCTAATTATTTTATCTTCTTGTCTGAATTTTCCACATTTTTATTGTAAAACCCCAAATCTATTTCATTTTGATAGATTTTGTGTAGCTATGGTCACAAATTGTTTTCTCGGAGTTTATTTTTAACATTTTATCACCACTTGGTTCTTTTATTAAACTATTTAAATACAGATTATAAATTTATGAATAGGTAATATATTTATACCTACCACTGAAATAGTTATAACCTATGAAATTAGATTGTTAGTTTTCATAGAGAATCTTTCTAGAATATTTACGGGGATATATTCTTAAATTTTGAGGCTTACATTATTAAAACGAATTAGTATTCTTGGGATCCTTTATTCATTTTATGAGGGAAATATATTTCATGATTATTGTTTGTTTAAATAGTTTATTCATTGTGTTTTAACATTTAATATTAAAGATAACATATTTAACATATATTTAATTATGTTTTATTATTTGTTGGAAGTGAGAAATATTCCTTTCACTGACTTTAGAGGACTCACCTGTAACCTTGTCATACTTTCTGAATTATTATTTGAATTTATTCAAATCCTTTTTAAAAATAATGCATATTTATTAATTCATTCCCATTTTTTATTATCTTATAGTCATCTTCAACTCAAGTTTATTGATAATATTTTCTTTTTCTACTTCCATGTGATTCATTTTCTTGATCTCATCATCATATTCTTCTCATTTATTAATTAGATATTTATTTTATGCACACACCTTGTTTCTCTTTTTCAAAAAAGATTTATTAATATTTTCTATGTTTTCTAATATTGTTAAAATAATATTCCAACATTTCAGTTAGTTTCCACTAAATCTCTTTCCATTCCTCTCCATCATCACCACTACTTGATGAATCAAATAATTTCACAACATGACTAAAAAAATTGAGTTTCTATATGAGTTAAATTTCAACTTCATACACATAAAACATATTATTATTATTGAAATTATTATTCTTATCCTTTTCAATTATTTTTTATTCTCATAATCCTCATCTAATTAAAATACATTAACTAGCTTCTTCAAGAAACATTTTTAAGCATTACAAATTTTATAAAAATTAAAACTATAGGTAACAACATACCTTTTCCTTTTCACATTACCTTGATGAATATCATATATAAAAGGGAAATAATTTCTTTTAGGCCTTAATCATACATAGTACTAAAATAATTGGATTCTTTTGCATCTTCTTCTTTAAAATCTCTTAATCATAATATTTCAAAAGCCAACTCATAAATTAATTTTTTATGAAGGCTAGGGACTCTCATTTCTTATTTAATGAGAATATAATGAATTTTATCCATTTAAAAATATTCCCATTATTCTAGATATAAAGCATTGGAAACAAACCTATTTTTAATGATTCTCGTAATATTCTTAACAATGGATTAATATTTCAACTTTTCACCAAAATCCCAAATTTTAGAGACTAACTCATTCACTCCAGTAAAATAGTCATCTGTGTTATCATCATAATTATTTTTAATATCCTAAAATTAAAACCTCCATGCCTATTTCTTAGATTAATTTAATATAATATTCCCTTCATATCTGCTTCTCAATATTTCAAATATCTCATTTTTATTTTAAGGCCCATTAAATTTTTATAGACCTTTTTTTAAAAGGGTTTCCAAGATAAATGTTTAAATCTTTATATAAAACTCTATATTTCTGTTATATTATTAAGTCCTGGAAGAATATTCTTCACAGTGTAGACTCCCAAATTAGTAGCATCTCTAGATTCTTGGTCAAATAAACTGGGGTAGGGTCATATCGTATTCCTAAAATTGTGTAGTTTTTTCCATTAAGGTATGAACTAATTTGTTATTTATATATTTTAAGTCATCCATTTCTCAAAAAAAATATTTTGGTTCTTTATGGGGAACCCACTAAGATCCCACCTTTCAGTCCCATAACTATCTAAGAACCACTAAAGGGGTGGATCATTGGTTTACTATCTTTATAAAATATTATAATTTATCCTATTGAACAATTTAACGTTCTCATTCCACTCAATATATTCTCAAACTTTCACCTTTAAGTGAAATAAAAGAAAAAAACAGATAAGAACATGGTATTTACAAGTTTAGTATGGAATTAATACTATCTTCCCTGTTGGGTGTTCTAAATGATCATTTACAATAAAGATACTATTGTACCCTCCACCACTTATAGATTTCACTGGAAGAGGCAATGATTCTTCAATAAAATATATGACAAAAGGAAATCTTTAAATTTCACATGGTGTTCTATATAATTTTGGATGTCGGTCCTCCATCATGCATATATAGATCATCAAGTTGTTCTATGTACTCAATTAAGATCTTTTGTAGCAAAGCTTTTCTCGATACTTCCTATAGATCTTAAGTGATCTTGATCATCCTCAACCTTCATCAATACTTGAGTTTTCAACAAATCATGTAATCATTCTTCAATGACTCTTAGATTTGAAATCTTTCCTCTCTATGATATAGATGTGTAATAGTTTTCAGAATTCTTTCAAACTATAAGCATATTATCAACTATTTCTGTCACAATTCTCAAATATATTCTTCATCACTTATATTCCCTTTTTATATTTGTAGAATAATATAAATATTTTTCTCATTATTTCATGGGTGTTATTTCAGTTTTAATATTATATAAATCATGGTAGGTTCTCCTAATTCTTTTTTGGTCATCAAATATTTCTTGTTGTTCACGTGTTCAAATCACCTAAATAAATTTCCATTTATTTTTAGACGATATTTTTAATAAATGAAATCTCATATTATCCTATTTAAATCAAACAATGACTTTGTTGTTTTTATCATATAACATTAATCATATCATATATTAAATTCCATAATATGACTTTACAACAACCTCATTATCTCAACACATATGGCTTATCCATTATTTTAAATAGCACCCAACCTGTATGAGGTATGAATGATATTTTCATACAGAATCTTCATTATAAATTGATAGAGCTTATCAAATGATGAGTTGAAGTTTACAATAATATCACAATTATCACAATCTCATATTAAATGGTTGATCACATTGACTACTTCGAGCTTAAAGCATACATATATTTTGAGTATAGATATTCTCTACAAAGGAATTTGACATATGTTTTTAGTTTATACTAAGGCGGTTGTATAAAACTGATATCTCTAGATATAATTGAAATGTATTCAAAAAAATCATTTGGATTTAAGCATCAATGTGAGAATTTAATTTTTTTAGTGGATCAATAGAAAAAGTTATGAATTCTCATAATTGGTTAAATATTTATCACAAATGCTTTGAACCTAGTTAATCATATGAATTTCAAAAACCTATCCATTACATGTAGAAAATCCTTTAGACACATTATTTTTTTATTGAATATGAACTGAGGACTAAGTATGTTTCACATAGGTCAGATGGACTTGACAGACAATGAGTTTTTCATAATACTATTTCCAGACTAATGTTTTAGATTTTGGGAATAGTACTATAGATTAATGACGTTTCATGAAGTCATAAGAAGAGTAAATAAGAGTTTAATTGGTAAAAAGGGAATCTCAAATAAACATGAAATTCAATGATAAGAAAATTTTACTGTGGGTTCAAAGAAATTGGATTCCTGCAAAATTATTAACTAGAAAACCTATAAATATAATTTCAAAGTACATTATATAATCTAATAGTTCACATGTGTGGAAAGATAATGGTACAACATTTTTTGTGACAAGTTGATATTCTAATCAATGTTTTTAATGTTCAATCTAAGATTATAGGTGTGATTATTCTGATTTTTCATGTCCTATTTTTTGATGTTTTATGGATTATATTTGAGACTAGGCACTGAGACGGTGTCCACTTCTGAGGACTGGTGTTCTAGAAATAAATGATTGAAATATATTAAATAGAACACACAAATATATTTCTTAAAATAGCCTAAAAAAATCCAAATAGAATATCAAATCATAAATATAAGGTAAACATTTATTTTATTATGTGAGGATTAAACTGGGAATGTGATAACCTTGTCGGTATGGGGTATTTGTAGAAAATTCATCATGGGAACTGAAACGAATAAAATAATTAAATAAATTATTTTAATTATTTTCATCGATGTGGTGACTAGAGAGTATTTAAATATACTATTGTGTTGGAATTATAGGGTTATCCACATAATAGTGGAACTATTGGAGAGAGAATGGGAGGATTTCTCTTACCAAAATGGTTATCGGGTCATTGATTGATGATCGGTGTCCAACATACTGAAAGGATCATTCCATCGATCATGATGATTCCCTGTTCTTCATCAGTGATTGATCCAAATCGAGGTTAGAAATTAATTTATTTAGATTTATTACCCATTCATTCTATTTATGATGATTGTGAATCAATCAACTAATGTATTGATTTGTGGGCCGTGAATATTTCTATATGGGTTTTATTACATGATTTTTTTAGGATAATGCATTTTGATTGTATATTATTCAATTATCATCCTAATGGAAATGAACCAAAAAATATATGAACATCGATCGAAGCATATTCCTCTTTCTTGTTCATGTTTGTTTCTCCCCTTATTATTCATTCATCATGGGCGTTCTTCATTCATCCCATGGTTGACATATCCTAATCAATCGACCATTTCCCATCCATTTCATGGAACAATGAAAATATATCGTAGATCTAGGATTGATACGAAATGACAGTGGTGCAATGATGGAAGTGGGGACAAATTAGATGTATTTTGATACCCAATGTCATTTCCTTTGGTTTTTTTCAGCATGCGATGAAGAATGAAATTAATGTCCATTTTTCGAATGGATTTGATGACTATAATGAGTTATTCTTTGACAGTGAGGCTTGGATGAGATGGGATCCTCGATTTTCAAGCAAGACAGTTGTCCAATCGGTGGCTAGAAGAGCAGATGGAGATGCGTGCAGAAAAGCTAGTATTCTATAAAATCTCTTATTACACGGCATGTAAGATAGATCTACATGCCTTATGCACCCACCTTTCTTGTGGCTAGTATTCCTCTAGATAGTTATATATCACACAACATGTATCCCTATCACATGACATGTGACCTCTCTCTAATGACTTGACATGTACCTGAAAAGGTACACCAACATGGGTTAGAGTACATTGGTTGGATTATGCCATGTAATCCTCTATATAGACATGGGAAAGAGGCATGGACTATTTACATGGGAAGGACCCAGGGTCAAGGGACATGGCATGTGGCCCCTTTTACATTACATGTACTTTTTTAACATGGAATGGAGCCCTTGTATTTTTTATCTTGGACAAGTTTTTTAGGGTGTGTTCCCCTTATATAATCCCTACATGTTAGTATAGAATTGCCTCCTACTCATAAAACAATGATACCTTCAGTGGGACATCTTGTATATGGTTTTTTGAATGCCTATAAGAGTCCTAGAATGAGATTATCTATTCATCTCTTTGACTTAGGTGGACTTCTTGGTATCGTTGTGCTAAACACTACACAGGTGTTGATCCTCAACTTAGTAGGTTAATCCAGATTAATTTGTTTTCATTGCCCCATGGACTTACATGTGGTCCTCATATGTGTATCATATCTCTTCAGACTTTAGTATATTATTTCTCATAGTGAGACCCAATAAGAACTACCTATCAGATGAATATACTTACTGTTATCAATATCAGTAGTGTGTTCTCCAAGATGAGTGCTATGTCGAATATAAGATTTGGAATCCTATGATGGTATTACCATTGCAACATTCCTTTAGATTGAGAGTATTTTCTGATTACTTATTGATATATATTTTTATATGTGATGTTGACATATTCTTGTGAAGATATAACTAAATTTACTTTGTTATATACATTGTGGTTTCGAGGGGTCCTACTAGGTATTGTAATACTCACCCTACACAAGATTTTCCCACATGTTTCATGTCTAGTGTAGATGATCTCCCTTTTTATAGAGTCCTTTATGGACATAGTCTATATGGTTCTTAGTGAGACCGGATAGATCGAGGTGTGTTTCTGCAGTATCTAGACAGCAGTCCATTTACTTTCAAGTTGGAATTTTTTATACATTTTACAGTGCGATTTTATTTGGCTTTATTTATTTTTCTTTACTTTATGTTGTACTCCAGTTGTGGGATATAGATGTATGCATGCATGTATTTTCCGTTTATATACATTTTAATATTGTATAGGCTTGTAGATGTGTTAATGTGTACATGTACTTTGGATAAGGCCTCCAATGTTACTGATATGCCTTCGCGACACTAGTCACCATCCCCTAACCTATTGGTGGGTGGCTTGGGGAGTCACATCATGGGCCCCATAAGGCTGGTTCATGACATAGTTGTATCAGAGGACTAGATTCTACATCAGGACCATAGTCTATGAGTTTGGCTGGGTGTGGAATTATTTAGTGTTTCGAGTTTGGATGTCAAGCCAGGGACTCTAGTGTTGGTGCGACGACCCACATATCCATACACCAGGACTCTGATTTCCTTCTTTTTTACTCATTGCATGAGAAAACTATTTTAAGATAAAATAATGGTACATTCATCATATACGAATGTGTTTTGGCGTCCATATCCTTCTAGAGTCATTTCTCAATATATAATCATTGGTTGTGGTATATCTTGTTTACTTCAGGATGTCTCTTTGACGTATGCCAACTAGGATCTGTCATAAGGATCATAAGGATGATCCCATTAGTTAGGAGGCATCGATATAAGGACTAGTTCTTAAGGTTCTACTTCCATGTAGTGCACTGGTATGCCACCACCAGTGGATCTGCTCATGGTACCCGTAGTACCAGTGGTTGAGGTGCAAAAGTTGAGTGCACTTCACGCATTTTTGTGATAGAGACCCCATAGGTTCTAAGGTGATCCAAACCCATAGGCGGTTGAGGATAGGCTTGAGGGTGTGACCCGAGTTTTTCATCTTGTCAATACACTAGAAGAACATAAAGTGTTCAAGGTTGTGATCCTTTTTTATGTCACAACAGAGAGATGGTGGGGATTACGACATAGAAATATGAAAAGGTGACTCTGACATGGTTAGATTTTGAGTGCCTTTTTAGAGAGGAGTTCTCCTTGGCTATGTAGAGGGTTGTACCTATCTAAAATATTCTTTTGATACGGTTGAGAATCATGATAGTAGTGAGTATTCATCGATGTTTCCAAACCTCTCACGGTACTCGATGTATATAGTTCATGACCAATTCTCTCAGCTATAGACCCTCATGGGGGGTCTGTGTAGAGACATATGTGCCAGTTTTATACCCATATATATTCACACATATTTTGGGGTTCTAGAGAAAACATTGTTAGTTGAGACATTCTCAGCTGAATAGAAACATCCAGTGGTTGTTGGTAGTAGGAATACAAAAAAAAAGACCTCAGCAGTAGGGAGGAAAAGTCAATTTGATTGACATAGATATTCAAGATGTTTCAGAAGGAGGTATCAAGAGATAAGAACTATAATTTAGGGCTCTTTCGATGGGTCCATTCATCCCAGAGATAGGTGGCTCTCTCATATAATGGAATGCTATATCTTCCCCGAGACTTTTTGACCTATAATACTGCTGACCAAGAGATCGTGGATGGGCTACCAGGGTTGAGGCAGTGACAAGATCAGGTAGGTCTGTAGAGCAGTCGAAGTGGAAGAGGAGATGGAAGATCCTCATAAGGTGGTAGATGATTTGAATTTTTACAACCACCACCCTTAGGTGGTCCATTCCATGCTTAGAGAGCTAGTAGATATGAGAGGGGATAGATGTATACAGTAGAAGCTTATGACCCATAGGCTATGATAAATATTCAAGGTTTGATCTATGTCTATTCTACCTTAGTTATATAACTAAAAGACATTGGTTCTTGTCATTCTTTTTTTCCACATATTGTTTTTGAGACTTATAGATTTTTGTTGAACCCTTGTTTTGACCCGTATGCTTGGAGACTCTAATTTTAGGTGACTCACTGATTATACACTTATTCCAAAAGTGTGACTTGACTCTTGGAGGTGAGAATTTCTATTGAGATCTCTTAGTAGCAGTGATGAGGCCTTATAATGTAATATTAGGTGTGGACTTATTATCCAAATTTCTTACCTAGATTTAATATTTCTGGAGGAGGATGTAGCATGTCCATAGTGATGTAACCAGGTTTTCCTTTTTCCTTGAAAAGGAAACTCATGCAGTGCATGATAGACTCATGAATATGAAGGTGCATCCAATTACACATTAGTTGGATATCCTGACCCTTAGTGTAGTGGATGTTATGAGTTCCCAGTTTCTTATAGTGGTGGAAGAGTATGAGGATGTCTTCCCTAGGTATGTTCTATGCTTACTTATCCACTAAGTGATAGAATTATGCCTTAATCTATACCCCAGGAAGGCACTGATATCTGCACCAGCATATCAGATGGCTCCCCATAGAGCTATGACATATGGGGGTCCTGTTGGAGGAATTGTAGAGGTAGATCTTTGTTAGACCCAGTGTTTCACCCAAGGAAACCCCATTTTTGTTTCACAAGCTATCAAATAGGAGATCGAGGTCATGTATGGATTATAGTTACTTGATCCATGTGACTATAAAGAACTTGTATCCACTAACATGGATTGATGACCACTATGATCATTTTATAGGGATTTGATGGTTCTTGAAGTTTGACCTGAGGTCAAGCTATCACCAGTTGTAGGTACTGGATGAGGATATACACAAGGCAACATTTAAATGTGGCTATGGTCACTATGAGTACTAATTGATGCCCTTTAGCATGATTAAATATCTTTTAGTGTTTATGGGACTCACTAATCATATCCTTCATCATTTCTTAAACTTGTTAAGTGTACACTTCATCAAACACATCCTCGTGTACTCGATGTCTGAGGAAGATCACACGAGACACTTGAGGATAGTTCTAGATATACTATGGGAGCACCAACTTTATGGAAAGATCTTAAAGTGCCAGTTCTTGATTCTATTGGTCCTATTTCTGGGACACTACATGTCGTTAGGTGGAGTGGCAGTTTACCTGACCATGGTCAAAGCAGTGTTATCTTGGGATCTTCCCAAGAGGGTGATGGAGTTGTGGATATTTCTTCGGTAAAAATTATACTACCATATATTCATATATAATTTCTACAAGATATCAAAACTCTTGAAATAATTTACCCTAAAGGGGTAACATTTTGTGTGGACAGAAAGGTGCCAGTAGGATTTTCAACTGTTGAGGTATAGTTTGACAAGTACTATGATCCTGAGATTTCTCAAGGAGGGTTTCTAGTACATAGTTTTATTTGATGCATCATGAATGAGGCATAGTTGTTTACTGATGTAGAGTTAAGTGGTAATTTTATATGTTTATCTTTAGTTGAGACCACATGAGAAGAACTATGTGACCCATGATCCCGATTTAACTATATTAGTCTTTTCACTAAATACGTGGTGACACTACTTGATGGGTGTGTGGTTTATCATCTATTCTGATCACATGAGTCTCATGTATGTCTTCTCTCAAAAGGATCTTAACTTGATATATAAGTGATGTGTTGTGTTCCTCTAAGATTATGAATTTCACATTTCCTTTACATCTAAGAAGTGGAATGTAGTAGCACATTCTCTCAGTAAGTGAATTTTTTCATTTGTTGAACAAGGCATCAGAGCCATTGTACTCCTTGTAGTTATACTTCTTGGATGGAGATGGTTAGTCATACATCCAATCTATGGTTGTGACCCCTCATCTCTTACAATGAGTTATAGAGGTGCATCTTGAGCATACTGAGTCTGAGTTACTTAGATATCCACTATACATGAACTTGATATATTTCGTAAAGGTGGGTATAACATAATTCTTTTCAGAGGATGAACCATGGTACCAGTGACTTTGTGGGAGGAGGCTGTGATATAATTTCATAAATCTTCTTTTTTGGTACATCAAGGGGTGGAAAAGAACTACTCTGACCTCTGATATCAGTTTTGGTGACTAGGGATAAACAAGGGAGTTGCAGATTTGGTCTCTCGAAGCCGTACTTGTCAACAACTCTAGGCAGAGCACCAAGTTCTAGCGAGTTTAGCTCAACCACATGAGGTTCCAAAATGGTAACGGGATGGTATATCCATAGACTTCGGGATGATCTTACCACATATGTCCAGGGGAAATGATTATATATGGGTGGTCATAGATTAACCAACCTTGTAGGACCACTTCTTAGCTATTCAGGATAAGTGTTCAGTACCGATATTTTGACGCCTCTATCTACAGAAGATAGTCAAACTCTATTATGGAATCCCACCTTTTTATTATATAACTTTTCATTATAATTTACAAACATAGGATCTATAAAGTCTGGGGTCTTAGATATCAGGAACATAAAACATGAAAACAACATGAAAAATTCTTGTAATTTACATGAAAGGCTTCATCATAAGTTAATCCAGAGTACAAATGCTTCATCTCATAACCTAGAGACATAAATCAAACGAAATGGTGAGCAGAAGGCCCAGTAAAGAAATCAAGGGAATCAGTTTACTTGTGATATCAATAAGAACATTATGAAAACCACAAGACATGAGAAATGGAAAAAAAAGTCATATCATAATAAAAAGAAAATGAATTGAAACTTGAATATGTGGCTACAAAATATCATTTATACATTCATGAACATATCACCAAGGTTCATTCCCAAGGTGTCTTAAAAACATTACCACGGTTATTCCCCAAAGTATTGTGAAACTTTTCATCTATAGAGATTAATTTTTTACCCAATTCATTGAAGCTCTATCAGGTATAAACCTTAATATGTATTTATTTTCATGTGAGTTGCATAGATCATAATCCAACATTTCATAAATAACCCAAATAGAATCAGAGAAATGAATTTCATGTCAAAATTGTGACGTTTAAAAATTACTTAAAAATAAGATCATTATGCCTTTTTAACCCATGGAAATAGAGTTAGGGTTATATGTATGTCAATTCCAGAATCAAATAGATCAATTTTATGTATTTATTAATACCCTTATAAATGAAAATATATTTGGGTATCCACATAAATAATACAATATAATTTCTTGAGAAAAAGAGTGAAATTTTTAAAGGAAAATTCTGCAGCATAACGGCTACATAACATCATTTTAGAAAACAATAAAAAGAGAGGGTCCACTGTTCAGATACTCATAAATAATTCATAATTTCACATGGGTACATAATAAGATCATGGTATATATATTTTAATGACATACCGCATTAAAATGAAACATGAAAGAAAATAGAAGATGTTATTTCTTTTACGAAAAATTTTGCAGCCTAACGGCGTCGCTTAAAAATTCAGAAAAAAAATTGATGAGAGTGGAAGGGGTTTTTCATAATTTGGAGATGAAATGGATATTAGTGATAATATATAAGAACATACCCCAACAAAAGAAGATAGAAACTAGAAGAGATAACATAATGGAAATCATGACCAAAAAAGGAGGGTGAAATGTTCCCATACCTTGAAGAGTATCTTTGAATGCTCAACGTTTGGGACCTTGGGGGCCTTGAGGGAACCTTGGGAGGACTCGTTGGGTGGTATAAAGACCAGAGCTTATTTGAGGAGTATTTTGAAATGATATTAATGAGAGAATGGCTTGGTAATTATAGGAAAAGTGAGGGAATATTTAATTAATTTCTAAGGGACACCTCATCGATGGTATTTAAAAAACCATGGGCTTGCCCACGGTATTTCCCAATTGTGAAACCTCATAACATATATTACTATTCACAAGTGAAATAGATTTATTACATCATGATTACAACATCAATGATGTCATTAAACACACGAAACACAAAATTGTATTTTTACTATTCACCAGAAATTAAACTATTTTAGAAAAATCCCAAAAAGTCACCCTAACCTAATATTGATCCTCTATATTAAAAAAATGAACTCCATTTTATGAAAATAACATTATAAATATTTTAAATTTAATTTTTAAATAAAATCATTATTTATTCAAAAAACTAACTCTGAAACTATAACTTATTTTGTAACACCTTGTAAAGGTAATCAAGGTCCCAAAAAATTATTGTATAACCATAAGAAAATAAAGTAACAATTTATGATTAAATTTTATGAAAATATATTTTTATTTTAAATTATTAAATTAATTATAGATTTTTAATTAAAATACTCTTGAAATTATAAAATAAAAATACTTATATTATGATAATTTTTTCACTTTTATGATGTCTAAATTATATTTATACATTCATAAGTGATGTTTCTATTTTTTCCCAATTTACTATTCATTACTAATCATTTCTATTCATAAGGGTATATTAATATTCATATGATACTATTCACCAGAAATTAAGATGATCTTATTAGACTCTAAATTTCTTACTCGTCACAATTGTAGAAGACCATTTTTCTGAAAATCATTTCATATTATTAATTATTTAAAGCTTACAAAAAATTAAAATACCCCTTTTTCCAAAATTCAACAATAATATGGAACTTCATCCTACATTTATTTGGACATTTTAAATTAAAAAATTTAAAATATTAATAAATAATAATTTTAATTATACAAAGGGATTACCCAATGTAACTAGGGTATTGTTACATATCTCCTTATAACACATGCATATGACTTATGTGTAAGGTGTGTTCTGGTGATAGAATCTTGGGGCAGCTCAAAAAACATTGTCTGATTGGTGATTTATATTCGCTTGAACTACTCCCTTAGGCAATTTCGTTCAAGATTCACATGTTGAAGCTCATCTTGTGATTGGTCCAGAGCAAAGCACATAGATGTCACCTCCTTACTAAGCTCTAACAGATAGGCTTTGTATCTCCTGAGTCTATTGGATGAGTCCATCGACTCTTGTTTTTATATTAACCAAGAATACTTGTATTTATAAACACTAATTGTAACCTAAAGAGTTTATTTTCAAAAGGTCTGATAACAGTCAAAACCCAACAGTCTCATTTAATTATACTCAGTTAATTAATTATTGGATATAATTTTGTGTAGTATAAAATGAAATAACACAAAAATTATGAAACAAATGTTATTCAAAAGTTTGGGCATTTACATTCTTCCCCCCCCCCCCTTAAGAAATTTTTTCCATGAAATTTTAAATCATACCCTTATAAAATAAAAAGTGTGGGTACTTCTTCCCCATATACTCCTCTAACTCCCACGTAGCTTCTTCGCATTTGTAGTTCCTCCACAACACCTTAACAGGGTTGGTAGTCTGGTTGCATAGAACCTTGTCTCTATGATCCAAGATCTCCACTGGCTGCTCCTCAAAAGAGAGGTCATGTTTAGTTGTACCACCTCTGAATTTAGTACATGTGAAGGGTCAGATATGTACTTCCTCAAGAGGGATACTTGGAAGACATCATGAACTTGTGCTAGTTTTATAGGAAGTGAAAGTCGATAGGCCACTGCTCCTACGTGATCAGGGATTTTATAGGGGCCAATATACCTAGATATGAGCTTCTATTTCATCCCAAACCTCATGAATCACTTCCAAGGTAAAATTCAAAGAAATACTTTTTCACCATAATCAAACTCCAAGTCACTTTGACGGTTTTCGGTATAGCTCTTTGGTCGACTTTGAGAAGCCTTGATCTGTTGCTGGAAGGCATAGACCTTTCCTGTCATCTATTGAAAAAGATAATCCTCAATAAGATTTCTCTCACCAACTTCAAGCCAACAAGTAGGAGTTCTACATCACTTACCATATAGAGCTTCATAGGGTTCAATTTTAATCCTCGAGTGGAAGATGTAATTATAAGAGAACTCAACTAAAGCGAGATATTGATATCATCCACCATTAAATTCCATTGATCATGTTCTCATCATATCCTCGAGTGTTTGAGTAGTCCTTTCATAATGTCCATCAGTTTGGGGTGATAGGCCATAATGAAATTAAATTCAGTGCTCAGAGCATGTAGAATACTTCTCCAGAATTTTGATGTGAACCTTGGATCATGATTAGATACGACAGTGAGTCGAACTCCATGCAGCCTTACCACTTCATTCATGTAAATCCTGGGAAGTTTGTCAAGAGAGAAATCTTCCATAATGGCAATAAAATGGGCAGTATTGGTGAGACGGTCCACAATAACCCATATCACATTGTTTCCTTTGAAAGTTCTTGGATGACCAGTGACGAAGTCCATTGTGATATTGGCCCACCTCCATGTTGGTATGGGTAGTGGTTGCAATACCCCTTTAAGATATTGTCCCTATGCCTTCACTTTCTAACAAACCAGGCACCATGTAGTGTTGTTAGAAAACTCCCTTTTCATATTATACCACCAATAATGATCACGAAGGTCCCTATACATGTATGTGCTTCCAAGATGTTTGGAGAAAGTAGTTTTGTGACCTTCATCCATCAACTCCTTCTTAATTTCTGGAATAGAGGGAACAGATAGCCTTGTATGAAAACTCAGTACACCTTCTTGATTGATATTAAACTCAAGAAACTTCCCATCCGTCATAGCCTCATACTTCGTCGGTAACAAAGGTCCCTCTTTCTAAGCTTTCTTGATCTTCTCAAGTAATTACAGTTGATGATTTATTTGGGTTAGGGTTAATGATGTCTCTTCCCTTATAATTCCCATGTCCTACTTTACTAGGTTATTTATCAAAGGATATATTTGAATCCTCATCAAGGAATGAACAACTGGGTCTTTCCTACATATTGCCTCAGCAACTTTTTTTGCTCTTCCAGGATGATAATTAATTGAGCAATCATAGTCTTTGAGATGTTTGAATGATCTCCTATGTCTCATGTTTGATTTCTTTTGTGTGAAAATATACTTCAAACATTGATGGTTTGTGTATATATCACATTTCTCCCCACAAAGATAGTTCCTCTATATCTTTGGAGAAAAAATGACCCCAGCCATATCCAGATCATGAGTAGGATATTTCTGCTCATGGGTCTTCAACTGTCAAGATGCACAAGAAATGACTTTTTCATTTTTCGTGAGGACGCACCCAATCCATTTCACATATGTGTCGCTAAAAATAATTAATCCTTCTTCACTCAAGGGTAGAGTTAACATGGGTTCCATAACCAATCTCTTCTTCAGCTCTTGAAAACAATCCTCACAATCTTTTGTCCAGATGAACTTGACCCCTTTTCAAGTTAACATGGTTAATGGATTATAAATTCATGAAAAGTTCTTCAAAAACCTCCTATAATATCCCACTAAATAAAGGAAACTATGAATATTAGTTATTTGTGTAGGTCAAGAAACTCCTCTACAACTTTTTTCTTTTCAGTTTCAACTTTGATTCCTTCATTGGTAACAATGTGCCCCAAGAAAGAAACTTGTTGCAACCAGAATTCACATTTGCTAAACCTTCCAAAAATCCTTTTCTTCTATAGAGTTTTCAAAATACCCCTTAGATGATTCTCATTATCTTTGTGACATTTGGAATATATCAGAATATCATCAATAAAAACTACCATAATGTTATCAAGGTAGTCCATAAAGACCCTATTCATCAAATCCATAAAAATAGAAGTTTTATTAGTATGTCTGAAGGGAATAACAACAAACCCATAATGCCCATATCTTGATCGGAATGTAGTTTACAAAATATCTTATTTATTCACCCTCTATTGATGATAACCTGATCGAAGATCAACCTTAGAGAAGAATTGATCCCCACGAAGTTGGTCAAATAAGTCATAAATTCTTAGAAGAGGGCATTTTTT
Source organism: Viscum album (assembly GCA_963277665.1). NCBI lineage: Eukaryota > Viridiplantae > Streptophyta > Magnoliopsida > Santalales > Viscaceae > Viscum > Viscum album. The sequence continues at coordinate 1,583,947,693 of OY728128.1, read as the reverse complement.
CTTCATTGTAATCTTGTTCAGTACTCTATAATCAATGCATATCCACATTGATCAATCCTTCTTCTTTACAAAGAGAACAGGTGCTCCCCATGGAGACACACTCGGTTGGATAAACCCATTCTCCAAAAGATCCTGGAGTTATTGCTTTAACTCCTCCAACTCCACATTTTCCATCCTATATGGGTTCTTTGATAACAGATGTGATCCAGGTACGAGTTCAGTGTAGAACTCTACCTCTATTTCTAGGGGAGGTCTGTGTAACTCCTATGGAAATACATCAATGTATTCCAAGATGATTGGGAAATTTTCTATCTTAAAACTCTCATTTCTTCCTTCTTCTTCACCGATCAACTAGATAAAGAAAGATATAGGATGTTTATCTCGACAAATATTAGGTTGAGATATCTCTTCTTGGAGGCTAACTATAGGTTTTCCATTCAAGACTACTAAGATTTCCTTGCTTCTAGATTTGATCTTAGCATTATACTTTGAGAGATAGTCCATCCCTAGTATAACGTCGAATTCTAGCATGAGAATGACTACTATATTTTTGTTAAGATTGTGTTCACTAAAGTAAATACTAGAGTTTCTAAAAACAGATGATTCTTGGATAATCCTTCTAGGATTCTTGACTGATAACTCTACTTATAGAAAATTGGGGGTTGATTCTAAATTCTTTGCAAACAAGGTGGAAATAAAGGAATGCGTAGAACCAGAATCAAACAAAGTACTTTCTAGCATTGAGAGAACAACAAGAGCACCTGCCACCACATCATTTATCACTTCAACTTTAGCCATAGTGATTGAAATAGTATGACCTCGTTACCTCGTCCGTTGATGAGGCAAATGGTGATTTCCCTCCACTACACTCGAATTTGGACAATGATTGGAAAAGTTCCCAAGTTTTCCACACTTATAGGATTGGAAATCAGGTAGGTCATATACCGTCATCCCCTTGTCATTAGTGTTGGGAAGTTGTGGCTTCACCTCACTACGACAATTCCATGAAATGTGGTTATCTCTACCACACTTGTAGAACTTCCCGCTCTCAAGCAGGAAGTTCCCTGAATGCTTCTTCGCATGTTTATTACACGTGGGATATTGTACTTACCTGCCTCCCCTTCCCTGATCAAAGCTCCTCCATATGCATAGCACCATTTATCTTTTATTTTCATTGGATTTATGAGACCATTTCATCTCACCAAACTCCAGTTCAACTTTCATCGCACTTCACACGATCTCCTCATAGCTTTCATAATCTCAGTTGGCTAGATTCTTCTGTAGATGATGTCTCAGTCTATAGAAGAATATATCAACCTTACTATTTGTATCCATGACAAATCTATAGGTGTAACATTAAAGCCTTTTGAAGTTCATCTTATAGCTTCCCACAAATTCATTATCCTTCTGCATCATCTTGAGAAACTCCTTCTCCATTTTTGTTCTCGTCGATTGAGTGAAATACTTGTTAAAGAATATCTCTCTGATCTCTTTCCACTCCATAGCTTTAGCTTCCACTTTTTACATTGTGTTTTTTATCAGATCCCACCACTAATCATCTTCTCCCTCTATGAAATAAATATTCATGGTAACCTTCTCTTGTTCAGAACAGTGGAGCACAGAAAAGATCTTCTCGCTAGATCTGATCCCCTTTTTAGCAATCAATGGGTTGGTAGATCCAATAACGTTTGGTGGTTGTTGAGGCATAAAGAATTCAATGAAAATGTGTTACCTTCACGTTGAAATTGGTCTCTCATCTTGATTCATGTTTTTTCCCATAACTTCAGTCAGTTGGTTCATCATTCACATAAAAGTTTCCATTTCGTCTTCAATTGGAGGGTCATCAGTGCATGGTCCATTGTGGTCACCATTTGCACGGTTCCTCCTATTTACCTCCATTTAATAAATGAATAAAACCGTATTGAGAAGATTATTTCATTTATAAATCTTTTATCTATAAATGATTTAGTGTCTTAAAACATCGTTCTTTAAACAATTACATTTCTCTATAAATCCTTCATAATGATTCATAAAAGTTTATGATTAACCAAACATATCCCCCGGGAGTGTCGTAACCAAGAGTGCAGCAAAGCCCATTGTCGTGTACTAGGATACTATGGGTCAATACCGAAACTACTTGTCATTTTTTTCACTTTTAGGTACACATATGCCAGAGCCGCCTCTACCTACTCGTATCCAGACAGAGATGTATTTTCTTGATAAACCACTTACTCAATACTCACCAACATACCAAGAAGTATTCCGAAATTTAATATTTTCTATAGGGTTATTCGTAAAGTTTTCATAGACTAATTTCCATAAATAACTAAACTATCATTTGATACCAAATATGGTATCTTGCCTTTTTATTACATAACATTTCAATACATTTTACAAACAGAGGATCTTTAAAGTCCACTGTCTTATAAATCAAGAACATAAAACTTGAGAACGACATAAAATATTCTTCTAACTCACCTATAAGGATACATCATAAGTTCATCCTATGTAAAAACTCTTCATCACATAACCTGGAGACATACATCAAAGTAATGGGTGAGCAGAAGTCCCGGTAAGGAAATCAAGGGAATTATTTTACTTGTGATATCAATAAGAACTTGATGAAAACCACAAGACATGAGAAACAGAAAAAGTGGAATATCATAATAAAAAGAGAGTGAATCACAAAATGAATATGTGGCTACAACATTTCATTTAGACAATCATGAACATATCGACAAAGTTCATTCCCAAGATGTCATAAAAACATTACCAAGGTTATTCACCATGGTATCGTGAAACATGTCATCTCGAGAGATTAATTATTTACCCAATGCATTGCAGTGATATCAGGGTACACCCTTAATATTTCTTTATTTTCATGTGATACACATATATAATAATCAAAAATTTAATAAATATCCCAAATAGAGTCAAAGAAATGAGTTTCATATCAAAATCTCGATGATTAAAATGTAGTTAAAAATAAGATCATTATGTCATTTATAACCCATACAAAGAGAGTGAGGATTATATGTATGTCAATTCCAGAATAAAATAGAAAAATTTTATGTATTGATGAATACCCCTGTAATTGATAATAGATTTTTATATCCACATAAATAATACAAGAAAATTTCTTGAGAAAAAGAGATAAATTTTGAGATGAAAATTCTACAGCATAACGGCTACATAACATCATTGTAGAAAACATTAAAAAGGGAGGGTAAAAGAATAAAAAACTCATAAATAATTAATAATAAATCGTGGGAACAAAATAATATCATTGTATGGATATTTGGATGACATAACACATAAAACTAAAACATAAAGGAAAAGAGAAGATGTTATTTCTTTTCTGAAAAATTCGGCAGCCTAACAACATCACTTAAAAATTCAGAAAATAAATTGATGAGAGCGGAAAAGGGTATCCCATAATTTGGAAATGAAATGGATAGTAATAAGAATATATAATAACATAACCCCACATAAGAATATGGAAACTAGAAGACATAACATTAAGGAAATCATGACTAAAAAGAGGAGGGTGAAAGGTTCCCTTACCTTGAAGAGTATCTTCGAAATCTCGAAGGTTGGGACCTTGGGGGGATTTAGGGCACCTTAGGAGGACTCCTTGGGAGGTAGAAAGACCAAGTATTATTTGAGGAGGATTTCTTAATGAAATAAATGGGGGAATGACTTGGTATTTATAGGAAAAGTGAGATATTATTAAATTAATTTCCAAGGGACACCTCATCAGTGGTATTTGCAAAACCATGGGCTTTCCCATGGTATTTTCCCATGGTATTTCCCACTTGGGACACATCATAACATATCTTACTATCCAAAAATTGACCAGATTTATTATATCATGATTACATCATCAATGATGTCATTAAAGACCTGAAACTCAAAACTGTATTTTTACTAATCAGTGATAATTCAACTGTTTCAGAAAAATACCATACATTTACCCTAACCTAATATTGATGCTAAGAATTTAAAAATAAACTCCATTTTATGAAAATAATTTTCTAAATATTTTTAATTTAATTTTCAAATAAAATCATTATTTATACAAAAAAACTCTAAAATAATAACTTTTTTTGTAACCCCTTGAAAAAGTAATCAAGGTCCTATAAAATTATGGTATAACCATAAGAAAATAAAGTAACAATTTATGATTACATTTTATGAAAATAACTTTTTATTTTAAATTATTAAATTTATTATAAAATTGTAATTAAAATATTTTTGACTTACAAAAATACCCATAATTATATTATGACAATTTTTTCACTTTTAAGAGGTTTAAATAATATTTATACATTCATGGGTGAATTTTCAATTTTTTTGGCTGATTTACTATTCATTACTATTCATAAGGGTATATTACTATTCATACTTTACTATTCACTAAAAATTAGAGTGATCTTATTAGACTCTACATTTTTTACTAATCATAATTATTGAAGACCATTTTTTAGAAATCATTTAACATTATTAATTATTTAAAGTTTACAAAAATATTTTAAAATACCCCTTTTTCCAAAATTCATCAATAATATGGAACTTCATCATACATTTATCCAAAAATTTTAAATTCACAAAATTAACATAATAAGAAAGAAAAATTTTATTTATACAAAAGGATTACCCAACGTACCTAAGGTCACGTTACATAGCCCCTTATAACACCTGCATTGGACCAAAGTGTAAGGTGTGCTATGGAGATAGAATCTTGGGGAGGTTCGGACAACATTGCCCTAGTGGTGATTTCTATTAACTTGAACTTCTCCCTTAGGTGATTCTGTTCAAGCCTCACATGTTGAATCTTGGCTTGGGCTTGGTCTAGAGCAAGGCCCAGATATGCTACCTCCTTCCCAAGCTCTGACATATGGTCTTCGTACGATCTGACTCTACTAGATGAGGCCATTAGCACTTCTTTCTACATTAACTAAGATCGTTTGTATTTATATACAATAATTGTAACATGAAGAGTTTAGTTTCCAATGGTCATGTTGACCAACTATCATATAACTGTAGAAACCCAATATTCTCATTTAATTATATTCAATTCATTATTTAAAGGATATAGTTTTGTGGAGTATAAAATGAAATAACACACAAATTAGGATACAAATATTATCTAAATGTTTCGGTTGTTACATTCATGGAGTTACATTGATGATCATTTCAACCTCTTCTTCTCACTTCACATCTTTGTTGTAGAATGGAAGAAAAGAACTGTTTGGAACTTCATTACACTTGAGCATAGTGTTCCACCTCTAAACTGATGACAAGACGGAGAAGACTATTCATATTATGGAGGACATGATATGATATTTCATGTTGGGCATGCGCCATAGTTAAAAATACCACCTAAAACTGGTGGAGTTTTCCCTTAACATCAACTACCATTCCACAATCGATATCAAACCATTTGAGGCTTTTTCTGTTTGACCCTATATGTTCTCTCTTTGGTTGACTGGCCCGAGAGATTCGGCACTTTATTGACTAGAGTTTGGGAGAGAAATTACCGAGAAAATGCAGATCATATAGGAGTAGATTTTAACTTTATAGATCCATAAAAAGTCTTATGTGGATTGATGATGGAGGCCATTGAAGTTTGAGGAAGGAATCAATGTGTTCCAATAGGCTTCACCTCGATGTTGATTTTTGAGATTTCACTGGGGAGGAAATATATCCCTGAGATTCATTATCTCTTTCCAGATACTATGATGAATTAACACTTTCGAATACCACATAACTCTACCTCCACTGTTAGACTGGGTTCACATCATCTTCCATGTGTCACAGCTGAGGAGGTATGTGCATGAGTCATCATAAGTAATCAACTGGGTTTAGTTGGGCATTGATGATGGAGCTACCACCATTGAGTACCTCATAAATATTGATGATTAGAAAGAGAGCATTTTTTGGGGTGATCCATTCTTTTATTGTGTGTATGGTGGAAGATTAGGAATCTCTTAGAGAGCACATGGGAGTGGGAGGCTCATATTCACGCTTAGTACCCACATATCTTTATGTAGCCCTTTTTTGGATTTTCTGGGATATAAAGCCCCTATATGGGGACAATGCAATGACTCGGGTTTTTCATTTATTATGTTTAGATATTGTGGGGAATATTTTCAAGACCAGGAGTAGAGAAAGCATGAAATTCTGAGACCTAGTGTTCGCATAATAAATGTTTGAAATATATTTAATATATTCAATAGTATATGTAGGTAGTACCCCTAAAAAAGTATAAAGAAATATAAATGGAGGCTCAGATTATGAATATATGGCTACCATTTAGTACCAAATGTGAGGTTTACCCTAGTCATGACCTAGCCTTGGTTGGCGTAGGGAGTTTATAGAAATTTCATCGCGGTTGTGGAAATGAATAAATAATTAAATAAATTATTTTAATTATTTTTTGATGTAGTAATTGTAGTGTATTTATATAGAATGTTCAATTGAAATTATTAGATTATCTTCATAACCCTATCACTTTTGGAGAGAGAATCATAGGAGTATTTCCAGAAGAACGGTGACCAAATCGTGGGTTGATGATCGATGGGAAACAGATTCAAATGATCTCCCCAAAAATCATGGTGAAGCCTCATTATGCATCAAAAATTTATCTAAATTGAGATTTGGAATTTTTTTATTTGGATTTTATTCATATTTATATTTTCTATGATGAAAATTAATCAATTTACTAATGGATTGATTCTCATATCATGCATATTGTGGGATGGGTTTTATTATAAGATTTTTCAGAATAATTAATTGTGATTTGTTATTTTTTTTCATTGTCATTATAATAGAGAAGAACAGAAAATGAGATGAAAGTCGATTAAATTTTGTTCCTCTTGATTGTTCAGGTTCTTTTATCTCCCAATTTTTCACTAATCATTGGAAATATTTCTTCAGCCAATGGTTCAAAATATCCTCATAAATCGATTGTTGTGAACCTATTTCTTGTAGAAATGATATGGTATCATAGATATGGGATTGACACAACATGAATGTGTTGTGACACTGTTATCCATGAAGAATAAAATAAATTTTAATAACTAGTTTTACATTCTTATATGTTTTTTTGTGTTCAGTGAATTATGGTTTGTCAATCCATTTTCTGAACTTATTTAATGACCGAAACACATTGTTTGTTGATGGAGAGGCATGGAAGGTATGTTATCTTCGATTATATGGAATAGAGGTTATCATATCAGTGGTCGGAGGACTAGTTAGAGATGAATGTAGGAGATTTTTAATTCTAGAAAATCCTCTATTACACTTCATGTAAGTCAGATCTATATGTCGTGTGGGGCCCCCTTTGTGGCGGCTAGGGTTTCAGAAGATTGTTAAGTATCACAGGGTGTATAACCCTACAAAAAGTCATGTGACCTCTCCCCAATGGCATAGTTAGTACCTAATAGGTTACAAGGACATGGGTTAGAGTACACTATTTGGATAACATTTTATACTCCCATACATGGACATAGGAAATAATCATGGGCCTCTTACACGGGAAATACCCAGGGTCAAGGGACATAGTGTGTGACCCACTATACACATTGTGTGCTTCTTTAAACATGGAATGGAGACCTTTTCCAATATATTGTATAAACCATTCATTATTGTGTGTTCCCCATATCCTTTACCTGAAAGGTTAGTATGTAATTCCACCTACTCATATGACAATGATCCCTTCAGTTGTACATATTGGATAGAGTCATTGGAATATTTTCTTGAGGCCTAGAGTGAGATCCTCTATTAATCTTCATTCCCTAGGTGGATTTATTGGTATAATCATGACAAAAAATTCATGGGGAACTGATCATTTACATTTATAGTTAATCTAGATTGAGTTGTTGTTGTGATCCTCATCTGTGTATTGTATCTTTTCAGAAATTATCAGGTTCTTTCCCATGGAGATACCCGAAGAGCACAACATCTCAAATGGACTTCAAAAATGTTATTAGACACATGAGTCTATTCTCATAGAAGTGTGTTATGTTTAATCATTGATCTTGAATCCTAGGAAGATATCATGATTCTTCTTGACCTTTATACTAGGTTTCTTTGTTAATTATAGATAGATATCTGTTGTTATATGTGATATTGACATATACATTTTTTTGAGTTGACTGTATTTCGTTTGTTTTATGACTTTTGTTTTTGGGGTGTCCTTCTATGTATTGTTATAGTCACACATACATGAAATGTTTCAGCACATGACTTGTATTGTGTAGATTATTGACCTTTTTGAAAATTTCCTTGATAGACTAAGAGCGGATAGTGCATTGTGAGAACAAATAGATCAGGGTGTGTTCCTACGGAATCTAGATAGCAATCCCTTTACTTTTCGGTTGGACTTGTTTTTTTAATATTTATGGTGTTATTGTATTTGTCTTTATTTACATTCCTTTGCTTCCTATTTTACACTTTTTGGGGGATTTAGATGGACGCATTTGTAGTTTTCAGCTGTTTTTACATTTCAACATTGTATAGGCTTGGAGATATAAGTGTGTGTGTTCTATTACATAGGATAAGGCTTCCATTTTAGTGATATTCCTTCATAGTGTTAGTCTCCAGTCCCTATATAATTAGAGGTGGTATTGGGATCCCACGACACTGGACCTATAGGGTTGTGTTGTGAAAACTATGGCGAGTTTCGTCAAAGGAAGTAACATTCATAAAAGTTCTATCAAATGGAGTTCCATCAGACATAGCTCTATCAATCATAGAAAATTTGATATTCTGATAAAGTTTTCAATTAGTTTAATAAGGAAGAGAATAGGGTCATAATTGAAACATTATATGGAGTATAATCAAATAGATACCAATAAAAGAGGATATTGGAGGGAGTTTGAATGGATTGACTATTACTATATATAATTTACTAAATGAATTTTAAAATAATTGGGGTTGAACATATTCAAATTTTTTAATTATCTAGAGAAATTTAAAATACCATAAAATTTATATGATAATTTTTTAACTTATTTATTATTGTACATAAGTAAATTTGATCCATCATACTTGTTGTGGAATTGAAGAACATTATATAGTGAATCAAAAAAGTAGAAGAAATAAGATTTTAGGTGGGGGGAATAACCAGTTGCTAATGAGGATTGTTTTCTGGGGTGTATAACCAACTAGAAGGATGGTATGACAAGGATAGTTTGGGGTATAACCAACTATAGTAGGAAATTCAACTAATAGGGTGTATAATGGTTTTTTCTACCTTTATATTCTGAAAATAATTTAGTAAATGAATCCATGTTGGGCGAACAATCCAACATAGCACGGAGTAGGTATTTTTACCAAACCTTCAAAATATCATCTGCTACTATTTCTATAAATTTGATGAATATGAAAGGTAAGGTTGAGATTTATATTTTAGTGTATCATACCTATAAAAATATTTAAATGGTTAATAAATTTTTCATTATAAGTAAAGGGAAATTCTTGTAAAATAAAATGTGATCCATGATGTACCCCATCCCTATCAGTTACCTTGATCCATAAAGAACTTAAATTATAATTTCATCATGTTCCCTATGAAGGATCCATATATAATAATAGATAACATTAATAAATAATGGGGGTGTTCCTATTTATTTTGAGAGAAACTATCACATCTAGAAGAATATGATGTTACTCAATATTATATATCTTATCCTTGAAGTCATTGATGGAAATTGTCACAATTCCCTATTTATAACTCTTAAAGAAAATGTTTAAATAATTATTATCGGGTTTCCAATACCTAAAAAATGTGGGATATGTTGATATGTAGATATGAAGTAAATAAAAACTGTAAAGAAGCCTAGTAAAAAAATGGACGAGTATATTTGAATACGTAAAAGGGTTGATGAAGAAATTATTGATTATTAATTTACAAGATTCGATGAGGTTTTGAGAAACATCAATGGTTTTGTTGAGAATACAAAATACTCCACTATTTTTAAGAAACTATTGAGAATATTTGCAAATATTTGATTCCAAACTTTATTCTTTACAATATTGGGAAGATTTATCCTTCAATGAAATTCAGAATATTCATTTGGCATATAGAATGAAAAAATATCATATTTTCAAGAAAATGGATATGAATTACATTTCCTTCAAATACCTGTTAAAGGTAACTAAAAGATAAAAATATGTTTTTGAATAATTGAGTAATTTAGAGTAAGAAGAATAAGTAAAATATTTCAACACAATTCATTCTCTCCTTTCTGAAATATTCAACTTGTTAAATTGGTAGGTAAAATGAAAAACAATCTCTCAAATATTAGAATTGTGAAATAAAGAGACAATTTAAAAAAATATAATGAATAAAAATGAATTATTATATGTCTAAAAAGAATTATAAGAAATATTGAAAATAAATTGGAAGAAAAATCGAAAAAAATTCTCCTAGGAAAGAGGAATAGAATTTATCTATTTAAAAAAAAGGATGATTCATCATCTCATGATAAATATTATCATAAATTCAATTTCATTGTTCGATTTAGAAATATAATTATTTAATTATTTAGTTATCATGATTTTAAATAAACAATATAAAATTAGTGGATTCTTAATGAAAATTTAGATATGTCTATTTAGGTGAATACTCAACTCGAGATGGAAAGAAGTTTTTTGAATAAAGATGTTAAATACAAAAATTTTGGGGATCATGACCTGAACTAGAAGCAAGAAATTAAGCTAAATTTGATTAGATTTCAAAAAATTAATATTAGTGATGTTGAAATAAAAATTTAAATTTATGAAAAAAAATAATTAGTCATGAGAATATAAACACGATTGAATCTACATTTTTTAATAAAGGAAGTTAAAAAAGTTGGAGATAGCTCAATCTGAGAAGATGATAAATGTTCTAAAGTATAGTTTAGCTGATAAAGATTTTTAGTTGGTAGCAACAAAATCAATTATTATTACAACATAAATTTATATAATAAATATGAGATATGAATTCACTAAGGCAGTTGATGTTAAATGTGAAACTTCTAAAGATGGTTAAAAGAAGGGTTTACATTAGCATGTTATTTCTTCTTCTAAAAAATCACAATTTACCTATTTTTAAACTAAAATTTTAGGTTCAAAAATTAATATTTTTGAGAAATAATCATCTAGTAAAAAGAGAGGAATTCTTTATGATAGTATCTATATGAGTAAATTGGTCCATGATTTATGAAGGAGTGATAAAAAAAAATATTCTGATTAGTTTTACTATCTGTGTGGAAGATCAAAATTCCATGGTCGTTGATGGTGTTAGGGAATATCTAGAAAAATTGATCTTATCCATATTGGTACAACATGTCTCTACTAGGAAAAAAAGTATGAAGATTGGGGGATTTAAGGGGAGAAAATAACTTCAATGTTTCTAAATTAATTTTTGGAACTAAAAAATAAAACTCAAAAGGGGAAGAATGCTGAATTTTCAAAAAATACAATTGAAAAAATGAATAAATATAATTACTTTAATAATGTTGATGAATTTCAAAAAAAATGGATTAAAATAATGAATTATTAGTTATCTGGCCAAATCAAGTTTCCTTGGAAACAAATTTAAAAAAAATCAGTTGAAGTAGAGGTGAAGAATAAGTTCACTAAATATTATAGAAAATTTGATAAAAAGACATCAACATATTGGTTTTGAAGAGTCAAAAAATGTGAAATAGATTTTATCATGATTGTAATGTGACTAAATATTGTATTATAATCTTGAAAGTTTATGAGGAAACCTGGAATAAGATATTAAAAACATATTGCAACAAATATGTTGCAAAAGTTGAAGAAGAGTCAAAAGCTTCACCTGACGATTTAAAAGATGAGATGAAATCCATTTCTAAATATAAGAAGGTTAAATTGATGAAATAGAAGACATCCAATACAAAATCCAATAAAATTAACAAAAATTCAAAAATATGTAAAGATTATCAGTTCATTTTTTTTATAAAAATCTAATAAGGTTCCTCCTCCAAAAAAAATTATATTAGTATTAAATTTCCAGGAATTAATGATTTGATGTTGGGAATATAAGATATGAGTCTCTTAATTTTATTTCAAAATAATGTAACGAGACTAAGAAAGAATAAATTTATAGAAAATTTGTGTTAACATGAACTTTTAGGATATTTTTTTGAGATGGATAAAAGTTGTTTTTATCTTAAAATGGTTTCAGAGATTACTAAGATGAGAATATTGAAAGAATCATAAGAAATGTATTATATAAAAATACTTATTTGGACACTATTGTTAAATTTTAATATAAAATATAATTTTCTACACCAATTTCCCCCACGGAGACCTAGATATGTATAGTTAAAGCCTTCTTGTTAAGAAACTCAAGTGATATATTATTCTCTAGAAGTACATCTTTATAATTCACGAGTGGCCATTTTGAATTTTGTTTTTAATAAGGTAGATAAAAAAATTTGGGGAGAAAGAAAACAAAAACAACTATTGTGGAGACTGATTAGAAAAAATATTGATCATGTGTTGTTTAAGTAATGAAAACAAAACAATGGGGGATATTGTAATGCCAGAGTTTTTTTTGTTGTATTTGTTGTCAATAACATCAATATATAGAATTTTGGATGTTTTAAATGAGGATAAATGGAAAAAATGGTTTTCTGATAAACCATTTGGATATAGATCTACAAACTTAGAATATCAAATATAGGTCTACTGAAAAAAATTCGATGATGCTTTTATCTTTCATTAAGTTTATAAACAATAGGAAGAAGTCATGATATGAGCTGAAATTTAAAGGATAATAGTTTAGTAAATGTTTCTAATACCTCTAAAAATAATTTATTTCAGCCATAGATCATAGGATGTATAATTAACTATAATATTTAATTTCTTGAAGTTTGACGAGTCTTAAGAGTTATAGATCGGATGCACCATTGGATGCCATTTGGATGCACCATAAGTTTTTTATTGGATACACCTTTAGATTCTCCATTGGATGATACATCTGTCTTAAATAGATTTAATTATTTGAAGACAAATAATGAGAGAAATAAATTTTTTAAGACACATAGATAACTTAACATAATCAGCGGATCATTAGATGCATATAATCAAACTGCCCTAATTTTATTAGATGGAAAATAGTTGCTAATAGTGATAAATTAGGTGGTCTTATGAAACCGCTATATCAGATGAGAACATTGAAATGGTTGGTAATCATATGCATAATATCTAAGAAAATACACAGGGGAGAGAAGTTTCACTATACATTATTTCACACAAAGATATGATTAGATGCTAACTGAATGGATATAGATGAGTGGACAGAGTCTCTTGATAATGAACATATCAGGTGAGTTGAGTTTCTACTAAAGTTGTTGAAGGAAACTATAATCTTTTTAATTTGCAATAATTTACTCAACCATTTTAACTTGGCTCATATCATTAGAGAGATAATTGAAATTTTTTTTCTTTTAGGGGGTCAAGAGAAGAAGTTATGAATTCTTTTAGTTGGGTTAATATTTTTCAGATAAACTTTGACACTGATTCATTGGATATAATTTTAACAATGATACATAAGATAGAGATAATCCATTGGACACATTTTTTTTAAATAATTTGAAATGTTGATTGATTATGTTTCAAGTTGGTCAAAAGTACATGAAAGATGACGAGTTTTCCATATTATAATTTCCAGACAGATGAATTATAATTTGATAATATTTTTGAAGATTCAAGAAGTATTTAAAATTCATAAAAAGATTTAAGAAGAGTTGATTTGGTCAAATATGAATCTCAAATGAACATAAAATTCAAAGATATGAAAATTTGAGTGAGCATAAAATAAATTGGTCTCCTGTAAAATTATCAAAAAAACATATAAATATAAGAACATGGTACATCATATTGGGTAATTGTTCTCGTGTATGGAAATATATTTCTCTAACATTTTTGTGATATGTTTAGATTCCAACCAATGTTTTTTCTTGTTGAATATTAGATTACTAGAGTGTGTTTTATTAGATGTAGGAACTCTTATAAAAGTTCCATCACACGGATTTCCTTTAGTTAGTGATTTATCATTCAATAAAACTATTAGTTACCAATTAATTTTCTACTCATATGAACAAGGAATATAACATGGTAATAATTGTGACCTCAAACGTATTAAATTCTGATTGTGACCATTAGAAAAAGGTTATTGGAAGAAGGTTGATTGGACTAACCTTTTCTATATAATTTTTCCAGCTAGAATTTCTAGAAAGTTGATATTGATTATAATTATATTTTTTAAACATATGAAGGAAGATTCAATAAAAAATATAAAGAAAACTGCTGACGTTCTTCAATATTGTAAACTGGTGAATTTGATCCATCTTACTTCTAGAGGAAGTGAAGAACATTTTGTATTGGGTCAGAAACAAAGAAGAATGAAGCTTGTAGATGGGGGTAAAATCACTTTCTAAAGAGGCTTTTTCGTTGGCGTGTATAACCATATGTGAATAATAAGGATACGAAAAGGATAGTTGGGGGATATAACCAACAATATACAAAATGTTGAATATTTGGTGCATGATGGTTTTTTGCTTGTTCCTTTCAATTATAGAAAAAAGTTACTAAATAAATCCATGTTGGGGTAATTAACCCAATTAGGAAGGAGTTAGAATTTATAACCAGCCTTGTGAATATCATTTTAAAGTTTCTATTAATATTTTTTCATAAGAACAATGAGTTTGAGTGTTATTTTTAAGTGGATCATAACATTAACAACTTTTAATAGGTTAGGATTATTTTCTTAATGATATGTTAATAAACATTTTTAAAATTAAAAATTTGTCACTAATTAACCCCCCTCACTCTTAGTGATCTATGTTCTTTGAGAACTTCACTTCATAAAGTAGATATTTCTACCATGTGAACCTCATGGTCTATTTTCCTATGAATTTAAAGTCATGGTTGATCTATTAGATGTTAACCTTATATTTGATGCAATATATAGAGTTTCTTTCACTATTTTCAAGCATTTGATCATCACTTTAACCCTATGTGCCAAAGATTGAAGATGGGTTAATCATATGATTTAATTTTAAACCAACATGCCCAATCATGAAATTGTTCATAATCTCTACATTCTATATATTTAAAAGCCTAAATTATATTGAAATTAGGTCCCACGTCGATGTCGAACTAATATGGGAACCACTTAATAAGTTAACTCACTCTCTTAATCGGATAGTAAATACGGCATGGGCCAGGTGGTGGCCTACTTTTACAGTACCTAACTCTATAGCAAGGATAACCACTAAAAATCATTTATTCTATAACCTATGTGATGTATATCACCTATGTGCATGATCTATCTCACCTATACACATTCTTTCATCCATGGAAGGTTGAGGTTGAGCTTTCTACTATCTCGTAAGTTGGGCCAAATCACATAGATGTTAATGGTTATAAAATTTCATGCCAAACACTTAGTAATATTACTACGTGATAAATGAAATAGGACATGTATACTGAAAATAGGTAGCCCCCATAAAATCTTCTATAATTCATCAAATATTTTTTGTTCATAAAATCCATGTCATAGAAAATTTTCTTTCTTTATTATACAACATTTTAAAAATCCACAATCAATAAGAATATTTCCATAATCATCACATATTTTATAAAGGTTATAATCCATTATAATCCTTCAAGAACCACCACTTTCCATAACTAAACACATATTGAAAAATTGAAAACAAATGCAATTAAGTACATTAGGGACAACACATTTTTCGATATAGGAGATCCACATTCTATTATATCTTTATTTTTCATTAATGGATTGGGGATATCCATTGAGTATTTATATGGAAAAATTTAAAAAAACATACCATGTCACACCCCGACCTAGGCATGTGTTTTATTTTATTATTTATTTATTCTTAAATAATTTTGTTGGGGTCTGGGGTGAGTCCCGAACAAATTTTTTCCTTGAGTCTTTGTTAAAAAGTGCACTTTTGACGTGACGTCATTGGGCATGTGAGCAGAGAGCATTTTGGAAACCCTGCGCGGCTCTGCTCGGGTAACCGCGCATCCCGTTGTCTTCGGAAATTTGAAATAAAAAGTGTTTATATTTAAAACATGTGTTAATTGTTGCGTCATTTAAATTTTACTGGTTTAAAAATATTATTATTATTGAAATAATATGACTACTTTTATTATCTTTGTTTTTATCATCACACAATAGTATTATTAAGTATTATTATTATTAGTGTTATTGTAAATACTACAATTATAATTAAGGCTGATTAAAAATATTGTTAGGAATTATCTAATTATTATATTATTAACATTATGATTGTCTTTATTTTTATTATTATCATTATTATTATTATTATTATTTTTGTTGTTATTGTTGTTATTGTTATTACTATCATTATTATTCTTGTTGTTGTTGTTATTTTTATTATTATTATTGTTATAATTGTTATTATTCTTATTATTATCCTTATTATTATTATTATTATCATTATTGTATTATCATTATTCTTATTGTTATTCTTACTCCTATTATCATTATTATTATTATCATATTACACTTGTTGGATTATGAGCTTTAGTTGATGGTGGGTTTTTATTGGTAGGTTTAGTATTTTTAGGACCTGTGCGAGGCATTTCCGAGTGAGCCTCATCGCCACACCTTGTTTCCGAAGATCTGTTGTCATCTCTCATTAGTTTCAAGGTGAGTTTTTCTTCCCGCCACTTGGTTTTGCATACTTTAAATGGGATTTATGTATGTGTTTTGAGTCCTTGAAATTTATTATGTAGGATGTTTGACTTTACCATGCATTTTTGAAAGTATTCGTTTCATCGCATCCTGTATCTGAGGTAGGTTCCCATTACACTACTTTTAAAATTTAAGTTACATTATTTCCTGATACTTTTTCCCTATATAAATACATATATTGTAAATATTATTATTCAAATTAATATTAATTCATTAATTATGCAAAGTTATAATTCAATTCTTGTAGTATGAAAATGGTGTCATTTTGTTAGGATTTCACACTATTTGTTCAAATTAAATATTTTATTAATTTTAATTAATTTGAGATAATATAAGACAATTAATTTTAAAATGATTATTTGGTGTAAAAAATCCATTTATTTTATACACGACACTTGAAATATTTTCTTTATGAGTGGACACCCAGTAGTGAATGAATGATCCTTTGGATTTTAAACATAATTCACAGAATTCCAATTATAGTTCTGTTTTTAATGATAAATGCTTTCTTATGAATCTTGAACAAGCATTTTGGTTCTTTTTAAAGTGGTGATTATGAAATATATTTGATGCATGTTTGGCACTTTATGGAAAATGATGAATTTTTTTGATAAAAACCATCCTATGATAACTCTGCTACCTTGGTTGTAATTGACTGTTTGGGAGGCCGCACTTAGAGGCTCCCGGGTACTTGAGTATTTCAAAGGCAAGAGGTTGTCCCATGGAGTGAGTCGAGGTGATTCCTGTTGTGCATTATATATATATATATATATATATATATATATATATATATATATGATTGCATGCTCGATTGGGATCGGTTGGCTCACCCCCTTTCCAAACACTTGAGACTTGGGAATCTGGCATATGGAGAGAATATTCTAAGAATGATTGATGCACTAGTAGGTTATGGTACTAACCAATGTCCCATAGTTGGTGGATATATTGGGTTTATTACTATGGTATTTTCCCTCGGCCTGACTAAGAAAGGATGGTCGAGCGTAGTGGGCATTTTGATTTCATTGTGTGTTTCATGTCAACGAGGATGATTTCTCTTGTAGTGGTGTCTTCTGGTTTATTCTCGATCTCCTAGGTTGACCCATGTCTGTGACTTTCAAGTTACATACTGTGATTAACATGGTAGTTTTATATATTTTCTTTTCATTTCCCTTACTGTGTAACTACTATAGCATTTTCATGTGTAGTGTTTTTACTAGAAAGTGATGAGTGGTTTTGAAGTGGTTTATGAAAACTGTTTTCAAAGAAAGGTGTTTTATACTTTTTGTTAAAATTTGAAATGTTAATATCACTACCCCTTTGAAAAATGCTAATTTCTCACTAAAACAATGACTTGGGTTTTGAGAAATGAATAGGGGAAATGACTCATACTTTGTTTTTTAGTAACATGTAGAAAACCTTACTTTTATAAATTTTAGTTCAAACTTGAAATGATGTTTCTTTTATTTTTAATAGTAGTGCATTGGGAATAGATATTGAGCTAGCCTACTGAGTTTTAATACTCATGCCTATGGTTATTTTATGTTTTTATTGTTTGTGAAGGTTACTGCTTGAGTGAGCTCACCTTGGGCGATGCTTGATCGTTGAGTCGGAGAGTGACATGCGTGGTCACACAGAGTTAGTTCGAACATTGAGTTTGGTCATCATTATTTTCTTTTGTTCTTGTTTAGTCATTTTATTTGGTTTATTTATTCTGCGTTTCTCTGTATTATTTCTGCTACTTTATTTATTTATATTTGGATAAATCATTCCCACAGCCTCTGTTGATGCCCTAGCGCGTGTCTCTATCCCAAGAGGATCGAGAACGCCTCTTGGGCCATGTTGTGGACCAGCTCTGGTGATCGGTTCAGGGTCGACTCGGGTTGGTTTGTGACATAACATAAATAAAAAAATACAAGTGTATTTAGTGGAGTCGATGTTTCACCATAGTGGATGGAGGTTATATATTTCAATTTAATTTCTTCATGATGTAAATTAGCAACTTCAATTTAATTTTCTGGATGGATTATCAGACTCAGTATCGATCCCATATGGATTTATATCAAAGAAATTGTTTTTTAAATCTATCAAAGGTGACAGTCATGATTGCATCAAATAGTGGGATATGAAAGAAATTCTTGCTGGACCTGACCGTCAGAAGCTGGGCGAGATCATTTCCTAGGTTTTGGACTTGTTTTAGAGGACGAGGAGATGCATCCAATAGATTTTCCTCCCATGGTGGAAAGGTTATATAATGTTATTTAACATATCAAAGGTGTTGGATGTATTTTTTCAATTACGATTTTTTCAATAATCATTCAATTATAATAAATAAAAAGTTGATGTATTATGTGATAAATGGATTATCCACCCAAATAAAATTAAAGATTTTACATGAAGAAATTAGATATAAATCATTAAAAGTATGCCCAATAATTAGATAATTAGTCTACTTGTTTTAAATAAGTAAATAAGAAGTGCAAAAGGATGTGTTCTAGTGTTGTCTACAATAGTTTGGCGAGGTTGAAATTGATGCCTGTTAATGGACAAATCATTAAGATGTTTTATAATGTAAGAGAATCTATCCATGAATGATTGTTCATGAAGTTTTTTCTTTATAGTGTTTTATATCTATTGGATGACGGTCTGCGATAATTGACGTAGATTTTAATGATGATAAGGTACATGAGTACTTCATATTACAGTATTTTGAGTATTTATTATATTAAAAGTCATTGAAAAAAATAATAGAATTTTGAATTTCTTTAATAATTCCCCAAATTATTTGAATTAATTATAATGTGATTTGAGATTGTTGAGAAGGCCTAGAGATGATTCGAATAGGGTAAAATCTCATTTGAAGAAATCTAGAATTTTGTTTTCTTATTCTCGAGTTTATATATTTTGAAAATAATTTATTACTATTTCCAAGAGGTTTCATCTATAAGGAATATATTCAGGCTAAATCATAAGTAATTTTTCTATTAGGTAAGAAAATGGATCCAAGCATAGAAGCTTTTTTGATATACAAAAATGAAAATATAATTTTATCTACATGGAAGAGATTCAGGCCATGTGTTAGATATTTGTCCTAGGATATATGAATTAAGATACAATAGTCACATGTATGATATTATTTTGAGAACAATATTATATTTGAGTGAAAAAGGATAAATTCATATGGTGTATGATATTTCAATATGGGTTAAGAGATTTATCATCCATGTTTTGAGATTTGAGAAGGCCATAATACATTCCATCTATATATAAGTTATTTAAATTGGTGTAAAAAATTTCAGTTTTTCACATTTTGGATAACACTATGGCTATAAGAAATTTTGGAGGGAATTGATCAATGCATAGAATAATTTTACTATTTATAAGTGATTTTTGATAAAATGTGTAAAAATATTTTTTTATGATATTTATGAAATTTTTTATTATCTTGAGATAGAGTAGAAAATCCTACATAGCTAAATGTATATTTGAAAAACCTAAAAGATGATATATTTTCAAGATTATGAGACTCTGAAGAATGATTACTCAGATTATAAAAGAGTTATTTAATTGACTATATAAATATCAAAATCACTCAGATGATATTGTGATTCATGGATTAATTTTATGATTAATTGATCTTTAATATGAGAGAGAAAAAGATAAAAACAGGAAGAAATTTCTAGAATATAAAATGTGTTAGAAATGACTTTATTAGGTTTTCAAGAATAATATATATGGTTTTGATTTGAATATCTACATCTTCGTCATAGCTTAAGTCCTTTATGAATAAATTTATTTTACAATGACGAAGAATATATGGAGATTCTATCTAATGTGTACAAATTTCATGGTAGTAACTCATTTCATAAGACAATTTCCATGATGCAGAATAATTTTTTGTATAATTATTTTTATAGTTAGGGTGATTTATGTTCATGAGTTATTGATTCAATATTAATCCAATACTCTATGAGAATAAAATAAAAATATATTTGACCACGTGAGATTCATTTAATGAGATTATTATTTGGAAAATCATTTGATTTAAAAAAAGGAAGATAGATAATTATAAGGTCCCAAATATGGATATTTTATTATGATTTTTTTATATGGAAGTGAGAATATCCACATGCATACATTTATGGACATTGAAAAGTAAATTCATTTTTTAGCCACATGTGAGTTTCTAAATATCACAGAAGAAGAAAATAAAATAGTAGAAGTCATTATTTATGATTATGGTCATAACTGAGAAGCTGATAGAATAAGAGCTCCAAAAGGAAAAAATAAAAATAACTCACTACATGTTATCTTAAATAAGAGACTGACAATAAAACACATTTCAATATAGAATGTATTTTTGAAATTTTAATGAATACGAATAAGTAGAAGCCGAAAAACAAAGAGGTTTTTCAGGTAGTGAATGAGTAAGACAAGTCCAATGTAATGATAAATATAATGCTAGAAAATAGAATGTGGAAAACTGATAATCAGTTTTTAAAATATAGGTAAAATATTTTGGGGGTTGTATTATTAAGTACCAGGGTTGTGGAAGTCAGCATCAATGTTTCTTCAAATAGTCTAGGAGCTAAGAATTTGAAAAATATTGAGTTTCATATGAATTTGTTGATGCCTTTAATGAAGTTAGCATTTCTATATTATTAGGATAAAGATTAGTTTGGGGGTGGAAAGATAGCCTTCTACATAAATTTTAGATCTACTTTAAATAGGTTGAAGGAATATGAGATTACAAACTGGTATGATTCCAATATTAAGTCTACAGGATGCAGTATAAATATCCCTTCACAAGATAAATATTCTGGTGCCTCAGTTCACATTTTTAATGTTTTTAAAACAATAACCTATATAATATAGTGAGAGTGGATATGGACAAAAACATCTCATAACTCTACTATTATTGATAAAAATATTTAATCGGAAAATCTATTACTAGGATATTCAAAGCACTACATGAAGTAAGAAACCTAGGATGTGTTGAACCATATAAAAATACAATGTGATTTACTTTCCTGTTTTTATTAATTTGTAGGAAAATGATTTTTTAAATTAATATAATATCCATTTGATCTTTAACTTACCAAAGATTTCATAGATACTAAAGGGGTGGAAATTACTTTAAAGTAGTAATTGGTTTTTTGGAAAAAATTGGTCAGGCCTGATTCATCCCCACCCCCACACACAGGTGTGTCTGTATCAATCCACTGGGAAAAAATTATCAAATAGAATGGCCCTTATGAATGGATGTTATATATTATCAGAAAATTTATTGTATAAAATAGTAACACTATTTAGATTTATAATTTTTTTTCTTCATGGTTTTACATGATATACAAAAAGTAAAAATTTGCGTTTGAATAGCCGCAAATGTAATAATATTCTTCCTCCATAGTCAAAGGAAATTTTAATGTTTATTCCAAGAAATTAAAAAATAAGAGGATGGAATATGGTATAAATAATAGAAAATATTCAAATAAGGATAACCAATAAACACTATATGAAGGTTGTTATAGTGGTAAGTGTTCTTGTAAATATAATTGTCAGTATGATTCCTATTGTGAAGCAAGTTGAAGTTGTGAGAGTGGATCCATTTAATCTATTAATGAAATATACATTGATGTTAATTCTTGTGTAAAATATTTTCTTATTTAATTGATTACATATATATTAACATACATAAACTGGCTATCATGTGAAAAAACAAAGCTAAAAGAAGAGGTTGAAGTGACGGAGGATGATTTTGTTAATAAGTGTTGTAAGTGTAATACTCTCACCCAACTAGTATAATGAAAGAATGAATCTTCATCACTTAAAAAATTTATATTCATTGATTGATGAAAAATTAAAAAGGTTTTTTGTGAGAAATAAATTTTTGAAAGCATTAAAGAGCTAATCAATGCATTGGAAAAACAACATCCAGTTTCAATAAATTTTAAGGATTCATAGCTAGATAAAAAGTGAAAAATCATTATATTTCACTATAATAAATAATTAATATGCATGAGGATCATTTTTGTATGTTAAATAATTAATAGTATGGTAGTATATGATTTTAAGAATATTATAAATATGTTCTCAGCATGAAAAGGTAGGAGATGATGATCAAATTAAAAAAATATAGAAGAGGCCAAACCTAGAAATTTAAAAAAAATTATGAATGGTGTCTCTACTCAAAAAGTATCATATGAGATTCATTTTTTAAAGAATAGTTATAATTATAGAATTATGATATTGAGATCATCAAGAGAAGTATCCACTTCAATCTTTTAGGTGAAGGTATCCTAGAACAATATTCATTTAGTTATCACTAAATCAATTTTTTATGTAAATTCATGACAAAGATAAAATTTTATATAAATTTTGATAATATAAAATTATTATAACCCTCCCCCCCCCCATGTTTCAGGGTTGGAAGAGGGTGAGTATATGAAATATAGATCCCCATTCCAAGACCAAAACAATGGTTTACATTTCTAAAAACATTGTGATATAGAATCTATAAAAAACTAGATAGATTGAACCAAGAGGGAAAATAATGAGGCTTGATGGTAGAAATTGGTGTTATTAAATTTTTGGTAATAGGGAAATTTATTAATTTAATAAAATGTCGGTATGTACAAGTCTTAGAGGCCATAATGAATGGAGGAAAATATATTATTTGAAAAAGAAATTTCTGTTTAAATTTTGAAACCATAGATGAAGAGAAATACGAATTCTAAAAATATATTTTAGTAATTTAATAATTTTTTAGAGTTATAAAATATAGGTCTTCACTACATTGGTAAATAGAAGTATAAATGTACAAGGTATCATTCATATACTAAAGATTATATAAATATATCATAGACTGAGATGAAAGTAAAGAAAGATAGTATATCAACCTTGGGAAAGAAATCATTGAAGATAAATACTACCAACATTTTAATGATGATAGTTGAGAAGAATATTCAACCTACATAAATAAAAATGGGATCAAAAACTAAATCCATACAATAGAGAAATGCGTATATTGGATTAGTGGTTGACACTACATTTTAAGGGGTTGAAAATATACATAAGATGGGTAGATATAAGGTGTTAAAAGAAGTTTGTGGAAGGTTCCAACATGTAGGAAATGTGGATGTAAGATATATGACTATCTTTCTAGGACAAGATAAAAACCAAAGGTAAATTTCTACCTACCTCAAGTTCTAAAATAGTTTCTTCTAAAAGGTAATCCACAATTAAAGAAAAATCTGATCACTAGACTAAATATCTATCAATTATAAATCGTGGATTATTAGATGAGGATATGAAACTATAGAAAGATAAAAAGTAATAATGAACTCTATTTTCTAAATTGGGTAAGTTTATTAAAAGAAATAAAAAAGTAGAAATAAATAAAAATTCCACGATACCAAGTAATGCTAAGATCTATGTAGACAATTTTAATGTAAGAATGAAGAGGTATATACCTTATAGACCTTCAACTAATGGATTTTCTAGGTTTATAAATAAATATCATCCATCTTACTCAAATTAATGATCTATTAAAGGATTCAACTTATTCACAATACTTTTTTAGAAGTGTTACAATGATGGTAATTAAAGGTGACAAACGTTGGTGAGAATACCTTGAGAGGGATTTTTCAAAAGAGGTGGATCTATAAGAGTTTTAAAAATTCTTCCTCACTCTATAAATATGGACAAGCACATAAAAAATTCGATGTGTGAGGTATGATATAATTATTCCATCACTATTTAACTCATATTTATTATATTTATTGGCAATTATTATCTAGCCATATTGTGAATAAATATATTGCACTTGAAATGATTTTATATGTGTGTTAATGTGAAGTGTAGTTTATGAGAATTCTCAAAATATATTTTATTATCCCCTTAGTAGTGAGTGTTTGACTTAGTACCACATTAATCTGAGTAAATGGAAAGCTTTTTCATCTAAATTAAAAATTCTTTTTTTCTACACCATGATATAACAATTAGACTTAGAGTTTTTTAGTTTATGTAACTTTTCTATGAAAAATGGGGTATCTCCCTTATATCATTAGATCAATTTTTTACATGGAAATTATTTAAGAAAATTACTGTGAAGTTGAATTTTTTAAAATCAAAAGTGTTAGTTTGAGGAGAGACACATTTTCCATCGAATTTGGGAGATACAAAAATGGGGGAAGACCATCCTAAATAATATACTATTGAGTCTATGGTGGATAATAATTTTCTACCCTTTAATTTAATTTCAATTAAGGATGACTAATTAAATTTACATTTTGAGTAAATTTGAATTGAATATAATCCAAAAGGGGGATATTAAAGTTCCCAAAGGGGTTTGGTTGTTTTTTTTCGATTAGGCTTATTTTGTAGAATCTTTTCTTTGTACTTATTGAAAACCTTTTGTCTTGGGTGATGAATGTAATAGCCAACAAAAGGAATGAGTTTACTACCATTGAATAATAATTTTTTATATCCTGAATTGGAATCATAAAAATTGGATGATTATAATAATAATTAAAAATTAAGTAAATAAAAAAATGGAAAGAACTGTCAAAATTTCATCTATAATAGTTTATATAAGTTTAAATTGAATAAATATTGTGAGAAGATTTTAAACCAGCTAAAAGATGTTTGAGAAACATTCCTTGTCTGATCAAGCATGATGGTTATTATTTATGCTATTTTATATCACTTGTATGATGGTTTTTGAGGCATGAAGTAGAGATAAAATATAAGAAGTCATAGGAGTTCTTGGGAATACTCGATTTTAAGTATTTATTATTCCATAAGTAATCAGCACAAGATTAAATGTATGTGAAATTATTTTAATAATTTCTGTAATTTTTTGTTAATATTTTCATGTGATTTGAGATGTTTGAGAAGGCCTAGAGATAATTTAGAGAGGATTTGAGATTATTTAATGAAAATATAGAATTATTATTCTTAACTAGATGATAAGATAAATGAAAAAGTCATTTATTTGACACATAAGTCATTTGATCTACCAATAATTCATTATGGAAAACGCATAAGTAAATTTCTCTATATGTAATAGAATTTAACCAAACATTGTATATTTTTTGAGATAAAAAATAGAAAATTCATTTGATATATATGAAAGATATTATGGCCTTGTGTAGAATATTTTTATTATGCATAAGTGAATTGAGTTACATAAGTCACAGATATGATATTTCGGTGAATACCATATGAAATTTGAGTGATAAACGAAAAATTAATATAATGTGTGATATTTCAAAAATGAATTAGAGAATTATCAGCTATATAGAATATATGAGAATTTTTAATATATTTTGTCTAGTTGTATGTGATTTGATCTAGTGTATAAAATTTGAGTTCACTCGTGTCGAAAAATGATAATCTCATTGTAGATTTTTTATAGAATTGACATAAGCATAAGATAATTGAATAACAGTTAGATAATTTTGGGATAGTGCATATGATGTTTTCTCATTAGGTATTTGTGACATCGTGTTCTATTTTGAGAAAAATTAAAATATCCTACGAAGCTTGTAGGATATCTAACTTACAATAAAAATTTAATAATACCGAATTTATGAGATTATAAAGATGATTATTATGATAATAAGAAATTTATTTGATTAGTGTTATAAATATCACAATGATTTAAATTAGAATTTGATCCATGGAAAAAAATTATGAGTAACTAATATTTAAGATATGGGAGAATAAAGTCAAAACAAGAATAAATTTCCCCCACATCAATTGTGATGAAATGAAACTATCGGGTTTTCAAAAATAATGCAATTGTTGTTGGGTTGAACCTAAGGTGTTAATAAAATAAATAGTCATTAATCAATTGATATATTTAATCAAGAGGAAGAAGGTGCTTATATGCTATCTAAAAGGTATATATATCATGTTAATCTCTCATGCCCTAAGCTATGTTTCAAACCTCAAGTTGATTTTCAATATTAATTTCATAAAAATAAGGTGATTTAAGTGAAATATTTGTAGAGTAATTTAGTAGAGGATGAAAAAAATATTATATGAGAATAAAGAAAGTATTCTGATATAATATATACATTTAATGGGGTTATTTTTTGAAAATCCATGGAATTTAAAAATCAACAGAAAACATCACAAAAACTCAAATACAAGTATTTTATTACAATTTTTTTATTGGTAGTGGAATTATTGTATGAATTAAATCTATAGACCTTGAAATTGAAAGGAAATTTAATATAGCTAGGTGTGAGTTTGATAATATATAGGATGAAAAAACCAAAATAGTTGGAGCTGAAATTGTTGGTTTTTTGGTTATGACTGAGAATATAATAGAACTATATCTCTAAAAGGAAGTAGAAGAAATTTTTGTATAATATAGAAAATAATATATTAAGAATCTATTTTCATTTGATCCAATAAATATTATATTGGTGTTTTAAAATAATAAGAACTGGAATTAGTTATATATGAAAGAGGTTATACTTATGGTGAGTGAGCAAGAGCGGGCCCTACTATTGATAGTTATACTACCATGAGAGATTCTATGGAACTATTTTAATATGTGTGTAAAATCCAGGAAAAATATTTCAATAGTGATATTATTATGTTTTTATGTTGATCTATTCAATAATAAATTTTTTAAAAGAATATTTTAGTGGAGTAGTTGACAGAGGCCAATTTTCAGGTGATTTTGTTTTCATCTTTAAGGAAGTCACAGTTTCTCTATTATGAGGAACCAGATCTGTTTTTGGGTGTAGAGATAGCCCTCTGCAATAACTATTGATCTACTTCAAATAGGGGGAGTATGTAGAGAATACCATACAGTAGGATGTTATTTTTAAGACTATATTATATAAATATACATTCAAATGTGTAATATTATGGCTACTTAATTCACAAGGGTAATATTGTGAACACACTCACTTGTGTAATATGGTGAGTAAGGGTTAAGATAAAAATAAGATACAAATATACTTTTATTTATAAAAATATTGTAGTGGATAATAATTTACATAGAAATCCTAATAAAGTTAAGGAATATGATACCCAGGAGGGGTGAATCTTGTAAAAATATTATATGCTTTACCTTCTAACTTTATTATCATCTATGGGGTGGGTGTGGGTTATGTGAAAAAAAGAATATCATGTTTATTCATAATTTAATTTTAGGGTAATAAATACAAAAGGGTTTGATAAAATAAAACATACTAGTAATTAAATTTTTAGAAAAAAATACATACCATTTCACCCCCCTCTCAGGTGTTTCTATACTGGTCTATTAGGAATAATACTTTTCCCTAAGGATTTCTCAATATGAATACCTTAGTGAGAGTTTGAGTGTATGGTCCAAATCATTATGGGTGTAGATCCCATATCTATTCCTTATTTTAAGATGTAATTCATATAGATATCAAATCTCTAGCCTCGGTTAGAGGACTTAGAGGCAATGTGGTTTACATGGATGAGTACGTCATCATGGATTGCTCTAGTCGTTTTCACCAAGATGGTGGATGAATCCATAAAATTATGTGTAGACTATTATAGGTATAAAAAATTAAGAATTAATAAATTATATACACACCCTCAAGTTAATGACCTATTAGATTATATTAATTGATCGAGAGCCTTCTCTTATATTGACATGAGATTAGTCTATCAACAGCTGAGGGTAAGAACTTCTGATGTAATTCACGCTAAATTCAAGAGAAGGTACGGTTATATAAATATTTACTGGTTTTTTTATGATTATAAAGAAATTTACATTTTTATTTTCTGGATTAATTGGTTCTTCCATCATTAACATGATAATTTTATAGTCTTCTTCATAGACAATGTCCTTCTGAAATCTAGGTAAAAGGAGAAGTATGTATGACACATAGAAATTGTTTTTAGTTCACCTAGGGTGAATCATCATTATGAAAAGATCTCAAAGTGACAATTTTGGGTTGATAAAATGAAATTATTGGGGAATGCCTATATTAGAGGTGGTAGTTTCAGTTGACCTTGAGATTATTTAGGATTTATAGTCTTTGGATATACCCAAGAATGTTTTTGCGATTCATAGATTTTTGGGACTGTCTAGTTATTACTAAATGTTAATTTAAGAATTATACAATGTGAAGGTGTATATGAAAGACCTAACTAAGATGTGGGTGAAGTTTATATGGTCAAATTCCTATAATATATCCTTTAATAGGTGAAAGAGAGGATGTCTAAGATGTTGTTTTTTACCATATTATAGTCAGGTAATAAGTATATGCAATACTATAATGTATTAGGAGTTAGTCTTGGAGAAGTTATAATATAGGCAATTAAAGTAGTATCTTATAGGTCGAAGAAGTTGATGATTCATGGAAATAACTTCATGGATTAGTATTGAGAGTTATAATCTATGGTACATGCCTCTAGATATTAGTGGAACTACATATTGGGTAGTACATTTATAGTATACACTTAACAGAACATCAGAAGGTACATTTTCCTATATAGTAACCAGAAAATTTAATAGAGAAGGTTGGTTGAGTATCTATAGTCTATTGATTTTGATTTGGCATATGCCCCCAGTAATGATAACATCATTATTGATGGATTGAGTAAAAAAAACTCAGACCAAGGTGGTGTTGGAGTCAACCAGTGTGTGGCAAATGATAGACCTCTTTGTATAGTTACATATTAATGTGCAAGAGTATCAAGTTCAAGCGAACCATATGTATTTTTCTATAACTTATTCACTTATTTGGAGAGTGGAGATAATTAAACTTTCTCATTTTTACTATCAGGTCATCAGATATGGCATATATGTTGGAGATTTTCTTTTGACTGCACTCTTAATTAGGATGAGGTTGTTTATGTTTGTAGTAATGTTGTGGTTCTTATATGAATTCATGAGGATATAATGAGGGACTCACAGGAATATATGTGGGTTTTACACCCAAGTTTGACTATGATATTTCATTATATATTTACGAAATATTGGTCTCCTTGTATGAATGACATATTAGTTTTTTTCCCACATTACTCCACCTATCTGCTGGTGAAGGCCATGCACTAGTGGCCCACCGATCTTCTCCATCCATTACCCATTCCATAGTTGAAGAGGAATGATGTGACCATAGATTTCCCAATTTTATTATCATGGAAACACTAAGTTGATAATGTTGTATGGTTTATCATACACCAGTTTACTAAAGTGGATGATTTATTACTGATTCAATAGACCTTCTCCCTTGATGAGTGAGGAAAACCATATGTCTAATAAATTGTTTGTATTAATGTAATGTATTAAATTTTTATATTAGTCAGTTATGAATAGATAACATCACACTTCTATTGACAATTACATAAGATTTTCTTCATGTAGTTATATCTAAGCATTAATTATCATCCACATATTGATGTGTAGTTAGAGAATACTATTCGTATATTCAATTATATTCTTCGAGTATGTGTTTAAGACTTTTTAGGATCATGAGATAAATAGTTGGTGCTAATATAATTTTATTATAATAATATCTATCTGAAATAAATTTATAGGATTCATATGTAGGTCATAATGATTTCTAATGTATTAGCTAGAAGTCATGGCCACAATTATTATCTCTCCATATTATTTGACTAATATCGATGAGATATGGTTTGATGTCCATGAATCATTTAAGGAAAACCTTGTGCATATCAGAAACTAGAGTAAAACGGATATTTCATTGAAACATGGTTCCCTTGGAATGAGTATAGTGCTATCACAACCATGTACAAGAGGATATGTGGGAGAAGTAGTATAATATATAGACTCAATGGCCAAATTTATACACTTATGGGTCCCTATGACATTCAAGGACATGCCTAGAGGATGAGAGAATTTTTCGTGGGGTGGATATAAAATCCCATAAACATATTGAGATATTAATTCATTTAGATTAATCCAAATATAATTTATTTTCATTTTTATAACTGTTTTATGTGTTTTTGGTGGCTCGATATATGGTTTTAAAAAAAATCTAGGGGCCTAAAAAATCATTATTCTTGTATGAGGTTGTTGCATAAAAGCTGAGTATTGTATTGTGGTCGGTATCACAATGTTGGGCTCAATGGTTTCATTATAATGTTACATGTATGTAGGGGTAGTACTGTTTCATGATAAAGTTCATTTCATGATCCATTATGGTCACACCATGATAATGCATGGCCAGGGTGTGTCATACCTTGACCCGAGAGGTTTCACTATGACCTATTCACTAAGTATTGTTTTTAAAGTGGAATTATTATAATTTCACATAGACATCTATTTCCTACCCCCCCATCCGATGATCTCCACTCACCATTTGATGATTTTGGATCTCATCCATCATAGTTTTGGCGTATTTTCACACTCTCTTATCTTTAGATGGTTTCATTCATTCCGGTGGTCATATTCTGCAAATTTTGAGTTCATTTAATCCATATAATCCTCATTCTTCAAATATTTATTTTTATTATATTCTTGAACACTAACTTGATAGTGCTGGGGAGAATATTAAGGCTCTAAAGGATTGGGCGGGATTAAATAAATAAGTATTAGAAGGTGTGCTTCATTAGGCTTAACATTTGTGGTCCCTGATTTATCCACAAGGTATTGAGTTAATTCTATCTTTCAGTGATGTGTGGTAATTAAAACTTAATATGAACTTGACTTAAAACATGAATTAAACAAATATTACTTCCATGCCTTGAGATAACTCTGTTATTCCACCATGATTAATACATGATTAAGTTTTATAATCCCACATTTAGAAACCTTGTTTAACACCCAAACTTTTTTAATATTAATAACCTTTATGTGTTGTTTAACATGAAACACTAAGCTTTATTCCAATTATGATATACTATAGAAGTTTTTCTATTTAAATGTGACCATTTCAACATGGACAATGAATTAGTAGGTATAAATTTGAGAAACTAAATTATTAAATATATGTATAATGGTCCTACAGAATAGAAATTTATTAATTAATTCTTATGATCAAATCACTTAATTTTTAATGAAATTATTTTATGCTTGAAAAATGCTTTTTCATCAAAAAATGGGTTTTATTTCTTTTCCCATGTATATATTATAATCAATTTATAATACTTTTACAAAATCTATTTTATAAAAATTATATTTGTTTTGAAAGAAAAATATTACAATTAGAATAATGTGAACTTTTGGGAATTTTCAAAAAAAATTAATTTTTAAATCAATGGTAGAAAATACTGATTTTATTTAAAATTAACATTTTCATTTCATTATTTAAAAATAAACATTGTACTTTTAGTTCATTTTATAATTTCATTAGATAATTTTTATTAAATATATTCCTATTATTGAGATTGAAATTAATATTTTTCTCAATTTTGGTATAAAAACATATTTATACTAAAAAATAAAATTTTTTGGAAAATCATTTCTGTCATGTTTTGTGGGTTTATATTAAAAGTAATTTTGATAATTTATAGGTATTTTATTTTATAAAATTTATTCCATATTTCTAATTATTATGTTCAATTTTCAAAAATAGTTCAACTTTATTTTTGGTCATTATGATTAGCAATTATGGTAAGTATTTTTTACTATGGGAAGAGTAAATAAGGTAATTAATTTTAAAAATAATTTGATATGGAATTAAAAATATATGTAACACCTGTAATATTATTATTGGATTATTTTAGTTTGAAAATAAAAATCCAATATTTAAATATATTTAAACTTTCTTTACATTTTCTTTAATGATGACCTTAATTTAATTTTTAAGAAAAAAATATAAACTAACACTCTATTTGTTTTAATATCTATAATATTTATTTAAAGGGATAAAATGGGGTTCTATTATGTTCTAAATTTTTCAATGAAATGTTAATGAATTTTTTTCATTTTAATTTATTTAATAATTTTATTGATGTAATAACTATATTAAATTCTTACACAACACTAACACAGTGTTTTTTCAAGCATTAGAAAATTATAGTAAATGGTTTCACAACCAAAAAAAGGAATATTTTCTAGATGATTTATAATGTTACACTAATTTTTGGGACAAGTATAATTTTTTTTGTCTGTTTTCAAATTTTATATTAATATTTCATTTTTTATCTTTTTTTTAATGTTCTACTATACAAATTGTCTAGAAATTTAGTTTAAATTTATCATATGTCAAAATATATTTTATTATTTGAATTAAAAATTTATTAAAAAAATATAATATTCAGACAATTTAATATGTTATGTTCTATCAAATCAAAAAAAATTCAACTATGGTGTATTTTTCCTTTTATAGTTATATTCTATACACTAAAGAGTAAATAACATAGATATTTTGGTAATCATCAAAATGGTTAATGGGGGTTCCAAACTATATATAGGGATTAAATCATAGAATAAATTTTTCTAAATATTATTAAATGAGATGATTTAGAATTATATTAATCATGTATTCTAAATATATCAATTTTTATTCAATTTAACATGATAATTAATTTATATTAATTTGATACTTTAATAAATTCCAACAGTGCCCCTCTCCTTTCTTATATACAGACACCACCTCTTCTCTCTTCCTCACACTTCATCAGCAACATAGATCACCCATACCCTACCAAATACTACTTATAACTTCTATATATACATTATATATGTTTTTTATTTCTAAAAATGAAATTTTTAGGGTCCTTTAGGATAGATCCAAAAGAGGTTCTTTATAGAGGAGGTAAATCGTCTTAACTGAGCATTTTCATATTACTTCTTCTACTACATATATCATTTCTATCCTAACCATTATAATAAAATAAAATAATAATCTCCAATATAATAATATATTATTATGTTGTTTCAATAACCCTTTTCTTCCTCATTTCTATCAAATGAGAAATGAATATATCTCTCATGTATTCGTGTGGACTACCACCACTATGTAGAGATATGATTCATTTTCCATCACAATATTTCATAGTTGGTTATTATCAAAGATTTAATGTTTATATATTATATTTATGAAATAATTATACTTATAAAATTATAATATCGTATCTACCTTCTCCCCTTCCATGCATTTGGAAACGATAACATCGCTCATGTGTACCTTTAAACTACAGCCTCCATAAAGCGACATGATTTGGTTTTTATTAATAATTTACATAGAATGTAATAAGGATAGATATAATTAATATTATATATATATATATATATATTATAATAATTATTTTTTAAGGTTAATTATTATCTACCATTTATTTATTCCATCCATAAAAGAGTTGAAACATCCCTCTTACAAATGTATAGACTACAATCTCCTCGAAGTGGTGTAATTAATTTGTCATCATTTAGTTATATTAATTGTTATAAATGTATATTTAATGATTAAATATGATTAATATTAAATTATTGAAATTATGAAGATTATGGAACCATGATCTATGTTCGAGGACCATAACTGTCGAACAGAAGAACGCTTAAAAATGATGTTTTTAACACCTAAAATGATGATTATAATGAAAGATTGTAAATGAATGATTAATAATATTTTATAATTATTAATATAAAATATATATATTAATAATAAATATATATTTATTATTCAAGTGTTTTTAATGAATACAAATAAGGATGCCAAATGAGGCAAGGGTTCTTTGTCTCAAAATTATTTCATTGACACAAGTTTAATATTTTGTACCTATTTATTTTTTATGGGGCATATAATTCCCCAATGATATGTTGTATCATTAATGTACTTATTTTTATGTTATTTAATTATACATTTGATTTTATTTATTTTATGGGTTTATGATTCAAAAGTTGCTAAATTGGTAAGGGTTTATGTGACAATATTATTTCCTTTCAGGATAATCTATGCTAAATTTTCATTAGGGAAAATTTTATACAAAACCCTATATATTTTATTCCTCTCTAGTTATTTTGGAAATTTTAATGTTTTGGTACCATTTTTCTCTCTTTTTCCTTAAAATTATTGAGAAATGTTTTTTAAAGAACATATGACCTTATTACCCATTTCATCGATTAAATTTTACTTCCATATCTATACTATTAAAAATAATTTTTTAAAATTTATTACCTACATGTGAAAAGTTATAAAAAAGCCCTATTCACTACCTTTTAACTTATTTACAAATATTTAATAAGGAATTGTTTTAATAGTTTCCCAAACAAGTCTTTTTTCTTTTTAAAAATGTGTCAAAATAATTTTTTATTTTAACATGTACTACATTAATTGATTTTCCAACCCTCGTGACCATTCATTTCATTGAATATTAATTGATAATATTAATTTTTTTTCAAATAAAATTATTTTATCAGTATAATATAAATTTTATGTCAAACTGATAAGAATAAAGAATGATATTTTCTCATCTTTTAAAAGAATGTTTTGAATCGTCTTTTAATGTTATTTTTTATCTATTTAAACATTATCTGAAGAATGTTATTGTTCACCAAGGATATAAAAATATGATACCATCCAATTTCTTTCTCTTAATGAATTATTATGATTACGATTTATGGATTTTTTTTTTTAAATCCTTTCATTCCCATTGGTTAATTATGTGATGAGGAAACCTTAATGAATTTTTTTTATTCCATATATTTTTCTATAATTTAATGATGAAATATTCATGAAACATAT
The DNA here is from genome assembly GCA_963277665.1 of Viscum album. Classification (NCBI taxonomy): domain Eukaryota; kingdom Viridiplantae; phylum Streptophyta; class Magnoliopsida; order Santalales; family Viscaceae; genus Viscum; species Viscum album. The sequence continues at coordinate 1,583,912,266 of OY728128.1, read as the reverse complement.
TTAATTTACATGGGTTATAATATGATGATATAAATAATGTTGTGTGATAATGTAGCACTCAAAGGTATAGTTTTCAATTTCTGATAGTTGGGCCCATAATTGTATTTCCCTCTAATGCATTTATTAATGATGATGAAGTTGAGAACCTACATATATATGAAAATGTTAATAAAATCCAAAAATATGTTAAATTTCACAAGATGGAATTTAATACTAAGATAATGATGGAAATTATAGGGTACGAAATTCTATTATTGGAATTTTTCCCTAATGATAGTATTAGGAGTAGGCCATGACAATGGAAGTGATTTTGTATGATTATATATATTCCAAAAACTTATAACATATTCTTATAATTTTTTCCTATGGTTCAGGATTGATAATTCAAGAATATATATTCTTATGACTATTGTATTTATTTATGAAATTTATATACACATTGATTTATGAATAATTATATTTTACTAATTAGGTATGATTTTCACCATTTATGATCATGTTCTTATACCCTTATGTTTAACTAATTCTAACTGGTTATAATTGATTGATATCTCCCAAGTTTGACCTTACTAATAATATGATCTCACCCTTTCATATGTTTCTTATCCCTGGGTTATGAAATAAAAGTAGGTAATGCCTAATAATTATACTATTTGAGAATGTATTTGTGGAAGATGTTAAATATCATTCATGAAATAAAATGATTATGTATCTAGTCTCCAAATGCACAAAACATTTATAGTCCTAGGGTGTGTATTATTGTAAAATTTATTGCATATTCATATAAAATCATAGAGTATCTATATATGTAATTATTGTGTTTCCTCGCTTTTTATTAGGGGTTTGATTAGATATTTTTAAAGTTTATCATTAGAGAAATTTGGTAAAAACATTTGGGACATGATTAATTATATAATAACATCTAAAAACCATGGTAAAGTAGATATTGTGTGGGATTCCTATAAAATACATCCCTGGATTGGATACTAGAAATTGGATTCACTTGTCACTCTGATCTATATAGATGTAAAAACTCTAAAAGGGGAATATTTGGTATTAACTCAATCTTCACCCATACATGTTGAGTGGGCCAAGCACTACACACCTAGATATACACTCTTGGGGAATATTCATGGTTTAGTCCATATTTTCTTTACGAACCACTATAACGCATTTGAATAAATGATGATCACGGATGACATTGGATAATCCTAAGTTGTTAAATATTGAAAATAATGTATCATTATTTAGACATCATATGAATTATTTTACATTATTATATGATTTATCAATATGATAATTATCATGAAAAATATGATTTTAGGTTTTATTTAATGCTTAGAATGAATATGATTAATTTTATTGATAAATGTTATTAAAAATGGAATGATTTTACCCATGAGAATCAAAATTAAATAGGATATAGAATTCGAAACCTATTGACTATACCTAATCAGATATATTATTATATGATTAACAACCTCAATATGGTTGAGTTACCTAGAATACCTAATAAGATAAAATAGAGTTTTAAGGGAGTTAAGTTGATGAAAGCCATGGAGGGAAGAATATTCATATTTCTACATGTCAATTATATGGTAAAAAGCACATTGGGAAACACACTAATGGAATGAGAATATGTTTTATGTGTAGAAAAGAAGGTAATAGTTTAAGTAATTACTGAGGAAAAATAATAAGTTCAACAGAGTGAAATGAATTTCATTCTAACATAACATTTATAGTTCAATGTCGTATATGTAGTGAACTTGGGAATTTTATATACCAATGCCAAAATATAAGGGCTAACACCTTGATCAAGGAAGGGATTATTTTATTATAATTATTAAAGAGGAATTATTGACATGTTTATTTGATTTATTTGAGAATTATGTGGTAGTATTATTTTATGGATAATATTCTAGTTATAAAAACTATGAAACATAAAAGGATTGTTCTATAGTAGTTTTTCATTAAGGATTTTTTATCATAAATGTATTAGTATTGAAAAACTCATAAATTAATTTATTTTTAAGGTGATTTTTTAATAAAACACATTATTCAGAGAAATATAACCCCAAAATAGTTTTTAATGTTGAGATAATAATGTTTAGTTGTGATAAAGAAAAATTGATTTTGATAGAGTAAATTAGAGAGTATTTGTGTTCATTGAAATCATTAGTGATTTGATGACAAGTTGTTTTATGATATCTTTGATAAATTTTAGTATAACACACTGATATTTATGTGATATATTCTTTTTAATTTCATTTATTTCATGTGTTATATGCTACACCACGATTAGCTTGCACTATACACAACACTGTATTATATTTCAGTACATGAAACACTTTTCATGGCCAGTTTTACACACAATTTCATGTTATTTTGATAGAAATCATTTCACACAAAACCTAGTATATGTTATAACTAAATATTATAACCTAGTCATTATGGTGGGGGGTATAAATATTATTAACTTCCATCTAAAAAACTATTTAAATGAAAATTAGTGGGTCTATAAAATATTAAAATTACTCTTTATGGATTTTATTACTGAAATATATATATAATATATTCAATTTAATGTTTTAAATTTATCTTATATGTTTTCTAAATATTATATAATAAGAAATTAAATTTTTCATATAAAAGATGTATTTTTCAAAAAAAAATACAGTTTTACCGCCTTTTGATGGGGAACACTTTTTAAATCTCGTTTTTGATAATATTATATGTTCTATTTGACATAATAAACTTTTTATTTCAAATAGGGACATAAAATTTTACCTTGGATGAAATTTTGGTATTTTTCTAATGAAATTCATACTTTAATGACTAGTGAAAAATACAACATTTTAGTTCAAAATTAAATTCCATATAAACACATGTCAATCTTTGGATAGTTTTAATTTCTTAAAAACTCACTTCCTAGTTTTGATCACATGAATTGATTTTAAATTAATTAATATAACTTATGTGTTTTGAATTTGTAGAAATGTATTCCATATTTGGAATCTTATTTTAAAAATTATATAAATAAGTGCCTTTTAATTTTGGACATTATGAATAGAATCTTAAAGAATTGTTTTATTTACCACGGTTAATGGGTAAATTAGGTAAATAAGGGTAAAAATAATATTATAATAATATAAAACTACCCTAACACATGTCTTAATATTATTTTATGAGTCATGAGTGACCAAAACAATCTTTAGGCCAAACCTTTGGCATTTGGGAACCACTGGCGTGTAAAAATGACATGTCATAATAATTAATTTAATGTAAAGGGATATATAACACAAACATGTATCTTTTTACAAAACCAATTTTAATATGAGATTATATAATTGATCAATTTGAATATAAATTTTCATTAGAAACATATTAATATTTCATACATCATGTTATTTAAATTATATTTTTTATAACTTAAACAAATAAATTTATTTATGGCACAATAATGATTTAGTGATTACCTTATTAATGAAAGATTAAAAAAATGATATTATACATATTAAAATAAATGTAATTTGAAAATTTTGATGCCATACATGAATTATATGGATGATTATGACATGTTATATTTGATTTAACGAAATTTTTTTAATTAATTAGGTTTTAATAGATTTAACAAAAATCAATTACTAAATAGTGTCAAAATTTCCATAAATGAATTTTTAAAACAAATACTATTTTATTAAATAATATAATAATCATAAAAATATAAGATTCTGCCAAATGAATTATATAATGTTTAAAAAGTAATTAATTGTCATCTTTATGTTCTATTTTCCTTTTATATTAAATATATTGACCATATAGTGTAAAAATACAATAATACATGGTAAGAGTTAATTTATTTAACTAAGGATAAAAGCTAAAATATATGGTTAAAATTCTGGCCTAAACATGTCTTAAACATATTGGTTGAGAGTATTTAGACCCATAATCATCATATAACCTAAATATATATCAATTTGGATCTATTATAATTCTAAAATAAATTTATAATAAAATAATATTTCAAGACTTTCCTAAAGTGCCTCTCCTCCCTCTTATAAAAGGCCACCACATCTACCAAATTACTCACACCTCTAAAGACTGTTGGATTTTCCAAATTCTGTTCAAATAATCTTGAAACATCCTTAAATTCCTCCTAAAATCTACAATTTGGGTATAAATCCATTCTATGGACACCGTTTGTGAAAATCAAAAGGGGATACTTCAAAAAGAGGCAATTGTTTTATCACCTCCTTCAAACTTATTTTATTCTTCTACTTCCTATTTTTATGTTGTTTCTATACTAACATAAAAAATACATTATATTCTAAATTATTATAAGTTATTATAATTATGGGAAAAACTTATACCTCATTTTAACTATCCTATGAATAGCAATATCACCATGTGTGTGTACGTACAGCTTACCGTCTCCATGTCGTGGTGTAAATTTTTATTCAACAACACTTAATTTGGATTGGTATAATGATGAGTATAATAGATTTAAATAATCAATATAACATGATAATTATTATGTATAATTATCATACCATCCAATTCCATACCATTTAACCATTTAGTGAATGATATCGTCGCTCCTGCACACGTACGATGTACCGTCTTCACGATGTGATGTGATTTATTCTGCATGATCTTCATTAAACCACAATTATATACACGAATGGAATTAATAAATATGATATATATTTTACTAATATCATTTTATAATTTATATAACTATGACCTAATAATTAGAACCTGAACTTATCTGACAAAACATGTGTAAGAACATAAAGTAGTTAGTATCTGAATAATGGGAGACAATGAAATATTACTGACAAACAGATTATAATATGATCATATATGATATCATAAAAATGACTCTGGTTCTTGAATAAGTAAATAACCTTATTTATATAATTATACAAGCAGTTTGGATATAGATTGAGAATATCGGACCTAAGGTAAGGGATAATTTTTCAATCTCATTGTTATCTAAGATTGTTTACTCTTAAGTATTTATTAGTGTATATTTATCATTCACATCCATATTTTATAAATATATAATATTATTTATATTATTATAAAAGTTTTTAATGTTAATTTTACCCATTGGTAAATTTTTATTAAATGGAATGGAAGTAAGCTTTTTTCATACAAGGTACATATTGACTTTTTGAGGAAAAGTACGAGAGGAATGTTTTTTATAATATACCACATGAATGGATTATTACACTTTCATAATTCTTTATTTATATTAAGATTCCATTAAAATATTTCAAGTTTATTATAAATTATATTATATTCTTTTAAAATTTAATGGAATTTTGAGAAAAGAAAATATTTTTAATAAATAAAGGATATATACATCAAGATTTAATTTAAAATATTTTATTAAAATTATTTTCCATCTATGATGACATAGGGTATTGTTTATATCCCTATTATTACATTTATTTCATTTTTTTATGATGGAATTATTTTTATGGAATTATTTTTATGAAATCCCTTTATTTTATATGGATTATGATAGAATTATTTCTAAGAAACCCATTTTTTGTTCCTTGGGTTATGCTATGATGAATGGTTTATATTATTGTGGCACATGTGAGAATGATTTCATTATAATATGGGTGGGACCTATATCTCACTCCTATTCATTGCGTAAATATTTATATCTCATGAGATATACATACTATAATGGAAAATAAATCTATTTTAGTAATACAAGGCTAGAATATCAATTGAATCAAGTTCAGTAATATAGGGATGGAACGACAATTAAATTTGGTTCAGTAAAGCATGATAGAACATCAAGTAAACCCAGTTTATTAAGGGAAATTTTCCACTATGATGGTCTTAGAATAAATACATTGTCTACTATGGAAATCATATTGTGTTCTTATTTGTTTTCATTTAATTCCAAGTTTTATGAAAATGAAATTTTATCATGGTTAATGTTTCTTTATGATCTTTGCCTTACGTATTGCCAAGATTTAGTTCAGCACTCAAGATTTTGATATTTAAAATTTATGTTCATTTTTTTACATTTTTATGTCTTTGGTTTGTTTTAATTTCTCCATGTTTACCCTTACTGATCATTTGAGCTCACCCTTTTTATTTTTTACTTTTCCCAGGATATAAATAAATGTTTTATGTGGTAAAATAGAAGGGAATATCTTTATGGGGGATGTTGAAGACCTTTCACCAAGTTAAAAGATAGCATTCTATGTTTCCAAAGACACTAATCTAATATGGTCTTTGGGTGTATATTTTTTTTAATGTATTAGGTATTCTGAAAAATAAATTAAATGTCCATGTATGTCAAGCTTGGGTTGTTAGGCTTAGATTAGTTTTGGATTTATAAAACATATTTTTTATCCTGGTTTTTTATATTAGTAATAATGATAGAGTTAATTTTTAGAATCATTTATCTTTTCATTGGGGCTTTACGATGATTATAATTTTTTAGTATAATATATGATCATGTTATTCATTTATTTGGTGGGTGAAATTATTATCAACATTATGTTTTTTGTGGATTAAAGTTAATTTGATTTTGTAAATTTAGTGTCGTTTTTTCGCTATATTTTATGTGAATTTATTCTGTCATATTTAGGACAATTCTTTCGGAAAAATATTTATATAATTGTTTAAGATGAACATTGGGTGTTATTATTGAGGTTTTTGGGATCAATGTATAGTTTCATCATATGAATATTTGTCCCTGTTTGATAACATATAATTCCATTTTGGATTTGGTATATATATACAGACAAGAGTAAGAACGTTTCCTTAATTTATGGATATTATAGTCTATTAAAATGTAATTTGATGGCATCAATGATGAAAAACACATCCATGATATTCATTTCATAGTGTATGTGATGAATGGGTAATTAATTTAATTACTACCAAAGGATGAAAGTATTCTTCTATTATGGAAATAAATAAATTAAGTATATTATATCATATTATCTACCTTGATGGTAAATGATTTCTTCAACTCATGTAACAGGAATATAAATATACTGAGTCTTATGACAAAATTATTGTTCAAATATAAAGAAATTGTTCTAAAAATCATGATTCTTATAATGATAAAAACATGGACTTAGAAATTAATAATTTAGAAATACTAATTTTTGAACTCGTAAAATAAAAATTAGTTCTCATGATTTAATCTAAATCAAATTTTACTTCTATTCCATTATGCACTAATTTTAATAAGAGATAATTAATATTAAAAAAGAACAAATTCTTTATGGAAGTGAGACTGTTAAACCTAAAAAAATTATTTCATAACAATAATAATCTTGTATCTTTGTTAAAACGAATCATTGATCCTTATGAAAATTTTCATATACTATAAAAAATTCTTAATTAATAGTTATCCTTATAACTTAGTCATTAGATTGCAAGGTATAAATATGTGTAACAGAATTATGATATAAATATATAAATATTTATCCAACTAAATATAAATGTTTTGATTAATACTTAGGAATTATGAACCCAATTTTTATTGATGTCATTTTATGATTCAAAAAAACTTTTTCTTCAAGAAAATGGGGTTTCTTGGTTTTTCGGAGTAAATATTACTATCAATTTTTAAAACATTTAGAAATTATATTTTTTTTAAAAAATTCTATGCATTTTAAAAATACAAATATCAAAATTATCTTATGGTGAAATTTCTATAATTTTCTTAAAATATTAATTTTCTGTTGAATAGTGAAAAATACTGATTTTATAGAAAACCCACTTTTCCATTAAGGTATTTATAATCTCTCCTTTTATTTATATATTATTTTAAAATATAATTACTTTATTTTTATTAAAAATATTCCAAAAAATTTCACTATAATTGATATAATACTTCATTTTTTTATAAAAAACATTTTAATACTAAAAAATTCAATTTTGTGAAAAAAACTTTTTTTATTGCATTTTGAAGGTTTATTTTAAATGTAATTTTAACCAATTTTAGGGGTTAAATTTGATAAAAATGGATACCAAATTTGGAATCATCATATCCATGTATTTAAAAAATGAAACTTTTCTTTTTAGTCATTAGGAAAAGTTAGCGTGGTAAATATTTATTGCCTTCATAAGGGAAAATTGATAATTTAAGGATACAAATAGTGTGATAAGGATTTAAAAATATATTTAACAGCTACCAAATTTCAATTTGATACATTTAGTTGGAAAATCCTTAACTAATATTTGAATATATGAAAATAGGCTTCCATTTTTTTGGTAATGACTATAATATTATTTTTAAATAAAAAATAAATAAAAAATATCAATATCTTTGTTTTAATATATCAATTGTATTTTCATAGGGATAAAAGAGGTTATATTATGCTATATATACATTCTTCATATATGATTGAATTTTTTCATCAGGATAATTTTTTTTTATTTTTAGTGAGGGAAAAATTACTGTAGATGCTTAGGAAACATAGACGTAGTGCTCATACAAGCCATAGGAAAATCAAGAAAAATATTTTAACATTTTACAAAGAAATATATTTTTGATGATTTATGGTGTGAAACCAATTTTGTTGATATATATTATTTATTTGGTATACCTTAAAATTTTACTTTTTATTTACATTACTGGCTTATTTTTTATAAAATTCACGTATGTGAATAGTCCAAAAAATGAATTTAATGTTATGTTAAGTTAAACAATAAATTTTAACATGAATTAAAATTTAGATTAATATTATATTGGGAAAAATTGAATATGATATAGTTCAAAAAAATATATATTTTTTAATTATGGGTCACTTTTCCTTTTAAAGAAACATTCTTGACCCCTAAAGCGTAAAAAACATTGATATTATATAAATCATCAAAAGGTATAACGGGGGTCAAAAATATGGGAAAAGGGTTTAAAAAATATTATGTGGTTTTCTAAATCTTATTTTACGTGATGATATAAAATTATATTATATTAGGATTTGAAATATATCAAATTGGATCCACTAGAACATGAAAACTAATATATATTAATTTGATGCTTTAAATACTTCCAATGGTGTCCCTATCCTCTCTTATATAAGGTCACCACCTTCACTCTCTTCCTCAAACTTGACCAGAAAAAAATTATAAAGACCCAAAAATTCTCCTAGATAGATATGACATATTTTTAGAAGAATATTTGTTCTATTACACAAACACTTGTCTGGGGATTGTAATGATATAGTGCCTTTAGAAACAAGGACACATAAAAACGGGTCCATAAGTGATATATATCTTACCCAACTATGTTCCTCATAACTATCACCCTTCTAATACGTGTCATAAATAATACATTTTATCATAACCTAGGAAAACAAAAAATAATATTGTGTGTGGTTAGATGCTTAGTATGTGTAAAAAAGGATATATAAGCATATTTTGAGCATAGGGGTATGAGAACCTGAGAATAACCTTTTAAAATCATACGCCATATATCATAGATCATGAAATTGATTCCTTTAATAAATCATGCAGTTCATAATCCTTGAATCAGAATATAAGTAAATAACAAGAACCTTGAGAGCATAAAATTAGTATAACCAATATATTTATGGCATACACATAATAATATAAAATCGGTTCCATAGTAGTCAAGGCTCATTTCCCTATTTATCATAGTTTAATATGTCATCCCTCGAAAATATCATAGAATTTAATGTTCACTCCCAAAAATTCAATAGTGGATAAAGTCTATTATTGTAACAGGTTCACTCCCAATTCTAGTATTATTTATCTAATGAGATATCAATCTTTACTCAATACATTATAGGATGTTATTGGTCCCACCCATAACATATTTAAAATCATACATATGTGTGCCACAATATCATAAACCATTAATCACATCAGAATCCATGAAATGAAATTGCTTTTATAAAAATTTCACCACAATATAACACGTGGAAAATAAACAGGTTTCATTATCCTTTAAAAACTTCACCAACGCATTACACATGAAAAAGAAGTGGGTTTATAGTCACTTTGTCATGGTATAACCCATTGAAGTTAAAAGTATCTCATAAACATATTTTCATCATAAACATAAACCATTAATAGAAATAATAGTAATGGTATCCTTGGATCATATCCTTACTAAAGATTAACTAACATCAAAGGATGTCATATTCGATGGAAACTTATTTTGAAAAAAATCACATGGAATTCTTATTAAGGAAAATAAAATTTCTATGAAAATCATTTTTTAACCATAAATCTTTTTCAAAATAATTTTCAATGAAAATAACAATATAAAAACCTAAAGAAATCATTAAATATAATTTAAAACATTTCTTGAGGAAAATATTTTTTCTACATTGAAATACACTTCAAAAAAATAAAAAAAAATTCAAAACCATTTTCATTGAAAATAAAAATGGAATCTTCTAAAGGAATATTTTACAAAATTATTTTTAACTAATGGTAGAAAATAACATTTATGTCTTACACTTTAAAATAAAGATTCAATTAAATTTTTTGTAAAATTCAAATGGCCCTTTTTTTCAAATAGAATTGAATATATATTTTAAAATATTTTTTAAATTTAAAACATGGCTAAAAATTACCATAATAAATAATTTTTGGAATCTTAAAAAAAATTTAAAAACATTTTTAGAAAACATGGTTTTGGAAGAGAAATTTTTTTTATCGAATAAATAAATAAAGATTATTTTTCCTATAACACAATCTTCAACTCTTGTGTACATAAAAATATAAAAACTATAGGAAAACTTTTATTCTCTAGAAAAGACAATAGTATATTAAAATACATGAGTTTCCTGATATATATATCATTATATTTTATCATTGGATGATTAATCATTATTAATCGTACTAAATGATGAGATTGTAACATTAAACACTTACCACTTTGGTAACATTAAATTGTTACCCCATGAAAGAATAAAATTGAATGAATCATAGAATATCATAAGAATAAATATATTCATGATATTAATTTTCAAATGGGATATATATACACCTTATAAAATAAGATAGGTTCATAATATAACATATGTCTTAAAGAAAGAAAAATCAGACAAAAATCTCTAACCTCTTTAGTATCTTTGGAATCGTAAACCCCAAGAAAAATATATCATAAAATGGATATTAAAATCCCCACAATTTTCAAGATAATAATTATAAAATGAATTCATGGTCAGCATATTCATTACATAAAATAAAGAGGTGGTGAATAGGGCATGGGTCTCACAGATGTAAAATGTAAGACATATACACCCTATCTTAAGTCATGAATTCCTTCATAGAAGTTAAAAATTAATATCTAATAAATATATGTTTATTATAAATCAATTAAAACACATATATATATTATAACATATAAGATTTATTTATGACCTTTTATTACCCATTTATTAACAGTTCTATTTTAAAGTCACATATTTGGAAATAACTAAATTGTTTTTTGTGCATGTTTAGATTTTTTATTTTTTTGGGCCCTCATACATTGATCATGGTTCCCTCATCTTCATAATGTTATCAATGATATAAATATCATATAAATTAATTATTCATGTTTAAAATCAATGATTTGTGTCATCATTGATTAAATTTAATATCATTTATATTTAAAATATTACTAAATAATTATTTTCAAAAGAAGATATATATTAATGAATAACTTAATTGTTTTTACCAATTACATGAAAAATTAAAATCTTATAAAAAATTATAACATACTACAATTTTTAAATTACTAAAATTACAAGAAAGAATTTTAATAATTAAATTTAAATATATTAATATTTGTTAATATATAGATATATTATGATTACTAATTATAGATTTACATATTGTATTTATTTTATAAAAAGATATAATTAATTATTAATTAAAATTAAAAAATTTATTATATATATTAATGAACACATGATTATTAAAATATATCAATAATTATAAAAATGAATAATTAAATTTTTAAATAATTATACGTATATTAAAAAAATTATTTAAAATATACATTACTCAAATAATTAATATTTTTATTATTGTCAATGTACAATTTTTTAGTTATAAATTTATTAAAATTATATATATATATATATGTTTATTTTATAAATTTATTTAAATATTTGAAGATGTATTTTATAATTACTATTTACATATATATTACTGACTTTATTTACAAATAAATATATAAGTGTGTGTGTGTGTGTGACCACATGTGTGTTTGAAGAACCTAAGGATGTCTGCTTTTTTATGTGTGGGGGGTGTACTCGACATTGACATGTATTTATACAACGATTTAAAAATCATATAATATTAATATTATTGTAATTTATATATAAATTAAATTAAAATTATTTACTAACATATAATATTTTTTATTAATTAATATTGTTTTGAAAATATTAATAATTACTAATTATAAAAATTGAAATAATTTTAGTAGTATTTTACATTAATATAATTTACATATAAATGTGTGTGTTTATGTCTTAATAACTCGAGGACGTGGGTTGGTGTGTGTAATAGGTGAACTCAACACATACAATTATATATCTGACTATATACGATGCATATAATATTAATTTTATTACAATTTATATTTAGAATAAACTAAGATTAATTACTAATACATCAAAAATCTTTTAATTGTCTTATTCCAAGAACATCAATATTTTAATGATCCCAAATAATGTTAATTATGTTTCTAATAAGTTTTTTATTTTACTATAGTTAGTTCTTTCTGGTCAAAATCATAGAAGCTGCAATGTCTTCAACCTAACATGACCATATAATATTTGCTCAATTTTTATACCTCAATAAGTTACCATGAGTTCAAATATAAACTATTAATTCAATTCTCTTACTGCCATGATTTACTGTAATGTTTTTCTACTTTCAAAACTATTTCCTCCCAGAGTATCTACCTCAATAAAATATACCTCCAAGTGTTTCTTATATTAAGAGTTTTTACCACTAAGAGATACCACTTATGTGAGTACAAGAATCTATTATCAAACGCTTCTACTGTGTAGTGATTCTACTACTAGGTACAACTATTTTCATGTGATTCTACAACAAAAAGAACTACCTACAATCATTCTTTCTACAATAGTTATTCATAATTAAATAAAAAATTGATTCTTCCAATGGATAGATAATTTAATTTAATGAATGATATAGAAATGTGTATTTAATAATGATTATTCTTAAATAACTACATAGAGTAATTAACGAAATTTCTAGAATTCCAAAATCTATCTCCAAATATATGGACTCTAATTATCATATTATTTATCTAAAATGCGTAATTCAGCCTTTCAAATTTACTATAAATTTAGTGGAACCCCTTCTGCATATGCAGGACAGTAGAAAGTATATGTGTGGAAAATAGTGAAGTTGTGTGAAGGAATGAATCTAAAAAAATACTAACTAGACTGAGAAATATCAAATATTCATACACTCTATTAGTTTTTCATTTTGTTTCATCTTTTATTTAGATCTTTATTTTCTTTTACTATAATTTATCTATAAATACAAACTCTTGTACTGAACTTGAGAGTTCTAGACACTCTCTTTCAATTATTTTCATTTATACTCCAATGTAAATCTATAAAAGAGGCTCTTAGGTATCATGAAATTATTGCATGATGTTTTTTTACTATTATTCTCCCATGAAGAACTATGGAAGACGATAAATATAGGAAATATTATCTGATTATTGTTGTTTTTAAACCCCAATACATGTTTTGGATCAGTTTATTTTATATTAAACTACTTAGCTATGAGTGATTTACAAGTATAGTTGATTAGGCCTTGTCTTGAGACTGAACCCCTTTTTTATTTCCACTATGTGATTTTCATTCCTTGTTTTATATTTTTAGACCAAAAGAGTATCTACTTTCAAAACATTATAACAAATAATTACTTTGATTGATGGATTTAACAATATTTTATATACACGGTTTGATTCTAGTAAATATATTTCAAAAATTTAAAGGAGTTTTCAAAATTATTTTTAATGGATTCTTGATTGAACTTCTTATAATATTTTTGAAATTATGATATTGTATAATTTTACTATTTTAGTTAACTCGGGATTTTAAAACAATGTGGGATTTAGTTTTAAAAAAAATAATATAAAATTTAATTTGTAATCTTAATTAACCCCCCCCCCCCCTTGGTTTTACTCTATAAATTGTGATCATATAAGTATTATAAATATTTCTAATAATCATGTTTGTCATTATAAGACCAAAAATGTTGATATAAAACATCTCTTTTTGATATAACACTTTCAAAAATGTGATATAATAGATGATCTCCTTGGTACTCAACATTGTCTTACTATAATATTCACAAAACCAATGAATTTTGAGAGAATGAGCTATATCATAAATGACTATGGTATTATAATTTTTTAAGTCTATTATTCATTAATTTCCTTCATTTCTAGTTGAGATAAATCACATATCATTTCTACAACAACTGTGATATTTTGAACCCTTACTATCATAAGGATATACTGTTGTTTTTCTACCATTGTCTTGATATCATGATTGTACTAACATTGATTGTAGACTGTCATTGTGCTATTATGGGTTTTCTACCATAGTTTTGATAACATTATTAATCTACTATGGAAAGGGTATGATCATCCAGAGCACTCCAACTAATGCATTTATACCACCTATTAGACATATATAAAACTAATGAACAAGTAAATTAATCCTCTAAAACTTACTAGGTGGAAAGAATGTACAAAAATAAACCTACATCAATAATGTACTACAAATTAGAATACAAGCCACACCTAAGTCACCACACAACAACACTATCTTTTGAACAACTAAAACAATAACTTTTGAAAGTAAATAAAAGAAATAAATAACGAAAAATAATAACATAGGTAATTTATGTAGATTAAAAATGAGCCCTAATTCATTGATGAAGTGATGCAATTATTGTTGTTAAACAGAAAATGTTGAATATAATTTTTAAAGAATCTATTCAAAATGTATGCCTCCACCATAATAATATAGCAGTGCCCAACTAGTACAACTGGTGACATTGCACTTCGATCGCCATGGAGAGTGAGCCCACCTAGATCTGATCTTTATAGGTTACCCTCTACTTAGTCAATGACTCACATCCCCTTAGCTTACACATTTTTTGTATGGTACATGCATCTGAAAAATTCACAAGTTTAATATTATTTATCAACCTAAATATTATTATGTATTACCCATACCCCTAAATAGTTAGTCAAATACTATTATGTATCCTCTAAAAAGACTCTTACAAATCCTTAATATTACTCTTACACATCTTCTTTGTGCCTTCTTACCACACAATTAAACTGTTAAGGGTATCTCTCAATTTCTTGCCTCTGACTGACATTTTCCGGTGTCCCTACAACCAAACTTTCAAACGGTATCCATTTTCATTCATCCATCTCTATCTAATAATCAAAAATTAGGCCTATGGAATCATTCTTTCTGATATAATTAGAGGGAATGTTTTTTTACTAGTCCAAGATTAATAAAAAATAATATTATAATCAAAAAATAATTTTGTATACAATAATTTTAAAACTTATTACACATAATATGATGGTTCACATTATCAAATCATTGAAATTTATATTTAAAATATTAACCATATTTTTTAAAATAAATATATTATATAGAGTTGTTTGAATGACTATATATATATATATATAACTTCTACTCTGAACACCACCAATTTCACCATCACTCACAAAAATTTAATAGAAAATAATTACCCAATATTATTAAAATATAAATAAACAACTCAATGGCATGCATAAAATACAAAATAAAAAGACCATTTAAAATAAATTTTGTAGTTTCAATGAAATATGACTTTCTATTCATTTTATTTTGGATAGTGTTTCTTGTTTTAATCTTCTAAAAATTCATTAAAATTTTTTAGATAATATTTTGAATGATAAAGGAAAAAAATTTGTTTGAAATCTATCTATCCTTGCATTTTTTTTCTAAAAAACATAAAAATAATATTTTTTCCATAAATATATCATTTTAATTTTATGAAAAATTATTTCCTTTACCAAATCATGTATATTTTCAAATACATTTTTAGAATAAGATAATATAAACTTTATAAATACTAAAAAACTTTTTCTTTCTGCATATGGGATCTAGGTCAACAGAATTTTATAAAATAAACAAAAACAAATGCTTAAAAGTGGAGAAACTATAGAAAAAATACTAATTAATGACAAAACATAAGGTAATATGAATAGTTAAATGTATACCACTTGTACTAGGTGAATTGAATCATACAATGAGATATTCAAACTAATTTTATGTATATTAAAATTTTAATTAATTTAAAATAATAATGGATTTTAAAATATATATTTAAATCAAAGACAATGGGAGTATAGAATTAAAATATGTAAATGATGATTGGTTATTTGTATAGATTATTTCTATCGATTATTTAAAATATATATTTAAATCATGGTTCCTCTTATTTTTTCCAAAAAACAAATCAGAAAGAAAAACTATTAATGACTAATAAAAAATCATAAAAGAAAAATTATATTTTAAAAATAGTTAAAAATGTAATGAAAATTGATTAAATGTCAATTAAAATTAGAAATATAAGTTATATATTCAAAAAAATTCCAATATTTAAAAAATATATAGAAATTAAATATTGTAAGAAAACCTGAATAAAATAAAATTTTAAGCACTAAATAATGTTTTCTTAATTTAAAATATTTGAAAATTTGATTAATCATTGAAATTTCATGAAAAAAATGATCTATGAAAAAATGTAAATATTTAAAAATTATATTTTAAAATCATGTCTAAAGCTAAAATATTAAAATAATATTCACAAATAAGAATACATCACATGTTCTATATTTTCATAATAATTTAAAATGATTTCTAAACAAAATAATTATAACAATAAAATATTTTTTCTATTAAAAATAAATATTTACATTGTTTCAAAAAAACTATATAACCCCAAAACTACTAGAAAAATATAACTAAAAATATTTTAAAAAGAGAGTAAAATATTTTTAAAACACAAAACCTATACCTATAAATTTTAAATTTTTAAATATTTCTGTTTCTAGTAAAAATATAATAAGATAATTTATTTTAAAATATAATATAAGAATATATCTATAAAACATATTTTTTGTTATTTAAATGAAATTAAAACATTATTTAAACAGAATAAATAATATTTAAAGTACATAACATATATTTTCTGTTAAATAATTAAATATATGTGTTTTTCAAAAAAAACATTCCTAAAGACCAAATGATAAAAAAATATAACAACATAATTAATTCACATAACATGTGTTCTATAAATTAAAAAAAATTAAAAAAAATAAAGTTAATAATAATTAGTATTTAAAACATATAACACATGTTTTTTGTTAAAAAATGACCATTTGAACATTTTCTCTAAAAAAATCTATATATCCAATGATTTGTTAAAAATATTTAATAAATTTTTTAATAAAGATGATAAAGTCAGGGATGAAAAGGATAAGTCATTAATCATATGCCTAACACTATAAAACTTCATTAAGTATGGTAATGTGAATGATTAATCAAGTTCTTATAGGATGAGGGTAGTGAGTTGAGTACCTAATTAATAAATGAGCATGGTAAGAGTAGTACTATTTGTGTATTCCAAAGCCTGGTACTGATAATATTAATTAATGTTAATTTTTTTATTATATAATTTTGGATAAAAATCATGTAACATTCTAAGTTTTTCAAACAGGTTTCTTTTTCAAAAGTGTCTAATTTTTGAGTTTGATGAGCAGACCAACATTGTTTTTGTGTTTTCGAACATAATTTTGAGTGTATGAATGCTCAAATTTGTTTTCTATATATCGGTATTAAGGATCGGTGAGTGAGTTAGGGGTTCAAATGAGTTTATAGATCATTAGGTCTCAGAAACACTTTTTCAAAAGGTTCAGGAAGAGGTGCATGATTTTATCAAAATTTGTGTCACTTAAGGTGAAACCATGCAACCCATATTTGAATTACAGCATAGTTTTACAAACTAGGGGAGGTTTGGTGCATAGTTTTATAACATATATAGTTTTAAAGAGAGGTAATATATGGGTTATGCGTGGTTGACAAACTATGCGTCTTAGCCTGCACGCTTATTGCAACATAGGCTGTGAGTGTGCACGATTTGTCCATTGTCGGGCCAAATCATTCGGAAAAATTGTGTGACTTGTTTTAAATGTGTTTCTTTTTGAAGAGTATCATGAAACATTTGGAACTCTTTTATCCAAATCGTGTGACCTAACCATGTAGTGCAGTTGAAGGTTTGAAATTATTAAACTACCCATCAATCTTAATTTCTTCTCTCTCCCTTGTTTTCTACTCAGTACTGAGTATAATTTAAGGGGATCTCTCCCTTTTATTCCTCTATAATTATTTTCCCTCCTTCCCTTATTTTAGATATGATTTGGAAATTATATGGTGTATTGTAATTTTAGTAGTATTCCCTATATTCCTCTTCATTCCAATTATCTTTTACCTCATTCTTTAGAATTTTATTTCTATCTAAACTCAATTTCCATCTATTTATGTCATTTTTCTAGAATACTGATTTATCTCATCTTGTATCAGAATAGAGACTGGAATTCAATGAGCAAGATCCTACTAGTATAATTTAGTTGGTTCCTAGCCTTCTCTGCTATTATACGTGTCATATGGGGTGTGTTCATAAATATGCATATGTGTGTTATCTTGGTGAAACCCCTAACATATTAATTCTTGTTTTTATATTGTAATAAATGTTGTGAGATGTCAATGGGAATTCTCTATCCTATTTAAAATATGATAATCAGATTATGGTGATTATTAATACTATTTTAAGTTAACTTTATTTTGATATGATGGTAAGAGTTATGTGTGAACATGAAGGGCATGGATCGAGGTATTGAGGTGATGTTGATCAGTAGAACTAAGACGATGAGATTATTTAGGCTGAAGAAATATATTGAGATATGTGGGATGGTTTTACCATAATAATTTTAGGCAATGTGTTCATCATGTGGGGGTAGATGGTGATAACTATTTCATGTTGGGGAAACAACGTCACATGTAGCAAAGAGGTTTCTGGTTGGTGTGGCGTTGGTATTATTGGTGATTTTTTCTTACCATTGTTTATAAAAATTTCAATTAGATTTGGGTTCACATTGTTAGGACTCAGTGATGTGGTGTTTAACACTCATTTTGGTTGGTGGCCTCCATGGTTATCATGGCTTAAGGGATAGTGTTCACCATCTGGTATGGGGAAGGTGATCACTATAGGAATCAATAGTTTATGGTGATCCAATCTATTGGATGGGGGTGGATTCTCACTATGAAATAAATGGATATTGGTCTAGGATTATTGAAGGATAGATATTACCATTCCTTGATATGTTAGGTTATTAAGAAAACTATGATTTATTATTCATTGGATGAAGGATATCATTATTACTTGGGAAATAGGGATGTTGATGTCCCACCCTGACATTTTGAATTAATTTTTAATTTATTATTTCATAGTTTTGGGTTCTCGCACCGAGTTTTGGGTTGAGTCCCAATTTAAAATTTTTGAAGTTTAGTGTTTTTAGTTGGTTTTGGACCTGTGCGCGACAAGTGCACGGTAGCCGGTAGCCAAGCAACTCGTCCAAGTGACGTGAAATTGCTCAATATTATCATTATTATTATTCTTATTATTATTATCTTTATTGTTAATAAATTTTCTTAATATTATTATCATTATTATTATTATTATTATTATTATTTGTATCATTTTTATTATTATTATCATTAGTGTATTATTAGTGTTTTTACTTTTACTATTATTACTATTTTCATTTTTATTATCATTATTATTATAATTGTTATTTGAATTATTATTATTATTATTGTTTTTGGTATAATTTTTATTATTATTGTTATTATTATTATAATTATTCTGTTATTATTATAATTATTATTGTGATTATTATTAATGTAATAATATTATTATTATGAAAAAAACCCTACTCCCACGGGTAACACCCCCTACTACTCTCTTCTACCCGCGTAAGGCCAGTCGCCCCCTTCCCTGCTTCTCCCCCTCGCCACCTCCCACACCTCCCCGCTCTGGCCACGGTCACGGCCCCCACGGTTCTCCCTTCCTCCCGCTCGGCCTCCCCCTTCACCGGTACGCCCCGCTCACGCCCCGGCCTCCCCCGTTTTCCCTTCCTCCTGCTCGGTCGCCACCTCCACTGGCCACACCTCCTCCGGCCACGACCTTCTTCCGGCGGTGACCCCCTGCAGTGACCTAACCTCCCTTTCCCTCTCCCTCCAGTATTTTCTTTCCCCATTCTTAGGGTTTTATGTTGTTTTGGTTTAATTTTGGGTATGAACGGTTTCATGTTTTGATTTTAGGAATTAATCGCGCTGTTTGAGGTGTGATAGGCGTGCAGTGGTCTATGTGCACCTTGGATGCGAAGTTTTCTACACACCGGTAGGTGATTCTATGTATGACTATTATTTGAGGAATTATTTTGTAAGTTTAATTAATTCATCTTGTTATTTATTAGTTTGTGTGCTGCGAATTTGGTTTTGTTTGAGATTTGATATACGTTTGATTTGTTAGTAGCATGTGATGAAATATGTTTAGAATTTTCGATGAAGAAACATGTTTAGCTATTTACTGGTATTTTATAAATTGTGAAGTCTAAGTTTTTGTGTATCATGGATATGTGTTTTCCATAAAAGAAGATTTGGGTGGATTTTGTGTATTTAATTTCATGATAATTATGTTTTCCATAGTTATGACGTGCGAATGGTTTTAAAGTGGTCTTGAAAACGATTAAGTGTGCATTTTAATTTTTAAAGTGGCTTATCCAGCTGGAAATTGAGTGCGTTTTTGCAGTGAGGGCTGGTTTTTCATCTTGGGAATGTTTTATTATGTTTTGATTTTATGAAAACTTTTGTTGAGCCATTTTTTGTGTTTTTCTAAACTTTGATATTGTTCTATTATGTCACGCAAGGGATACTAATTATGTTTTGACATGTATGTGGTGTGCGTTTGGCCTCAAAAGGGGTTTTTGGGTGGTCTTTTGCGTTCAAAGTCTTCGGATATTGTTTGGAGCTGCTTCAATATATATATATATATACATTTTTTAAGTGGATTATTAAACGGTACAGATGATGCGATTTGTGTTTTGAAAATGTGTCGAGGTGGTTCTTTTGAACGGTTTGTTCGTTTGAATTATTTTAAGTCCGTGTTTATGTATTTTATTTGTCATTACAGTTACAGCGCGTTCTCAAGGTAGCCCTGCAGTATTGTTGTCATCAGTTTGCGCTTGCTTGTACGCCTGCACGAGGCATGTCGCGCCTTTGTGTTTGGACATCGATTTGAGGTAGGTCTTCCACTCCACTTGCCTTTAAGTTTAGAAATTTATTTATTCCTTGATATTTCATTGTTTTCGGTAAATTTAAAGTAGTACTAGATAGTTATGGATAGAGTGGTGACTTGTTGAAATTGAAATCTGTTTATTTCTCGCGTTGCACAAAAAGTATCTTTCCTGGTTTTAACGGTGTGTTTTTCTGGTGATATTGCTAAATGGGTACCTTATAAAATGTGAAAATCTTGTTGTAATGTGTTTTGAAATGGTTTTGGTGTGTGTAAAATGGAAGGGGTATCATTTATGGAAAATGGTGATCTCTTGAGAATTTGGATAGAGGAAATGCCCATTTGGCCTTTGAGCTGTATTTTGGAATTTGTCTGTGGTGTTTGGTTTTCCTTAAATGGGTTTCTTAGTGAGTTTCTGGTTTTCAACATGATGGCGTGTGTTATGTATTTTGGAAATGCTTTGGTATCTAATGGTTTTAATGCTGAATGATATGGCGGCCCGGTTAGCAATTTGTGGAATGTGAAGTGATTATATATATATATACACACATACTTATGGGGCATCTCTACAAGGGGACTTCCCTTAGAGGGTTGTCGTGTATCGGTGTTCGTGTAAGGGGTTGTCAAGTTCGGTGAGATGAGTCACGCGTGCGAGGGCCTCCCAATCACACAGTATTATTAAAACCACCGTGGGTTCCTGGGCATCTTTTAGAGAATCGAGTGATAGTTGTTGGCTAACCCCGATTAGACTGGTTGGTCCCCCCTTGGTAGGTAAGCCTTGTGGGGTGTGCCACTGGTTGGCTGTTAGGGCGGCTGGTTGGTTATTAACTATGGAGTACCATGCCCATAGGTAGTCTGAACCAGAGTACGTCCAGGGGTTTTCTATGGATGTTTAGGATCACCCATGGCTACTTTCTTTTCCTTGCTTGTTTACTCTAAGTTGTCCTTTATAGTTTATACTATTCTACTTTGTGAAAATTGTTTTCAAATGTAAATGATTTATTCTCTTTGTGTAAAATTTGAATATGTAACACTTCTTTCCCTTTTTGAATGATTTTGGCACTAATGAAAAGAAATCCAACTTTTGGAAAAGAATAAGGGCAATGTCACATGTTTTGGTTTTTCAAGTGAAATATTACGGAAGCTTACTTTTATACACTATAGTTCAAACATGGAATTTGTAAATTCATTACTCACTGGTAGTGATTTGGATTTTGTTGTTGGGCTTACCTGCTGAGTACTTTTGTACTCACGCCTATCTTTTACCATTTCAGTTGCAGGTTCCTCTTGTTCAAGTTTTCTAGTTTGAGTCACTCAGTGTTGGAGCGAGGTTAGTCTTTGGTTGGGTGGTGATCTGTGAGATCACATGGAGGTATGTTTGGTCTTGTGGATTTTATTTATTTTCTACTATTAGCGTTTATTTGTTCTGTTTAGTTTGTTTTCTTGCCTCGATCCAGCTTTTTTTTGGCTGAAATCGTTCCCAATGATAAAATTTTGATGTCTGGCACTAGTTTCCACCCTGTGGGGATCGGGAACGCCCTTCGGGCGATGTCGCGGGCCGGCTCGGGTGACCGGTTCAGGGTCGACCCGGGTTGGTTCTTGACAAAATGGTATCAGAGGAGGCTCTTGTTATTTGAGGTGTCTGGTAGATGGAGACTAGGATTATCAGGACTCGAGAGGTAGGTATGGGAAGGACGTCAAGAACCCTCACCCGTTTCGCACCTCAAGTCGCCAGGGAGAGTCCAGGAATTGAGTATTTGTTTAGTTCTGGTTTGTGTTGGATTGAGGGATGACAACAGAGGTAAATTGATGTTACATCATGATCTGACATGGAGTAGTGACCCATGTGGAGTTCGGGTACACTGTTTAAATTCCTCCTAGTTGTTGAAGCTTACTTGGGGCATGACCCACTACCATGTCTCCAGGTTAAGTGTGACCAATGGCCCCTCACTCTGATGGTTTGATGCAAGTTGAGTGTTGATTTCATTCTGGTTAGTGTAAGTGCGCTTTTGGAAATGAAAAAGGGTTTTTGAAAATGGGACTGATTTCTTTTAAATGACTTTACATTTATGAGATGAGTTTTGAAACTGAAATCATTTTGTTTGGGAAAACTGTTTTTTGCTAGGAAATTGGTCGAGAATGGTTTGGGGTGAAACCTCAGGTACTCCTTATGAACGTTTGCACATGTGAGAGGATGCGTGGAAAGTGCATGTTGGTGTGTATTAATGAATGTGGATTAAGACATGTGCAACGGTTCATGGGATTATCTAGGTGTGTTTTAAATTAAAGGCTTAACCATGTTTTCTAAATTGGATTTTAAAGTGGAAAATGGTTTTGGAAAGTGGTCTTGAAAGAAAGCGGTTTTGAAAAAAAAATGGTTTCAAAAAGGGGAATTTTGGGTTGTGTTTGGTTTTCGAGCTGGTTGTTTTGGACAAGTATGCTTTATTGACGTTGCTTCGACTGATATCGGTTTTGGGTTGGGGTTTTATATGTTGTTCAGAAATTCCACCCAGAAAGGTCCAGAGTTTTGATGATTCATGCCCAGTTATTGGTCCTTCTCAGACGTTATCTGCCCTTCTGGGTTATTTGAGTCTGTTAAAGATAGTAAAGTGACTTGAAGAGGTCGAGCACATCTTTAGGGTATTGGGAACTCCTAACGTTGTTTGATTGCATGTTGATTTGAGTTTGTTCGAGGGTTTAGCTTTGGACGAGTGAGAGTTGTTAGACCTACCATCATTGCAAGTTAGGTTGATGTGGGTTTTCTTTAAAGTCATCTTCATCTGAAGTTTTATACTTGAAGAGGGGAAGACGAAGAAAATGGAAGACCTTATACGTAATCAACAGGGCGAACATGCATTAAAAGTGTATGTTGACCAATTCAAGGATCTTTTGTCTCTGTTTCCAGAGGTAGCGTCACAAGATTTGATGAAGACTCCTTCCTTCATCGGGGGTCTTCGTCCAGAGATCAAAGAGCGGGTCCTCCATTTTTGAGAGCATCACTTTTGAGAGGTGGTTTCATGAGGTGTTCTTAGTTGAGTTGGTCCTGGAGTGCAAGAGGTTGGCAATCCACTGCATTCGGTTGCTCGTGAAGGCCCCCCATCAGGAGGGCAGAGTGTGTCAGATGGATCAGTTTCTAAAGAGTCCTCTGTAGTGACTCTGGTTTCCAGTTCGACGGATTGTCCAATGGTGTACCGTCAGTATGGACGTTTTGGACATACAAACCATCATGTCACACCCATCTGAAGATGTGCCATCATGGCGGTTGTCTAGGTCATCTAGAGAAGTTTTGCAGGAAGCGTTGCTTGAAAAAGACATTGTGACTGAAGAATTAGAGTGCCTGGCTGTGAGGTAGGAGATGCTTCAGCCATCAGAGCCCCAACCATAGGTCTTGGGGTGAAGCTCTCACGCAGTCAGGAGTTGTCGAGGGTGTGACGCCTCAGTTTGGATTTGGTGTTCCGTGTTTCCAAAAAAACATGTAAAGTCCTTACGTTCTCGTTCTTCCACTGTTAATGTTTTGGCATTGTTGTTGGTTCATTATTTCGTCGTGAAGTTGGGATGGACGTGTTCGTTGTAATCCAAACAGTCTGGTTTGTCTGAATTATGATTCTCTGAATTGTACATTTTTCTTAATGGTGTGTTTGGATCTTGTGTGAGTTGATCTCAGTTTGACTGTGTTCTTTTGGAGATATAACTGCCTACAGAGGAGTCCAGGTTTGCGGTTATGCTCAGGTTTACCTCATGGGTTAAGATCTGCTCGGAGTTTTTCTCTAGTGTATGGGGGTTTTCGTCTATGTCGACAGTTCCAAATTTTGGCGGTGGTGTTGTTTCTCTCGTGCTATAAGGGTTAGTTTCGGTTAGTTGAGAGTTCCCACGTCGACCTCCCCTTTCCAGGGTGGTATGTTTGAGTGTTAAAATTTCCACATTAGTTGAGCTCTTGTGGTGGGGATAACCCTCTCTTGTTCTCCTATTCTCTCATATTGTGGGTTCTGTTGGTCTCAGTCGGGCATGGACTCTTGTTTTGTCTATTTTTCGGCCGGGTGACTTTCTGGAGGCAGAAAGTGTCTGTGGTGGGGAGAATTGTCACACCCCAACTTTTTGAATTAATTTTTAATTTATTATTTCTTAGTTTCAGGTTCTCACGCTGAGTTTTGGGTTGAGTCCCGATTTAAAATTGTTGACGTTTAACATTTTTAGTTGGTTTCGGTCCCGTGCGCGACCACCGCATGGTTGGCGGTAGCCACGCAACTCGTCCAAGGGACATGCAATTGATCAATATTATCATTATTATTGTTCTTATTATTATTATCTTTATTTTTAATAAATTTTCTTAATATTATCTTTATTATTATTATTATTATTATTTGTATCATTTTTATTATTATTATCATTAGTGTATTATTAGTGTTATTACTTTTACGATTATTACTATTTTCATTTTTATTATCATTATTATTATAATTTTTAGTTGAATTTTTATTATTGTTGTTGTTGTTGGTATTATTGTTATTATTATTATTATTATTATTATTATTATGTTATTATTATTATTATTATTATTATTGTGATTATTATTAATGTAATAATTGTGTGCACCTTGGTTGCGAAGTTTTCTGCACACCAGTAGGTGCTTCTATGTATGGATATTATTTGATGAATTATTTTTTAAGTTTAATTAATTCAGATTGTTATTTATTAGTTTGCATGCTGATAATTTGGTTTTGTTTGATATTTGATATACGTTTGATTTGTTAGTAGCATGTGATGCAATATGTGTACAATTTTTGATGAAGAAACATGTTGATCTATTTACTGGTATTTTATAAATTGTGCAGTCTGAGTTTTTGTGTAGCGTCGATATGCGTTTTCCATAAAAGAAGATTTGGGTGGATTTTTTTGTATTAAATGTCATGAGAATTATGTTTTCTAGGGTTATGATGTGCGAATGGTTTTAAAGTGTTCTTGAAAAAGATTAAGTGTGCATTTTAATTTTTAAAGTGGCTTATCCTGCTTGAAATTGATTCCGTTTTTGCAGCGAGGGCTGGTTTTTCATCTTGGGAATGTTTTATTATGTTTTTATTTTATGAAAACTTTTGTTGAGCCATTTGTTGTGTTTTTTTAAACTTTGATATTGTTCTATTATGTCGCGCAAGGGCTAGTAATTATGTTTTGACATGTATGTGGTGTGCATCTGGCCTCAAAAGGGGTTTCTGGGTGGTCTTTTCCATTCAAAGTCTTTGGATATTGTTTGGAGTTGCTTCAAAATATATATATACATTTTTTAAAATTGGTTTATTAAACGGTATAGATGATGCGATTTGTATTTTTAAAAGGTTTCGAGGTGGTTCTTTTGCACAGTTTGTTCGTTTGAATTATTTTAAGTCTGTTTTTATGTATTTTATTTGTCATTACGGTTGCAGCGTGTTCACAAGGTAGCCCTGCAGTATTGTTGTCATCATCTTGCACTTTCTTGTACACCTGCGCGAGGCATGTCGCGCCTTAGTTTTTGGATAGTGAGTCGAGGTAGGTCTTCCACTCCACTCGCCTTTAAGTTTAGAAATTTATTTATTCCTTGATATTTCATTGTTTTTGGTAAATTTAAAGTAGTACTAGATTGTTATGTATAGAGTGGTGAATTTTTTGAAATTGAAATCTGTTTATTTCTCGGATTTCACCAAAAGTAACTTTCTTGTTTTTAACGGTGTGTTTTTCTGGTGATATTGCTAAATGGGTACCTTATAAAATGTGCAAATCTTACTGTACTGTGTTTTGAAATGGTTTTGGTGTGAGTTAAATGGCAGGTGTGTCATTTATGTAAAATGGTGATCTCTTGATAATTTGGATAGAGGAAATGCACATTTGGCCTTTGAACTGGATTTTGGAATTTGTCTGTGGTGTTTGGTTTTCCGTAAATGGGTTTCTAATTGAGTTTCTGGTTTTCAACGTGATGGCGTGTGTTATGTATTTTGGAAGCACTTTGGTATCTAATGGTTTGAATATTTAATGATATGGCAGCCCGGTTGGAACTTTATGGAATGTGAAGTGATTATATATATATATACACATACTTATGGGGAATCTCTACAGGGGGACTTCCCTTTGAGAGTTGTCATGTAGCGGTGTCTGTGTAAGGGGTTGGCAAGTGCGGTGATATGAGTCGCGTGTGCGAAGGCCTCCCTCTCACACAGTATTATTAAGACCACCATGGGTTCCTGGGCGTCTTTTAGAAAATCAAGTGACGGTTGCTAGATAACCCCAATTAAACGGGTTGGTACCCCTTGGTAGGTTGTCCTTGTGGGGTGTGCCAGTGGTTGGGTGTTAGGGCGGCCAATTGGTTATTGACTATGGAGTACCATTCCAGTAGGTAGTCTGAACCCGAGAACGTCCAGGGGTTTTCTAGGGATGTTTAGGATCACCCATGGTTACTTGTTTTTCCTTGATTTTTACTCTCAGTTGTCCTTTACAGTTTATACTATTCTACTTTGTGAAAATGGTTTTCAAATGGAAATGCTTTATTCTCTTTGTGTAAAATTTGAAGATGTTACACTTCTTTCCCTTTTTGAATGATTTTGGAACTAATGAAAATAAATCCAACTATTGAAAAAGAATAAGGGCAATGTCACGTGTTTTGGTTTTTCAAGTGAAATATTACGGGAGCCTACTTTTATACACTATAGTTCAAACCTGGAATTTTTAAATTCTTTACTCACTGGTAGTGCTTTAGATTTTGTTTTTGGGCTTACCTACTGAGTACTTTTATACTCACATCTGTCTTTTACCATTTCAGTTGTAGGTTCCTCTGGTTCGGGTTTTCTGGTTTGAGTCGCTTGGTGTCAGAGCGAGGTTGGTCTTTGGTTGGGTGGTGATCTGTGAGATCACATGGAGGTATGCCTGGTCATGTGGATTTTATTTCTTTTCTATTGTTAGCGTTAATGTTTTTGTTTAGTTTGTTTTCTTGCCTCGATCGTGCTTTTGTTTGGGCTGAAATCGTTCCCAATGATAAAATTTTGATGCCCGATACTGGTTGCCAGCCCGTGGGGATCGGGAACGCCCTTCGGGCCATATCGCGGGCCGGCTCGGGTGACTGGTTCAGGGTCGACCTGGGTTGGTTCGTGACAGTTGATATAATGATGATTCTATGAAAGAAAATAAAATGGACTTATGAAATATTTATAGGAATGTTGATGGGATACTTGTTACTCGAGTAGTGTCACATGAGGTGTCGAATGATAGGAGGTGGTGGTGATATGTTCCTGGGAGGAGCTGAAGGGTTCTCCATGTAATATATCTTTATGTGGATTACTATATATTATGTCATGAATTCTCATCAGTTTAGATATATGTTAAAATTTTGTATTGTATGTAGATATATATATATGATGGAATGTATTCAAAGATGAATCAGTATAGTCCAAAGAAAGTGAACACTTACTTGTGGATGTTGAGAACAAGTAGAGTGGGTTACTATTTTTGGGAGTTTATGGTATTTAATTACATATGAATAAACTTGTATAAATGAGGATATATGATAAGCACACATTGGTGGTGGCCTTTAGAGTTCATAATCAAACCCTACATAGGCCCCTCATGACACGTCTAGACATTATTGTTTTCAGGTCTGGTATAGGACAAGGATTGTGCTATAGACCAATGTGATCTGGGACGCACAGGTGTGTGTGATGGATAGAAGATGGAACATGGTGGTTTTTTTCATTAATTTGGTGTTTTTTTTGGTATTTTGGTTATGTACTTATATAATTTGACATAGTAGATCAAGTATCACTATGATTGTATGACTACATAACATATAGACTTCATTGATAGGTATAGATATTAATTTTGGAATGTTATTTCCATAATCTATTATTGATTAAACTATGTTTGGTATTAATGCTTTTACAGTGTTTTATTATCACATGGCCTTTATTATATCATCAACAGAGAGTATAGTCCGTCTAATATCACCTAATAGACCATCTATTCTAGTTGGAAGCCTTTGATGTATGAGGAGGCATGCCTAAGGCCTAGTGGTCTTCTGGCCTGGTGCATTAGTTTTAAATAGATCCTAGGTCAAGGTGCTAAAAATGGTATTCGAGGTTTTTCTTTTGATTTTGGTCTTATTACTTGGGATATAATAGACTGTATATTAGGCTCTAGTTAGAACTTCGTAAAGATCTCATGTTTGGGTGCCAGTATCGTCATGACTAAAGGATATACCATGTATTCAAGGGTGGAAAAATGGATTTTATGCTTTTGGATATTACGGTTGATTAAATTCCACCATGAGTGGTGCACTTGGGTTTTATGTTATTGTATTTGGTGGATTTGACCCCTATCCTTGTATTGAATGGGATGGAAAATTATGCATTGTCCTAGAAACTTAGATTCATATTATTTTTATATATTCTTATGACTACCATCGGGTTCCTGGAAATACACAAATAGGGGTAGGACTATTTAAAGTGTTATCAAAAATCTCAATAGTGTTTTCCTACATAACCATTTTGGTGGATTTCTACTCATTCATACCTTGTATGTGGTTCCAGATGATATCGGTATATGATTCTTTCCATATATTGTATGCATAGGGATGACTCTAAGAAGGGTATATAGGAATATATGAATGAGTGAATTGTTTAAATTGTCAGCAAAAATCTAAATGGAGTCTTCCTGCATAGCTTATTTGTTTCATTTTACTCATCCACACCACACTTATGTTATATGATACACATGATATGGGATACCTATCTTTTATATGGTTAGGTAAGGAGTCATGAGGCCAGATGACATATGACATGGGTGTGGTAGGGGAGTGTAAGGGTGGTTAGATGCACTGTCTATTTCATATTTACCTATCTATGATATATATATTATTTTTATAGATATATTGACAATGGTGTTTAGTTCACATCAAGATGCCACCAAGATGGATTCCAGTGGAGGATCGGGGGCATTGATGTGGTGTTACTAGAGCATGCATGGGATGAGTCCCCTGAAGTTTAGGTTTAACATGAGACATAGGTAGAGGCTCTCACACGGACCGGGAAACCAAAGATGATGGTGAAATTCGGTCCATTGATTGATGAAAAGGCCAGGGTGAGCTTGGTGCCATTCATAGGTAGTATTTCCATGGTAGAATGGGGAGGTGATCCATTCATGGATTATTTGACTTGTAAGTTTTAATCTCAGCACCCACAATTATTCCTTTGTAAGGGTGGACCACATGTATTATATATCTTTACTCTCTCTATGAATATGATTTTTGACCATCTTGATACTTCGATAGTTCAGAGGGTAAATCTGACTACTTATATTCTAAGAAGACTGGGAAAGATTTGGTTGGATGTATATGTACAAGCTGGTAGGCATGTGGGACTAGCATGGAAGGATTTTGAGGCCAGTTTCTTTGAACATATTATCGTAGAGATGTTGTGAGAATATCGAGCCCATGAAGTCATGAACCTAAAGCACAAGGATATTTCTGTTATGGATTATGTAGTAAGTTTCACTGAACTGTCCTGATATACACCTTCTATGGTGGAAGATGACATCACCAAGGTGTGGCATTTCAAGGATAGTAATTGAAATTCCATTAGAACCTACACATATGTTAGGTTAAATGGAATAGATAATGAATTACTAATACAACACACCATAAAAAATTGCAAATAAACAATAGTTGCATAACACAATATTTTTACAAGGTTTTATTCAGATATGGGTAATAATCTCCTTACTATGTTCAGGTCAATTTTGAGACACAAATGCACACCAATATAACTAATGGAATATAAGTGTAGAAGGTATCATCATTTACCATAATATGTACCTCCAAAAAGTACTATACTATATCCTGATAAGTTATTTATACTAGAACCCACTAGTTTACAATAGAACTACCAATAGAGCTAATGAACACATCGTAAATTTTCTTTAGGATATCACAACATAACAATGATAATATCTTATTCCTAAATCAAAAATCTCAACTACTATAACATTTTTCATAAAAATATAATGCACATTAAACATTCCCTATGTTCAGAATGATAAATTGGCAGATGTAGTAGGATCTCCTCTTCATCGTTTTCATCTTCAATTAGGCACTTTGATAACCAATTTAAATTCAATTAGAAGTACTGCGTTAGTCCTCTCACAATATTCTTATTCTTTATTTGATACATTGAAATTGGAATAGAAATATTTCATCCTCCCAATAACTCGATATCTATTCTATACTTCAACACAAAATATATATTAAGGGAGTCGTTTGGTCTCTCTCAATTTTTATTATATATTTACTTCATCAAATTTTTTCTTTATGATATAAGGGTGTATTAGGTATCTTTTATCTTATTAATTATTATTCTCCTTTTATGATAATGGAATATATAGTATTGCGACATAGTTTACCTCCACCTTCTTCTCTTATTCTTATTTATTCTTTTCTTTATCGATTCACAATATTTTTTCAAGACTATATATGACAGGTATCTCATTATATCACTCAATCTTAATTAATGTTCTTCTTAATATTATATTTCAATATGAATCCTCTCAAAAGATATGTTAAATATTTTCCATGTTATAAATATATAAAGCCTATGATATTTGGAACCATTATCTTCCTGATATTCTCAACATAATCACATCGGTATTGATACCACGATCTAGAGATTCTTTAATTCTCAATTTCATCCCATGATCTCTGAATATTTTTTTATAACAGATTTTAATAGTTTATTTTAAACAAATACCACTAATCTTCATTTAATTATTCCTTTAAAATTGATTAAATATTCTACCTAATAAATAACTATTCTTTTTATGTTTGTAATTGATTTAAAATAATTTTATTCGAAATTCTATAATTATGACACCATGATTCTCTCATTTTATTATCATTTATTCTTTCATGAATCCTGGATCAATCACCATCATTATGATATTTAGTTATTTTGATATAAATATAAGAATAATTTAATTTCATCACTAATATTTTTCATTTAGTTATTTATTTATGTTTCGAATATAGTATACATAAAATCATGTTGAAATATTATCTGAACTCATATAATTTAGATATGAAACATCTATAAATTCATTATGATATAGTAATTTACTATTAAGTAGAATGTGGAAACTAATATCTCAATATTAAAATCCTACATAGCCTTTTGACTTACCATATTATTCTTACATAGGTTTCTGTCATATAGATGTTATCATATGTGTCCTTTAAATTATTCTAACATAACACCACTTACAGAAACACTAAACTAATCTGATACACCCCAATATTTTTAACAATTTAATCTCATGTACCTCTCTATATTCGGAAATGAATCTGGCTAAGAAGAACATTAAAAAAAATTAATCTTAAATAGTTCTATATCTTTCAAAATGAATTTTTTAAAGTGGATCTTCCTGAAAAAATCATTCGTATATAGTTTTTTATCTTTTTGAATTACTCAATAAATCCAAATATCCAAAAAAACATAATCTCTAATGGTTCCAAAACATCTAGATTTATTTCTAAGTGGAATTAAATTTTGGACATAATATCATGCATCATTGTTTTAGATTCTCAAAATTAATCTTTTGTGGCTTCATAAATTTTATAGCAAAACTACTTTGCATCCAGTTTCTAAAAGATGTAAATATCACACGGTGCATGATTACTTCTGTATAACTCGAATTATTTAAGAACTATTCCTTTAATGATTGTTACATATTATAAAATTAATCATATATATATTTTTAACATCCAAACATTAACATATATAGTAATTTATCTTCTATAATTTAATATCACGCAACATTAGAGTTAATATAAAGTAGACATTTACCATCCCATCTAATTTTTCCTAACATTTTAATTCTGTATTTTATCAAATGTAACTTATATAGACCATCAATTTTTTCATACATTGAGATCAATATATCATATTATATAAAACTTTATTATAGAACATCCAAAACTCAATTTTCTGCCTTATCAGCAGCATTATAAACACATTTAATAACTTTAACACATATCAAAATTCCTGAAGTGACTTTCATAAATTATTAAACCTTTACAAAACTCTTTCAATATATTTTCCAATGCCTTTAGAACATATTAAAATTCAATTTTTTATTTTAATAAATTTTTGCTCCTTTAATTACACCTCATTTTTTTCATTCAAATATCCCTAATAATTGTGCTTAAATAATTTCCAAATAAATATTGCTCGACTAGATTCAACTTAGTATAATCAATATTCACCATCATATAAGTGAAACTTTTAGAGTATTGTCATGCAGAAGAAATAATGTTTGGCATCACTTTAATGAAAATTCTTTTAAGCATATCTTCAATATTTTCAATAGATAGATTCTCAAACATATCAATATAATGTAGTTAAGAGTGATTTCATCATCCATCAGCACTTCTCCTTGATTATTACAAATTTTTTCACCATTATTACATTATTTGTTAGAGGTTTTAACCATCATGACTCCTCATATCATCATCTTAATCAAACTCTTATCATAAATCTACCTCTTCATCAACGTCTTCAAGCATCACCATCCAACACATGTTGACATCTTTTACATACTGGAAATGAATAAAATCATCAACACAAATCAATGGTCTATTTATATCTCAAGGTCAACAATAAACTCAATGTAACCAATGCTTTATAACCAAAACTACTCAAAATTATAACAATATATTAACCATGAAAATATATTTACATGGAAAAACCTATAAAGGATCCACATAAACTAGTAGTTTGGCCATTGATTGCATGGCCAACCCATATATTATTGGATTTTAACTATTGAGTAGCACCAAGAAGGAAAAACACGCATTTAGTAGACCTCAGTTCAGTGAATTCATACAAAGAACCACATGTATTTAACACAAAGTAGCACAAATAAAATATAAAGATTATACAAATAAGAAAACTATATAACAATACAAAAAAATGAGACACCAATTATCTATAACAAAATCACACAGTCAGAATTTAATAGTAGTGATATGAAGCCAAATATTCGAAAGAATAATAGACCAACATAAAAAATACCTCCTTGTCCCAATTATTACCAATATGAACTTTGATAGTAATTTTCACCATAAAACACTATTTAGTGCAACTAAAAATCGACTCCTCCTTTAGGCATGCATTAAGATCGCATCAAAATTTTGTGCCATCTGCAAAGACAAAAAAATGTTCTCTCAAAGGCCAATGTAAGGGTGAGTATAAAAATACCCATTTTGATCCTAAAAACAAAGGGAGGGTGGGAATCGAAGTGTTAGCTCAAAATACAAGATATATATAATTTTAATACATTGATATTCATTAAGGATGATGATATCCAACTCTATAAGGAAACCTGAGTCGATATCCCAACTGTCAGTATTATCCCAAATGAAACCAATAATTCTTGGTATACCATAGGACCTAGAGCTCCCAAACTACCAATATTTCATAACATCATCCTCATCTCTCTAATGTTATATTGGGGGACCTATAACATGTTGAAATTATAATTTCAATCGATGGGGTACCAATGCCTATGAAGGACCCTCACCTCATTAAAAGAGAAGTGTGTTAATCAATGTTTTTACCTAATAAATATATGGAGGACCCACTCCCCATCACATTGTGGGGGGTTACATACTCCATTAGTCTTATAGATAATTTTTACCATTTCATGGTAAAGGGAGTTCTTTCCCCATGCCTAAAGTACATGAAATAAAATAATCATACATTATATCCAAGAGGGGTGAAAATCCCTCAAGTGTTTGGAGGACCTATTCCATAATATTAGTATGTATCGAGGGAATATATGACCTTGTTCTATGTTTAAATCCCTTGCATGCACTTTGTCTTCATTTATATAAATGTAAGACTCTAAAACATTCCAAAACACATTGATAATGGAATATAATGATAGAAAGGACGCACCATCACGTTTAACAAAGAAAATGATCATAATAAACTATTTTATTGTTTAATTATGACAGCTATGTGAGAAGATATGAAGGAGACTAACGAATGTATAGTATGACACATATACTTTGATAAACCCAGTGTGTGAGACTCGAGCATAATACAATAATATATTAGCATCATCCGATTATTTAGGTTTGACCTATATGATGTGTCCTCATAGGTGATGTGGCAAGTGGGACTCTCAAACCTGTTGGGTGTATACCCTAGTAGCCTAAGTCATGTTATTCACATGGACATGGTGTGCCCCTCATCCTATACGGTGTGTGTGTGTCCATGGGTATAGTTTGGTGTGTGTTCAATATAACCTAGGTTTTGTGACCAACATATACACAATTTCTATTTTAAAGTTATATATCATGTGACATTTATATACATAGAGACAATCCCTCCACCAACAGAAGATGGGACACAACATACGATTGATGAATACACTCCCTGTAATATTTAATGCCTCATAGATTCCTTAGAAAAATGATGAAATGATACATGACATGAGATCATAGACTAAAAACCACGTGATCCTATTGTCTTCTCTGAAAAATCTTTATCAAAAAATCCATCGTCACTCGCTACAGAAAAAATAGCATTTATTAGTGGTTTTTAATGGATGTTTTGAATACTATTGATAAATTATTAATTTTTATTTTCTGGCATGGATTTTATAAAAATGATTCTAATTCACTATGGTTCTATAAATACATCACCAATTCATGTATATTTATTAAAAACAACTTACATTTATTATTTCTAATTAATTAATCTTAGAAGTGGTTTTTAAAAAATCATCCGGATATTTATTTTACTTAATAATTATTAATAATAAATAATTGAAATTGAACTTTATTATTTGAAATTAATTATTAATTATTAATAATTAATAATAATGGATTATTTATTATTTATTTTCTATGATAATTTTTTTATTTAAAATTTTAATTAATTAATAAAAAATTATTATTATTTATTTATAATTTTTAGTTGGTACTTATTTGAAACCTAAATTAATTATTAAGTATTTTGTAATTATTTTGTATTTATATATTTACATATAAACACACACATACATAAATTCAAACATAGAGAGAGATATATGTATGTCTGTGTGTGTGTGTGTATCTTGAAACCATGGTCAAAACTAACTTACTAAACTATTATTATAAGGAAAATTAAAAGTCAAAATTAAGCTTAAAATGGACATACCTATTCATATAACTGTCCATTTGTGATCTATGATCTATAAAAATATAATATTAGAAAAATAACTACAATCATATTGGATAATTATTTCATAATGAATAATTATAAAAAAATATTAACATTCCAATAGAAGTTTAAAACTGGACATCAACTAGAAACAACCATAAATTTTGATATGGGTGTCTATTTGATATCTTAAACCCAAAAAATATAATATTTCATTGATTTTTACTATTTTTAGAATTGAGGATAAAATAGCCAATTTTTTATTGATCAAAAGTATTATTAAAGGATATCAAAAAAGAGTTTTAAGATAAGGTACTCTAATTTAAAATTTTTTAGGGGTATTTATTCTTATTCTAATAGGGTATTCTATAATATAGGAATTTAACTTTAGGTATACATTCCTATTAATATGAAAATTTTAAAATTATAGTCTTATTCCCACTTTTGGTTATTTATTTTTCTAACATGTCTTATATGTTAATGACTATCTTGGAAGAGTCAATCTCATATAATTCTATCATGTGAATGTTAAGGTTTGAATTTGGATGGAATTCATTATTAACCCTTACTCGTCATGGACATTCCTTATGGTGGGACGTTTAAGGTTAATAATTTTGAGTGAGTGGGTGAGTGTGTGTGTGTGTGTGTGTTTGTAGATATTAATTTTCTTGTGTAAATATATATATATATATATCAATATATTTATATTTATTTATATGTTTATATTTATTTATGTATATTTATATGTTCATATATATATATATATATATCATTTTATATATGCATATTAATGTAAAATTAATTATATATATGTGTGTATTTATAGATATTTATCTATATTTATATGTATTTATTAATAATTATATATATTTATATGTATTTTAATTTATATATATTTATTTACATTTATATATATTATGTTGGTGTATATAGATATTTATGCAAGCGGGAGTTTGGTCCATTGGGCTTGTTTATTGTGGTCTATTTTTTGGAATTTTCTGGTGTTTCTTTTTCTATTGGTGGGTTTTTTCTGAGATACGGATGGGAAGGAAGTTATGGGGGGACCATCAGTGGTATGGGACATTTTTGGAGTGATGATCTTGAGTACCATGAGTTATCGATGGTATGAGACATTGGTAGTGATAATCTCTCACTCATGACGTGATGACACTAACACCTCTTGTGGCAGGCATCGGGGATGACATCGATCACGTGAGTGATGATTCTAATGGAAATGACAATTTATTTAGTGTGAATGATGTTATGTACAAGATGATGACCTCAATTTGAGTGTCATTAGTGAACCTCATTGATGTGGTCAGGTGAACAAGATTGTTGGGGTAGGAAACCCTCAGCCGAATCATGGATGAATTTAATGGTGATGGTTTTTCTAGACCTTTGGGAAATTTTATGTGGATCATCGTCACTTTTATATGGATCTAGGGACTTTCTTTCTTGTTTTGAGCAGTGAGTTGGCCAATTTAATGTTTTGGTGACATTTTATTTGTCATATTCTAAGTACTTGTTGTTCTTTTATTTTATTTAATAAATTATTGGGTTGGGCATAAACGGTAACTAAACATTCTTGGTGGGGTTAATTATATATGTGTGTGTATGAATTTATTTAAATTTTTATATATTAAAAATATTTATATGTATTTATGTTCAATTATGTATATTTAGGTATTATAACACTATGGAAGTGTGGGTACTAAAGAAAATATTGTAGCAGGGTACTGTAGCAACAGTATTATTCATCAGGCTTTTGGTCCCAAAACCTTGGGCCTTTGGCCCAAAGGGCCTCCAAGTTATTGAGCAGCTTATGTGGGGTGATGGTAGTGGCAGTTTGGAAAGTCTGAATGCTTGGATTATATTAAGGGCACATCGATGGTGCAACCATTCCCTAACATTAGTGAACAACTATAAGAGCACCCAAACTAGTCGATGCCGGTAATGGTGAGGTTGTGAATGGGATATGCTAGCAAGGATGGACAACAAGCTTAA
The DNA here is from genome assembly GCA_963277665.1 of Viscum album. NCBI lineage: Eukaryota > Viridiplantae > Streptophyta > Magnoliopsida > Santalales > Viscaceae > Viscum > Viscum album. The sequence continues at coordinate 1,583,873,624 of OY728128.1, read as the reverse complement.
AGGAGGAGAAGTTGTAGTTTATGTCTTGTTCCACTAGGTCTTCAGGACAAGTAATTCTAATGCCTTTGTGTCTTTAGAACTTCGAGTCATGTTAATGGTTCTCTTTCAGTCTAGTTAAAAAGTTGAATTATCTAGAAATAAAATGAAAAAAGAATTAGAGGAGATATATTTTTATATATTTATAAATATTATGTAGGTATATATAAATATACTTATATTAATGTTGATATTTATCTATATTAATATTTATATATAATTTTATTTATTTATTTATATTTGTATTTATATATCTATATTTACTTGTAATTATACCTATTTACATATATTTATTTTTATTTTTCTCTATTTATGCATAGCTATTTGAATTTATAAATATTTATATTTATATTTATAAATATTTATATTTATATATCTTTTTATATATGATGTGGTGTATATATCTATACACATATACATATATGTGTACATATGTAATAGTCTATATTTATATCTGTTAATATATATATATATATATTTATCTATATGTATTTAAATATATATATTTATATATATATTTGTGTGTGTGTGTGTGTGTGTTTACTTATAATATATATATTTTAGTTCATTTGTTTATAATTATATATATTAAATGTTATTTATAGTTATTTTATGTATAATTATTTATATATAGTTATATATAGTATGTGGCGGTATAAAAATATATGTATTTATATGTATTTATGTATATTTATATTTTTCTATATATTTATATATTTGTATATGTTTTTATATATTTATATATATTCATATGTGTCTATATTTGTTTATATTTGTTGTTATTTATATATTTATATATTTTTTATATATTATATGTGTTTATATGTGTTTATATATTTATATATTTATATGTGTTAATTTATCTATATGTGTTTATGTATTTTTGTATTTATATGCCCTTATTTATGTTCATATATAATTATATCTATTGATATATTTATATGTGTTTATATATTTATATTTATATTTTATTATATGTGTGTGTCTTTATATATATTTATGTAAATGTATTTATATTTTTATCGATATTTATATGTGTTTATGTATATTTATATGTGTATATATGGGGGTCTGTGGTTGTCTGTGTGCTTATATACAATTATATGTTTTATATATATATATATATCGGCGTGTGTGTGTGTGTGTATTTATATATAATTATATATATATATTTCTATGTGTATATGTATTTATATAGAAGAAATTATTATTGTGTACAAATATATAGTTATTTCTGTGTGTGTCTGGGTATTTATGTATATTTATATGTGTGTATATTTTTATTTTTATTTAATTATAATTATATATATATATATATTTATATATATGTATTTAAATTTATTTATGTGTATATATTTTTATATATTCTTATATGTATTTATATGTCTATTTATATATATACATATTACGTGCTATATATATATTTCTATAATTGTATGTGTTTGCAAATTGAGGGTAATGATAATAAGAAAATCTCAAGCGATTCAATGGCGATCATTGTGTGGTTGATCGATGGCATTTTTGATCGATTGTGAAATCAATATGTGAGAGGTTATCACCTCATTGTAAAAGGATTCTGGTGAAGTTCTAGATGCCAACGAGCTCGTACCAGAGTGCTAAGGGCTTCTGCTTGGCATCCAAGAGATCCGGGTTCAAAATCGGGTGGAGGCGAATTTTTGGGTTACTATAGAGGTGCTATAGCAGTTACTCTTTGGTACTATAGCAGCCGGAACTATTCACCCGATTTGGGCTTCCGGACCACTGGTTTAGGCCTACGGGTCTCAAGAGCCTTCAGGTCATCAATGGCCTTCCTTCCACATGGCCTTTGGGCCATAGAGACCATGGAGTAACCCAATTCACATAGAACATGCACCAAAAGAGGATCAGAGCAACAAGAGTAGCATCCACCAGAAGCAAAGCTAACCAGATTGGAAGAATGAGAGGGTATAGAAGCTGCCATCGGGACCAGGCACTATGCAGCATGGTACGGGGCAATGCTAGCTGATCATCAATGCAAGTTGGGAGCTAGGTGATCAATGACCCAAAAACTGGGAAGAGGAAGTTCTAGTTGGTTGGGCCTATGGGTCCTGTAATGACCATGGTATGCCTCTGGGCCTTTGGGTCATGTATTGTAGGTCAGTCAGTCCTTGTGCCTTGGGCCTACAGGTCATGTACGGGTCCCCCTTCAACCCTTAAAAGGGGGATTATCCATAATAAAATAAAAATAAGACCTTAGGTCCATTCGGGGTGAAGTTCCAGATTCTACTCAAGAAGGTTCAGGGTTTGGCTAGCCAAGGGTATCACAAAACTATGTCTACCAATGTTGTGAACTACTTGATTGATTTGAGGAACAAACATGCCTCATTTATTGAAAAATGTTTGAATAAAATTTTCTTCCTTGACGTCTGATTTGGATCTGAACTTCTATACAGAATGATCATTATGAATAGGTCTTTAGAATTCATTGAAGCAAACCAAAAAACAAGAGGATCGAATTGAGGAATGAAATAATACTATTATAGCTTAGCTGATCCCATAAAAGATTAGTCCCCAGAAACAGGAAGACCAAAATATGTGAATCCATCACAAATGGGGCTTTGATGGTTGGTGGATGGGCTTAATTTTATAGTATTTTACATAATTATGTTATCTTTCATGAATTTAGATTAAAATAGTGGTGATTTCATTTTATCTCACTCAAGCTAGGGACCTTGTGAATTTAATATTGGGAACCCTTATTTGATCTGACATGTGTCAAAATTTAATGGACTCAATCTCAAATCTAGATCAAGGTAATAGATTTGTTTTTTGGTGTTTTTTGATTCTCTTAGATGTCGCTTCAACCCTAGGTATCCTGATTTAATTTGATTTGGAGACTAAGCTTGCAAAGTATATCCATTTTGTTATAATTATGTTCAAGGTTGACCCCAACTCTCATCTCATTGAAATTTTTTTTGGTTGATGATAAATTTATGTTTGAACTTTCAATTGAATACAAAATTTTTCCGGATTATTTTTAATTATATATATATTAAAAATATTAAGTAAGAATGTTATAGGAATTTGAGATGCTTTAGATTCAAGAAGAGTGGACATATGTTCAATAATTATAAATTTATATTTCCTACTTAAGATAACAAGACATTGCATACTAGATTTATTATTATGAAAGGAAACGTACCATCTAATGATAATTATGATCACTATAGGGTTGAGAATCAGTTCAATGAGGGTGTTAGATTGGTTAATTTATAAGATAAGAAGGTTTATAAATTTTTCTATAAGGACAATGATAATGATTTTCAATCTATTTTCAAGGACTCTACTAACATGAATAAGCATTCACATATGGATCCAAAGGTGGATCAATGTAAAAAATATTCTACCACATTTCATCCTGAGAATTTGGAGAATGATTCTATGGGGATTAATCTCTAGGAAATGAAGGGGACAAAAGATTAATAGACATCTAATTAAGATGATATTAACTCAATGGATTTACAAGATGAAAGTTTAATAAGATCTGGAAATAATAATGAAAATAAATAACTCCTTATTGCAAGATATTTTAATATTATATTGAATTATTTGAATAACTTAAATAGAGACTCTAGAATGGTTTCACATTCTCTTTTTGGGACTGTTGTTTATAAATATCAACCTTGGACGTCCCTGGGAAAATCCTTCAACTTTTGAAAGAGACAAGTCAATAATGATTCTTGCTTAGAGGATGGGAAATACCCTTCCCTATCAAACCAAATGGAGATAGAGATGGTGAGGAATTATATGGTCCCTATGACCTATCCACATTCAAGTAAAAAAATATTTCTGTTTTTTCAACAAATTTGGTTATGCTGGTTAATACTTATAACTAAATGTAGAAATGGACTTATAGTCTCTCTAGAGAGAACTTCTTCCAATGCAATAAATATTGATATTATATTGAATATCTTTGGCGGGAAAATTTTATCATGGTTTTTTACATTTAATGTTGTGCTGACCACTATACAAGTATTAAAAATCAAAGACACATCTGGTAAAGTGGTTAAAGTAACTGAAGTAAATTTTAGATTTATTGTAATATCTCAAAATAAGGAAGGCGTTAATTCATAGATGATTTTTATTGAGTAACCTAAAAAGGGGATGAATTTATAAGACATCCATGGCCAACCCCAAGATATTGAAATTTTTACTCAATCCCAAGATTAAAAATACAGTTTCCTTTAAGTAGTTTGTACAGATGAATTTAAATATATAAAGAAGTTTTTATGGATTGATAATTGTGTAGTGTAACACATGGTTTAAATTAAAACTAGGATCAGTGGTGTTCAATATGAAGGTACCTTTTATCTTCATTCATTATTCTCTTAGGACATTGGACATTGGGATATTTTATTTTGAATGTCTGCAATGATCTAGGGGTATAGTTGTGGATAGGGGAAATCATCTTCTACTAATATAAATAAATTAGGGGATGCATGGTCTAGTAATATTGTGGATATGGATGATAACATTATCCTTTATATTGAAAGAGTCTCTGGAAGGAATTTGGGGAATATACCATAACATCCCCACTAGAACAAAATGTTGATTACAATAATTCCTAAAGGAAATAGATCTAAGAAGTAGGGTAAGATCATTTTATGTATGTATTATAAGTGGGAAAGATTTTTTTGGTCGATGAAGATGGTTTCGAAAAGGATATACCTATGAAACTCATTCAACATGGTGATTATCATCAGGATACCTATGGTGATATCTATGGAAATGGTATAAGATGATAGTAATTTCTATGGGTGACTAATTAAAACTTTGAGATGAGGATAATGTCCATGTGGTTAGGGGGTTGCGGGATTATCATAACAAGGCCCTCTAATCTCAATATCGGTATTAAGAAATCATTTGTGGGAATTTATAAATTCATGGATAACCACTTCTTTAGGATAATATGTGTGATGTTTTTGCGTTGGTCTTTGTTGTGACATTATGACAGTATCTTTTCCATGTCTCAACCCTTATCCCCTCTTGTGTTTTTCTTATTTTTAATAAAGCGGTAGAAACCCCTACCCATTTTGATATTTATCGGTTTATATATATATATATTTTTATATATATAATTATATTTAGTTTCATATTTATTTTATTATTATATATATATTTATGTAAATTTATTTACATTTAGGTTTATATAAATTTTTATAACTATTTATATATATTTATATACAACTCTACAAATTTTTATATATTTATGCATGTCTATGTATATATATACACACTTATATTTACATTTTAATATATTTATATGTAAATATATTTATATTTATATTTATATTTATATTTATATTTATATTTTTATTTTTATTATATTTATATTTATATTTATATTTATATTTATATTTATATTTATATTTATATTTATATTTATATTTATATATTTTTTATTTTAATTATTATTTTTTTATCTAATTATTTAAAGTTATTTATATTTTTATATATAATTGATATTTGTATATATATTTTCCTATATTTATAAATTTACATATATCTAAATTTATGTAAATTTATATGTAATTATATTTTCATATTCTTGTATTTATAAATTTTGAATAAATATATGTACACATAAACATGTATTTACGTGTACTTATCAATATAAATATAATTATATTAATGTCTTCTTAGTCAACACATAAAGGTTTTGTTGAAGTTATAAAGGCTTTATAGAATAACTAACAGGTAAGAGTTTCAAATCTTACCACACACATATATATGTTCAATTCGATACTAACAAATCAGTAAGAACTAATAACACCATAGAAATATAAAATTTATTTTTTAAAACCATTGATAAATATAAGTAAATAAATAAATATAAGAAAAATAATATTTTAAAATAAATAAAATAATAATAATAACCACCAAAAAATATTTTTTTCTCTTAAAACCATTGCTAAATAAATTGTTAAATTTTCATTATAAATTTAATAAAAAACCCACTGCTAAAAATTTAAAACAATTACTAAAAAATTACCATGAAATGATTTTCAATGGGTTTTTTAAAGCATTGTGAAATTATTCCTCACACTTGATTTCATGGGTGTTTTGGAATATTTTAGAGAATCATTTAATGGTTGTCTAAACAAATGTCGCGAATCATTTCATAACTATCTAAACCACTTCTAAATATTTTTTTGGCGTAGTGACAATTTAACACTGTCATTCTCCCACATCAGGGTCATTATCATTGTCATACTACCCAATGGTGTCCATAAATTTAGTTTTCATTTTCCAAATCCATCATGCCCCAATTCTAACCACCTCAGATCAAACACATGGAGCCTTATATCTATCTAAAGCCAACCTATCACAGACACCACGGCTACTGCAATGGTTTGGTGGTATTTTATTGGACCACCTCTTATTAAGTGGATGGTGATAATAATTGGAAAATATGAATGATTGAGGGATTGGTAATTATTGTGATTTCATCCATCTAAATATTTATTCACAATATGTTCACCATTTAATGATCATGTTTGATATCCCGTAATGATAATATCAGAAAATAAATAAAAGTTTCTTAAGTTTCCATCATCCATATGATCAAAGAAAGTCAAAATGAACTTTCAATAAATAATAATTCTAATAAATACATCTAGATGATTCATAAATGAAATAATCATGAATAAAATTATGATATCATGGATAATAAAGCAAACCATATTATTAATTTCTTACCTCAATGGTGAACTTTGACACTTCAAGGATTCTATTTTCGATGCCATGTGAATTCACATTTGTTTTTCAACATCATCGGTTCCTCCTTTATAAAGACTCTCATATCATCTTATCATCTATAATGGATTAAAAATAATGGTGGAACACCCTACTAACAGATATATAATGGGTTATTTATAATTTTTAAATTATTTTATACCAGGATATTTTATTAAGTCTTGAAATGGGCCTTTTTCAAGGATCAATATATAGAAAAAAAATACCCATAATTTTTGAAACCCCATGTACATAAAAAATAATGTTGCCATATTTTCCATGTGAGGATCCATTTATTTTATATCAATATTCTCATTTCCGTGATAGAATTTTTATTGGTTCAATAAATATTAAATAACCCCTTAAAATCCAACTAGTTTGAAATTTCACTAGAACTATACATAAGGTTAAACATCATTTATTGAGATAAATAGATCCTTTATAGAATTTTTCTGAGGTTTTTTACTATGGTTAATTTACCATTATTTTATTTTTATGGTAAATGTATTTGAATATAGTGAATTGGAAAAATTATTCCCAAGTTAAAACATGGGAATATAAATTCTCCCCAACATTAAATCTTTTCATCCATGAAAAGAAAACAACCTCAGATGCTAAATGAGGAATCTCATAAAAGAAACTTTTGTAAAAGAATGATTTCCATTCCATGTAATTCATCTTACTTTGAAGGTCCAAATTATATGTGATCTTGGAATATGGAGTATTGATGAAAACATTCTCTTTTATCAAGATCATTTGGACCTCCAACCCTGGACTCCCACATCTCCACAAGAATGATCAAATCAATCATGTTTTTTAGGAATTTCTTGAAAAAGACATAAACTCACATTCCGAAAACATCACCACATTTCTTCACCCAATACCTTTTCAATCCATAGGGTTTCAATCTTCATGGAACATAGAAAAACTAAAAACCATTGACATAAACTCTTGGATGGTTAATTGATAAGGGTACCACAAAAGTGAGTGTTGTACATTACACCATTAATTAGCGACACATATGAATGTGACATGATGAAAATATATCCATATAATACTCTTAAACTAAGTGTAATAATTAAAAAAATTCATAAATCCTTGAATAGCCTCAATTTAACATTTTTTTCATGGTTAAATTCTACTTTTCAGTTTATCCAAAAAAACATATATAATATTGTCTCTGTCATAAAGTACAAGTAATATGAAAGTTCAATATATTAATCATTCCACTAATATCATTTGAAACCATATATCCATACCTTTAACTCTAGATAATATTGAAACTAAATCTGTTGATATCTCAGTTTTTCTATTCTCCCTCCTTCGTGAAAGCTAAAATTGATAACTTCAAGAAATAATGTCAAACAACTCAAATAATACCATTTCTCATTAGTGATAAATTCCACCATATTCTAAAATGAATGGTCCAAACCCATTCTGATGACTCTACTATGTTGTATCTTTATCATAGGATAACACCTTCCAGAACTTAAATAACAAAAAAATTCAACCCATAGAGAAACATCTATCACCATGTAGCTTCAATTTCCACATAACATGGATAAATAAATTATTGGTTAATCATAAAATATTTTGTAACCATTCTCTACTAGGATGATATTTATAAAAAGTAATCAATCAAGGATCATAAATTGATCCTTGATAAAATACTTCTATTCAACCCTAGAATATGATGTGGTTCTCCCCACCTATCAAAAATGTGTTAGTTACATCACCTTAAATGACATTACTAGGAACTCATTGTGCCCATAATGACACTTATATTCCATATTTTGGATGTATTTATTATAGACATAATGGTTATAATACCTAAGGAATAAGATGATATTCAATAACCAATTCACCACCTATAGATATTTTAATAGGGTTTTTATTCTTATAGGGTGTTATATATTCTTAACCATTACCTGGGTTAAAGTGGTTATAGTCAATAAAAATCCACAAACTCTTATCTACTGCCATAGAAATTTTAATTTAAATTCCCTAGGGGTACACACTAGGCCAAATAAGTCCTTTATTAAAAAGTTATTCCAACTAAAACTTTATTTCATTAATCTTATTCAAGGCCATCTGATATGCTTATAGTATTCTAATATTGACCGAGGATACATGTTAATATAAAATTTTATCTCTCAATGAGGGGTAACCCTAGAAAATTTTCTATAAAATTTTGATGTATTACTCTAAAACTACAGCAATATAACCCACTAATACATCTATGGTATTATTTATTAGGACTAGAAACACATTTCTAAAATATAAAATTAAAATAGAAACATTAATACCCAAGATATATCATGTATGAAACTGAAACCATGAATAGTTGAAATGAAGAATATTCATATACCTTTCATTGTTGAGTTGTTGTTGATGTTTTATTCATTATATATTCTTTATGAACATCTCTTAATGGAATTTGAGAGACTTTTTATTCTATAGTGTACCACTAAGTATAATTGAATCACCCATGATGTAGGAAAGGTTATTCTCTTAACTAAAATAAACTAATATCTCATTTAATTTAATATGGAAAAAAGGAAAAGGGATTAAAGTAGAACCATAGATATAGAAACCCAAGCTAAACATACCTTTATTTTCTACATTTTACATGATATAAAAATTAAATTTCATATGTAACAGAAATAATATCCTAGAAACACATAGGTTCGGTGTATTTGGATACTAGCTACACAATCAATTTATTTTAAAATTATTCTGATAATTTTATCTTATGTGGACCATACTAGATTATAATATAAACATCTCAATATAAATACTCTAACTTCAAAACTACGGAATAAAAACATAATAAAGGGGTGATCTCAGAAACGTAGTAAGGTTATAATAAACATTTCATCAAAGATGAATTCATAAGCATAAGAAAAAAACATAAGCATGATAGAAATATAAAATCATTGTAAGTGATAATCATAAAACATAATGGAGTTTCAAAGGACAATAAATAAGATCATAAACCCAAAATATATCAAAAATGAAATATAAGAGTCATTGTATGTCTTAAATATATTTAAAATAAACCTCAAATTCTGAGAGAATATGATTAAAGATTATACCATATTTTAATTACGGCACAAACATTATCATAGTGAACCATTAATTTCATGAGTCACACACTATCACCCTTACCTCTCACACAACATAATTCTACCTATGTATACATCACCTTCATGACTAACTTACTTTCAACCATTCTTGGGGAAAACTAAAATTTTCCCTCATATAAATATCTCATGAGATTTAAAAAAAATTCCAATGTATTATATAGGGATATAGGACCTCACCTGTCACCACCCACACATATGGGAACTAATTTAAAATTATTCACTTGTCAAATTATAAATAACCCATTTAAATAAAATAGGTTTCATAAAATATTTAAATGAAAATAATTCTCTTTTCAAAAATCACCCAAAGATATAAAAATAAGTTTGAGTAGTATTTAGAATAAAAATTATTATCTTTTTATTTCATATAAAACTCATGAAAATAAAATTGGGTTTTGTAACATTTTTAATTAGTTTTACATTGTGAATTAGATCCATTTACAATGAAAAATTGATAACTCAAAAAAATCACATAACAGAAGGAAAATAGAGCGTGAAACTTGAAACATAACTCCATTAGATGTTTCTCTTTATTAATATATAGAGGAAAATTAAAACCAAATGACAATTTTTTTTTAATTACATTTTATAATCATCAATGTAAAAAATCATAGTCAAAAATATCTTTAGAAAATACATCCTTGTTTTTCTTAAAAACAAGTGAAAATAAATACTTTGTGAAAGTGGATTTTAATTAATAACTCTTTTTCCAATGATATATAAGGGATGATATATTTTAATATTAAAAAAAATTTAATTTATTGAACATAAGGGGAATAACTTCAAGAATAAGGCATATAACTCAAAGTATGAAGTTTGAGTTACCAAATACATTATATTTACAATTAATTTCCAAAAAAGTTCTTTATCCTATTTTCTCAAAAAACAGTAATTATCTTAATCACCTATTTTATAACCTTATTTATATATATAATCTTATATAAATGTAATATATAATTATTATCTACATGTACATTAATTAGATATTATCCATTTTAATTTTAGGTTTGGGAAATCTTGATCATTCTTAACAGGTTTCGTAATAGTGGTGATATTATTCACTATTATTCAAAATTTAATCATTCACATATAGTAAAATTAATTGGAATATTTGTTTTAGGATACTTTATAAACTCACAATTTCATTCTATGAGATATTTTGTTATGGTTATTAAAGATGAAATTGGAGATATGTATGTTTTGGGGATTTTTAACAAATGAATGGTGGAAACATAATTAACAATTTAAATGTTTAAATTTATTAACCTCAATGAAAAACATAATTATTTACTTATTAATATATAATAATAATTTTTGACTTCTATAGTTGATATATATTTAAATCATTATTCATGTAGGTAGTTATACTGACCCAATAAGAATACAATACAATCTAAGTTTGAGTATGGATATATAAGAGATTATTTTATATTAATATCATTATAAAAAAATTATAATGAAATTACTTATGTTTTATTAATATAAGGAATCAAAAATTTTATGAATTATAAGAATAATTTAAATAAAAAATAATTTCTCATTATTAAATAAATTGATTTTCCACAGGTTATGTTCATTTTTTGTGGTTATATTTTTAATTATTATTTACTTTTAAAATTTATTTTAGAAATATTTTATATTTAAACTATATAAATAATTAAATAATTAAAATATTTATTTGCTAAATTAATTTCTAGATAAATCCTTGAAATGTGGTGATTAATAATGATTTGTGTTTTTCATAGAGGTCGTAGTCCGTACACGCACATGAGAAAATTTTTCATTTTTCCATTGAATGGGAGGGGAATAGATAATCATTATACAATATATATAATAAATTTTCAGTATATTATTTATAATTAGGTTATTATGTGCATCGGGTTATTATGGGCTTTGAGGAGGATGGATGAGAAGGATAAATAAAGTAATTTAAAGGTTGAGTAATACTTATGTTGATAATTTGCATCTTATCTTGAGGTATCTAGTGGAAATAAAGGACTTGAGGCACTTTATTGATGTTTGAGCATTAAAAACATATATATAGTCTCTAGAATAAGTAAATTGGGTATATATTGATGTAAATTTAGAACTAGGGGTGTGCCTTGAAAAACATTGAAGTGAGCTCTTTTGTAGGTGAAATCTAGGGAAAAATTATTGGAAAAAAATGTTAAGTAAATGGTAAGAAAACAAAATTAGTAAAATTTAAGTTATTTAGGTGACAAAATATTTTTATGACATATAGGTATGAATTTCCAACCTAAAAAATGTATTATAGAAGGATTATGTGTCAAATTTATTTAGTAAAATTTGAGCCACATTCGATTACCCATTTCAACACTTATTAATCATGATTAAATAACAATCATGGTTATTATTTTATAAGTAAAAAATATAAGATGTCTCTTATTTATAAATTTAGATGTTATGAATCCAACTTTATATTTCATTGGATCAAATTGAATTTTTATTTTTCAACAAAATAGTTTTTTAAATTAAAATTTACAATGTATTGAATGTAATAAGATTTCTAGTGAGGGTTTGGGGTTGCACTCCAATAGTAATTCCAGTGCTAAGATTTATCATAAATTAGTCATTTTGATTCATCATTTTCTTGGATATATTATACTGGCTGAAGGAGAGGATGCTGAAGGTTATCGTCATGTTTTTTTAGACATCTATGGTGCCCGAATGGCTGGTCTTAAGGAGAAAGGGTTGATTAAAGATATTTCTTGTCGATCTATGATAGTTGGATTAGATCTACTCAAAACATTGAAAAATGTAGTGATATCAACTTCAGTGGGAATTGAACGTTGATATATGGTGTTGGCAGATATTTTTGTTATGGTGGTGACTATATAGGATGATGTATGTGGATCTACAATGGCCCAAGTGTTTTCTTTGTTTTATCATTCTCAATGCAGGATTGAAGGGGCCTCTTTGGAAATTGGGAAATTGGGTGAAATCCTTAACATAAGGGATGTTCTTTATTGTAACCCACTAGTGGTGTTTATGGGTTCCTCTACAGGTATAAGCCCTATGAACAAATCATCATCCTGTGTTCAATCTAATCAAGAAGCCTTCTCAGAACGTCTGGCTTTGTGTAAGAACATTATAATTGCTAGGTTTGTTCTCCCCTAGGCCAGAAGGCATAGTGGCTTGATATCTTCTTTGAAGTATTTCCTTTCTATAGGGGTTTTTATTTTGTAAGTACATTTTGTTAGGCAGATGTTTCTTTCACTTCTTATTTTCCTTGAATGAAACCAAAATCTACGTGTGGACCTCTGGTTATTTACATTTGAAGCTTATAACACCCCATATATATGAATGGATGATCAATTTCACTATTTCAAGGGTCGATAATTATTTTCTATAGGTATGGATTAGGTTACTGACCTTAACTAGATTTTATGGCATCCAAAAATCTTCAATGATACTGCTGTTACCATTGACATTCAGATTATCCAACATAAGAACATTTAACACATCATGTATGTTCATTTTGAGAAAATGTTTGTTTAAATTGATTTGATTTCAACTCTTATTACCAAGGTTACTCTTAATTATCCCACATATGATATAAAAATCAGTATTGAGTATGACAATTTTTCTGAGCTCTCTAATATTGAAAATCTATTATTCATTTAAATGAGAAATATTGGATGAATGTTTTTTCATTTTTGTGTTTTTAATGAGTGACCTTTAATGTTTTGTGATGGTAATGGAAAAATTAATCCATCTAGGTTTCATGGGAAGTTGGTTTCTCAGTATCCTAGGAAGCAGCAGGTGGAATATCTGGATATGAAATCTCAAAATCAAGGGGTTGAAGTAGTGAATCGAGAGTAGGTAGGGAGTTTATTGGTTTCTACATTCGTATTCCCCATTTATGAATAGAAGGATATGCATAGTAATGTGTCTCAAATGGACACTATAGGTAATAGGGGTGCTATATCTTATGATATTGTGCTCAATCTTGACACTACTTTTGGGTCTAGACTTGTAAGAGATAGTGTGGAGGCTGGGATGGAGTAGACTCAAGTTGAAAAAGTTATCATTGATCCTTCTATAGAAATTAGGAATTGGATTATAGAAGTAGTGATGGTATTTCAATGGTTTTTAAATTGATTCAGCATGGAGTTCCTTATGGACCTGTTCAACAGGATGGAAGCTCTAATTTGATTTTCATGAAATTCACTGGTCAGGATGGGAGGAACACTGGTGAGGTGGGATAGTCTGTAGATAAGTATGTTGGTGTTGTGACCGTGTTCTCTATTTTCCCAACTGATGAGAAAGGTTGTATTGTGCAACCACTAGACATAGAATATTCAGGGCATGTTCAATATGATAATGGATCTGGGAAATATGATATTCAGTAGAGTATGGATTACATACAAGAGATTTAGAATCTCTTCAGATCTTCAGGAATGTCTAGTAAATGGAGTAATGTTTCAGATGTTGTAAGTTATAAATAAAGGCATATGGTTTTTTTGGACACCACTCATCTCTAATCTATGGGTAGTGGAGACCCTATTTCTTTTATGCACATTTTTTTAAATGGAAAGAGATATATGACTAGTATTTAAGGTTTTTATCTGATTCCTTCAAAAGTATGGTCATGGAAGGATTGTTTTTGTCTTCTCGAGAATTTGAATACCATGACATATTCCATAGAGTTAATGATATAGCTCACTCAGGACTAGGAAAGGTCTAAGGATAAGGTCCTTGGAATCCTAAATCAATGAAATTCATAGTCAAAGTGGGAAACTAATGATGATTCTGATGATTCTGATTCTGATAAAGGAAATGATCCTAATTTTATTGATCAATAGTTTTCCTATTTGGGTGAGGTCATGTCTCTTTGTATGACCACATCTACTTTCTTTATTATCTGTTATATTTTTTCCACCTATAAAAAATCGTTAGGAGCCCTGGATTTTAGCTAGAATTTTTTCATTAATGTGTTAAAAAGCCTATTGTTGTAGAAAAAATATCATTTTAACAATAAGGTATTTTAAATATTATGTAAACATGATTACCTCTTAAATAAGTGTATATTTATTTTTTCATATGCTTAAAAATTATATTTTTGTCTTAATTTAAAATATATCAATTTAATTTAAAATCACTATATTTAGAAAAGATTCCTCCCTTGATAATAATAGTTTAACCATGGTAACTAATATTTATCTTGGTAATTTAATTTTATGCCTCAAAATAAAATTGACACCAATAGCAAATTTGAATATTCTGGCTAAAAATAATAAAATAATTTTATGTAATCCAATTTCTAAAAGTGAAAAAAATTAATATAAGCATATAAAAATAATTTTAAGAATAATTTCTCTTCTAAGTATAAAATAATTTTATTAATTTCGTAATACTAACTATTGGATGAATTTTAAATTAATTTATTATATATATTGGAAATAATTTCCATTTAAACTGTTATTTATCCATGATCTAATAATAATTATAGTGCATGAATAAGACGGTTTTTAACAAAATATATTTTGATAAATAAAGTGATTTTATATGTTTTTAGTTATAATAATTAAATTTTATAAACAAATTAGAATTATTGTAATGAAATCTATTTTTTATTCTACATATATGTCATAACTCAGTTACCACTATATTTTCCTTCTAATTTAGTGGATACATTTCAATGGTTATATAATTTTCTATAGTGTGTTTTGGTTTACTGTTTTATGTGAAGAAAGCTATCAAACTCAATATTTATTCAAAGAAAATACATTGTGAAATCACAATTAGTTTAAATAGGAGTATTTTTTTTCTTGATTGATCACTATATCTTGGTAGTCACCTCCTTATATTTCCTTGGGTTATGTACCCAATTGACAATTCATTAACTCATACATCACATAATGTATGAGATAATGCTTTGGCTAAAAAACATTCATCACATGAATGAAACAATCTTTCCATACATTTAAACTTGTGAAATGTTCTTATTAATGATAGCCCATGAAGAATAATGATTTAGGAAATAACATATTTATATTCTAGAATTATTCTAATCATAGGGTTTCTATATGGATTGTACTATATAATTCATCCATATGATATAACCAAATCATACATTATGATTATTAAAGGAAATATAATGATATCTTTATATCAGGTAATTTAATATACCCATGTCATAAAATATGATATAAAAAATATACATCAAATGTGTATGGATTTATATCATATCTCTATCAATCACGCACTTTCACTAAATCCCCATGTACTTTTTGTCATTAAACCTTAGATTTCATCATATATAATAAATTGTGAAAGAATATTCAAAAATCCCTCTGTAAAGCAATCGTGCACTCTAAATTGTATCATGTCATATTCAATACCTTGTTAATACCCATATAAAACCCATTTTTTTTAAATATAAAACATTTTTACAGAATCTCTTGTAAAGACACCTATTTTTTAGACTGTGAAATTCTGAAAAAAAAAATTGATTTTTTACTTTCATATTCATATAGGGGTGAGATGGTATTTTTCCCAGAAAAATGGTCTTGAATATTTTCTTACCACATTATTGGGCATAGTGTATGGTTTTTACCCTAGGACAAGAGTTTGGTGGAAATATGAGTCATTTGATTTTTTATATAATTATTAATATTTAATATTTAATTAATTAAATATTAATTATTCCTCCATGTTCATTAGGTTATATATTTTCATCAGAGTTTTAGATTGAGATTATTTCTTCATCATTGATTTTGGAATGGGGGATCTTCCAAGTTGAGGTATAAACACAAGTCGGACGTTTGGCCCAGACCTAGGGCCCTTTTTCTTTTTCTTTTTATTTTATTGAATTTCCTTTTATTTTTTATCCCCTATTTATTCTTCTCCCCTTGGAATCTCTCATACTCCCCCTTGGGACTCTTATGTCATAGAGCCAAGTTTGAAGAGGTAAATGGATATAGAGGGAGTGAAGAAGGGAGGTGTCGTTGCGGTGATCGGGTGGAGCTAGATCATCATACAACAACTGTGGATTGAAAATATGGTTGAAGCTTCAGTAGATTCTGAACAGTGATAGGATGTTTTTAAGTTTATATAATAATTACACATATATTTACCTATTTCTAGTTTTATATCCCTATTATGATTTTTAAGGACCCCTGGTTGGTGAATTTATGATTAACATGAGAAAAATGGGGGTTTCGAGGTAATTAAAGGGGTTCTCGTTTGGGAGATCATCACACAATGAGTGGTTCTATGAAGAAATGTGATGTAGTCTTCCTATTTAGTGAAGATATCTTTTTATAATTATACTTCATGTGTTGATAGTATACATCATGTACTGATACATGGATATGTAGCTGAGTACCTAGCCAAATAGCTTGTGTAGGAGTACTTGGATGTATAGAGTACACGACCAGACATCATGTGGGAAACATGTCATATTGAAGTAAACAATCAGGGTATGAAACATGGCTCGGAGAATTTAGGTATTAGGGTAGGTACTACATGTAGGGTACATGTTATGTATATTATTAACATGTCTGTGTATAAGGTTTTTATATTCCATGTTTGGGAGGAGTGCACCACCCAGGTGGGGCTTTAAGAGTACACATCTTATACTCATGTATACACATTATGTACTACTCCATTGTTACCCTCTTGATTGGTTTTCAGGATTTTAGTCCATGTATTCAAAATTGAACATTTTATTAGTCCATTTTTATAGCATTATCATATAGATCACAATTATCAAACTTGTGCAGTGAATTGAGGACTCCAAAAAGTTTTTCTGGAGTGAGTGAGCTATGATGATGCGGTGCTTGCTCTAGTGAATGGTTTCTATGATCTCTAGAGTGAGACATTTGATGAGATTCATATGATAATTTTATAATGTTTTGAGTGGAAATGGAATAGGTTATCTAAGGACCTTTTATGATGTATCTTAGGGTAATCCCTAGTTAGCAGGAAAAAGATGTAACATGATGGTGTAGGATGGTAGGGTGCTCAGACCAACCTAATGTGAGACCTTGATATGATATGGGCCTTGATCCATCTCTCTGGACCAATTATTATGTATTATTTCCATGGGGACCTCTCCCTTGTTGGATGTTCCCTTTTGGAACAGGAATCCATGAGATGTTTGAGATAGGGTTTTGAGTTGTGTTTCTCCTAAGATATAAGTTGTTCTAAAGGAATCTATGTATAATGTCTCCTCTTACCAATTATTTTTTAGGATCACATATAGGATGCCTCTGCTTACTTACTCATTATAAGGATCCCATGTAGGATGCTTCCACTTACTCTTTATGAGGGTCTCGTATATGATGCCTCCATTAGCATACTATTTTTAGGATCCCACGAGGGATGTATTTTCTTACATGCTAACTTAGATGATCCCAAGAGGAATACCTTCACTTTGTTTGAACCACAAGGATCCTGAGCATGACTTATCTACAAGGTTTTATTTAGGGGACCCAGTGGACACCCTTGTGTTTTACAAACCATGAGCTAGAGCATCTTGGTTTTGGGTAAATATGGTTGTGGGTGTCACCTTACAACCCATACTGAACATATAATCTCGATGGGATATGGATTTAATTGTCACTTTAGGAATTCTTTTCTCATGAAAATATTATTTATGCATTCAAATTGTTGTTATTGATGTAGTTATAGTTTCTAGAGATTCTTATTAGTTTTTTGCATATGATCCTGACATGAAGTGATATATGATTGGGATGACCAGAGGTATTTCATAGGATCAGACAGTTGAGCCTTATTATTTTATTATCACTTTACATTGATACCAATAGTTATTTCTTGGGTTTTGGATTCTAAACATTTTCATTAGTTGAAATTTATCAAGATTCCAAGATTTAAGTCCTAGGATCTATCCTATGACCCTTCATGATTTACATATTAACATCATGGGAACTTGATTTGGATCTATAAATGATATAATTATGGACCCGGTGTTTCTCATCATTTATTGATATTATAGACCATGGAATTCCATAATGATATGATTGATATTAGTAGACCTGACTTTCTATAGTGTTATGATTGACATTGGTGGACATGAAGTTCCTTAATGACATGTTTGGTCATAGTAGAAATGATGTTTCATATGGATATGATTTAGAATGGTGTACATGAGGCCCCACATATTTATTTGAGACTACTGTACATGGTATTTTTCATATGTATTTGAGATTATGGATTCAGTTTCCATGTATGGATAATATACTTTATGGATCATTTTTCCAAATGAGGCTTGCATCATTATTAATGATTAGATAGGTGATGGGCAGATACTCAAGGTGCTATTGTTTATTATAAATTGTTTGATATTAAAATGATATTCTAGGTACCATGTAAGGAATAATGAGTGAAGTGAAGGGATTTGTTTAAAATTTTCAAGGATGTGGAACCTATATGTTACTCAGGATACATGGTCATAGTGATGTGGTCAGATACGTTCTAGCACTGGCTGAAGTAGGTATTGTCGACTAGGATCTTGTACCCATAGATCGACTATGATTTTACTATATCTTATTTATTTAATATATGATTCAGCTATGATGAACATATTTTATGAGCATGAACTTATGACAGTTGATTATAGGTTCACTATTGGGGTGGCCTACTGAAATTTATTTCTTACCCCTATTCATTGACATTAATGTGTGTGAAAACATTAATTATACTTTTTAGTTAAACATATATATAATATTTATATATCTAAGGCCCATGGTTTCATAATCAAGTGGAGCTGATCGTGTATATTCATATGATTGGGATAGAGTATATCAACAATGTAAAGACGATTGGATATGTGGTTCAGCTCAAAGTTATAAATATATCCTTGTACTTTTATTTCAATTTATTTTATTTTCACCAATATATGGGATCAGCCTAGTGGGTGATTTATTATTCTATGTATAGATTGGTCATTTGGTCTTAACTGAATATCATTTATGACTACATCCATAGTATATTAAATGCTTTTGTTCTCTATTTATTGAATTATATGGAATATGATTGGTTATTTGTGAGGATTCCTTACTCTGGTATGATGATATAGTCTCCCCAAATACACATACTAGGCCCTAGATTCTATTTGGTAGCCTCTATAAAATGGGGATGTGTGCATGAGGCCTAGTTGCTAACCAGTTTGGTTATTATTCATAGAGTGAGTCGGGTTAGAATGTGACAGTGGTATCAAATACTAATCCTTTACAATTGTATTATTTTTTGGGTATGGTTGATAGAATTATTACGAGTGTGTCAGAACCTAAGATGGATATGAGACTAGTGCATTAATTATTCTAGTAAGAAGTCCTAGTTTCAAGGGATATGTGATCAAGATTCATATGATTTTTTATTAGAGAAATGCACATTTTATACGGCGTTTATGATTTATTATCTATTTATGGATAGTAGTCCATTTGGAAGAGGTCTGATATTAATTTTGACACTCTAACAGAAAAGGAAAGAGGAATCCCATGATTTATATTTTTCATGTAGGGTCTACATGTCATTTTCCATCTAGTGTGTGATTATTACAGACAAGAGAGTTCAATTGTTTAAGTTTTCAAAAATAACCTAAATCGTGTTTTCTTATGTAGGATCTTAGTGAAATTATAATCAATTGGTCCAATAAGTATATATATTTCCCTTTGAGGGTAGTGTATGTGGATCTATAGTGATACGTTTGATGGTGAGGCTGATGACTCAGTTCTCATGCATGAGAAGAACAATGACTATAGTAAGTTGATATGGAAATTGATACCTTTCAATATACCCTTTTTGACTATTTCTTCTAAGTTGTCTTCAACTAAATGTTCATAATAACCTATATTGAATTTACCCATCCATCTTGCTATGATATTTAATGTAACTGATCAATTTTCATGGTTATCTATTTGGACCTTCTAGTGTGATTTCATTTTGTGCCTACACTTTTATAATCAATGATGAACTAAAGGGGATATTATCATATTCGGATGCCTAATGAGTGTTAGTTCATTTTTTTATACATTCATATCATGACCCACCTAAGAGTCGTGCCTTATGATGATGCTAAGAGATGATTAGTTCTTGGTAGGTTGATTCTTGGTAGGTGATTTATTATATTTATTTCCTTAAATTAGTAGTTACTAATGGGTTTTACTTAAATAGGTTATAAATTACAACTTATAGTATCTTTTCCTCTATAAATTAGTAATTGAAAACTTTTATAATTGAATCCATGTTGATTTTTTTTAACCCTTTTGATTCATGGTATCCTTACCCCCTTATAAAGGGTTGAAAGGTGAATTAGATTCCTTATGTTGAAATGGGTGTGTGGATGATTCCCCATGAGATGCGACCTTGGTAATAGGTTTTTGACTTTTGGGCTAGGAGGTCGGACCTAGTTCCCTTGTTATAAGAATTGATCTATAGGGCTTGGTGGGTGACCTTGAGGCCCTTTTCCTTAAATCATAACCTAGTAGGATAACATCTTGTTTGATCGAGGGAAACATTTGAGTAAGGTTGGAAAGAGGATTACGCTTACCTTTTTAGGTAGTGAGATTATGGTATGCTCATGTAGAGTCCAATGCATGGTAGGTTCTCGAGTCTTACGATACAGGATGGGTGATACCTTTGGTTTCTAAGGAAGCACCAATAGTGTTAGGAAATTAATAAGGGTTTCCATGGGTAGTGTTTTCTGGTTTCCTGGCACTATTGACCATTGGGTGTGCGATTGACTCTTTAATCTATAAAATTAAATCCATGTGATGGGTGGTTATGGAAGAAATCATGGAACTAGTGAGGTACAAGATTTTGAAGAGACTTTCTAAGGGAAATTCTGGTTTAATTATACTGTCATTCTAGATAGCATGGTCATATTGGCATGGTGTTGGACCACTCATAGGAGTGTGATTCAGTTCTTGATTTGGGTGGTACATGATAGTACACATGTGGTGCTGGGGAGATAAAAATGGTATGTATTCATTACATGTTGTACCATTTAACTCATAAATCAAAGTGGGACTGTGTGTGAGCCTAGGACCAATGGTTTTAAAGAAATTTTATGTCCATAACTTCTTTGTAGTTGTGATAAATGAGGAATTTCTCTCTTTTGTAGAAGATACATTGATAATAAAATGGGTTTCATGGGTCGGTTGACCCATGGATAGACTTGGACACACATTTCTAGGATATTTTTCATCAGGTGCTAGTTAAAGGGAAGTATATATAATTTTTATGTGGCCACAGCTCGAGTAGGGAGATTCATTCCAATCGATGTAATATTAGTGTACTCAAAGTTTTGAGATGATCATGGTCAATATCCTGACATCTCCTTGATTATGAAAAAGGAGAGTTTACTATGTGTCAAGCTGTCTAAAAATATTTTATATCTTTATAGAGGAACCTATTGAGGTTGATCTCAAAGAGTGGTATATGGTAATCCATATGGTGGGGAGTACACCATTGTCTATTTAAGGGTGGTGACTCTGATTATGAGTATAAATTCCTTTCTTGTTGTGAGAACTATTCTAAGGAAGTGTAAACATGTGATTTTTAATGCTTATTCATTGATTCATTGGGATGGGTGGTTTTTTCCATTCCATTCATTGAGTTCATTGATTGATAAATCATGGTCCCATAATATTCAAGTTATTTTTTGTGAAGAAACTAAGGTTACTCTTATGATGGGGAGTGTCAAATCCATTGTTGTTGAACTTCTTCCATATGGGAAGAGTTTTGGTTGTTATGAGATAAGTCATTAGATAGTCAAGATAGAATATTTTGGAAGATTCTCAAGATGAAATAATGGCTATTATTTTTTCAATAAGGCTTCTTATAGATGAAAGTTTTTATAGTGTAGAGGTTTTAAAGAATCTTTCTTTTTCTGACAATGAAATTCAGCATTAATTTAATTTTTTTCCATTAAAATTATTTAAATTGGTATGTTTTTATGTTTTCCATAGTATATGGTATTGGATAATGTTTTTGATTAATATGTTAGTATTTTAATAGGGTTACTAACCTAGGAAATATTTTTGGTGTAAATATGAGTTGTTAAAGTTTTCATGGAATAATTAATATTAAATGTTTAATTAATTAAATATTAACTTATCTGAACATATTCATTCAAAAATACCTTTTTATTGTAGATTTTGATTTATATTCCTCTATTTTTGTTGAGTTCATAATGGGGTGGATCTGAATTGAGTTGTAAACTCATGTCACGCATTGGGGCCAGGGTCAGGGCCCCTTTTATATTTTTATTTTTCTTTTCCTTTTCTTCCTTTTCTTTTCCCTATCTTTTTCTTCTCTTTCCTTTAGATTCTCACATATTCCACTGTATGCCTCTAGTTTCTTATGATTGAGAGATAAAAGGGAAAGGGGTAGTGAGATAGATAGTGAGAGAGAGAGGGAGGGATGAAGGAAGGTTTCATCGCAGATCTTGGGAGGAGTCAGATCATCACATTGAAACTATGGGTCGTGAATATGTGAAAATATTGGTAAAATTGGTGTTTCGGGCCGATTGTAGGGGTTCTCATTTGGGAGATCCAAACCAAACAACATGGGGTTCTATAAACACATTCCATTTAACCTTCTTATTTAAGTACGATGATTTTTTATAGGAACACTTCATGTATTGAGAGTATACTCCATGTAATAGGGCATGCCCATATTATCGAGTACCAGGACAGATAGACTATGTAGGGGCACGTGGTTGTATAGAGTACACAGCCAAAACCCATGTGGGTTACACGTCATGTATAAGTTCAGGTCCAGGATAAGACACATATCCAGGCCATGTAAGGTACACAGGTTTATACCCCATGTAGGGTACACACTCTGTATATTATTAATATGAAACATACATGGGTTTTATATAATTTTTTGTGGTGGAGTACATGTTGAGGTAGAGATTTGATTGTACACATTGTCTACTCAGGTATACAGTCCATGTACTTCTCCTTTTTTTACCCTTTATAGGATTTTTCAGGTTTTTACACACTAGAGTCGTAATTTTATGTATGGCTAGTCCATTTTTAGAGTTTTTTTCTATATGGAAATGATGGAACCCATGTTGTAAATTTAGGACTCCTAAGAGGCGTTTTAGGGTGAGTAATATATAATGGGTATTTGATTCCTCTAGTGAATAGCTTCTTTGATCTCTGAAGTTGTACATGTGATAAGTCCCATCTAAAAGTTATATGAAGTGGTGAGTGGAATAATAATGGATTCTCAAAGGACCACATAAAATGCATCTTATGATAGTCCATGTTTAATGAGATTGATTAATGAATTTATAAGACTGATAGTTTGGGGTTTTGGACCAACCTGATGTGATAAATTGATTTATGTTGGGCCATGATCTATCTCGCTTTGAATATTATTACATTTCATTCATCATGAGGATGTATCACTTATGAGATGTTTCCTTCTGGCCCAAGAGGTCATGAGATGCGAGCGATGGTGTTTTAAGATTTGTTTGCCCTATAATCTTAGATGTTTATAAGGATCCTATATAGGATGCATCCACATACCTACTATTTATAATTATCCCATGTAGGAAGCCTTCACTTACTTACTCTTTCTTGGGATCCCGTGTAGGATTCCTCTGATTACACTTTCTATGGGTACCGTGTAGGATGACTCTGTTAGATTAATGTTTCTCATGATACCATGTGGGATGTTTTTTACTACATTTATACTTATATTATCCAAGGAGGGATTCCTTTTATTATGTGTGGAACATAATGATCTTGGGTAGGATTCCTCTATTGTGTTTTATTTAGGAGACCCATTGGGTGTCCATGTTATTGACCATCCATGAACTAGTGTGTTATGGGATTGTGTAGAGTTAGTAGCGAGTGTCACTTTAGAACTTTTAAGAAATGTGTAAGCCAAAGAGGGTTTGGTATTAGTGGTCTTTTAGGAATTTCTCTACCCTTAATATTATATTTATTCATTCATTTGACTATTATTGAAGCGGAAATAATTGCCAGAGGTGATTCCTAGTTTTTGGATGATTAACCTGACATGAGGTGATTTATGATTGGGATGCCCATATGTACTTCCTAGGAAATGAATGTTGATAATTTTTATTTGACTATCACTTTACTGGAACTCCCATATATACTTATTAGGATTCAGATTATGGCTTTTTTTATTAGTTGATATTTATCAGGATTCCTAGATGTACATCCCGATATCTAACCTATGAGCCTACTTGTTGACTATTACCTTATCTGGATTCTTAGATGTACTTCATAGGATTCACCTTATGATATTTACATGATGGTATAATGGATAGTATTTTCCTCAACATTTATTGATATTGACATAAATGAAGTTCCTTGGGGTTATGATTGATATTGGTGGACATGAAGTTCCACAATGTTATGATTGAGAGTGGTGTACTTGATGTTTCACATTGATATGACTGGTATTAGTGGAAATGATGTTCCATAGTGATAAAGTTTAGAATGGTGGACATGCGGTTCTATATATATTTCTTAGAATAGTGTACATGTAACTCTTCATATGTATTTGAGATGTTGGAATCATGTTATAGAATTGGATAGTATACATTATGGATTATGATTCAAACTGGGGATATATAAACCATCATTTTTAATTATTAGATTGATGATGGGATGATTCTCCATGAAATGTTATTTATAATACATGGTTATATTTTATACTAGAACAACTAGGTACCATGTAATAAATAATGAGTGAAGTGATGATTTTTGATTGGGTTTACATGAATGTTGAACCAATATATTAATGGATATGCATGTTCATAGTGACATACTCATATACATTATGGCACTAGATAAAGAAGTTATGGTCAATTGGGATCATAGACCATATGATTGACTATGTTTTTACTTTATCTGTTTATTTCAAATGTGGTTAAAAAAGGATGAACATGTTACATGAGCATGCACTTATAAAAACAGATTATAAGTTCACTATAGGAGGTGGCCTACTAATATTTATTTATCTCCCACTTTATGTGAATATCAGTGAGTGTGTGGGAATTATGTATTATTTCATGTTCAGCGTGGATATACAATGGGAAGGGATTTTGACCTGGGTTTCATGATCGAGTGAAGCTACTCATGTGCATATTATGATCAGGTTGGAGAGTCTCGACAGTGTCCGAGATATCGGGTAATGGTTTGTCTCAATGTTAATAGTATAGACATGTACTTTTAATTTTATTTAAATTATTTACTCCTATATAAGGGATTAACCAAGAGTTAGATCGGCTATTTTATGTATGACAAGACCGTTTAGGTCTTTATTGTATATCATTTAGGATTTCATCTTTTCTATAATTTTTATTTCACACTATTTATTTAATTATATATATTATGATTGGTTATTTTTGTTGCATTCATACTATGATATTATGAAATATTCTCCCCACAAACACACCCTAATCCCACACTACTAGTTATCAACCTTTGGAATATGGAGAGATGCTCTAAAGTCTTAGTCTCTAATGATTCCATTTATAGTTCATAACATGAATCGGGTCGTGATGTGACACCTCTCTATATAGAAATCAATCCTCATTCATTCAAACACAAAGTGAGACTCTCTGGACATTTTTATAAATCTATAAATTTATTCAAATAGTGGAATCTAGAAAATAATTATTAGTATTAAATCTATAAATATATCTGACGTGATCTCTATCAAACACATGTATCTCTATGCATGTGTGCACTAGCTACATCACATGAAAGAATACATTTTCATATGGTCCCTTTATCCAAGAAATCATGTAAACATGGGAAACAAAGTATGTAAATCCCATATATCCTACTCAAATGTTCTTTATTTTATTAGTATAGAATAAATTGGCCAATGATTTCATCACATGTCATTCATATTCATGGATGAGCACATCACATGCCCCTCATCCAATAGAGAAGTGAATTGTATGTCTTATCATTCCATATTCATACCCTTCTTTGTCTATCTCATTCAAAGGAATATATTTCAATCTCAATATATGATAGGTTATGTCCCTTCTTGGTTAAACTGCATCCGATAATATGAATAACAACATGTCATCCACCCCCTAATTAGATATGCCAAAAATATTTTATCAGAAATGTATCAAAGTATAAAGGTTCTCATGCAAGGTATCTCATCAACCTAAGGTATGGGTAAATCCAAATATGAAACATGTATCCATTTTATAACAAATTTTTAGCATATAACACATCATGTGGTATATACTTGGGTTTAGATAAGGCACAAAACCAGTTTTCTGCCTCATGATCATATTCCACATATCTATATGAAATCATATTCCCAATAACCTTAACATTTAAACAAAACCTATAATACCATATGTAAATAATCGGTTAGGGATAACTCAAAGTCATAATTTAAGAATATAAATTGTGTAATATATGAAACCAATGTGAAAAAATTGGAGTGTAATCAATTGTGATGTTGCATGTTGGGAAAATCTAGGGAAATTTGAATTTTTTGGAATTAGGTGTTCGTGAGACATAAAATGGTAGTTCCCCCCTAAGTTTGACCTAATATTATTTTTAACGGTTTTTTATCCCAGAATAGATTTTTTACACTTATGATAGAATTTTATAATATTATATGCTTTGAGTGATCTTTATAATATTTAATATTTATTTGAATAAATATTATTTATTATCATTTATAAGGATGAATTTATCTCTTAAATAGATCTCCATATGGTATTCCAACATCAAATTGATTTTGGAACTTATAGTTTTTCCTAGGTGTGGACTAATCTTCATCAAGATTGTCAATCATTCCTTTTCATGGTTGTTTTATTTTTATTTTAATCTATTTTCATTTTTCCACCCCCCC
This sequence comes from Viscum album, assembly GCA_963277665.1. Classification (NCBI taxonomy): domain Eukaryota; kingdom Viridiplantae; phylum Streptophyta; class Magnoliopsida; order Santalales; family Viscaceae; genus Viscum; species Viscum album. The sequence goes on along the minus strand of OY728128.1, from coordinate 1,583,845,803 downwards.
CCCATTATTTTTATCATGCATGATAGGGGAGAGATATCCAATTTATCATTTTATTCCATGACTGAGATAGAGAGGGACAGAAAGGGGAATAGGATGTGAGCTTCCAGCTTCATCTGAGGAGAAGGATTAGGATGCAGTGGATGTATAGTGTATATTTAGGCTTGAACATTCAGCATTTTTTCTAAGAGGTAGGCCGTAAAATTTGATTTTATGCCATTCCCAATATATTTTTTGTTTTTATTTTTTATTGTGATTATTGGACTACTTGTAAAGCCTTAAGGGTTGTTTTGTGGTGATTTTAGGAGAAACTAGTGTTTTGGTGATTCAAATGGGGTTTTTTTTGGAAAACCTAATCACAAGATGTGCATTTAAAGAAAACAAACCTTGTTTCATTTATTTTAGATGAAATGAGGATGAGAGGGCAAGATGGTGTGTAGTCTATGAGGACACGCTGTGTAGGGTGACTCAGAGTGTGCATGAGTACTCCACCAAACAACTTTTTTGGGGGTATATGTCCATGTAATTAACAAGACTAGACCCCCTATGTGGTACACTTCTATAGGCCATGTAAGACCCCAATATTTATGATTTCTTTTCCAATAAATATAATTTCATCGATATCTTGTCAAACATGCAACACTAGGTTTTAACAAACCTTGATATACTACTAATATTATTATTTATACTTGAATTTTATAACCTAGAAATTAAAATTAGAGTTATGAATAGGAATAAGAAACTAATAAATATTATGTATAACATTTTTTTATAAATAAAACATATTGATAAAAGTACTTATTTTTTTTAAAATCTATATATATTTCTAAAATACATTTTTTTTAAAAAATATTTTTTTAATGCTCTTTGTGAACAAATAATAAAAGAACTTTTTCCCAAATTTTGAAAATTTATAAAAAAAATTCATTTTATAATTTTATTTTTCCTAATTTTCTTTGATTTAATTTTTGATAATTTTCTTAAAAGATCAATTTTTCAAAAAATAGTGAAAAATATTTATTTTATTTAAAAAAATAATTTTCATTTAAAGTATTTTAAAAGTATCATTATTTTTTGAAATGTTATAAAGTAAAATTATTTTAATTATGTAAATATAAATCCCATTTAGGCCATTGGAATCAATTTCATACTTAATTTTTTTGGAAAAAAATATTGTACTATGGAGAAACATTTCCATGGAAAACTATTTTTTCATCACGTTTGTGGGTTTAATTATAAATTAAATTATTCCACTTCTATGAATTGAATTTGATAAAATGGATTCTATATTTTTATTCATAATAATTAATAATAGGTAAAATTTTCATTATAAATTTTGGTCATAATGAATAGAATTAAGAGAAAAAAATAATCACATTTATGGTTAAAACTAGGATTTTTCACATTACATGCGCTTGTGTTAAAATAAATTATACATAAAAAACGGGGTTTAATATAATAAATTGGATTTTAAATGTTGAATCGGTGAGTATAAATTATATAGTATAAATAATTTTATTTTTATTCTTAAGGTATAAATCACCTCGGTAAATAAATAAAAAACTAATTACCGTGGTGAAAGCTGAAATTATAAAATTATGTAAACTTATCAACTATGGGATAACATTTTTAAACCATTTTTTCCATGGAAGTGTTTACAGTCCATATCTTCTCTCTACTCCTTTAATTATCAATTTTTGAGTAACTTAGTGTGAGAATTTATTCCCATTATTTAAAAGTTTTGGGTATTTAAAAAAATATCACTCCTCAATTATAAAAGAGAACTTCCTCCCCTCTCTTCTTCACACCTATTAAGAAATTTGGATCGACCAAAAAATACAAAAATTTCTCCTCAAAATTATTATACATGTTATATATCTTCTGGTTTTCCCAATATACCAACCCTATGGTCCTTTATAAGATATCCAAAAGAGGTTTCTCTAAGTGAAGGTAATTGTCTTCTCTAAGATATTTCTTTTTTACTTGATATCTTGCCACATTCAATCATTTAATAATAATTAAAATATAATAAAAACAGTATCTATAGTATACTGACATATTATTATCTTTATTTCATATCCTATATTCATCTCCACTTCCATAAAATGGTAATTGAACCTGTTGGGCGGGTACAAAAGACTACCACATCATGAACCAATGTAATTTGTTTTCCAACAACACCTCTCAAAGCTAGATATAATGATTTACATGCAATATTTATGTCAAATTTATAAAATAATAATAATTTTGTATATATAGAATCATATAGACCTTCTTAATTTCAATTCCATGGGAAGACGATAACGCCACACATGTTTGTGATGGACTATTTCCTCACAAAGAGATGTGATTTGTTATTCAATTAAGAATTATGTGCATGATAATAAAGATTGGTTTCATAAAAATATGTGATATATATGACATAAAATGATTCTTTAAATTTCATATATGATTTACATTTCTCACATTTTATCCATTGATAAAATGAAAATAATGTTCCTGCATCCATGTAACATCTCGTCTCCATGAATGGTGTAATTCATTTTCTATATATAACTTTATTTGATTAATTTAGATACATATAAAATAAATATATATGATATTTATATAATTTTTAACATTATTTAGATGATGGAACCATGATAAAATTTAAATGACCAAAAATACCAAACCAAAACAAACCTGTAAAGTAAATCATTTATTACCCGAAATGTGATTTTTACAAGGAATTGTTACTAAATGTGTCATAAAATGTAATAATAAAATCATATAGGTAATTATGAATATTATTATGGTTATATAATATATGTATAGTAAAATTATATTTATTATATAGGATATTCAAATGTGCATAAAGTTAGTTGATACTTAAGGTAAAATATTTTCATCTCACTTTTATTTATATAGGGCACATGCCTTAGACACCATTTGTTTCTTTAATGTTTTAACACACTAATCGTTCAAGGTAAACATCATTTTAAATAATTCAATAGCGTGTGCTACACGCAACATCGATTTTGAGTGCACCATGACCTGTCAAAATAGTTGTTTAAAAACCGGTTATGAGTAATATTAACCACATTATGAAATTTATAAATTTGAATTTTCAAAATAGACTTCATTTTAGAACTTATATATTCAAAATTACCTTAGGAAATTTTTTTAAAAATTTTATAAAAGTTTCAATTTTTTGATGAATAGTTAAAAATACTTTATTATTGTTAAAAACCAACTTTTTAATTTAAATATTTATTTTAATATAAATTCATTTTAAAGTTGTAATATATCAATAATACATATATTAATAAAATATAGTTTATTGAAATCAATTTATAATATAATTTTATATAATATTTTATTAAACTATTGAACATCTCTTTTACCCGCCTTCTAACCACATCTACTAGATTTGAATTTAACGTTATGGTACAGCTTCTATGAATTGAATTTTGAAAAAAAGACATACATAGTTGTAATCATTATAAAAAATATGGTCTAATACGATCAAAATATTTTTTTTTGAATAGTAAATTTTGGATTTTATTTCCCATGCTTAAAGGTAAATAGGGTAATTAAAGGTAAAAATAATATTATAATAATATAATATTACAATATAACTTGTCCTGATTCGGTTTTATAAGTTCTTTTCATCACAAATCATCTTTAGGTCAAAAATATGATCCTTTTTAACCATCATTTTTAGATTAGGACATTTATTATATTTTCTTTAAAGAAGAGTTAAAAATGTTGTATTCAGATTTAAATAACTTTATCATTTTAAATATAAGGTTATATAAGTTATATGGATGACTATAAATATCATATATTAATCAGAAAATAATTATATACAACATTTTAAATTATTTATGATTTTTAGAGTTTAAATACTTGCCATTAATGAAGATACAATAGTAAAACAGAAATTATTTTATTAATAGAAATATCAAATATATGATATTAAAAATATTAAAATAAATATAATTTTACTTAATTAATGACATGAAATAATTTTATATATAAAATATATATGTTATTGACATATTTTAATAATTATTTCTAAGCTATCATGAGGGTTTTATATTTTTTTAAAATGAAAATATTAAATAGTATCAAAATTGTCAGAAATGATACATTAAAAAAAAATATTTTATTAAATATTATTAAAATAATGAAAATATCTATGACAGAAAACTAACTATTATAATGTAAAATATGTCATTAATTATCTATTTTTTTCATTTGGCATTTTATAGTAATAATATTAACCCTATAGTTTAAAAATGCAAGTAGACACCGTTAGATATAAACTTTCTAACTAAGGGTTAATCCCGAAAGATAAGGTTAATTTTGTGACCTAAACATTACTAAAAATTATTGTTTGAGATGATTTTGATCCATCCTCTTTTTATCCTTTAAATAACTAACTTTGGAACTATTTTAAATCGAAAATAAATTTATAATAAGTTAATAGTTTTGGAGTTTCCAAAAAGTGCCCCTCCCCTCTATTATAAAAGGGTCCCTGTCCTCTGTGATTCACACATATAAATCACTTTGGATCATAAAAAACCTACCCACTTCTCATCCAAACTTCCCTCAATTCATCCTAGAGTCCATAATTTGGGAATAAAGCTATCCAAATGAGTCCTTTTGTGCAAATCATAAAATGATGCTCAAAGTATAGGTAATTGTTTCACCAATTCCATTCAATTTATTTTATTTTATACTTACTCTTAATATTTTTATTTCATACCAATATAATAAATCCAGTGTAATAATCATTATAAGATGTTATTATAATTATGGAACAATAATATTCTTGCATTTATCCATCCTATGAATAACAATATCACCATGTGTGTGAACGTACGCCTTACCATCTCCACGTCAGAGTGTAATTTATTATTCTACACTATATTATTTAGATGGGTATAATGATGAGTATAATGGATATAAATAAATATTATAAAATGAAAATTATTCTACATAATTATTCCACCATCCAATTTTCTATCATTTAACTATTAAGTGAATGATATTGTTGCTTGTGCGTACGTACGATCTACCGTGTCCACAACACGGTGAGATTCATTCTCCATGTTAACCATTCAAGAATGATTATAAAATTTATATGATTTTTAAAAATAACAATTATAATCTTATTTTTATTTTTTTCATGAAAAAGAAAATACATCCTATGAATAACAAACATGACTTACACAGCCAAACAAGAATGGGAAAATGAAGTCGTTGACACCAGAAATAATTGGAATACTGAAATATTATTAACAAAACGATATAAGTGGATCATGAATGATTTCATAAATATGGATATGGTTTGGGTATAATTTAATATCATACATTAATCATTTTACAAGAGTTAAACACACCCTCTACTGAAGGAAATTACATGGTGAGGGTTAATTTCATAATCTCTTTATTATCTAAGACTGTTTATATGTAAGAATCTACTAGGACATCCTTATCATCCATGCCAATGTTTCTTAAAATTCATTTCAAAATATTATCTACATTTGTTTTAACAAATTTTTACACATGTTTGAAATTTTATATAAATTTTTTTGTAATGATTCCTCCCATCTTCTTCAAAATGAGGTGCTTAATGTCATTTTCGACAAATTAAGAAAAGAATGTTTTTTAAATTTATACGATGTGAGCGGCTATTTTATGTCTCTATGACGCCTTAACATTCTGAGGATTACCTTAAAATATTAAAAGGTTATTTTCATAATAATTTTTTTATTTTTTAATTTTTCAACTTTTAAATAATTCGAAATAAAAAAATGGAAATTTCTCTCAAAGAGTTTTAATGAATTTATTAGTATAATTTCATCTATGTCAACATACTTTATTATATTTTATGATTGATCGAGGTAGATTTATTATGATATAATCATTTCTATTGTATTTAATGTTTTCTGATAGTTTGATTATAGATTTTCTTTTTTTATACCATTTATGGTTTGTGGGTAAAGTATTTACATTTTGTATGCGAGTTTTAATACAAATGTTTATGTTATGTTTCATCTTTTTAATATGAGGAATGTATTGGACTTAATAAGTGACGGGCGAGGCCCACTATATCCCCTAGATGAATAGGTAAGAATCATGAGACAAACTACTGTCTTGGAATGTGCCCTTGATGGTGTGGTTATTTATGGTCTTGTCATGAGGTTTTTTTTGTATGGTTATGATGTCCAGTATTACACATTGCCTCATTATGATATTAGTTATTGATATTTCATGTGATTATTCAACTAGTAGAATATCCATGTTAATGTTTAAATAGAATTATTTGATTTATTCTCTCCATATTATGCTTAATATTATGTTTAAAAGGCTTGTGTTTTAGTTTTATACATTTCCTTAAATTGTTATTCTTATTTATGATAACATATATTCTATTTTTTATCCTTACTAAGAATCTGAGCTCATCCTTTTCTTATGATTCAATTTTACATAGGATATGAATAACAATATTATGATTGTTCAGTAGGGTTAGTGTAACAACCCGAGATTTTATAAGATATATTTGTTTTAATTTCTTTCATATCTTCTGTTTTACGCTACACCAAGATTATCTTGCGCTATACGCAACATCGTATTAGCTTGCAGTATACGCAACACTAATCTTGGATCGTGTTACACACAATTTCATGTTTGTTTGATAGTAGTTATTCTACGAAACATTGAGTATATATATATATATTCAATGTATTTTGTTATACGCAACAACAAAGGATTCATGCACTACAGGCAACCCGGACATGGCTTGCATTACACGCAATCACGACCTTCTTCGATAGCATGTGTTGTACGCAATACCGGGTTTTACTAAACAATGATATATTATTATAATATTATTATGAACTAGCTTTTATGAATAGTATTAACTAAATTTTTAATTTTATAACATTATTATTCATCTTACACATTTTCTAGAACATGGTATAAGAACAAAATAAATGTTTCGGGTAAAATAAGTATTTTTCAAAAAAATGCAGTTTTGCCGCCTTTTGATGGCGCACCCACTTTAAATCTAGTTTTTGACATTTTTATAAGTTCAATTTTACAAAATAAAATTATTCTTTGGAATCAGTATATAAAATTTTACCTTGGATAAATTTTTCATATTATTCTGATAACTTTCATATTTTAATGAATAGTAAAAACACGCTATATTTTAATTAAAAAGAACTTTCTTCATCGTAATAACTTATGTGGTTAAATTATAATATTGAATGGTTTTAAAGTATACATAGAATATATTTTTACCATTTAATATAATGTATTTCATTAGCATTGATTTTACATTGAATTCGTAGGATAAATAAATTCAATATTTTGCAATGTTTAAAAAAACCCTTTTTCGTTCGACAACGGGATTAATTTTAATTTAATTTCTGCAACTTCTTTTTATATAATTTGGAAAATTTTATTCCATATTTGGAATCAGTGGGTCCAAATTATACTAATAGACTAATTTTTATGTTTGGGCTTTATGAATAGTAACAACGGTAAATTTTATTTACCATAGTAAAAGGTAAATTGGGTAATTAAGGGTAAATATAATATTATGAAATTATCCTAATACTTGTCTTAATACAATTTTATGATTATATTTCGTCCTAATTAATATTTGGGTCTAAATGGAATCCATTAGAACCCACTTGGATGTGATTAAGACCTTTAGTTTATTTTATTTAAAGGACAGTGAAATATGTCTCACTCAACTTTAATAATTAAAGTATTTTTAATATAAGTTTATACAAAATATAAATTCGGTTATAAATACTCATTTGAAATATAAAATGTTTTTCTTTATCATGGTAATTTATTTGTAATTTTTAAGAGTTATTTAATTACCTTATTATCTTATACATTAATGATGCAGAAATTATTTATTTAGTGAAAAATCAATAATATAGTTTTTATTGAAATAGTAATACATATCAAAAGGCCCACAAATCTGACAAAAACTTATTAGTAGTGTATATATAAACCCTAATCATCCACTGGCCGATTTTTGGACCATTTGGATCCTTATTATGGCGATTATGACACTTATAATCTTTTATTTTAAATGATTCCAAAATTGTCACCTTCATAATTTAATAAATATAACAATTTACATGTTGTTATTTTAAGATGAAAAATTAGAGTGAAATTATTATTATAAAAGATTTGATATTTATCTTCATCAAAGGATTTTATTTTTAATTTTTATGCAACAAATATGTATATTAAATAATTATAGAAAAATGTTGTACTAATTATTTTATTAAGAGATATACCCAATAAATGGTTTCAAAAATATTAAAATAAATATTTTATGAAGTATTTAATGTGCTCCACGAATTTTCTAGACAAATTTGACATTATAGAAATCTATTAAATATTTTATTTCGAATATATCCTCTATGTAGATTTTATTTAAATTCAAATAAATGAATAGTGTCAAAATTGACAGTATTGTTATTTTATAAAAATAACATATTATTAAATTGTTAAAAAATCAAAAAAATATTTAAAAAATATAAATTGAAAATTATATAGTCTAAAATGTCATAACATTTCCAATCATGGAAAACTAACAACACATATGTGATTATTTATGACCATTTAAAATTTAGAATTTTATTACCACAAATATACTTAAATAGATTAAATAAGGATAAATCAAAATGATAAGGTTTAAAATAAGATCAAAACATGTATAAATTTTATTGTTTGATTATATTACAAACCTATATCATCTAATATTTTAATTGAGTCATTTTTGGAGGTTTTTATGTGGGGTTTGAATTTATATTAAACTAATATTTTTGAGGATTCCAAAGGTGCCCCTCTCCTCCCTTATAAAAGGGCACCTCCTCTCTCTCTTCCTCACACCATTTTGAGCTTTGAAGCTCGGCAAAAATATGCCCATTTCACTTCCCCACTTCCCTATAAACCTTATATAGTTACTGGTCTTCTCAAAAGACCAACCCTAGTGCCCTAAGGAGATGTTTAAAGGAGGTGCGTCGAAGAAGAGGTAATCTCTTCTACTAATTATTTCAAGTTTATTTATTCTTCAACTTCTTCTTCTTTTGTTGTTTCATTATAAAGTAATAACTCAGTATCACTAATATACTGATATGTTATTATAAATATGAAACAACCCCATTTCACCTTCTATCCATCCTACGGAAAACAAAATCACCGCCCGTGCGTACGTACGGAATACCGTCTCCACGCGGTGGTGTAATCTGTTTTTCCAACACCACCTTACTTGGATGGGTATAATGGTGTAAAGAATAACTATACATAGTTATTATAAAATCATACTGATTCTGATATATTTTATCATCCACTCCCATTCAATTCAATAAGTATGGGAACGATATCATCGCTCGTGTGTACGTACGGACTACCGTCTCCACGACGTGATGAGATTCATTCTCAATGATTAACCATTCATGAATGATTCTAAAGTATATATAATAAGTAATCATGAAATATATGACATAATAATTATACCTGATTTATGTATATATATTTATGTATGTCATCCAATTAATTCCATTCAATTCAATGCAGAAACAAAAACAACGTTCATGCGTACGTACGACCTACCGTCTCCATGAACGGTGTATTTCTTTCCATTTATAGATATATTATATATATGTATATTCTGAATATATATTATATATAAATCATGTTTTAGATTCTGGAATTAAGTAATAATGATCTAAGTAATCATATGAATAATTACAAGTCAAAATACGGACGACAAATGAAACGATTTTACCCAAAACGCTCTTTAACGTGGAATTTACAAAAGAACGGGTAATATAAAGTCATAAGTGAACTATATATGATATCATAACAATTAATATGATTATGTAATAAGTCTATAACATTATTTAAATCATTATACAGGGGTTTCGGATACGTACGAAGCATATCGGACCTAAGGTAAGGGATAATTATTCAAATCTCGTTTTTATCTGAGATTGTTTATTCGTAAGTATTTTCTAGGGTTATTGTTATCATCCATTTCCATGATTTTTAAAAGTGTTTTTATGTATGTTTAAAGTACTTTTTACTCATTTTTTACTTTTACTACATCTTATGTAAGGAATCATTTTTTTTATAACCATACGAGGTACTTTTTGACTTTTCTGAAAAAAGTACGAGAAGAATGTTTTTTTAACATATACGGTAAGAATGGATTTTTATGGTTTTATAATGACTTATTTTCATGAAGCATACTCTAAAATATTTCATGAATATTTTCAACAAAATACTTTTCTTTTAAAATTGATTGGCATTTTGTGAGAAGAAAATTATTTTCTAGAAGAAAGGATATTTTCCTCAAGAATTCATTCCAAGTGTTTTATCAAAACCATTTTCCATCCAAGATGACATTATTTCATATGTGTATGTTTCAAGTATAATGTCTCTATGATTTTCATGGTTCCAATTTTCTTATGATGAAATGATATCCATTTGTTTTATATGGATTATGTTATGATGGGATGATGTTTATGAAACCCATTTTTATTCTTTGGGTTATGATGAATGGTTTATGTTTATGTTGTGGCACAAGTAAGAATGATTTCATTATGAGATGGGAGGGACCTATATCTCCCTCCAATTCATTAGGTAAAGGATTATATCTCATGAGATAGACATGTCTGGAATGGTAAGTTAACCTGGTTCAGTGTTACAGGACTGAAATGAGGAGTGAACTCGATTCAGAATGGGACTTTGTCCACTAAGATGGTCTTGGAAGCAATGCCTTGGCTAATATGGAAATCATATCATGTGCTTAATGGTTTTACAAAATTACATGTTTTATTCCCAGGCTATTTTATCATGACTAATGTTCCTTTATGATATATGCGTTGTGTACTTCATAGATTTCTTCCGTTGCTCATGATTTGATGTTTAGATTTTTTATAACGACCCATACTTTACATACATTTTTAATACTTCAAAATTTAAGCACACTTATTACAACATATGACAAAACCACAAAGGACCGTATAGGTATAGTGTCTTTAGAAACTGGGAAACATAAACAACTGGTTCATAAATCTTCTACAGTGTCTCCCATTTATTTCATCATATCTAGGGTCCCTTTTAGCATATTCTACTTAATATCCATCTTCCTGACCTGGGGAAAGGAAAACATAAAAGGGTGAGCTCAAATGCTCAGCAAGGGCAAATAAAAGAACTAAAAATCATATCATATCTTTTTGAAAATCATAACCTTCAAAAGAGATCATAATATCTTAACATGGAATAAATCATAGAAGTGAAAATGAGATCACCATAATCATACCATGAAACTTGAAACTTTGTGGCATGCACACATAATCTTGGAAAATCATTTCTTGTTAGTCATGACTCATTTCCAAGACTATCTTAGTGGACAAAGTCCCTTTCTGAACCGAGTCACCCTCGTTCCAGTCCTGTTTCACTGAACCGGTATAACCTACCGTTCCAGCCATGTCTATCTCATGAGATATAAAGTCTTTACCCAATGCATTGGAGGGAGATATAGTTCCCACCCATCTTATAATGAATCATTTCTTATGTGTGCCACATAATCATAAATCATACATCATCACACAACACATGTAACAAAAATGGGATTCTTGAAACATCATGACATCATAAAACAAATCTTATAAGGAAAATGACTTCATAAAAATAATTCCCTCACCAAATAATCAAATCAATGTAATTAAAGGTATAAAAACAGAACCCTTTATTATCTTAGATGGAAAATAATTTTGATAAAACACTTGAACACCGTTCTTGAGGAAAATATCCTTTCTTCTTCAAAAACACTTTTCTTTTCTTAATATGTCATAAAATTATAAACTAAAAGAAGTTGATTAAAAATAAACTTGAAAACTTGTAAAGGAAGCTTCTTGGAAATAATGTTTTAAAAATCCATTCATGCCGTATAAGTTAAAAAAACATTCTTCGTACTTTTGTCGGAAAAGTCAAAAAGTACCTCGTATGAAAAAAACGACAAAAGATTCCTTTCATATTCTTTACTAAAAACTCACCGAAGGGTAAAATTGGATTTAAACTATTGTAAGTGGATGGAAACAATATTACATATTGAGGGAACATGGATGTGGATGATAAAATACACCCCAGTAAATACTTACGAATAAACAATCTCGGATAAAAATGAGATTGTGATATTTCCCTTACCTTAGGTCCGATTTTCTTTGTACGTGTCTGAAGCTCCTGTATAATGTTTTAAATAATGTTATTGACTTATTCCAGAATCATACATATTGATATGATATCATATATGGTCATATTCTTAGCTTCTTGTTAGTAATATTTTATTGTTACTTGTTACTCGGGTCTTTATTGCCTTTTGTTCTTATGCGTGTTTTGCCGAATAAATTCTTATTATTCTTTTAAGGTTATAGATACCTTATATCCAGAATGGTATTAGTGTAACATATATCATATTTATTCATTCAATTCATTTATATAATTACTATGTAATGATGATCATGTAGAACGAGTCGCATCACATCGTGGAGACGGTATTCCGTACGTACGCACGAGTGATGATATCGTTCCTATGATCGTGGAATTGTATTGGAGTATATGTATATTATTTCAGTATCAATATTACATTATAATAATCATAAATATTTACTCATTACACCATTATACCCATCCTTGTAAGGTGATGGTGGAAAATAGATTACACCACGGCGTGGAGATGGTATTCCGTACGTACGCACGCGCGGTGATTTCATTTTTCCATAGGATGGATAGAAGGTGAATTAGGGTTGTTTCATATTTATAATAACATATCAGTATGTAAGTAATACTGATGTTATTACTTTATCATGAAACAACTAAAGGAGAAGAAGTTGAAGAAGAATGAAATTGAAAAGATCGGTAACGGATATTACCTCTTCTTTGGAACGCCTCTTTGAATCCTCCACTTAGGGAACTAAGATTGGTCTTTGAAGAAGACCAGGACCTCTTGTATTATTCTAGGGAAGTGGAGAGGAGAAAATGGCAGGGGTTGGCCGAGCTTGAGTGCTCCATTTGGTGTGAGGAGGAGGGGGAGGAGGTGCCCTTTTATAAGGGAGGAGAGGGGCACCTTAGGAATATCTCAAAATATTATTCTATATTAAAGTGAAAATCGGTTTATAATGGTTCCAAAGGGTCTTATTTCGAAGCTAAAGTGGGGAAGGGTCGAAATACAATCAACCAATAAGATCTAGACAAGTTTAGGGTATTATTTTAACCTTATCAATTAGATTTAACTCTAAGTTAAATAATTTTACTTTTACCGTGTCTTTTTGTTTTCTTTCACTATATGGTTAATACACTTACTATAACATGCCAAACGAACCCCAAATTGTTTATTATTAATATATATATCCTTATATAAGTCATTTGGCCGAATCTTAGATTTTTAGGAATAAAATAACAATTAGTTATATAATATTTGATTTAAAAACTATTTTGTGTCAATTTTGACACTATTTGATATATGATTTTTGTGAAAGTCATAACAGAATTATATGTTCAAACAAAGTTGATTAAAGCAACACTAATATATCATAGTAACCTAGAAAATTTGTGTAATTCATAAAAAGTCTCAAATTACATTTATTTTGTTGTTTATAACATCAATTATGTCAATATTTCATAAATAAGATAATTACTGCATCATAATTGTGTCATAAATAAATTATAATATTTAATGTCTAAAAATTACAAATAAAATACCATTATGTAGGAAATCTTTTTATCTTTCTAATGAATATTTATAGTCGAATTTATCTTATGTATAACCCCATATTAAAAATGATTTACTTATTAAACTTTGATTTTAACTATTTTAACCCTTCTTTAAATAAATTAATAATAAATGTCCGAATCTAATCCAAGTGGGCCTAAATGGTCATATTTTATTCCTAAGTTTGTTTTTGGTCGAATTACACTTGTCCAATAGAATTAGGACATGTGTTAGGGTAATAGTAATATCATATTTACCCTTAGTTACCCTATTTACTATTAACCGCGGTAAAAAAAGTAAAAAGTTACTATTCACCAAAAAAATTATTTTTATCTCATTGAACCACATTTTACTTACTGATATCAACCGTGTCTGTCGAATTTTCGAAATTCCATTCACAGAAGCGGTAAAATTAAGTTTTATGCAAAATTCAGTTTTTAACCTACCACTTAGTGGTTTCACTATTCATCAAAAATTGAAAGTTTTCAGAAAAATACCAAAATTTCACCCTAGGCTAATTTCGATATTCTGAGTCCAAAAATTAAGTCCATTTTGAAAAATAAAATTTATAAAATTTCAAAAAGTGGTTATTACTATTCATAACGGCTAGTTTTAATAGCATATTGTTGTTTAGTGAAACTCGGTATTGCGTACGACGCAAGCTATCGAGGAAGGTCGCGATTGCGTGTAAAGCAAGCCAAGCAAGTGTTGTGTAGAAAAAGATTCCTTTGATGATTTATATAACATAAAAGTCTCGGGTGTTACATTCTACCCCCCTTAAAAAGAATTTCACCCTCGAAATTCGTCACTTTGTAACAAACAGATGAGGATACTTCTCCCTCATCATATCCTCAAGCTCCCATGTAGCTTCTTCAAGTTGGTGGTTCCTCCATAAAACTTTCACCAATCGAGTGGTCTTGTTTCGTAGGACTTTTTCGCTACGATCCAAAATATCTATCGGCTGTTCTTCATAAGAAAGATCTTGCTCCAGCGGTACAACTTCTGAGCTGAGTACATGTGAAGGATCAAGTATGTACTTTCTCAGGAGAGATACATGGAACACATCGTGAACTTGAGAGAGATTTGGTGGAAGCGCCAATCGGTAAGCTACCTTCCCAACACGATCCAGTATTTCGAAAGGACCGATATATCTAGGGCTCAACTTCCCCTTCTTTCCAAATCTCATAACCCTCTTCCAGGGAGATATTCGTAAGAACACTTTATCACCCACTTCAAACTCTAGGTCTTTTCTTCGGTTGTCGGCATAACTTTTCTGTCGACTCTGAGATGCTCTTATGTGTTGTTGAATAGATCTAACCTTTTCTGCCATTTCATCAACGAGATCAGGTCCTAATATCTTTCTTTCCCCAACTTCATCCCAACAAGTTGGAGTCCTGCATTTCTTTCCATAGAGAGCTTCATAAGGAGCCATCTGAATACTGGAGTGAAAGCTATTATTATAAGAAAATTCCACCAAAGGTAGGTGTTGATCCCAACCTCCTTTGGAATCCATAGAGAAAGCTCTCAACATATCTTCTAGGGTTTGAATTGTTCTTTCAGACTGACCGTCTGTCTGGGGATGATAAGCAGTGCTGAAACTCAACTCTGTATCCAGAGTATGCTGAAGACTTCTCCAGAACATCGAGGTAAATCTCGGATCCCGATCAGATATAATAGAAAGTGGTACTCCATGCAATCTTACCACTTCCTTTACATATATCCTGGCAAGCTGATCTAGAGAGAAATCCTCTCTAATGGCAATGAAGTGTGCAGACTTTGTAAGACGATCAACTATGACCCAAATAGCATTATTGCCTTTGGATGTTTTAGGAAGTCCTGTGACAAAGTCCATAGTGATGTTTTCCCATTTCTATTCGGGTATGGGTAATGGTTGTAACATCCCCTTAGACTTTTGTCTCTCAGCTTTAACTTGTTGACAAACCAAGCATCGAGAGACATATTCAGCAACATCTCTTTTCATGCCATCCCACCAGAAGTACTCTTTCAGGTCCCTATACATCTTCGTGCTTCCAGGATGAATAGAGAATGAAGAACTATGAGCTTCATCCAGCAGCTCCTTCTTTAATTCGGGGATGGGAGGAACACAAAGCCGATTCCTGAACTTTATTATCCCATCACAATCAAGGTTGAATTCTGGAACATTTCTCACCTTCTTTTGTAACTCGACATCTTCTTTCTGTGCCTCTTTAATCTTCACATGTATAGATGGTTGAACATTCATTTGAGAAAGATAATATTTTTCCCCTTCCATTATAATTCCAAGATCCATCCTTTGTAAATCCATAAATATTGGATCTTTTGTGATCCTCATCATGGATAAACTAGCATGTTCTTGTCGACTTAATGCATCTGCCACCTTGTTTGCTTTCCCAGGGTGGTAATGGATTGAGCAGTCATAATCCTTAATCAGCTCCAACCATCTTCTTTGACGCATATTCAGCTCCTTTTGTGTGAAAATATACTTTAAACTTTTATGATCAGTATAAATATCACACCTTTCACCATAAAGGTAATGCCTCCAAATCTTTAATGCAAAGATTACCGCAGCCAACACCAAATCATGTGTTGGGTAATTTTGCTCATGGATTTTCAACTGTCGTGAGGCATAAGCTATCACCATATCATTTTGCATAAGAACACACCCCAATCCCTTCTTGGATGCATCACTGTAGATCACAAACCTTTCTCCACTACAAGGCAGTGTGAGCACAGGTGCACTGGATAACCTTCTTTTCAACTCCTTGAAATTCTCTTCACATTCCTCTGTCCAGACAAACTTAACTCCTTTCCGAGTCAACTTGGTGAGTGGATTAGATAATCGTGAAAAATCCTTTACAAAACGTCGATAATATCCAGCCAAACCAAGAAAACATCGGATCTCAGTTACTGTTGTTGGTCTTGACCATCTTTCGATAACCTCTGTTTTTTCTGGATCCACAGATATCCCCTCTTTTGAGATTATGTGACCCAAAAATGCAACTTTTTGAAGCCAAAATTCACACTTGGTAAATTTGGCATAAAGCTTCTCCTTTCTCAGGGTCTTCAATATAATTCTCAAGTGATCTTCATGCTCTTCCTTGCTCTTTGAATAGACAAGAATATTGTCTATAAAGACTACCACAAATTGATCAAGATAGTCTCTAAAGACTCTATTCATTAGATCCATGAAGATACCAGGGGCATTAGTAAGACCAAATGGCATCACTATAAATTCATAGTGTCCATACCTTGTACGGAAAGACGTCTTTGGTATATCCTCCCTTTTGACCCTTAATTGATGATACCCTGAATGAAGATCAATCTTGGAAAAGTATTGAGCTCCGCGTAGTTGGTCAAATAAGTCATCAATGCGTGGGAGAGGATATTTGTTCTTGATAGTGATCTTTTTAAGTTCTCGATAATCAATGCAGAGTCTCATTGATCCATCTTTCTTCTTAACAAATAGAACAGGTGCTCCCCAAGGTGACGCACTAGGGCGTATGAATCCCTTATCAAGATTCTCTTGGAGTTACTTCTTCAATTCCTGCAACTCAATTGGGGCCATTCTATAAGGTGTCTTTGAAATAGGCAAAGCACCCGGTACGAGTTCTATTGAAAACTCAACTTCACGATTTGGTGGAAGACCCGGTAATTCCTCCGGAAAGACATCATCAAACTCCCGTACAATGGGAATATTCTTAATCATGAGTTTCTCACCAACCATTTTAGATAAATAACCTTCATTTAGTGGAATCAATACCCATAAGATGGAAGAAATTTCCACTGGAAGGTTATGTTCATCCTTGCATTGGTATACGATCGTAGATTGATCTGGAATATGAAATGTGACTTCCCTTCTTTGGCAATTTATATGAGCTCCATGTAGAGAAAGCCAATCCATGCCAAGAATCACATCAAATTCCACTAAAGGAAGGATCACAAGATTTGCAGGAAGCACTTTCCCACAAACTTCGGTCGGAGAAGAATTATAAACTTTTGATGCGACTGTTGTGCCATTAGGTGTTGTCACAGCTAACTCAACATCTAATTGTTGAGGTAGTACGGTGATACCCTTAGAAAATTTTTCAGAAATAAAAGAGTGTGTGGATCCAGAATCAAATAAAACATTTTCTACTTTAGAGTGGACGGTAAGTGTACCTTTCACCACTTCATTATCATACTCCACATCGCTGATAGAAATTGCATGTGACTTTCCTTTGTCTTTAGCCTTAAGATTTTGTTGACGTTGACCATCATCATCAACCCTTGGATTTGGGCATTGATTGGCATAATGCCCCATCTCCTTGCACTTGAATCATTGAAGTGTAGTAGGTTCATTCTGTGTATCCCTTCCTTTGTTTGCATCATTAGACATCTTTTTCCCATTATCGCGGCATTCAAATGCCCGATGACCTTCCTTTCCACATTTAAAACATTTACTTGTCCCTTTAAGACAACTCCCTCCATGTTTCTTTCCACACTTTGAGCATAAGGAAAAGCTCATCTTCTTTTCTGTGTGCTCTTTAGATTTTTCTTTGAATTCCATCTTCCTCTTCTTATCAAACCCATGTGACTGATGGGTTACTCCAATCTCCATCTCGACTTTGAGAGCACATAGAACGATTTCCTCGTAGCTATTGAAGTCCCTTATGGCTAACGCCCTTAGAAGACTTGGTTTTAAGCCACTAAAGAATCGATCGATCTTACTCTCAGGTTGGATAATAATACCAGAAGCGTACCTTGCAAGTCTTGTAAAATTTGCTTCATAGGTACCAATAGATTCATCATCCCTTTGCTTCAGTTCAAGGAACTTTTTCTCCATCTTTTTTCGGAGAATACGAGGGAAGTACTTATTGAAAAATAAGTTCTTGAACTCGTCCCATTCCATAGACTCAATTTCATCCCTTTGCCTCGTATTCTTAATAAGATTCCACCATTGATCAGCATCTCCTTCCAAACGATACACTGCTAGGATGACTTTATCATGTTCAGAACATTGAAGAACTGAAAATATCTTTTCAGTAGTACTAATCCATTGTTCAGCAACTAATGGATCAGTAGACCCACTGAAAGAAGGTGGACGTTGCCTCATGAAGGATTCAACAGAATGTTGCTCCTTCCTTTGCTCGTTTGGAAGTCCTGCATGATTCATAGCTTGAGAAAGTTGTGTGAGCATGGCTACAAGATTTTGTATTCCAGCTCCCATATCGTTTGGTTGCTCAGGGGGACAATCATTGCATTGCCCATCGCATTCTGCATTAACACGGTTCTTTCGGGTTCCAGCCATTGACTAAAACCAAGAAGAATAGTGTGAGCAACACTAATTATAATAGGAAAACCACATAATCAAGGAAAAAATTTCACACTTTAGGTTTTATCCTAGGGTATTCAAGGCCATTTCTAAAACACTAATATTGTGTTCTATGCTTAGACTTATCCTTAGGGTTCTTACTAAGGCTTTCACATCCTAGTTTCCAAAGGTTGACTATACCTTTCCTCTGATACCAACTATAACGACCCATACTTTACATACATTGTTAATACTTCAAAATTGAAGCACACTTATTACAACATATGACAAAACCACAAAGGACCGTATAGGTATAGTGTCTTTAGAAACTGGGAAACATAAACAACTAGTTCATAAATCTTCTACAGTGTCTCCCATTTATTTCATCATATCTAGGGTCCCTTTTAGCATATTTTACTTAATATCCATCTTCCTGACCTGGGGAAAAGAAAACATAAAAGGGTGAGCTCAAATGCTCAGCAAGGGAAAATAAAATAACTAAAAATCATATCATATCTTTTTGAAAATCATAACCTTCAAAAGAGATCATAATATCTTAACATGGAATAAATCATAGAAGTGAAAATGAGATCACCATAATCATAACATGAAACTTGAAACTTTGTGTCATGCACACATAATCTTGGAAAATCATTTCTTGTTAGTCATGACTCATTGCCAAGACTATCTTAGTGGAAAAAGTCCCTTTCTGAACCGAGTCACCCTCGTTCCAGTCCTGTTTCACTGAACCGGTATAACCTACCCTTCCAGCCATGTCTATCTCATGAGATATAAAGTCTTTACCCAATGCATTGGAGGGAGATATAGGTCCCACCCATCTTATAATGAATCCTTTCTTATGTGTGCCACATAATCATAAATCATACATCATCGCACAAGACATGTAACAAAAATGGGATTCTTGAAACATCATGACATCATAAAACAAATCTTATAAGGTAAATGACTTCATAAAAATAATTCCCTCAAAACATAATAAAATCAATGTAATTAAAGGGATAAAAACAGAACCCTTTATTATCTTAGATGGAAAATAATTTTGATAAAACACTTGAACACCATTCTTGAGGAAAATATCCTTTCTTCTTCAAAAACACTTTTCTTTTCTTAATATGTCATACAATTATAAACTAAAATAAGTTGATTAAAAATATACTTGAAAACTTGTAAAGGAAGATTCTTGGAAATAATGTTTTAAAAATCCATTCATGTCGTATAAGTTAAAAAAAACATTCTTCGTACTTTTTTCGGAAAAGTCAAAAAGTACCTCGTATGAAAAAAACGACAAAAGATTCCTTTCATATTCTTTACTAAAAACTCACCGAAGGGTAAAATTGGATTTAAACTATTGTAAGTGGATGGAAACAATATTACATATTGAGGGAACATGGATGTGGATGATAAAATACACCCCAGTAAATACTTACGAATAAACAATCTCGGATAAAAATGAGATTGTGATATTTCCCTTACCTTAGGTCCAATTTGCTTTGTACGTGTCCGAAGCTCCTGTATAATGGTTTAAATAATGTTATTGACTTATTACAGAATCATACATATTGATATGATATCATATATGGTCATATTCTTAGCTTCTTGTTAGTAATATTTCATTGTTACTTGTTACTCGGGTCTTTATTGCCTTTTGTTCTTATGCGTGTTTTGCCGAATAAATTCTTATTCTTCTTTTAAGGTTATAGATACCTTATATACAGAATGGTATTAGTGTAACATATATCATATTTATTCATTCAATTCATTTATATAATTACTATGTAATGATGATCATGTAGAACGAGTCGCATCACATCGTGGAGACGGTATTTCGTACGTACACACGAGTGATGATATCGTTCCTATGATCGTGGAATTGTATTGGAGTATATTTATATTATTTCAGTATCAATATTACTTTATAATAATCATAAATAGTTACTCATTACACCATTATACCCATCCTTTTAAGGTGATGGTGGAAAATATATTACACCACGGCGTGGAGACGGTATTCCGTACGTACGCACGCGCGGTGATTTCATTTTTCCGTAGGATGGATAGAAGGTGAATTAGGGTTGTTTCATATTTATAATAACATATCAGTATGTAAGTAATACTGATGTTATTACTTTATCATGAAACAACTAAAGGAGAAGAAGTTTAAGAAGAAATAAATTGAAAAGATCGGTAACGGATATTACCTCTTCTTTGGAACGCCTCTTTGAATCCTCCACTTAGGGAACTAAGATTGGTCTTTGAAGAAGACCAGGACCTCTAGGATTATTATAGGGAAGTGGAGAGGAGAAAATGGCAGGGGTTGGCCGAGCTTGAGTGCTCAATTTGGTGTGAGGAGGAGGGGGACGAGGTGCCCTTTTATAAGGGAGGAGAGGGGCACCTTAGGAATATCTCAAAAGTTTATTTTATATTAAAGTCAAAATCGGTTTATAATGGTTCCAAAGGGTCTTATTTCGAAGCTAAAGTGGGGACGGGTCGCAATCCTATCAACCAATAAGATTTATACAAGTTTAGGGTATTATTTTAACCTTATCAATTAGATTTAACTCTAAGTTAAATAATTTTACTTTTACCGTGTCTTTTTGTTTTCTTTCACTATATGGTTAATACACTTACTATAACATGCCAAACAAACCCCAAATTCTTTATTATTAATATATATATCCTTATCCTAGTCATTTGGCCGAACCTTAGATTTTTAGGAATAAAATAAAAATTAGTAATATAATATTTGATTTAAAAACTATTTTGTGTCAATTTTGACACTATTTGATATATGATTTTTGTGAAAGTCATAACAGAATTATATGTTCGAACCAAGTTGATTAAAGCAACACTAATATATCATAGTAACCTAGAAAATTTGTGTAATTCATAAAAAGTCTCAAATTACATTTATTTTGGTGTTTATAACATCAATTATGTCAATATTTCATAAATAAGATAATTACTGCATCATAATTGTTTCATAAATAAATTAAATTATTTAATGTCTAAAAATTACAAATAAAATACCATTATGTAGGAAAGCTTTTTAGCTTTCTAATTAATATTTATAGTCGAATTTATCTTATGTATAACCCCATATTAAAAATAATTTACTTATTAAACTTTGATTTTAACTATTTTAACCCTTCTTTAAATAAATTAATAGTAAATGTCCTAATCTAATCCAAGTGGGCCTAAATGGTCATATTTTATTCCTAAGTTTGTTTTTGGTCGAATTACACTTGTCCAATAGAATTAGGACATGTGTTAGGGTAATATTAATATCATATTTACCCTTAGTTACCCTATTTACTATTAACCGCGGTAAAAAAAGTAAAAAGTTACTATTCACCAAAAAATTATTTTTATCTCATTGAACCACATTTTACTTACTGATATCAACCGTGTCTGTCGGATTTTCGAAATTCCATTCACAGAAGCGGTAAAATTAAGTTTTATGCAAAATTCAGTTTTTAACCTACCACTTAGTGGTTTCACTATTCATCAAAAATTGAAAGTTTTCAGAAAAATACCAAAATTTTACCCTAGGCTAATTTCGATATTCTGAGTCCAAAAATGAAGTCCATTTTGAAAAATAAAATTTATAAAATTTCAAAAAGTGGTTATTACTATTCATAACGGCTAGTTTTAATAGCATATTGTTGTTTAGTGAAACTCGGTATTGCGTACGACGCAAGCTATCGAGGAAGGTCGCGATTGCGTGTAAAGCAAGCCAAGCAAGTGTTGTGTAGAAAAAGATTCCTTTGATGATTTATATAACATAAAAGTCTCGGGTGTTACATTTTTTGTTCATGTTTTTGCTTTCAAATGTTTATGGATTGTTTTATGTTCACTATGTTTGCCCATACTGAGCATTTGAGCTCACCCTTTTTATGTTTTATTTTCCTCAGGATATAAGGAAAGGTTTTAGGTAAGAAAAAAAAGGGAAGATCTTTATGGGAGATGTTGAGGATCTTTCACTAAGATTAGAAGATTATGTTCCATGTTTCCAAAGGCACTAAACTATTATGGTCCTTTGGTGTCTATTTTTTTTATGTATTAACTATTCCTCAAAAATAATTTAATGTACATGTACGTCACGCTTTGGGCCTCTACAGTTGGTATCAGAGGAAAGGTTTAGTTAACCTTTGGAAACTAGGATGCGAAAACTATAGTAAGATCCCTAGAGATATTTCTAATTTATGTCTAGGGATGTCCCTAAGGTTAAGTATAAGTATTGGTTATAGTCCTAGAATTACGGTAATGATATTAGAATTAAACATAAGATGTTAGATGTCGAAGGTACTCCCCCATGATTATGTTATTTTCCTTGTATGATTTTTGCCTCTCATAGAATTCTTTTTGTGTTTTAGTCAATAGAGGGAACCAGAAGGAATTTGTTTAACATTGAATCCAATGGACAAATTGGTGACTATGAGCAACAAAATTTTGTAATGCCTAGAGATAAAGATATTGGGATTATTCTGAATCTGTCATTGTGATATATGATTAAAATGGTGAAATTTAGTGGTATGCCTAATTCATTAAATAAGAGGAAGATAGACTTTTATGCATGTTCGCATGTTGAGGAGTATAAAGAAAGAAAGATTGGTATTTCTAAATAAGGGAAGAAGAACCTTGAGGAATACCTCAAATGGAGGGACACATGTTATCTGTGTGGAGAAAAGGGTCATAGAGTGACAGACTGTTATGGAGTTCAATGTCTTATTTGTGGAGAACATGGGCATTACCCCTCTCAATGCCCTGACCTAAAAAGTTACTTCTAAATCAAGGAAGGAAATATTCTAGGACAATCATTGAAGAGGATGTATTGAAGTGTTTATGTATTGGTATTCAAGAATAATTTTGTTGAGGTACTTTTATGGTGTATTAGAATATTTTTGTATTAGTCTATTGTGGTTTTCAATAATTTTATGGTACCGGTAACCATGAAAAGTGATTCAAATATTATGGAAAGTAGATGATATGTGTATAATGAATTGATAAGGAGAAAATTAAATGATTGACAGTATTCATGAGCTCATGATTGATATAAGGACTAAGTGATATCATGGTTTGAGTATATAGAATTTTGAGGATTTTGGTATGTGGAAAGTGTTAACTTTTAACTGCTTTCATGTTTTCATTAAGGTTCAATGGGTATTCATTTTTTTCAAGAGAATACATGATTAAGGCCTTCGAATGTTTGGAATGTGACCAAAAAGACATATCTTATGATATATGTGGATCAACGATGGTGTTAACATGCTTGTTATATGAACTCTTTGGTAATCGTTTTCACTATAATATGAGATTGGATAGTAGTATTTTGGATAAGCCTAAAGATTGGAATGGATTATGTTAGAAATAAGTTAGTATTGTTTAAAGCTAGAACTTTTTCGATGTTATTGATGGAAAGTTATAATAATGTATTTTTAGAAGAAAAAAGGACAACCTGTAGGACGGGCGACAGCCCATCGCGTCGGACAAGGCTGTGGGAATCGAACCCACAACCGAAGTGTGACTGGCGTTTATCATCTACCACTGGCCTACAGGAAGTCCCTTGTTAGTAGAAACTAGTTTTATTTTATTAACCGGTATGATAGATGAAGTATAAGTCCATTTTTGGAATCATATACGATTAATCTCACTATAGATGGACATATGTATATTTGATAACTTTTTAAAACTTTTTGTTTGAGACAGACGGAATGACATGTCATTCTATCATATGATCTGCTAACACTTCGCGAATGAAAAATTCAACTTCATTTCTTTAAGAGATGAAGTGGAAATTGTCCAAGGAACGACCAACGGTGAGATTGTACCAAAATCAAGAATGTATTTCTTCTAATTCCAATTTCTTCAACATTAGGGATATGATCTTGAATACAAAAAAAATGTTGTCCTAGTGTCCTTATATAGGATGAATCAGATGGTATCTTAGATCATCACAAATTTATGGCTTTGGGATTGTTGTATTTTTCATAGCCATGTCTTCTACCACTCTCCATCAGAACATGATGTATATATTTCTTTTCCATATCCATATTTTCACCTATGTTCTTCTATATGGAAACCCAATGATGAGTTACATTGGTTAATCATTATGTTTCATACTTTAGTTTTTAAAATTAAGTTTTAGTATTCCTTTTTACGATGTGGGTTTCATGGAATAGTAAATGATTTATAACCTCGACGAATTTCATGGGATAAATTCATTTTAAGGGGGGTAGAATGTAACAACCTGAGATTTTATAGGATATATTTGTTTTAATTTCTTTCATATCTTCTGTTGTATGCTACACCAAGATTATCTTGTGCTATACGCAACACCGTATTAGCTTGCAGTATATGCAACACTAATCTTGGATCGTGTTACACACAATTTCATGTTTGTTTGATAGTAGTTATTCTACAAAACATTGAGTATATATATATATATATTCAATGTATTTTGTTATACTCAACAACAAAGGAGTCATGCACTGCGCACAACCCTGACCTGACTTGCATTACACGCAATCGCGACCTTCCTCGATAGCGTGCGTTGTACGCAATACCGGGTTTTACTAAACAACGATATATTATTAGTATATTATTATGAACTAGACGTTATGAATAGTATTAACTAAATTTTGAATTTTATAACATTATTATTCATATTACACATTTTCTAGAACATGGTATAAGAACAAAATAAAATTTTCGGGTAAAATAATTATTATTCAAAAAAATGCAGTTTTGCCGCCTTTTGATGGCGCACCCACTTTATATCTAGTTTTTGACATGTTTATAAGTTCAATTTTACAAAATATAATTATTATTTGGAATCAGGATATAAAATTTCACCTTGGATAAATTTTTCATATTATTCTTATAACTTTCATATTTTAATGAATAATAAAAACACGCTATATTTTAATTAAAAACAACTTCTTTCATCGCAATAACTTACATGGTTAAATTATAATATTTAATGGTTTTAAATTATAAATAGAATATATTTTTACCATTTAATATAATTTATGTCATTATCATTGATTTTACATTGAATTCGTAGGTTAAATAAATTCAATCTTTTGCAATGTATTAAACAAAAACCTGTTTTCTTTCGACAATGGGATTAATTTTAATTTAATTTATGCAAATTATGTGTATTGAATTTGGAAAAATGGATTCCATATTTGGAATTAGTGGGTCCAAATTATATTAATAAACCACTTTTTATTTTTGGAATTTATGAATAGTAACAACAGTAAATTTTATTTACCATAGTAAAAGGTAAATTGGGTAATTAAGGGTAAATATAATATTATGAAATTATCCTAATACTTGTCTTAATACAATTGGATGATTTTATTTCGTCTTAATTCATA
Source organism: Viscum album (assembly GCA_963277665.1). Lineage (NCBI taxonomy): Eukaryota > Viridiplantae > Streptophyta > Magnoliopsida > Santalales > Viscaceae > Viscum > Viscum album. The sequence goes on along the minus strand of OY728128.1, from coordinate 1,583,819,318 downwards.
TTTAGGTTGAAATGGAATCCATTAGAACCCACTTGGAGGTGATTAAGACCTTTAGTTTATTTTATTTAAAGGAAAGTGAAATATGTCTCACTCAACTTTAATAATTAAAGTACTTTTAATATAAGTTTATACAGAATATAAATTCGGTTATAAATACTCATTTGAATGATAAAATGTTTATATTTATCATGGTAATTTATTTGTAATTTTTAAGAGTTATTTAATGACCTTATTATCTTATACATTAATGGTGCAGAAATTATTTATTTAGTGAAAAATCAATAATATAGTTTTTATTGAAATATTAATACATATCAAAAGGCCCAAAAATCTGAAAAAAACTTATTAGTAGTGTATATATAAACCCTAATCAACCACTGGCCGAATTTTGGACCATTTGGATACTTATTATGGAGATTATGACACTTATAATATTTTGTTTTAAATGATTCCAAAGTTTTCACCTTCATAATTTAATAAATATAAAAATTTACATGTTGTTATTTTAAGATGATAAATTCGAGTAAAATTATTATTATAAAATCTTTGATATTTATCTTCATCAAATGATTTTATTCTTAATTTTTATTCAAAAAATAAGTATATTAAATAATTATACAAAAATGTTGTACTTATTATTTTATTAACAGATATACCAAATAAATGGTTTAAAATATTTAAATAAATATTATATGAACTATTTAATGTTCTCCACGAATTTTATAGAACAATTTGACATGATAAGAATATATTAAATATTTTAGTTCTAATATATCCTCTGTGTAGATTTTATTTAAATTCAAATAAATAAATAGTGTCAAAATTGACACGATTGTTATTTTATAAAAATAACATATTATAAAATTGTTTAAAAATCACAAAAATATTTAAAAACTATAAATTTATATTTATATAGTCTAAAATGTCATAAATTATCCAATTATAGAAAATTAACAACACATAAGTGATTATTTATAACCATTTAAAATTTAGAATTTTAATACCACAAATAAACATAAATAGATTAAATAAGGATAAATCAAAATGATAGGGTTTAAAATAAGATCAAAACATGTCTAAATTTTATTGGTTGATGAGATTAAAACCCTATCTCATCTAATATTCGAATTTAGTCAGTTTTGGAGGTTTTTATGTGGGGTTTGAATTTATATTAAACTAATATTTTTTGAGGATTCCAAAGGTGCCCCTCTCCTCCCTTATAAAAGGGCACCTCCTCCCTCTCTTCCTCACACCATTTTGAGCCTTGAAGCTCAGCCAACCTCTACCCATTTCACTTCCCCACTTCCCTAGAAACCTTAAGAGGTACTGTTCTTCTCAAAAGACCAACCCTAGTGCCCTAAGAAGAAGTTTAAAGGAGGTGCGTTGAAGAAGAGGTAATATCTTCTACCGATTATTTCAAGCTTATTTCTTCTTCAACTTATTCTTCTTTTTTTTGTTTCATTATAAATTAATAACATAAGTATCACTAATATACAGATATGTTATTATAAATATGAAACAACCTCATTTCACCTTCTATCCATCCTTAGGAAAATGAAATCACCGCGCGTGCATACGTACGGAATACCGTCTGCACGTCGTGGTGTAATATGTTTTTCCAACCCCACCTTACTTGGATGGGTATAATGGTGTAAAGAAGAACTATACATAGTTATTATAACTTCATACTGATTCTGATATATTGTATCATCCACTCCAATTCAACTCAATAATTATGTGAACGATATCATCGCTCGTGCGTACTTACGGACTACCGTCTCCACGATGCGATGAGATTCATTCTCAATGATTAACCCTTAATGAATGATTATAAAGTATATATAATAAGTAATCATGAAATATATGACATAATAATGATACTGTATTTATGTATATATATATATGTATTTCATCCAATTAATTCCATTCAATTCAATGAGGAAACGAAAACAACGTTCATGCGTACGTATGGCCTACTGTCTCCATGAACGGTGTATTTCTTTCCATTTATCGATCTATTATATATATGTATATTCTGAATATATATTATATATAAATCATGTTTTATATTCTGGAATTAATTAATCATGATCTAAGTAATCATATGAATAATTACAAGTCAAAACATGGACAACAAATGAAACGATTTTACACAAAACGCTCTTTAACATTGAATTTACAAACGATCGGGTAATATCAAGTCATAAGTGAACCATATATGATATAATAACATTGAATATGATTCTGTAATAAGTCAATAACATTATTTAAATCATTATACAGGGGGTTCGGATATTTACGAAGCATATCTGACCTAAGGTAAGGGATAATTATTCCAATATCGTTCTTATCCGAGATTGTTTATTCGTATGTATTTACTGTGGTTATTTTTATCATCCATGTCCATGTTTTATAAAAGTGTTTTTATGTATGTTTAAAGTACTCTTTACTCATTTTTTACTTTTACTACCTAGTATGTAAGGAATCATTTTTTTGTTTACCATACGAGGTACTTTTTAACTTTTCTGACAAAAGTACGGGAAGAATGTTTTTTAACATATACGGCAGGAATGGATTTTTACGGTTTTATAATGCCTTATTTGCATAAACCTTACTCTAAAATATTTCATGAATATTTTCAACAAAATACTTTTCTTTTAAAATTGAATGGAATATTGTGAAGAGAAAATGATTTTCAAGAAGAAAGGATATTTTCCTCAAAAATTCATTTCAAGTGTTTTATCAAAACAATTTTCCATCCAAGATGACATTATTTCATATGTGTTTGTTTCAAGTATAATGTCTATATGATTTACATGGTTACAATTTTCTTATGATAAAATTATATCCATTTGTTTTATATGGATTATGTTATGATGGGATGATGTTTATGAAACCCATTTTTATTCTTTGGGTTATAATGAATGGTTTATGTTTATGTTGTGGCACAAGTAAGAATGATTTCATTTTGAGATTGGTGGGACCTATATATCCCTCCAATTCATTGGGTAAAGATTTATATCTCATGAGATAGACATTTTTGTAATGGTAAGTTAATCTGGTTCAGTGTTACAGGACTGAAGCGAGGAGTGAACTCGATTCAGAATGGGACTTTGTCCACTAAGATGGTCTTGGCAGCAATGCCTTGGCTACTATGGAAATAATATCAAGTGCATAATGGTTTTACACAATTACATGTTTTATTCCCATGCTATTTTATCATGACTAATGTTCCTTTATGATCTATTCATTCTGTACTTCATAGATTTATGTCGTTGCTCATGATTTTGATGTTTAGATTTTTTGTTCAAGTTTTTGCTTTCAAATGTTTAGGGATTGTTTTATGTTCACTATGTTTTCCCTTACCGGGAATTTGAGCTCAACATTTTTATGTTTTCTTTTCCCCAGGATATAAGGAAAGGTTTTAGGTAAGAAAAAAAAGGGAAGATCTTTATGGGAGATGTTGAGGATCTTTCACCAAGATTAGAAGATTATGTTCCAAGTTTCCAAAGGCACTAAACTATTACGGTCCTTTGGTGTCTATTTTTGTTATGTATTAATTATGCTGCAAAAATAATGTAATGTCCATGTACGTCAAGCTTCGGGCTTCTAAAGTTATGCTAAGGGATATTAGATTTTTTAAATAGGAATATATATATTTTTTCATTTCAAGATGTAATTTCAAAATTATGTTTTATCTTGTATTTAAAAGGCTACTAATCTAACTGGTCCTTTAGTATTTGATTTGTTATGATCATGATAATGTGATAAAATAATCCACTAACTCTAGGTAACTGGAATCAGGGAGTTATAATTGGTATCATATGAATTTTAGTACAAACCATGGAAACTAGATTTAGAAAAACAAATTAATTTGGAGACATTACCCTAAGATACCCTTTAAGGATAAGTATATAATAAAATCCTAGAATTTGAGAAAAATATATATATTATATTGGTATTTATAGAACATTTATCCCTTTCAGGATGCAACAAGTGGATGTGGTTCAGTAACTGATGTACCTAGAAGTAACACCTATGACAAGGTGTTCCGAGCTTGACTCGAGGTAATCCATTACACTATAATAGGACTTATTGTGGACCTGTTTTGACACTCTCGAGGGATATGCTTAGGATAATTCACATTTTATTTATGATCCACTATAAAGGATTTATGTGTAAATATGTCCCCAAGGTACCATTTTTGTTATAATAGATTAGATATGCATATATTTTTCAATATGGGTTAATTATTTTACCTGTTTAGAATTATGCATTATGATTCATAACATAATCTAGTGTATGCCAACATTTAGAACTGGAATCTATTTGAAGTAATGGTAACCCTATCAACACACATAATCTGTATATGTATTTCCCTCCTATAAAAGATAGTGACAGTGGAGCTAGACATACAACTGGAGCTGAATAGCTTATAACCATATTGGGACAACTGACTCTGGTTATGAATAATAATCTTTCCCATATGGAGGAACCTGATCCACAATGTAGAGGATCAATGATTGAAATCATTATGAGAAAACAACCCAAATCATTCAACGAGACTACAAATCCTTTTGTAGCTGAGAAATGGATAAGTTCTTTAAATAAAATATTTTTCTTCTTTGGGTAGTAATGAAAGGGAAAAAGTTGTGATAGGAGTCTATCGTCTATTAATAGATTAATATAAACAATGGTCATTAATTCAAAACGTGAAATTGGATGAATATGTAAAAATTGTAGAATGAATGTAATTTAAAAAAATATTCCCAAAAAAATACTTTCCACATGATCTAGAAGTGGATATGGAGAGGGAATTTTTGATTTTGAGGCATAAGGAGGATGATAATGTTTCAAAGTATGAAGCTAACTTCACAAGGTTAGAAAGGCATGATGAAAACTACATACATAACCCAAGAAGTAAGATTGATCAATTCGTTTATGGGTTAAAATCATTCCTCTAATGGGAATTGGCCTCCCAATCTTTCTCATCATACGAATATATAGTATCATGTGCTATCAAGATAGAAAATGAATTCTCTAAGACTTATGACTTTAAATTAATGAAATAGAATAATAGGACAATTGAACACTCTAGAAAAGTAAGTGAGGGGGAGAAGGGAATAGTTGAATTTCCACCCTTCAGTAATTATAAGAATAAATACCCTGGTATTATCCTAAAGGGGATGGGAGTTCACTATAAGTGTGGAGAAAAAGTCCACCAAGCTCATGATTGCAATGGGAATAAAGAATGTATCAATGTTCAATGCTACAATTTTAATGAAATGGAAAATTATGAAAATGATTGTATTAATCTCCAAGGAAAATTTCACTAGAAAATGCCAAGGGATCAAGGCCAAGCTCTTACGATCACAACTGTTGGGGTTGAAGTTTTTAATGATGTGGTGGCAAGTACTTTAATCATTTCCTCAAATTAACCAATGCGTTATTTGATTCGATATCCTTTCATTCATTTATATCTTCCCATTTTTATTTAAAAATTTGTTATTTTCAATTCATATTAACATGGGAGTTATTATTTAAAACCCCTAAGAAAAGTATCATTGCAAAAAAGACGTGTTAGGCAGTTCCCATTATGGCATATAAATATGATTTATCATATATATTTATCATCATACCTATGGTGAAAATTGATATAATCCTTGGTATGGATTTTCTATTAAAATATGATGTGGAAATTTATTATAATAAAAAGGAAGTTGTGATTTTTGAGGAAGATGTAGAATCTATTATCTTTAGATCAGAAACATCATCTCCTGATTCTTATCAAAATCCACCTCCAGTAGCTTTACTAAATGAGATTCATTAGAAGGAATAGGAAATAACATATAAAGATTGTGAATGAAATTTTCAAAATGAGGATGTAACTATTGTATGGGAATATATTGATTTATTTCTATATGATTTACCTAGACATCCTCCAGATAGAGAAGCTGAGTTTACTATTGATTTAATCCATGATTCAAGGCCAATATCAAAAAATCACTATAGAATGGCCACCATGGAATTATTAAAGCTGAATAAAAAACTATGAAAGTTGAGTAATAAGGGATTTAATAACCCTAGTATTTATCCATGGTCAACTCTAGTTCATTTTGTTTAGTAGAAAGATGGATCAATGAGGTTTTTCATTGAATCTAGAGAAATCAACGCTATTATAATATAGAACAAGTATCCTCTACCTCGCATTGATGATTTGTTTGATCAACATCTTGGAGGTTAATATTTTTTTGAAGATTTAACTTTATTCTAGATACCATTAATTGTGTGTAAAAAAAGAATATATTCCAAAGACAATATTCTGAATGAGGTATGGTCATTACGAATTTATGGTGATTCCATTTGGATTGACTAATCAACCTCATTTTTCATGGATCTAATGAACATATTTTTTAACTAATATCTTGATGATTCTATCATAGTATTTATTTATGATATCTTGGTATACTCTAAAAACTATGAATATCATGAGAATTACTTATAAATTGTTTTAAATAATCTTATAAGAAATGAACTGTATGGAATGTTTATCAAGTGTGAACTCTGGCTTTAGGAAATTTCTTTTCATGGCCATATTTTCTCTAAAGATGGATCTCTTTTGATCCTACAATGGAAAATTCAATCCGAGAATGGCCAGCATCTATGAGTATAATCTAGGTACGTAGTTTTGTTGGTTTAGAATGTTATTATCAGCACTTCTTACAAAAAAATCCCAATTAGAAAACCCGTTAACCAATCTCACATGTAAGGTGTTTAAATTCGTTTGAACAAAATCTTTTGAAGATTATTTCGAAGATTTAAAGAGAATATTAGTCAATTCCCCTATCTTGACATTATCATCTAATAATGATTGGTTTTTTATTTATTGTGATGCATCATGGATAATATGTGGTTATGTTCTTATGAATAATTATAGGGTTATTGAATATGCATTATGATAGTTACAAATTCAGTAATAAAACTACAAAAATCGTGATCCTAAGTTAGAAGTAGTAATATTTTCTATGAAAATTTAGATACATTATCTCTATAGTAAAAGATGTGAGATATATACAAAGAAAAAGAGTTTGAGATATATTTTCTCATGGAGAGAACTCAACCTGAGATAAAGGAAACAAATTGAGCTATTAGAGGATTATTATTTCCCAATAAAATATCACACAGGGAAATAAAATAAGGTGGTAGATGCTTTGATCAAAAAGGACCATGGAGTTCTAAAAAATCAGAGTTTAAAAGGATCATATCTTTATGGATCTAGTAAATAAAGATATGGTAATTATCATCGAAGGTGAAACATCACTATTTTTTAAAATTGTTTCCAAACCATATTTAAAAGAAAGGATAAAAGTTTTTCAGTCTAATGATGATGATTTTCAAAATAAAATTCATGTAGTGTTTGATGGGAGATTTATTGGGTTTGTATTTGATGATGGAATTTTGAAATTTTGGAAGAGGATTTGTGTTCCCACTATACCTGAGAAAAAATGGAATTATTGGATGATTCTCATAACTCCAATATATCTATACACCCCTATAGAACTAATATTTATAGATATTTGAAATAAAATTTTGGGTGGGACAACATGAAGAGTGATATTGATGATTATGTGTCAAGATGTTGGGTTTGTTAACATGTGAAGGCTGAAAGACAGAATCCTTGAGGATTCATGCAACCTCTTCTTATACCTGTATGGAAATAGGATGATATTACAATAGAATGTTTCCTGGGGCTACCAAATACTACTAGAATAAATGATGTGATATGGGTTATTATCAATCTTATTACCAAATTGGTACATTTTCTTGCTATAAGAGAAGATTTACCACTTGAACGTTTTGCAAAACAATATAATAATAAATTTTTAAGGCTTCATTGTTTACCCCTATATATTGTTTCTATTCATGTTACTTGTTTTACATCACAATTCTAGAAAATTATTCAGAAGCCCCTTGATACTGAGCTTAGTTTAAGCACTGCCTAGCACCCTCAAACTAATGGAAAATCAGAATGAACTATTAAAACTTTAGAATACATGTTGGGATCTTTCTCACATGACTTTCAAGATATGTGGGATTAATATTCACCTATATTAGAATATTCCTATAACAATATCTTCCATTCAAGTATTCAAATGTCACCATATGAAGTGTTATATGAAAAGATATGGCATAAACTGACTTTTTGGGATGATTTTGGTGAAAGAAAACTTGTAGGCCCAGATCTTGTTGAGGAGGCAACATAAAAGGTAAATACTATTTGTACCCATATTAAAACATCTCAAAGTAGGAAAAATAGTTATTCTGATAACCGAAGGATTTGGTACTTCAAGTGGGAGATCAGGTTTTCTTGGAGGTATATTCATGGAAGGGAAATATACGATTCATAAAGAAGGGGAAATTAAGTCCCTAATACATTTGAAATTTTGCAATTCTTGAATAGATTGTATTTTTAGCTTACCATTTGGAAATTCAGCCAAGTCTCTCCAAAGTTCATGATGTGTCCCATGTATCAGTGTTAAAGAAATTCATGTGAGACCCAACACATGTACTCACCTATGAAAAAAACACTTAAACCTAATATATCTTATTTTGAAGAGCCTATTTAGATTCTTGATACCATAGAACAATTGTTGAGAAATCATATGTCTCTTCTGGTAAAAGTTCTTTGGAGAAACAATAAAATGGAAGATGTAACTTGGGAACTTGAGGAACTTATGATGAAGAACCACCTAAATATTTTTATGAAGTGATATTATAGAAATTTCAAGGATTAAATTATTTGAATGAGGTAATTATTTAATACCCCAATATTTTATTTTTGCTTCTTTTCAAATAATTCAATTGTTTGTGTTGAATGCCACACCGAGTTCAAGTGCACCATGACCTATCAAACTTGCAGTTAAAAAAGTGGTTATGAATATTATTAACCACATTATGTATTTTATGAATTTTATTTTCAAAAATAGACTTCATTTTTAAATTTATAATATCAAAATTAGCTCACGGTGAAAATTTGGTAATTTTCTAGTAAGATTCAATTTTTGATGAATAGTGAAAAATACTGCATTATTGTTAAAAACCAGCTTTTCATTTAAATAATTATTTTACTATATATTTATTTTAAAGTAAATAAAGATAAATAATATATATATATATATATATATATTAATCAAATATATGTCATTATAATTATTTTTTAATACAACTATATATAAAATTTTATTAAACTTTTAAACGTCTCTTTTACAAGCCTTTTAGCCACTTCTATGGGATTTGAATTAAATGTAATTTTACTAATTCTCTGAATTGAATTTTGAAAATTATAAATACAAGGATTTAATTAGTATGAACAATTTTTTCTAATATGATCAAAATAATTTTTAGTTAATAGTAAATTTTGGATTTTATTTACCACGGTTAAAGATAAATATGGTAATTAAAGGTAAAAATAGTATTATAGTTTTATAATATTATCCTAACACTTTTTTTAATTTCATTGGATAAATTATTTTAAACTAAAATCAACCTTAGGTTGAAAATATGATTCTTTTATGCCACATTTGTAAGATTATGACATTTACTATATTTTATTTAAAGAAGAGTTGAAAATGTCATATTCAAATTTTAATAATTATACCATTTTTAATATAAGGTTATATAAGTGATATTTTCAACTATAAATATTATTTAGAAATATGAAATACTTATCTATATCATAGTAATTTATTTATAATTTTTAGAGATTAAATAATTACCATTAATGATTATACAATAGTGAATCATAAATTATTTTATTAATAGAAATAAAAAATAAATGATATTAAACATTTTAAAATAAATATAATTTTATTTAATTAATGACATACCAGAATATTATAGATAAAATATATATGTTAGTGACATATTATAATAATTAACGTGAATTTATCATGATGTTTTTATATTTGTTAAAAATGAAAATACTGAATAGTTTCAAAATTGACATAAATGATACATTAAAATAAGTAATATTTTATTAAATGTTATCAAATTCATAAAAATATCAGGTTCATAAAAATGACTAGTATGGTGTTAATTATGTCATTAATGATCTAATTTGGGTTCTTTTTTCATTTTATAGTTACTATAATAACCCTATATTTTAAAAAGACAAGTAGACAGTATAAAAGTTAAACTATTTAGCTGAGGGTTAATCCCAAAATATATGGTTAATTTTGTGACCCAAACATGTATAAAAATATTTTATTGATAGAATTTATACCAATATTAATATTATCCTATAATTAACTCACTTTGGATCTATTTTAATAAGAAAATAAATTTATAAAAAATTAATAGTTTTGGAGTTTCCAAAAGTGCCCCTCCCCTCTATTATAAAATTTCACCTCTGCTTCTCTTTTATTAACACCACAAAAGTAATTTGGATCCACCAAACCCTACCCAATTATATTAAAAAATTCCCTCACATCATCCTAGAGTCCATACATTGGGAATAAGTTAATCCTAGTGAGTCCTTTTGTGCAAATCAAAAGGAGATGCTCAAAGAAGAGGTAATTGTTTTAAGGATTCCATTCAATTTCTTTTATTCTTATACTTCCTATTCAAATGTTGTTTGCATAAAAAATAATAAATATAGTATAATATTTATTCTTATATGTTATTATAATTATGGAACAACCATATTCATCTATTTATTCATCATACGAATATCAATATCACTATGCACGCGTGCGTACGGCTTACCGTCTCCACAATGTAGTGTCATTTTTTATTTGACACTACATTATTTGGATGAGTATAATGATTGGAATAATGGATATAAATAATAAATATAATATTATAATAATTTTATATAATTAATACATCTTCCAATTCTATACCATTTAACCATTAAGGTAATGATATCGTCGCTCTCGTGTACGTACGGCCTACCTTCTCCATGACGTCGTGAGATTCATTCCCCTAATTAACCATTCAAGAATGATTATTACATTAATATGATGAGTAAAAATAACAATTATGGAAATAATATCATTCTAGTTACGAATTAAATACATCATATTCATAATAAACCTGACTTATACGGCAAAACAAAAATTTAGAAATGAAGCAGTTAACACCCAAAATAATGGGAATATAGAAATATTATAAACAAAATGATATAAAAGGATCATACATGATATAATAAATATTTATATGATTATAGAATAATTTAAAAACACACTTTAATAATTATATAGGATTTTTACACACCCTTAACTAGATTACAAGGTAAGATTTAATTTCAAAATATGTTTATTATCTGAGATTGTTTAAAAAAAGTATCTACTGAGACATACTTATAATCCATGTACATGTTTCCAAAATAGTATTTAAAAATATTATTGAAATTTTTTTAAAGAAAATTTAAACCATTTTTTAATTTTTATATAAATTTATTTTAAAATAATCTTTCCATCATTTTCCAAATGTGGTACTTTATAACCATTTCAATAAATTAAGAAAAGAATGTTTTTTAACTTATACGGCCCGAGCATCTATTTTCCACCGTTATTACGCCTTAATATTTTGAAGCTACTTTTATATTTTTCTCAAATATATTTTCATAATACATGTTTTCTTTTATAACTTTTTGTCTTTTAAATAATTACAATGTAAAAAAGGGATATTTCTCTCAATAAAATTTAATTAATTTATTATATTATTTTCATCTATGTCTACAAAGTTTGTTGGATTTAATGATTGATTGAGGTTGATTTATTATGATATAATCATTAATATTGTGTTGAATGTTTTATTATATTTTTTAAAATGGATTTGATATTTTTATACCACTCAAGGTTTATGGTTAAAGTATTAACATTTCATATTCTATTTTTACTACGAATGTGTATGTTATGTTTCACCCTTTTCATATGAGGAATGCATTGAACTTATTAAGTGATTGGTGGGGCCTGCTATAACCCCATGATTAATTTGTAGGCCTCATTAGACAAACTATTGTCTTGGAATTAGTCATTTATGGTATGGTTATTTATGGTCTTGGCAGGAGGCCTTGCCCGTATGGTTATGTTGCCTAACATTATGCATTTCCTCATTGTGAGATTAGGTATTGATATTGCATGTGAGTATTCGACTAGTAGAATATCCACGTGAATGTCTAAATGGAACTATTTGATTCATTCATGCCATATTATGATGAATATTATGTCTAAAAGGATTCTATTTCAGTTTAATACCTTGCCTTAAAATATTTATTCTTATTTATAATAACTTCAACTATATTTTTTATCCATACTGAGCATCTGAGCTCACCCATTTATTATGTTTCATTTTTTCCAGGATGTCAATAAGTATATTATGACTGACCATCAGGGAAATTATAAGGGATATGAGAGTTTTAAAATAGAATAATATGTTGTTATTCATTTCATGATGTAATATCAAAATTATATTTGTATCTAGTGTTTCCGAGGCTACTAAACTAATCAGTCCTTCGAGATTTTATTTCTTGTGATCATACTTATGTAATAACATAATACACTAACTCTAGGTAACTAGGGTTGGGGCATTACAAGTGTGGTGTATATAATTCACAAGAATATATTTTATGATCCTTATCAAGATAATTATGTTATATAAATATGCCTATAATTTTCTTTCTTTCGTGTGGATTATGATTCAAGAGATACCAATATGGTAAAGGTTTAGTGTTGCATTCCCATTTTTTAATGGGATTGTTTATGATATTATTCCAATGATGATATATCATGATCTACCTCTTAGTAAATTCTTGTATTTTCTTCTCCTCTAGTTATTTATAGAAAAAAATGTTTTACATTCATTTTTATCACCATAAGGATAAAAGAGATGCAAAGTATTTTTTTAATAAAAATAATATTTATTTCTCTCATTCTTCAAAAACCCATTTTTATACATATCCATGTTTCCTAAAAAAATTTAAATAATATTTTTACTAATATAAAATTATTTTTTAAAGTTATTTGTCTAATTTTTTTATTTTTTAAAAAGGTTTTGAAAATAATCATCATTTCGTTTTCCAAACAACACCCTTTTGGATTTTTCCACAATGTTAAAAGAATTTTTTTAATGTGTATGACATGAATATAATTTTCTACCATCATGACCAATATATGACTTAATTATTTTTTTTTATGCTTCCAATGTGATTTTCAATGAAAATTATTTTGAAAATGTTTTACTAAATTTAGTTTTAAAAAGAGATTTTCATAAAAGAAAGGCTATTTTCTCAGGAAATGTTTCAAGTGACATTTCGAAATCATTTTCCATATAAGATGACATACTTTGATGTTAATTGTGATTTAGTAATTAATTGATTCAATTATATAATCCATATTATTTCTCTATATAGTTTATTATTATGATGAAGATATGTTTATGATACTCATTCCTTTTCAATGGGTTATTCTTTATTGAATTAATGAGATGATTATGAAATCCATTTTATTTCTATGGGTGATGGTATGATTAAATTTTTGTGAGATTGTTTTTAATTTCTAGGGGTTATGATATGATTAATTTTTTATGATATTGTGGTACACTTATGTATGGTTTTCATAATGGTTGGTGGTTATGTTATAACCAATGATGGTGGTTTTATTATAACAAAGAACGCTGATCAAGTTATAACAAAGGACATGTGGGACCTATATCTCTGTCATATGTATTGGGTAAAACATTATATCTCATGATATAATAGTGGGAAGAAATTATATAGTCTTTATCCACAATAGGAAACAAGATGATAAGAATAATCTATAATGGTAAACATGTCGGCGGGCTTGATCTGCAATGATAAATAAGTGATCAGCATGATCCAATACGTTTGGTGGTCTTTGTAGTTACCCTTGACAAATTAAATGGTTTTTATACCTAGGTTTCTGAAACACTTTTATGAAATTATTTTATAGTTCATTAGTTATTATCTTTTCACACTCATCATGTCTTTTAGAATGATAATTCTTTAGGCCGTGACTCATGATTATGATCTAGGATAGGTTAGTTATTAAATTTGTATGTTATGGTCATTATCAAATACCCTTATTATAATATTATTTCTTCATATGATTATATAATAATATCTCTCATTTTTACCCTTAATGATCATCTAAGATCAACATTTCAAATGATTCCTTTCATCATATTATGAATAAAGGTTTTAAGTAGGGTATGTTTTTTAAGAGTAAAAATAGGGAATATTATAATGGATATGTTGAAGATATTTTATTAAATAAGAATATTCTATACATAGTGTCCAAATAAACATAAAAATTATAATCTTCTTGTGTGTATTTCATATATATATTCAATATTAATCTAATTTATGTGATATTTATTTATGAAAATCCATGGTCGTTATAGTATGTGTGGATTATATGTCTAGAGGTTGTGTGAGGTACATGGATAGGTACCCATGTTTTTTTACATGTAGAGTAGGTTTGTAACAAATCCTATATATGGGATTTACATGCCAAAATGGGTTTAATTAAATTCCCAAAGTTGCCCTTTTTTATCACATGGTGTGTAGCGTAATGTACACATTTTGTATTATTCACATAGTGGGATTTTTAGTCTTTTAATTCCATAGAGCCTTAGACATGTGAGGAGTCTATTTTGATCATTTGTTCATGTATAAAATTATAGTGGAACCCTTTCTACTTTTAGAGATCATTTAATAGAATATTTGAAGAAATATGTTGTAGGATCATAGAGTGTTTCTTAGAATGGTCGATTGTGAGTTCTCTTTGGGGAGGAATGGTATGAGACCCCTTTGAGAGTCACGTGTAGGATCAAATAAATAGTATGGAAATTAAGAGGACCTATATATGAGTTAGTTTGAATGGTATTTATATGGTTAGATGGAGTGATAATGTGGGCACGTGGATGAGAATTTTATCAACTCTTGAGGATAGGGTTGGATATAGCCTATATGTTATAAGAACATGGTGGGGTGTCAGGAATGGTTATGTATTATTAATTTGAGGTCAATATATATTAAAAGGGGGAAACACTAGGGGATACCCATGTAGATGAGATAGAATCATTGATGAGTTGTATACTTGAGAGGGTAATCCCATACATGTGTATTAGGATAAACTTGAGGGATGAGAATGTGGAAGAGGAAAACTTATAGGGTTTCCTACTGATGATGTCACTAGGGGCCTTTAGTAGGTTCCTTGTATCTTGTTTACCCTATATAGGGTAATTATATAAAGGCTTGACTATTAGACAAGGTTTTACCATAGAACATGGAGGCTACCAGTGCCAGGTCGTGCCCACATGTTGGTAAATGGTAGAAAATTTTTAACTACTACATTTATAATGAATAGTAAATAGTAAATATGTCATGTGGTCTTAGGGATATGTTTTATTCATTTATTCACATTTCTAAGGAAAGAACATCCACAAAAGTCTGATTAATGTTTGATACTATATTGGTTGCCTAGAATATGTCATAGTGTCCAACTTATGAGCCTCATACTATGTTATAAGCCTAGGAGATGTATTAGGGTCCAAAAAATATTCTTCATACCACATTAGATGTCTAGGGTATTACCCATGATCAGAAAAAAAAATCAAATACTATATTTCATGGTGATTCACGTTCTCATAGACATCTAGAACTGGTCTAATCAGGATTGGTTGATCCTAGATGTCGCTTTAGAACTCGAGGTTTAACAAGGGTTTATTTATTTATTTTATCTATTTATTATTTTACTAGGATAGTCATATCAAATGTTCATACACTTATTAAGACAGTATATTCTATGTACACCAATAGGGGTTTCCTATTGAGATTTATTCCCCCCCCCCCCACCCGCATGGGTATATAGAATGTGTTGTGGATAGAGTGGAGGCCTAGTGTTTCATGATAGATATTGTCTAGCTTGAAAAAAATATAAAGATTGAGATTGAGGAATTGTTCAGTGATGGAAGTAGAGCCAATTTTCTATTTCACTTCTTTAATTATTAATTTTTTTGATCAGATTAATATCCAGCAATTTGATGTATGTTGAATTCACTGAGAGTCTCCATATATGGTACATTTTCATTTAATGTAGCATGGTTCATATTTTATTGGTTATTTTTACCCTGATTGACAATTGATATTGATTTTTTAGTTATTTTCACTATTTTTTCGCAATGATATGATGGTATAGTATCCAAAAAATCATACCATAGACCCCCAGAGCTAGTCATAAACCTCTAGAATATATGGTGGAATGTTTGAGGCCTTTTGGCACTCCATTTCAAACATTGGGTGTGTAGTCATGAGTTAGGGTGTTCAAAAATGGTATCAGAGATGGTTTTTATTTTTTCATACTATTTGAGGACATTTAGCTAGGTGGTTTATGAATGTGTCAAATATTGAGATAGATCTAGGACTGGTGCATCATGAACACTTTTTCTTAGTGGAATCCTTGGTTATTAGGGCATGAGATTGTTTTATTTTGTTTTTTTAAGTTATATAGTTTCACCTAGCCTGATACACTTGGATTTTGTGATTTATAATATTAATTATGATTATTTATTATCCATTAGTGGTAATAGGTATCTTATGCGTCATATTTGGAATGTAGGATTGACAAGATATATGTATGTTCATGTGTGATTGGTATCACTGACAATAGTGAGGGTTTAAAGTTTTTAAATTTTCAATAATAACATATATGGTTTTTTCTCATATATAATATTTTTATCATTATAATAAATAAATATATGGGTTTGTTCCTTAATATTAGGTCATATGGATCTTAAATTGATATTTTCTCTGGTGATGGAAATACAGTTCCTTCATAGGAATGTATAGATACCCTTAGTTGGTCGGTATGTGTATTTGATTCCCTAGTGATGACTTGATGAGGGAAAGGATTACTGAGAGTATATTGGAGTTTTCATGAGTTAACCTATGGGTTTAGATACCCAAAGACGATTTGATGGAATAATTTTGGATACCTAGGACCTGAGTTGTGGGATTCACTGAGTTCTCTTGGTATTGAGGTTATTTTTTCAAAGGAAAGATAAGATAGATGCCTGACCCTAAGGATTTTTAATGGTAAGTTGAAATACTAGGTTATAATATCAATGATAGTTAGAGTATGGGTGGATTATTTTAGTTTTATAGTGATGCATGGGTGGTGGGTAGTTATGTTGTTGACCTTAACCTGAGAGAGATGCCTTGATTTTGAAGAGGATCGCCAATAGAGATCTAACAAGATTTAACTAACCTAGGAGAGGAGTATACTCATTTTTAGGTGCATTGTCCAGGGTTCAATGGGATGAAACTAATATGGAAATGAGTCAGGTTGTCAAACTATGTTATATAGGATTATATTCTTCTTAGATGAAAATCATATCAAATTGGTAAAACCTAGTTACATATGGTTCCTCATAAGACATTCATGAGTATAGTTTCTCATAGAATTTTTTGGTAATGATAATTATCCATATGTGGTGAGAGATCATTTTGGATATGGATCAGGATCTCATGGTACAATCGACCCAAGTGGGTGCCTTGACATGAATTAGTAGGGAGGTGTATTGGTGGAACCTGTTAAGGTTGAGATCAAGGAGCAGTATAAGGGAGTTAATATAGTGGGAATTGAACTGTTGTTCATTAGAGGTTTTTACCTTCATTATGAAAGGAAATTAATAGAATATTGAGGGATAAATTTCTTGGTAAGCTGAGAATATATAGAGATTTATGTTTCTCATAAATGCTTGAGTATGAGTGGGACAATCACATCCAGTCTTTTTATGTGGTAATAGATGGAGTGTGTGTCACAGAGATCAATAGATTTCTTCTATAGAGTGATGATAAGGACACCTCTATTATGAAGAGTATCTTATTGGTCACAAAGATCCAAATTTTGTGTCAGGACGGTTGTGAGTGTAATGATACCACTTGTTGGATGGTCAAGATGGAACTCGGATGCCGACAGATTGTAAATTTGATTTTATTTGGTTTTATGGTGAATTTTATATTTGTTGTTTGGAATTATAATTATTATTTTCATAAACATTGGTCTTGAGATGAAATTGATTTGATTCAATAATGACCTCAAAATATGGTATACTAGTGCTTGGGGTAGAGTGTGATAATGATTCTGGAAGGTTATGGTTTTGACCAAGGAATTAAATTGGGTTTTAGGTTTGTAATTTGGTGTGGGTGTTTGGATAATTGAAGGATTCCTTTGAGATGTTTGTAAATCAAGATATGGAGATTTTATAGTGCATCTATAGGTGTATCTAAGTGGTTTCTATACTGGGATCATCTCTTTTTAGAAAAATTATTATGGGGGAAGCACCATATTTTAGGATATTAATTTTTTTAAGACACCATGGTGTATTATTATAAATGTATATGGGTCAACATTGTCTCTTTATTTTATGTTGTTAGTGAATGGTGGCTTGGTTTTTTATGAATATTACACTCTTTGTTTGGATTTGTGTAGCAGGATCTAATTTAGAATTCTAGATTACAACACGATAAATTTAGTTTGAGCTAAAAATCAGGGTCGGTTGGGATTTCAATTAAATGACTATTTTGGATTCTCAAGAGTAATATGTTTTATGGTTGGGAGATTATAACAAACCACGTCATAACGTATTGTGAAAATTAAGGTAAATTTCAATTTGTGTTCTCCTGGTGTATATGAGGATAAAAATTGTAATTTAATGTTGATGATGACATTGAATTATATTTATAATAGCTTCATTTATCTCATAATACAGTGTTTCCCCTTGGGATATAATTTAGTGATATTTTAAGCCATGCTTGTTATTTAAGATATTAAATATTTATTTATGTAAATATTAATTATTCCCTTGTTTATGGATAATGATATATCCTAAATGAATCCCTATAAGAAAATTTATAATTTCTTATGGAGTTTAAAACATATGGTTTTACCTAGGTAGGATATTAATGTTTCTCAGGCTCAGGGTGTTGAGTTAGACCATTTAATGGGTGTTTTATTTTTATTTTGTTTTCTTTTCCCTTTTCCCCTCCCCATTCACCTTCTGACAAGATTTAGGGGAGAGAGGTCTTCCCTATTTCATGTAATACCATGACTAGGTGAGAGAGATTGAGGAATGTAAAGGGGAATAGGTAGGGAGGCATCATCATTTTTTAAGGAACGATATTGGGATATAGTGGTAACAGTTGCGGAGTGTGGATATGGGCTTGAAATTTAGTGATATCACCATGAGGCGGGCTATTTAATTATATTTTATTTCACATCTTTATACTGTTGTCATTTTTAATTTTTATAGTTATTTTTTTTTACTATTACTAAGGCCTTAAGGGTCATCATGTGGTGATTTTGGTGAAATTGTGGTTTTAGGTGATTCATAGGGGGTTTTGATTCAAAAACATGATCACGTGGTATATTGTTTGAAAACACAGGTTTGGTATTCTTAATTTTTCAAAAAATTATTAATACAAGACTACACAATCTATATTCTATGAGTACAGGCCATATAGGGTGACCCATGGTGTGGTTGATTACTCAGTCAGACACTCTATGTGGGGGTGCACAATCATTTAAGGTACACAACTAGACCTTCTGTGTGGTACATGGATAGAGGTTGTATGGCGTACATTTCCAAATTCCATGTGAGGAATATATATAGATACCCTATGTTACTTACACGCTATTTAGGTTTATAACACACCATGTATATAGGGTTTACACTCCATGATGGATTTATATATATGCCCAGAGTGGAACATTAGAAGTACAGAACATGTTCCCTAAGGTAAACATCAAGTACCATTTTTATAGAGAGGTGTTCAGTGTTTTCATACCCTAGAGATAAAATTGGACATGTGAGGACTATATTTTCAGTCTTTTTTTCACATAGAATATAATTATGGAACCCTCTATCCTTTTGAGATCATTTAAAATTTGATTCGGAACTGGATGTGGTATATTCAAAGGGTGTTCCATATAATGGTCGATTGATAGTTATTCTAAGGGAGGTGTGGTATAAGACCTCTTTTAGAGTCATGTATATGATCTATTATTTTTCATGGAGAATCCAATAAGATTATTATTTGTTTTCTCAAGGTGTTCCCTAGGTAGAAGGACCGAGTGGTAATGAGGGTAAGTGGTTAATAAGTGGATCATCCCCTTGAGGCTAGGGTTAGATGTACCCTACAATCTATGAGAAAAACATGTTGTGTTAGTAATGGATATGTATCATTAATTAGAATCTTATATGGGATGTTAGGTGAAACCAAAATTAATTCCCATGTGGGTGATATGGAAACACTAATGAATTTTTTGTTGGATAAGATGGCCCTAGAAATGTGTATTAGGTTTAACTAAAGGGTTTGGAACATGAAAAAGGTTCCCATATAGGGTGTCCCGATGATGATGTCCCTAAGGGATTGCAGAAGGTGCCTTGTTCCATGTCAACCCTATATATGTGAATTATTTTTTAGTTAAACTATCTTCATTTGTGTCACCTTATTACCCTAACAGATGCTAGTGGTAGGCATATTCTACACATTGGTAAATGGAAAAAATGAAATAAATAAGTGAATCAGGATGAATAATAAATGGTAAAGAATTAATTTTTTTCTATGCATTTTTCTAATTCATTTATTGATGGTTTTATGGATAAGTTTACACCAGGTTTGTGATTTATGTTTGATGTAATAATGGATTCCTAGGAGGCATCCTACGGTCCATCTTTAGATCATGATACTATGTTGGATTCCTAGAATATGTCCTAAGGGTTGAAGGATATACCTGATACTATATTAGATACCATGAATATTACCCAGTATCTAGATCATACATATGAAACTATATAGCATGATGATCTACATGCTCAAAGATATCTGACATAGGACAAATCAAGTTTGGTTGATCCTGAGTGGCATTTTTAAACCCCGGGGATTGATAGTGATTTATTTACTTATTTAATTTAATAATTATTCATCTAGGTTGGTCATATCACACGTCCATGCACTTGTTATGATAGAATATGTTAGGTACACCACTAGTGGTGTTCTAATGGTATTAATTTCTCAACCCTATAAAATAACTTTGGTGTAAAAGCGAACCCTATATCGGATTTTAGGTGAATCATTGGATGAGTCATAGATAGGGTGGAGGCCCAATTTCTCATGATCGAGCTGGAGCATCTCGATAGTGATATAGAGATTGGGAATGAGGTACTGGTCAGGGAAGGAAGTAGGGATTATGTTACATGTCATTTCATTTATTATTAATTCATGTGATTGACCTGGTGGTTAATCAGTTGATGTATGTTGCAATGATCATGACTCTACATGTATATTTAATTTTCATTTGATATAATATGGTTCTTACTTTATTAGTTATTCATAATCTAATTTAACATTTATGTGGATGTTTTAGGTTATTTACACTATTGTTTCACTCTAATATAAGGGTATGGTCTCCCTATGGTCACATCTTTGACCCTAGCAACTAGTTGGAAACCTATGGCATGCTAGTTGATGCTCTTGAGGCCTTTTGAAATTCAAGTATAGAAACTAGTTTTGTGATTGTATGACAGGGTTGTTACATAAAGACTTCCATTTTAATTAAAATGATAAATATTTTATCTTGAAACTTATTTAATAACATTAAAAACCCCACACATAAGTGGATGTCTTATCATATCCCACATGATTGACCCCAAAATCAGCCATATTTTCGATACCCTTTTTGATTTTTTCAAAAACTATTTACATTTCTATGTGATTACTACCACATATTTCTGTGGAAACTTGATAAAACACTCCCATAAACTCTTTTACTGGGTAAAAACTATAAATTAAGCCATTTTGAATAATGATGAGAATGAGAAACAAATTTCAAATTTTCAAATCCTTGAAAAATAATCCATTTTCCTTTACTTCATAACATCAAATGTTCTGATATTAATAAGTTTCATTTTCTACATAGAAAATTCTATCTCATATGAAAATAAAATCCTTACTCCCTACTATTACATTTAGGTTTAATGAATGTGGTTGACTGTTGGAAAAATTCAATTCTCTCTTATAATATTAAACCCTTACACTTTTATATTTTAAAAAATCACTAGATCTTAGGCATCACATGTCATGATTATCTAACTTCATAACTTTGAGATAATAGGTAAACATTTATTAAACACATTTATATTTTAAATAAATTTACAATGAATATTATATAATAAATTCTTATTCCAAATCAAACCTTATAGGATTATTTTTGTCTCAAATAGCCACTTACACACTCAATCTTATTGAGCATGTGAGTAGAGAAAAAATTTTCTTTTTCCTTATTTTATTTGACACCTTTGAAACCTTAAGTGAATACTATAATTCTAATTAAAATAATCTAGATTTCCTTATTAAACAACTTCAATATTTGGTTTCTTGGGAAGGAGTTAATTTGACACATAGGATTTTCTTTTCTTGAGAACTATTCTTAAGTTTTGATACAAGTCAATGAATTATCTTACATTAATCATATTTTACCTTTTTATGATTGATCTCAAAGTTAAGTTGGATAATTGAGATTCCATAAATCTAAAACAGAATATTTTATCATAATTGTATCATTTTTATAATCATTTAATATGAAAATTTATTAAATTTTCTCCTACTAAAATGATAATCTATTTTAAATTATATAATATCCATTAGTGAGATAAGATAAATATTTCACTATAAAATAGTTCTATTATGGTTTTTCTATCACCACATAGTTATTTAGGTATAGAATCATCCCAATCATATCATATATTACTATTAAATGGATGAGTATAATACGCATTATCCAAATCAAACAAATAGATACACTCAACATTATTTCTGTGGTAGTATAAACCTATTATAGTCTCCCAGCTAAGTGTGACCCTAATAAGAAACTGAAAATGGGGAACCTAATCCTATTAGTGTATCCCATTACTTTATTTCATTTTACATGATAATACATGGGAGCCCAAATATGGAATGATCCACCTAGTTATAAGTTCAAGGACTTGAAAAGTGTTCACATTAGAAAGAATCTAACACTTAATATATTTCTCAAATGGTTTTTCTTATATCACCATATTATCTCATGCATTCCTTCTACATGTATTCATGTTTATAATGATTTTCTTTATAATACTACTCCTTGAACAATATTTATATGTTAAAACCATGTTAATTTGTAAATACTTACAAAGCACATATCATGTGACACTGACCAAAATTGAAATCAAAATAAATTCTTACATATGTAAATGAATCTCATGAATGACGTACAAGAAACACTTTCATTAAAATATTGGAATAATATGAATTTTACAATCCAACAAGATTAATCTTGTATCTATAGATATCCAACCAACACCTTTGAATTAAAATAATTGTCCTCCAAGATAGTAAGTAGTCTGACCCAACGTACCTATTCCCAAGGATACTTTACTAACTAGATATCTCAACTCCATCATAACTGTAACACCTAATATGTATAAATCGTAATTAACATCATAATTCAAACTCATAACCATCTGCAGGCTAGTTTCAATGTTGAATAAAACTAAATCTATTATTAAATCTATTAAATAACACCTTAAATTAATGTATTCAAATTTATGCAAGTAGTTTAATACTTTAAACTAAATATATATTTACTCATAATAAATCAATTATATCTATGAATAAATATGAGAATAAATAAATAAATCATATATTTATAAATGATATAAACTATATATGAAAAAAATCAAAAATGAAGATAATTATAAAAACATATAATTTAGCAATATATTACCGATATTCAATGATTTTTACAAATATAAAAATTTTATGTTTATTAAAAATATAAGTTCCTTAACATAATTCATTATCAGAGTTTTTACTTAAATATATGATATTAAATGAAATATAAACATTTTATATGCCAATTATTTTATGTAACTAATTTAAATAATCTAAATTTTACTTATTTAATATGATTTTACCATGATTATATCAATTATAAAAACTATTTTTTATATGGTTATAATAATTTCTCAAATATGTCACTTTCAGTTTAAACAATTAAAATTAATTAATTTTGAAAAATTAAAAATATAATATATAAAATTTTATATGTTTAACTTTATTTTTTTAATTTTTAAATTCTTTATAAAATACCTTGATAAATTCTATATAGAATTTTTTATAAAAATTATAATTCGTGATAAATAACTTGAATGTGTAATCTCAATATTAACTTTAATATTATAAATATTTAATTATTAGATGTTTCATAAAAATTTACTTAATTAATTAGAAAAATTTTATAATTAATTAATTTATAAACCTTTTCTAAATTTAATAAATATCCTAGAAGTCCTTTTACTATAATTTATAAATAATTTACAAATCATCTAATTTAATTTTCAATTGAGATTCAAAAAATCAATGTTTTGTTACTAATTGTATTTATTGATATAATGTGTGGTGTCCTTGAGTTTTATCAATCATAATTTATGATAGATAATACATCTTAAATAATATTAAAACAATGATCAACAAAATGCATGAGACTAACCCCACATATCATCTACAATTGTTTATGATAAGGGATGAATAAGATTAAAAACACATGAGGAACTATATAAGGTGATAGAACATGACTCAACTATTGAAATATATGATATATTGTTATCTAAGATTAACTCATCACTTTTATTTCCTGCATCGGATTAAGAAAACTCCTGATCACACCCACAATATATAATACAAACTCTATGTAATAGTAATATAAGAGGAATTTTTATTTTATGATGGTATATTAAATAGCTAATACATTGAGATTATATGTTTATCATATGTAGAATATCACCATTATAAAACTCAATATCCCATATCATATGCTAAAATATAATGTAAACAGAAGGAATTCAAATCAATTTTCAATATCCAATATCATATGTTGTGATTATATCACATATTATGATATTACATATTATAAAATAAGGCATAGTTAAAATTCTGAATAAAAATTAATGATTTCCTCACCAACATCAATAATTATATCAAATATTCTAAATTTTTCACATGATTTCATAAATCAAACAATGCGATAATGCTCTAATAGCACTATAATGGTGGGAATACCTTTTCTTATTTGAACACAATAACATGAAATTGAAATAAACATGTCAAATATCTCCATTTTCCCAACTCATGGGTCATAAAACACATTGTATCAACAAATGAAGATTTTGGGTTAATAGAAATAGTACCATATCGTTAATGCATGGGAATTCCTAGGATTCATTTAACACTTAAACCTTTTACCTAATATCGCCTTAATTTTTAATAAGACTAAATAAAACATATTTATCATAGTAGAATAAAATAATAACCTATAAATCAAAGATCTATTATACATGAAACCAAAACCATGGAAAGAAAAAACGACGAACATTCATGTACCTTTCATAATAAAGCTACAACTATCAATTTATTCATCCCACGTGATTAATGAAAATCACTTAGAGCCAACCAAATTACTCCCTCCACCACTGTGTATCCACAGGATGCACTGAATCACCCATCCCATGGGTAGGAACCTACTCCAAACCAATTTATTCCAGTATATCATCGAAGCTAAAGTAGGAGAAGGAAGATATATTCAAAGATAATTTTAAATGGATTTTTAGTCTTGATCGGTCCCCATATTATGTTTATCACCTCCTTATATATATCCTTTGACAATTCACTCGAGTGACCATACATTAACTCATACGTTACATAATGTATGAGTTAATGTGATTCTACCTGGTCACTAGTATATGTTTATTTTAATTAATTCATTTAATTATTTAGTTTTTTTGTTTTAGATAGTTGGAGGGTTTAAAGTATGAAAAATAGGGAACAAATATTATTTGTATGGTTATCACATGTTTAGTTCTAATCATTCACCAAAGTTGTACATAGCATAGGGGATTTTTTTAATCTAATTTAATGGTTAGTGCATGGTTTTCCAAATAGTGCATCCTTGATTAATATAAAATTATAGGTCATATAGATTTACATGTTGAAGAATTGGTCTAGGAAAAATCTTGTGATCTACCTTTATATATGGTGTTCTTTAATATGGCCTCTGGATGGTTTCCCAAACAATGCAACCATCCCAATTTTTAAAATATTGAATGTACCTCCTTGGCCCTATTGATTTTTACCTCATTTATCCCCCCTTACCATTTGAACATCCAAGAAGCCTCCCCAACCACGGGGTCTTATACTCTAAGATTCTATGGTGATATACCTTATGTTATTAAAGAGAAACATCAAGGTAACTATAAATATCATATGGATTTATTCTCCTATCTTATTCAATTATCTTTTTTCTTACATCATATTTGTGTTTTTCTTTCCATTTTTGGTCGCGGTATCCAAGTTCATGTTCAAGGACTGATTTAATGTTGGGTTAATTCATTTTAGGAATTTTGAGGATACCTTCCTCTACATAATGATCCTTCTCTTGGCATAACTTTGGTGCTTATATTTTTCATTGGGTTTTCATTCCTTGTTATATTTTAAATATATGGTTGAAGACTAATTTATATTTATTTTTTATGTTCACTAGTGGAAAAAATGCTTAAAAAGTCGGTAATTTTCACACCGGTTCTATATAACCGATATGGAAAGATGTAAAAATCAATTTATCATGTAAGTTATTTTATAAATGTTGTGATAAATCAATGAGAATAAATTTTTTAAGTCGGTTATTTTATAACCAATGTAATAAAAACTGATATTAGATTTATGAGGTTGGTAATTTTATAACTGACATGATATATCGGATCTCGGTGCTTTATCACATCGGATATAAAATAAATGACGTGATAAATTATTTTCTACCTCGATTATTAAATAACCGATGTTATAAACATAAAAATAATAGTTTACCACATCATTTATTAAATAATCGATGTGATAAATCTTTTAAATGATTTATCGCTCCCCATATTCAGTCATTCTATTTTCTTTGATTGGGAAACCTGTGACTCGTCTCTGTCACGCAGAAAACCTATATTGGATTCTTCGAAGTCGTTCCCTCCAGCCTTATTTTTCCAACATCATTCATCATATTTATTATCATCAGATCTATCAGGTTGACTCACAACACTCAAGTAAGCCTCACATGGCTCGGTTTCAGTTTTTTTTTCACAATGCCCTAAACTAAATTTTTTATATTTTATATTTCTATCTTTTTTATTTCTATCATGGTAAGTTTCATAGTGATCATTTATACCATGCTAAATTATTTTCTATTAAAATAAACCTATAGAAGTGACATCATTCATGTTTATGATTTTTTGTGTTCTATCGTGTCTGTGCGCGTACAGGGGGGTTCCATGGTGGTGGGGGTTATGCAAGTGGGTGGGGTGTCCAGGGGGTGGGGGTTGTCTAGGGGGTGGGGTGTATAGGGGGTTTCAAAGGGGTGGGGGTGGTTTCTAGGGGTTTGGGGGTTGTCCAATGGGGTTGGGGGTCTAGGGGGTGGGGGTGGTGTTCAGGGGGGTGAGGGGGCTGTCCAAGGGGGTAGGGGTGTCCAGGGTTGTGGGGGTGTCCAGGGGGTGAGTGGGTTGTCCAAGGTGGTAGGGGTGTCCAGGGGGGTGGGGTGTCTAGGGGGTGGGGGATGTCCATAGGGATGGGGGATATCCAGGGTGGGGGTTGTTCAGAGGGTTGGGGGGATGTCCAGGGGTGGGGGATATCCAGAGGGGTGGGGGCTGTCTAAGGGAGTGTTGGTGTCAATGGGGTGTATAAGGTGGGGGGGTTGTGTCCAGGGGTTGAGGGGGATTTCCAATGGGGTAGGGGAGTCCAGGGGGTGGTGTCGAGGGGGAGAGGGGGTTTTCCAGAGGGTGGGGGTGTCCTGGGGGTGTCCAATGGGGTTGGGTGGGGGTGGTGTCCAGGGGGTGGGGGTGGTGTCTAGGGTGGTGAGTGGGCTGTCCAAGGGGGTATGGGGTGTCCAGGGGGTGGAGGTGTCCAAGGGGGTTGGGGGTTGTCCAGAGGGGTTAGGGGCTGTCCAGGGGGTGGGGGCTGTCCAAGGAGGTGGTGGTGTCCATGGGTGTCCAAGGGGATGGGGTTGTGTCTAGGGGGTGATGGGGTAGTCTAGGGGGCGGGGTGTCTAGGGGGTGTCTAAGGGGATAGGGGTGGGTGGGGTATCCAGGGGGTGGGGGTGGTGTCCAGGGGGTGAGTAGGTTGTCCAAGTGGGTATGGGGTGTCCAGGGGGTGGGGGTGTCTAGGTGGTGGGGGCTGTCCAGAGGGGTTGGGGGCTATCTAGGGGGTTAGAAGATGTCCAAGGGGGTGGTGGTGTCTAGGGTGTGTCCAAGGGGGTGGGGGTGCTGTCTAGGGGGGTTACGGGAAATTCCAAGGGGGTGGGGTGTCCAGTGGGTTGGGGTAGTGTCCAGGGGGTGAGGGGCCTGTCCAGGCATTGGGGGTGTCCAGGGGTGGGGGTGGTCCAGAGGGTTTGTGGGGTTGTCTAGGGGGGGTTTTCCAGGGGGGTAGTGTCCAAGGGGTGTCCAAGGGGGTGGGGGTGGTGTCCAGGGTGGGTGAGGGGGCTTTCCAAGGGGGTGGGTCTATCCAGGGGGGTTAGGGGTTTTCTAGGGGTGGTTATGTTTAGGGGGTTTCCAAGGGGGTGCGGTGGTGTCCTATGGGGTGATGGTGCTTTCCAAAGGGGTGGGGTGTCCAGGGGTAGTGGGGTGGTGAATAGGGGTGATGGTGCTATCCAGGGGGTGGGGGTTTCCAGGGGGTGTTGGGGGGTCCAATTGGGTAGGGGTGGGGGTGGTGTTCAGGGGGTGAGGGGGATTTTCAAGGGAGTAGGGGTGTCCAAGGGGTGGGGATGGTTTTCAGGGGTGTGGGGGATATCCAGGGGTGTGGGGTGTATAGGGGGTGTCCAAGTGGTTAAGCGGTGGGGGTGGTGTCTAGGGGTGTGGGGGTGTCCAGGGGGTGGGGGTCGTGTTCAGGGGGGTGAGTGGGCTATCCACGGGGGTATGGGAATCTAGTGGGTGGGGGTGTCCAAGGGGTGTAGGTTTCTAAAGGGGGTAGGGGTGCTGTTTAAGGGGTAGGGGTGTCTAGAGGGTGGAGCCTAACCATGCGCAGTGCCTGAGTTCTTTAAAAATTTATTTTTTACCATTACCTTATCGAATTTTAACACCAAAATGACTATGTCTCCCCCATTTAGAACATTAATCCCTGGGAATATACTCCACCTCTTCTCCATGCCTCTCACCTACTTCCAATGGTGATTCCAAGTGGTTTCTACAAGTTTGGGGGTGATTTTTCTGTATAATATCATCTTTATCTGTCTTCTTCCTTCTTTATTTTTCTTCTTAGTTATTCTACTTCATTGGTTCCTTTGTTCTAGAGTTATTGTTTTTTGGTTTCTAAATTTAGGTTTTTTCTTATTATGGTTCTTCTTGGTATTCCTTGCTCATTTGGACCTTCTTGAAGCCATTTTGAGTGGTTATCATTGAAGGAGTCTTGGATTGAGGTAGGTTTCCCTATGTATTGGCCTTTAAATTTAAGAATCATTGATTTATTGATGTTTATACCTTGATTTGATGTTTGTTAAAATTATATAATTTTTTGAAAGATTACTTGAATTAAATCAAGTTTCTTCTCCATTGAATTAAATTTTATGGAATGAGTATACATATCCATACACAACAATTGTTTTATTAAAAGCCTGGTTAACCCTTATAAGCGTTTTATTATTTCCAAATGATTTGGTGCCTTTTAAAATGTGTTTCAAATATTTCATGGATTCCTAAATGGTGTGTTTGTATACTTTTGAAAACGTTTTTCTTTTAAAAGAATTGGTGTGGCCCGATTGGCACTTTTAGAAAGTGGGTTTTCTTTGGAATACACTCCTTGGAATGTGTCTCTTGACTTATCATTATTAAAAGTCATGGGAATGTCATTGTTATGGGACTTCCATTATGCATTGATGGCCCTAAGGTAAGGGGACTTCCATAGAGTGGTGTTCTGGGGTGATTCTTGTATCTGTGTGGATTATGTATGTCTTGTGCTTATTCTTTATATATGGTTGATTGTTTGATACTCCTCATATCACCCCCATTTTAGACATAACATGGTAACCTAGAATTGGTAGTGGATTATTCAAGAATGCTTGCTTCAACAGTTTAAGATTTTGCTCTGTCTAATTGAACCTTAGTATAAACACGCTCTACTTTGGGGATGGTTCCCCTCATGATTTAGGGATGTTTGATTGCATCAGGCAAGCCAAAATGATGGCTTAGGTTACAATATGTTCTAGATTTTACCTGAAGATCCAATGTATTACCACATTCTCTAACTCTTGTTTATTCATGGAGGATAATCTAGGTGCCTCATCCAGCATGGTTACTTGAATACTTCTTACCCATTTCCCTCATTATGTCATCATTGATTATGCTCTCTAATTGTGGTTGGTCTCTTTGGTAAAATTTAATGCTTGGTTTTAAATGTTTTCATGAGGATTATTTTTAGAAAAACTATGTTTATTTTTCTGTATTTCAAACTATAATCAAATGATTATTTTATTTAAAATAAATGCACAGGGATAGCCCCTACCCCCCTAGACACCCCCTAACCCCTTGGTCACCCAGGACAGCCCCTACCCCCAAGGACAGTCCCTACCCCCTTAGACATCCACCACCACCACCCCTGGACAGCCCCCTACCCGCTTTGACACCTCCATGGTATATATATATCCCAACAGTTTCATTGAAACCATTAGAATATTTAAACTTTTGGAATTTCATACCAACAGTTCCTATAGAAGCATTGGTATAGGGATATTGCAACGACCATCATGCCAACCATGTGTGAAACCGTTGGAGTATTCTATCCCAATAGTTTCAAGGGCTATCCCAATGGTTTCAAGTTGTTGGGATATGTGTAATTTTCAGTAGTTAATGTATACATATTTTAATATTTACACTTCATATTTCTTTTTTACAGAAGGGTGAATTTTGTATCTAGTTTCACCAGGATGTATTCTTTGTGTACCTTAAAACGAAAGCATCAAAGATGAATTTAAAACTATTTAATATAACTATATTTTCATTTTAAAATCATTTTAAGGCAAATTTTCTTCAATTACAAATATATTTCTTTCTATTTCAAAATTGTTTTACATTCAAATTATGATATTTTTCATATAAATATTTATTTTTCTTATCTTAACAACATGTATAATTTTGATATTTTTTATAGGTAATAATGAGTCAAAGTTGGATTATGGTACATTGAATGAGTGATGAATATAAGGAATGTGTTGATGCCTTTTTGGAATTTTCTAAATGAAATGTTCCAAGAAGTGACATTTTTTCCTGTCTATACCTAAAATGTTTGAGTATGAAGAAGTTGAAAACTAGAGAGATCAAAGATCATCTGATTTGTCATGGATTTAGTCTGAGTTAAATCCGTTGGATTTGGAATGGTGAAACTAGAAAGAATTCCAGATCTACTGATGATGATGATTTCCCAGATGGTTACTCTGATGGTATTGAAGAAATGAACTTTGATATTGCAGCAGAACAAATTGAGATAGAACCGACAGTAGCACGTCTATATGGTGATGCTAAAAAAACATTGTATCCTGGTTGTATGGATTTTACAGTTTTTTCGGAAATTTTAAGATTGACTAACATGAATTTGAAACCTGTATGGAGTGACAAAAGTTATACAGAGTTGCTGTAATTGTTGAAATACATTCTTACAAAAGACAATGATTTTCCAGATTAATATTATAAGGCCAAATAACATTTATGCCTGATAGGATTGGGATACAAGAAAATACATGTTTGTCTGAATGACTGTATGATATATAGAAAGGAATATGAATTTCTATCATATTGTCTTAAATGTGGGGCATCACAGTATAAGTTGAAAGGAAAATCATAGGCGGATGTTGAGATTACAAATATCCCTTCCATGGAATTTTGGTATCTTCCTATAATTCATCATTTGAAACGTTTATTTGCTAATTCACATGATGCAAAAAGTTTAATATGGCATGCTGATGAGTGGATAAGCAATGGAAAAATACGTCATACAGCTGATTATCCACAATGGAAGAAAATTGATGAGTAGTATCCAACATTTAGAAATGAAATTTGAAATCTCAGACTAGGGTTGTGCACATATGGAATGAATCCATACCGAACCCTCAGTAGCACACATAGTTCATGTCCTATTTTATTTGTAATTTAAAACCTTTCTCTTGAAGTTTGTATATAGTAAAAATATGCTTTTTTTAGTATAATTATCTCTAGTCCAAAGCAACCCGAAAATGATATTGATGTTTTCCTATCACCATTTATTGATGATTTTATACTTTTAAAGGGGGGTCGTATTAGGGTGTATTATTCTTATAAAATAGAATATTTTCAATTACATGTAGTGCTTAGGTTCACAATAAATGAATTCCCATCATATGGTGATTTTTCTGGATATAATGTTAAGGGGAATAAAGCATGTCTAATTTGCAAATAATAGACTATATATTGTCAATTGCATCATAGGAGGAAAACAGTGTACATGGGACCTCTAAAGGGTCTAACTATGGATCACTCATATAGAAGACTAAAAGGGGAATTCAATGGCTCACAAGAATTTTATATTGCTTCAAAACCTTTATCCCCTTATGAGTATTTTGAGATGCTCGAAAACCTTGATGTGACATTGGGAAAGACACAAAAATCTGGTAATGATATACATATTTGGAAGAAAAATTCAATATTTTTGAGCTAAAATATTGTAGATATCATGATGTGAAACATAATATTTATGTCATGCATTTGGAGAAAAATATCTAAGATGGTTTTATTGGAACATTTCTAGATATTACAGGAAGGACAAAAGATGGGTTGAATGCAAGATTAGACTTACTATCAATGTGAATATTTTTGGAGTTATCTCCCACTCTTAATGGAAGATGACCATTTCTTCCCTCAGCTTGTCATACATTATCTAGTAGGGAGAAAATTAGCGTTTTTAAATGTCTTTTTGAAATCAAAGTTCCTCAAGGTTATTCTTTAAATGTTATAAATTTGTTCTCTTTGAGGGAATTGAAGTTGATAGGTATGAAATATCATGATTTTCATGTCATTATGCAAAAAATTCTACCAGTTGTAGTGCATAGAATATTTCCCATCCATGTCAGAATAAATATAATGAAGTTGTGTTTTTTTTTCAATTCAATTTGTAATAAGGTGATTGATGTGAATGCTTTGAACATTTTGGAAAAGGATGCAATTTTTATACTTTGTCAATTGAAAATGTATTTTTCTACATTTATTTTTGATATAATGGTACATTTAATGATTCAACTGGTTCGAGAAATAATGCTTTTTGGACCTGTATATCTTTGTTGGATGTATCCTTTTGAAATTTATATAAACATATTGAAGGGGTATGTTAATAATACATATCAACCTAAATCCTCCATTACTAAAAAGTATATTTATGTGGAGGTTACAGAGTTTTGTACGAGCTACTTAGTTGGGCAGAGCACATAGGTTTTCCTCCATCTCATCATGAATGAGATAATAATGAGGGAAAGGGGAATCGTGGCTATAAAGTCAAATCATTGTCAAATAAACTGATGAGGAAGTTAGAATTATACATCTTGAATAACATAGTTGATGCTCAACCATATATCACATTGCACATTAATGAGTTGAAACAAATTCATCCAAAGAAGAAAGAAATATGGATTTTGAATGAGAACAACAAAACATTTATTTAATGGTTTAAAAAGACCTTGCTTGGTAGATCAGATGTATCAGAGACATTAATATGTTCAGAGGGCGGTCCATGTTTAAATGTGATAACATGGTCCATTTATGACATTAATGGCTATAAATTTCATACAAAAGCTTCAGACATTAGAAGTGTAGTTCAGAATAGTGGTGTACTGGTGTTCATAGAAGTAATGTATTTTACAAGTTCTAAATAAAAAAACCCAATTTCTACATCAACTGCATATTATGGAGTTAGTGAAGAAATATGGGAGGTTGATTACTTTAAAATTAAAGTTATTGTTTTTAACTGCAAATGGTTTATCGGTAACAACAGTGTCAGAAACAATGAATTTGGAATGACCGTTGTTAATATGAGAAGATTGGAAGACATATTAGATTATTTTATAATGGAAACTCATGAAAAATAGATTTTCTTTGTTGTTGATCAATCAGATATGCATTGGTTTGTTGTTTTATAAGGGAAAAAACAATATGTTGGTGATGATCAACTTGATGAAGATGTTGATTTATGTGAGATCCCCACTTACATGGAATGATTATTAGAACAAAATAATGATCATGTTGAAGAAATGGTGTGTTTCATAAGAAAAGACAATGACGAAGGAATTTGGGAAAACAATCTAGGGCTGTGGAAGGGTTGTCTAGTGGGGTGGGGGTGTCCAGGGTGTCCATGGGGATGGGAGGGTGTCCAAGAGGGTGGGAGGGCTATCCAGGGGATTGGGGGCTATCCAGGGGGTGTCTAGAGGTGTGTGTGGGGGGGGGTCCAGTGGGGTGGGGGGTTTTCAGGGGTGTGGGAGGGTTTTCCAGTGGGGTGGGGGTGTCCAAGGTGTCCATTGGATGGGAGGGTGTCTAGGAGGGTGGGAGGTCTATCCAGGAGAGTGGGGATTTCAAAGAGGGTGGTGGGATTTATGGCGGTGACCAAGGGGTGGAAGTGTCTAGGTGGTGGGGGTTCTAGGGGTATGGGAGGGTTGTTCAGTGGGATGGGTGTGTCCACAGTGTCCATGGGGGTGGGGGTGTCTAGAAGGGTGGTTTTGTTATCCTAGGGGGTGGGGATTGTCTGGGAGGGTGGGGGTTGTTCAGGGGTGTGGGGGTGTCTAGTGGGGTGGGGGTTTTCAAGGGTGTGGGGGGTTTCCCAGTGGTGTGGGAGTGTCTAGGGTGTCCATGGGGGTGGGAGGGTGTCCAGGAGGGTGGGAGGGATGTCCAGGGGAGTGGGGGGTATAGTGGGGTTGGGGGGTTCGAGGGGTGTGGGAGGGTTGTTCAGTGGGATGGGGTGTATAGGGTGTCCATGGGGGTGAGAGGGTGTCCAGGAGGGTGGGAGGGTTGTCCGGGGGAGTGGGGATGTCTAGGGGGTGTTCAGGGGTGGGGGTGTCCAGGGGTGGGGGTTTCTAGTGGTGTGGGACGGTTTTCCAATGCGGTGGGGGTGTCTAGGGTGTCCATGGGGGTGGGCGGGCTTCCCAGGAGGGGTGGGGGGATATCCAAGAGGGTGGGGTTGTCTAGTGGGGTGTCTAGGGTGTGGGGGGTCCAGTGGGGTTGGGGGTTTTCGGTGTGTGGTGGGATGTCCAGTGGTGTGGGGGTGTCGAGGGTGTCCATGGGGGTGGGAGGGTGTCCACGAGGGTGGGAGAGTTGTCCACAAGAGTGGGGGCTGTCCAGGGGGATTCCAAGGTTGTGGGGGTGTCCAGTGGGGTGGGGGTTCTAGGGGTGTTGGAAGGTTGTTCAGTGGGGTGGGGGTGTCTAGCGTGTTTATGGGGTGGGAGGGTGTCCAGGAGGGTGGGAGGGCTGTCCAGGGGAGTGGGGGTTGTCCAGGAGGGTGGGGGCTGTCCTGGGGTCATCCAAGGGTGTGGGGGTGTCTAGGGGGTGGGGGTTTCTAGGGGTGTGGGAGGGATGTCCATTGGGGTGGGGGTGTCCAGGGTGTCCATGGGGGTGGGGGTGTCTAGGAGGGTGGGCGGGCTGTCCAGGGGGTGGGGGTTGTCTAGGGGTGTGGGTGTGTCCAAGGGGGTGGGGTTTTCCATGGGTGTGGTGGGATGTCCTGTGGGGTGGGGGTGTCTAGGGTGTACATGGGTGTGGGAGTGTGTCTATGAGGGTGGGAGGGATGTCCAAGGGTTTGCGGGGCTGTCCAGGGGGTGTCCAGGGGTGTGGGGGTGTCTAGTGGGGAGGGGGTTCTAGGGGTGTGGGAGGGCTGTTCAGTGGGGTGGGGTGTCCATGGTGTCCATGGGTATAGGTGGGTGTCCACGAGGATGGGAGGGCTGTCCAGGGGAGTGGGGGTTGTCCCAGAGGGTAGGGGCTGTCCAGGGGGTGTCCCGGGGCATGGGGGTGTTCAAGGGTGTGGGGGGTTTCCAGGGTTGTGGGAGGGATGTCCAGTGGGGTGGGGGTTTCCAGGATTTTCATGGGGTGGGGGTGTCCAGGAGGGTGGGCGGGATTTCATGGGGTGGGGGCTATCTGAGAGGGTGGGTGCTTTCTAGGGGGTTTCCTGGGGTGTGGGGGGTGTCCAGTGGGTTGGGGTTTTCCTGGGGTGTGGAGGGTTGTCAAGTGGGGTGGGGGCATCCAGGGTATCCATGGGGGTGGGAGGGTGTCCAGGAGGGTGGGAGGGCTGTCTAGGGTAGTGGGGGATTTCCAAGAGGGTGGGGGCCGTCCAAGGGGGTGGGGGTTGTCTCGGAGGGTGGGGGCTGTCTAGGGGGTGTCTAGGGGTGTGGGGGTGTTCAGTAGGGTGGGGGGTTTTAGGGGTGTGGGAGGGCTTTCCAGTGGGCTGGGGTGTCCAGGGTGTCCATGTGGGTTGGAGGGTGTCTAGGAGGGTGGGAGGGCTGTCTAGGGGAGTGGGTGGTGTTCGAGGTGTCCATGGGTGTGGGAGGGTGTTCAGAATGGTGGGGGCTGTCTCGGAGGGTGGGGGATGTCCAGGGGTGTGGGGGTGTCCAGTGGGGTGGGGGTTCCAGAAGTGTGGGATGGCTGTCCAGTGGGGTGAGCAGGTTTTGGTCTAGTTGTGGTCTGGTTTTGTTCTATTTTTGGTCTGTTTTAGGTTTTATTTTGTAGGTAATATTTGTGTTTGAACAGTTTTATTAAAAAAATGGTTTTTTTGTTGGTTATTTTATAACCTACTTAAAAAATTCTTGTTTATGGGTTTTAACGTTGGTTACTTGAAAACCGATGTAACAAATTAATGGGAATGGTTTTTTACGTCTGTTCTTTCATAACCAACGTAATAAATGGAATGAAAATAGGTTTTTATGTCTGTTATTTGATAACTGACGTAATAAATGGAATGAAATAGGTTTTTACATTGGCTATTTAATAACTGACGTAGTATATATGCTTTCACGCAGGTTTTTATTTAACCGATGTGAAAAATACTTGGAAGACTGGTTTATGAAGTCGGTTATGAACATAACTGACGTGATAATCTCTTCATAGGAACAATTTATTACGTATATTATTTTATAATAGATGTGAAAAGGTAAATACCACTTCAATTATTTAAAAACCACCATATTAAATCAAAACTCTGATTCATTTTCCACATCTGTTTTTAATGAACCGACATGATAAATGCTTCAGATTATTGGTTTTTAAATCTATTTTAAAATAACTGCCATAAAAAACAATGTTTATAAAATCTCCTGTAATAATTTTGGCCAAAGGACAACGTAAAAAATAAAAAATATCCACCGTAAAAAATGTTTTCTGCACTAGTGGTTTCTCAGCTTATTATTATACAAATTTTGGTTCCTCCATGGGGTTCACTTCTCATTGTTCTGAAACTAGTGTTTTGCCTATGAGATGTTTGGTAAAATATATATATATCATTTTATTCTAAATGGATTTAAAAATGGAATTTTGAAAGGGAATCATTTTGTTAATGATGCTTTATTAATCAGTAACCCTTTAATTTAAGTGAAATATTTTCTATTATGGGATAATTTTATGTTGATGTGATTTATTAGCCATTTACATGATATTGGTTTTATTATATATATATATTGGTTATTTATTTGTTTCACAATGGAAACTTAGGTGTGTGTTTGAGTAATAAGAATGGTTTCTAACTATATTAGTTTTTATGTTAGATAGTTCTTTATATATTATCAAACTCTTTAAATGGAATGCCTCATGATGAGCCCAATATGGTAATTCAGGGATGGTTTTCTATCGGGTCTACATATATAGATTAGTGTCCCAGGATTTAGGTCTTAATTACCCATTTTCTTGTTAGTTTACTCAACCTAGAGTTTAGCACCCATGCAATGGTGTATGTTGGGACATGTTATCACTTATGTTTCTATCATTTATTTAGACCTAATAATGATGCTTATCCAATATTAAAAATTTGTATAGTATACATCTTCCATTCCTATGAATACTTTAAAATTTGGTTTTATTTATAAAACCAAATGATTTTAATATTATTTACAAAATTTTATTTTATAAAATAAAAAAGTTATTTCTGAAATTGTGTTTTCAAACTGGTGCTAATTTCTTTCATTGTGATATATATTATGTAGATTCATGGTTTCATCCTAAAAGTATTTTTCATCACATACTACATATTATGGGTCCCATGATTATCTTCTGATAAACCAGTAGATGATATCCTACAGAAATAACAAAGGAGTAAAAAATATATCAAAAAATGATCTTGTGCAACAATATTTATAAATTGGGATAAAAAAACGAAAATCATGACTCAATAGTGAAAAACCTCTCAAATAATCATAGATATGAATTTTCAATAGTAACGATTGAATGAAAAACAATTGAAAATAAAAAAAAATTATGTGGTTCTGGCATGAGTCGAGCTCTTTGTGGGAACAATTTATTTCTTTTTTTGAATAAATTAGAGGATGATTAAATTTTTTTATTATAGTACACTAATAACAACTAATTTGCCCTTATAAAATAGTGTAGTCAAGATAGAGCATCTTATCGCTACCACCTTCCTATCTTTTCAAGTAGAATCCCAATTGATATGATCTACATATAAATCCCTCCATTTTATCATATTATTTCATTGATTCAAGTTCATCTTCAAATACAAAGTTCTCTCTTCCAAAACTCTCGTGATTTTACTCTTATATAAGCACAATTTACCCTTATATTTCCAAGAGTTACTATTACGAAATTATATTTTTTTACACTTCCACCATATAAAATGATCAAGGGGTATCTTCTAATGATCCCTTCTAGTTCTCATCATCCATTCATCCATTATACATTGGTCTTTATAGATACCACTCTACCATTTCCATCCAATAATTTCAAATTAAACTATTATAATCTATCCTTCATTTGGATTTAATTATTTGACTAAAAATTGTTTTTTATATTTATGAAACCAAAAAATCTTCTACTAGAAAATCATATTATAGTTCCACAATTGAGTCCTCTATTAACTATCATTTTCTAAACCAATATAAACTATATAGAACCTAGGAAATCATATTTTCTTATTATATATCCCAATGATTGTTCTTGATCCTCATGTACTAAAGATTAGTTCCTGGGTATCAAATATACTCTAGTGGGAATGATTTAAACTGATAAATAAATTAATTATCAAGGTAATTCCACCCTTAAATTTAATATAATCATTCTATATGTTGGAAGGCTACATAAATAAAGTAAGGAGTTCAAATATAAAAAAACAGAAAATAGAACAAGGGATATTAAATATCACTCTCAACATTAAATCAGAAGTAATAAAACAACTCTAATGAATCCAATGATCATACAAAACCAGAAATAGTGCAAGATAAAAAAAATATAATGAAATTAAGTCTAAAATTCTAATACATCTAATGAACCATACTTTAAAAATGAAAATAAATAAAACCAACACTATGCATCTATATATGTAAGTGAAACATCTTCACTTCCGGAAGGAATTATACCTAAATGAAGATACCTTTTTACACAACCACATGGGACCTATAATAGACCAATAATATTATAGTCATGAATAAAACATGGCCCACAGTTATCATCCAAACATCTCATGCATACCCCTTAAAAATAAATTTATATCATGCTAGTTTGAAATAAAAGTATAAATGTAAGCTGTGTATTTTATTTTAAATTAATTATTGAGTTATTTTAATGTAAAACCATTACATTAAAATATATATTTAATACTTATTATAAAAAGACATACTCTATACAATTTTTAGGAAGTGAATTCATTTGATTTGAGAAAAATCTAGTTGAAAACTTTATTCAAATTGACCATGGAAAATATAAGATAATGAAAACTAATTTTCATATTTCCATAATGGGACAAAAATAAATTAAGGAAATAATATTACAAAATAACTATCATCATAATAATATAACCATACCCATCCTTATATATTTAAGAACCAAAAAACATTACAACACCTAAAAACTCTAGGGACTATCTGGGACAATGTTTAAATAGAATCCATCTAATTAGTGATTGTTGTGATATAGACTCTATAATGGTTATTCTTACCCTAGTAGGACTATCTAAGGAAAAAATACACCAAGTAGGTTATACCCTCACTTAGTTTCACATGTATGAAAAATGTATTCCCTAATGTAACATGAGATCCTAGATATCCCACCAAAAAAAATTTAGTTTTTCGTGACATATAAAATATATATGAGACAAAAAAATTACAATTGAAAAGTACATGATACTATAAATGAAACACACCCTACCCTCTAATCACCCTTCATATAAGTAGATGATTTTTATAATGAAATAAATATACAAAACAGGTCCCCTAACTGGAGTGGAATTTTGGTTCCCTAGACCCAAATTCTGATGTACTTTGATGACCACTACATGTATATTGTTTACTTTATATTCATGTTATTAGAATTCCATAATAGTGTTGATACTTCAACATCCACTATATATATGATAGTGTCCATAGATTACATTTCGTATTAAAGTGTTATAGAATATCATGGCTATAATGAGAACCTAGAGATACTATTACTATAATCTTAAAGTAATTTTATATGGTCTAGATACATCATACTGATAAGACATAGATTATTTCTAACTTTCAGGTGTTGGGAGCTCATACACATTGAGACTTCTTCTCATTATGTTTTCACATGGTGATCTTTAGTAGTTGAGATCATCATGAATGTCCATCCAATACGAACACCACATTTTTCAGGTGTCATTTGTTGATCCTATCTATGAACTTCTGTATTGATATCTGGACTTAAGATAATTATCAATATGTTCCATTTGATTGCATACATTTATGCAAGTGGAAAAAATGACAATGTAGTCTTGGTGAGTTAATTTTTTTGGGAGCATAATTGATGGCATGAAATTGGATTAATGATCAAGATAGGATTTTTCGTTTCCGTGTTGAGGAAGAGATATCCCAAGCCTTGTTGATCAGGATGGATGTATCTTCATAAATCCATGGCCATGGAATTAAAAGGTAACTCTGTCAGGTTAGATCAATAAATAATAAATCGAGAGTGGATGATGACACAAGTGTGAATCCTGCTTTATGAGATATCACTACTACAAAATGGGGCTTTAATAGTACCGATATTTATCAACGCTGCAAAACAATTCTGATAAATGGCATATTTATCAGTGCTAAAGAAAGTGCTGATAAATTTAACCTTTTATTAGCGCTTTTTTAGTGCTGTTAAAGGGATTCTTTATCAGTGCTTTCTTTTTAGAACTAATAAAAGGTATCATTTATCATTGATTTATTTTTAGCGCTAATAAGGTGTATCTTTTATAAGTGCTTTATTTTTAGTGCCGATAAAGGGTACCCTCTATCATCATATTATTTTTAGTGTTGATAAATATTTATTTCATCAGCACATTTTTAGCACTGATAAAAGTCTGAATAAATAATATTAGATAATTAAACGAATTTAAAATAAAATTTGTTTATTAAAAAAATATTTCAAATTTTATTAATTAAATAATTATTGATGATAATGAATATATTGATTATAAATTATTAAATATATAGATAAATATTAATGTATATAAACTTGATTTATATATTATAAAATATTTATAAACTCTACATTAAATAATCATATATTTGTTGAATAATGTTTTATAATTAATCATTAATAGGATTTATAAATATTTCTTAATTGTATAGTACACAGCATATAACTAAACGTTGATCGATTTTTTAATTTAATATATAGATCAAATGTGTGTTATATTAATTTCACATATACATAATTAATGAATTTTTATATATATTATAATGAACACACACAAAACATATCCATTTTTCGATATTCTTAAAATATACTCACTCTTAATTTATTCAATTACACTCATTTTTAACATATATTCTTTAACTTAAAATTAGATATTCATTAATAATGTTAAAAATATATTTTTTAAAAAATATTTTTAATTAAATATATTTATAAATGTACATTTACTATATTTATACATTTATATATTTATAATTATAAATAAATAAATATTTTTTTAAAAGTATTTATATTATTATAAATAAATAATTATTAAAATTATAATAAATTTATTTAAATAATGAATACATTTACTATATTTATATTTATATATATCTATTAAATATTTATGTATAAATATATAAATATATATAATGATATAAATATTATTTTCAATAAATATTTCTATAATTATATATAAATAATCATAAAATAATAATAAATATATTTAAAAAAGAATATATGTACTCTATATATATTTAAATATATTTATTAAGTATATATATATATATATAATTTTTTATTTAAAATTATAATTATAAATCCTTTATCATTGCTTCAGTAATAAATTCTAAGAAAATCATCTTTATCATCTCTTTTTTAGCACTTATAAAGATATAATTTATCAGTGCTAAACAAATCACAGATAAAATTAATATTTACCAGTGTTATAACTTTAGAGCTGATAAAGATTTATTTTATCAGTGCTTTTTACCACTGGTAAAGACTTATCTTTTTCAGTGCTTATTTGTTGGCGATGATTAATGTGTCACATTCTATTTTAAAAACCCTAACCATTTTTAAAACCATTGTGATATAGAAGATTTATATTGAGTCCACCTACTGTCATCTTTCCTCCTTGGTGAGTTGAAGGTCGAATCATGCCACTCAACCACCTCTAGTCGCTCCATCATCTCATTTGACATCTGATGTTCGATTGCAGTTAGGGTTTCTAAAGATGGTCTTGGATTTTCTTCAACCTAGCGAGGAAGAGATGGCTATTTTTTTTGTATTTTTTGTTTGATTTTTTATTTCTTCTTTTATGATTTCTTTATGATCTGTTGTTTTTGATTTTTTATCTATTTTTTAGGGAATTATTTATTGTCTATTGTTTGTATTGACTATCGATGTATGATCCATTGTTTATATCTGACACTGAACCATGGATTTATTCATTTTTTATTTAATGATTTTTTTTATATCTTCTTACTAATAAATTTTTTCATATATGTATATAAATGTGTAGAAATTTTCATGTATATTATTTTTTTAAAACTGGTTACAACTGTGAAAGTGGCACACAAAGTGACAAAGAAAATATAGGTAAATCACTGGCCTAGGAACTTGACCCCAAGACCACGCCCCAAATCACTCCCCACCCTTATTACCCCAGCTGAGTGTGGGGGGGGGGGGTCATTTATATTCATGTTTATTGACTATTTATTTGAGTTACATTGGTGGTTCCCTAAAGATTATATATATTCTAACACCTTTCATGGACACCTCAGTGGACATGCATCTTCAGATGCAATTTTTTAGGAACCAAGTTAGTTTAGTGATGTATGTTCTTCAATTGGTTATATGTATCATAGGTTCTAGTTCCTCTTATAATTCACTATGGTCCTTAGTTTTCTTATGGAGCATA
The DNA here is from genome assembly GCA_963277665.1 of Viscum album. Lineage (NCBI taxonomy): Eukaryota > Viridiplantae > Streptophyta > Magnoliopsida > Santalales > Viscaceae > Viscum > Viscum album. The sequence goes on along the minus strand of OY728128.1, from coordinate 1,583,775,619 downwards.
TTCAAAGGGGTTATCTGCAGTTCAGCACAAGAGGTTTAATCACATAAAGACTTCACTTTTTGAATCATTATGGTGTCTTTGTATTTCTCATTATGTTTCAATATATTTTTTTATCTATTTGATATTTTTTATAAACTATAAATGAGTTTTTATACTGGCGTCACATGTATGTGTGTCGATATATCTATTACATCAATTATTTCCATGTTTTTTCTAACTGGTGTGCCTATATCATGTAATGAGGATTTTGGGTCTACATGTCCATTGACCCCAAGGGTCATGCTAAAATTTTGTTCGACCTCTCGTATTATTTCTTTCTATTTTCGGGGGACCGCCTCCAATTTATGGTTTTTTTTCACCCAAATTTTAAACCACCCTTTACTGACTTTGTGGTGTGTTATATGTCATAAGATGATCTGACCAAGTATTGTTTGCGTAATTAAGGATAGGTTCATTACACTATCTTCCATCCGGTTTACACCTATAAAGTTTAGTGATAATATCATTTATTATCTACCATTATCTCCCTTTATTTTTTCTATTTACAACATCCCTTATTGTTGTATTTTGAATATCTTGGTGTTCATATATTATTGTAGATATGATCCATATTTCCCTTACTAGAATAGTCTAAAACATTCACCTTTGATAGTAAATATCTTATGTGTATTTATTTATATATGGTATAAAATTAATATTTTATAAAAAAAAATATGATGGATAACAACTCAAAATGGATGCACGCTAATCATCTGACAAATTAATATGAAGACGGAGTTAAATAACTAATCAAGTTTCTGAGATATCATGCATACTACCTTTCTAAAATAATTTATCCATGTTTATGTTGTTTTTTTTATTCAATAAAAATTAGTCTGTAATATTTGGAAAAACATTTTATTTGTCACAAAATAGATCCAAGCTATAAATGTTGGACTAAACATGGTTAAAACCTAAATGTTTACATTGATTAGAATGATACTATGGTTTATGAATCATTGGATGTGAATACCTTTGTAAAAGATGATTGAGATAACATGGAATAAATAATAATGACCAATGAAGATGACCTTCGTGATTGTAAAAAGTTATTTCTAGAGTTAATTAGATATTCCAAAAAACCATTGTATACTGATTGTACTAAATACACTTAATTTTCAACATTGTTGAAGTTATATAAGTTGGAAGCTGGCAATGTACGGAGTGCCACCAGCTTTATAGAACTGCTTGGTATTCAGAAAGACATGTCACCAGAAGAAAATGAACTACCATGCCAAAAATATGATGATAAATTAATGCTACATTCAATGGGAATGATCTCTAAAAAATACATTCTTGTGAAAATTATTTCATATTGTTTTGCGAGGACCATGAATCACACATAAATTTTTATAAGTGTGGAACATATCAATACAAGAAAAATGAATCATGTCCTTTGAAAGTTGTATGGTACTTTCCTTTCATTCCACAGTTTAGAAGACTATGTCGATTTCAGAAAACTGGAATAAAATTAACATGGACTGTAGATATAGGAATTAAATATAGGAAACTATGTCATCCATTAGATTTTCCTCAGTGGATGAAAATTGATAACAAGTTTCCTAAATTTGAAGATAATCTCAAAAACTTTTGTCTTACATTATCCCTAGATGAAATAAATCCTTTTGGTGTATAGAGCAGTACTCGTAGTACATAGACCATCATGTTGGTAAATTATAACTTGCCATCATGGTTATCCATAAAGCACAAATACATTATGTTGTCTCCGCTTATTTCTATACCAAATAAACCCAATAGTGATATTTATTTCTATTTGGATCCACTGATCGAAGATCCAAAATTGATGTGGGATACATGTGTTACAATGTATGATGCTCCTAGAAGTGAAGAATTCACATTTTGGAGCATGTTGTATGTAACGATAAATAACTTCCCCACTTATGGAAATATATCATGATATAGAATTAAATTAGTGTTGGGGTATCCCATTTGTGACAAACACACATACTCAGTTCAATTGACACATTCCTTGAAGGCACTATTTTTAGGAAATCAGAAATCTTTAACTTGATTACATAAATACCGATCTTGGATGATCATATTTAATGGGAATATCAAATAAGGTACAACACCACCTCTAGTAATGGGTAGTCAAATGTACAAAAAGGTAAACAATATTGACACTATTTTTAGTAAACCATTTCTGAAAAACCTTAATAAATTAGGTTGGAAGAAGAGATCAACTTTCTTTGAATTACCATATTAGAATTTTTTGTATGTCCAGAATTTTCTTGTTGTTATACATGTAGAAAAAATATATTTTATAGTGTTATTGGCACATTACTAGAAGTTCCAAGAAATATGAAAGATGGAATCAAGGCTAGTTTGGACTTGATTGAAATAGGGATAAGGTAAGAGTTGGCCCTAATGAAGGGTAAAAGGCATACTTTTCTTCTTCCAATAGCTTACACTCTATCTACATAAGAAAAATTTCAATTTTTCTTCTTCCTTACTAATGTAAATGGTCTACATGGGTATTGATAAAATATCAAGAATGTTGTGGCAATGACTAATTTGAAGTTACAAGGACTAAAATAACAAGACAATCATGTTTTTATTCAATATTTAAGGCATGATTCTTTTTATTGCATTATTCCTCAAAATGTAGGACATACGTTAACCAGACACTGCTTATTTTTCAAATCCATATGTAGTAAAGTAGTAGACTAGGAGAAGATGTCTATCATGAATAAGAATATTGCCATCATATTTTGTGAATTAGAGATGTTCTTCTGACCATAATTATTTGATATGATGGTCCACATAATGGTTCAATTGGTTAGAGTGGTTCAACTATGTGGTCATGTCCATTAGAAATGGATGTACCCCATTGAATAGTATATGAAGATTTTAAAAAGCTATGTTAAGAATTGAATTCAACCAGAAGTTTGTATTGTAGAACGACATATTGTTGAAGAAGCTATTGAATTATGTACTGATTACCTACCAGAAGTTGAAAGAATCAGTCTCTCAATTTCTATTTCTAGTGAACGTATTACGGGCGAAGGTATTTATGGAAGATATGTTGTTGAAATTACCTTGAGAGAGAAAAAGAAAGAACATATTTATATATTACTTAATACCAAAGATATTGATCCATATATTTAATCCAATAAAAAAATTCTTAGAGATTTTAATTCATCCAAAACTGAAGGATGGATATCAAATACACATAATAAATGGTTTATAGGATGGTTTAGAGATCTAATTTATAAAGAGTTATCTAAAAATATAAATTCAATTTCTATATAACTTAAATGGTTAGCCAGAGGACTAAATGAAAATGTTATATCTTAAACTGGTTTTTTAATAAATGGTTATACCTTCTATAAAAAAGATCATCATGACTTCAAGAACTATGAAAATCAATGGTGTTACACTTGTGGATGAATCAATTCACATGTCTGGTTCCAAGGATAGAAATCCAATTAATGGAAATATGTCATATTTTGGCATTATCGAACAGACTAACAAGTTGGATTATATAACATTTCAAGTGAATATTTTCCATTGCAAATGGGTTGACAATATCAATTGAGTGAAAGTTAATGAAATGAGCTTTGTAAAGGTAAATATCACTATATAAGGGGGGAAAGACGATTTGATCATAATGGAATCACAAGAAGTGAATGTATTTTATGCCTCTGATCCAAAAAACAAGAATTGGTTGATTTTCCTTCTAGCGATTAAATCAAATGTTGAGGTAGATGAAAATTCAATCGATGTTGACCCTTTTATTGGGACATCACAATCAGTTCATATCGGTCCCAATATAGACAATGTCTTATACTATAGAGGGGACCAGAAAGAGGAGATTTGGATTCTCAATAGACGATCCAAATCCTTGAAACCATTAGTAAAACTAATAAGAGATCATTGAGAATGTAAAAGTTTTTTTAATATATTATGTTTTCCCTCAAAATATTATATATTTTATAATTTGTTAACATAATCTAAATTAAATGGATGAATACTTATAAAAATAGTATCTTATAGACATGATGATGTGAAAAATCCCTCAAAATAACTAACTATAGTGAAGAAAACAATTTTGATATATGAAAAGGTAATGTTACGATATACTTTCTCTATTTTACCAAAAAATTATATAATGGAACATTGATTTAATTTTCTTTATTCTTTGTAGAGTTCATTTATTATAGAATTTTTTTTATGTGTCATGTCTTTGCAATAAGAGAAATGATGTTGTATCTGCTCAATTATAGAGGTAATCTTGATATTTTCACAGTAAAATCATTGTCCATGGAACTAATGAATTATTTCGTATTTCAGATTAATTTATTTATTTTTAGTGTTATTCCCATAATAATTGTTTAAATTTACAGGTGGATTATTTTGTTCGAGTTTGGGTGATCTGTCTAACTTTCATGCTTCTTCTCCCTTAAAGACTTTTCACCCCTATAGTGGTGCATTTATCACATTCTTTTAGGTTACCTCCACTTCCTTTTCAGGAAGAGCAAGGATTCTTCCTCTGCTCAATTAATGATTTAATATTAATGTTTTCCTAGTACAATCATTTTCCATAGAATATACTTATTGTTTCCTATGTATGTTTAATTTATTTCTTTTTAGTATTACTTACATAATGTTTATTTTATTATATAGGTGGATTATTTTTTCGATTTGGGGTGCTCTATCCATCTTTAAGGATTCTTCTCCCTTAAAACCTTTTCACCCCTGTAGTGGTGCATTTTTTCACTTTATTTCAAGTTACCACCACAATAATTTTAGGAAGAGAAATAACGCTATTTATGCTCAATTATGGAGGTAAACATGATGTTTCCACAGTAAAATCATTGTCCATAGAATTAATGTATTATTTCATATATATGTTTAATTTATTTCTTTTTTTATTACTCCCATAATAATTGTTTTTTAATTTATGTGGATTCTTTTATTTGATTTTTTGTGCTTTTTGCATCTTTCATTCTTTTATACAAAAAAAACTTCTATATAATGCTTCTCTCACAAAACCTTTCACACCTGTAGTGTTTCCATTTATCACAATCCTTAAAGTTCCCTCCACTACTCAATCATAGATGTAATTTTGATATTTTTATAGAAAAATCAGTTTCCATATAATTAATGTATTATTCCATATTTATGTTTAATTTATTTCATTTTAGTGTTACTCATATTAATTTTTTTCTTCTACAGGAGGATTGGTTTTTTTGAGTTGAGGTAGTTTGTTTTAAAATACTCATGAAATAATGGTATTTCTATAAAGAAAGTCAATGGAAATAATAGTAACATTAACAGTTAGGATTTTTTTAAGTGTATATAATAATTTGTATTTATTTAATTATATAAACCAATTTTTAAAATTTCTAAAATATATTGTTTTTTCGGCTATTTTTGTTATAAATTTCATTTCAATTAAATTTTGTATGGGGACTTGTTTTTGTTGATATCAGATGTTTTTTTGGTACAGCAGTGTGTTGTTATAGCACACTCCAATGATGCTATAGTGTGTTATAATAGCATACTATATTATGGACCTTTATCAGTGATTTTATAAGGGATGATAAAGGACACATTTATCAGCGCTTCGAAAAGTGCTGATAAAGGGTTCCCTTTGTAGCGCTAAATTAAAATACTAATAAAGATCATTTTTATCAATATTTTTTTAGTGAGGATAAATGACCACTTTACCAGTGCATTTTAAGTGCTGGTGAATGTCCTGGGCTTTTAACGTCGGTCACATAGTCAGCACTTTTATAGCACTAATAAAGGCTATTTCTATTATTGTTAAAGGCCAGTTTTGTAGTAGTGTATCATATGAAAAATAGATTATGTAACACAGTTTGTGTTCATAGGTTGTTAGTCATTGATATAGATTTTATTTATCTATTTAGGGTCCTTGATGGATTTATAGACTCTGTTCTAGGTCTGTGAATATAATTCACTACTATTGAGATAATGGCCTATAGGGTCACAAATAATAGTGTATTTGAGAATCTACCCTATTATGATGAATAGGAATACATGACATGGTGGGTCCCACCATGGATTTTGAGTTTTTTCCAAGTTCTATGAATCACTAATAAATAAATAAATTCATTATTATTCAAGTAAATAATATTTGGATTGAATTTATTTTATATATGTATTTACAATTGATGAGGTAAGTACAATAATTAATATTATATGAATGAATATTATTATAGAATTTCAAGTCTGATTAATATTATTAGGAGTTAAGAGTCAATTAAATGGCTTGGGTTTATCATGTAATATATGATATATATTACAAGTTTTTGATAAAATATAAATAATTTTATGGCACAATTGGATCATCATAATTAATTATTTATATCATTAATTTAGGGAACATTTAATGCACAGGGGCCAAGGAAACCTAATCAGTTATTCTGAATACCCACTATATCAGTGGGGAGTCGATCATCCCAATAGATGATTCACTTTGTTGGAAATGAGATATTCTCTATCTTCTTGGTTCCTGGAGAGATAATCACTAAATCCAAGAAAACGATTCAAGTTCCTCTTTATATATTGAACATAGAGGATCATGGTGATCTTCGCTGCATCGAATTGATTGTCGAAGATTCACTCTAGAACCCATAATCCAATGAACAATGTTCGTATAGGCATGATAATCATGTGTGGATGATCTAGAGGTATTTGGTATCAGATCTTTTAAGAAATGAACACCAACAAATTGTGACACATGTGTGTGCATCAAATCTTAATGATGTAAACATTTTTTTTATTGGTTGTGCTTTCATTAGACCATGTGGCATCTAAGGACCATACCGAGGATATATCCCAAGAGAGGATGATGTGTTGTTTCCCCTGGGATGGAAATATTTTAAATCCCCATCCTACCAACTTCTCTTATGCACCTCAGTACCTTCAATTTCTATCAGAGTGATCACGTGGTTTTTCCGATCCAATAAAATTATTTTTGCATTAAATCTTGAGTAGAGGGTATTAAAACTATCCCAAAAAATTCACATGCAATTTGATTAGCTCTAGGATGAACAATTTATGTTTATCCAACATTTTTATTATGGATCTAAATGGTTGGATATTCAAAAAAATGTATATTAAAATATATGAAGGTTTGATCATGTTTTTGTTCTTTATGGAAACCACCTTTTTACCAATCAGGTGCGGATTGGTTTTCAACCGTAGGTATAGTACATTCTAATGAAAAATAATTCCACATGAATTATGGAATTTAAAAAGAAAAATATATAATATTATTTTTATATTACATCATTTTTGGTATTTCCAATGAGAATATAATAATGGGTGCTATTTTTTCAGTTTCTTCTTGAAAAGATGAGAGTGGGGAAAAAAGGAGACCAATACCTGGGTCACCTACTTGTCATAAAAAGACCTCGTTGGGTCTCTTTCCCTCTTCTCATGATGTTACCCCCTCTTCCTCCTTGTCTAGTTCATGAACCACCGGGCTTCCCCCTTCTCCCTTTCCTACAGCGGGCGAACCATCCACTATGTGTCACTCATCCAGCCACTGGTGACATTCTCGTTCCCAACCACCTTACCACCATAAGCTCCACCGTCAAGACATCATCACTTCCAACCGAATCGGACTATTCTATCATCCCTTTTCTACAATATTTCATTACTACCCAAATTTGGTAGCCACAACCCCCTCGACTAATCAGAGCCACACCACACTCAAAGGACTGCTAACTAGATCTCCCTACTTAATGAGATTTACTGTCAATAATCACCTCCTCCAGTCGATCTTGGGCCATCGTGAGGTCAAAAACACCCAAATATTTTTCATGAGGTCCACTGCCCACCTCCTACAATAAAGTTAAAACATCACCTCGTCCAGCATGATGGTTCCAATCACTCATCTTCTATGTGCCTCCTATACTGTTCGTGATCCCTATATTGCCTCGGTGAGGTCCACAAGTAAAAGGTAACCCTAGCACATGTCTATCTAAACCTGATCTACCAAGATATGAGTTGGGTTTGGTCTACACGACTTGAAATGAGTTTGGGGAGGCATGTCTGGCCCAGAACACACCTAAATGGGGTTTTCCTTGCTCAAATGGGCCTTCCGAGTTATGACCTAGTTTGCAAGGTTCCTATGCGGGGCTTTCAGGGCCTAGATTGATTTAATAAACAATAAAAATTAATTAATTGGATTTATTTATTAATTTTATTTTTAAGTTAAATTTTTAAAAATTAATTTTTTTTTAAAATTTAAAAAATTCATAATTCAAAATGTTAATTTAATTTGAGTATTAAATTAAAATGATGGTTTTAATTTAATTTTTGGATGTAGAATTGAATTAAATCGATTAAAATATAAAATAAATTATTTGAATTTATTTAAATTCATTTAATTTATTTCAATGATTGTGTACTTTTAAATTTCACATAGTATAATTTTTGTCGTGTGTTTTTTTATTTTAACGATTGGTCTTGAGGTGTTGACTGGCCTCTGTATGACTAAATTGTGTAATTATTTATTGTGTATGATGATTGTAATAAATAAGTAATTAAATGAGGGTCTATGAATCATTTTATTTTAATTAAAATATGTATAAGGGAATATGCATCCAATTAACCTATTGTACATTGCACCCCTAGACCCCCTTGCATGTGCGCGAGTATATTTGTTTATAAATGATAAAGATTTATGACGCGAACCCTTCCATGTAGAGGTAGTACTCCATATAAGAATAAAATACTTTATATTGGGGGAAATTCGCACTATGTGTTAGGACTCGACTCAGGTATGAAACCCCCTAGGTCAAGATTTATCTATTATAGACCATTCTTAATTAGATTCTCATGACTAGTCGGGTAGAAATTATTTCCTTTATGCATCGTTGGTTATTTTATGAAAGTGAATAATTATTGCATGGTCACATAAAATAATAAAAATGATAAAATTCATAAATATGTGAAGTATGTGTTTCTATTTTATGTTCATCTATGAGCATGACAACATAGATTGAACATATTTAATATAAATGGATTATATTCTTCATGAAATAATAAAATCCATCAGAGATATATAAAGTCATAAAGCCTTCCATTTCCAAATTTGGAAAAAACATGGTGTTTAGGGTGCTCATCAGCCAATGTTGAGGTTGTATCCTACTACTGGGGATTTCTTATAAGAGTAATGGGATGACATTACTAAAGGCGGTAAAAAAGTAGTATCCAAATCTAGATCAGTGTCACTTTAGAGGTGCGTTGTTGAGGGAATCAAGTTATTATTTCAATAAGTTGGGGATTTACTCAATAGTTCGAGGATCCATGATTTAATGTGGTTGCCCAGCCTAGATCCCACTTATAAACTGTAGAGACCCGAAGCCTGACGTACATGAACATTACATTACTTTTGCGGAATACTTAGTACATAACAAAAAAATACACACACAAGGATCGTAATAGTTTAGTGTCTTTGGAAACTCGGAATAAAATCTTCTAATCCTGTTGAAAGATCTTCAACATCTCCCATAAAGATCTTCCTTTTTTTTATACCTAAAACCGTTCTTTATATCCTGGGGAAAAGAAAACATAAAAGGGTGAGCTCAAATGATCAGTAAGGGTAAACAAAAGAAATATCAATCACGTCATATTCATAAGAACATATTTTGGAAATCATAACCTGCAAAAGAGAGCATAATTTCATAACATGGGATGAATCATGGCAGTGAAATGTAATCACAATAATCATAACTTAAAACATGAAACTTTGTGGCATTCACACATAATCATAGAGAATCATTTCTTGTTAGTCAAGACTCATTGCCAAGACTATCTTAGTGGACAAAGTCCCTTTCTGAATCGAGTAACCCTCGTTTCAGTCCTGTTTCACTGAACCGGTATAACCTACCATTCCAGCCATGTCTATCTCATGAGATATAAAATCTTTACCCAATGAATTGGAGGGAGATATAGGTCCCACCCATCTCTTAATGATACCATTCTTATGTGTGCCACAAAATCATAAATCATTCATCATTGCATAACCCATGAAATAAAAATGGAATTCTTAAACAACATAACATCATAAAACAATTCATATAAGATAAAGGAATTCATAAAAATATTTCCATCACAACATAATCAAATCCATGTAATAATAGGGATAAAAACAGAACCCTTTTATTATCTTAGATGGAAAATAATTTTGATAAAATAATTGAACTCCATTCTTGAGGAAAATATCCTTTCTACTTCAAAAACATTTTTCCTTTCATAACATGTCATTCCACTTTTAGATAAAAGAATATGATTAAAAATAAACTTGAAAACTTGTAAAGGAAGCTTCTTGGAAATAATGTTTTAAAAATCCATTCATGCCGTATAAGTTAAAAAAAACATTCTTCGTACCTTTGTCGGAAAAGTCAAAAAGTACCTCGTATGAAAAAATGACAAAAGATTCCTTTCATATTCTTTACTAAAAACTCACCGAAGGGTAAAATTGGATTTAAACTATTTTAATTGGATGGAAACAATATTACATATTGAGGGAACATGGATGTGGATGATAAAATACACCCCAGTAAATACTTACGAATAAACAATCTCGGATAAAAATGAGATTGTGATATTTCTCTTACCTTAGGTCCGATTTGCTTCTTATGTGTCCAAACCTCCTGTATAATGATTTAAATAATGTCATTGACTTATTAAAGAATCATATTCATTGTTATGATATCATATATGGTTCACTTATGACATTATATTACCCGTTCTTTTGTAAATTCCATGTTAAAGAAGCGTTTTGGGTAAAATCGTTTCATTTATCGTAGGTGTTTTGACTTGTTGTTCTTGACATTATTATTACTTATATCTTGATTTACTTACTTCCAGAATATAAAATATGATTTATATATCATATATATTCATTATAGATATATATATAATAGATAGATAAATGAAATGAAAAACACCGTTCATGGAGACGGTAGTCCGTACGTACGCATGAACGCTGTTTTCCTTTCCTTATTGTCTTGAATGGAAGTAAGTAGATGACATACATATATATATATATACATAAATCCAGTAGCTTTATAATGTCATATATTTCATTATTATTTCTTATATATACTTTATAATCATTCTTAAATGGTTAACATGGAGAATGAATCTCATCGCGTCGTGGAGACGGTAGTCCGTACGTACGCACGAGCGATGATATCATTTCCATAAATATTGAATTGAATTGGAGTGGATTATACAAGACATCAGAATCAATATGATGTTTTAATAACTATGTATAGTTATTCTTTACACCATTATACCCATCCATGTAAGGTGGTGGCGGAAAATAGATTACACCACGGCGTGGAGACGGTATTCCGTACGTACGCACGCACGGTGATTTCCTTTTTCCGTAGGATGGATAGAAGGTTAATTAGAGTTGTTTCATATTTATAATAACATATCAGTATATAATAAATACTGATGTTATTACTTTTTCATGAAACAACTAAAGAAGAAGATGTTGAAGAAGAAAGAAGTTGAAAGATCGGTAATGGATATTACCTCTTCTTTGGAACGCCTCTTTGAATCCTCCACTTAGGGAACTAAGATTGGTCTTTGAAGAAGACCAGGACCTCTAGGATTATTCTAGAGAAGTGGAGAGGAGAAAATTGCAGGGGTTGGCGGAGCTTGAGTGCTCAAATTTGTGTGAGGAGGGGGAGGAGGTGTCCTTTTATAAGGGAGGAGAGGGGCACCTTAGGAATACCTCAAAATATTATTTTATATTAATGTCAAAATCGGTTTATAATGGTTCCAAAGGGTCTTATTTCGAAGCTAAAGTGGGTATGGGTCGAAATCCTATCAACCAATAGGATTTAGACAAGTTTAGGGTATTATTTTAACCTTATCAATTAGATTTAACTCTAAGTTAAATAATTTATCTTTTACCGTGTCTTTTTGTTTTCTTTCACTATATGGTTAATACACTTGCTATAACATGCCAAACGAACCCCAAATTGTTTATTATTAATATATATATCCTTATCTATGTCATTTGGCCGAACCTTAGATTTTTAGGAATAAAATAACAATTAATAATATAATATTTAATTTAAAAACTATTTTGTGTCAATTTTGACACTATTTGATATATGATTTTTGTGAAAGTCATAACAGAATTATATGTTCGAAAAAAGTTGATTAAATCAACACTAATATATCATAGTAACCTATAAAATTAGTGGAATTCATAAAAAGTCTAAAACTACATTTATTTTGTTATTTATAATATCAATTATGTCAATATTTCATTAATAAGATAATTACTACATCATCTTTGTGTCATAAATAAATTAAATTATTTGATGTCTAAAAATTACAAATAAAATACTATTATGTAGGAAATATTTTTAGCTTTCTAATGAATATTTACAATCGAATTTATCTTATGTATAACCCTATATTAAAAAATTTTTAGTAAATAACCTTTGATTTTAACTCTTTTAACTCTTCTTTGAATTAAATAGTAATAAATGTCCTAATCTAATCCAAGTGAGCCTAAATGGTAATATTTTACACTTAAGGTTGTTTTTGGTCGAGATACACTTGTCCAATAGGATTAGGACATGTGTTAGGGTAATATTAATATCATTTTTACCCTTAATTACCCTATTTACTTTTAACCGTGGTAAATAAAAGTAAAAAGTTACTATTCACCAAAAATTATTTTCATCTCATTGAACCACATTTTACTTACTGACATCAACTGTGTCTCTCGGATTTTTGAAATTCCATTCACAGTACCGGTAAAATTAAGTTTTATGAAAAATTCAGTTTTTTTAACTACCACTTAGTAGTTTCACTATTCATCAAAAATTGATGTTTTTCAGAACAATGCCAAAATTTCATCGTAAGCTATATTTCATATTCCGAATTCAAAAATGAAGTCTATTTTACCAAATTCATAACATAGAAGTTTCATTAATTAATTTTATAATTAAATCCCGCTGTTAAAACAAATAGCGTGTTTTTAAGAAACAATATCTATCAAAAGATTGACACTTGTTTATGTCTGGTTTAAATGTGAAATTACATCCAATGACCAACATTGCATTAAATTGTAAAAATATATTCTAAATATACTTTAAAACCACTCAAATTAATAATTTATCACTATTAATTATTTTGATTAAAAAAGTTGTTTTTAATTATAATTTAGTAATTTTCACTATTCATCAGAATATGAAAGTTATCCGAAAAGTACCAAAATTTCACCTTAGGCTAAATTCGATACTCCGAATCCAAAAATGAAGTCCATTTTGAGAGCTAAAATTTCTAAAATTTTAAAAGGTGGTTATTACTATTCATAACGGCTAGTTATAATAATATTTTAATAGCATATCGTTGTTTAGTGAAACTCGGTATTGCGTACTACACACGCTATCGAGGAAGGTCGTGATTGCGTGTAATGCAAGGCAATTCAAGGATGCGTGTTGTGCAAGCTCCATTTGGTGTAGCGTACAACACAAGACATTAATAAAATTAAAAAATAATATTTTTCATAAAATCTCGGGCTGTTACATTCTACCCCCCTTAAAATGAATTTCGCCCTCGAAATTCGTCGGGGTTATAAATGGTTTACTATTCGAAAGTTTCTTTAATAGAAACCCACATCGTAAAAAGGAATATCAAGACCAATCTTTAAAAACAAAAGTATGAAACGTAACGGTTACCCAAATAAACTAATCACTGGGTTTCCACATAGGTGAAAATATAGATATGGAAGATAAATCTAACCATCATGTTCTGATGGAGAGTGGTAGAGAACATGGCTATGGAAAATCCAACAATCACAAAGGCATAAATTTGTGACAATCTAAGGTACCATCTGATTTATCAGATATAAGATCACTATGACAACATTTTTGGTTTTCAAGATCGTTTTCCTAAAGTTAAAGAATTTTAATTAGAATAAATACTTACTTTATTTTGGCACAATCTCACTGTTGTTCGTGACTTTAACAATTTCCACTTAATCTCTTAAATAAATGAAGTTGAATTTGATATTCGTGAAGTGTTAGCAGATCATGTGATAGAATGACGGGTCATTCCATCTGTCTCAAACAAAAGGTTAGCAAAAATTATATACATAAGTCGATCTATAGTGAGGTTAATCATATATGGTTCCTAAAATGGACTTTATACTTCATATATCATACTGCTTAATATAATAAAACTAGTTTCTAATAAACAGGGACTTCCTGTAGGCCAGTGGTAGGCGATAAAGGCCAGTCGCACTTCGGTTGTGGGTTCGATTCCCACAGCCTTGTCCGACGCGATGGGCTGTCACCCGTCCTGCAGGTTGTCCTTTTTCTAAAACTATATTACTATAACATCTCATCAATAATATCACAAAACTTCTATCCTTAAATAATACTAACTTATGTCTAACATAATCCATTCCAATATTTAGGCTTATCCATAATACTGAAGTTCACTCTCATAACATAGTGAAAACGATTACCAGATATTTAACACCATCGTCGATCCCCATATATCATAAGATATGTTTTGTTGGTCACATTCCAAACATTCAAAGCCCTTAATCATGTATTCTCTTGAATACCCATTGAACCTTAATGAAATCATGGATGCAGTTAAAAGTTAACACTTTCCACATACCAAAATCCAAAAATTCTATATACTCAAACCATGAAATAACCTTCTCCTTATATCAGTCATGAGCTCATGAATACTATCAAACATTTAATTTTCTCCTTATCCCTTCATTATGCGCATATCATCTACATTCCAAAAATATCTGAATAACCATTCATGGATACTGGTAACATTAATCATACACTTTCAAATCTCAAGGAAAGATAAGAGTGTAACAATCCATAGATGTCTCTTTATTCCATAGTAGCATGAGATTACTTATACAAAATTACACATGATAAACATGTAATCATTCCACTACATTCTTAAACCATTGACCGAACTTCAAAAATTCTTTCATCTCAAATATCATTTGTAGTCTCTTTATCATCATCCACATAAATACTACCCATATGACCATACTGATTCTCTTCATGAGTCTTTCCCTTAGGGCATTTGTTTGCATAATGCCCATACATTCCACATTTAAAACACTTAACCATTTTTGATGTCGTAGCAATACCATTATCCTCATCCATGGTGTTAACTGACCCTTTTCCTTTGCACTTACTTGCTTTGTGTCCTTCTTTTCCACACCCAAAGCATCTTCCAGTTCCCTTGAAACATTCTCCCTGATGCCTCTTCCCACATGATTTACATAGGGGAAATTGAACTTTCTTTCCTCTATGATCATCATGGAACTCCATCTTTCTCTTATTAGTCGAGTCAGGAAACTTACCAATTTTTACTTTATTGATCATATTATGAGATTGCTGATTCGGCATAATAATGATGTTTGGACTTCCAAATCCCATTTCATTTGGTTTCTCATTAATAATATCATTCCATTGTCCATCATATCCTCCATTATTGTGAATCATCTTGTTTCCAGCCATTTTCTAAAACCCAAAAAGAATAGTGTGAGAGGCAAAAATCATAATAAAGGGGGAGTAACTTAAATATCTAACATCTTTGGTTTAATCTAATATAGTTACCATAGTTCTAGGACTATATCCTATACGTATACTTATCCTTAGGGGCATCCCTAGACATACCCTAGAAATATCTCTAGGGATCTCACTAACGTTTTCGCATCCTAGTTTCCAAAGGTTGACTAAACTTTTCCTCTGATACCAACTGTAGAGACCCGATGCCTGATGTACATGAACATTACATTACTTTTGCGGAATACTTAGTACATAACAAAAAAAATACACACACAAGGATCGTAATAGTTTAGTGTCTTTGGAAACTCGGAATAAAATCTTCTAATCCTGGTGAAAGATCTTCAACATCTCCCATAAAGATCTTCCTTTTTTTTATACCTAAAACCTTTCTTTATATCCTGGGGAAAAGAAAACATAAAAGGGTGAGCTCAAATGCTCAGTAAGGGTAAACAAAAGAAATATCAATCACGTCATATTCATAAGAACATATTTTGGAAATCATAACCTGCAAAAGAGAGCATAATTTCATAACATGGGATAAATCATGGCAGTGAAATGTAATCACAATAATCATAACTTAAAACATGAAACTTTGTGGCATTCACACATAATCATAGAGAATCATTTATTGTTAGTCAAGACTCATTGCCAAGACTATCTTAGTGGACAAAGTCCCTTTCTGAATCGAGTAACCCTCGTTTCAGTCCTGTTTCACTGAACCGGTATAACCTACCATTCCAGCCATGTCTATCTCATGAGATATAAAATCTTTACCCAATGCATTGGAGGGAGATATAGGTCCCACCCATATCTTAATGATACCATTCTTATGTGTTCCACAAAATCATAAATCATTCATCATTGCATAACCCATGTAATAAAAATGGAATTCTTAAACAACATAAAATCATAAAACAATTCATATAAGATAAAGGAATTCATAAAAATATTTCCATCACAACATAATCAAATCCATGTAATAATAGGGATAAAAACAGAACCCTTTTATTATCTTAGATGGAAAATAATTTTGATAAAATACTTGAACTCCATTCTTGAGGAAAATACCCTTTCTACTTCAAAAACATTTTTCCTTTCATAACATGTCATTCCACTTTTAGATAAAAGAAGATGATTAAAAATAAACTTGAAAACTTATAAAGGAAGCTTCTTGGAAATAATGTTTTAAAAATCCATTCATGCCGTATAAGTTAAAAAAACATTCTTCGTACCTTTGTCGGAAAAGTCAAAAAGTACCTCGTACGAAAAAATGACAAAAGATTCCTTTCATATTCTTTACTAAAAACTCACCGAAGGGTAAAATTGGATTTAAACTATTGTAATTGGATGGAAACAATATTACATATTGAGGGAACATGGATGTGGATGATAAAATACACCCCAGTAAATACTTACGAATAAACAATCTCGGATAAAAATGAGATTGTGATATTTCCCTTACCTTAGGTACGATTTGCTTCGTATGTGTCCGAACCTACTGTATAATGATTTAAATAATGTCATTGACTTATTACAGAATAATATTCATTGTTATGATATCATATATGGTTCACTTATGACATTATATTACCCGTTCTTTTGTAAATTCCATGTTAAAGAAGCGTTTTGGGTAAAATCGTTTCATTTATCGAAGGTGTTTTGACTTGTTGTTCTTGACATTATTATTACTTATATCATGATTTACTTACTTCCAGACTATAAAATATGATATATATATCATATATATTCAGTATATATATATATATATAATAGATAGATAAATGAAATGAAAAACACCGTTCATGGAGACGGTAGTCCGTACGTACTTATGAACGCTGTTTTCCTTTCCTTATTTTCTTGAATGGAAGTAAGTAGATGACATACATATATATATATACATAAATCCAGTAGCTTTATAATGTCATATATTTCATTATTATTTCTTATATATACTTTATAATCATTCTTAAATGGTTAACATGGAGAATGAATCTCATCGCGTCGTGGAGACGGTAGTCCGTACGTACGCACGAGCGATGATATCATTTCCATAAATATTGAATTGAATTGGAGTGGATTATACAAGATATCAGAATCAATATGATGTTTTAATAACTATGTATAGTTATTCTTTACACCATTATACCCATCCATGTAAGGTGGTGGCGGAAAATAGATTACACCACGGCGTGGAGACGGTATTCCATACGTACGCACGCGCGGTGATTTCCTTTTTCCATAGGATGGATAGAAGGTTAATTAGAGTTGTTTCATATTTATAATAACATATCAGTATATAAGAAATACTGATGTTATTACTTTATCATGAAACAACTAAAGAAGAAGAAGTTGAAGAAGAAAGAAGTTGAAAAGATCGGTAATGGATATTACCTCTTCTTTGGAACGCCTCTTTGAATCCTCCACTTAGGGAACTAAGATTGGTCTTTGAAGAAGACCAGGACCTCTAGGATTATTCTAGGGAAGTGGAGAGGAGAAAATGGCAGGGGTTGGCCGAGCTTGAGTGCTCAAATTTTTGTGAGGAGGAGGGGGAGGAGGTGTCCTTTTATAAGGGAGGAGAGGGGCACCTTAGGAATACCTCAAAATATTATTTTATATTAATGTCAAAATCGGTTTATAATGGTTCCAAAGGGTCTTATTTCGAAGCTAAAGTGGGTATGGGTCTAAATCCTATCAACCAATAGGATTTAGACAAGTTTAGGGTATTATTTTAACCTTATCAATTAGATTTAACTCTAAGTTAAATAATTTAACTTTTACCGTGTCTTTTTGTTTTCTTTCACTATATGGTTAATACACTTACTATAACAAGCCAAACGAACCCCAAATTGTTTATTATTAATATATATATCCTTATCTATGTCATTTGGCCGAACCTTAGATTTTTAGGAATAAAATAACAATTAATAATATAATATTTGATTTAAAAACTATTTTGTGTCAATTTTGACACTATTTGATATATGATTTTTTTGAAAGTCATAACAGAATTATATGTTCGAACCAAGTTGATTAAATCAACACTAATATATCATAGTAACCTATAAAATTAGTTTAATTCATAAAAAGTCTAAAACTACATTTATTTTGGTATTTATAATATCAATTATGTCAATATTTCATTAATAAGATAATTACTACATCATCTTTGTGTCATAAATAAATTAAATTATTTGATGTCTAAAAATTACAAATAAAATACCATTATGTAGGAAATCGTTTTATCTTTCTAATGAATATTTACAATCGAATTTATCTTATGTATAACCCTATATTAAAAAAATTTTAGTAAATAACCATTGATTTTAACCCTTTTAACTCTTCTTTGAATTAAATAGTAATAAATGTCCTAATCTAATCCAAGTGAGCCTAAATGATAATATTTTACACTTAAGGTTGTTTCTGGTCGAGATACACTTGTCCAATAGGATTAGGACATGTGTTAGGGTAATATTAATATCATTTTTACCCTTAATTACCCTATTTACTTTTAACCGTGGTAAATAAAAGTAAAAAGTTACTATTCACCAAAAATTATTTTCATCTCATTGAACCACATTTTACTTACTGAAATCAACCGTGTCTCTCAGATTTTTGAAATTCCATTCACAGAAGCGGTAAAATTAAGTTTTATGAAAAATTCAGTTTTTTTAACTACCACTTAGTAGTTTCACTATTCATCAAAAATTGATGTTTTTCAGAACAATGCCAAAATTTCATCCTAAGATATATTTCATATTCCGAATTCAAAAATGAAGTCTATTTTACCAAATTCATAACATAGAAGTTGCATTAATTAATTTTATAATTAAATCCCGCTGTTAAAACAAATAGCATGTTTTTAAGAAACAATATCTATCAAAAGATTGACACTTGTTTATGTCTGGTTTAAATGTGAAATTACATCCAATGACCAAAATTGTATTAAATTGTAAAAATATATTCTAAATATACTTTAAAACCACTAAAATTAATAATTTATCACTATTAATTATTTTTATTAAAAAAGTTGTTTTTAATTATAATTTAGTAATTTTCACTATTCATCAGAATATGAAAGTTATTCGAAAAGTACCAAAATTTCACCTTAGGCTAAATTCGATACTCCGAATCCAAAAATGAAGTCCATTTTGAGAGCTAAAATTTCTAAAATTTTAAAAGGTGGTTATTACTATTCATAACGGCTAGTTATAATAATATTTTAATAGCATATCGTTGTTTAGTGAAACTCGGTATTGCGTACTACACACGCTATCGAGGAAGGTCGTGATTGTGTGTAATGCAAGGCAAGTCAAGGATGCGTGTTGTGCAAGCTCCTTTTGGTGTAGCGTACAACAAAAGACATTAATAAAATTAAAAAAGAATATTTTTCATAAAATCTCGGGCTGTTACATAAACTCTCTAAGTAGTGTCATAATAAAATCTTATAGACTATGAGGAGTAGTTTCAAGGATCATTTCCACTAGAATACTCAAGCAATAGAGTATTTTGAATTTAATCGTAAGGTCTATTAAGTTTCGATAAAATAGTATAATTCATTTAAATGATATAATAATTTATTAATCATAAATTTATAAAAGGTCATCAAGATTAATTAATGACTAAAAAATTATTCTTTATACATCTAAAATGGAAATCACCAACACTACCAATACATTATCACTATGATCAATACTAAATAAAGAAAATATCCTGATCGGACATAACTTCAAGGAGTGGTACATGATATTCCACATAGTACTACGCCAAGAAAAGAATATCTATGTGCTTGAATCCCCAGGTATTGGTAAACCTCCTTAGGTAGAAAGAAAGGAGGATAAATAGTAGAAGAAAATGAATACAGATGATGCACGAGATTTTTAGTGCATCATGTTGTCATCTATGTTAAGTCAATTGCAAAAAATAAATGAGTATGAGGATGCCTACAAAATGATGACTCATCACTAAGAATAATACCCAGAGAGAGCAAGGAAATTAAAGGTAGAAGATTTACTATGCCCTTTATAGGTGTAGGCTACTATAATGCAATCAATTAGAACCTTATGTACTCAAGATTATCGGACTACATTGATAGGTTTGAAGCCCTTGGTTCAAATTCAATCAATAAATAGTTATTGGTCTCATTATTTCCCCTTTACTTCCTATCATTTCGACTTTTATTGTTAATTATAACATGAATAAAATGAAAAAATCCCACCAATGAATTTTGGAGTTAGTTCACCAATCTGATTAGTATATGAATAATACCAATTATTCAATCATATGTTAAACAAGAGGTGTAAGTGAAAGTAAATAGGTTCTAGGTCTAGATCCAAGCTAAAGACAAAAATGTACCATCCTTTTAAAAAGCCAACGATACAAAGGTAATGCAATGATCATGATGTTTTCTTCTTTTTATGCGCAAGAATAGTCACTGGAAGAAAAATTACAGAGATGGGAAGAATAATCGAGGAGACTATTCTATCTCTGGTATGTTTTCATTGAATTCAATCTTTCATTATCTATAAATTGGGTATTAGATATGGCATGTGGATCACACATATGTATTAATATATAGGAACAAAGTAGATTCAAGAGGATTTATATTGGTGAAGTTGGTCTTCAAGCTATAAATGGTGCATGTCTAGAAGACTTGGATATTATAGATTATCACATTACATTTCCTAGATGTTTATCTATTTTATTAAATAGTGGTTATTATGTACCCTATTTAACCAAAAACATAATCTCAATGTCCTGTTTGGACACAATGGGATTTTATTTCAAGTTTGAAAACAATGATATCTTTTTTATAAGGATAACATGTGTTACCTTATGAATCATCTCAAAAAAGTTTTATATATACTTGAACTTAAAATCCTAGTAATGAAAATCAATGACAAAACTAGAGAGCATGGTTCTTATAACACTCACATGTGGAACATTGGGCTTGGTCATGAAAATGAAAATCATTTACAAAAATTGTGTCTAAAATAGTATTTAGACTAGTTTTAGTTAAAACCCTTGGATGTATGTCACGTTTGTTTATAAGGGAAAATGACCAAAGCTCCCTTCTCAAGGAATGGAGAAAGAGCCACTGAATTACTGGAGTTAGTTCATACTGATGTATGTGGTCCATTTCCAGTAGATTCAAGTGGCGGTTTTTCATACTTCATTACTTTTACTGATTAATATATTAGGTATGGATATATCTACTCAATGTGGTATAAGTTATATATTTTTTTAATGTTTAATGAATACCAAAATTAATTAGAAAACTAGCTTGATATAATACTAAGGTACCCCACTCAGAATGATGTGAAAAATTATCTTAATAAATCCCTCATTGATCACTTGAAGGAGTGTGGGATAAAATTCCAACTCACTCTTCCTTATACACCATAATGGAATGGTGTTACTAAAAGGAGGAATAGAACCATGCTAGACATGGTAAGATCAATGATGAGTCAGGAAACTCAGCCATTATCCTTTTGGGAATACAAAAACATCCCAGGATTTTACGGTTTGTATTTTTTTTAATCACTTTGATAGCTTACATTACTATCAACACTGACATGAAACAAACAACAATATACTATTAAATATTATTATTTTGACACTAGTAATTAAGTTGGAGGTTGTTAATTAGATTAAATAACTTATGAAAATATATTACTAAATTAACAGGTTACTAATTAATTATAAATGACTATATAATCCAAAAGAATATAAAGGGAATGATTTAATAAAAAACTATTTTTTTACTACAAAGGTGTTTTATCTTGACATATTAAGTTAATCACTATTAATGAATTATATTAGTGAAATATATATATTATATAATATTTTGAAATTCATACAATATATTTTATAAGCTTAAGATAAGGATAACCCCAATATTATACATAAAACCCTATATTTTTATAAAAGTAGTTTTATCGCCTTTAAATAGAGAACCTATTTTAAATAAAAAATTACAATTTTATATATTATATTTGAAAAAAGAAACTTCTTATTTTAAAGAATAATATAAAAATTTACTTTGGTTGGATTTTTTGTAATTTTATGATAAGTTTCATGTGTTTTATGAATAGTGATAAAATGTTGCCTTTTAATTGAAAACAACTTTTTCATCTAAATAATTTAGATTGTAAAATTATGTTATTAATTGGTTTTAAAGTATAATTATGTTATTTTTATACTATTTAATACAATTTAGGTTATTGGAATCAATTTTACATTAAATTTGGATATTAAAACATTTCAATATTTTGGACGTTTTTACTTTAAATACATGCTTTCTCCTTCTATAAATTGGAAGAATTCTAAATTAATTATTATAAATTTTGTGTTGTGAATTTTGAAAAATAAATTCCATATTTTTAATATATTTTTTCAAATAGTGTAACTAGGTTTATTTTATTTTGGTTTATATGAATACTAAATTTAGTAATATTTTTATTACACAGTTAAGGGTAAATCTGGTAATTATGGGTAAAAATAATATTATAAAGACTATAAAATTAACTTAACACTTTTCCTAATTTCATTATATGAGTGTTTTTAAACCAAAATAATCTTTGTGTCAATGTTTTAACTTTATTAAATCCACTTGGATGAGATTATGACAATTATAATATTATATTAAAAGAAAAGTCTATTTTTTCCAACTTTTGTTTTTAACAAGTGGGACATTTTTAATATGAGGTTTTATAAGGTATATGTTGGACTATAAACGGTATGTTTAAGTCTAAATTTTTTATATACATCATATTAATTTATTTTTAATTTTTTGTGAAAAAAATAATTACCATAAATGGTGACACAATGATTATACAATAATTTTATAATTAATGGGAGAATTAAAATAAATAAAATATTACATAATTAATGTCATCCATGAATTTTATAGATGAATTTAAAATGTAGGGGATGATTTAAAAGTGTTGGTATGAAGATATCATCTTAGGATATTTTTAAAAAGTCAAGTGATTAATAGTGTCATAATTGACATTAATGATATTTTAAAATAAATTATACCTTATTAAATCATATAAAATTCATGAAAATTTAAATTTTGAATAATTTATTGTTATAAGTGTTAAAATTTCATCAAATACTCATTTATTGGTCCTTTATCATTTTACTAACCCTCAAATTGTAAATTACATGATATCACAGAAATAATTTAAAGGGTTAAATATGGATTAATGCTAAAAGATAAGAATTAAAAAATAGTTAAAACATATATAATTTATTTATATGAAGGTTTTTAGACCCAAAATCATTCTATATTCCAAAGTAATAATTTTTTATTCATCTGGACTATGAAATTAATTTATATCAATTTAATATTTTTAAGATTTCCTAGATTTCTCCTCCCCTATCTTATAACAATGAACTTCTTCTCTTTTATTCACACTTCAGAACCAATTTTCTTCAGACAGCCCCTTCCCAAATTATATCTCTGCTTCCCTTATATAATTCAAGAATCCTACCTTTTTAACAAAAGAATACTAAGGAAGTATTTTGGTATAAACCAAAATGAGTTACCCAAAAAAGAGGTAATGTTCTTCAATGACCACTTTAGTATTATTTCTTTTCAAACTCCTTAAAATATTATTATTAAATAATTATATAATAACAATAGTATACTTATTATACTTATATTTTTTAATTTTAATGCTTTGACCTACATCTACACACACATCTATCAAATGGGTAATTAATATATAGTTTGTGTACTGCTAAGTACCGCCTCACGAAACGACGTCGTTCGTTTTTTCCTTTACCATATCTCGTGGTTGGGAATTTTGATGGAAATAATGTTTTTATATGATTTATATATATCATATTTATGAGTTTATTCTTTTAGGATTATTTTATAACAGACACCTTTATACTTCCCATTTTGTGAAAATAAAATAACGTCATTTGTGGAAGTGTGGAATACTGCATACTCAAAGTGGTGTGATTCGTTCAAACTGTACATGAAACATATAAATAATGGTTTTACTAAACATATGTGATATCTATGAAATTAATGTGATACTATAATTATATTATCTATACATATATCATTTAATTTTCATTATTTTAATATGAAAAATAAAAGAATTTAGTGTTCATGTGTACATACGACCTACTGTCTCCATAAGCGGTGCATTTCATTTTTTATCTCAAAATTTTATGAATTATTATAAATAAATTTATATTGAATATATATTATAATTACCTAATTTTTTACATTATATATATGATTAAATCATGATCTATATAATAAGAACAATAAATAACATGTTTAAACTTACTCAAGAAACTAGGAAATCTGCTCCCAAAATAGTGAAAATAATGAAATATATTAACACACGAGTAATAAGATATTATAAAAAGATAATATATGATTTCATAAATATTAATATGGTTCAATAATAAGTTAGTAACATTATTAAACCATTATAAATTAGTTTAAAGTACATTCACACTAAAAGGAAATGCAAGAAAGGGGATTTCCATCTCACTTTTATTATTCGTGGGATACAAGCCATGTTCACCACCTATTTCTTATATATTGTGTATTTATTTCCCATGAATGTATTTTATGAGTCTTATCTTTAATATTATGGTATTTTAAAATCCAAGAAATTTTTTTTCTTTCATGGGGAATGTGATTCTACATATAATAATGTGATTAGTATTTATTCTACAATTTTATCAATATTCAGCATTATTTGATTTCAAATATCCATTGAGAAATATTTATCCTCCACATACAGGTTTTTTAAAAAAATCAAAATGAATTTTAAAATTTTTTAAAATAATTTTTACCCATGTTTTAATTTTTACAAAACTGTTTCAAAATAATACTTTTTTCTTTTTCTAGACATGTCTCATTGTGAATTTTCTATCGAAATAGATAGAAGGAATGTTTTTTCACATATATAATGAATAGAATTTACCACCATAATGAAGGAAAAAAAATTTGAAGCATACTTTACAAGTCTACAAGGTTCTTTTTGAAAAAAAAATATTTTCTTTTATTAATTTATAGCATTCTAAATAAATGATTACAAATTGGTAACATATTTTCTTATCACTTTTTACATTTGTAAAATAAATGTCATATTCACCACATTATTCTTTTGTGTGTTGTATCTACTACCCATTTTGATATATCATATCATGAATATTTTAATATTTGTGGTTTTCAATATTTTATGAGATAATTATTCATCTTTATAGGGAATACAATTTAAATATTTCAAAGTGGTATGGGACACTTGGATTTAAAATAAAATTTTAAATCGATTTTTTGATATATGAGTAATGATTTAGACTCATATAAAATGGTTTGGAGACTATTTAATTCAAGAACTATAGGTTGTGTACCAGTTAATTAAATCCTCTATATGCATCTGTAGTCTTCTGTGATGAAATCAGTTGGAGACAAACCCTTCAAGTTTGTTTCAAAGAAGAATCGATGATTTTCTACCCCCAAACATAAAACATATTGACAAAATTCTTGATCTATGTAAATCATGTGATAGATACATTACATCCAATACTTTAACATTACCTTTATGGAGAATTCAATCATTATTATTTATCAATGATATTTTTTCTTTGACATATCTTTATATTTATTTCATTCTATATTTATTGATTAAATGAAATGTGGTTCAGTTATCTACCATGATATACTGATTATTCCTTCTCCAGATATTTATATGGAATGTGTTCTAGATTATTTATCATTCCAAAATGATTATTCTCTTTTATTCATTACTTCTTTTCTTGTACTTACCCTTACCGATCATTTGAGTTCACCCTTATTTTTGTTTCCGTTACCCGAGTTATGAAGAGTATATATTTGAATGAGTTCAAGGATGAAAATTATTTTCCTTTTTTATGTTTTATGTTTTACCAATGTAATATGGGTTCCATGTATGTAATTTGGTTTTATAAAACTTCATTAGGATTTGAATCATGTATCTATGTTGACTTAATAAAGTAAAACATTAGTATTGGGCTTTTAGGGCCAATCATTACAATTGGTATCAAATAAATTTTAGTAGTAAACTTGGAAACTAGATTTAGAAAACATATATTAGGTAATATAACATTGTGAATGAATTTTAGGATAATACTAACTATAGGATATCATCCTATTCATTTGGTAACAATAATGGATAATCTTTCTTAAACTTAAGGATCCAAATATTGAGAAATTTTCACAATTTAGAAATCCTATAATTGATTCTTCATCACTATGATTAGTGTTTCTCACTTAGTGGTTTCGGTTTTGGTCAATGGTTAGAATTAGAAAGGTAATACAAGTAGCGGTTATACTGCTGATGTGGAAGAAACTACAAAAGAAAAATGAAAGGAATGCGGTAATATGGAATAATATGATGAAGCGTACTTAATGGTTTAAGAATGAGGTAGAATGATTAAAGTTCTTGTGTATTTGGATTCAAGAATAATTTCCTCAATGGTGCTCTAACTATAATAATCATGATTTATATAAGGATTTTATTGTAGTACTTCTTATTTAAGGATTTGGAATAATGCATGTTTTCATTAATTTTTTAAGGTGATAAAAGTATAAGAATATTTGGTATGTGAAAATAAGAGATACGTTACATATTTTGTAGAATCTAATGTTAAGATTTGTTTTAGAAATTTAGAGGCCTTTTTGGACTATAAATTTAGACGAATGTATTTTGGATGAGTTTTAAGGTTGGAACGTATTATGTTGAACATTGGATATTATTGTATGATGTTAAATTATGATTATTCATATTGGATAAATATTCTTAACCATTTTTGTTTCAGTAAAATTTAATTGATGAAGGAATGACTCCATGATCTTTTGATTCAAAAAAGTGTTTCAGGTGTGAAAAAATTATCTTGAACATCCATTTCCAGGTGTAAGGTATGAGGTAATAAATAAGTAGAAGCATACCCAAAGGATGATATTCTGATTAGTACATTAAAAATATCATATAAGTTTATTTTCACATATGATTATCTTGAATAATAAAAGAATCCCACTACTCTAGGAATGAAATTTGGAATGAAAAATGTTATTTTTTTAGTTTTCTTACTGAGAAATCAACAGCCTCTTTAACCCATCATAGATTTATAGATTTAAAATGGTATACATTCTATGTAAAATGTTCTATATCACCCACATCATAACATGATCATCTTATTTCTCTTTTTTCCCAATTTTCACTTCACACTAATGACTTCCTATTCCAAAGTTTAATTCTTGGGTGACCTTCATATTTTCCTTTCCCTCTTATTAAGTGGGTTTTTTTCAATCCTATTTCTTATGTGGGTTCCCCATAAAGAAATTTTCAAGTATCAACCTTTGATTTTGAAAGAAATATTTTTAATTAAGAGGAGAAAATTTATTAAAGGAGGTGATAATATAACACCCCAAGCTTTTATGGTATGTATTTTTTTAATCACATTGATATCTTACATTTCTTATAACACCAAGCTTAAATGAACAGCGATATACTATTAAATATCATTATTTTAACAATATAAATTAATTTTGAAGTTGTTAATAGGATTAAATAAATTATTAAAATATATTATTGGATTCATTGGTCACTAATTAATTGTAAATGACTATGGAAACCAAATGAATATAAAGAGAATGGTTTTATAAAAAATTATTTTGTTTTCTCCAAAGGAATTTTATATTAATAAATTAAATTAATTACAATTAATGGATGATATTAGTAAAATATATATATGATATAAAATTTTTAAATTCATCCTATATATTTTATAGTAATAATATAATGAAAAACTTAATATTACACATAAAAACTTATATTTTTTATAAAAGTAGTTTTACTACATTTTAATGGAAAACCTATTTTAAATCCAACTTTTAAACTTTTTTATATTAAATTTTAAAAAACAATCTTCTTATTTTAAATTAGAATATAAAAATGTACTTTTCTTGAATATTTGGTATTTTTCTAAAAAAAATCTGTTTTAATGAATAGTAATAAAATATTGCATTTTAATTGAAATAAACTTTTTCATCTAAATAGTTTGTATTGTTAAATTATATTTTTAATTGATTTTAAGGTATTATTAGATTAATTTTATATCATTTAATAAAAAAAATTACATTATAATTAATTTCTCATTATATTTGGATTTAAAAATGTTTCAAACATTTGAATGTTTTCACTTTAAAAACATGTTTTCTCGTTCCGTCAACAAGATTATTTTTAAATTAATTACTGCAACTTTTGTGTTTTGAATTTTGAAAAAAGGATTTCATATCTAGAATCCTTGGGTACAAATTATGAAAATTGGTTTATTTTATTTTTTAAAATATGAATATTAAATTTAGTAATATTTTAATTACAACAGTTAATGGTAAATTAGGTAATTATGGGTAAAAATTATATTTTGAAGACTATAAAATTACCTTAACACTTATCCTAATTTCATTATATGAATGTGTTTCGACCAAAATAATCCTTGGTCTGGAATTGTAACCTTTGGATAGCCACATGGATGAGAGTATGATATTTATAATATTATATTCAAAGAAAAGTTTACTTTGTCATGCTTTTGTTTTTAACAGGTAAAATATGTATAATATGAGGTAATATATAGGATATCTTCAACTAAAAATATTATTTATAAATATGAAATTTTTATCTAAAACATATTAATTTATTTAAAAAATTTAGTGACAATATGAGTTCCTTAAATGGTGACCCAATAATGTTGCAGTAATTGTACAATAAATGATAAAAATAAAATAAATGATATTAAAAATATTAAAATACATATAATTTGATATAATTAATGTCATCAGTGAATTATATAGATGAATTTTACATGTTATACAAGATTTAAAATTGTTTGTTTGAAGATATAATGTTTTGTGGATATTTTTAAAAAGTCAAGTGATGAATAGTGTCAAATTGACATTAATGATATTTTAAAATAAATAATATTTCATTAAATGATATAAAATTCGTAAAAATATAAAATTTGATGAAATAATTGATATTAGTCATAAAATTTTGTAAATAACCAATTTATTTGTATTTTGGCATTTTATTAACCCTGAAAGTGTATATTAAATTATATCACGCTAAGAATTAAAAAGGTTAAATAAGGGTTAAAGCTAATATATAAGGATTAAAAAATAGTAAAAAATATCTAATTTTTATCGGATAAATTTATTTATACCCCAAATATTCCTATATGATAAATTAATAACTTTTTAATTTTATTATAAAATTAAATTATATAAATTTAAAATTTTGATGATGTCCAATATTTCCCCTCCCCTCTCTTAAAAAATGGAACTTCTTGTTATCTTTTATTAATACTTCATATCCTATTTCTTCAGCAAAAACCTACCCAAATATAATCCCAAATTTCATAACCTCATCCTAGAATCATCCCTTTGGGAATAAAACAAACTAATAAATTCTTTTGGTACAAACCAAAAGGAGTTACCCAAATAAGAGGTAACATTTATCAACAATAACATTAGTTTTATTTATTTAACGAATCCTTTAGGTTTTCTTATTAGATGCTAAATATAATAATTCTAGTATACTAAATATACTGAGAATTTTCTATATTAATGGTTCAACCTACATATACACACACATCCATCAAATGGGTAATGAATTTACTGTTCCTTCAAGGCAAACTACCACCTCGCGAAACAATGTCGTTCATTTTTCCTTTACCACATATCATGGTTATAAATTATGATGGAAGTAATTTATATATATGATATTTATATATTATATGTATTTATTTATGATTCTGTAATTATTTTATAAAAATACCATTATACTTTCCATTTATTATAAAAAAGATAACATTATTTGTGGAAGTGTGGACTATCGACTCCTCAAAGCGACGTGACTCGTTCACACTATACATGGAATGTATAAATTATGGTCTTGATCAAAATATGTAATATATATTAAATAGATATAACACTCAAATTATAATATATATATATATATATCATTTACTTTTCATTCTTTTAATACGACAATGAAATAAAAGTAGTGTTCATTTGTACGTACGACCTACCATCTCCATGAACCATGCATTTAATTTATAATCTCCAAATATTGTAGATTATTATAAATACATATATAATTAATATATATGATAATTATTTCATAGTTTAAATTTTTTAGATGATTAAATCACGATCTAGGTAACAGTAAAGACAAATAACATGTCAACACTTACTCGAGAAACTAGGCAATTAACAGCTGAAATAGTGAAAAATAATGAAGGATTATTAACAAATAGGTAATAAGATATTATAATAATATCATATATGAAATCATAGATATTAATTTGGTTTAGGAATTATTTATTAACATTCTTAAAACTATTATATAGGAGGTTAAATTATGTTCACAACAAAAGGAAATGCAAGGTATGTGATTTCCATCTCACTTTCATTTCCATTGAGGTACAAGCCATGTTCACCACCAATTTCTTATATGTGGTGTATTTATTTACCATGAATGAATCTTATAAGTATTATGGTGAATATTATGGTATTTTAATATCCATATAATTTTTTTTATTTCATGGTTCATATGATTCTACTAGTTATAAAGTGATAAGTGTTTCTTCCACAATCACATCAGTATTTTGGATTATTTCTTTTTAAATATATTTTGGCAAATGTTTATCCTCTCTAGCCATGTTTTCTGAAAATGTTTTTAAAAAATTTACCATTTTTTCAATATCATTTTTACCCATTTTTTACATTTTATAAAAAAATGAAAAGAATACTTTTGTCTTTTTCTAAACAAGGCTCTTTGTAACTTTTCTATCAAAAAATTACCAAAGGAATGTTTTTCTAACTTATATAGAATGAAAATAATTTCCCATCATCATAAAGACATAATATTTTGAAGCTTACATTACTTGTTTACAAGTAACTTTTCAATGAAAACATTTTATTTTATAAATATGTATCATTTTAAAAAAAATGATTACAAATTGGTAACAGATTTTCATCTCACTTTTTACATCTTAGATATAATTTTCATATGCATCACATAATTCTGTTGTGTGGTGTATCTACTGCCTTGTTTAATATATCATATCTTGAATCTCTTTATATTCATGGTATTAAATTTTTCATTTGATAATTTTTTTCCTTTATTCATCTTATGATTTAAATATTTCAAAGTGGTATCAAGCACATCGATTAAAAAATATCATTATAAATCAATTATTAGATATATAATGAATGATTTAGACTGGTATGACCGGGGTTGGAGACTATTTAATGCAAGCCATATGGGATGGGAACCAGTTAATAAAATCCCCTCGATGCATCAGCTGTCTCATGAGATGAAATCAGTTGGTGACAAACCCTTCAAGCTCGTTTCCAGGCAGAATGGATAGGTTTCTACCCATAAAATTAAAAAATATTATAAAAGGACTTGATGGTAGTGGTTCACGTTCTAGATACACAAATTCCAATACTTAATCATTTTTTATTGATAATTCAATTATTATTATTTTTCCATGAGGTTTTTTCTTACACGTATCAATGGAATCATTTTATTCTCTGTTTATTTATTAAATGGGATGTGCTTTAATTACCTACAATTCCATATTGATTATTCCTTATCAATATTTTTATATGGAATGTGTTCTTAGATATTTACCTTTCCATGAATATTATCTTATTTGATTCATTATTTATTCTTTTTTACTTACCCTTACTCATCATTTGAGCCCACCCTTATTTTGTTTCCTTTCCCTGGGTTATAAAAAAGATATATGTGAATGAGTTCAAGTATGACAATTATTTTCCTTTGTTATGTTTTATGTTTTACCCACTTAATAAGGGTATCATGTGTGTAACATGGTTTTCCAAAAATTCTAAAATAATCAGTCCTTTTGGATTAAAATCATGTATTTATGTCAAGATAATAATGTATAGCACTTGTTCCATGCTTCTTGGGCTGGGGCGTTACAGATACACCTTGAAGACATCGGCATATACCCTTAATTGATTACCAACTAAAGATTCATATGGTATTCCAAATGAGTTATAGTGTGGGGAAAATCCAATCTTTTAGAATTATTATTATGGAGATTTGAGGATTTTTCAAGACTATACCCAGGGACCAATTGGCATCCCAAAGCATGATGTGAAACTTTATAGGTTATCTTATAGAAACCAAAGAATATTACCAATATAAACCATCATATAGTAAAGTAATTAAGTCAACACATTATATATTTCTTGAAAAGGGAACATATTTCCAGTATTAGGAGAAATATTGACTTGGATGAAATTAATTCTCCAGATACACAAGATTTGGTATGAGAGAAATATTCACAAGAGAAGCTGGGAGATGAAGTGGTCCCTGAGACACAAGTACGGTGTAGTTAAACTAAGGATGTTAGAGAAACATATCTTTATGGTTTTCTGGTCACGGAGACAGGTGACATATTACTTCATTAAGAATATCACCCTCTAATCTACATGGATGTTGCGGAAGGCAAGGATGCTACTAAATGCAAAGATTCTATGATTTTAAGATGGATTCCATGTACCAAAATCAATTTTGGATTTTGGTAGACCCTCCAAATGATGTAAAACCCATTTGGTTGAAAATGGGAATTCAAGAAAAATCTAGATAGGGATGGTATGTTTAATACCTATAAATCTATACTCATAGTGAAGAGTTTCAGAAAACATCAATGCATAGACTATGAAAAAACCTTCTCATGAGTATAAATGATGAAATCCATCAGAATACTGCTTGTAATAGCATCCTTCCATGATTATGAGATTTGGAATATGGAAGTTAAACTGATTTTCTCAATGGAAAGTTTGTTGAAGATGTCAATATGACTCAACCGAAGGGTTTTTTAGTTAAAATAATTCCAATAAGGTTTGAAATCTATAGAGATCCACTTATGGGTTAAAGCAGGCATCAAAATCATGGAATGTTCATTTTGATATGGGCTATAAGAGAATTTTGTTTTCTCAAAAATGAATGTGAGTATTGTCTCTATAATAAGATTAAGGGAAATTACATCATTTTTCTAGTATTATATATTGACGACATATTAATTATGGAAAAAATGGAAGGTATTACAATTAGTTAACACATTATTAAATGAATTGTTCTCCATGAAATATCTAGGAGAAGAATCTTACATTCTAGGGATGAATATTTATTGAGAGATATCTTAGAGGATCCTTGGGCTAAGTCAAAGTAAATATATTGACATGGTACTTAAAAGGTATAAGATGTAACAATCCAAGAGAGTGTTATTTAACATGTCACATGTTATCAATCTATCCAAGAAAATGTGTTGAAAAACACACGAGAAGATTGAAAAAATGAGTGGAATCCCTTATTCCTTGGTAGTGTGTTCTATCATGTTTTCCATGCTATGTAATAGGTTTGATGTTTCCTTTTATTTAATCATAGTCGAAAGATATCAATCTAAACTAGAAGATCTGCACCGGGTATCGATTAAAACTATCAGGAAGTACTTGATATGTCTGATGGATGTATTGTTGGTTTATGGAGGATATGAGGTACTAGTAGTTAGAGGATACACTAATGTTCGTTTCTAGAAAGATCATGATGATATGAAATCATAGTATAGATACATCTTTTTCTTGAATGGTGGGGAAGTGAGCTGGAGAAGCTCAAAAAAATCTACTGTCACTGATTTTATAGTAGAATCTAAGTATATAAAAACTTATGATGCACTAAATGAATTAGTGTTGATACACAACTCTGTTTCATACATTGGTGTTGTGCCTAGAAGTGGAGAGCCTATTATAATTTCTTTGTGATAATACCACAGAAGTGGTGATTTCAAAGGATCCTAGGTCACACCAGAGGACATATCATATACTTGGTAAGTTTCATATCATAAGGGATTTTACTCAGAGAGTAGAATTCATAGTTAGAAAAGTGGCCATAGAGGACAATGTGGTAGACCCCTTTACTAAAGTCATATCTCATTAAAAGAATGATTCTCATGTTATAGCTAGAGGATTGATACTTATTAGTTGTTGGCTCCAGTGAAAGTGTATGTTTTAATATCGGGTTTCCTATACCCAACCTGTTATGTACATTGATTACCACTACATATATACAGTTATATATACTTGTTCTTATCTTTCCATAATAGTGATGATACTTCTGCCTCCACTGTATTCATGGTAATTTCATTAAATTATGTGTCATATGAGAGGGTTATAGTATATCATAGACTATAATGATAAACCAATGATTCTATGACATTAATCATAAAGTAATGTCTTATGGTCCAGATACATCATACTAACAAGACACAGATGATGTGTGACTATCAGGTGTCGGGGGATCATAGGCATTGAGAATTCATATCCTGAAGTTCAAACTTGGTGAGGTCTAGTAGTTGAGAATATAAGGACTAAACTACCAAAATGAACACCACATGTGTTAGGTTTCATTGGTTTTTCCTATCTATGGACATTTCTGTTAGTCACCTAACCTGAGGTCATTATCAATGTGTTTCATTTGATCGAATATGTTGATGAAAGGAAAGAACCTTGACAATAAATTCGTGACAATTTGGTTTGTGTTGGGTACATTATTTATGCTATTAAATTGGTTGAACGATCAAGATAGGATTTTTCACTTCTGAGTTGAGGAAGAGATATCTCGGGCCTGGTTGATCTTGATGGTTGTGCCTTGATAAATACATGTTCATGGTAGTAAAAGGAAAATATTTTCAGTTAGATCAACAAATAATAAAGTAGTAGATGAAACTAACACTAGTGTGCATACTACTTTATGAGATAGCGTGTGAAAAAGAGATTATATTTAATTGTGCATGTTCATAGGTTAGTAGTCATTGATATTATTTTTCTTTATCCCTTTAGGGGTCTTGATGGGTTTCTAGACTCATCTTTTGGTCTGTAAATATTATTCAATATTATTAAGAAAAGTTCGTAAAGTGTTAAACAAAATAGTGAATTCAATAATCTTACCTATTCTAATGAATATAAATATAAGGCGTGGTGGGACCCACCACAGGGTTTGAGTGTTGTACAAGTTTTATCAATCACTAACAAATAAATAAATAAATTATTATTAAAGTAAAGAATAATTGGTTTTAATTTATATATTACGTGTTTTTATAAGTGATTATATAAATAAAAGGATTAATATTATACGAACAAATATTATTATAATATTCCACGTTTGTTTAATATTGTCTAGATTTATGAGTCGAGTTAATACCTAGGGTTTTTCACATAATGTATTTTATATATTATAGGTATGTGAAAAATATAAATAATATTATGGCACAGTTAGTTTGTCATAATTAATTACTTATATCACTTATTTATTGGATGTTTAATGCATAGGATTCAGGGAACCCAAATCGGGTATTATTAATATCCACTATATAAGTGGAGAGGATCTCATCCCAATGGATTATTCAACTTATTGGAATTGAGATCTTCTCTCTACTTATAATTACTATAGGGATAATTTCTCAATATGAGTGAATGATATGAGATTGTCTTTATGGATAAAAGACAAAGGATCATGGTGATCTTCACAATGTTGAAGTGATCGTTGGATCTCCATGCTAGCACCCATAATCTAACTAACAGCACATGTAAAAATTCTAGAAGCATTTTTGGACAATCAATAGGGATTTGGCATCAGATATTTTGAGCAATGAATGTTGAAAACTTGTGACGGATCTGCATGCATCAAATCAGAATGAGGAATTCATTTATTTTATTTATTGTTATCTGATTAAAGTATGTGGGATCCAAGGATTGTACAAGGCCTAGATCTCTAGAGCTAATAATGTTTTTTCACTCCAGTGAGAGAAGATATTTAAATCCCAACCCACCGGCATCTACTATTTGCCCTGATACCTTGAACCGGGACATTTCCATTTATTTATACAACCTATAGATGGAGAAAGCATCAAGGCTGCTACAACATTAGAAAACCATTTTTTAAAAGTTCAAACTAGTCCGTATGAATAATAATCGAAAACCAAAATATATAACTATCCATGGAAACCAAATAAAAGAAACTACATTATATATCTCAATCAAATCATGAATTATAAAACATTCTTTGAAAGGACCCAAAAGCACCCATTTTTTATAAGTAACCCATTTTATATTATATTTGAAACTAAACCACTCTTTATTTGTTTATTAACTAACCTTTATGATCCAAATAGGCACTTGAACAAACACTAGGAATTTATAGATAATAGAAAATGGATTTAATGCTTGAAATCGAAGAGAAAACCCCTCTCACATTCATTTTAATTCAAATAGAAATAAATTATTTTGAATAAATATATTTTTAAAGAATTTAGAATACATAAAACCTTACAAACATATATAATATATTATAAGAAATCATAGTTTTGAAGATTAAGAATCATGCATGGCGAAACCAACCTAAAATCCAATACTTTTTTAAGTAGATGTGTTAACCTTCTTTAATAAGGGTTAAGAAATCCATATAAGACAAAATAGAACCTCAAAAAAAGAAACCAAAAAATATATTAAATTTACCTGAAATTGTAGGTAATAGAGACCATTATAGTGACAGAAAAGAAGAGAGGAAAAATAAATAAATGGGTGTAGAAGATAAAGAGGGCATGATCTTTAAGAATATACTGGGAAACATGAAAGGATTTCAAGGATATAACTATTTAAAAATAGAGTTTCACTTGGGATCTTCTATAACTAAAATGTGAAAATAGAGAGTTAAAATCCCCAAAATGAGTTTTTAGTAAATAACATAAAAGTTATAAAATTACAAAAAATAGAAAACTAGAAACAAACCCATAAAGACATGACATATTTTTCATGGTGTGACCCATCACCCTTATCTCCGCCTCATAATGTGTCCTCTACCAATATAAAGTGAAGCATCTTCCCCCAAACTAGGCATAAGTGAGTACATTCCACCTTCAATCACATCACAGTGTGACATGGCCTTCTTTGTGGGACCATCATTTCACCAATAATTTCAAAAACTAAAACATCGTACCTAAAATAAGTATACATATATATTAATAAATAATACAAAGGATATTTATATATTTTTTCCAACCTAAACACCTATCATGGCATGACACCCATTTTTCATGGTATGAACTTTCTCGAATGCAAAAAATCTCTCAAACTCAAATATCTTACACATGGTTATGGTTTTGATACCCTAAAGGTGAATCATGACCATATCTTATGAAGGAGACTTAATTCCTCTAAAAAAATTCATTGAATAACATCTCGTATTATAATGTGACCTCCCCCATGATAAAATTTCAACTCAGTATAAAGTGAATGGTTGTAGCATGGTCTCCCATGGTCACGATGTAACCTCATCTAGTTAAAAAAATCATGTTTCACCAAAACTCCAAGAATTTATGAAAATAAAACAAGTAAATGAAAAAAAGATAAAACTAGTAAAAAATTAAATAAAAAAAGAAACTTAAAACATTATTTTCAACTTCATGGTTACCCCACCATGATTTCAGTCAACCAATACAAACTAAGTTGAAACATCTACTTAGTGCATCCTGGACTATGAACTTTATTAGTATATCTTATAGATGTAGAATCCCTTATATCATATATATATATATATAGAAATCTATCCACCAAAATATTTTAGATAAATTAATACTTCATGTGAATATCAATCAACATGGAATGAAATATCCCTTTTTTTATAGATCAACATTGAAGGAAATTTCACATTTTTTTCAATTAAATCACACATTGTGAATTGTGATATAGCATCCCATAATTTTTCCACCTTCTGATATAATCTAATAGAACATTCATCCAAATAAAATCCTTTCCAAATTCAATGAATGAATCATACTCTACTCTCATTATTGATAATGAAACTATGAGTTGAAGCTTCAAAATCCTACTCACATGCATTCCACTAAAAGTGAACATGTGTCTATCGTTAATCATATGAGGGAATGAATCTACCCGAAAGATAGAGTCAAAAAAACCTTATAATGGTGCATCTATTCTGAATCAAAGTTCCTCTATTTTGAAACACTTTAAATACTAGAGAGTCCATTTTTTACCCTTCAAATTTTCTCTTCTAAGATTTGACATGTGTCTACTAAAAAATTTCACTCCTTTTGTTACATCTCATCATGTAAAAACCATGACATGAATCAAACATCAAACTATTAATTAGAAGGGAATATTTATCATGTACTCTCCCTCAATTTGTTTTCTTTGGTCATGATAAATTACTCCACCAACTTCTATATGTACTCATGCTCGGTGAGGTTTAATGTATCAAAACCTAAGTATCCTATGATCTGTATCCCCAACTTCCATTTATCTAGGTCAAGATCCATAAAATCAATTATTCTAGAAAATTAACACGTCATCTCCAAAATAATTTATTTTACTGAACTAAAAATAATAATATCATCAACATAGAAATGCCATATGACACATTTTCAATCATTAAACACCTTCTTGAAACAACAATGGTCATCATTTTTTCATATGATCTTTTATTGTATCATTAATTCATTAAAATTCTAATTTGACATCCTTGTCACGTGAAATAAACTTTAAAGCCTCTGATTTAGGTTGCACACAAGTTTCCAGTTACAATTCTCAATGAAAATAATCAATTTCTCCATATGGATCTCCTCACATAATTCAATATGAAAAAATTTTACCTTCACATCCAATAGTTCCATATGAAAACCCTCCATGGAACCATACTTTATACTCTCTTGATATTCATAGGATTAAAAATTGACTAAAATATATCTATGAAAACAAAAATTATACATTTATTAAAAAAATCACGAATATTCATGTATTCTACCTCCATCTCCCATTTGTTTCTTCCTTCAAATGGTAAAAACATTTTTTCTGAATGAAAATATTCTAATTATACCTCTTTATTAAATCCCATATTTTAAATACGTGCAAGGAATTAATTCCATCCATAATTTATAACTCTCAATGATTTATGTCTTTTATATTTATTTCCTCTTCTGGTCTCTCTATTTTCTATAAGAATAAAGTAGTGTAGACCACTTCCATACCTCTCCACTTTTCACCTAACACTTTTAAATCTTTGCAACTCCTTATAAGACATAACTCATTCGAGTAGTACTGATTCTAGAGTTTTAACTTCTATGGTTATTTATTCTGAAACTCTACCCCAATGTTTTATATAACAATATTTTCTGAGTAATTTCATCCTTAGAAACACTATTGGAACTTGAGAAATAACTTCCACAATTTCTGCATCACATTATAAATTAATTTTACATATAATAATGAACTTCTATGATAACTAACTAGATATGGACCCCATATATATATAAACCAACTATAACTTATAGTTCATTGGTTTCTTACCATTCATTTGGAATGAAAACTTCATTTACTTTTCATGGATACCATATTCACAATTCTAAGACATCATGCTTTGGATATTTAGTATACCCTTAGATGTTAAGACTTTCCTACCCTTCTTGATAGTATAACTAATATAGTTAATCCATAACATTGTGTAAGCTACTACTCTGGATTTCATTAAACTCTATAATGCTTTCATGTTGCACAAACACCCATTTTTCACTTCTTTTTCCATGACCACAAAACCGCATGCTATTTTCCTTCCTCTGTCCATGAATATTGTACAAAAATTGATATTAGTTATTTATCAAAGAGAAATTATGTTATTCCTTAATCCCATGAAGTTATTCACACCATGAAACTCTATAAACCTTCTTTCCCTAATTCAAATGACAGAAACACCCTTCCCAATAATCTCAAGATATCTTCCAACCACAATATACACCATGTCAAATATTATATAATTATAGTTCAATATAATCAATCCCTCAAAATTTTTGTGAAATAATGATTTAGGGACTATAATCAAAGGCTCAAGTAAATTGGTGGAACTTAGTAGTATACCAGTCTGATCCTCTAATACAGGATTCCCAAATGATCCTTCTAATGCATATATTTTGAAATTTACTCTTCGCTAATTGAAATCCTTTTTTAGGTGACCTTTCATCCCACAATACAAACACATAGTACCACCTTCCACTAAAATACTATTACTCCAATTTATCTTTACTTTATAATTCTTATTACTTTTACATGATATGGAATGTTTTATTCCTTCTAAAAATATATATATTTAATAAAGATACATGGATATTATTATGATGAAGTTCATTTTTCAAGATCAGGTCCCTAATATCTACAAACAATATGTCAGCCTAAATTCTTGAATTTATCACTATATTCAAAATCATATCCTTAGACTCTTCTGTAATTAAAGTAAATAAAACACCTACTCTGGATCACCAAATGTCAATTTCATTGACTTCAATACACTTTAGATGTTTTTAAAGTCATTGATCTAATATTACACTTGTATAAATTCTGACACCATCCTTTGGAACAACCTCATTTAAAGTAACACCTTGTTCATTACATATGGTTTCTCATACATTTTATTGGGATTTTTAATAAGTTCTACTGTATTTTTCACTTCCCATATATTTTAATTCACATTCTGATCTAACAACATTTATATCAACATGAGTGATTTCTTATCCAAACTCTCACATTCTTACTTATTTATTTATTTTTTCCCAGTACCCATTAATTGAATATCAAGGACCTTCTAAAGGAAAAAATCCTCCATATACATTCTCCAAAACCTAAAATGTGTTCCATTAAACTTCTCCACAAGAACTAGACCTTAAATAAACAAAATTTCTCTAGAAGTTGATGAACTCCCACTCAATTTGATAACTTGTAGAAGGTATTAGAAACAATTTATTGAAAATTACTTAACCAAGAAACGGGAAGAATGATCCTAAATAATAGGGCTCTAAAACACATTCACAAGGATATAACCACCAAAAAATATATAATCAATTCCCTAATACCATTTTCACCACATGAATATCTTCAAATAAACCATCAAAATATATCCACCAAAAAATAAAATGTTGGGATCAAATTACTAGTAAAAGATTCTATGCTACTGTACCTAGAACCTAGAGAATGATGCAACCAAGTCACATAACCCCAATAAAAAACAACTAAAATTCATCCAGATAAGTATTTTTTAAAATAATTCTGGAATGAAAACTGATACAAAAAAACACAGATTATGTGGTTTTTATGTGGTTCAAATCCATGGGGGGATACCAATTTACATTATTTCAAGTAATTATAATACGATTAAAATTTTCAATCTTAGTACATTAATTACAAGTTATTCACCCAACTTAAATACTAAAGTCCAACTGGTGCATCTTGTCCCCACCACTGTTTGATATTTAAGGGGATAATTCCACATAATATAATATTCATAGAAATCCTCTTTTCTGGTAAATTACTTTCACCACCTAAACTTTATCTTTTTCTATATAATTTCATCTTTTAAAACGATTATTTTACACAATCATCAGTTAAACTTACATTCCAAATAGATACTATCACAAAATTACTTTTATTTTTCTACAATAGCTTAATGTAAACCAAGTAAGCGTTAAATTTTGATTCTCCCTTATGATAATAATCTTATGATCATCTATTTTTTACAACATCTAGACTTATAAAGATGGTAGATTCTTCTCTATAATTACCACATAAGCCATCAAAATTTATTCTATCATAATTTTCCCTTCCATTGGATCTAACTTCCTATCCATAAAATGGTTCATATATATATGAAACAAAAAAATATATCTATTGGGTGTTTGTTGACTTGGCTTTGTCTTATTCTGGTAAATGGAATTGATCAATATATTTTGGTGGATCTCCTTTATGAATCTGTTCCCATTCTACTATGGTGTTTAGAGTTGAATACATATTATGAATATTTGGCTCATATAGACCATTTGGGGATCCTGGAAAAGTGATTTGAGGGTTTTGACATATCATTCAATCCAACATTATTCATATTTTTAATTATTTGTATATGATGTTGTATATCACTGTAATTTTGGTTTATAATGTTATATTATATTTTTAATTATTTCTTTATAA
This sequence comes from Viscum album, assembly GCA_963277665.1. NCBI lineage: Eukaryota > Viridiplantae > Streptophyta > Magnoliopsida > Santalales > Viscaceae > Viscum > Viscum album. The sequence goes on along the minus strand of OY728128.1, from coordinate 1,583,732,860 downwards.
TTCCCTATTTTTTCAATAATATTTTTGAAAATATATATAGTTGTGCATAGAAGTACATGATATGGATAAAGCACATGGGTTTTTTAGGTTTTGAGTTCAAGAGTATTTGAAGAGTTTTGAACAATATAGAGATGTTACGATAATGATTGTTGAGAATAATGAAGGATTTTTTACGTGAATTCTATTTTTTCAATCCTAAATAAATTATCATTGATGAGAATTACTTATAAAGGTGAATGGATATAGTCAATCATACCAAGCATTATGGAAATAGTAAAAGGAATGAAGTGATCATACAAAATTCTCTAATCTCCATCAGATATATATTTTCGATAAGGATACTCAAGTGTTGCTTTACAGATATTTAATTTATTCAAATATCGGTATTACATAAAGGAATTCATGATTATAGCATTAATTATATTATGGAAGCATTTTTGATGTTTTATGGAAGCAACTGAAGATGTTCGATCAGATAAAGGTTTCTAAGCATAGTGAATGGACAAATATTTTCCAGCTGATCCATCGGGCAGAGGTTTGGAAAATGAGAAATATGAAAAAGGTTTTCCTTCTAATAAAAAATAAAATGGTTAAATAATCATATGAGGATATTTTTTGATGATTTATAGGTAAAATATATTTATATATAGATGGTGAATGGTTCTAATAATATTTATGATGTTTTTAAAGACTTTAATTGTGATGATACTAAGATAGACGTTTAATTTTACATAATTTTCAAGGAAGATCATGATTAAATACAAATTTTTAGATAGTTTTAAAGTGTTTGTTGAATTCAATTATTAAGTAAATTTCTTATCATTTAGGTAGTTTAAATCACGTCAATCAAAGAATGTTTTCAGTGGGATATTAAAATTTTAAGCAATAAGTTTGAATTTAAAGATTGCACCTCACCCTTTATTCTTGGAGGAACACTACCTATATAAGGGGGTGTTTTTGCAATATGAGTATAAGATTGACTAGTTATTTTGTGACAAGAGATAAATTTTTTTGGTTTGATGGAAGATATCCTATGTTGTTGCATCAGAAACATTAGCACCAGAAATAGTAATACCATAAAAGGTCTTTATATCAATTTTTAAAAGGAAAAAAGGCATATAAAGGGAAGATTGGTTGAACAAGATGTTTAAGTTCTCAGAAAAATAGTGATCAATTACACCAAGTGCATTAGATCAAGGGTGCCATATAGATAAGTGATAAAATTGACTTCTTTGTACACAATTATGGGAAGAAGTTATTTCTCGCTATTTCATAATAATGTAAAGCCGAGAAAGAAGAAGAACCTTCAACAAGGAATGTGTGAAATAAGTTGAAGTAGAATAGTGAAAGTTTTAATGCTTGTTGTTTTAGGTTTTTTATTGCTTCAAAACATTATTATATCATATTATTTGTGTGAGGGGGACATTCACTATCAAAGAAATATAATTCTATGCAAGTGATGGATATTCCTTTCTTGTTATAACCACCAAAAGTTTTTTTCTAGTTTTTTTCATAGATTACTTATAGACCAAGCTAACGACTTATTACTCTTATTGAGTAGTGAATCTTATAAATACATGTGTTTTTGTAGATGTTCTTGTTTATTTCCTAAAAAAGAATTTTCTCACTAGCTGGAGGAAAATAATTTTTTATAAGTATGAAAACATTAAAAGTAAATATCATTAATTCACCCCCTCCCCCTCTCAGTGATCACACAAATCTTAATTGAACCATTCAAGAGGTTTTGTATAGAATAATCCCTTTAGTGACTCTTTTATAAAGTTTGAAGAAAATTATAGATTACATGGGTTTTTAGACATATATTAAGGTTATAGGGATTCTTATCTTTTATGGGAATAAATATCATATCTTGAAGCATAGAATGTTAAATTATCTTATTTCCATTGGATACGATGTTCTTGAATCTACTAATTTTTTTCCCTCCTGATGGTGTTCTCTTAACGTATTCTAATAATAAGAATATGGGGAATGATACAAATTCATGAAATTTCATTCTTTCTACTCTCTCAAAAATAGAATTTATGATGCTAAAATGTGTTTGAATAACTAAAGGCATATGGGACAAGTTGAAAAACATTAATGAAGGAAATTTGAAAGTTAATAAAGAAAATTTATATATTTATAAATTAAAGTACAAAGATATTAAAATGGAAAATTATGAATTTTTTGGTGACTTATTTATAAGATCAAATGATATTTTAAGCACTATAAGACATGTTGGTGAGATATTTAATGGTTCGAAAATTGATTAAAATATTCTAAGAATTATTTTTGATAAAATTTAATCCAAGGTATCATTATTTGGGGATCAATATCCTAAAAAAATATTTCCAAATGATCTATGTTGAATTATAATCATATAAAAATTGAGAAGAGAAAAGGTGGTCAATCAAAAAAAAATTAATTGTCAAATTTATCTCAAAGCTACTAAGAATGGAAAATCTAAGAACTTAATCAAGGAATAAGTTAGTGAATATTACACTAAATATGAGGTATGTAAATTTTTTTATAAATTTATTAATTTTTTTTTAAAGTTGAAAATATTCAGAGATAAGTACAAAGGAAAGTTACTTCTGAACTACTTCAGTTGAAAATCCATTTTACATTTGATAGCAAGCTTTCCACAGCATAAGAAAGATGAAGATAGTATTGAGGAATATAGAAATTAAAGAATATCTGAAATGAATAATGTATAAAAATAAAATTCCTTTTATAAGGGAAAGTTTAAGAAGTTCTCTAAATACAAAAAGAGAGAAATTTTGTCCAAATGTGATAAAAATAGTGATAGTGAAGTGGAAGTTTACAATTCTAGTGATGATGCTACTAAAAATTTATTATTGAAAAAGTGGCTGATAAAAGGTTAACTAGTGACTAAAGCAGTAGCTATGAATAAAAATAAGAATAGGAATAATAAACTCATTTAAATTTCATGCTTAAAATAAAATTTATTTAATTTATTTAAAATATTTTTAGGCTTTAATAGAAGAAAAAAAGAAGTTGAAGAAATAAGATATTTCAATAACCAACCAAGAATTTATTCTTGAAAAAAAATATAAGTTTCTAAAACTGGTTTATAACCTGTCAAAGTTTCCCAATAAATTCAAAAACATAAAAATCATTGTAAAATAAAAGATAAAGGTGAAGAAGAAATAATTTTATATTGTTCAACAAAAACATTTTGAAGATGAATGAGGGATAATATAATTAAAAAAATAAATTCTATAATTTGGTGAATGTTCTAGGAAATTAAAACCTCAAAAAGATCATCCAAAATTATCATCATAGGTTAAAAACTTGGTTGAATATGTTCAAAGGAAAAAACAAGTTAAGAAGACCATATATATAACCACAATGATTTGAGTCAAAAATCAAAAAATTTATAAAGTATCAAAGTATAAATAAAAAACTATTATAAATTAACAATCTATTAAGTTTGATAAGAAAACTAACATAAAGAATAATATTTTTTGGATCTACAAAAACATTGGTTTACAACAAAAAAACCAAGATTTATGATAACCAAGATAATAGAAATAAGGTTCACAATATCTAACATTATGTTAGTTATATAGTAAAATATTCTTTTTAGGGATATTTCTAGTAATATAATGGATTTGGGAATATGGAAAGAATATGATCTTTTAATATCTGGTACTATAATTATTCTAGTAAGAATAGGGGGAAACTTTTTAAGGGGATTCAATAAACTCAATGAAGGAAACCTAAAAAATAATGTTTTAAAATAAAATATATATTTCAACTAGTAAAAATGATTTGTGAAAGATGTGATGAGCCTAGAAATATTTCTAAAGGATGTATTTTTATATTATGAGATCTGAAAAATCTCATATTGAAAATCTCAAAAGACACATCTGAATGAAGAAAATGGAAAGTAATAGGCCTTTTTTAGAAATAACTCTCAAAGATAAAAAGTGAGAAAGACCATGGATATTGGATAATGGGGTTTCTTTATGCATGAATGGGTATTTTATGTTATTTAAGAATATGAAATATTACAAAGAAGTGATAGTGATTTTTGGAAATAATGAATCTCTTAGAATAGAAGGCATTGGATCTGCTATCATTGGAAAAGAAAAGTTTAAATCAAAAAGAGTCTTATTTATTTATTGAATGAAATACAACTTGTTTAGTGTTTTACAACTCTGTGATAAAGTAAAAAAAATTAGAAGGGATGTTTTTTTGTTAAAATGATTGATAATGGGATTGTTGTTATAAGAGGGAAATGAACCTAGGGAAATAAATTCTAGTTATTGATGATCAAGGTTCGTGTTATATGAGTGTGATGAAAGAAAATCAGTTATGGAATAAGTGTCTTAGATATATGTTCTATAATTATATGAGAAAGATAAAAAAAGAGAAATTATTTAGGATATTTTTGATATTATAGGAATAATATATTGATGGTTTTTTATATTTTATAATGGGAAGACTACAAACTAAGTACATAAGAGATTTGAGATACATTCAATGCATCCATTAGAATATATCCATTATGAAATATGTGGGAGTTTTAGAAACAAATAGACAACCAATGATAATTACTTTATTTGTTTTTATCAACAATTTTACTCATATTACATTTATTGTTTTTTTGAAACATAAATCAAAGGATATATAAAATTTAAGAGTTTAAAGATATTTTTTTCAAAAAAAATGTGGATATTCCCTAAAGAAGATTCATATTGATAATGGTTCAGAATACATGAATGTGAATTTTCATGACCATCTGGAAAATCATGGAATTCATCATGAATTTATAACACCATATATACCAATCTATAATAGTGTTTCTGAAAGAAGAAATATAGGTTTGGTTGAGATGGCTTGAAAAAAATTTATGGAACATAATACTTCTTGTTTCTTTTAGGGACATGATATTATTATAGGAGTTAATATTTAGAACCATTGGTTCCATAGTTATAATACTAATATTAATCCTTACAAGATGTATTATAAATAAACACCATGTTTCTAATACCTAAGTGTGTGTTGTAGTCCCTTAATTATTAAATTCAAAGGTTAAAATCTTGGGAATTTTGATAAAAGAGGTGTTGATGGTATCTTTCATGGTTTCTCATATAATGGTAGGGGATATAGGTTATATAATAAATAAATGGAAAATATTGTTGACTATAAAAATTTGAATGTGCTGGAATATTATAATAGAAATTTTTCACATTAATATTCATATTTAAGTGGATGTGAATATTATTTGGTTATATTTAAACAACATAATAATGTTTATAACAGAAGAGATGATGTTGAAGTTTTTAGTGATAAAGAATATAACTCATCTATCTCAAGTGATAAGGGACGATCTCATACATCTCATCCTTGTATATAAAAATAGGTGGAGGTAAAAAATATCATTGGTAATCAAGGAAGATTGGTTTAAACCATAAGAACATCATGGTTATTTTCACATAACTCTTTATATTCATCTGATAAATCGAGATATGTTAAAGAATATTTGGAGCATAAAGAGTGTATTGATGCTTTAAATGAAGGGTTGGATCAGACTGAGAATAATAAGACATAGGGACTTATACTCAAATAATAAAATTAATAATATGATTGGTAAAAGGTAGTTTTTTCTTAAAAAAGTTGAATTAAAATGGTGAAGTGATAATAAAGAAGGAATGCCTAGTTTGTAAAGGATACTCATAGGTTAAAAGCATTGAATTTTATGTGACCTTTTCCACATTGGTAAAACATTAAACCATCCAAATATTTATTAGTATTACAAAAAAATGATGATATAATATTTTCTAGATGGGTGTGAAGTCCGCATTTTTAATGTAGAGCTAGATGAGCATGTTTATATTGAGTAGCCATGTGGCTCCATGATTAGTCTATAATAATGTTATGTGTGTATGTTAAAGAAGACTTTATATTGGTTGAATCAAGATCTAAGATCATGGTATTATCAATTGAAAATTTACTTAATAAATATTTATTTCAATAAATAACGAATTTATATTTTCCTCTTATTAAAAAAAGTCATGAGGTTTCCCTCATTTTTATTTTTTATATTGAATATATCATATTTTTAGGGGATGAAAGAAAATGTGTGAAAAGTTAGATGGTGTGATGAATAAGTTAGTTGAAATTTCCATGCAAGGAGAAATTAAATACTTTCATAGATTACAAATATCTAAATATAAGAAACGCATTTTATTATCCCAAGAGAAGTATTCTAATGAACTTCCGAAGAAATTTATAATGGGAGACTAAAATCTTTTTTTTTTCACACCTATTTTTGGGGAAGCAAAGTAGGAAAATGACGGGTAAGGAAAATAAGTTGATCCTAAAGGGTTCAGAAATTTTATTTAAATCCTACCATATCTAATGAATTTAAGGATATATGTTCTGTATCTTGTTACACTTTATGATAGATATGAAATTGTGCCTAAATAATTTCATCTTATAGCTCTAAAAAATTTCTTATATATATTAAAGGGATATTTTATTATGAAATAACATATCAAATCACAAGAATTATAGATTAGCTTAGTTACATAGATATAGATTGCGTAGTATGTGTCGATGAAAGAAGATCAACATTTGGTAAACTTTTATTCTTGGGAAAAATATGTCTAAGTTAGTTTACATAGAATAAAAATACAGTGACTAGCAGCACTAAAAAACCTCAGTATATATAATCCACTAAAGTTAAAACACAATTAATGTAGATGGAGATATAGTTAGAAGATCTATTAGTTGATGTGAAGTTTCCCATTCTCTTTGGTTGTGATAATAAAAGTGTAATAAATATCACTATAACTAAATATAAACATTATTGATAAGAGAAAATTTATAATAAATATAACCTTATCAAAGTTATTGCAGAAAAAAATGAACTAAAGTTGTAATTTTTTCCTACAACGGATCAAGTGGCTGATATATTCACTAAAAAATTGTTGAAGGAAACATTTCAAAAACTAAGGTTGATCATGGAATCACAACCTCTCAATATTTAAGGAAATGGTGCATGATGTTCTATCCCCTCTCTAATCATTTATTTGGATAGTGTTATCAAAGGGGGATAAAATATGTAAAATGATATTATCCACTGGTATATGATTTTCCATTTTAGAAGAGGAGGTATTTATGGGGAGGATTAAAATTGGTAAGGTAATATTTTAGTGTTTTTTAACGTTTTTAATAGTTTTTTAATGTTGATCTAGTATGTTGTTTTGTACAAGTTAAATTTTGTGATAATTAATATTCTATTACGAAGATTTTTTTCCGAATGAGCTCTTTATGGACAAAATGGTATTGTTGTTTAAGGATTATTATTTTCTACATAAAATTTAATCTATTAGGATAATTATTTTTGTATGAATGATCCATTTCATGAGTTCTAATGTTTTAGGGATTTATATTCCTTGGTTGAAAATAAATTAAAAAGCGGGAGATTTTTTAGGCTAAGAGGATTTTAAGAGTTTATAAGAAGCTAGTTGAGAAGAACGAAGGATTGATTAAGTATTTTATATTGCTATTAAAAATAAATTGCATAAAATTAATGATAATTCATTAGGTGAACCAAAAAATTCCATTATACCATGTACAGTGGATGGATTCCAATAGACTTAAGTGGTCAGATAGAGTGCTCTCAGTTCTACTGTACATAGATATTTGATAAGGAATACCATGATATTTTTTTCATCAAAAAATTAATCAAATACCATTATTACATGAATTTATTCAGCATTATATCATAATTTGGATAAGGGAAGAATGTTTGAATTTTTATTGAGGCTATTGATGAAGTTGTATCAAATTAATTTGAGTATAAAGTCTACCAATTGAACATTGTAAGTCCATCTATCAGATGAACTTATAGAAAGATCAAGGTGTGAAATATTGAAGTTTCGGTTCAAGTTTTAATAGATTAAAAAAATAAAAATTCAACTAAATGTGTAATATAATTACACTAGGCTACATTTTAAAGAGTCTACTAGATATAATTCAACAAATTCATCAGATCAAGTTCACCAAGTCAACTTTTTCAAATTCATCAAACATAGAGGTTTTTATAAAAGATATAGAGTAAATAAAGTTTAATTGAAGTAACAAATGGAATAAATTAATATAAACATTCATGACTTCATTGGAAAATATAATTTTTGAAAATTCATCAGATGGAATAATCTAGAAGGAGGATTTCTGATAAAATGAATAATCATAGAGTTCGAAATCATTCAAAAAACTCTGTCAATCAAAGAGTTATGATTGATCATAAAAGTGTTATGAGACAAGTGATAAGGAATATTTTTGTGAGTTTTTCTATCATATATAGGTTTTAAACCTAATCCATGAGGGAAAAATTTGTATAGATCTATTAGAAAAAGGGTGGAGAACCTTATGAGGTTGCTAGTCAAATAATTTTATAACAATAGGGTGAAAACGATTTGAGGATCTTTATGAAGTTTTGAAATAAAATTAACTGTGATTGTGTTAAGATAGATGTTCAATGTTTTGATAATCACAAAGTAATATCATGATTGAATATCAGTTTTTATGATGGTTTGAGTTTTTTTAACGCTAAGTGATAAAGAAAGTTCCTATCTTTTAGAAATTTTAATGGTGGTAAGTCAAAGAATATTTTGAGAGGGATGTTAAAATTTTGTGTTGGAATTTTAATTAAATGTTGGTTACTCAACCTTAATTTTTATAGTAACACTACCTATATAATGCGGTGATTATTCATTACAAGTATTTATTCAATTAGTTATTATTAGTATAAGGGAAGAAGATTTGAGGTGCTGATGAAAAAGCTCATTTAGTGTTCCCTCAAACGTAGTAAAACTATATAGAGTGATATTAGATGGTTTCCATATATAAATTGGTATTATATAAACATTGTTAAGAGGAGTGATTATTATAACAGCATATTAATGTGATTAGAATAACATAGACCAAGTATATTGGATCGAGTGCATCGAATGAAGGGTACTGAACAAACAAGTGACCAGATAGAAAGTTTTATAAAGAAAGTATAGTAATAATTTATTTCTTATTCATTGTGAAATAAATTGAATTGGATGATGAAGAATAAATTTCAATAAAGAAATTCTAAAAAAATTAAGTGGAATAATGAAAACATTTTATCATATTGGTTAAGGTTCTTTTGTTGTTGTAGAAAAATTGGTATATCATGTTATATGTACAAGGATTTCATGCACTATCAAATAACTATAATGTTCTGGAAGTGATTCATATTCAATGATCAATGTAACCACCAAAATGAATATTTTATAGTGGTTTTTTGGTATTTCATTCTGTCCAAACCTTTCAAAGGACTAGAAACTCGTATTGAGTTTTAAACTTTGTAAATTACAATGTTCATATGGTTGTTCTTGATTATTTCCTATACAATTTTATTCTCAGTAAATGGAAGTTAATTTTGTTTCATAAGTAAGAAAACATAAAAAATAAAATATCATTGATTCACCACCTCTTTTTATTAGTGATCATGCTGGTCTTGAATGAAGCTTTCACTAGGGGGAGCCCATTTTTAGTTTTATTTGTCTACAAGTGGAAATAACTCCCATTGATTATTATTTATACCCTTGAAACTTTTATCTATCCTATTATGATTGTAAATTAACATTACACATTATAGAAAGTAGTTTCTGATGATGTTTTGGGATGAATTTGGTGGGTTTGTTGTAAAATTTTATCATAACCCTTTGATATTTGGGGGAGCATTGGTTTTGTGGAGATAGGACCATAGAATCTTCAGAGAAACATATTGTGGAGGGGTCTTCCAACTCTTTTTCATGATAATCATCTAGTTAAAATCGGTTTTTGGTATTTTATCATGAATTTGACCTTTATTTAAAGAAATTATGGTAATATTTAGAGCATCTTTCTTCTATTATGAGTTTTGGGAGAATCGTGTAAGTTTCTTTTAGAAATTTCAAGTTTTTATTTGAAAATGGGAATGAAATAATAGGTAAAATATGTGAAAACATTTTAAAAATGATGAAAAAGATTTTGGTAACCTTCAAGTGGAACTCACATGGTTTCCATAAAGTTATCCAAACCATGCATCCAAAACATGCACAAAGAGAAATTTTGGAATTTTTTGATATTTTTTAAACCCTTGATATTTGATATTTTTGTTATAATTACTATTTATTTCTTATAATCTATTATGTGAATTTTGTTTCACACATTCTATGAATATTTTAATTAAAAATTGAATGAGTCTTATTTTCTATGTTATATAGACCATTACTCGCATAATGTCCTTAGTGAATCATAAAGAGGGAGTTTTGTAGAATATATCACAGGAAAAACCTCTTATAGAACCTATTATCATTTACTCGGTCATTAGAACCATTCAATATCTAATTCAGAAAATATAATGAGGAAAAACATGAGTAGTGGATCATTTTCTTATGCTTACTAATCAAAATCGACATGTGTTTAATAGAGATCTAGGATCTAAAGAACTTGAACAATAAATGTATAATATTGAAAATACCATTGGTTTTTTGGAGACCCGTGAGAGTTACAATGTTTTTTTCTTATTTATTTTATCAAGATATTGATCCATAAATGGTTGGAATAAATTATATAGGGAAAGATTCAAGGAGAACCCACTTGATCCAATTTTAAAATATTTTTAACTAGTAGTTTTACCTAGATAATTTTAGAGTGGAGAAGCCTAGATAATTTCTGATGTTAGATAAAGGGAATCATTCATTGATAAAATTTTCCACTTCATTTTCAATGTTAGTCCACCATAACCTTGAAATCCTTCTAATTATTATCTCAAGGATCAATAATTAAATATGGGTTTGAGACTACATTTCATATTATGTATTGTTCTTTTAAACATATAAACCTTTGTTGAGATGGTTGATATGTTAGTGTTTAATAAGATAGATTTTGAGGAGTTTAGTCAGTTTGAGTGGTTCCCCTGTGTCTATGTGAGTGAGTCATAGTTTCTCATTGGGTTGGAACAGGAAGAATGAGTAATCATGATGAAGTATTTACAAGTGTGTGCATGGACCCTATGATTCCACTCAGGTGAGACCTATGGGGAGTAACCCAGTGGTTTGTTTCTAATGTGTAATGTTAGATCACACTATAAATATATTTATTGGAAGATCGTAGAAATTTCTATCAGTTTGGGAGATTGTTCTATCTATAGTCCTTTTTTTGGCATCCTTATTGAATAATAAATTCAATTTATTATTATAATATAGGCTCTTGGTTGTATTCATATGCATTTTGGGGAGTAGGGTTTGTCCTCATAGGTGGGAGGTGTATTTTCCGATGAAGGTAGATTCTCATCCTATCACAAAGTATTATAGTGGGTCAAAATTTGAGTGTTTATATATGGAAGATCTTGTGGATGTGGAATCTAACAATGATCCAGTGGCCGTGAGAGGTACAATGTCTATTTCATATTTTATTTCTTTGGATTTTTCTGAAACAGGTGAATACCCTTCCATTATTTCATCTAAACAAATTTATACATTAGAATCATAATCTTAGATGATGTCATATGTGATTGATCTTTCTACTCCATTGGGAAAAAGGAAGGATTCCGGATTTAAGCACACTGAGTTTCATATGATAGTTTCTAATATTGAAATTGTGTACAATATTATAGTTATTTATCTAGATTTCATTGAATTTATCCTTTGTATAGATTGGATGTTCATATATAAATATCAAATCAATTTCTATCATCCAATAGTTTTATTCCTTCCCAATAATAGAGACACTCATATTTTCCATGGTGAGTAGGGCCCAATATCAAGTAGGGTGAGACTTATTTTCAGGAATTGGATCGATTTCATATTAGATATCCAGTTTTTTTTAGATATGGTTAGTCTGAGTTTAGATTGTCAGTTTATACTAGTAGTGCACAGGTATCCTAAGGTTTTTCAAGGTGAATTCTGTACAAAGTTTCACTTGTGGGAGGTGGAATTCTCAATTGACCTATACCCTGGGAAGGGCCCTATTTCCTTTCTATATAATCTAATAGATCTTTTTGAATTATAGTATTTGATTATCTAGTTGGAAGATATTTAGAGAAACTATTTTATTTTCATTATCCAATCATCATGAGAATAACTGGTCCTATTTTCAAATATGGTGGATAAAATTATCCAACATTACATTGACTACTGGAAGCTCAATCTGGTGATGATCTATAATAAGTACCAATTTCCTTATATTAATGATCTTGTTGATAAAATCAGGGGAGTGAGATGATTTTCTAAGAATTAAATCAACTTAGGATAACACCAATAAATAGTGATGGAATCATATGTTTCTAGGAACACATTCAAGCGAAGGTATTCACATTATGAGTATATTTTTATTTTAATTATCCGCGCTAATTCCAATAATATTTTTATTTCCTTTATAAACTGGATCTTCCATCAGTATCTTAGAAAAAATATTATTATGTTCATAAATGATATCTAAGTTTATTATAAATTTAAATAGAATTATTAAGGCCATATGGGTTCTTTTTTAAGGACATTAGAGGAATTTCATATTTATATGAATCTATCTAAATACAAATTCTAGATCTAAGAAGTGATATTTTTAGGGAACACAGTATCATCAAATGGTATTTCAATAGGCCCTAAAAATACCCAAGAGGTAATTTCTTAAAAAATACCTAGGAATATATTTGATATTAAAATATTCTTGGGTTTGGTGGGATATTAAAGGATATATGTTCAGGGCTTCTCTGTGTTATCATCTCCCATTATACCATTGACCCAAAATGGAAAGAAATTTCAATGGGATGAGATATTTTAGTGATATTTTGATGATATTAAGGCTAATTTGAATTCAAATCTCACTTTTATTTTTTTGATCTTGATGTTGGGTATTCTATGTACTATGATGCATCAAGAGTGGGTTTGGGGTCTTTTAAGCATTGTGATCATTTTTTGGCATATTGATATTGATAACTGCAAACTCATGAGAAGAAATACCCCACCCATGATCTTGAGTTGGTAGTGGGGATGCATGATTTGGATACTTTTTTCCACTATCTCTATGGGGATAATTTCACAACTTATACTTATAATGAAATTATAAATTAAATCTTCTCCTAGAGGGATCTAATCTCACTCAAAAATAAATTTTTATTTCTTTTAAAACAAGGACCCTAAATTCCATGGGGGATAAAATGGTGCATCCCACATGTTTCACCTATGACAATCTTGTTACAGTCATTATGAAGAGAACCAATGATATGAAAAATAATATGGTTATCAATTAGACTAACCTTTATCGTGAGAATATCCAATAAAAAGTTCCCCTACATAAAATTATGTTATATATCTATATATTGAGTAATGAGGGACCTTAATTTTCTAATAATATACTCAAGAGACCATTGAACATTTACATTGTCACACAGAAAGCTGACCAACATCTTAGAGTCTGATTCAACAGTGGAAATATGATAATTATATAAATTGAAAAAAGATAATCTAATTAGCATGGCTCTCATATCTACCGCAATGTATCTACCTAGACCATAAAATGAACTAAAATAAAATACCAAATATCCCCATGTATCCCACAAAAATCCACCACCCCTCATCACACCCTGTGAAAAAGAACCATCCACATTCATCTTGAGGCCAATTCCTGGTAGAAACCACTTTATCCACCTGCCTTGCCAAGAGTCTCCACTGCTAATAAGGTTACCATCCTCATATTATGGAAAACAAATTCTAATGGATGATGTTTCACATACTAATAAAATACAATTGATCTCCCTAATCAATAAAAAACAGACTTTGACGAAGGGGGGGATAGTCTTCTATCCTGAACGCCACTTTTTCTATACTTCCCAGATCTCCCAGCAAACAACAGCTAACGCCATTCTTTTATAATGAATATCATTATGTCAATAATCTACCCAGAAATACTGAGTAGATAAAAATTCATTCAAATTATTACTTGGCACATATATTTCCATCTTCTTTTTTATGATATTCCAAGAAAAAACTGCCCAATCAACCTAAAAATGAATGCCTTGTGGTTTCTTAATTTGGTCTCTCATAGCACATACAACAAGAACCCATAGGAATCCTTTCTCTTAATATATTTTCCTCCATGGGAATAGATATCTTGTGCATTCTCTACACCAATAAATTCATCTTCCTTGGGATCCATTTACACCAAAGTTTTGTAGCCCACTTATCCCTCTCTATCTTCCTGTATAGTAGAGATTTGTATGCCCTAGAGTAAAATTTTCTAGATGTATAAGAAAAAAATACATTTATCAGGTTCATCAATAGGAATATTACTATCATGAAATTCCCTACTGTCATCATTAAGTGTGGTTGATATAAAACTGGGAAAAAATCTTGAATGCCTGAAAGAGATGTCTGGAACTGCATATCTAGTGAATTAGGGAGCAGTACCTTACCAGTTATCCTTCCAATAACTAATCTCCCCTCTCCCAATAACCCACCTCATTATTCTATTATGAGTGCCTAAATTCCTAATGTTTCACCAATAAAGGCATGAAAGTCTACCAAGGTGATCTTCCCATAAACTCCAATCTGAACCATATATATCCTTCAAGAATTTAGCTTATAGGGAATTCCCATCAATAGACTTCTAAAACATCTATATATGCATTCCATGAATAGTTCTATCTATACTCCTCACATTAACACATCCTTCATCTTTGGGCCTCCCAATTCTTTTCCAAGAATCCCAATGGCATTTCCCTTCTTTCTGGAAGATCCAAATAAAGGAATTCATCATTTTTCCAACCATTAAATAACTCCTTTGGGGGCTATGATGATAGAAAAAAATTTCATTGAAATTGATGTAAGGACAATATTGACCAAGGTTATCACACCACCAAATGAAAGCATTTTATTTTTCAAATTCAAAATATTGATAGAAATACGACTAACCATATCCTCAACAACAAATTTTTTTTATTTTTCCATCTGATATGGGATCACCCAAATTAATTATCAGATGTTGGGTTATTTTAATATTTAAAATCTCCTAGATCATGCTTCCACACCAATTCGAGCATGTTATCGATATTTAAAGGTTGTCCTTTTGATAATTAATCTTGTACCCACTCTAGTAACCATACATTTTCATTATGTTATTAAAACCTTCGTGATATTTTTTCTTTCCATTTATAAAGAACAACAAATCATCATCAAACATTAAATGAGAAATCATGCATGTTATGGACCTATTCATTAATGGAAAGATAATCCTTCTATCCATTGTATATATGAAATTTATTGAGAGATCTTCCAGAGTCAGAAAGAAAAGCCTATGTTAGACTGGATCCCCCTAGCACTGGCCCCTATCAGTTTTAAAGGACCTGAAGCATCTACCCATAAGAGTGATAGAAATACATGTAGATACAGACATGTGAAGAGTAGATAATAAGATCAATCCCTAAATCCAAACATTTCTATGAACTTCAACCTGAAATCCCACTCCATTCTTGTGGAATCACTCCTTTTTATTGCAGAACTTTTCATTACATTTTATAGCGGATCTTTTAGATTTTAGTGTCTTATAAATATGGTACATAATACATGAGAATGTACAAAAAATATTATAATTCACTTTAATTGATTTATAAAATATTTATAATAAGTTAAATTATTGCATCTCATAACTTATGGACATAGAACAAAGGAAAGGGTGGGTATAAGGGCCAGTAAGGGTAAACAATGGAAATAGTTTACTTGTGATCTTGAGGAATATCAGTAAAAACTTGGTTAAATAAATAAATGAATTATAAATAAGTATATATTAACAATAGTAGTAGTAATAATAACTTGTAAATGTGGAATGAACATTTAATTTGAGCATTCATAATCATATCACCAAGGTTTATCACTGAGGTGTCATAAAAATTACATAGGTTATTCACCAAGGTATCATAAAACATGTCATCTCTATAGATTAAATTCATTGCCAAATAAATTGGAGTTATATCTGGGAAAAACCTTAATATGTATTAATTAAATTTAACCACATGTATTATAATAAAAAAATCATAAAAAACCTGTGGATAATAAAATAAACGGGTTTCATATCAAAATCAGGTTGTTTTAGAAAGTTCTTAAAAACAAGATTCTTTTGTCATTTTAAACCCACAGAAAAGGAAGGTGGGTTTCATGTATGTTAATCCCAAAAATAAAATATATAATTTTTACATTCATTTAAATACTCATGGATAAGATATAGTTTTTATTATTCATAAAATAAAATATTATAATTTCTCGATAAAAAGATAAAAATTTTGAGAAGAAAATCTTACAGCATAACGGGTATGAAACATGGTTTTAGATTAAATTAAAAAGAGAGGGGAAAAAGGTCTCACGCTCATAAATTAATATTAATATTGTAAAGGGGTATAATAAAATGTATATAAAAAATATTATGGAAATTTTAAAGACATACCACATAAAAATAGAACATGAAAGGAAAAGAGACGTTGATATTTCTCTTACCTTGAAGAGTGACTCCTAAAACTCAAAGATCAGGAACTTGGGGACTTGATTATACCTTTGGAGGAATCCTGGGGAGGTAATACTATTATATCATCATGGATAATGAATTGGGAATTAAATATAATGGATTAATGGGTGTTTATTTATAGAAAAAGTGAGGGGGTTTTTTATTAATTTCTTTGTACACCTCATTTGTGGTATCGGAAAAAACCATGGGTTGTCCCATAATATTTTCTTATGGTATTGGACAAATGGTACACCTCATGTAATATTATAATCCCCAATATTCTACCATAATTTTTTATTAATTATTACATCATTATGATTTCATTAAACATACCGAAAACTCAAAATGTATTTTTACTATTCACTGGAAAAAAATATATTTATAAATTATCATAAATTTACTCGAAAAAAATATATATGTTATGAATTCAAAATTAAAGGTTATGTTATCATAGAAATTATCTAAATACAATAAATTTAGATTTTAACTATGAAAATAATTATTTATTAAAAGTAATAGTGGATTGAAATTACATAGTAAACTTCATAGTAAACTTTTTGAAACTTGAAAAAAATAAAATTATTTTAAAATTTTTCATTAAATAAGAGTGTTTTGATAACACTATTTTATTATAATAAACATTTATAAAACCCTAGTTTAACATAATAAATTATATCTCTCTAAGTACAATTTTCCCCAAAAAATCAATTTATCAAATTCCAACTCAATTTTTATCACTACTGGAAAATGGACCTATCCCCGCAGTTTTCCCCAAAATCATGGGGATAGGTACCCATATACCCACGGTTTTTTAAAACCCTGGGCATAAGTCACTTTTCACGACCTATACCCATGATTTTCCAAAACCATGGGTATAGGGGGGTCTATCCCCACGGTTTTCCAAAACCGTAGGGATAGGTCCTGAAAAGTCACTAATACCCACGGTTTTCAAAAACCGTGGGTATAGGGGTACATATCCCGACAGTTTTCCCCAAAACCATGGAGATAGGTTTGGTATAAAATACGTATACCCACGGTTATGAAAAACCATGGGTATAGGTTTCCCGTGTGTGTAGGGGGAAATTTTTTTTTCCCCGCGGGAAGGAAATTTTTTTGGTGGGAGTCCTATACCAACAGTTATTCCCTCTATACCCATAGTTTATATAACAATATTTAACTAAATATATATATATACACACATAGCTGATGTTAGGGTAGTGGTTAGAAGCGGTGTTTGTAGTGAAGAGGTTGCGGGATCGAAACCCGCCGCCTGCATTATTTTAGGATTTATACCCAGGGTTTTGAAACCGTGGGTAAAAGCCTTTGACATCATGGAAATTAGATATGATTCATTAACACGGTGGCAGAACACCTTTACCCACGGTTTTGGAAAACCCTGGGTATAGTCTGGGAACCCATACCAATGCCTTTCCATCCCATGGTTTCCAAAACTGTGGGTATAGGCTATACCCACGGTTTTGGGGGCTATACCCGCAGTTTTGAAATGTGGGTATAGGTCATTTTTCAATAGTGAGACAAAACTTTTCTTAAAAGAGAAATGATGGAATAACAATTTTATTTAAACAGAGGGATTAAATTTTATGTAACTAGGGCCTCGACACATAACCCCTTAAATCACCTGCATACGACCTAAGGGTAAGGTGTGCAATGCTAATAGACTCTTGGGGCATCTCAGATAACATCACCGGAGTGGTAGTCTTCAGTGACATGAACTTCTTCTATAAGAAATTTCATTCAAGATTAACATATTGAATCTCTGCTTGGGATTGGTTAAGAGTGAAGCCCAATGACGCTACCTCCATCCCAAGCTCTGAAAAATGGGCTTTCTATGGATTATTTATCCTGGATGTGGTAATCGAATCTTCTTTCTACATTAATTAACCATTATAATTTCTATTTATAAAAAATAATCATAATTTTAAGAGTATAGTTTCTAATTTTCAAATTTACCTATGGTTCAAACCCGATAATCATAATAAAATATACTTACTTCATTATTATTGAGATATAGTTATGTTCTATAAAACAATATAACACACATTTTTTGGAAACAATTATTATTCAAAAATTTCATCTCATTAAAATTCTATCATAAGCCTTATCTATGTTAAACTTTATCATGATGTTGGAACAAATAAATATCTTGTTGATATCATCCATTGTCTCCCTAATAATCACAATTTCTCCTTCAACACTACAACCCTGAATGAATGAATGCTTCTCTTCCGATATTATATGTGGGAGCACCCTACTTAGCCTTCAATTAACTATGCTTGAAAGAATATTGTAACCAACATTACATAATCATATTGGCTTGAATCGATTAATTTTGGTCAGATCCTTTATTTTTACAATAATAACCAGCTTGGAAGCACAAAATTCAAAGGAAATGTGAACCCTGTGGAAGAAATCATGCACCACATCAATCACCTGTAGATGAATGTCCTCCAATGAAGTGATATAAAAAGATCCATTGAAGCCATCTAGTCCTGGTGCACTTTCAGGATTGAGCGAGTGAATAGCTTTCCTAATATCTTTTTTCCTATGAGATGCCCTCTATATCAACATTATCTTGCTCATCCACCAACCTTAGAATATTTGTTTAGAAACTCTCATTTCTAGATCCCCACGTGAATACATATTCTCCTATAATAATTGGACCAGATAAGAGTTCCCTAAACTGCTTTTTAGCTAGCTTTCATACCACTTCCACATACACTATGTAAGATCCATCTTCAAGCTGGATATTGATCTTCCTCATTGCTTACCTCTCCTTCACACAAACATTGAAAAAAACATGTATTATTATCTCCCTCTCATAACCACAAGGATCTCTAATTCTCCCTAGTAACTATCCTGATATCACTTAGAATTCCAGATAAAATGTTTTTCTTGTCAACCATCTTACTAAAACGACAGTCATCCTAGTTCACCTGAAACTGCTCTTCCATCAATAAAATATCATGATTATGTATTCACAAGGCAAGATCTTGATTCAGTTTATTATCCCTCCATTCCTGTAAATGACCTTTGAGTCTCTTGATCCTATTAACCAAGTTCAACTGGCTTTTTTACTCATTGGAAGGTCCCAAGATTTTTTGACAAGTGGGAGGAACTGCTCATCTCGAGTTCATTTTTCTGAAAATAAAACTTGGTATATTTTATGACATCCCTTTTCAAGTGAACCATAATAGGATAATGGTTTGATAATACTTAGGATAGGTGGGTAAATATTTCCTGATGGAAAGTGTTGATTCCTTGCAAATTTGATAAGAATATGTCCAAACTATACGAAATTATTTAATTTATATTTTTATTGTTTCACCACATGAATGGATCCTCCTTATATCCCTTATCTATAATATTATTTTTAGATATAAAAATATTTAAATCATGCACTTCTCTGGTGGAGTATTCCACCCCTACCTTTTTCTCTAATCTGTCCAAGATGGTATTAAAGTCACCATCCAAAAAACAAGTGAGAGTTCTTGGTTGAAAAGAAGTATAGTTGTTGTCACAAGTCTATCCTCTAAATAGGGTCACACTTAGCATAAACAAAAGTAAAGAATAAATAAGAGCCAGACATAGATATTATGGTAGTGATAAACTGAGGAGGTACTTCTAAGATTTCCATTGTAACATTGCACTGCCAGAAAATATAAACATGATTTTTTCTTGGTTCACCATGCATGGAATATTTGAATATTTTCTTGCTTGAAAACCCATATATATAATCACCTTTCAGTTTGGGTTTCGGAATAATCATAACATCATCATGATGTTTGAAAGCCACATCCTTCATGTATGAACGTTTTTTCGTACCCCCCCCCCAACCCCTTTCATTCCACACTATAATAGAAGGCATGATTAAGAAGAGAAAGTGGACTTCTAGCCCTAACACTTACTGATAACTAATCCAAAAGGTTAATACTTGGAGGCCAATCTATTTTTTTGAGAAAGTAACCCTTCCTTGTGTACTGATTCCAAGTGTCAAGAGGAGTAAGGACCTTCCTCTTTCTCCGTGGGAATCAACCCTTCCTTTACTTTATCCACCTTCAATAGGACCGCAAACCTGTTAGGAGAAACCAAGGGTTGGGAAGGAGAAAACTAAACCCTCCCCTCTAGGCAACAATATAATGGTGTTATAACCTCATTCAGAGCCTCCATATATACCTCTGTTTCTTCTTGTACAGGTTCACTATTAGTGGATACCACAGGAAGAAACTCGGATGCCAAAGATTCACCCACCCATAAGAACAACCATGGGGATCTACCATATATGAGCCTAAAGGATCCAAAAAGACAAAAAAATCTTGATGTAGAAATATGATCTTGAGAGAACAAAAACTTTAGTAGGATGTTAGAGGCCCCATGAGTCCATAAAATCCTTGAAAAAAGTAATAGAAGGTTTTTATCATCCAAAACTCACCACCAAAGATAGATAGTTGATGGCCGCTGCTTCTCCCAGTTCCTCGGGTAAAAGATCCACTGTTGGGAAACCTTCTAATCAAGACACACAGCGAGAGGTGAGGTAAATATCCAGAATGGGAGGAAGAATTCATCAGAGTAGCCACATAGGGGCCTCCAAGAACCTCCTTGAATGAACAAGAACCCCCATCCCATGCCCCTTCGGGAAGATCCTCATATGAAATACTTTTTATGAGAATCATTATTTATCTTCCTCTATAAGTGAAAAAGGAGGATAATAGGATTTTCTTAAATATCATGAAAGTTACACCCTCCCTAGATGACCATATTCAACAAGAAAAGGTAAAAGATCACAATTTTCAATATATAACATGAATTTTAAAAGGTAGTGAGACCACTGGTGGTTAGTCATGGTCTATTGATGGTACCAATTATTTTAGGAATGATGTTAGATGTTCCTTTTTCCATGGGGTAGTAAGTGGAATAAGGTGGGAACCATAATAGTTGGGAAGTTCACCTCAGGGATAAAAATATATTTTATGATATCAAATTTTGGTATTTGTGGCCCAAGATAAAATGAATGATTTTTAACTTTTTACAACATCACCTTACCTATCAAAATATCAATGATGATCATCAATGTTCTATGATGTTATTACAACCTCTTTCCATTACAATGCTGAAGTTGGATAAACTTTTAATGGCCTTTTTGATTTTCATTCCACATTCTCTAAGTGGTAAGAATGTTGTATGGGTGATTATTGTCTGGTTTAGGAAATTATATTATTTTTCCTATTAAGGAGTCAATGAAAGTGAACAACCATGGATCCCTATATGTATAAGAGATTATAAAGATTCATGGTGTGCTATCATCTATTATTTATAATTGAGACCCATGCTTTTCTTCCTATTTCTGGAAGGGTCTTTAGGAAGTAATGGGTTCTCTATTGAAGTCAATCATGGATTATCATATAAAATTGGACATTCTGATTCATCTTACATATAATAAAATTTATCATTATTTGATAAAGATGTATTCTTTTTAATAACTTTATAGAAAAACATATTGTTCCCCTCTTTATTAGTTTAAATTAAGCACACATTTCTCATTGGGATTTAGAATCATTTAAAATATTAAAAATAAAATTTCTCTCATTTAGAAGAGATTGGTAATGAATTAGAATCTCAAAAAACCTTATTTCAATCATATATTTCATCACTTGGAATTTTAATTAAAGGCCATATTTTTCTTAGAGTCTCTCCTTAATTGGTAAATTATAGATTGGTAATGCATGGTAGGTTGATTCCATTGTATATTAGTTCATTTAATATTGTGGAGAATCTAATAAAAGTATCATATCGACTTTCCTTTCCATCCTAGATCACAAGTATTCATAGTTTTATTCACATATCCTAGTTAAAAGAGTATCACTCAGATCCATATCATGTGGTTTAGTTAGAGGATTTGGTTTTGGAACCCGAAACCACCATGGCTGAGAGGCATATTCATGTTATGGTTCAGTATAATAGTGTGTTTTTTGGTAAATATATTTAGTCAGTCTATGTATTATTGAATTATATTGGAGATATCCATGAGACTTGGGAGTTTGAGGCCTTGATGTATGATTATTGGAGTCATTTTTACTCTAATAAGGAGTGTTAATAACTTTATCGAAGTTAAAAGTTGAATGATGGGAAGAATTCTAACACCCTTGGGTCACTAGTATTTATTTATTTTAATTATTTCATTTATTTGTTCAATTATTATTATTTTTGAGAGTTTTAGGTAGGAATGATTGAAAATTAGTGAAACTAGATGAGGTGAATGGTTAACACATTTTATTTAGAACCATTAACCTAAACAATTCATATTAGGATAGAGTTTTCTAATTTTGTTAATATAGTCAGCACATGATTTCCCAAATTTTGTGTCCATGATAGATATGATAGAGTAGGTCACATGATTTTTACATGGTAAAGGCTTACCCCAGGAGAAACTGTGAAAAATATTTTTATTTATAGGTTTCTTTCATAGTGGTCATTATATGGTTGGTGCATGGTTTCATAAACAGTGTGGTCTGCCCAAATTTAAAATTGTCAAATTTCCTCTTTACCTCTATAAATTTTAATTTCATTTATCATTCGCGTCACCCATTTTATAATCCTATAATCCTTATCAATCATGGGGCCTTCTCTTGTAAGCTTCCTGAGTGATCTCCCTTGTATTCTAGTGGATAAAATCTAATGTAACTCATGATCTCTTGTGGATTTATTCTCTCTCTTCTTTTGTAATCTTGTTCTTTTATTCTTTTCCTATGTTTTTTACCTTGTTTCCCATGGTGAATATTTTCATATATTGGGATGGGTTTAAAGTTGGGCTTTAAATATTTTAAGAATTTTGAGGATCATTTTCTCTTGAATTGATAGATATTGGAAAAAAGTGATAATGTTAAATCTTCTTTGAGGAATATGTCTCTAAAAAATAATCATTACCTTGGTGTACCATTTGGGATTGAGTTTTCCTATTGTTTTTTGTTCCATAACATATTTTTAATATATGGTTGAGAACTTATTTTTAATTTTTCCTTCTGTTTCTTGGCTATTTTTTGGATACATTAAGGTTCCTCCATGACCTTTACTTGTTTTTTGGTTTTAAAACTAATTTTATTTTTGTGAGTTGTTTAATAAAATGTTTTAAAGAACATTATTATTTCAAATATATTTTAAAAGTGTTTTTTGAAATGGAATTGTTTTATCAATTATGTCTCATTAATTTTTAATCCTTTTAATTTATGTAAAATATTGTTGATTATGTGATAATTTAATGTTGATAAAATTTATGAGTGGTTTATAAGATATTGTTTACGTTATGAGAATTTTTTTTCATATTGGTTGGACTTGGGAACCTTAAATTTCGATTTATGTAATTTATATGAGTGATACACTAACTTAGTATTTATGCCAAATAGTTTCCAATTCAGCATTATGATTTATCTAGAGGATGTTAGCTGGCTGGGAAAATATGGTAAGTCAGGGTTTTGTTTCTATAAGGTTCACATAGGTCAAATAGTGTTCTATAAGTAAGTTCATAATTACTAACATTCTTATTATTTACTGGACCAAGTG
The DNA here is from genome assembly GCA_963277665.1 of Viscum album. Taxonomy (NCBI): domain Eukaryota; kingdom Viridiplantae; phylum Streptophyta; class Magnoliopsida; order Santalales; family Viscaceae; genus Viscum; species Viscum album. Next base: position 1,583,708,734 of record OY728128.1, on the reverse strand, counting down.
GTTAAAACCCATGTTATGTTTCTTTTTTATATGTTTTTTCACTTATGTTTATATTATATATTTTTAATTTTTAATGATGATTATACCTTATTTATTCTTGATATAATATACATTTTTAATTCCCATATCTAATTTAAATTTTGATTTTTTTTCTAAAACCAAATTATTGTAAAATAATTTGAAATTTACTAATTTATAAAAAAAGGTTTTTTCCAAAATTTTGTTAAATTTTGTTTTCAAACTAGTGTTAATGGTTCTAGTTATAAAAGATAATATGTAGATTCATGGGGGTATGTAACTAGTCATTTTTTACCACCCTATATACATCAAGTGGGTGTATGTATAATTGGTTTTATCTAATTTAGGTAAATAGAAGGGATCCAAATAATTTAGTAAATCTTTTTTATGTCTCTTCATTGATCAAGTTATAATGATTTTTTTTCAAAGTTAATGAGGTGTTGACTCATGTGAATATATTTTAGGATCCTTGAGTAGTTATTCAGGGTTTCTAATCTATCAGCCAATTTATCCTTGTTCTTATTTTATATTTATGTGTATATGATGTTGTATATCACTTAAATTTTGGTTTAAAAATTAATTTTGTTTGTTTGATGATATTCATTGTATTATTATCTATTTTTTTCATTTATATTATTGAAACTATTTATTAATGTGCATGTATATACAAGTTGTGGATACATCATGCAATATTTCTAGGTGGAGCATGTGTTGAGGTTTATATGATTAAGAGGTTCAACTCAATGCCATTTTTTATTTTTGATACCCTAAGTACTTACTTCCTTTCCAAAGTGATTGGGAATGTGTTCAGGACTTGTATAATCTAGTTCGGGTGATGTGGTAGGTTTACTAGAGTCAGTTCATTTCAGTTAATGATTTAGTTATATAGGCATTCACCACATGAATTCAATGATCCTCCCATGTGTTTCATCTTATGAAACTTTTTTATTTATGATATCCAGTGTGAAATAATTACTCAAACATTAATATATTAATGAACTACTTCCATTCTAAACATAGTGTTTTTATATGGATCATACAATATGATTCACAATTATATGATATAACCCAATCATACGTTATGATTGGTAAAGGTAATCGCATGATATCTTTATATCATTACATATGATATGCCCATATCATATAATTTGATATAGCTTATTAAACTTAAAAATTATAAGGCCCTAGGGAATGTCTCTTTCATCTACTACACCCAAATTGTTTCTTGATTATTTTTTGAAAATTTGTTGTAGATTTCTAAGGAATGGCCTTTCCATCCCACCTGAAGGTCTCACTAACTAGTAAAGGTTAACTTAAACCCATATGAATGACTAAAAATTACCATATGATTATTACAATCCACTTGATCTTGTATTTTAGATAACCAATCTATACTACAGTTAACATAATAAGTTATCATCTCTTTCATGGAGAGATCCTAATAAACCCTATCCTTTTAATGTGTTAAGCTGTACTTATAATAGATATAGGTGAGAGGGTGATCACCTCAACTTCAAGTCTCTATCCAAATATATTAGGATTGGAGTTATATGGATTACTCTCACTCAAAAAATGATGATTTAACAAAAAATAATTCATTCCAATGTTGTTAAGTACGAGTGCCAATGTATATTAGAAATAGATAGTACATCAAACCATATCTAGTTCCTCAATATCATATCCTTATATTTTATGAATCTTTCCATAGCCCTATCCTCCACCAACCAATGCCTAATAGGGACCACCTATGTATGGTTGTGATTATAGTGTATTAATTCATCATACACCACAAGGTCCTCTTACTATATAAATATCTCCTTGATTTATTCCACATCATCTAGTGTTATCTTATACACTATAGGGAGGCCCCCAATATTGATGTTTCATTTTACATGGTGGTTTATTTATTGTACTTCATTGGTTACCTTTATCTTGTTTCCTAGTTTGAAAATATTATGGCATATTCCCTTCAAATTTACAGACATATAAATATCTATTTCCTTTATAGCTAAACCTTTTTTGTGATCTCTCTATCTCTAATGTCCTAGAATGAGATTAGGAATGAGAATTTCTTGTGATGGAATGTTGACATCCGGGGTCAGATTTATACTTTTGATCTCTCTACTCTAGAATCTATATACTTACTCTAGTTATAATATAAATTTCCACCTAGAATATCTTAATAATAAAATCCCTCTCTTATAGTTTTGAAAATGTGGGGATATATAGAGGTACAACTCCAACACAAATTTCACTCTAGAGACGATGCTAAAAAAATTTATCTCATATGGATTCATCATACCCCATGTCTAGGGAGTACCACATGTGCCTTATAAACCTAGATGTGTACTCAAACAAAATCATACTACTATGATTAATATTTATAATTTTCTGAATGCATACCATACCCACCTTCACTATATTGTACTCCTTCCTAAAAAGTTTCTCAAACTCTAACCACAATAAGGTGCCCTTATTATATATCTTTGTAACCAAATACCACTAAGATCTCTCAAAACTATGTCGGATTCTTAACAAAAAAAATCACTATATGGTTGGTGGGTTTCTAAACATGATGAAAAATATGTCTCATAAACTATAACCAATCCTCAACTTCTTGAGGATCAGGCTCACCTCAAAACTTAAGAATCCATTGTCACTAAAACAAAATAATCTCACATATATGATATGATTAGACTCATATTTTTCAATGAAAAATGCTATTTTATTAAGATTTTTATGGTTTTATATCAATAAAATAGGTGTAGGATATTTTCTATAGTCACTAGGTGAAGATACCTCTTGATTGACTCACTAAATAAAATACTTATCTCTCAACTAGTTGGAAATAAGAGGCTCTACACTTATATGGTCCCATAATAAATCTACCTTAGAATCCTAGATGGTTCTCTATAAGGTGGTATCTTTTAGTCTATAGGATATACCTATAATAATTTAAGTATATAAGTTTTATATTACTCAGGAAAAATATGTATAAGGCCACAACCTCCATGATATAAGATGTATGCATTATCACATTATACCTTAAAATTGACACCTTAGAGTTCTATACTAGTGAATCGATTATAAGAGTCGCAAAAAAATGATACATTAGTCATTGTACGTATGAAAAATTCCTTGGCCCAATAACCCAACCCAATTTCCAATAAAAACTTCTCATTAAGTTTCCCAAACCAATCCTCATTTGAATCCTAACTCCAAATAATGTCCCTAAGATAGACCCACTCTAATACCACTCTATCATGACCCAACCTAGTGGGTCCCCTCCTAAGTTGATGGTTAGGACATGTGTGCCCCCACAATCCCACTTTCAATAGGAAACAGGGTGGTGACTACCACCAAGAAGTTATAAGACACATAGGGGAGGCCATAGACTTTTGAATACTTGTAATAAACTATATGTCTCCAATGAAATGAAATATAACCATCATCTAATTTTAATATTTACACATATATATCAACCTATATAGTAATATAAATACATGATATCCTAACTATCCATTGAAAAAACAACATATATAGACTCAAATAATAGGGACGAGAAAATGATTGAAATACTTAAAAGTTTGACAAATCCATGTCCAAGGAAAACACTTTTTTCTCCAGAATAACTCATTGTATGGATATCAACTATAGTATCCACCATAAAACACAATCGAGTGATAATATGAATTAGTTCCACCATAAATATGTCCACTAAATTCACCTCTAAACTATAAATCATCTTCACAAACACAAAACATGTTCATATAAAGACCCGTGTAGAAGTGAGTATAAAAATACCCAGTAACAAAAGTGTAGCTCAAAACCCAAGATAGAGAGAAAAAAAAGACCCATATTTTATTTAAGGATAATGATAGCCAACTATATAAGAAAATATAAAGTAAACAACCTAGTTGTAATTTATATACTATATGATCCAATAATTCCATATATGTAATAAGATTTGAATTACTTGAATAACATAGATTTTCTAACTTCAAGGTATTCTATCTAAAGTCACAGTGGGGGACCCCCACCTATCCAAAATGGGAATGTCATATGAGTGGGTACTAACCCAATTTATGAAGCTTACCTCATCAAGGGAAAATTATATTTCTTAATGGGTTACCTACTCAATTGATAGAGAACATGTGCCCCATAACATGGAAGGTTTATCAACTCCATCAGTCTTATGGGGGACCCATGCCCTATCGACATCCAGGGGTACAAATCCCATTCCTAAAGTACCCAAAATAAATTACACATACCCTGAATCTATGAGTGGGTTCTGATTTTACCGAATGTGTAGAGGACTCATTCTATGATATCAGTAAGTTTCCAAGGGATTCATTAAGTTTTTTATTACTCTAAACACATCTCTCACATCCTTTAATTTCCTCGAAAAAATTAAGATTAAAAATATCATAAAATATATTGCTAATGGACATAAATGACTGAGAGGATCATTCCATCATTCTATAAATAGAAAAATGGTTATAATGTATAATTTTCTTCTTTATTTTTTACACTCGAGTAAAAATATATTTTTAGGAATGGTTGTGGAAACTATTTTCTAGTTAATTTTCATAATTTTTTGAAGGAAATAATTAAAAATTATTATTTATAAAACTAGGTAGATGCATGAGAGGTGGAACCGAGTTCTAAAAATAGAATATATGGTAGAAAAAAAAGTCTATGTAAAATTATGGAAGTATAAAAGTATGATTTTTGGATGCAGTGGTGAATTTAGTGGGTCAACGGTATTTTGGAAGTTATAAAGGTATAAGTGATGGAAATCTACTGGGATTTGATACAAAGTAAACTAAAATAATCAAATAGTTGTTATGGTTGTCATCAATAAATATATGAGTGGTCTCATAAGTACTAAAAATGATAGTACTGTTCAATTTTTTCATTTTTGATGATAAAAACAATAGCACGGGTGATAGATCTATCATGGTACCATTTTTAATTATTTAATTTTCTCAAATAAAAATTTTTAGTGTTTCTATTATAGAGAAGGGAAAGTATTAAACCAGGTTAATTATTCTATAGTCATTTCATTTTGTGAAAACTCCATTCTTATAGGTTTGTTTTCTTTTTTTAATTCCTAATATGGAATTGCGATGAATCAATATGAGATTGGGGTGCACTTATTATCAGTTCAAACACATTAAATCAAGTATTGTTTGGTTTCATAAGTGTTGTAATTTTTTCTACATTTTACATTTTGGAGGGTAATTTAGGATTATAGGATTTGACAAAACAAGTGGTATCAGAGATTAGTAGTAGAATTTGGCATGTTCAGACCCTTTTCAATCTTTAAGATATTAATGTTTTTTGGTTTTCTAATCTTGGAATTATGGGATAATTTTGATAAAAAAGTTTTTTTCATCTTATGATTTTTTTATTCAATGGGAGTCTAGTTTTGAAAGGATTGAATTGGAAGAATTTAAGTTACTTATTTATATGTTAAATGGGTCATATTTTAGAATATGAAGGATACAAATTAAATATTATATTTTCCAGATATATCTGGAGCTTCTATTGAAGGGAGAAAAATAATAACTTGTTTTAAAAGAATATTTTTAATGGCTTGACTGATAGAAACAAGGATTTTTTCAGATGATGCTAACTTGAAATGTGGTCTTAAATATCTCGGAGGTCAAAATAGTTTATGAGTTGAACAATATACTCTCCAACATGAATAAGAATACAACCAATATAAAAAATTGTTTCTAATGTGGATATATATTGGTATAAATATATTAGAATGATTTTTAGTGGAGGATTTAATCATCAACCTCAATGTGATTCAATGTTAGTTAGAGGTTTTTCATATGAAGTTCATTGAGATAGATTGTATTTTAATCCCTCACTCATCACTTATGGATTCATAAAATAAGATGGTTACTGCAATGATTAATTTTAGAGTTAAGAAAGAATTAGTGCTTGAGGACATCTAAGATATTATTATGAATGTAGAGATTCAGAGGATATAGGCCAAAGAATCAACTAGAAATGTGTTCATTATGGAAGGTAAAGGATGTTATAATCAACGGAAAAGTCAAAAGAATAGGAAATGGTAGAGATAAAATATTCAAGCTGATTCAGTTAGGCACAAACTAGTATACTAGAATTATGAGGGGAGATGGAATGTAAACAATGAGTTCAAGGACCAGATGGTCAATTCTAAATGGTATGCTGCTGTATGATCATAAAAAATAATTTTTTATGAGATAAGTGAAATTTTTTATTATGTTTATAAAGTCCACCTGATTCATGGATTATTAAATATAAGGATTATTCTCACTCAATGTATGAGAGTTGGTACCAAGAAAATTATATATCTAGAATGTTTTACAGGGCTCTTTTTATATACAATGAATCTCTTATAATTACGGTAATGGGTGATATTTCCATTTTAACATTGAATATATATTTGATGAAGTTACAACAGAAGAACCTGATATTGATAAGAAAAATATATTAATGTGTGTTTATATATCAAAATTTTGGATAGAATGTGGTTAATCACAAAGGACTCAATGGTTGTGGAAAAAGTTTTAAAGGATAGGACATTATATCTTAATAATAATCTAAAAATAGTAATGCACGTTAGATAATCGACTTCCAAAACAAAGAAGTTATTTCATGAGCACCTCTATTACACAGAATAGGATGGTATAATAGTATAGGCTGTAAAAGAAATACTAAAACATAGATTTATAATGAATGGAACATGTGAAGAGTAAACCCTTGGTAATTGATCTAAGGTGTATTTAAATATGAAAATAAATACACAAAATAATCAGAAGTTTGAGCTGGTTCATACAGATATACAGAGGATAAAATTTATTCATTCTCATAGTGGTTCACTATACTATTACACATTCATTAATGATGTAACATAAAAATAATCGGTGTTATTTCTCAATAAAAATTTTTAGGTTTTCATAACATTCATTAGAAATAGAACCATACTGAAAAAGGATAATGGAATGATGTTTAAATTTATAAGGTTTAATAAAGGGGGTGAGTATGGAGGTAGATAATTTTGGAGGAAAAAAATATAGTTCAAGAAGACCGTACGTTGAACACAAAGAATGATGATATGGAGTGGATAAATTGAACACTATATGAGAGGGATAAAAACATGGAGTTATATGTTTATTTCATAATGTAGTTTTGGGAAGAGGAAGTTAACTATGTATCATGTCTTGTGAATCTAATTATATTTACTCCATTGGGTCATGATCATATTGAATAAATCTATACTAGAATAATAATTGATATATCACACCTAATTTTTTTTAGAAGTTTCACGTATGTCCATGTTGATGTTAGGGAATGTGATAAGATTGAGTCTAATTATCAACTGTGTTTTCTTATAGGTTATGATGATGAGAATTTTATATTATGACTCTAAGATTATGACTTATAAAAAATTTTTAGGAGTCATAATATTCACTTCAATGATGATACCCTATATAGGGATCAAAAATTAGTGGATTATACATTTGAGATCAATGAATTGACACATGGAAAAGTTCATCTAGATTTAATTCCAAAATCTTTTCTTAGTCTATAGAGTATGGAAGTTTCATAGATACCATCTATTATAAAGTATTTTTTTGGATTCTAGATTATATATTTATCACCAAGTCAATATGTACAAAAATGATAGTGTATAGAGGAATATTAGGGTAGACCTACAAATTGTAAAATTATAGAAATTTTGATTTTAAAAAGTGTATAAATTTTGGTCAAATTAAGAAACTGTACTAAAGTTAGGTTCCCTATGGAAAGATTAAAAATTAGAGTTGGCTAATTTAATTTTATGGATGGTGTAGAAACCAAGATCTTTAAAAAGTTGTAAATTATTAATGACACTAGGTGGTGATAGTTATGATGAAGGAGATGGACTCCTTACTTGTTTCTTAATAACAAAATATAATGGAACATTATGACATGATAGAAGTGACATAGAAAAATTATTTATTCCCATTAAAAAAATAATTGGATAATAGTAAATATTACAAGGAAAGGCTAGTTATGAATGTATTTCAATAAATTGAATCTATATATTTTAGTGAAATATTTTATCAAGTTGTTAAGAATTTAAAATTTTAGATGGTGATCTAAATGGTTATTATGAAGATTCTATATCTCCATCACTTATATTTGAATATTAAATTCAGTCATAGTTATTTATATAATTAAAAATCCATAATAAATTAAAAGTTATTTTAGAAAATAGAATGGAAGGAATAGTGTATCGGCTAAAATATAGTTTTTAAGTCTTAAAATAAGCTCTCAGGTAATAGAACCAAAGGTTAGATGCCTTAATGTAAGATATTGGATTACTTAAATAAAATGAAGATAATTACTACAATTGAAAGGTATTTGAAATAAGAAGGTTCGTCAGAATTCTCTTTTTATGTAGATGATTTGATTATGGAAGTTCTGGGGATATATCAAATTGAGGATATGGAGTTTATTTTATCTAGAAATATGTGGATGAAAGATCTCAAGGAAATAAAGTGAATGTTATATATATTTATTGGAAGGGGATTTAGGAACAAATTTTTTTCTCTCTTAGTTTATATATGGAAGGTCTTTCAAAGATTCGTAATGAGTGACTGAAATCCTATTCTTAACCCAATAAAAAGGCATTTTAAGTTATCCAAGGATAAATCATTGATAATGGGACATGAGGATGATTACATGGTAAGGGTTACATATGCATTGGTATTTATATGGTAAATTTATTCTATGGTTGGTATGATCCTAGTAATTGTATATGTAGTGGGATTCATCATCAGGTTTATGGTGAATTAGAGAAAGGATCACTGGTAAGGAGTGAAGTGGATACTCTAGTATCTAAATATTTTAGTATTCCTAGCACTATATATCTGAATGGATAAACCAATGCATGGGTTTGTGGATGCATGTTTTAGATGAGATACAATTACATAGATAAGTACCAATAGATTTATTCACCCTTATTAGAATAAATATGTGTTGGTTATCCCAACTTCAAACATTAGTTGTGATATCAAAAATGGATGAAAATTATGTGGAAACCATACAATAAATTAATGAGATAATAAAGTTAAAAGGGTATATTGTGGAAAAAAATCTGCAATAGTCAAAGAAAAATCTACCTTTTAAATAATCTGATGTTTCACTTCATGATAAATCATATTCAAGTGAAGTATCACTTCATATAGAATTTTTTGGAGGACATAGTGATGGGGATATATAAGTTTAAGGTAAATTTTAATTATAAGAATGTATTGATGAATGTTATAGTTTGGGAAATTCTAGGTTAATTTTATACCTCAGTTGTGCTTGGATTGTTCAATGAATGTTTAATGACTATGTGGTTGTTACAGAAGAAAGTAATAATTTGGATTTGTTGAAATGGGTAGGTGGAATTGGTGGGGACTTGAAAACATTTTTTAAGTATGATATTATAAATATTTGATTTGAAAACTACTTTATAAATTAGAAAAAATTAAAGGAGATAATTATTAACTATTATTTGAAAATAGGTAGAAGAAGGTGTAGTATAACCAAGGTCCGAAAACAAAAGTTGTGATAGTGACAACACTCTAGGTTAAATTCAAAAAAAAATATAGAAGGTTGATTTTAGGATACAAGAACTATTCACTTGGATTAGTGGTGAAGTTGGTGCATCGGTGGTTTGTTAGTGGTTACCTTGGTCCATGAAATGGACATTTGAAAAGATCGAGTGGTGGTGAAATCGTTGAAACTGGATGTCTACGGTGGTACTCATCTATAAATAGATGGTTGTGATTGATTGTACTAAAAATGATAGTATTGTTTTGTTTTTTCTATTTATTGTGAAAAAATAATTTCATGGGTTACAAGTCTTTATCATGGGTGAACTTTTACTTATTTAAATTTCATAAATCCAAAGTTTTAGTGTTCCTCCCATGGATTAGGGAATGTTTTGAACCATGTAAATTCTTCTGTTGTTATTTATTTTATTTTATTGAGCATTTTCTTTCAATTTTACTTTATTTTCAATATGTATTATTTGAAATTGTGATTATTTGATACATAGTTGGGTTATGTTTCTTCCAACTTCAGATACATCAGATTGAGGGTTGATTGCTTTTATAATTTTTAAGATATGTTTCACAATTAACTTTCTGGTGGGTGATTTATGAACATTTGATATGGAAAAAAAATAAAATGGAAACTAAAGAAAACTTTTTTCACAACATGTATGTTGCTTAAAAAAGAATTTTAGCCTTCGTAAGAAGTTGGGTGTATATTGTTTTCATCTTCTTATGTAGGGTCAACCTATATGGAATGTCCTTAGAGGTGACGTGGTTTTTTGGAATCTCAGGTTATCGAAGAATGTGCCCAAGTAACCCAAGTCATGTTATTCACTCATGCACGTCGTTTCTATTAGCCTATATTGTGGGTATGGTTCGGGGGATAGTCAGGCGTGTGCTAAATAAAAACCAATTTCTGTAACCAATCCATATATGGTGTATTTTTTAAAGATATCTACCATGTGATATTTGTCTCTATAGTGAAATCCAATCCACTAACCAAATATTAGAAAAGTTGTGTTCCCAAAGGCAACACATCCTGTGATAACTAATACCATGAAGAAACCTTATCCATATGATGAAATGAGACATAGTGATTTCTCATAAACATCGCATTATATGAAAAAAAATTCTTCTCTATGAATCATTTATTTCTAGATCTTCAACATCGTTTGAAATCATTTTCTTCTAATATCATCACTTAAACAGGTATCTATTATCCATCCACAATGTCATTGTTCTACAAAATATCCATGCACCTCCACCGAACCATGTCATTTTGAACTCTTTGTATTATTTCTCTATGTTTATCTTCCACATCACACCCACATTCATCCACTAAGAATTTCGGAGGTGCTTTAACGGACCACCTCTCGATGGGAAGATAGAGGGGAAAAAGGATAATGTGGGGGGATTGAGGTATTGGTGGATGGTGCAATTCTAACCACCTAATTCTTTATATTCAATGTGTTCAACATTGAACATTCATGATCAAGAAATAATAATGATAATTTCAAAAAAAATTATCAAATGTTCTCAAGTTTTCGTCATTGAGTGATCCACTAAGAATGGGACGATCAAAGATCATGAGAATTAGGCTTTCGGAAAATAATAATTAAAGTAGATTTTCTTGATTGATCCAGAAAAAAATGATCATAAATAATATTATAATGAAAAAATAATAATGGTTCAAATAAAAATACTAATTCCCTACCTTATTGAGGAATGTCATTACTTCAACTATCCACTCGTCAACACTATGAGTTTTCACCATTGTTCAGTAAAATCATTTGTTACTCATATTTAACAACTCACATGTCCTCTAATACTCTCTTAGGTTTTTCCAATGATGGAATCTCTCACTTATTAAAGATATATATGGAGGTTTTTATAATCTTAAAAATATTTCAAATCAATGATATTTTTAAAGTTCAAAAAAGGATTGATCTGTGGCTAAAAACTCAAATAATGACAATACCTATCCAAGGTAAAACTACATGTATTGAAAACAACCATGATATTAGATTTTCTATATGAATATCTGTTTATGAGATATCAAAAAATCAGTTTTTGATTAAATATTTATTTATTTATTAATTACTGAATATCCTCTTAAAATCAAACTGACTCAGAATCTCACCAAAACTCCCCCTGAGAGAAAATACCATGGCCAGAGATGAAAAAAATTATCAAAATAATTGATGTACTTTAAATGGTTTAATTACCATTTTACCCTTTTATGTTTTGTTACTCTAAATCCCAATCATATGAAAATGCCCACCCAAGGGAAATCTAGGATTTTCATATATTATGAAAGGGACCCCATGCATTTTACCCCACTTATCTATTCAACCTAACATCCCAATGAAATATGTATTGTGAATCTCATCCCATAAATATCCATACATGAAAATTTGATAACCAAATCACAACCATATACTACATACCACAACCACATAATACATACCATATCACGACTGCATAACCACATCACTACCACATCACCACATTATTGATACATTCCATGAACACATAACCATACTAGGTTTGGAAGATATTGTGGTAGAGGGGAATTTTCCAATAATTTATATCACTTATATCCAATATATTGGTGGTATATCCAAAACTCAAAACCTCATATGGGTGTCGGTCTCATTACATAACTCATACGATGCAGCATAAGAAATAACAAAACATAATACGATATAACAGACATGCTTATAAAATGTCTTTATAACCTTATCTCATCAACATGTAATATCAACCACTACCACCACAAGATAAAATAGAGAACACCACTAAAACCGCACAATATTAATACAATGTCCCTATAAATTCTTTTATTCCATATTTTAGTATCTATCATTTTTATCATTTATTAAAAACATTCATTCATTAAATTTAATTCATTATAAACCACTAACATTTACTATATTTTCATATTTAACATTTCAATTATCATATGTTTTTACCAGTGGTTAATTGAAAATTATGAAATAATTAATTCATTATCACAACCAATTTTCATTCCACTTTAATAAATTAATTTATATAATTATAGCATACTTCCATATCATTATCTCCACATCCTAAGATACTAACACACTAACGATATTAGAAACATGAATCTATAATAACAATCATATTAACATTTATTTCTTTTATCACAATAAGAAACAAAATAACATCATTCCATAATAACTAAAAATGTTTAGTGACTATATAAAACCTTCAAAAATCAAATTTCATTCTCTATTACTAATAAAACTACCAGTTTATGATCAACAAAAAAAATATCAACATCATATTCTTGATTTCTACCTCATTATTCCATTATCTTCTCTAAATAATTTTACTAATTTAAAACATTTTTTTAAAATTTCTATATCAACACTAAATCATAAAAATTTTATATCACAAAAAAAAATATTAATATAAAAAAATACATGAAATCAGTTAAACATGTTTGACAAACTTCCTCCTAAATAATTTATTTAACATTATACAGAATAATTCTAACTTTTTTTAAATAAATTTAAAAAATTATTAATTATAAGCTCCAAAACATTTCCTGGTCCTTTAGTTATGGTCTGTGGGTGTTAGATGTGTTGGATCGGAGTTTGGAATAATTTTTGAGAATAAAGGATGAGTTTTTTATTATTTATATAAGGATCAAAATAGGTTTGGTGGTTTCCTTTATATAGTGGTGGATGTAATGGTCCATTTATGGTTATGGTTGGTTATCCATTTTATTTTGTTTATCATAATAAGTGGTAAAGTAACTGTATTAAGGAGGTTTATGTCATTATGGTAATTTGTGGCATGGATCTATCCATTTTGGTGAGTGTGGTCTATTGGTGGTATCCTTATAGGCCATGAGGAAGGTTTAAATACTTATTTAAGAGACTACGTAACTTTAGGTAATGTCCATGAATTTTATACACCCTATTCAAATGTTTCACATAAGATAAAATTGACTGTGTTCCAAGGTACTATTCTATGGTAGTTAGTGAATTGATTCAAGGAATGAATGCACTACGGTGTAGTTGATTCCTGTATGTCATGGTGGTGATAAAATCCAGGTCCTATAGAAAAATATTTGAAGGTATTTAAGGGGTTAGGGCTGTTTTGAAGGATAAAAACATCAAATATCACTTTAACTAAGATCATTAAGCCGTGTTGAAGCATTTAACACATTGTGGTTAGGTCCTCTGAATTTTTATTATAAATCCTTCCCTCCTCTACCTTTTTCTAAATAATTTTGGTCTTCCTTGAAGCATTGAGAACCATAGGCCTCTGTTTTTCAAGTCCCTGACACTGATGGTGGATTTAAAGTCTCTTCCTTACATGAATGATCTCTTCTTGATTGAAGGTCCTCTTTCCTTCCTTTTTTCCTTTTCTTTTTCTATTTAATTCATCTTTATTCTATTATTTCATCTCATAAGGTTATAATAGAGATTGTGGAATTTTTATTATTTTATTTGGTCGTGGATTTCATGGAGGTTTATGTGCCATATATATTTGACTATTTCTATTGGGATCTCAATGGTGTTTTTTATCACTCTCATTTTTTTTAGGTTGTGATTGTTAAAGATTTATAGGAGGTTAATAATTTATAATCTCCATTCTCTTTATTATTTTTTGAATTTGGAATAATAATGATTTTTTTTAAATGAGTAAATAGTTGGAATTAAATAGATGAAGATAAAGAAATGGGTTGATGGTATTGAATGGAGAGAAGGTTGTAGAATGTGTTTTATATGATTTATATGCTATTTCTTGTATATTATTTCTTTGGTCGATTGATAATAATATTTATGTGATTCCTTATTATTTTTATTTTTTATATGCTTTTTCAAGTTCATAATTGGTTAAATAATTTAAAAATTGTAATTAAACTAAATGAAAAAAAATTGGAATTAATGTTTGATATTATTTGAGCAAGAATTTTTAATTATTAATTGAAGCATGGATAAATATTTTTAATTGATTTTGGTTACCAATATAATTATTTTTTATAACATTGATGTGGTTAAAGTAATCTTGATCTAGTCAATTTTCTACAGTTTAGAATGGGTGATAATTTGTTTTTATGGTAGTAGTTGCTTGATGTGTTCAATATTGAATAGAATGGATGATGTTTTTAATGTGGTGGAATTTATGTTACAATTGTTTTAATTGGATAATATGGTTTCTTTAATCTAAAGTGTATAAGTTAATGTGTGTTTGTGTTATAGTGGATAAAAAAAGAATGGTGTTGAAATTAATTAAATTATTAATAGATATGAGATTTAAAAATATATAATATTGTTGATCGAATGATTAAATGAAGAAAATAATGATTAATTGAAAGTGGAAACGGTTTGGATATAAAGTTGAAGTGTTGAATATGATTAAAGTTCTGATTATGTTGTTCATTATAATTGAAATAATGTAATTCATTTTTTTTATAGTAACTAAAATATAAATGATGTGAATTATAAATGGTTATTATAGATGTTATTATTGGGGATATATTTTTTAATGAATGTAGATATAGTTAATGAATGAATTAAAAATAATTATTAGGTAGATAATAAATTAATAGGTAATTAATTATTGTTAGATTTGTTATAATATGTGGAAAGTGAATTTGTGTGGGTTTTATGTGGTTGTTGAATGGTGATAATGGAGTTATTTCATGTTATAGATAAAGATGTGTTGGCACTCTGGTTTTTTCAAGTGGGAAGAAAATATTATTAAGATTACCTCAATAATGTTAAGGAGGTAAAGATACCCAAGAATAATCAATGGGACTTTCTAAATCCAACCTACACAAAGCCTTATTCACATCAGCAGACTCGTGTAGCCCCTTGAGTGGCAAAAAAAGGTAGGTCACCCCTACGTAAGACACCTATTCTAGGTCCTTGGACCAAGGACCTAGGTCAAAAACCTCATTCAAATAAGGTTACCTATTTTCCTATAAATAAGTCCCTAGGGATCCTCATTTGTACAACTAGAAAATAAAAAAATCCATCAAGCTCTAGTCACACATTTTATTTTCTTATATGTCAAAAAATACCTCAGGTTTCTTTTCAAAACATGAGATAAGAGATAATTAATGGGGGTAAGTGAGTTCAAAGTCCCTTCATGGTCTAAAAAACAAGATACATGCATTAGGACCCCTTCCCCATAGTGAAACCCCACCTACATGAGGCCCTTTCCCAAAATAGGTACCTACACATGCCTTATCCAGGGACACCTTAAGTGACATGTGGTGCCTAGGCTAAATCCTCACCCACGTTTTGTTGCTGAGGTGATCCATTTCCAAGGGCATCTTCATCTCATGTAGGCCTACACCCCTACATGAACCATCTCTAGTTCCTCACAATCCCTACCCAAGGAACATTTTCTCTCTAAGACAGAACCTTGACAAGCCACCTTTGATCCCTCTTCCAAGCCACTAATGGAAGGTCCTATCTTTCATTAGCTCCCTTGTTTGAGAGGGACCAAATCAAACCTAAACCAATCCCTTTGGACTTGAAACCCCATGGAAAGGTGAAAAGTTGCGTGTACAACATTTTGGTATGAATTTCTTCAGTCAGAGGTTTCCCACACTTGTTATACCCAGCATTTAGGGTCCTCGGGATGCATGTGAGTATGAATTCACACAGTCCCAAGGACTCTGACCCTAGGGGAAGTATCAAGGATCGTTCGATTTCAAACATGATTTTTTGGGGCCTTTACCTTCCATCATCTTTTATAAGACACAAAACATCTAGTTCCAAGTAGAGAGACATGTAATGAGATCCTCCTCTCTTCCCCCAAAACCAGTGTTAGGGAGACCCCCTTTCTTTTCTTGTGGGAGGTTGAAATATTTCTCTTCTTTTCCTATTTAAACATACCCAGCTGGGTAGCTAATGTGACTATTCTAGATTAGAAAATGGAGATATAACAAGTGTATAGAATCCCTTTCTTCTTATCTTGTACCCTCAGCCTCTTCCACTAGTATAAAGGGGATTATGTTGTTTTCCAGAACTTCTACATCATCTTTTTTCTCATATTCAATAATTACTAATCATGACTCATGAGGGTTTAAAGGATAGCCACAATAGTGATATTCACATGGTAAGATGCATGTTATGGAATAGAATATTCTTTTCGATCTTCATCTCACCTTCCTTCAAAGGGTCTTCATAGGCATGGGCCCTCAAGGCTATGTATCAAACCTTAGAGAAAAGAAGATTATGTGGTTCCTCGGATTTAATGCTCCCTCATATTTCTAACACAGATCATGACTCATGTTGGAATAGAGGACGGTAGTGATCATGAAATCCACATGATCTAGAACCATTGTGAATCCTATTAAAGAGTAAGCCCAACCAAACCAATCCATGGGACTCTTACTTGGTATAATCCCCAACATGTCACCAGGGAATCCTTTTCTGGAGAAATCTCCAACCAGACCATACTCATTCACCAGGTAATCCTCCTCATAAGTAAGACCCAATTTAATTCTCCTAATGTGCCATACTCTCCTATGTGACAACCCTTTGGAGGGAATTCATATGCATGGGTCCTCGCAACTGAAATACATGGCCCTTGATTCCCATCCAAAAGAGATACGTAGAAAGACTACCTCAAGTCCATGTCCAACACCCCAAATCAACCCTAATACTCTCTGGATTGTATTCCCAATAGAGTATTATTCACCCAGGGAATCAATATCTCTTTCCAGGTTCCCTGGGATACTTTAACATAAGTCCCACACCAAACTTTGACTAGAAACCTTCTTCCAAGATGTCCTAGATGCATACTCTAAACTACATGGTTTGATCAATTATCACATGACCGAAAAAGATATGATGTGTCCAAATAAGTGTCCTAGAAATATGTGGGTTTTGATTTATTTCAAAATAATATTTTTTAAGCTCATCTACGGTTTTAATCCCAACATAAAAACAACTCATGTATCCCCGTATAATGATACACTTCAGAGACCCCATTGTGTGGATGAAAACTAGAATCATCAAAATAAAGAACAAGAATCTCTAATCAATACATACGAGGATACCATTCATAGAGAACCTATGATACATATAGATATATCCATTGATTATTAACTTCATGTATATATAGATGATTCTAATTCTATACATAAAAATAATTAATTTCTAATTCAAGGGTGGCCATTTTCATACTTGGGAATTAATGAAGGATTCACGAACATATCTTAAATCTATAAGAGAGTCCCAGAGTAGGAAAAATCCCCCCCCCAGTGTGTGATGATCCCATCCTTCTATACTCTATACCAATTTGAGTTCATAAGTATCATTTTTCAAACTCCTCAATAAGCACCTACCTTTAGAAAAAAGTTCCTTCATGGATATAGAACAGTTGGGTGTTTCCGGTTCCACAAATAAACCCATTGGAATCTATTCAAAAATAGTGAACCTCATGTGAATGATTGCACAAAATTCAACCCCTTAAAATCATTCATCAGGAAACATGAATTTTCTATTGAAAACAACTGGTGAAACTGATGTGAATTCTTAACCAAGATGGTGATGTCACCCACTTTTCATGCCCTTTTGTCTCTCAAAATAAGAAAGGGAAAACTAAGAAAACAGTCGTTCATGTGTTAATTTAATGATATGTTTATTTGATGGGTTTTTTGAACATGTGTTTGTCATATATTTTCATGAACTTTCTCTTAGAACTCCCTTCAATCCAATGGCATCCTACCAACTATCACTAATGTATGCCCCAACTACTATTAATTATGGGTCTTCGTCCAAGTAGTGGACATCATCACCAACCTAGCTTCACCAATGTTTGGTCTTAAACACAATGTTTTGGTAGTATCCCCATAATAGTACAATCTCAGTCATGGAGGTTACCCATCGTACCCTCCATCTCATGAAGCCCCACCGATCATCTAGTCAGCGATGGCATGTAGTCCAAGAATAGACGGTGCCTATTGTCATGTTCAACCATTTATGGTTTTTATCCATGGAACACAACAACCATTCAATCCCTTACTTCAAGGAAGTGGAAAAATATTCCATGGAAGTCCTTGTCCAGAAGACACAAGGGTCCTTCTAAATGGCACCTACGAGGAGCCACCACTGCCAACATTATACAGAATCCAACCATTAGCAAGATGAGGGTTCCATCCTTGATAGTCTGAACTGTTTCATCCAGACATGAGCACACAAGAAGACATAATAGGGGCATCAAATAGACAATAGGTAGCATGATCACACCTATTCCCCCTTAAAATAATCCCACCAATAACATTTTACAGAAAACATAAAATGGGAACATACACCCACCTTCCCTAATTTAGCTAACTAGATGAATCTTCTGGTAGCATCTAAGAAATCCCATCATTCAAATATGGAGAAAAACCACAAGAAGGAACATACACCTACACACAATAATCAATCCTTCCATAATACATGTCTATTAGAGCTCAAAGAAGTCCACCAACCATGTTTGGTGGAAAACCATAAGAAGGTGCACACACCAACCTACATTCATCATGCTTGACATCAGTTTCATCTGGAAGCACCTAGGGAAGTCGGTTTGAAATTATTGGTGATGGATATGGGTAATACCCAACTCTATACCCCCAAAAATGAGTATTTTTAGTATCCACTTACATAATAGGGAGTATAGAAGCATGAATATACCCTCACTCTATATATGGAATGGGAATATGTCCATGTTCCAGTCACTTAAGCCACTAAGAATATCCTGACTATGGTAAAAGGGCAGACACAAATCCCTACCCACATCCTAATGAACTATCAGGACATCATAATGCCGATGATGGTAGTGAGAGAGGGACATTCTCATAGTTCTTCCCCTGTAAATGGGGTTTCTCACCAGCATGTCACCCTAGAGAAAACACATACCTCCAGTCCCTTCTAGGTGCCTTGTGAGGAAAACTCCCTTGTGATATATGCAAAAACTAGATCGAGAACATAAACATATTCTAATAGGAGGTAATTGGGCTATTCTAATGGTGACTCCAAGTTAGAAAGAAACCACTAAAATTTTTCCAAGAGCTTGCTGGAAAATCATGGCAGCAATATAGGATCCATTATTGAAAGCTTCCATATAATAAAACCACTTCCCCTAGAAAGTGCCTCTAGTTTCTTGAAAGAATTCATCCAAAAATAATCCTCACTAGAGAGGATAGGAAAATGAAGATCCAGGATTTGATCATGCTATACTTAATTCTAGAGTTATTAAATCCCCTGTATTCTTATCTATGGTATCTTATTATATTACTCTCTCGTTACCAAATTACAAGGTTAGTGGTAGTAATTTTAAATTTCCTCCTTGGACACATAACCATGAAGGCTTTCTTAATGAACATAAACTAATCGATCTTGAGATCCTATCTCTGGATGAGATTTATGGAAACCCTCTATATGGCTTGAAGATTGAAGATAAATGGGGTCTTTCACTTGTTGTAATCCACTATGGTAGTCCTCAACATGATGTCATTCACTATAATAGTTTTCTTTATGGTAGTGTTTCACTTCATTAAAATGGTCCTATCCTAGGAAATGTTGTGATGAGAAAGCCCTCCTTCCATGAGGCACTTGGGAAAACAAGGTTAGTCATGTATATTTCCTTGTCATGGATAAGTTAAATCCTTTCTCAACTAGAAGACATCCCAAGGTGATGGCCTTTATCTGAAACCCCCAGGGATCGCATGCCTTCTAATATAACTGAGGAAGTCCCTACCAATCTTGTTTCATATGATAAGGTGGCAAGAACACGTCCACTCTGGTCGGATCAGGTAAATGAGGCTTTTTAAAAAGACAAATATGACATACTAAACATGACGAAATAGCTTGTAAATATGACATACCAGTCATGTTTTAGCCTCTATCCACCCCTCAATATAACATTCTAGGGGTGTTATTGAGAGATTGTGTGCACGAAGACCGCCTCAATATTTGGAAAAACATTAATCACATTAAAGGAAAATAATTACCCTACAACAAGTATCATAGCCATGTTATGTTAATGGAAGGGATGCAATGATAAATTGATTCGGCATCTCTCTTAGTTGTATGACATCCAAAGGTTGAGAAACAAGAATGATCCCTTAAACATGTGTGCCTTAGTTCATTAGAGAGACTATGATAGCTGATAATAGATACCCCATCCGGTGTTCATATCAGAGTATGGGGTGAAACTAAAGTGTTACATTTAACCAAAATCACCAACCATAAAATATCACTGAAGGTAGTATCATGCAATGTCATAGCTTCAAGCTGTATTTAACAAAATGAACTTTTTTCATAACCAGAGGTATGCTCAAAAAAATGGTCCTCGATCAAATCTCACTATCTTTGGGCTATAATATAGCATCATATTGAGATACTTTTACATAAATTATTATAAAATATTCATCATTCCTCTCTCTAAGGATAATTTATTCGTTATATTTCAAAAAAATTCAAAAATAGCACAATGATCTTGGGAAGAGGGTGATTCTAGTGCATAACAAATGATGCACCCAACCCATGTTCAAACAAAAATCCAAAAATTATAAGAGAAATCACTGGATTAGAAACCATGGAAATTTATGATCAACTCCAAACCATATAGCTGGGGGATTTTTTTAACCCAACCATTGAGTTTAATGAAATAGGCCAGAAGAGTTATAAACGTTGAATGAGAATTGGGCCCACCCTTAGGTATGGGGGACTTTTCACCTCAATAACCATATCCTCAATAGAAATAATTCTTCTCCCAGTTAGGGAAATTTTTTTAGAATAGATCCTCCCAGTTCATCCCATCTCAGGATCTGGTAACCTCACTAGGAACATGCATGACTGAACTGTCTGCAGATTCCCTTTGGATTATCATCTACCAAATGGCAACCAAGGAATATAAAAATAAAAGGAAAATACCTATTGGAGGGCATATAAAAAGTTAGTCTTGCAAAGACACTGATATAATGTCCTCAATGGATTATGTATCATTTAATTTCATTCATACCACCCCTGGTGACCCTACAGAACACGAGACCAATTCAGAGGAGGAATTTTAGGAGGAAGTTTCAGTTCAAAATATAGTACACACTAAAATGATTGAAGGAAGTGTGAATACCCAGAACCAGAGGCTCTCCATGAATTTGGGTGTTCCCTCAATCATTGTACCATTACCTCCCATGAAGGCTTCCAACAAGATAATTATTACGGGTAATATTGTGTCTCACCTACCTCATAGAGAGATTAAAACCCTTTAAATTGAAGAAATATTTGGTCAAAAAGAGAAAGTTATGAAATAATTTAGGAGACTCAATACATAACTACTCCATGGAATACATCCAATTAGATGTATTCTATAATTATATCCTCATCTCACACTCCCAGTTGGTGAACCCCAACAAAGAGGGGTTCCTTTAGAAACAGAAACAAATCTAAAACATTGGCTAAATTAGGGATAAAAACCACTAATATAATTGGATCTCATATTAATATATTAATAATTCCATCAAATGGTTGCACATATAGAATGGGTCTAATTGCATCATTACTAGCCTATCCATATTGTCCACCCATGGCTAATACCAGTAGTGCCTCCATAGATGGATGTACTGGACACTTCAATTATTTAACCTCTGGCACATCCAAAAATTCTTTGACGGCTCATTAACACTATTGACTCACTAATGAATCAATTGGAAGCCACATATAAATAATAAATGTTGATAAAACTAGAAAAGAAGACTTTCCCTAAATGGGTAGATTCGATTCTTCCCCTTACAATCTTTGGGAATCCTATATTTTCAAATTTTAATGGATAGAGATATCCATAGCAGAATTTGACACAGTTCTTCTCTCATTGTGATCCGATGATGGGGACTCCAAAACAATAGGAGGTTAGGAAACTCATGTGCTTCATGTAATCTTTACATATACTAGCCTTTGTATGGTATACTATCATACAGGCTCAGTCAATTATGGGATGGGAAGATCTTCGTCAGAATTTTGCCTTCTATTTCAATTCAATATTCCAGAAGACAACACTCCTCGACCTCTAAAACTATAAGTAGTGGGATAATTCAAGGGTATGATATTTCATTATCTGGTAAAAAGGATTGACATGCTCTTTAAATTTACCACTCCCTCAATAATACTTGTTTCCCATCTGTATAGAGAATCCTCATGATGAGTTGTGTATGTCACTTATCCCTGTGAAATATACGTGAGGATTTAAAGAGATTTATGAAATCACTCAAAGAGTGTAAGACTCCATAAAATAGATCAAAGCTAAGTCCCAAGTAATTACATATTCTCAAGGAAATGGAATGGGGAATGGAGAGGCTTCCACTGTTACTCTCAAGCAGGCCCTTGTGCCCACTCCCACTCCAAAGCTTGCATCGTATTGTGTGGTTCTATCTCTTGAGCATCCAAAACAATGTATACCTCATCAGGACGATCAAATAAAGTAGAGGTAAAAATATTTTTAGGATATGAATAACAAGTTCTATTATTTCTGAAATGATCATGTCCATGGATACTTCATCTCAGTATTGGAAAACAACTTAATAAAATTCCCAAATCTCAGGAAACCTTGTAAGGATGGTGATGAACATCTTTCAAACTATTCCCCCTTTCATCAAGTACTGGGGCACAAAATTTAGTAGTTTTTTTCTTTTCAAATACATCCTGCAAAATTTGGTGGAATCCTGGAAATTGATGATGGGCAGGCAACCTTTTCAAGTAGCATATATCTCTACCACTAATCTGAAGGAGGATAATGAATGGTAGGAAGTTAACAAAAAGAGTACATAGAAGTTTAGTGACTAGATGGTCAGAATGATGATCAACTACAGTCATTATTTCCTCTAAAAATAGTAGAAACATCCATTTTTCCCTTCAATTGCTTTGCTAAAACATAGACAACTTCATCAATAGCTCAATCCATTGAAAAATAGTCTTATAAAAAAGAAACATGGATACAAGAGTAAGAAGAAAACATAGAAAGATGAACATGCACCAAGGCCAAAGTTTTCTTTGACATTATCATGCCTACAATCCCAGAAGCATGGCCACCGCCCTGCCAAATGGTACTGCAAAATCAAACCTTCCACGAAAGATCATCACCAGATGAGGATTTGATATCTGTTTCCAATAACTTTATATGGTTAATGGATCCCTTATCCGATGATGGGAAATATTATGAACCAAAATCTATTACACTTGATTGGGTAACTGGTGGTAAGGATTTTAGATTCGAGCATACTGGGGAACACACGGTTGTTCTAAAATCCACTACCCTAACCATGTCACTACTTGAACCATATATGTAGTAAAAAATGAATGGGATAGCTCTCTAATAATCTTAGATAGAGATGGAGATTTACCCAATAAATTTTATATTTTTTCCTAAAATAATCATCTTGGAAGACTGGCTAGAAGTTATGTAATCTTCTAAAAAACCTCAGCAAGAAGAAAGACCTAGTCGACCTCATCCACCCATAGTAGAAGCACCTTTAGCTTCTATTCCAACTTCTGATCTATCCACATCGAGTAATTAAGTTTTTAATACAACTATTAAAGAGAATCCTTAAGCTGGTAAGTTCAAACCATTGGATCAGAAGTGTGATTTTTTCAAGAAATTGTCCCTAGTGAAGGCCAAGCTATTAATCATGGATGCTATGAGTCTTTCAAAAGACCTCGGGAATGCACTTATGGAGGCCTTATTGGTCTCTCTTGAATTATAAGTTGAGGTTGTTTTTTCCAAAGTGTATCATGTAAGGAATGATCCTACATAATTCCATAAATTCATCCCTATCATAGACTAGTATGGGGATTCCATCATACAACGGCATGTCAGAACCTTGTATATATCATGATGGATAAATTACATTGATATCCAATGATATTTCATTAACAACCGCTCAGAATTCACCTCATTCCAATCTGAACACTTAGTCAAATGGTTTGACAATAATCTCACTTATCCCCCTCCACTCTAATGTTATAAGGTTGTGATAATATTGATAAAAATCATCTCGGTGAAATTAAACTCAAGATTTAGTTCAGAGACTTTTTCTGACATAGAATTCATGGTTCTAAGGTAGGATGTAGTCTTAAACGTCCAACTGGGAAGACCTTAGCTACACTAGAAAGTAGACATCCCCTCTTTATACCACTAATGCCTCAAATATTTTATAAGTTGACAAATTTGTATATTTCATAGTGAAAAATCTCCACTCAAATCCTGCAAGACATAGTAAATTGACACAGGATTTTATTAGAGGGAGAAGAAATAGTCTGTAACTGATGATGTCACCTGAATCAATGCCACAAATGGTCTATGGATGATCTTGTCTAATCTTTTAAAGTATCTCATTATAGATTATGTGCTTCCCATTAATCAAATCAAAGGGGTGGTTCCAAATTAAATTACACATACAGCAACTTCAATGACGGAATTTGTGAAAAATGAGCTCGAAATTGCTAGATAATATGTCAACTATTTGACCAGTAATGAATTTATAAATGAAAGTGTCTTTATTCCACCCCATAAACTTTAAAATATCCTTATTAAATTATCTATACTAGAATAGGTTGTCATGTAAATGGGAGAAAATGAAGATACTCATTCCCAGTCCCTATTCTCCCATTAAGAGCTCTAAAAAGACCACATGCCATCAATTGAGCCAGAAGTGGTTTCTTTTTCCACCAACTGTCTAGATGTCAACTACTCTCCTAGATCCTAGAAACTATATTTATCAATTACTTCCCATGAAAAGGTATAATAGGTATAGAATGAGGAAGAATAAGTGGAGGAAGACCTCAGGGACACCCCTAAATCATTTTTGGAAGGTTTCTCCACCACTTTTGATGATCTCAAAGAAACAAAGCTTGGTACCGATGAAGATCCAAAACCCACTTTGATCAGTTCATACATGACTTCTGAATAAAGGGTGGTATACACATCTTTCTTTAAGAAACATTGGGGTGTTTTCAATTGGAATTAGATATAAATTCCAATTCATTATCCCAATGTGTCCACACATCACTTGGGTTTTTCATAAGACCATTGTGGATACAAACAAAGAGCCAGATGGACACACCCAACTCACACCTCCAAAATTGAGGCTGGAATAGATAAGCTCATCAATACCAATGTAATCTGAGAGGTTCAATATCTATTATTTCTAGACAAAATTTTTCTAGAGAAGAATAAGAATAGAAAAATTAGAGTTTACATCGACTTCATATATCTCAATCAGTATTGTCAGAATGATGCCTTTCTGATTCTAATAATTGAAATACTGATTAGTGAAAAAACTGGTTATCAATCACTCTCAATCATGGATGGGTATTCAAGGTACAACCAAATTTGTATGTCCCTAGAAGATAAATAATCCACCACCTTTAGGTCCCCCAAGGAGTATTTTTCTATTGGGAAATTCTCTTTGGATTGAATAATGCTAGCACCATATACCAATGTGCTAGGAATCACATCTTCAAAACCTTCATGGAAAATTTTGTTGAATGTTACATTGAAGATATAGTATTTTAAGTATTTATAGTGTTTTTACTACTTGTATGACCTAGATACTGTCTTCAACAGGCTATGAAAACATATCCTGAAGATAAACCACTTCAAATGTTCTTTCATGGTAACCTTGGGAAAATTTATTAGCTTCATCATAAACCATCATGGAATTCAAGTTAATATTGATAAAATAAAGTCTATACTCATAATGTAACCTCCTAAAAACCTCAAATATTTGATAAGACATCAAGGAAACATGGAATATATCTATTGTTTCATATCAAACCTTGTAGAGAAGTGGTTTCTCTTCACCAAATTGATGTATAAGGGGGGCACATATTAGTGGACCAGTGACTTTGAGGGAGCATTTGAGAAACTAACAACATACATCTTGATCCCACTAGTGTTAATGAAAACTCTTGAGGGAAAGCATCTCATTCTATATGTTATGGCCCTAGAGCGATCATTGGGTGCCTTCTTTGTGAAAAATAATGATTCTGGTAATGAACACATCATTTATTGTCTCAGTTAAATCATGCTAGATGTTTAGACTTTTTATTCAAATATCTAGAATAGATTATTGAAATTTATCTTCATGGTTCATAAACTGGGGCACTACCTGGATCACCATATGTTCTATTTGGTCTCTTGCAAAGACCCACTACAATACATCCTTATCCATCTTATACTGACAAGATTCCTAGGATGGTGGAAGTTATTTTGTAGCAGTTTGATATAAAATTCATGTCTTATAAAGCAATGAAAGGATAGACCTTGGAAGATTTCCTTGTAGAACACCCATCTGCAGAAACAAAATCGTTGAATAGTGATTTTTTGTATGAGGAAATATTCTATATTCAAGGTGGCCCCAAAACATGGGATATGTATTTTTATGGTGTGTACAAGATCCCAACATGGAGGAGAATAGAAGACCCTAAGCTCAACAAATTTGGGTTAGGGATTATTCTCATTTCCCCATCAAAGGCAGTTTTACCTTAATCATTCCTTTTGTCATAAGGTTTTACTAATAATGAGGTAGAATATCAAGCCCCCATTGTAGGTCAGGAGATAGCACTCCAAATATTAGTGGACCATTTGGAAGTGAAAGTTGATTAAGAGTTGGTAATCAAACATACCAATGGGGATTATGCCATCAAAAAGGAAGAGATAATACCCCTTATTGACTATGTCTTAGGGTTGATGGTGGATTTCCCCTCAAAGCCAGTATTTACTCACATCCTGAAATCATATAATTTCCATGAATATTCACTGGAAAATTCAACAACAGATTTTCCAAATCCAAGTCGGGATGTAATGGTCATTAGCATTGCACATCTATGAATGGTCTCACCTTTTTTCATTTTAGAATTAAAGAGATTAAAGAAGTCAAAACTATCCCTGAGTCATATAGTCCTACCACTAGGTGGATAATTCCAATCATGGAATGCCTTCATAATGGATTACTCCCATTAGTTAGAGCTAGGAAAAAATAGATCTGAACGGGAGAAATCTACTTTACTCTTTATGATATCCCAAAAAACCAAAAATTATTCTACAAATGAGGATTTTATGGAGTCCATATCATGTGTATTGATTCATAATAGACTAATGATATCATGGAATAAGTAAACACTAAAACCTATTTTTACCATCAATTATGATATAGGATTTCCCATCAAATCTAAAGGTTTGGGTACTACTGACCCACTATGACACTGGATTACACAGAATTCACTAAGAAATTATATTCCTATCACGAAAATTCCAACTCCATCTATAAACCCTAGGATTTTCTACATACATTCATATACGTCTAGTCATTTGATATATGGGGAATTGATTTTGTAGGTACATACCCTCCAGCTATGGACAAGAAGTTCAAATACATTATAACTACTACCGAATTCTTCTCCAAATGGGTATTGAAATACCTCACTAAGAAGTTGAGGCCAAAAGAGTAATCATATTCATGAAATACAACATCATTTCCATATTTTTTGTCCCTCATACAATAATTTTGGACAATGAAAACATTTTTTGTTTTGATGAGGTGGAGAAGCTATATTAAGAGTAAAATATCAAGTTCAACCATTCATATCACTATCAAATAGTGGCCACTGGATTGATATATACCTTAAACAAGACCCTTTAAAACATACTCCAAAATATGGTGGATAAGGATAAGAATTATTGTCCCAATAAAATCTTTTATTCTTTGTGGGATTACCGTACAATAACCTATACTTCCAAATGGGTAACCCCATACTCACTGGTATATAGAACAGAAGCAGTCCTTCCCATCAATCTCCAATTTCCATAACTCTGTGTTTCCATTTTTTATCACCTATATACAAATGAGAAATCCCAAAAATAGTTGGATAAATTTAAATGATTTTATGATAAAAAAATCACACGTTTTATCACTTGTTATCCTATCAAAATCAGATAACATGAGCCTTTAACAAAAATTTATGCCGCAATTCATTCCTCTGTGGAGAACTAGTGTTGGTTCTTTGGGATCCAATGATACCAGGAAAGGATCTTACAAAGATTAAACCAAAGTGTGAGGGAACTTACTCCATACATGAGGTCCACTCTAACAGTGACTATTCTTTAATCTCAATGGATGGAGATATCATCATGACCCCAAATGATGAAATATTCTTAAACAAATATTTCGGGTAATCTCACAATGTTTGTCATAGCTACAAGATGTAAAATCGCATTAGTGGTATTTATCTAAATACTATAAAGGAAATTACATTAATTCAATGTTGTAGGACACTAAAATATGTGGCATCATCTTTCTTTTCGCATGATAATAAATTGAATGACATATAGTCCTAGTCATATTACCTAAAACTACAAGACGCCATTCATCCTCGTCGCATGAAATTAACCTAAATGGTTAATGTCCCTCTCAATAGATGTTAAGAAACCTCGAAAATACCATTATATAAGACACTCCTTGTGGTCCCTCAAATATGGGACTCTATATCATGTGTAAGTCCAAATCATATCCCTCTAACCCATCACTAATTCAAGGTTCACACTCTTCCAGACAACAGGAATAAGGGATGGTTATCTCCCATGAACAAGCCCTACTCATATCATTACCACTCCATGGTGGCACCTAGGCCCCCTTTTTGGTATAAGCCCTAAAATCATCACATCCTTACTGCATGACATAATACTTCATGGTTTTCATCCTTATTTCATGACAATAAACTACAGGATATTTTCATGAACTATGTGTGGCTTGATTCACATTAAAATGAGATATGTAGTGTTTCCTAAAACTCATGTCATGGTCCCATCCATCATTTTGGAAAATGTTAAATCCCATTTTCTCAACATCAAAAATTGATGGATTTGAGGAACTGTTTTCAATATCTATGTGTGGATTGATTCTTGCTCCAACAAGATACATATTGATACCTGGGTATTATTCCTTGGTCTAGTTGAAATATTCCTTTCCATGTCGGGTGATCCATTTCCTTATAGAAAGAAATTAAAATGCGTGAAAAAAATCCTCATTTCTTGTAGATAAACATCATAAACATCCAAGAACTATGTGTGACATGATTACTGCCATCACATGATACCTATTGATTCCCAGATTTTGGACCTTGGGCCTAGCCACAACATTTACTCTCTTTCACTTTGGTTTTTCATCGTCCTCTTTGCAAGATTTTAAACTGAAAGGTATTTAAAGAACTATATATGTCTTTATTCTCATCGTAATGAGATACATATAAATTCCTAGATCATACCTATTTCCCAATACACCCCAAAAATATAAATTCTTCTACCCTTCACTTGTGTTTAATTTGTATCCTAAAAGAAGATTTTACAACTCCTTGTTTCTCCCACCGAGCATAGATCATGTGGAATTATGAGTTTTGGTAAAGGAGTTACCTGCATGAGTAAGTCATATCAAATCACATTGGGGATATGATGATCCTGGATACAAGACCTTAAAAGGCACACTAAATTTCATCATTACATGACAATAAACTATATGATTTCCTCAAGAACTATTTCTGGCTTGATTCTCATTCCAATGAGATACAAAGTGATGTTTGGATCTTCAATCGTGGGCCTAGTCAAAACACAACAGAGGAAATTACACCACTCTCTTATGTATGAGTTAGATCTATATGCAAGCATCCAAGATAGTTTCTCACCCAATGCATGAGCCCGTATTCGAAAACAAAAAAAACATCTTTCCTTCACACATGAATTCAATCAATGTAGGGGATGTTTATTCTAGAACTACACATGGATTTATTCTTTCTCCAAAAAGATTTTTAGTGATGCTCAGGTCTTACACCCTAGTTATTCCACAATATTCCTTTGTTTTTCACATTTAATCACCTACGTCCTTACAGCATGATGTTAAAACTTCATGGCTAACATCCTCACCACATGATGTTAAAATGCATGGATAATGTCCTTACCATATGACTTTTAACTATATGGATAATGTCTTGACTACATAACATTAAACTACATGGTACCTTAAGAACTATGTGTGTCTGGATTCTCATTCTAGTGAGATACATAGTGACACCTAAGCCTCATGTTTGTGTCCCAACCATTGGGAAAATACAAATTCCCCATCCCATGTATACAAACAATGATCTACACAGGAGATCATAATCTTGGTCCCCTCATTCAGGGATCCACCAATAAAATAGAGATTTCCCCTCTTACATTTGAGCCAAATCTATAGAACAGAATCTATGCTTCATGGATGATATCAGTCCAATCACTTCATTTATTCTCATACACCTCCCTACCACACCACATAATCCTAATCATAGACACATTCACATCTTCATAATATTTCTCTATCTTCCGATGATATAAATTTTTCTACCTAAGGACTCCTTTTCCAAATAATATAGTAACATGCCCCAATTGAAAATTAATAAATTCACCCAAAAATTAGTTGGTTAGCCAAAGGACGCTTCTATTTGACTATATTGTAACACACCCTAGTTAGATATTCAAAAATTATCCCCCAAAATGGGTTTGTCAACAAATGTTAACTTCTCCCTTAGTATAAGCCTCTTATGCCCTCATAATCATTGACTACATAATGTTGGAACCCGTGATTCGAATTAGTCTGTGGTCATCCATTTTATATTTTGCATGTTTCCTTTCTCCAAATCTGAGAAACCCCAAGACCATGGATTACAATTTCATTCCTCATGTCCAAAGTATGCCAAAATGACCTTGTTCTGGTAGGCCACATATCACATATGGTTTCCATACAGCTATGGTCCTATCCATGTCATCAAAAACTAAAAGCACCATATTTTCCATATTTGGTTCAGACTTGTGTAGGGAACCTATTCCCCTAATTCTTTGGTAATTTTGACTTGAAATGATCTTTCCTTATTTAGGTACTTTATTTCCACAAAAACAAACTCCATATCTTGGGAAATTTGAATCTCTATAAGCTTCCTTCGTCCTTCAGTAATAGAATGTTAGAATCATGAGAACTCTTTTTCCTGACTATGCAGTAACATGCCCTAGTTTTCCTTGCATAATGTAGCCACAAAATGGGTTTTTAAACCAGTGATAACATCATCCTAAAGAGTGAACTTCTCTATTTCTATAATCCCTTTTTCTATACCACTTTCTATATCTAGAGATCCCCATATTAAATTTTATGAAATTCCCTCCTCATACCTGAAAGTGATGGCACATTTCTGATTAGATTACTATGAAAGGGCAGAATTTTTAACCTTTTAATCAAATCTAAAGACATTAAATTATATCCCCCTGATGTATTTGATGTATGACATTAAACTACATAGAATAACATCCTACCCACAACTCGTTAAACTATAAAAAAACTTCCTTTCCATAAGATGTTAAAATACATGGTTAATGTCCTGGTCACATGACATAAAACTTCTTTATGTTTCAACATTTGTAAAAAATGGGACTTCCCCTTCCCAGCATCAGTCATTTTACAAAAATTTGCACTAATTCACACAAGAAAAATTCATGTAGGTGCAGTTTCCCATTCATGGACAATGCTAACACATATATTCCCTTCATTCTCATACATATTTCATGGACAAACCACCCATTATTGTTTTTAAAAATTTGTATCTCTATAATATTTTTTTGTACATCTGCAGTAAAATTTCATAATTCTGGAGAGCTCCTTTTCCTGACTATGTTGCAACACACCCCAAATAGACTTTTATAAATCTTTCACAATGTTTCAGGGCCCATCATCCAAATGATTCCACTACATGACTATGTAATAACAAACCCCATTTGGATTTTCATAAAGTATCCCAAAAATAGGTTTTTTGACCAGCAGAAACTTCTTCTTAAAATATACCTCCTCTATTTTTGAATATCATGTTTTTCATTCAGAAATCACAAAATCATGACTCAAAATTATTCTTCAAATATATAAATAATTTTGGAACATTATTACCCCACAAGTCTTGGTTGGGTCATCATTTCGAAAATTTTGGTCAAAGCTATTAAACCTTAAACACCAGTCTCATCAGTGTAGTTTGTAAGACTTTAAACTTCCCACAAAAAAGAGACATAGTTCTCACCGGGTTGAAAACTCACAAAGGTAAATTAGTAAAAAAGATAACTCTTTCCTGATATGTCTTCCTTATATTAGACATAGGAAAAAAATTCAGGAAATGACACAATAGATGCAAAGTTTGTAGGGTTTCCAATATGACCCTATAAATAGTTGAACCATGCTTTATATGCCCCATGGATTAGGAAAAAAAATTAGACTGCTCTCTCATCCTTTTTATTGTGAATATAATTTGATTAGATTAAATCAATTGATTCATTTTCAGTGGTGTCTAACAATTAAAATAAGGAAAAAATTAAATAACAATTGATTGGAAACAAAAATACTTTTCATTTGTGTTCCAATGTGTAGGGTAACTTCCACATGTTAAATTACCTCTTCCAATTTTTACATTTTTTCCTCTTCATTGGATTTGATAAGTTGAACTATACCAAGATTAGTTTCCAAAGATTCCTGATGCTTAACTGATTGTGTAGAATTAGCATCCTTATCTTTTTTGATATTCTTTCACTCTACACCAACAGTATCTCTTCTTTTTTCCAAAGTCCCTACTAAGGATTGGTGGAGTTGAACTACCTCATAATTTAGGGGTATTTTATTCTTCTTGAGGTTTCACCATTTAGAGATATTTTTTATCAAGGAAATCTTAATATTACTTCACCTTCTTGGTGTTGCATCTTGGGTCATGCAATATCTATGTTCCACAAACTGGCCCTCCAGCTATGCTTCGGCTTGCTATGACCTCCACTCCTCTTCCCTTTTTCAAATGATCACTGTCACCACATTATGGATCTCATGATAATTAAAATATCCTTATCCCAATATGGAAAGTTTGAATGGAAGTTGGTGAAGTCATGTTGGAATGTCTTTTAGAGATGTCTCTCCAATTCTATTTTAGATATCCCACAATAAATTAATGTGTGTAGTGAAAAAATACTCTTGAGTTTCTAGATTAGTCTCAGATTCTCCCTCGGAGGGAGAGATAAAATTTTGGATTAGTGCACTCAATGAGCTACCTTGTTTCTCTCCCTCCAAGAAAGCCTTGGTTTCACTGACCGAGGTTGGTGGAACTAGTATGGAAGCCTCCCTCTTAGGACCAGTCACTTAATTGGATGAAACTACATAGAAGTAAACACCTCTCATAAATATCTAGAGTCCAACACAAAACAAAGATAGTGAATTAATTGAAGTGGTCCATAAAACTCACTGGTTGTTTTGTAAAATGATGGGATTGACACCTCTCCAATAACCTAAACCTCAGTTATTTGGTCAAGGACCTCTTGATGAGGATCATCCTTTTGAGTTTTCTCATCAAATGGGATGAGATACTCTTGATAATCTCCTACTTTAGAATTCTCATCATTCACTCCCTCATAAATAAGATCAAGGTGGAATTCGATGCCTTGTTCATGAAGTTTCTTCCAAAAATTCTCTATAGACAATGTTTCACAAGTTGATCTTTGATGTAAATCCTCGGGTGAAAGAAAGTCATATTATTTGAGAAATAAAATAATGAGAAACCTTGCATCCATATAATTCCCTACTTAAATCACCAAACTCCTTGAGGGAACCTAAGGTATCGATGTCTAGATTAAATAGATCCTTAATTTTATGATATATGTAATCAAGTCTCGCATCATCCTCACCAGTAGGTGTATCTGAGATACTTTTCTCAAGACCTAGATTGGCCTTGTCATTGATACCTTGTGCCAACTTCTCACCATTCATAGCATCGTAAATCCTTTTAGAGTTCGGTCAAGCATCATAACCTTCATCGGACTATCGGAGATTCCTGTTAGTCCCTTCTGGAGCGACAATGGGACCAATGTTGACTAATGCATGTTCCTCTAGTGTAGGAAATGGATCTGAAATATCATGAAGAGTGGAAAGTCGTAAATAAAACATGAAACCTTAGGGAGTTCATCTGAAATTACCATGACCCTCTCCCCTCAATACATGAATGGGGGAATACATAGCTATATCTCCTGATGTTTCATCTATCAAGATGATAGATTCATCAGCATGGGTCTATGACACCTCCAAGGTGTCCCTCTCTATCCTAGAAGGATCAGTGCTAGATCCCTTGAGGGAACAAAGTGATGTAGATTTTTTAAAAGAAAAGTGTTGTCAGAATAGTGTGTCAAACAACTCATGATATCGAATGAAAACTTAAAGACATATTATGGTGCATCCACCGGGCCAAATTTGTTTCCCTCTTTCACTTCCTCTATTTAGATGGAGAAGGGACCATATCAATAACATTGGAAATAGATACTTGAGGTGATGGTCAAGGAATACCCACTACCATCTCCTCCATCATATTCTTCTGCCTTTAAGATAGTTTTGAGGACCCAACAACCCCATCCACTACCCAAATGGGGGTCCTCATGGGCCCATACCTCATTGATTTAAGCACCTCTTCAACTAGTTCTTCTTCCTCTTCTTCTCTTTCATGCTGAAAAATAAATCCCCTCAATATTAATAACAACAGAAAAAATAGAAGAAAAGGGAAGGGATAAAATAGAAATACATAAACAGGGTCAAAGTAGTCATTCCATTCCTCTTCTGGATAACCATCTACTCCCTAAAGAACTCCTTGGTCCCACATGTAATACACATGCTTTGTGTCCAGGATATAATCATCAGTTGAATATATTGAAGCCTCCATCTCCTAAATATACCTCCCCACATCAGCCAAATCACTTTCAAGGTATAGATCAGAGGTTTCTCTGATATCTCCCAAATTTGGGATGAGCATTCCAACATGCAGAAACATCCATGCATCCCTGGTTTCTTGTGTTACACCTTGAAAATATCATATCACTAAGGGTCGCACTTAATTTGGCTCTGATGTGGATGGATGTGAGGAATACATGTCACCTTTTTACGTATAAGCCTCTTTTGGCCTATTTTCTATCATGGGAGAATAGGTGGACGAAACACAAGTTTTCTCTCAATGGTGATGACTAGAATGCCTTGATAAAAAAATGTGTGGTTTTCAAAAACCTATCTTTCTCAGTGGTCTTTGCTCAAGATCACTTATAAGGCTCTAGAGATTCAGTATCATCACATTTTGTTCGACCATTTATACTGCACATTCCAGGACCAGCAGTTGTTATGGTAATGACCTGATAAACACCTTTCATCAACACCCCATAAGGGTATGAATAGATCCATGCACTGACATACCCTGCCACCAACCCAATTTATTCATCTAACATAGGTAGAGTAATCAAAATTTTGGACACCTCCATGGAAATTAGGATCCATAACTGTCAGGTTTTCATCGTATGTTTAGCAATACTAACATTCATGGGGGGAATATTATTGAATACTAAAAAAAATTTAACTGGTGATTAAAATTATATGGATCATTGGATTCACATATTATTTTTCTGTCAATGTTATCCACTAGTACGTTGTCTCACAATTATATCATATATGACCTAGGTTCATGATCCTTTTCCTTTCCATCATCAGTATATGTACCTATCAGTGGAATTTCCTATGGGAAGAATTTTAATTCTCCAATACTTTCATCATCTTCATGACTTCTATATGTGTCTGGATTAGAGGATGGATTCTAGAAACAGCCTAATCAAATGGGTGAAATTGCATATCAGGGACTTTAATTGGGCTCATCACCACATATGTACTGTTTTGTGTTTCAGTCCTCCCCTGTAGTAGTTGAAAGGGACCTAAACTTCTAAATGGAGGCTTCTCGTTTTATGTATTCAGAAATAACTAGTTAATTATCATCTATATAGAGGTATCCAACCTTTTATGCCTACCTTCTGCTAGTTTAGATACAATAACAAATTTCCCTGCCTCACACAACCATTGGATTCATGGATCGGAGGTAGGTAAATTCTTAACTGCATTATATGGAATCTATATAGGTGATTCTCTATAGAATCCTTAGGATTAACCTTATAACACCATAGGTATATTGTCCCTTCTCTAGTGTAGGCCAAAATGTGTCACAAGCACCCTGATTCTCTGATGTGGGCACCCTGTAGGGAACCTATAAGTGAGACCTTCTCCTTCTGTCTTGAGAAAATCCATCATCCATGTTTTAGGATGGACATCACTGATGGGGAAAAAATCTTCATTCTAAAATTTTTTCTCCACTTTAAAATTATCATGGGCCAATGTTGTTTCCCTTTCCGGTTCATCCGGTTTTGTCTTTAGTGGGATGAACTCATCATAAATATACCCAAGAATAGGAGCTCTATAAAATGTATAGGATTACAATGGGATTATTCCAACATCACCATGTGTCAGGTGAAAGGAATTTTTCTGAGGACTCCATCAACACAGCATCTGAGGGATGATTTATGAGTTCTTGTAAAAAAGAGTTTTCCCTACCAAAATATCCTTATAGATATAGATGTCTTTCATATCCTTTTTGAATTACACAGAAGTTTGGTTAACCAAGTACACCCACATCCACTCGGTACTAACTCCCCCTACAAAACAGAAATCCCAATCCCCCTTCTATACTTGTGTCTAATCTATCCATGAAGCACTGAAAGTTGATTCCTAGTAGTGAGGATTTGATTCTTTAATATGTGGCTTCAGATCTAGAGTGTAGTTATCATTGTGCATGAAACAACCAGTAAAAACCTTTCTTTACTTAATATAATAAACCTTGTAAGAAATTTTGGTGGAACGATAGTTGGTGTGCTTCATAAACCAAGACTTTGGGAAGTAACTCTGAGTCTCAAGGATAAACATGTCCCTTAAAATTATATGAGCATACAAGGGCATGTAATCTCTTTGTGGGTACTCACATTGATGTAGTAGAAAATAATTTACCAGATCCTAAATAATAGGCTTAACCATGTCTTAGTAATTTTTTCCAATTTCCTTGGTTGTATCTGATGCAGTTGCACCAAATTTCCCTAGAAAATTAATCAGATGAGCCATTGAAACCCTATAAGAAGTAATCATGTTATCCAATTAATTTATAATATTTACTTAGAGAAGTTAAAATTTTCACTTGGAAGAATTTAAAATATTGAAAATGGAATGGACTCATGTGGGTTGTTTGACCAGGTTCCATGCATGGCCCTCTCGAAAAAGATTTTTGTGCAAGCCCCTCAATGATATGCCTCACCTAGGCTTCTCATTGAAGGTGAATTTTCAAAGCATGGTCACTAAATATCTTCTATGAAAGAATATTATTCAAGAGGACATCACAAAAAGGGAAGTGCAATAATTTTTTACATAAAACATGAATGATGAGAGAAAAAATCACCAACCTAGAATGGGAGAAAATAGTACAGGTGATAGTAATATTAATAAAAACAGATGGACTATTCACCAGACTTGCACTGTTGATCGGTAATGGGTACCTACACAATGGGCATATGCACACGACCAAATCTTCCGACCTAAGTGGGTGTCCTGTGTGGTTTACTAGTTCCACCTTTATAACCTTTCCCACATTTAACCTTAGGATTATACCTTCTTATTTCAATCAGATCCAATGTTGAGGGGGGTTATTGGCACTGTGTTTTTTCAAGTGGGATGAAAATATAATTAAGTGTACCTCAAGAATGTTAATTATGTTAATAGACCTGATAATGATCAAAAGGACTTTACTATTCTAGATTGCATGCATCCCCCTACACATCAGCATGCTTGCACTGCCCCATGTGCTATACTAAAAGGTAGGCCACCCCTACGCAAGACACCAGTGTCAGGTCCCTATGATCTAGACCTGTTTGAATAAAATCCTTTGACCATGGTTCCCTATTTACCTATAAGTATGAAACTAGGGTTCCTCATTTGTATAAATAGAAAATCTAATGAATCCCCCAAACTCTGGCCACACATCCACTTCAACCAGGTCTCCAAAAATTCCTTAAGTGGCTCTCCAAAACATGAGAGAATAGACAATTAATGGTGATGCGTGAGATCAAAGTACCTTGAGGGACTAAAACAAAAGACACGTACACGAGGACGCATTCCCCCTACGGAACAACCACCAGTAAAAGTCCCCTACCCCAAATAGATACCTACAAGAGCCTCATCTAGGGAAACTTGAGGAGGCATGTGGTTCCTAGTCCAAATACTCACCCAATTTTTGTTTCTTGGGTGATCCATTTCTAAAGTCACCTTCATCTCACATAGCCCCCCCCCCCCTTCAGTATGAAGAACCTCTAGTTCCTCCCAGACCCTGTGTGAGGTACTTTTCTCTCTAAGTCATGACCTATGCAATCCTCCTTTGATCCCTCTTCCAAGACACCAATGGAAATTCCTCTCATGCTTTGGATCACATTTATGATAGGGACCCAATCTAAAACTACGTCTAAGCCTCCTGTATTGAAAATCCATAGAAAGGGGAACACCAGTGTGTCCCCCATTTGGGTAAAATTATCTCAGTCAAGGGTTTCCCACACTTTCCCTATATTATGGGTAGGGTCATTATAATGCATGTGAGTATGCATTCCCATGATCATGAGGACCCCGAATCTAGGGTTGGTGAATGTGTTGTCATGACACATCATATTGATTATGATTTAAAGATGATTTTATAGTCTGTGGATGACCCTAGGTCATATCTCATAGAGATTTGATATGTTTAGAGTATGTATTTTTAATAAAAAGTTATAAAATAGGGGTGGTTTTGAAAATAACTTAATTTAAAAATATTAATAGTTGAACAACCAAGTGGATTTTGAAAAATATGAGAAAAGGGGGTATTTTGTATTTTACTACACACATTTCATGTTCATTTTTCATAGATATTCATTCAAGTTTGAAGTAATTAGTTGGTTTAAATTAATTGGAATCCCAATTAATTATTAGGATTTTATATCAATGTTAGAAGAACCAAACATTGACATAATAATCATATTTTCATGTTCCAACACTTATTCCTGGAACAATAACTTTAAAAGTAGAT
The DNA here is from genome assembly GCA_963277665.1 of Viscum album. NCBI lineage: Eukaryota > Viridiplantae > Streptophyta > Magnoliopsida > Santalales > Viscaceae > Viscum > Viscum album. The sequence continues at coordinate 1,583,669,097 of OY728128.1, read as the reverse complement.
TGAAATATCAATACAGTGGGTGAGAAAATGAATATTTTGTTTTTCAATTAGAACAACACAATTCATGCACTCAAAATATAACATCTATTGGTTAAAAGTAAAGATATTTCCATTCGGTTTAATCAAAAAAAATAACTAAAATCAAAGTAAGATAATTCTAAATTAAATGTTTTCAAGCATAAAATAAATTAAATAAGTAGCATTAAAAGTTCAGTAAATCTCATTACAATATTTTTTATATTACTCACAAGGAGCGCCCCCCCCCCCCCCATTTATCAAAACATATAAAGGAGGAATAAAGTTTGGTGGATCTCCATATTCATTCTTTACCCCCTACAAATATTGGGGTATCTAGAACTTCTAGGAAGGGGATAGTACTCCACTATGACTCAAAAATATCAGCACAATAACTCCTTGTTGAACTCAAAAATGAGGTTCCTAAGGTTCCCTTTTATAAGAAAAATTGGAGGTGGTTTGGGGTACTCATATTTGAACATACAACTTGTATCTTGGTTTTGGACTTGTAAGCATCTATATCTTAACTTGTACTATAGAAGAAATTTCATGAACTGAATCTGGTCACCAACAAAACTGGTACAAAACCCAGCACGTGACAAGCCTAGAAGGGTGTTCTCGATCCCCACAAGCTGGCACAAGTTCCCAGGTATCAAAAAATGAAATTTGGGAATGATTTACCATAGTTTATAAACATAAAACAACAAACAAATCCAATAAACCAAATATGGATTTTTCAAACCAAAACATCTTTCAAAAAAATTCAGAATTGAATTACATAATCTAGAAACAAAACTCAAAGACTATAACCGTGAAACAAAGTCAAAAATGATATCCCAATAACCTCCTCATGGAAAGGGGCACTACCCTTAATCCATCTCTTTGACACTGTTCCCAAAAGGACCACTAGAAACCAGAACCACTGGCACTAAAAGCATTACCAAAATCTATGACAAAATAACCAAATCTACTTACACCCCTAAGTGTATGTAGGGTGTGATCCAAATCCCAGAAGGATTCCACCATAAAAATATTCCATGTGGTAATCATTATAAGGAAAAATCTTGCATGTTTTATAAACAAAAAATGCTAGTAACAATTTTTGAAAGATGTAACTTCAAATAAAAACATCTTTAAAGTGGGATACTTTAAAAGAAATAAATAATTTTAAATAGAATGAAAAAGATACATAATTTCTCTAGCCAAACATATCGTATGTCGATGTTAAGTATAAAATATCCAATGAGCACTAGAAATTTGAAAAAAAACCATAGGCACTAGCTCGTTGGGGGTCCCAGGTACCTCGTACTCGGTGAAAGTAACCATACAAATATTTGTTCTCCTACACACGAGCCATTAGTAGGGATCATACCCTCAACCTATTGGTCCCCCAACATCATCATCATTATAGTTTATATAGGGTTTTAATCGTCAAATATTCTATATGAAACAGGGACCAAACCCCTTGGGATCACTAGCATACTAGTACACGTCCACCCACCTAGATACATAGGTTTTTCCACTTGTGCTCAAACAAGTTCTGAAATCCATGAAATACAATTTTCACATTAAAATACCACTTCCAAGTCACACACACACCAAACAGTCCACACACATGTCACATGATTCCATTTTTCATTAAAATTCATTTTAAAAATCAGACTCAAACCAAAAAAACCCACAACATGTTTCACATCTCTTTCACACTTCAAGGAATATTTTAAAAATATTATAAAACAATTCCAAGATACTACACATCACATAACAGCCTTTTCACATTAAAATATAGAATTTCATAAGTACACTCCTACCAAAACAGTTTGGCAACATAGTTTCACCTCTTACATAAATCAAGAAACCATTTAAAACCTTCCCAAAACAATTCCAAAGATTGTAACCCTATTTGGTACATAAAATCTTTCTAAAACCCTATTTGAAGAAAAAATAGAACACCAATATCACATCAAATCATAATTTTTAGCCATAACATCAGTTAATAAAACTATTCCATGAATTATAAAACAACCCCAATGAACACAACATGGAATACACACCAAAAATATTCATTTTTGCACAAAAATGCCACTTAAAAACCAACCGCATAATTTTTTTTACCAAATATAATTTTCTCACCAAAAACAACGGAATATAATCATGCTAAAAATATAAATCAAGAAAAATAAACTCATACAATAATTCTTACACATGGAATAACCTAACATTTGTGCCAAAAATTCCAAACTGTTGTCCAAAACTTCAATCGCACCACAAGGGAGTTAAAACCAACCTGAACCACAATATTTCACCAAAATACAAACGTTTAAACCCTAGGTTGGAACCCTAACTAATTTAAACATTATAAATTCATTAAAATATTGGAGAAACCATAATCAAATGGGAGGATGAAAGAAGGAAACCAACTTACTTGACGGATCTTGAAGAAATCTTCCCAAATCCACCAATATTTGATTCTTGAAGCATCCAAACTGGTAGGGAGAATCCAATAATTCTTAGTAGGTCAATTTGGGACTAAAATGGGGGGGAATGAATGAAAATTTAAGGATTTATGAATGAAACATTTTACCTTTTCAAATATGGGCGATTTGAAAAAGACTAAGAAATATTTCTCTAATACTTCGGGGAGGTGAGCTCCAAAGAGGAAAACTAGATAATGGGGGTTCTCCATAAAAAAATTTATTTGAGTGTGAGGTGGAATCACTAAAAAACATTAAAAATTGAATGATATATTAAAAGGTTAAAAAATAATTTAAAGGAAGAAATGGGCTTACGGGATGGCCCAATACCTTAACAAAAATACTCAAATCCGTCATTATTATGGATTCTTATGGGGTCCAAATTGATATGCTGGTTGTAATATATCAGGGGAAGCCAATTGGGAAGTTTAATGGGTGTAAAATGTTGAAAAATAAAGGATTTATAAAAAAACAAAACTTTTTTTAAAACATGTAATGAGCTCACAGTTTGGCTCAAATCATGAGAACACACACTTTCCTCCAAAACTACATGGGAAACCCCCAAAAACAAATCAAGAATAGTAATTAAATGAAAAACACCTTTAAAAGAAATCATGGATTTGACAAATACCCCCACCATAAAACTTTTCTCCCTCAGAAAGCCACAACAAGGATAAAAGAAAAAACCAAACCCTACTGAAAGGCCAAATCACCTCCAAATTATCAATCAGGGAAGGAATAATCTTACCAGCCAAAACATACACCACTTCCTGAAGAGATCAAGAAAATTCAAACTACATCCAAAAATAAAACACCATAAACACTATTCAAACAAGACTAAAGTAACTTACCTGGAATGAACAATGAAAATGAACAAGGTCACCACAGTATTACATCAACAAAACCGTTGAGCACACTCCAATCCCAACATTTACCCAAGGAATAAGTTGGCGGTTAAATAAATCTGAACAATACTACCTATTTCCATACCAACACTTGGGACAAAACCAAGTTATTGAAATGGGGTGACACAAATAGACTCTCCACCATAAGGGGCACCTCAATTTTTTTCTAAGATTGAATCAAGACACTAATAGGGGAAGGCCTGAATGGACTCCTGACATAAAGGGTATAATTTCGTTATAATTTTCCAAAATAACTTACATGAGACTCATAGTGGGTTTCCCAACCATAAAAACCAACCGTCTTAACTTACTAGTATGAGACGACATGAAATGACCCCAAAATATAAAGATACGGCAAAACCCATAGTTAGTCACCATGGTTTGGGAAACCGTGCGCTAACCCTGCAGGTAATTCTATCAAAATATGTATATTCACACCATTAAATAGGGAGAGGCACACGGTCGTGCAGAGATTGTGTGGTAGATATTGTCTCTTATCACACGGTTTCCTAGGTTGGCGCAATGTTACTACTAATTGTGTGAAAACCATGGTCTTCAATCTGCCTAGCCCAAATGTCACCCTTTTCTCTAAAAATACAAAGAATATCCCAAGAAAATTATGTGAACTCATGCTATAAAATGGAAACAAGGTCCTCCCACCTCTACCACCGAATGGGAACAACTAGAACAAGATGAAGACACCAAAGGTTTAAATTATACCCATCTTTCATACTAAGGATAATACTTTGAACAAATGTTTGAATGACCCCAATATTTCCCCTGACTATATGTCAGCTTCACTCTGGGACCTATGGTTGGAGCTCATATGATTAAAGCATATTCGGCCTCATAGTCAGGATTTGGAAACCCTAGAATGGAACTTCTTCTTCTAGTGCTACAAACAACTACACCGCAATCCCAGATGGGTTTATGAAGATATAACACACTCTAAAACTCACATTAACAAAACCTGAAATTTTTCTAAAACAAGGGAATAGAAGATGCACACACATCACCTCTCGTTTCTTCAGAAGAAAACAGAAGGAGGAAAGGACATATAAAAACACCTTCCTCTAAACATCAGAGGTTGAGATTTTTCAAAGGGAGACACACTTCTTACAAAACAGAGACTCTTCGATGATTGAACAACCTTCACCTTTACAGTCAAACGAGCACACAACATCACAAGGCATCATCGAACATGACCATTATGACTAATATAAACAGAACAAGGTGATGGATCTTATGTTGAGTCCCAAACAACACATGACTTCTGCAAGCAGACATAATAGCCTCACTCAGCCCAATTTTCCACACTAATGGCTTAACAGAAACCCTTTCTTCAACAAGACTGACAAAAGATCCAGGGGCCCTCTTAGACAACATCTTACACTGACACACCCAAACCGCTTTAACCTTTTATGACTAAGGTAACTTAAGAAACTAAGTCCTCTTTCAACCTTCCACAACCACTCTCCCACTACAAGAGAATCCCCAAAACATGGACAGTTAATGGGGGTATACTCAATCTCCAAAACTAGAGAACAAATTTGATATTTTTATCAACTAGAGTATTTTCCAATGGAGAAACAATATAGGATACACTTCAGTCATGCATTAAATATTAATGGGGTCATTCCTTATCTAATGAGAAAACCAAAGGAACCAACCAAGATAAAATATTGGTCAAAAAAATCCACAAACAAGAACCGAACACATGAGGGGAACCACCATAAAGGCTTCTGAAAACATTTCTAATAAGGATACCACTAACCAACCCTTCAACCCAACTTTCTGATAAAACACAAACCCAAAACATAATTTAACAAGAGGGTAACTTGGACTCAAACATCCCACAACAAAAAAATTTAAAAAAATACATAAGTCACACAACCCAAAAGAGTCATCAAGACATCAAGTTTTCCCTTAAAATATATCACTTCATTAAAAATAAATATGTCATTGGTTAGCGCATTCCCCAATGCTATCTCATGGGCCTCACACATGCATGTTTTCATGCCACATTTGGAACACTCTTCATATCCATCTTGGAACTCATCCATTCATGTCATTAACCATCCATCATTCCATATAACCCCATGTATGTGGTCGCCGATGTAAATACCAAAGGTTAAAACAAAAATTCATTCCACTTTTCAAAACCAAAACAGTCAACCAATACTTTCTTTTTCTCAAGACTGCTAACCACAAAATCAATACCCAATTTACATCAGACAAAACTTTTTAGGAAGGCCCAATTATTAAAATAAGAACTCACTTTCATTTTATTCACATAAATTTCAAAACTACCCAACCCCTTCCAAAACACTTTCGGTTTTATGACAAACACCACTTGATCAACACCCATTCATTGAAAATATCATGTCTTATTATTTAAAACAAGGTTCCAATGATTCATAAAACTTTTAAAATTCTCATTAGTTACCAAATCAAAAAACCATTTCTAAACTCCACACACAAATTTAAAAAAACTTTATTCCATTTAAAAAACTTTTTCAATAATTCAAAAAGTTACATTTGAAATAGATTTTCAAAATCCACTTTGATGTAATTTATACTTTCAAAAGAGTTTAAATACAAAATTTACCATTTTCAAATAATTATGAAAATTAAGTTCCACAATTTCACAAATCAAACCATTCCATATTTATTATAAAATCATTTCTCAAAAAAACTTTATGCTTCTTAGACCAAGTCATTTATTCTTTAAAACCAATATTCCAAGAATCCAAAACTAAAGAACACAAAACAATGTGACAGGAAACTAGTTTTGGTGGGTGACTTGAAAATATGGTTGGAATCCACATGCCAATCACTTCACCATCATAGAGAAAGTTCTAAGGCAATATCCCCAGCTCCATATGGATTTCGCTGCCCAAGGATCTCACTGAGACCATTAACCCAACTCTCTTTTCATATCTCATAATCATCATCAATCCAAGAAAACCAAATGGCTCAGATAAAACCTGACTTCCCCTGGCGAATTGAATCAAATCACAAGGTGTGCTAGCCAGGAACCCTACTCAAAATAATAATGTCAAGTCCCGATAATCCTAACCCCAAACTATCTCGACTCTTCCCCAAATAACATGACCCAAGAGAGCGAACCTTCTCTGATACCATTTTTTCATGAACTGAATCTATTCACCATCAAAATTGACACAAAACTTAGCCCGTACCAAGGACCGAAGGGTGTTCCCAATCCCCAGGGGCTGGAACAAGGTCATGGGTATCAAAAAATGAAATTTTGAAAGGATTTACCTGAGTTTAAAAACATTAAACAACAAACAAATCCAATCAATGAAATCTGGATTTTTCATACCAAAACATATTTTACAAAAATTCAGAATTTAATTACATAATCTAGAACAAAACAAAAATACTATAGCAAGGGAACAAAGTCAAAAAGGATATCCCAAGGACCTCCTCATGGCAAGGGGAACTACCCACAATCCATCTCCACAACACTATGCCAAGAAGGACCGCTAGAAACCCGAACCACTTGCACTAAAAGATTTACCCAAACCTGTGGAAAATTTACCAAGTCTACTTAAAACCAAGGGTATAAGTAGGGTGTGAGGAAAATCCCAATAGGATTCCACCACAAAAATATTCCATGTGATGATCATTATAAGAAAAAATATTACAATTTTTGTAAACAATAAATGCTTGTAACCATTTCTAAAAGATGCATCTTTAAATAAAAACTAGTCTCAAGTGGGCTACGTTAAAAGAAATAAACACTTTTAAATAGAATGAAAAATCTACAGAATTTCTTTATCCAAACATACCTCATTCTGACGGTAAGTATAAAATATCTAATGATCGCTAGTAATGGGAAAACCACCATAGGCACTAGCTCGTTGTGGGTCTCAGGTACCTCATACTCGGTGAAAGTAACCATTGAAATATCTATTCTCGTGCACACAATCGATGAGTAGGGATCATACCCATAACCTAGTGGTCCCCCAAAAACATCATCATTATAGTTTAGTTAGTTTTTTTATCATCAAATTTTCTATGTGAAACAGGGGTCAAACCCCACAGGATCACTAGCATACTAGTACACGTCCACCCACCTAGATACCCAAGTTTTCCCTCTTGTGCTCAAACAAGGTCCATAAGCCATGAAATACATTTTTCAAATGAAAATACCACTTTCAAGTCACACACACACCAAAAATCCCACACACATGTCACATTATCCCCTTTTTCAATCAAATTCATTTTGGGAATCTTTCCCACACCAAAATAGCCAACAACATGTTTCACCTCCCTTTCACACTTCAAAAAATCCTTTAAAAAATTTATAAAACCTTTCCAATATAATAAACATCATATAACATCTATTTCACGTTAAAATAGGCCATTTCAAAATTACACTCCTACAAAAACGGTTTGGAAATGCAGTTCCACATCTTACGTAAATCAAGAAACCATTTAGAACCTTCACATAATAATTCCAAGGAGTGTAACTAGGTTTTGCAGATAAAATCCTTCTAAAAACCCTCTTTGAAGACCAAAATCATACTAATTTCACATAGAAACCGAATTTTTATCCCTAACATCATTTAATAAAACTATTCTATGAACTGTAAAACAACCCCAATGAAACATCAATCGCACCACCACCACACCATAAGAGAATATAACTCATCCAATAATGCTTACACATGGAACCACCATCCATTTGGGCAAAATCTCCAAACCGTTGTGTGAAACATCAATCGCACCACCACCAGACCACAAGGAAGTTAAAACCAACCCAAAACCCAAATATTTCACCAAAAAGACACAAGGTTAAACCCTAGATACTATCCCTAAATTATGGACTCTTTAAAACTTCATTAAAATGTGGGAGAAACCCTAAGAAAATGGTAGAGGAAGGATGGAAACCCACTTACTTGAGGGATCTTGAAGAAATCGGCCCAAATCCACCAATAGTTTAATCTTGAAGTAGAACAAAATAGTATCAAGGATCTAATAAGTATTATTAGTTCAAGTAGGGACTAAAATGGGGGAAAAAGTGTGAAAATTGAAGAATTTATGAATAAAACATTTTACCTCTTCAAATATGGGTGATTTGAGAAATACTAAGAAACATTTCCCTAATCCTCAGGGGATATGAGCTCCAAAATGGAAAACTCAATAATGGGGGTGTGCCTTAGGTTTTTGGGTTGGAGTGGAAGGTTGAATAACTGAATAAAGGTAAAAAATCAATGATATATTGAAAAATTAAAAACATGATTTGAAGTAGGAAATGGGCTTATGGGATGACATAATACCTTAATAAAAAACCCAAATCCATCATTATTATGGATTCCTATGGGGTCCAAATTGATATAGTAGTTTTAATATAACAGGAGATTCCAATTGGGAAGTTGAATGGGTGTAAAATTTTGAAAAATGAAGGATTTATAAAAAACAAAAATTGTTTTTAAAACATGTAATGGGCTCAAGGTTTGTCCCAAATCATGAGAACACACCCTTTCGTCCAAAACGACATGGGAAACCCCCACAAAGAAATAAAGAATTGTAATTAAATAAAAAATACCTTTAAAATAATTCATGGATGTGATAGTAAAGTTATTTGATGGTCTATTATATATCTACATGTCAAATTTGGAATCCATTGGCCATCTGGAATGGGATATATTTTTAAAATACTAATCATAACTTTCGAATTTGTGTAGATTCGATTCCCTAGATAGATCAGCATGCATGGGATTCCGTAAATTTTAGACCATTTTCCTTCTAAAATCTTTTTTGGCTTTCCAAATCAACTCCTCCTATCCTATAGTAATCAAATACATTAAAATTTATTATTTTAACAGTGATAAACATTAAATAATTAAATCAAATGTAATGTGAAATTTGATATTATCTATTTAGTTTTCAATACAAAACTAGTTTAACACAATGGTTTATGTGTGAAATAAATTAGTGAATCTCAGTGCAATCACACCACCACGCCTAAACATTTTCAATAATGGGAAAATTCTAATTTACAAAAAATATATTAATAGATATATTACCAACTTCATTAAGATTTAACATTCATTGAAAATTAAATTCATTATGGTAATTTGATCAAATAAAAAATCACACCAAGGTGTTATTTTCACGGATCATGGAAAAAAATATCTCAAAAATTATATCAGAATGAAATTATAAGATATACATGATACCAATATGAGAAAATAATTCAAAAGTTAACCATGTCACTAATTCTCCATGTGTGTGTGTGTGTGACAACCATTTCATGCTATTTTTCCACTCTCTACCCTGTAAATATTGTTTATTTTAAAAAAATCCCTTTAAATGATTATGTACACCGAACCTTCCCTACATTCTTTGTAATAAATTTTCAAGACCAACTCACTTAAACATTCCTTGAAGTCAATCCTTAAGATCCTTACCTAGATATCACCATATTTTTTACATTTCATCACTCCCCTCATTTATTATTATTGTGGTTCTTTTCAAAAGTTGAACTTGGATAAAATATCACACTCTTCACTCAACCCTTATTTGATCTCTTAACGACAATAATTTTAATATTTATAACAAGATAAAAGGTCATGGAAGAGTGGTTTTAGACTTTCCAAAGTCACAACCCATATTTTTGTGTTTGTGTTTTTTATTTGCAGTTTTTTTTAGAGAATACAAGAGTCGGATAACTGGTACACACGCATAGGTCAATCTTGTATAGTAATGAAAAAGAGTGGATAAGAAAAGAAAGTATGGAAAATAATTTTTTTAAGATGATAAATATTAACCTAACTCATATGTATGTTTTATTTATTAATAAAAATAATACTTCATGGTTGGGTGAAAAAAAGTGTGGATAAATTAAGAGGCACAATTTTCCCACAAACTACCCGCATAAAGGAGCACATTATTCTAAGAGGTTTAAAAGTGATACAACCATTTATATCATTGAAAAACAACAAAATTTATATAAAAATACTCACCTTAATGTTAAATTAAATTTATAATGCACATTCCATCAGTGAAATGAAAAAAATGTTAAAACAACATTGAATATAGAAATTCAACATGCATTTTCAACAATTTAAATGATTAATTTGGCATGAATTTACATGATTAAGTGGGAATAATTTTCCCTGATTAAGTGGGAATAAAAAATTAATATTATGATACAAAAGTGAGGGTGGCTCAAAATGAACTCTTTTTCTCATATTTTTCAAAATTCACATCGTTTTTGAACTATTAATTAGAATCCTGATTAATTCCTAAGATTTTATATCAATGCTTGAAGAAACAAACCTTGATATAGAAATCATATTTCCAAGGTCCAAAAAATATGTATGGAATAATATATTCAAAATTATATTGAAATTTAAATAATTTGAGTAAAAATAATTTTTTTTTCAATTGAACCAACAGTAGTCACGCCCTCAAAACCTCACACTAATCAGTTAGAAATTAAGAGCACATGCACAACATGCATCAAAACAAGAATTAAAATATGAAATAATGTAAGAAAAATGGAATTAAATATTATAAAATCAAAATTAATCCAAACCATTAACTAATATATGAATTAGAACTCCCTTCACATGTGTGTAGCTCCCTCACAATGAACGCCCACTGTTTAGCCCGACGTTGAGAGGCGGAGGAAGCTCAGTTGGATCTCCTTATTTATAATTTATCCCCCTGTGATGATAGGGGACTCAATAACTTTATAGATGAGAAAAGGACTCCTCTAAAACTCTAAAATTTTTGAACTTCACTCTTTTCTGGGACTTACAAATAGGGTTACCAAGGTGCAAATTTATAGGAAAAGTGGAAGGTGCTTTTAGGCACATTAATGGATGAATTGGTCTTAGGTACATATAGAAGATTTGTATCCCAATGAAATTTGGATCATCCCAAAAAATATTATCCTAATTTTATGCATAGATTAGTATAAGTTTGTGGTTGAGTCCATATATATTCTTTGATATCAGTGTAATTTGGCCTAATTTTCTTCAACTTCATTTGGGCCCTCAAAACCACTTTCACCTATAATGAAATCATCCAAAAAAGTGAAAGCACCCTTTTTAATAGTGATAAACACCAAATAATTGAATAAAAATAGAGTGAAATTTGTTGTTAAATTATTAATTTATGATAAAAAATCAGTTTAACGTAGTGGTATAAACGGGGAACTGAATATTGAATCGCTACATGATCACACACCCATACTTAATCATTTTCACTCCTAGGTAAATATATTTTCCAAAAAATGATGCATGGATATATTCCCAACTTCATGAATATTTAACATTAATTAAAAATTTAATTCTTTATGGAAATGTGATCAAAGAAAAAAATCACACCAATGAGTTATTCTTAGTGATCATTGAAAAAGATGTCTCATAAATTGTTTCATAACAAAATTCTAGGTGATGAATGATACCAATTTTAGAAAATAATTAAAATGTCAAAAATTTAAATAACTCTCTACATGTGTGTGTGAAAACCATTTCATGCAATTATTTTGATTTTTTATCCAGTAAATATATGTTATTTAAAAAAATCTACTTAAATGATCCAGTCCATCGAACATTCCCTATATCTTTTACAATAAAATTTAAAGACACACTCACTTAATCATTCATTAAATTAAAACCAAAGCTTTTGACCTAGATATCCCAATACGTTTTACATTTATTCACTTCCCTCATTTATTATTATTTTTATGTTGAACTTAAAACAAATCTCACACTCATCACTCAACACTTGTTTGATCTCCTCACGATAATAATTGTAATAGTTATAACAAGATCAAAGGTCTAAGAAGAGTGGTTTTAGACTTCCCTAATATACAACCCATGTTTTCATATATATTTTTTACTAAATTGTTTTTCTTTTTCTTTAGGGATTAAAAAATTTGGATAACAGGCACACACACATAGGTCAATTCGGTATAGTAATAAAAAATCTTGGATAAGGAATGAACGTGTGGAAAAATAATTTTGTAAAGATGATAAATATTAACCTACCTTATATTTAACTTATATTAAGTATGAAATATTCACACTTCATGGTTTGGTGAAAAAATATGTGGATAAATTAAGTGGTACAATTTTCCCATAAACTAATCACACAAAGGATACAATTATTCTCAAAGGTTTGAAAGTGATACATCCATTTATATCATCAAAAATCGACCAATTTTTTAGGAAAATTAATAACTCAATGTTAAATTCATGATAAAACACACATTCCATCAGTGGTAAGAAAATATTAAGATAAATTAAAATAGATAAATTCCTCATATATTTTCAATAATTTACATGATAAAGTGGACATAATTTTTCCTGTTTAAGTAAAAATAAAACATTGATATTTTGGCACAAAATTGGGGGGTATGGGGGAAGTAAAAAATACTATATATTAAGAAAAAAGTGAAAAATAATAAAGATGATAAAAATTCCTAAATATCCTAGCAATATTATCAAGAAAGAGGGGGAAAGGTAAAAATACTATTCAGCAAGTCAAAAATTAAAAAAGAAGAAAGATGATAAAAATTTATACTATCCCAGAAATATACCCATCCCCCACACCTGGAGTGTTTTGTCTCCTCTCTCTAATAAAATAGAATGTTAGAAGGAAGTATAAAACATGGTGGGTTTCATTCAAAGTTTCTTGAACTTGGATTTCCTCCATTGGGGAATCTAGTATCACTTCATGAAAGTACTTCAGCCACCTACCATTGACTTTGTAGGTTTTTTTGTTTCTTAATAATGAACTTGAACAACACCAAATAGATAAACATTAGTAATAGTGTATGGGAAAAACCAACTAGAAGGAAGATTACCTGGATGCAACTTCATCCATGCATTGAAAAGGATTACCCTCTGCTCAATGAGGAATTGATTATGAAGGATGAGGAGGTCATGGGCAGCCATGGTCTGCTCCTTATAAATCAGGATGTTCTCATATGAATCTCTAAAAATGTCCTCTAACTTCAGAATTTTGTTTTTTAGAACCATCACAAGAAAGATTATAATTACATTGTTTAATTGACCAATAGGACCAGTTCTTTATCTTAACAACGAGGTAAGACCTCTCTCCGAAAAATAGCTGATAAGGTGATATTCCAATGAGATAATTAAACATAGAATGGTAAGACCATAATGGATAATAGAGTCTAATAATCCAATCATTCCTATTAGGTTGAACCATTTTCTAAAGAATATGTTTTACCATGCTATTTGAAACCTTTTCTTGATCATTGGTTTGGGGGTGATAAGCAATATACACTTGATTCCTAACCCTATACTGACACAAAATTGATGGTATTGTTTTGTTATATAAATGATAACCCTGATCATTGATGATGATCCTAGGTTATCTAAACCTATAGAAAATATGGGTTCTCAAAAATTCCACAACTATCTTGGAATCATAAGTCCTCATGGATTGTGCCTCTACCCATTTTCACATGTAATCAACTTCCATAATAATGTACAATTTTCCATAAGAATTTGGAAATGGCCCCATAAATTCAATTACCCAAACATCAAAAATGTTATTGTAGAACAACGTTTGTTGTGGAATTTCATTTCTTTTAGAGGCATTCCCCATTCTTTGTTAGTGAGGAAAATATTTACAGATGTCCTGGGAATCCTGAAATAATTTTGTCCAAAATAGACCTAAATTGAGGAAATTCTGATGATTCCATTGGGAAGAAAAGTAGCCCCCACAAGCAAGAGCATGGGAGAACCTAAGGATGGATTGAAACTCGCTATCAAGAACACAAATCCTAAGGACTTAATCACTACATGAAAGATAAAGGCAGGGGTCATCCCAAATGTACCAATGGGATGATCCTACTAATATGGTCAGCCACCAAATTCTGTTTTCCTTTTTTATCTCCAATTTCAAGACTAAATTCCTAATGTAGGAGTAACCAATGAATGAGATATGGTTTAGATTCAGGTTTCTTAAGGAGACGATGGAGGGATATATGATCTGAGAACAAAATTTATTTTTACCCTAAAATGTATGACCTAAATTTATCCAAGGAAAATTAAATGGAAAGGAATTTGTTTTTTAGTTTTAGTGTTGTTTAACTAGGAAACATCCATTGTCTGTGAGACATAGGCAATGATATGTAAAGATCAATCAACCTATTATAATAAGACTTCCCCAACTTCATAGTTAGAGGCCCACACATGAACTCAAATAGTAAAACCCTCCAAGGTGGTTAGATTATTGGGGGTGACATGAGGCTCTATTACAATTTTTGAAATCCTTCCTCACATTATTTATCAAAAACAAATTCTTTATCTTTCTGGAGTAATTGAGGGAGGGGGAGTGAGATCTTACTAAATTGACTAATGAAGCGATGGTAAAATATTGCATGAACTAAGAATGACCTCACATCCCACACATTTTTAGGGAATGGTAGGGAACAAATAGAATGCAGTATTGATTTATCTACTTGGATACCATCTTCATTACTGACATTCCCAAGTATTATACCTTATCACCCCACAAAATGGAATTTATTGTAATTTAATACAAGAATATTTTCAATATAGTAATGTAAAATATAACCAATACTACTCAAACATTCATCAAATGAGGATCCATAAATAGTGAAATAATCCATGAATAATTCAATGAAATTATCTAGGTAATGCAAGAAAATACTAACTATGCATTGCTAGAAAGTAGCTAGAGTATTGCACATACCAAATGGAATCCTTCTATATGAAAATGTACTGAAGGGTAAATTGAAGGTTGTATTTTCTTGCTCCTTGGGGGAAATATGGTTCTGAAAGTTTCTAGAATACCCATCAAGGAAATGGTAGTGGGACTTCCCCACTATTTTATCTTACATCTGGTTAATTAACGATATTGGGAAATGGTCATTCCTAGTGTGTTTTTTTGTTGGAAATAATCTATATAGAGACACCAACTATTCTAAACAAGGGTTGGAACCAATTCATTATTTTATTTTTCAATTACCATGAGACAAATATTTTAGGAACTACCAGCATCGGATTTATCTATTGTCTGTCAAATATAGTGTAAATGATTCCAGCATCCAATAATTTTGTTACCTCTTTTTTAACAACATCTATGAGGTTCAGGTTCAGTCGATATTGTGCCCGCCTCACTATTTTTTCCTCATAATTTAACAATATTTATTGTGTGAAAATTGATTGGATAATACCAGGGATGTTAGCAATTGTCAATACTAAAGCTTGTTTATACTCCCTCAAATGATCAAGGAGTTTCAATTCATGCTCTGGAGGGATTAAACTAGCAATTATGACAGGAAACTTGTTTCCATTCTCAAGATAAGAATATTTTAAATTCAATTTTATTTTTTTAAGTTCTAATTCATGTAGAAATTGGATTGATGTGATTGAATGTGTAAGTGGGAGGTAAATGATCTCATCTAACAGATCAATTAAAACAGCATTATATGATTAAAAATATTTTACAAGAATATCAATATCATTGATGGTCATGGGATCCTCAGTGATCAATAAATTATCAATTAACAAACATGCATGCCATTTTTCTAGACTTTTATAGCATTTAATGCATGATTCATTACCTAGAATGTCTATTAATGATGAAAACTCAAAAATGAGATCAGGAGAAATAAATGATGATTTTTTAGGGGAAGGGAGTACATCAATAGAATTAACTGAAAGTGGGGAATGTTCTTTTAAGGGGGGATTCGTAGAATCAAGAATGTTGAAGTGGACAATGTCACCACCAAAATCCATAGATAATGTATTATTGTGGGTATTAGTTATAGATTTAAAAAATTTCAAGAAATGTATCCTTAATATAATTGTTGAATATCTATTCATCCTATCATCTTCCATTTTAATCACATAAAGGTTACTGGGAAATTTAAAATTTTCACTCTCACAAGAATATCCTCTAACACACCAGTGGGGTGTACAATACTCCAGTTTTCTAGTTGTACAAAAATTCAAGTGAGATTCAGTTCCGTGTCCAGCAATGAGAATAAAATTGAGTGGTACATCACTTTTATAAAGGTACCCAAATCAATCATATCATTGTGAAATAGATACACCCCTATGGTGCATGGAATCGATAATGTTACGGGATTGTTGTATTTGGTGGGAATTTATGGGCCTATCAATATAAAGATATTCCTCCCCAATATCAACTTTCCATATCCAAAAATTCATCATCGGTGTGGACACATATCCTTCCGAAACATATTGTATCATGGTATTTTATTTATATCATCAATCAAGGGGATGTTAACTTTTACTTTTTTGAAGGTTTCCAAGATTTCTTTATCACGTTCAGTTTATTTTTATTTTCTTTGGTTGGGTATCCATTTGGGTAAATGGAAGAAGAATATTTTTTTTTGGTGGTCTATCAAATGAAACTCTTTTTTCATTGGAATGGATTCTCTTAGGACAAGTTTTTTCTTCATTCAAAGCACTTTTAGTAGTCGGTATGATGGTTTCCTTATGAGGGGGTGACTTTAATGGAGAGTTCATCTGGATTTTCAGTTACGTTCTACTCTGAAGGGTGATGGCACTGACATTTTCTTTATCCATATGGTTTACTATGGTTGAGAGGGTAGTTTACTTGACCCATAACTTTGGATTTACCCCACCGAGTTGGAGAGTTTTCATAATTGGTTTTTAAGTCTTGGGTGGATTCTTGGGTTGTTCATTGCAATGGGAGATTGTTGTCAGCCATTTTTTCATCATATCTTCTAGATTTGGCTTAGGTTTTGGAGAGGTTATTAGAGAGGACTTTATAGTGGTTGAGGCTTTCTAAGAGGTGGTAGTGGATGATTACTCTACCTCGGTTGAATAAGTGGTTATTGAGGTTGGTTTTAATACCCCTATTTCTTATAGGATTTGTTTTATTTCCACCCAAGGTTAGATGGATAGTATGGTTCAGGAATAATACGATGGTTATAGTGGAATCTTTAAAAGATTACCACACAAATCACAAAATTTTCCCACAATTGAGGGTATTGGTCAGAATAATGGGTGTTAGAAGAACATATGACAAAATGTGTGAGAGGATAATATTGGGATTTCCTTAGGGAAATAGAAATTTGTCTGAGAAGGTCACTTACATCTTCAAACTTCATGTGCACCTTCTTCTCAAACTCAGAACTCTTCACCTCCTGGACACCTGGAATGGGTGCACTGGACCTTGAACCAAATTATTGAGTGTTGTGCACAATGTTCTCAATGAGAATCCTTGATACTATTGGGTTTTTATCAAATAGTGCACCACTTACAGCATAATCAATTATTTTTCAATCAATAAGAATTAAACCATCATACAAATATTATATTAAAAGTTGATCACTTATTTAGTGGTGTGGAAACCATGAAAAAATCTTTTTAAATATTTCCCAATATTCATGAAGTATTTCCCCTTGATATTGCCTTATCCCAAAAAATTCTTTCCTTAATGTTACAATTTGAGAGGCTGGGAAATATTTTTCAAAAAAAAATCATTTCATGTCCACCCAGCCACTAATTGGTGAATTAACATGGTAAAGTCAATATTTTGAAGTTTCTTCAAATGAAAAATGGAATGAATTAAGATTTAATTATTATTCATCTGTATTATTAGGTTTCAAAATAGAACACACCATATAAAATTATTTTAAATACTTATGTGGGTCTTCTCCAGTGAGTCCATGGAATCTTGGCATAAGTGAATTGAACTAAATTTTAGTTCAAAATTAGTTTCCTCGCCTTGTATTTGAATGTATATGGGTTTGATAAAAACATCACGCATGGATAGTTATTTTAATTTTATATTATTTTAATCCATGTTATACAATTAACGTTCATTTTCTTGTTTGGTTCCAAATGAGGAAGGATTTAGAAAAGTATCAAGATGTGGTGTGTCCTCCTTCAAAGGGTTTCCTTATGTGTCTCGGTGTCATTGTCATAGGATTCCCTCCAATTCGGGTTCAAAATCAGGTAAATCTCCCAGAGTATAATGCACCATTCATAGAACCTATATAATAAATAAATAATAACAAAAAGAGATATGTATTGGAAGAAGATAAAACAAATAAATATTCAAAAACATTTACAAATATATTATCAAAAAACATGAACTAAAAATCGAAGAACTTCCTAGAAATGGAGCCAACATTTGAAATCGTTTCCATGACACATCAGATTTTATTATGTTTTTGAATTTGATTTTTAGTATAGGTCAGACCCTAGGTAATCTCTCAAAAATATTTTATAGGTTTATAGTGTGTATTTTTAAAAATAAGTAATAAAATAGGGGTGGTTTTGAAAATAATTTTAGGAAAATAATTTAATTTATAGAGTTTAATAGTTGAAATATAAAGTGGATTTGGAAAATTATGAGAAAAAGGGGTCGTTACGATTTCACTACACACATTTCAAGTTCATTTTTTTAGAGATTCAATCAGGATTGAAGTTATTATTTAGTTGAATTTAATTGAAATCTCGATTAATTCTTATGATTTTATGTCAATTCCTAAAGAACCCAACCTTGATATAACAATCATATTTCCAAGACCCACACTTATTCATGGAATAATAACATCCAAATTAGATATAAATGTCAATAAAGTTCCTAAGAAAAAGATTATTATTTTTCTAATTGTATCAACACAAGTCGTGCACTCAAAACCTCACACAGTTAGGTAATAAATTTAGATCATATCAATCACATACATCAAAAAAAGAATTCAAATATGAAATCATGTAATATAAATAAAATGAAATGTTTTAACATCCAAATTACTCCAAACCAGTAAATAATATATGCATCTGAACTCCCTTCATATGTGTGCATGTCCTTCACAACGAATGCCCACTGTTTAGCCCTACATCGAGAGGAAGAGGAAGCTCAATTGAATATCCTTATTCATCCTTGATCCCCCTATGAGAATAGGGGAATCCATAAATTCTAGGATGAGGAGAGTAATCCTATGGAAATATAAAATGGAAACACTTCACTCTTTGGTCAAACTCATAAATGGGGTTCCCAAGGTGCCAATTTATAGGCAAAGTGGATGGTGGTTTTGGGCACCCTGATTTAGAGAAACAACTTGGCACATTGTTTTTGGTAGAGAGACATCCTTATATCACTTTTCAAAAAAATAAAAAGTTTTTTTTCACCTCTTTGATAAGTCTACGTAAAATTTGGAATAATTTAGAAAACTACATCCCAATATATGGATGAAATATAGAACACAACTTTTGACTTTGTGCAGATTCAATTCCTTGGAAATATCAGTTCATTTGGGCATCTTAATAGAAGAATTGGGATTGGGTGCCTTTATAAGAGTTCTATATGAAAAAAATTTGAATCAAAACAAAATATAGCAGCCTAATTTAATACCTAGATTAGTATAAGTGTTTAGTTTTTCTCCCATATGTTCTTGGATTCCTGGGAAATTTGGCCCAATTTTCTTCAACTTCATTTGCTCCCTCCAAATCACCTCCACATACACTGAAATCATCAAAACAAGTGAAATTGGCCTTTTTAATAGTGATTAAAACAAAATAAAAGTACTAAAAGAGGGGGTGGTTTTGAAAATAGTTTTAAGAAAATTACATAACTAAAAGAGTTTAATAGTTGAAAAACCAAGTGTATTTTTGAAAAATAAGGGAAAAAGGGTACATTGTGAGTTTACTAAACACATATAAATTTAATAACTCATAGATATTAATTTAGTTTTGAATTATGTATATGGTTGAAATTAATTGGAATCCTGATTACTTTTTATATTTTATATCAATTCACGTTGAACAAAACCTTGACATAACAATCGTATAGACAAGGTACAGATCTAATGAATGGTATAATAACTTCCAAAAAAATGGGAATATAAAATATGTGTGGAAGAAAATGATTCTTGTGTTTACTAATTGGAACAACATAGGTCATTCACTGAAAACATCACACTGGTCGGTTAAAAGTAATGATATTTTTATTCAGTTTAATAAAATAATGAATTAAAACATGAATAAAAGTAAGATAATTATAAATGAAATGTTTTAAATCAAAAAATACATAAAACTAGTAGAAGTACATGTGCTAAAACTCCCTTTAAAATATGTTTATCTCCCTCCTAATTGACGTCCACTGTTTATCCCAACATCGAGATGGGGAGGAAAGTCGGTTGGATCTCCTTCTTCATTCATGTTTCCCCTATGAGGATAAGGTCTTTCAAAACTTGTAGGATGAAGATAATACTTTTAAGACTCTAAAATATTAGTACCATTACTCTTGTTCTAACTTCCAAATGTGGTTCCCAAGGTTCCCTTTTATAGCCAAAATGGGAGGTGCTTTTGGGCACAAATATTTTAACATACCAATTTTATCTGGGTTTTGGACTGGTAAACGCCCATATATTAACTTTAGAAAAAAGGATTTTCGATGTCCACCTCTTGAATATATTCATATCAAATTTGGAAACCATTTACTCTCTGTACTAGGATATATTTTCAAAATGTCGAACATAACTTTTAAGTTCATGAAAATTCAGTACCTTGGATAGATTAGTTTGGATGGGCCACCAGATGAATGAATTGGGATTGGGTTTATTAGGGTGATTTGTATCCCACTAGATTTTGGTTAATCCAAAAAAAAATCAACACATTTGAATTTTATTTATTTATTATAATATTCAAAACATTTGACAAGTTTCCTTGGACTTCCATGCGGTTTGACCAATTTTCCTTCTGCATCATCCCCGACCGTCCAAATAACCTCCTCCTATAATGAAATCATCAAAAAAAGTATAATTAAATTTTTAACAGTGATAAAAATTAAATAATTGAATAAAATTTGGATTTAAATTTTATATTATCATTGTAATTTTCAATACAAAACTTGTTTAACACAACGATGTAAGTGTGAAATAAATCAGTGAATCACAGTGCGATCACACCCACACACCTAAAAATTTTCACTCCTGGGAAAATTTAAATTTCTAAAAAATGATTCATGTAGATATTTAAAACTACATGAATATTTAAAATTCATTGAAAAATTAATTCATGATAGAAACGTGATCAAACAAAAAAATCACACCGAGGTGTTATTCCCAATGATCTTGGAAAAGATGTCTCATAAATTGTATCAGAACAAAACTCTAAGAGATGCATGATCTTAATCATAGAAAATAATTCTACATTTAACTATGTAATAAATTCTATACAGGTGTGTGTGAAAACCATTTCTTTATATTCCATCCACTTTCTATCCAGTAAATAAAAACTATTTTAAAAAAAATATATGCTAAAATGATTATTTTCAACGAAAATGCCCTACATCTTTTGCAATAAAAATTCAAGACCCACTCACTTAAGCATTTCTGGAAGCCAAACATAAGCTCCAGAGATAGATATCACCATATGTTGTACATTTCATCCCTCCCCTCATTTATTATTTGTGTTTTTTAAGGTTAAACTTGGAACAAATCTCACAATCATCACTCAACCCTTGTTTGATCTCCTCACCACACTAATTTTAATAGTTATAACAAGATAAAAGGCTGAGGAAGAGTGGTTTTTGACCTACCCAATACACGACCCATTTTTTGTGTTTTTTTAGTTTTTTTAGGGAATAATATAGTCGGATAACTGGTATACACGCATAGGTCAATCTGGTACAATAATTAAAAAGATTATATAGGGAAATAATTTAGGGAAAAATAATTTTGGAAAGCTGAAAAATATTAAACTAACTTATATTCACCTTCTATTGAGTACGAAAAAAATCATATTTCATGGATGGGTGCAAATATTTTTGGATATATTAAGCGGAACAATTTTCCTACAAACTACTCACACAAAGGGTAGCATTCTTATCAAATTTTTTAGAGTGATACAACCATTTATAACCTCGTAAAACAACCAATTTTCATGAAGATTTCACACCTTAATGTTAAATTCATGCTAATATACATGTTCCATTAGTGAAAAGAAAAAAATGGTAAAAATACTTAAAGTAGCAAATTTTCTCATGCATTTTCAATATTTTTAAAGATTAATTTGGCATAATTTACCCGGATTTTGTGGGAATAATTTTCCATGATTAAGTGGGAATCAAAAGAGAATATTCTAGAATAGAAATGAGGGGGAAAAGAGGGTAACAATACTTTTTAGAAATCCAGAAAAAGAAAAATAATAAAGACAATAAAAATTCCTAACAAACCCAGAAATATACCCATCCCCCCATATACACACCTAGAGTATTTTTTGTCCTTACTGTATTGAAAGGGAATATGGAAAATAAGGTTGAAACCTGGTGGGGTTATTTTTTAGGTTTATTCTTGAACTTGGAGTTCCCCCATCAGGGATTCTGGATTAGTTTCTTAGAAGTGATTCAGTTTCTTCCCATTGAAAGTGAAGGTTTGTTTTGTTTCTTTATTTTGAACCTGAACAACACCAAATGAATAAACATTATTAATATTTTTTGGGACAAACAAATAGGAACTAATAATACCTGGATGCAACTTCATCCTTGGATTGAGAATGAGGACCTTCTACCCAATGTGGAATTGATGATGAAGGATGATATGGTCATGGGAATCCTTGGTTCTCTAATAATAGATCTGGATGTTCCCATAATAATATCTATTCATTTCCTCCAACTCTTAAATCTATATCTTTCTTTGAGAACCTTTAGCAAAAGGATTATAATTGCAATGTTTAATGTCCCAATAGGCCTAGTGCTTTATCTTAACAGGGAGGTTGAAAATGTTGGAACCATGGTCATCTATGCATGAATTGGAGTATGGTTTGTGTTTGTTGTCAATACTTAGTGGAAGTTCAGAATGTGTACCAGCAAAGTGATCATACAGTTCAAGCAGACAACAGTATTGAAGTTGGTGTCGTTTCCCAGTGTATGCCAATTTTTTGGGCCTGAAAATCGACAAATGGAGAAAAGTGATTTTGGAAAAGAGACTTGTGCGCCGTGTACTGAAAGGAGAGGGAACTTTCGCTACTAGTTTCATGTACTAGAAGGAGATGTAACTTACACGTAGAGTGTTTTTCAAGATCAAAACGTGGAAAAATGGCAAAGGGATAAGGGTCGCGCATGTTTTGGTGTGTTCGTGCAAGTGACCTACGTGCCGAGAAAGGACTTGTGCGCTGGTGTCTGTGAGGATTGGAAACTTACGCACCTATTGTTCTTCATGATCATAACTTCAAAATATGGAAATGTAGAGAGGGTCTCACAAGTATTGGTGTGGTCGCTCAAGTGAGTAGCGTGACAGAGGCTAGGCGAGTTGGAGCTGCGCGTCGGGACTTGGGCGTTGTGTGGACACTTGCGTGCCACCGCGTTGGGGGTCAATTTTGTCTATAAATAGAGGACCACCCCTCCTCATTTGCAATGAAGTTCAAGACTTAGATATTTTTCAATCTATCGTCGTGCAATTGGTTGAGTCGCGCAAGTAGAGGTTGTGCGCCGGTTGTTGGTTGCACGACCAAGGCGGTTTGGGAGTTAAAGGCACAACATCGGGCAAGTTTGGAGTTGAAAGAGTCAATGTCGCGCAAGTGGGTTGGTTACACCTACGCGCCGAATTTGTACCGCGCAAGTGACTTGCACACCATTCTTGAAACTTGTATGTCAGTCTTGGAGAAGCGCGCTAGGAGAGGTTAGATTATGCCTGTCTTTTTGGAGCTGCAAGAAAGCTGGAGGATTTCCTGATATCTTTAGTGCAAAGTGAGATTAGTCTATGAGTAAAAGCTGGACTTCAACAGAGCATCTACACACAACAGAAGATGCATTCTCTTGAAATTATGAAGATACCTTCACATCTATAAACTGAGTGTGACTTCACCAAGGGCAGTGAGCTAGGTGGAGTCAACAAGAGTGACCAAAGGGATGTTGTGAGCTATCCCTAAACCTTTTGTAAAGGAAGTGAGCCTGGGACAGAGTGATTGTTCCCGAACCTTTGTAATCCGCATATAGTTAAGTTTACTATAATTAGGTACGAACGACAAACTGTTGGCGTATGCTCCTTTGACATAGCCCTTAGTAGTTAACCAAGTAAAATGTGTTGTGTCTTCTCTGTGCATGTGAATATTTTCTTTCTGATCATATTCATCATACAGGTTCAACAAGTTCCTACCAATTTAGGAACAAGATCTTTCACATTAAAAGAAAAAGTTGTCACCCTGATTCACCCCTCCCCTCTCAGGGTGTTCTGGGGTCCTTCAAGTGGTATCATAGGGAGGTTACTGGTGTTGAAACAGTCATTTGTTGTCATGGAGAATGCAGTCAATGTCAGGGGAGTCCCTCACTTTGATGGAAGTAATTTCTAGATCTGGAAGAACAGAATATGATCTCATTTAATATCTCATGGAATGGAATGTCTATTTTCTACTATGCAAGGAATACAAGTCATTGGTCCAACAGGCTTGGCTATGACTGAAACAGACAGGAAAATTCTTGATGTGAATGCTAAAGCACAAAATGCACTCACTGCATCCCTTTCTGATCAGATATACCTAAATGTGATGAATTTCACCTCAGAAAAATCCATGTGGGATAAACTCAAGAATATTTATGAAGGAGATATAAAATTTAAGGAGGAGAAACTACAAGTGATGCACAATAGGTTCGATGATTTGAAGATGAATCCTGATGAGAATGAAGACTCCTTCTTCAATCGAATCACTGAAGTAGTTGGAGCGATTCGGGGCCTAGGAGATGAAATCAAAGATGTTGACATTGTGAATAAAATACTGAGAAGACTTCCACACCTGTACAATACAAAGGTATCATCCCTTGAGGAAAGAGATCTTTCAAAACTTTCTCTGGATGACCTTCTAAGCATCTTGGTAGCATATGAAATGAGAATCAAACCAGAATATGCTACAACTCGTGTGAGAAAGTAAATGGCATTTAAATCCATGGATAAACTAAAAATTAAAAAATATAATAGTGCTGAAGATGATAAATAAAAAAAATTCTTTCTCTCATTCCAAAGAAGTTTTAGAAGGGAAAAGGGAAATTCAAAGGTAAGTTACCTATCGCATGTTTTCATTGCTGAAAAGTTGGTCACATTACCTCTCAGGGCTTAAGAAATATCATTGATGAAGATAGTGAAGATGAAAGCTTCGAGAATCCTCAGAGAAGGTTTTTCAAAAAGGGAGACTTTAAATCTGGAAAGAAAATGCAAAGGAAGAGTTTTGTCTATAAAGAGGAAGAATATGATAATGAATTCTATGATGAAGAAGAACCAGAATTCAAAATTGGGAACCATGCTTCCATGATGGCCACATTTGAAAAGTCAGAAGATACTGGTGGAGAAAAATAGTTGAAAACTTATGCAGATCCCGAGATGCAACTTAAGGATGTTGTTAGTAAGCTTAATATTAAAGTAAGAGTTGCAATAAGAGGAAATCAATTGTAGAAGAATCAACTGAATATGTTGATCAACTTGAAGATAAAATTAAACGACTGGAAGAATTTGTGAAGGTAAAGTCTAAGATAATTGAAATCAATGATGATGTAGTGGATCTGAAGCTGAGAATTGAAGAGTAGGAAAAGGTCATCAATGACCTCACCTACAGACTAGAAGAAAAATCCAAGATTGCTGAGGGTCTTAAGGAGGAAGTTGTTACTCTTAGGAGTAAACTTGAGATTGAATCAATTCCAAAAGAATCAAGGAAGAAAATACAATTTGGAAGATTTTCATATGCAGAATTACTGGCAAGAGCCAAGTGTGGTTCAGATGGGGTTGGAAAAATCTTGAGTGATCAAAGACCCGCTTGCATGGGAATGAGTGGGATTAGCTGTGAAGCTGAGACATCAACTGCTGGAAGTGAAAAGATCCAAAAGAAAGATAAGATGAAAGTTGTACATGTTGAAACATTGCATAAATTTATGAAAAATGAACCCTCAATCCAAAGTAAAAGGAGAACTGTTATCCTCAAACATTCAGAAACGACAGATAGTCTAGTTATTCTCCCAAGGAAGAGGGTATGAGGAGAAATTCAAGTGAGAAGACATTCCCTCTCATGAAGTGTCAATTTTGTGGCTATCTAGTCCATACCATGTCTTATTGAAAAGACGCAAGAAGCTATCTGAATGGAGAAGATATAGGAGTTCAACAAAAGAGAACAAATCCATATCCTAATTCTTATAGAAGAAACAATTTCTATGGATATTGTTTTTATTATTCTAACTTTGGTCATAAGGATGCTAATTGCAGGAAGAGAAGTGACATGGACACCTCATACTGAAGTTCAAGACAAGTCAAGTCTCATCAGCAAGACAGTTTTGCTCTTTCAAATAGGTTTTCTCCTCTCAAAGAAGATTTTGACTATGAAGAATTTGGGTACACAGAAGAGATAATTGAAAGGCCATCAGTACTCTATACTCAATCCAATGTCTCATGGAAGTAAAGGAAGAAGATTGAGAAATCCAACCTTGTAGAGGTGGCCCTCAAAGCTACAAAGAACAACAGTACCTGGATTCTAGATAGAGGTTGTTCATCTCATATGATAGGTAATTCCGGCATGTTAATGGATATCAAAAGGAAGGTTGATGGTATTTTACGATTTGGTAATGATGGAGCTCTGAAAATCAAAGGGAGTTGAAGTACCGAATTAGCTAATGGAGAACTAAAGAAGACTGAATTCCTTTATGTAGATGGCCTACTTCATAATCTACTCAGCGTGAGTCAACTTTGTGACTCAGGAATTATAGTTACTTTTAATCAGAATGGCTGCACAATCATGGGAAAGACAGGCAATTCACTTATGAAGGGATACAAAACAGAAGGAGACTTGTATCAGGTTGATAGTGAAGAAAATGTCTGTTACATGATTGTTGAAGAAGTAAACAATTTGTGGAATTGGATACTAGGACACATCAATCAGAAAGACATGGAGAAAATATCAAAACTGAGTATTGTCATGGACATTCCCAACCTGAAGCGTGAGCATGAAAAGTCTTGTGATGCTTGAATTTGTGGGAAGCTGGTCTGGAGTTCATATCGTCCAAAGAAGAAAAGGGCATCTCACCTTCTTCATCTGATTCATATAGATGTATGTGGGCCAATAAATGTTGTTGGAACTCATGGAGAAAGGTACTTTGTCCTTTTCATAGATGATTACAGTAGAATGGCATGTGTGATGGTCATTCACAAGAAATGACAAGTCCTTGACTATATGAAAACGTATCGGCGAATTGCCGAGACTGATACCGGACGAACAATCAAAGTTTTGTGATCTGACAATGGAGAAGAATACACATCCATTGAATTTGAAAATTATCTGGAGAAGCATGGGATACAACATGAGGTAGCTGCCATGAAAACTCCATAAAAAAATGGAGTTGTTGAATGTAGGAATAGATAGGTGAACAACATGGAATGAACTATACTGATTGAGAGTAGTATTCCACAACATTACTGGAAAGAGGTTGTTCAAGATGCAGTGTATATTCAGAATCAAACAGGACTTTATATGGGTGAGATGAAGACACCATATGAATTGTGTCATGGAACGAAGCCCTATTTAAAATACTTTCTTGTCATTGGAAGTAAATGATTCATCAGGAACAAAGAAAGAAATCAAGGGAAGTATGGAGACAATGCAGATGAAGGAACTTTCCTCGGTTACTCAATGAATAGCAAAGCCTACAAATGTTTCAACAAGAATTTAAGAAGGATTGTGGAAAGCAGTGATGTTAAGATAATTAAAGAGAAAACCACAAATGTTTCAAGGAAATCATATGATGATGTGATAGAAAGTGAGGAAGAAAGAGAATGTGGAGAAAATACCAATACAGAAATAGAGTAAGTTGTTCAAAACACTCAGCAGTCACATCATGATGTTGACTCAAAAGAAGAATCTGAAGAAGAAACTATGGCTGCAGAGAATGTAACTGAACCTCGCAGGAGAAATTGAAGAGCTGAGATTGATCCATCCAACATAATTGGGGATAGGAGTGCACCCACTCAAATAAGAAGGATGAGGAATAACACACATTCTGAATTTCTATCAGTTGTGGAGTCATCCTCATTCGAAGAAGCTGCAAAGGATGAATCTTGGGTGAAAGCCATGAATGAAGAATTAGATCAGATTAACAAGAATCAGACATGTGATCTTTTCCAGCGACCCGAAAGTCACAATGTTATTGGTACCAAATAGACCTTCAAAAATAAGTTTGATGGGCATGGAAGTTTCATCAGAAATAAGGCACGACTGGTATGTAAAGGATACTCCTAGATTGAAGGCATTGATGTTGAAGAAACCTTTTCTCCAGTGGCTAGACTAGAGTTAATCAGGCTTATCCTTTCCATGCCACTCCAAATAGGATATAAAGTATATGAAATGGATTTCAAGACAACGTTCTTGAATGGTGTACTCGAAGAAGAAGTTTACATTGAAAAACCAGTGTGTTTTGTTCTAGGTACTGATGAAACAAAGGTCTGCAAACTGAAGAAAGCTCTATATGGTTTGAAGCAGGCACCACGGGCGTAGAACTCGCAGCTGGATTCGTATCTCAAGAAGTTGGAATTCAAAAGGGCAGGAGTAGATCACAATCTATATGTGAATAATTCTCCAAAAGATCAATTCATGGTTCTATTCTATGTTGATGATATCATATTTGGTGGCAGCAGGTAGAAATCAGTGGATGAATTTTCCAATCACATGAAATCATAATTTGAAATTTCTATGATTGGGGACCTCACATATTTATTGGGGCTATAGGTGATTAAAAAGAAGTAATACACTTTCATTTCTTAGGAAAAGTATGCAAGAGAGCTTCTGAAGAAGTTTAATATGCAAGACTCCAAACAAATGTCAACTACGATTGCAGTTGGAACTAAACTTGGAAAACATGAGGATGGGGCCTCTATTGATCCCACCATGTACAGGAGGATCATTGGGAGCCTACTGTACCTGATAGTGATACAGCCAGATATTGTCTTTGCCACATGTCTTTTGGCCCACTTTCAGAGAAATCCAAAGGAGGAACATATGGCGGCAGTAAAAATAATCATGAGATACATTCAAGGTACACATAACTTTGGGTTATTTTTTGCTACAGGCAAGGGCAGTGAATTATCATCATTCTCTGATGCTGACTGGGCTACTGATGTAGTAGACAGAAAGTCCACAAGTGGTGGATCCTTCTACATTGGGCATAAATGTGTTGGTTGGTTGAGCAAGAAACAAGAAAGTACTTCTCTTAGTACTGCTAAAGCTGAGTATATATCCACTAAAAAGGTATGAACTCAACTGCTATGGATGAAGCAACAACTTACCGATATTGGTGATGAGGTGAATCAACCAATGGTAATTTACTATGATAACAAGAGTGCAATTGATCTCACGAAGAATCCTATTCATAATTCTTGTACAAAAAATATTGAAATCTGGTATCACTTTATCAAAGAAAAAATTGAGTAAGGGGTGATTGAATGGATCACATGGGAATTGATGAGCAAGTGGCTGATATCCTGACCAAGACACTATCAGCGGCTGTGTTTGAGAAGCATCGGTTGAACCTCGGTAGTCATCCACCTCCCAGTGCATAAAGAGGTTACGCAATTCCCCTCTCCCCATTTATGATAACTGTTTTTATCTGTTTATAGATGTGATGCAGGTTTGTGGGGAAGATACTATCCAGGGTGAGTATGGCTTGAGCTGAACAATGAAAAATTTACCGATCTTTGGGTTTATTGTCAATAGGGGAGAAAGGAATAAATTCAGGCATGTTCAGGCATGTAATGATTATGTTATGCTTCTTGGGCGTCACTGAGAATTCAAAAACACTGAAACCGAATTCATGCTTCCTCTCTTGTTTTCTACATCGATCATTTCTCACTTAGACATAGAGAGTTGGCTGAGTTGGTTTGGGAGGGTCGCGCAAGTATTAGTGTGGTCATGCAAGTGAGTAGCGTGACATAGGCTAGGGGAGTTGCAGATACGCGTCGGGACTTGCGCGCCGTGTGGACACTTGTGTGCCATTGCGCAGGGGGTCCAGTTTGTCTATAAATAGAGGACCACCCCTCCTCATTTGCAACTAAGTTCAAGAATTAGAGATTTTTCAAGCTCTCAACGCGCAAGTGGTTGAGTTGCTCAAGTGGTAGTTGGGTCGCGCAAGTAGAGGTTGTGCGCCGGTTGTTGACTGCGCAACCAAGGCGGTTTGGGAGTTAAAGGCGCAGCATCGCGCAAGTTTGGAGTTGAAAAAGGCAGTGTCACGCAAGTGGGTTAGTGACACTTGTGCGCCAAATTTGTACCGCACAAGTGACTTGCGCACCATTCTTGAAACTTGTGCGCCAGTCTTGGAGAAGCGTGCCAGGATAGGTTAGAGTATGCCGGTCTTTTTCTAGCTACAAGAAAGCTGGAGGATTGCCCGATATCTTCGTTGCAAAGTGAGATTAGTCTATGAGTAAAAGCTGGACTTCAACAGAGCATCTACACACAATAGAAGATTCATTCTCCTGAAATGATGAAGATACCTTCACGTCTATAAACTGAGTGTGACTTCACCAAGGGCAGTGAGCCAGGGGGAGTCAACAAGAGTGACCCAAGGGATTCTGTGAGCTATCCCTGAACCTTTTGTAAAGGTAGTGATCCTAGGACAGAGTGACTGTTCTCGAACCTTTTTAATCCACATCTATTGAAGTTTAGTGGAATTAGGTACGACCGATAACCTGTTGGCGTATGCTCTTTGGCGTATGCTCCTTGGACGTAGCCCTTAGGACTCCTATATTTTCTATTGGGATGAAATGTTTTTCCAAGAATTTTTTTTAAATCTCTGTTCGACACCTTGGAATAACCATTGGTTTTTAGGTGATATGCAGCAAACACTTGATGCCCAACCCCATAACAACACAAAATTGATTTCATTTTTTAGTTGCAGAAATGAGAACCCTGATTAATGATGATAAACCCTGGTAATCCAAACCTATAGAAAACTTGGGCTCTCAAAAATTCCATAACTACCTTGGAATCATCATCCCTTATGGATCGTGCCTCTACCTATTTTGACAAGTGATCAACTTATATAATAATTTACAAGTTTCCATAGGAATTGGTAAATGGGACCCTAATGTCAAAGCCCTGAAAATCAAAAATGTCATGGAAGAGAAATGGTTATTGTGGAATTTTATTTATTTTAGGGACATTCCCCACTCATTGATAGTTATGATAAGATTTAAAGAAATCAAAGGCATCAAAAAATAATGTTGTCCAAAATATAGCTAAATTGAGAACCTTGTGAGCATTCCATTGAGGACTGAAGTGGCCCCTATAAGATAGAGTGTGGTAGAACCTAAGGACTTACTAAAACTCACCACCGAGAACAAAAATCCCAAGTATTTGATCACTACATGTTCTCTAAAGGTAGGGGTCATCCCTAATGTACCAACGAGACTCATGTTTTAGATGACTTGCTTGGTTTTTTTTTAAATTATAAGGAATGTAAGACGCTACCAAATAATATATAATTTCTGCATACCAAGTAATAGCATCTTGCACACGTTTCAATTTCTCATTACGAAACATATCATTTTTGGGAATACAGTGGCATAAGTTAATGTCTGAGATGAGAGAATCCTACTGATATGGCCAGCCACCACATTTTATGGTCCTTTTTATCCCTAATTTCTAGATTAAATTATTGAAATAGGAGAATCCAATTAATGTGACATAGTTTGGCTTTCGGTTTCTTAAGGATATACCATAGGGCTGCATGGTTTGAGAAGATAACAACTTTGGACCCTAAAAGGTATGAAATAAATTTATCTAAGGAAAATAAAATGGAAAGGAATTTTTTTAGTTGTGGTGTAGTTTTCTTAGGTAGGGTATATTGTGAATAATTCATAGTGATGTGCCCAAAATGGGCCATTAATTTCTCTAATCATGGGTCATATTAAAAATTTAAGTTAACCCAAACAATACTAGATACAATGGTATAACATAGTAGAAGTATAGGTTCGAACCCAAATCAAGCGGGGAATGCAGTGATGAAAACCCTTGACCAAAGGATGGGACACTACAATTTCAGTTTTATTTTATTAAACTAATTCTACAATTGAAATGAATCAATTAAAATAGGGAAACAATAGAGAGGGGAATCAGTTTCTAGGGGCAATTTTTCTATATAAATTAATTAAACTTTACTCACAAAATAATTATATCAAATAATTGTGCAATTGAATAGTTTTATCAATAGAATAAATGATAATTCTATATAAATATACCATATAATCCCAATCCTTCATGGTTTTATGGATTAAAATACTAGGATTTGTTAAGTTCATATTGCCAAAAATAGAACAGTAATTACATTCAGTGGTCATGAATAAATTATCTCAATAATGTTAGGGTTTGTTTATTATTAAAAACATATGTTAAATGATTCAATGATGAATGAAATGGAATCACAAGTAAAACATGATACTCTTGAATAAAATCATCTTTTAAAGCAATGGAAAATCATGTTTTGTTGGTACACAACCCCTTTAACTAATTCTAATCTCCCCTATGGGGTTTAGCCCATCATCGTCGTGTGGTCACCGACGATGTATAAAACAATACACATAGTGGAGAGATTAAAAAAGAAGAAAATATAATGGAATGATGAAAAGAAATATATTATAATTAAAACTATAAATCATAAAACAATTACATCAAATAAATGAAAGAATAACAAAAACAAAAACCTATCTACGATGAAATCCAGGTCAGAACCCCACGGAAGCCTCCTAGTGGTCATGCCTCCAACATGGAATGGAATAAGTTTATCTTGGTCTTAATCCTCCATTTAGAATCCTCATATTCATTTCAAGTGTTTTCCCAAGTCAATCATGGAATTAAATTTCCATCCAAGTCAAAATATTTCATAAAATCTCATCGAAAGATCTATTGGAAATGAGTGTTTTTGTTGTATCAGGGAATTACATGATGTGTAATATGATTACACATCTTGTAATCATTAGACATGTTTTATTCTTCTCATAGAATATATAAAGTTCACATATTACAACTTCTCATCATGTAATGATGTTACACGACGTGTAAAATGCAAATTTAGCACCAGAATCTTCATTTTGTCCTACAAATTTAGTTTTTTTCCTCTTCAATATAAATATATGGTATCACATCGTGAGTGAAGCTCACAGCAAGAAGTGACTTTTTGTTCCTCAAATTCTATGTTTTCTATTATATTAATACAAATGTTAATCCTACATAATAATTACCAAAGCATTAATATTAAGCATGAATATTATATTAAATCAATTAATATTCAATTAATTCGTATGTAAAAACACATAAAATTATGTATACAAAATAAATTTATCAAATACCCCCACACTTAAATATTTTATCATCCTTGAGAAAAACCTCAACATCAAATCACCAAGGGTCGATACATCAATAAGGGAATTTTCAAATCACGATGCTCATAAAACAAGTTATAGCGGAATATTATAAAATCGAAACACATACCTAATGAATAATTAAAAAATCTTTGTTCATTTTTAATGTGAAATTCAAGACATTTCTACCTTTTCAGACATATTTTTCAACCTTTCATCAATACCTATTCTATTTATAGTTTACCGCGCCATTAATTTTTTCACTCATCACTCAATGTAACAATTTAATGGAGTTATGATCATACCTCAAGTACATGATCCTAACCATAGGCTTGCGTTGAATCTACTTTCTCCACCCTATAAAAAATATCACAACTAATCATGAGGGATTTTCAATATAGATCAAATGACTCTATGGATGAGGGTAGGTAGGTATAAATGTTTGAAATTCATGTAATTCTCAAGAAGGAGGATAAACTCTAATGTAAAATTCATGATATTAAAATGAAAATATCAATGAAATGATACTCACCAAAATGTAATGTCATCTCTTGCATCCCCAATGCATACATTGAAGGCTCATAGACAAAGTAGTCATAATGAAATATAATCCTTTTTTTTTGTTCTTAGTTTTTTTTGAAATTTATGATTGGAATAATCCTCACATCCTCCACCTAATCACATATGATAAAAATCATTGGTCTAAAAATGGTGATTTTTTATTCTCCCAATTCACAACCCAATTTTATTTTTAAAATTTTCTTCAATTTTTTGGAAGATTCCTTAGGAGATATCTTGCATCCTCTATCTAACCACATATGATTGTGCGGTCATCAGTCTGACAATGGTGATTTTTCATCTACCCTTGAAACAACACATTTTTTTCTTTTATTTTTTTACCAAGAGGGATATACAATTGAATATAATGAATATAATTATGAGCCTTACCAAAAATCTCATGGAAACACTCCACAAAATCATCTCAATAAAAATATCCCATGTCCACCATAAACAACATCTACCCCACACTAATTCAATTATATATCATGAAAAATACAAAGAGCTGGGTAGGAAAGGAAATAATGGGTTGTAACATGGCTCAATCCTAACAAGTTCATCCCTATATTATATGGGATAAAGAAGGATCAATGTGTAGGTGGGTCTCACCAAAAAAAGTATCATTAATAAAATGACACAATAATTTCAAAAGTGAATTTGTTCAGTCATAGCTTTGATAAGATATAAATTCACGTTCTAGTAGGTTTACATGACCCAAGTTTCACTCGAGGAATATGCTAATAAAAATAGGAAATATTTTCTCCATAATCCCATTACGAATGGGAACATAATATAATACAATTAGGTCATCACATGAACATTGAAAATTATTTTACTCGAATCATGCTTCTGGGAATTAACATCATGGAAAGCAATCATATCTGCAATAATTTTTATAAAATTCCAAATAAAATTATGGAATTTAATTTTATAATTTTCAATTATATTTTTCATTCATGGGAATACATATTTTTACATTTTCCAATAAGTCAAAATATTTCTCCTTGGTGCTAATTTGTCCTAGATTGGTGAGTATAGGGAAAAAATCAAGTATTTGTTTTGGTGAGTCTGATTCAAATTTGGTCATAACACAATTATATTAATTAATTTTTTTAAATAATGTTCTAGAAAAAACTATGGGTGAAAAGATATAAATAAGTAGAAATATTACCCCACTTCCATTGATGCTTCATAATGATTCTCTTAGTTTCTATATAGCTAGGTTCATGATGTGTAATCTTATTACACAGTGTGTAATGTTAATGTTTTCAGGTTCATCAATCGCTTCTTCCTTCCTTCTTCCAGGAAACTGAAATATAAAAATAAATAGTGAAATTATTGGCCATTGGGAATTTAAAATATTTCAACCAAGCAGGTTATAGAGTCCAAACATGGGGAAATTTATTTAAACTAAAAAATAAAATAAATCTAATTCCTAAAAATAAATTTTTAAAATCTGTTTTTCCTCCTTATAGCTTCCCTTTTTATGGAAATTCAGCTTGACCTTTTACGTTTGTTAGAAATTAGAACATGATATTGAGAAAAACATCTTGGATTTACCCACATCTATACATTTTGTGCATCTGGGGTAGTCTTTCTCACCCTCCTCCATTGGCTCATCATGACTAGTGGTGGCCTGTAATTTGAGGATAGATGTAATGAAAATAAAATAAAATAAAAATCTAACCAGATTTTGTTGGTTTCCTACTTCACCATTGCATCTTCATTTTCTTCCTTTGGTTCACATTTTATAATGGATTTTTCTTTCATATCCTCTATTTTATTCTGTTCTTCTTAAAATTGTAGAAGGGAGTCTCATTCATCTTCAATCTAAAAAATGCCAATGAGGTCGATGGATGTTTTCTCATTGTTATCTTCCTGTAATTTTTCTTCTTCAATCATAAATTCACTGGATTGTACCTCCTTGACCTCCTAATAATTCTCCTTCACCACTTATTCTTCCTCTGATTCTATATATGGTATTACTTTTACTTCCTCCTCATATTCCTCTTCAACCATCCAATTAAAAAGTTTCATTAAATTTATTTCCTATTCTCTTCGTAGTTGCAAAAGGAATTTTTTTTGTTCTTAT
This sequence comes from Viscum album, assembly GCA_963277665.1. NCBI lineage: Eukaryota > Viridiplantae > Streptophyta > Magnoliopsida > Santalales > Viscaceae > Viscum > Viscum album. Next base: position 1,583,632,689 of record OY728128.1, on the reverse strand, counting down.
TGGTCTCTCTGTATGCATAGAAGGGATGACCTAGGTTCTTATATTTAATCTAAATCTAGTTGCTCATCATTTTCAGTATTTTCAACATGATCTAGGTAATGTTCTTTGTTTTCTACCTCTGATTTTTCTTCATTGATATTCTCATCCTTATTTTTTCTATTTATTTATTCAACAGTTTTAACATCATCAACCTTATATTCCTTATCATCATCTTCATAACACTAAATCCTAGAATTATAATTTTATGGTATATTATTCACAATAAAATTTAAATTTTAAATATCATGGGAAAAGTGAGTAATCAATTCATCTTATTAACTGAGTTTGGATTCATGATCATCCTTATGCTCATACAACACTATAATGAACAATGAGAGAAATGTTTCAAATCTATCTTCTGAATTATGCTCCTAAGTGTTTTGGGAGGAATGTTATTCTTGGACATTTTTCTCTTGAGTTTCCTTTATTTCAACATATTGGACTTCCTCCGCTTCTTGATATTCATAATCTTTAAATCCACCTGTATATAAATTTGAAAATATTTGCAATATACTAATAAGACAATTAAAATTCAAAATTATTTTGGCAATTTGAGTAGTTAATTATCCCTCCTCACTTAGTCTATCCTTATTATAGTCCATCTTATTGTCCATCAATTCAATTCATTGAAAGATAAATCTGATTGGCATTTCTTATTAATGTTGATCTTGAGTTTATTGAAAGTAGGGTTTATCATGAGTGTACTTATCAGCCCAGTAATTTACTTGGTATTCTTGATATTTAAGAGAAACTCTATTGGGTGGATACTAGGTTTCATTTTACTATGGAGGTTTTAATTCATCATACTATTTAAGAATAAAAATCATTCTGACTGGTGGCCTGCTTTGTTCACCCTTCTAAATTCAGTGTTTCCCATGTGGTTAGATACTGGATATTTATTGTATTTTGATGGTGGTGGGGCATAATATTGATATGACATTCAATCCAACCTACACAACACCAATAACTACCATTTTCGAAATATTGAAAAATAAAAATAATTAGAAAATAATAATGAAAAACAAAGATCTATACTATAATTAGAAAATAGAAATGGGATATGGAAAGTATTTGACCTAAGTAATTAGTCTTGAGTCATCTTAAACACTCAACATCTCCCCGAAAACAGTGAAAAATTTTACATTCTTGATTCAAATTAGAAATTTAAATTAAATCAAACAATACTAGCTACAATGGCACAGCATAGCGGAAGTACGGGGTTGAACCCACAGATTGTGGGGAACATAGTGATAAAAACTCTCAACCAAAGGTTGGGTAGCTCCAATTTCATTTTGATATTACTAAACTAATGGTATAATTGAAATAAATTAAATAAAATAGAAAAATATAAGATATGGTAATCAGTTTACAAAGTCATTTTTTTTAAAATAAATTAATTGAACTTTACTCACAAAATAATTATATCAAGTAGTTGTGTAGCCTAATAGTTTTATCAATATAATAAATGTTAATTATATATCAATCTAAACTAGAATCATAATCCTTAATTTTCCTATGGATTAAAATACTAGGATACAATAAGTTCATATTTCCAAAAGTAGAAGAATAATTACATTCAGTGGTCATGAATAAATTATCTACATCATGTAGGGGTTTTTTCATTATTGAAAACATATAGTGAATGATTAAATGAAGAATGAAATGGATGTATAGGAACAACATGATACCATTGGATAAAATTATCTTTTCGAGCAATGTAAAATCATTCTTTTTTGGTACGAACCCCCTTTAATCGATTCTGCACTTCCCTATAGGGTTTTTCCAATCATCATCGGGTGGTCACCAAAGATGAATAAACAAAATCCCATTATGTATAGATTATAAAAAGAATAAAATACAATCTAATTATGAAAATAAATATATTTTAATTAAAACTACATATCATCCAATAATTGAATCAAATAAAGGAAATAATAACAAAAACAAAAACCTATCTATAAAGAAATCCAAGTCGGAACCCTACGGAAGCCTCTCGGTGGTCACACCTATAATGTGGAATATAAAGAATTTATCTTAGACATAATCCTCCTTTTATAATCCTAATAGTCATTACAAGTGTTTCCCCAAGCCAATCATTTAATTAAATGGTCTTTCGAGTCAAAATATTTCATAAAATCTCACCGAAAGATCCACTTGAAATCAGATTTTTTTTATTGTATTGGGGAATTACACAATGTGTAATATGATTACACATGATTCAATCCTTATACAAGTTCTCTTATTCTCACAACCTATTTAAAGTTTACATCTTGAAACTTCACATCGTGTAATGATGTTACATGGTTTATAAAATTCAATTTCAACTCTGGAATCTTCGTTTCATTTGCATCTTCGGTTTTGTGCCTCTGAAAGTGCTATGTGATCCTTCTAAAAATTTGGTGTCATGCCACGATCTTTTCTCATATCACGAAGTTCCTTTTTGTTCCTCAAATTCCATGTTTTCCTTTGTATTTATCCAAATGTTAATCCTGCATAATAATTCTAAAAATATTAATATCAGGCATGAATATTTTGTTAAATCAATTATTATTCAATGAATTCATATGTCAGAACACATAGAAATATGTATAAAAAATAGATTTATAAAATAGGAAATGAAATCTATAGATCAATCAACTTGTTGTGATAAGACCACCCCAACTGCATAGTTATAGGCCTTACACATGAGCATAAATGGTCAATCCCACTAAGGTGGTTGCATTACTGATGGTGACGTGAGACTCTATTTCAATTTTTTTTATACTTCCTTGCATTACTTATCAAAAAAACTTTTTATTTTTGGAGTCATAAATAGATTGGAAGTTCAATCTTATTAATTTCATGAATGAAATGATAGTAATCCAGCATGACCTAAGAAAGACTGCATATCCGACACATTTTTTGGGAATGGAAAGAAATAAAAGAGATCCATTTTTTATTTATATACTTGGATACCATCCCCATAAAAATAAATTCCCTTGTACTATACCATTTCTCACCATGAAATATAATTTCTTGTAATTTAATACAATACACTTTTCAATACAGTGATGCAGGACAAATCCAAGACATCTCAAAAGGAGGTAACATAATTATTGGTTGTTGTAATCATTTATTCCATCTATAAAAGCCAATGGGTTAGTCTTGTTCAAGTTATTCCTAAACAAATTGGTCTTTCTATAATTAAAAATGGAAATAATGAATTGGTTCCAACCCATGTAAACAATATTTTTCATGTCTATAAAAACTATCGTCAACTAAACCAACACACTATGAAGGACCATTTCCCATTGTCATTCATTGACCATATTCTAGGGAGCCTAGTGAGGAATTCCCACTACTACTTCCTTGATGGGTATTCTGGATACATTGAGAAGCATATTCTCCCCAAGAATCCAGAAAAGACAACCTTTAATTTCCCCTTTGGAATATTTTCATAGAGTAGGATTCCATTTGGTATGTGCAATGCTTCAGGTACTTTCTTACGATGCATGGTTCGTATTTTTTTGGATTACCTGTAGGATTGAATGGAAGTATTCATGCATGGTTTTACCATTTATAGTTCATATTTTGATGAATATTTGAGTAGTCTTGGTTCTTTCCTACATCACTCTATTGAAAATAATATTGTATTAAATTACTATAAATTTCATTTCATGGTGCAACAAGGTACACAACTTGGGCTATGTCATTTTTGGGGATGGTATCCACGTAGATAAATCAAAAGTGGATGTCATTTATTCCATAACATTTCCCCAATATGTGTGGGATGTGTGGTCTTTCTTAGGTCATGCAGGATTTTACCATCATTTCATTCATGAATTTAGTAAGATTTCACTTCCCCTCTTCTTCTTACACAAAAAAGAAAACCGAATTTTTTTATAAATAATGTGATGATGATTTTAAAAAATTGAAATGGAGTCTCACATCATTCCCCAATAATCTAACAGCCTCATTTGGATTTACCCTTTGATCTTAGGTGTGATGCCTCTAACTATGTAGTTGGGGCAGTCTTATCACATTCAATTGATCGAGATCCACATGTCATTCCCTATACCTCATGCACACTAGACCCTGCCCAATTAATCTACACCATAACTAAAAAAGGATTACTTAATTTTTTTCCCTTGGATAAATTTAGGTCACACCTTTTAGGGTCTAAATTCATTGTATTCTTGAATCATGTATCACTCTAGTGTCTCCTTAAAAAACTGGAATTCAAGCTACACCTCGTTTGTTGGATGCTCTTACTTCAAGAATTTAATCTAGAAATTAGGGATAAAAAGAAGTATATATTGTTCTGGATGACCACATTAGAAGGATCCTCCCATCCTTGAAGATTAATTAATCCCCCTATATTCCCATAAATGAAATGTTTCCTATTGAGAAATTATACCAATTTCAAGATGTTATTCCTTGGTATTCCAAAAGTTTAAATTATTTGGTAGTAACTTGCATTCCTAATAATTTCAACAAAACCCAAGACATTCATCTAAAACATGAGTCTTGTTGGTACATTTGGAAAGAACCCTACCTTTAGCACACATGTAGTGATCAAGTCTTTGGTGTTGGGTTCACGATAGAAATTTTCAGTTTTTCCTTAGGTTTCGTCACACTCTTGCTCGTGGGAACATTTTGGTCCCCAACGAATTGCTCACAAGATCCTTCATTCAGATCTCTTTTGGGGAACATTATTTTGGGATGCCCATGAATTCTGCAAAGATATTCCTCACTATAAAATAATTGGTAATATCTCTAAAAGAAATAAAATTCCACAATAACCTTTTCTCTTCCAGGACATAATTGATGTTTGGTTCATTGACTTTATGGAGTCATTTCCCAATTCCTATGGAAACATGTATATTCTTAGAGAAGTTTATTATTTGTAAAAATAGGTAGAGGCATGATCCATGAGGACTAATGATTTCAATAGAGCTGTGGAATTTATGAGAACCCAAATTTTTTGTACGTTTGGATTACCTTAGTTTATCTTTAGGTACCATGGTTCTCATTTCTATAACCAAACAATACAATCACTTTTGCATTGTTATGGGGTCAGTCATTGAGCATCTATTTCATATCACCAAAAAAGCAATGGTCAATCTAAGGTTTTAAAAAGAGAGGTAAAAAATCATTGATGAATGGTTCAACTCAATAGAAAATATTAGAGTCTTAGACTCAATTATTCATTATGGGTTTACTGTACTCCCTTTAAAACTCCTATTGGATGTCACCCTTTTTTCTTGTGTTTGGAAAGAGTTCCCACCTTCAATTTTAAATAGATCATCGAGCCTTCTAGGCCATTAAACAAGTCAATTCTAATATTTTTTCTGTAGGTTATCAAAGAAAGCTGTAGATTCAGGAGTTGGAGGAAATTCATAGTGATTCATATTAGAACTCCCTGATTTATAAGAGGAGAACCAAGGCTTCCCATGACCGCCTCATCCTTCATTGTCAATTCCACATTGTAAATAAGGTCCCTCTTTTCAATTCAAGGATAAAGTTACATCCAGGTAAGCTTCATTCCCACTAGTTTGGTCCATACATTATTACTAATGTTTATACATTTGGTATAGTTTAGTTATAAAATGAAGAAACAAAACTAACTTTCACTTTCAATGGGAAGCTACTGAATCACTTCCACAAAGCTATAATAGAGTCCCTAATATAGGAACTCCAATTTTACGAAGTAACCAACAAATGACACCCATCATATTTATCCTTCCTTTCCACATTCTCTTTTATTATAGTGAGGACACTGAATAATATTGGTGTAACATCCCTGGTAAATAAAGAAATAATAAATTTTCATAATTATTCATATTTGTGAATTAAATATTAATTTTAATTTAAAGGGGTTTATATTCTCGATAGCGTACCTGATACGCAACAATGGGTTTCTTTGAAATCTTACGTTGCACGCTAATAATATAATAATATTATTTTAAATTGTGGTTAACGCCTAGCTGTTGTATTGGAGGGAATGAATATAACTAACTACAATATGATTATACATTTTTTTTAAATGTTTATACATTTATCTAATAAAATTTAGGGGCTTAAAATATGAATGAATCTAAATTTAAGCATAAATACTCTAATATTCACTAAAAGGTCGATTTAAGCCTTTCAATGGAGAACCCTATTTAAATCTAGTTTTTGTCATTTTTATATGTTCTATTTGACAAAATAAAATTCTTCTTTAGATTCAGAACATCAAAATTTACATTGGGTAAATTTTTTGTATTTTTCTGATAAAGATTATTTTTTAATGAATAGTGAAAAATATTGTATATTAATTCAAAAGAGCCTTTTAATATAATTTATTTATATGGATAAATTACATTTTTAATTGGTTTTAATGTGTAATTATAATATAATTTTATCAATTAATCCAACTTTGGTCATTTAAATTAATTTCACTTTGAAATTGGACACAAACAAGTGTCGGTCTTTTGACAGTTATTGTTTCTTAAAAACACGCTATTTGTTTTGACAATAGGTTTTAATTTTAAATTAATATATCCAACTTCTATGTTTTTAATTTGGTAAAATAGAAATTATTTTTAAATTCAGAATATCAAATATAGCTTAGGCAGAATTTTTGGTAGTTTTCTAAAAAACATCAATTTTTGATGAATAGTTCACTAAGTAGTAGTTAAAAACTGACATTTTCATTTAAATGAAATTTTACCGCTTATGTGGATTGAATTTAAAAAATCATACATACATGGTTGTTATTATTAAGTAAAATTTGGTTCATTATGATGAAAATAAGTTTTGGTGACTAGTAAATTTTGACTTTTATTTACCGTAGTCAAAGGTAAATAGGGTAATTCAAGGTAAAAATAATGTCATAATAATAAAATATTACCTTCACACATGTCCTAACCTTATTTTTTGAGTCATTTAAGACCATGGAAATATTTTGGTTGATTTTGGGACCCCTTGGAGCCACATGGGAGTGATAATGACACTTTAGATTAATTAACTTAAAGTAATGACCAAAATGGAAAAAACAAATATCTTTTAGTAAATTAATTTTTACATGGGGTTATATAAGTAATCCATTAAATTATAAATATTCATTGGAAATATAAAAATATTTCCGACATCATGGTATTTTTTTATAATTTTTAGACATCAAATAAGTTAAATTATTTATGACACAATAATGATGCAGTATTTCCCTCATTAATATATGATTTAAATAAATAAGATTATTAATATTAAAACAATATCCAAAACTTGTCCAATTACTATTGGATAATTTTATTTCAACCATGATTTATCTTATATTCTACCTTAATTGGTTTTGGACCTTTATAAACCGAATATCATTTTATATTAAAATAATATTTTCACACTTTTCTAAAGAGACGATCCTCCCCCTTATAAAAATCCCTCACTTATTACTCATTCATCACACCTCTCAAGCCCTTTGGCTCGTCCAACCCCTACCCAAATAAGCTCTCAAAAACCCTATCCTCCTTCTATAAGCCTTACCTTAAAAATAAGTCACTTCAATAAGTCGTTTTGGTTCAAACCAAAGGGAGTTACACAAATTAAAGGTAACGGTTTCTCTTAAATTATTTTGTTTTATTTTGTTTTATTTTACTTCTCCAACCCTGAAACTCTTTTTATTCCTTTATTTTATACCAACACTAGTATCTTCAAAATACTAGGATGTTTTATGAGAAGGATTCAAACTACACATACACACACCTCCATCTAATGGGTGAAGAACATATTGTTTCTGTGGATGGAAAACTAACGCCTCACGAAACGATGATTGTTCGATTATCTCCTACCACCTCTCATGGTGGACATTAAGATAGAACTGTATTGATATGTGATATATATTATGTTTATTTTTTATTTATTCTTCTGTATTTTACATTTATAACCTACCTTTATGGTTTACATAATGGGTAAACGCAATAATTTCATTTGAGGAAGTGCGGACTACCGCCCCCTCAAAGTGATATGACTCGTTAATTCCATATATGGGACGTATAAAGGATAGCGTTAATGATATTATATATTATATTATACTGGAATTATAATATACATATGTATAATTATATTTTAATTCCATTAAAATAATAAATAGAAATGAATGTAGCGTTCATGCGTATGTACGGCTTACCGTCTCCATGAACGGTGCATTTCATTTCTTACCTCCAAATGCTATGTACTATTATAAATACATGTATATACTTGATATATATTATATATATGATATCTAAATCATAAATATCACTCTGAATATATTGAACTTTTGACCATGTGAAAAAAAAGTCTTATAAGAAATCCATTTTTGACTCAAGTACCAAATATCAACAAAACAAACATTATTAACTTGAAATATTACATAATGTTTATAACATGGTAATAAGTGATATAAAATGAATAATAAACTTGAAAAAGAATCTTAATCAAGTAGAAATTAACTTTAGTTTATTATCCAGGAGATTAATGAACGAACGGGTCAAGTCAGACACGAGGTAAGGGACTTCGTCTCAATCTCCTTTCATTGAGGCATATTTTGTTTTAATACATGAATTTAATTTAAACACTATATAAACACCTTTGAAATTTAATTACATTCAAAGGGAATCCTTTTTCTACGAGTATTTTTACTAAACATAAACAAAAAATGTTTCTTTTTAACGTAAGTGGTCACAACGACCTTTCCGCCACCGCGAGTATTATTTTATGTTTGGCTTCCTTAACAAGTCTTAATCTTTTTAAAAGGAAAATAAATACCATAAACTCTTTTACGTATTTTTGTATTGAAAATGGTTTTGATAATTTTTTGGTTATGTCAATATATTTAAATGATATATTGATATTTCAATGTGGAAATTTTATCTTTCCTTTATGTTTGTTTTATGTGCTATGAATATGTTATAGTTATTGGGAATTGTTTATGTATACGGGTGGTTTTGTAATAAACCTAGGGCTGTTGAGCCCAAGATAGCTCTCCAATGCATTGGGTAATGTGATGAAAGTAAACGTAAATGTTTCTCCTAATAGATTTATGGAATATATTGTGATGGGTATTCCAACTTAACTCCCTATGTAGCAATGATAGCTACAATGTAAGTATAATATGAATGCCATAAGTACCTTTATGATTTGTGATTACTATGTGTTATTCATAAATCTCATGTTTTCATGAGGTAAGTAAAAGAGTTTATTTTTTGTATGTATTGATGGACTATTGATTTCTTTCTTATTTTATTACCCTTACTGAGATTTTTATGCTCATCCCATGTTTTGAAATGTTTTTCACAGGAATTAAAGATGAATAGGGTCAAGGATGAGATCAAGGAAAAGTCTTGCTGTCAAAAACATGGAACTAGACATGACTCTTTTTTTAAAGAGTTTTTATTTTATAAAAAAAATGGAAACTTATTAGAATTGTCTACATGTAATATTCATGATTTTATTTAAATGTTACGACCTAATTCTCTAAAACTCTAAACCTGAAAAGATCCTCAAGGTGAATTATCTATTTCATTATAGAACATTTAATGTTTAAGGATGGGTCCTTATAGTTGGCATCATAGGTCAGTTTAGAAAACTTTATAATTTATGGTATTGTTAAATTAATATCCATAAATTGCTTTATGTTAATATTTAAATGATATAGCATTTACAGATTAACTTGTTGCTTCACCTAAGATATTTCTCTGTTTAAAATGGTTTTTTGCAGAGGAAATATTTTAGCTATATTCGGATGACATCAGGAGGAAGAAATCCTTCCAAATCAGCAACCTGAGATGGTCAGAATCGAAACTGAAAAATTTGTTACAGTGATGGCACAGTATACTCAGGCTATAAATGGTGGTGGTATCCATGCACAAGATCAGCCAAATCAACAATAGAGGAACATGTCACTACTGTAAAACTAACATATACCAACGGTTTGGAACCGTTGGTATAGCCTATACCAACGGTTGGGAGAACCGTATCCAAGTAAGCCGTTGGGATAGGTCTATACCAACAGTTTTGCGGAAACCGTTGGTATAGACCTATACCAACGGTTTTGGAAACCGTTGGTATAAGTAATATGAAAACATATACCAACGGTTATGGAACCGTTGGTATATGTATTTCAAAAAAAAACATTCGCTGGGATTTGATCCCAGGACCCCTAGTTTATCATTGAACGACTTAACCACTAACCTAACATGACTTTTGTGAACATAATTACATAAATATATATATGTATTGTCATAATTATTTTAAATTTTGATTTATATAATGTTCTCGGTAAGAAGATGTGATAACAATACTCAGGACCTATACCAACGGTTGTCAAAACCATTGGTATAGAACTATACCAACGGTTTTGACAACCGTGGGATAGTTCTTGATTCTAGAATTTATTTTGTGTTGAAGGTTGATTTCCAGAGGACCTTTCCCAACGGTTTTGGAAAATCGTTGGGATAGGTATACCCTTTCCCAACGGTTTAGCCAAACTGTTCAGTTTGGCTAAGATGTCCACAAAGTGGACTTTTCCCAACGGTTTTCCAAAACCGTTGGGAAAGGGTATACCTATCCCAACGGTTTGTCCAAACCATTGAGAAAGGTGGCCAAAAAGTGGACTTTTCCCAATGGTTTGTCCAAACTATTGGGATCGGTATACCCTTTCCGAGCAGTTTTGGCAAACCGTTGGGAAAAGTGGCCACAAAGTGGGATTTCAAAACGGTTTGGCCAAACCGATGGGAAAAAGGACCTATACCAACAGTTTTTACAAACCGTTGGTATAGAATCGTTGGGAAAAGTTAGGTTTCCAGTAGTGTGTTAATAGTGGAGCATTTCATGAGGCAACATCACCCATCATTCAGAGGATCATCTGACCCTGTGCTAGCAGAAGGGTGGATTAAATCACTAGAAAAAATTTTCGATTACATGGGTTGTTCAGAACATCAAAAGGTTAGTCTCACTGTTTAATATTTTGAATGTGAAGCTGATCAGTGGTGGTCGATGGTGAAAAATATCAGGGATAGTGAGGAGATTGATGCTCTTGATTGGTATGAATTCAAATGTATGTTTCTTGAGAAATAGTTTCCTAAGGTTGTTTGGCTTAGAATGGAAAAACAATTACTGGAATTGAGGTAGGAGGATGACTCAGTGGAAGCTTATAAAGCAAAATTCACTTGAATGTCAAGCTATGCTCTAAATTTCATATGATATATTGATAGTAAAATCAATCATTTTTACTCAGAATTAAACCCAAATTATCAAAGGGCTTTGTCATATCATGAGATCAAAAGTTATAAAAAACTTGTTCGTTGTGCGGAGAAGGTGTAAATGGAGTTTTCCTATAATCAGCTGTTCTCTGAAAAACAGTAGAATAAGAGGTCGAGGTGGAAGGGGAAATGGAAGAAGTCTTCAAAAAATTCTGATGGTGAAAAACTTAAGTTTACATTTTGTGAAAATTTTGGTAAAAATCATGATGGGGAATGTCTTTTGAGTTTTGGTAAGTGCTACTGATGTGGTAAAATGGGACATAAGGCTCTAAATTGCATAGAAAAATATCAGGTTAATAGTAAGACAAAATTCGATTTAAAATCATTAAATTATTTTATGTGCAATGAAATGGGTCATTATGAAAATGAGTGTCCAACGAAGAACTCAACTGAGGGAAATCATCCAGACTACAAGCAGAAAGGGGTGGTGAAATCCTTTGCAACTGCTTCAGAAGATGTTGGGCCATCAAATGAAGTAGTATCAGGTACACTGTTTGTTTGTTCAGATTATCCCAATGTGTTTTTTGATTCAGGGTCTACACATTCATTCATTTCTGATAATCTTTCTAGTAAATTGTGAATTCCATATCAATATATGAATCCTGAACTTATGGTAAAAACACCATGGGGAAATTTTGAGAAAAAAAGAAATTATAAGAACCTTAATGTTCTTGTGTGTGGGAAAAATCTACCTGAAAACCTTATTGTTTTGCCTCTAGTAGAGTTTGATGTTATTTGGGGTATGGATTGGCTTTCTGTTTATCATTCTAAGATTGATTATAGGACTAAAGAGGTTTTTTTGACGAAATATTTTCAGTTTGTGTAAATGAATGAACCCTTTCTTTTGATATAATATCAGGAATCTAAAAAACTAGTAAAAGATGGAAATGAATGCTACCATTCTCATATTGTTGAAAATAAAGGAAGTGTTGAGAGTAATGATGTGCTAGTGGTAAATGAGTACCTTGATGCTTTTCCTAATGAGTTTCCTGGTATTATACCTAATCAGGAAGTTAAATTTACTATTGACTTAGTTCCTGATGCTAAGCTAATTTACAAACCCCATTATCGAATGGCTCAAATTGAACTTTTAGAGTTAAAGAAGCAATTGTAGGAGTTATTAGATAAAGGTTTCATTCGACCTATAACATCACCATGGGGTGCTCCTGTCTTGTTGGATAAAAATAAAGATGGTTCAACGAGACTTTGCATTGATTATGAAGCATTTAATAACATCACTATCAAGAACAAGTATCCTTTGCCTCGTATCTATGATTTTTTTTATCAGCTCTAGGGAACTCAGTATTTTTGGAAGATTGATTTGAGGTCAGGGTACCATCAGTTGAAAGTAAAAAAATAAGACATTCTGAATACCACATTTCTTACTAGATATGGAGATTATGAATTTGTAGTTATGCCTTTTGGTTTAACCAATTCACCTAATGTATTCATGGATCTTATGAATAGAATTTTCCATGAGTTCTTGGATAAGTTTGTGGTTGTGTTCATTGATGATATTTTAGTTTATTCCAAAAGTAAAGAGGAACATGAAATTCATTTAAGGGTTGTCTTTCAAACCATAAAAAAAAGAAACTATTTGGGAAATTCAGCAAGTGGGAGTTTTGGTTATAGAAAATTTCTTTCCTTGGTCACATTGTTTCAAAAAATGGAATAACTATTGATACTAATAAAACAAAATTTATTGAAGAATGGACAATACCCACAAATATAATTGAGATCCATAGTTTTCTTGGTTTAGCAGGTTATTACCAGGGGTTTGTTGAGAATTTTGCACGGTTATCTAGACCACTGACAAAGTTAACTCAAAAAGGTATTAAATTCATTTGGACAAAATAATGTGATGATTTTTATTTGGAATTGAAAAGCAGATTGGTGAATGATCTAGTTTTGGCACTGGCTTCTAGAAATGGTGAGTTTGTTATTTAAAGTGATGCTTCATTGAAAGGACTTGGATGTTTCCTTATGCAGAATGATCAGGTAATTGCTTACGCTTCACATCATTTGAAACCTTATGAGTTAAATTACCCTACACATGATTTGAAATTGGATTTTGATGTTTTTTCTTTAAAAATTTGGTGTCATCATTTGTATGGAGTAAAATGTGAAATATATACGGACCACAAAAGTTTGAAGTATATATTCACTCAGAAATAATTGAACATGAGATAGAGGATATGGTTGGAATTAATAAAGGATTACGATTGCATGATTCATTACCATCCAGGAAAGGAAAATAAAGTGGATGATGCTTTGATTCGAAAAAGTAATTCTTCATTAACTATGATATGTTTGAAACGAGATCCTTTGGTTTTTGATTTGATGAACTTTGGAATAGAAGGTGTTGGTGCAAGAAATTATTCTGTTTTGTTTCAGGTGTTAGTAAAATCATTATCAGACAGAATAAATCAAGTTCATAAAGAAGAAAGTGAGTTGTAGAAAAAGGTAGAGTTGGTTCAGAAGGGTAAGTTTCCTGATTTTAATGTTGATAATGATTGTGTTTTGAGGTTTTGAAAAAGATTATGAGTGCCTTGTGATTCACAGTTGAAAAATGAGTTGTTATGTGAATCTCATAGTTCTCCATTTTCAGTTCATCCTAGAAGTACTAAGATGTATAGAGATCTTCGATAGTATTACTGGTGGGATGTAATGAAAAGAGATATTTCTGATTTTATTGTGAGGTGTTTGACTTGTCAGTAGGTTAAAGCTGATCGGCATTTACCGAAAGGGATGCTTCAGTCATTACTGCTTCCAGAGTGGAAATAGTAAAATATATCAATGGACTTCATTGTGGGATTACCAAAGACATCTCTAGGTAATAATTCAATTTGGGATATTGTTGATCGGTTGACTAAATCTGCTCATTTCCTTCCTATTTGAGATACTTTGCCTCTAGATCAACTTTCTCGGTTGTATGTTAAAGAGATAGTTAGGTTGCATGGTGTTCACCTCTCCATTGTATCTGATCATGATCCCAGGTTTACTACTAACTTTTGGAAATGCCTTCAGAAGTCATTGGGTACTGGACTAAATTTCAGTACATCTTTCATCCTCAATCAGATGGGTAATCAGAATGAATAATTCAGACCTTGGAGGATATGCTACGTTCTTGCTCAATGGATTACCAGAGAAGTTGGGACCAACATCTTTCTTTGGATGAATTTTCTTATAATAACAGTTTTCATTCCAACATACAGATGGCTCCATTTGATGCATTATATAGAAACCGTTGTCGAACTCTAGCATTTTGGGATGATGTAGGTTAAAGGAAGCTGATGGGCCCAGAATTGGTAGAAGAGATGGCCAAAAAAGTTCAGTTGATTTAGAAGAACATGAGAATAGATCAGAACAGACAGGAAAGTTATGCGGATAACTGGAAGAAGTATCTATCTTTTGAGGTAGGTGATCATGTCTTTCTCAAAGTTTCTCCATGGAAAATTTTGATGCATTTTGGTAAGACGGGAAAGTTGAGTCCGAGGTTCGTTGGGCCTTATAAAATCAAAGGGAAAATTGGATCAGTTGCATACAGAGTGGCTTTACCTCCAGGTTTATCCCAAGTACACAACTTTTTTCATGTTTCAATCTTGAGAAACTAAATTCCATATCCATCTCATGTTTTGAGTCTAGAGGTAGTTCAGTTGGAAGAGAATCTATCTTGTGAGGAACAACCAGTCTAAATTCTTGACCATATAGAGCAAGTGTGGAGAAATAAGTTACTTCACCAGGTAAAGGTTTTTTGGAAACACCATATGATTAAAGAGGCAATGTGGGAATCTGAAAATGCTATGAAGGATAAATACCTCCATTTATTTTATAAGTGAAAAAAATCATGAGGACGCAATTCCTAAAAGGGGGGAAGGATGTAACATCCCAGGTAAATAAAGAAATAATACATTTTCATAATTATTCATATTTGTGATTTAAATATTACTTTTAATTTAAAGGGGTTGATATGCTTGATGGCGTACCCAATATGCAACAACGGGTTTCTTTGAAATCTTACGTTGCACACTAATAATATAATAATATTATTTTAAATTGTAGTTAACGCCCAGCCATTGTATTGACAGGAATGAATAGAACTAACTAAAATATGATTATACATGTTTTTTAAATTTTTATACATTTATCCAATAAAATTTAGGGGCATAAAATATGAATGAATCTAAATTAAAGCATAAATACTCTAATATTCACTAAAAGGTCGATTTACCACCTTTTGATGGAAAAACCTCTTTAAATATAGTTTTGGTCATTTTTATATGTTCTATTTGACAAAATAATATTCTTCTTTAAATTCGTAACATCAAAATTTACTTTGGGTAAATTTTTGGTAATTTTCTGATAAAGGTTATTTTGTAATGAATAGTGAAAATACTGTATTTTAATTCAAAAGTGTCTTTTAATATAATTTATTTATATAATTATATTACCTTTTTAATTGGTTTTAAATTTTAATTATAATATATTTTTACCAATTATTCCAATGGTTGTCATTGGAATTAATTTCACTTTGAAATTGGACATAAACAAATGTCGATATTTTGACAGTTATTGTTTCTTAAAAACACACTGTCTGTTTTGATAATAGGAATTAATTTTAAATTAATAAATCCAAATTCTATGTTTTGAATTTGGTAAAATAGACATCATTTTTTAATTTTAAATATCAAATATATCTTAGGCTGATTTTTTGGTAGTTTTCTGGAAAACTCCAATTTTTGATGAATAGTGAAACCACTAAGTAGTAGTTAAAAACTGACATTTTAATTTAAATGAAATTTTACTGCATCTGTGGATTGAATTTTAAAAATCTGACATACATGTTTGTTATTATTAAGTAAAATTTTGTTCAATCATCTGGAAATAATTTTTGGTGAATAGTAACTTTTGACTTTTATTTACCACGGTCAAAGGTAAATAGGGTAATTCAAGGTAAAAAAAATATCATAATAATACAAAATTACCATAAACATTGTCCTAACCATATTTGTTGAGTCATATAAGACCATGGGCATATTTGGGTTTATTTTTGGACCCCATGGAGCCACTTGGGATTGATAATGACACTTTAGATTAATTAGTATAAAGTAATGAAAAAAATGACATAAACAAATATCTTTTAGTAAATCAATTTCTACATGGGGTTATATACGTTATAATTTAAACTATAAATATTCATTGGAAATATAAAATTATTTCCTACATCATGGTATCTTTTCGATAGTTTTTAGACATCAAATAAATTAAATTATTTATGACACAATAATGATGCAGTATTTACCTTATTAATAAATGATTTAAATAAATAAGATTACAAATATTAAAAGAATATCCAAAACTTGTCCAATTCTTATTATATTATTTTATTTCGACCATGATTCATCATATCCTTGACCTAAATTAGTTTGGGAACTTTAGAAACCTAATATCATTTTATATTAAAATAATATTTTCACACTTTCCTAAAGAGCCCCTCCTCCCCCTTATAAAAAGCCTTCACTTCTTACTCATTCCTCACACCTCTCCATCCCCTTGGATCATCCAACCCTACCCAAATATGCTCTCAATATCCCTCTCCTCCTCCAAGAATCCTTACCTTAGGCAGAAGTCACTTCAAGAAGTCTTTTTGTTTCAATCCAAAGGAAGTTACCCAAATTAAAGGTAACGGTTTCTCTTAAATTCTTTTATTTTATTTTGTTTTATTTTACTTCTCAAACCCATAAACTATTTTTATTCCTTTATTTTATAAAAACAACAATATCTTCCATATACTATGATGTTTTTATGAGGAATATTCTAACTACATGTACACACACCTCCATCTAATGGGTGAAGAACATACTGTTTTTGTGGATGGCAAACTAACGCCTCACGAAACGATGATTGTTCGATTATCTCCTAATGCCTCTCATGGTGGCCATTAATATGGAACTATATTTATATATTATATATATTGTTTTTTTGTTTTCTTTATGCTTCTGTGTTTTAAATTTATGTCCTACCTTTATGGTTTCCATAATGGGTAAAGGCGATAATTTCATTTGAGGAATTGAGGACTACCACCCCCTCAAAGTGATATGACTCGTTAATGCCAAATGTGGGATGTATAAAGGATATAGTTAATGATATTATATATGATATTATATTTTAATTATAATATAATTATGTATAATTATGTTTTAATTCAATTAAAATAAGAAATATAAATGAAAGTAGCGTTCATGCGTACGTACGGCTTACCGTCTCCATGAACGGTGCATTTCATTTCTTACCTCCAAATGTTATGTAATATTATAAATACATGTATATAATGGATATATATGATATATATGATATCTAAATCATGAATATAATTCTGAATATAATGAAATTTTGACCATGTGAACAACTTGTACTTATAAGAACTCCATTGTTTACTCAAGTACCAAATATTGAAAAAATGAACATTATTAACTTAAAAGATTCCATAATTTTTATATCATGGTAATAAGTGATATAAAAGGAATAATAAACTTGAAAAGGTTCTTAATAAAGTATAAATTATCTTTAGTGTATTATCACATAGATTAAAGAACGAACGGGTCAAGTCAGACACGAGGTAAGGGACTTCATCTCAATCTCCTTTCATTGAGGCATATTTTGTTTTAATGCACGACTTTATTTTATACGTTGTATAAACACCTTTGAATTTTCATTTCATTCAAATAAAATATTTTTTCTACAATACGTTTTACTAAACACCAAAAAAATGTTTCTTTTTAAAGTAAGCGGTGACAACGACCTTTCTGCCGCCACGAGTATTATTTTATCTTTGGCTTCCTTAACAAGTCGTAATCTTTTAAAAAGGAAAATAAATACCATATACACTTTTACGTATTTTTGTATTGAAAATGGTTTTGATAATGGTTTTGGTATGTCAATATATTGAAATGATATATTTGGATTGCAATGCAGAAATTTTATCTTTCCTTTATGTTTGTTTTATGTGCTATGAATATGTTATGGTTCTTTGTAATTGCTTATGTATATGGGTGGTTCTGTGATAAACCTAGGGAGGGTGAGCCCGAGATATCTCTCTAATGAATTAGGTAACGTGACGGTGGTAAATTTGAATGTTTCTCCTAATATATTTAGGGAATATACTGTGATGAGTATTCCAACGTAACTCCCTATGTAGTTGTGATAGCTACAATGTAAGTATGATATGAATTTCATAAGTACCTTTATGATTTGTGATTACTATGTGTTATTCATAAATCTTATGTTTTCATGATGAAAGTAAAAGAGTTTATGTTTTGTATTTATTGATAGACTAATGATTTATTTATTATTTTATTACCATTACTGAGCTTTTTATGCTCATCAAAAGTTTTGAAATTTTTTTCACAAGACTTAAAGATGAATAGGGTTGACGATGGTATGATGGAAAATTCTTGTTGTCTAAAACATGGAACTAGACATGACTCTTTTTTTTAGAGTTTTTATTTTATAAAAAAATTGGTACTTAGTAGAATTGTCTACATGTAATATTCATGATGTTATGTAAATGTTATGACCTAATTCTCTAAAACTCTAAACCTGAAGGGATCTTCAATGTGAATTATCCATTTAATTTAAGAATATGTAATTTTTAATGTTGGGTCCTTATACTTGGTGTGGGGTAATGGGTTTATTTCAATTTTTTTAGTAATTTTCAGCATCTTTTTATTTTCCTCTTTTTGGATTACTAAAATAATATTGTAAATCCACACCCCCCCCCCAAATTTCATCCAGAATATTAATTTTTTATGCCCACTTAATCATGTAAATTTCTAAAAAAATCATGAGGAATTTTATTATTTGAATTTTTTTTATCATTTTTTTTCTTTTCATTGATGTAATATGTGTTTCATCATGAATTTTACATTAATGTGAAACTTTTTCTATAAAATTGGTTGTTTTTGGATGATATAAATGATTTTATCACTTTGAAACCTTTGATAAGAATGGTACCCTTTATGTGAGTGGTTTATGAAAAAATTGAGTCATTTAATATCTCCACAAATATTTACACCCAACCATAAAATGTGAGTTTTTATTACTCAATATATAGAAAATATAAGTTAGTTTAATATTAATAGCTTTAAGAAATTATTTTTACATGCTTTCATTTCTTATCTGTTCTTTTTCATTACTATACCGGATTGACCTGTGTATGTGTACCTATTATCCAATTTTTGTACACCCTAAAAAACTAAAAGCCAAAAAACACAAAAATAGGGGTTGCATTTTGTTAAGGTTAAAATCCAATCATTCATGACCATTGATCTTGTTATAACTGTTACAATTAGTGTCATGAGGAGATCAAACAAGGGTTGAGTGATGGGTGTGAGATTTATTCTAAGTTCAACCTTTAAAAAACCCACAAATAATAAATGAGGGTAATGATGAAAATTAAAACATATTGGGATATCTAGTTTTGGAACTTAAGTATTGAATTCCATGAATTCTTATGTGAGTGGGTCTTGAAATTTGATTGCAAAGGATGTTAGACAAGTTTAGTGGAAATAATTATTTAAGAAGAGTTTTTTTAAAAAAATTATATTTACTGAATTTAAAGTGGAAAGGATTTCATAAAAAAAATTCACACACACATGTAGAGAATTATTGACATATTTAACTTTTGAATTATTTTCTTATATTTTAATCATGTCTCTCTTAAAATTTTGTTCTGATACAATTTATGAGACATCTTTTTTAATGATCTCTAAGAATAACTCTTTACTGTGATTTTTTCTTTGATCACATTGCTATCACATATTAATTTTTTTTATTTTAAATATTCATTAATATTTGAATATCTCCATGCATCATTTTTAGAAATGTTACTTTTCCCAAGAGTTCAAATTTTTAGGTGTGGGGGTGTGATCATGTAGTGATTCACTATTCATTTTCACCATTATAACACTGTGTTAAACTGATTTTGTATAATAATTTAAAAATTTAATAACAAATTATACTTCATGTTTTATTCAAATATTTTGTGTTAATCACTAATAAAAAGTTCTATTTCACTTATTTTTATGTTTTCATTTTAGTTGGAGGTGATTTGGAGGGCCCATGACAAAGTTGAAGAAAATGGGTCAAATTACACAAGAATCCAAGAACATATGTGGAATCAACATGACACTTATACTAATACATGAATACAATTGGTAAAATATTTTATTATCTGATCCAAAATTTCATTGGATACAACTTTTTTGAAGTCACCCTAGACCAGTTTGGCCATTTGGTGGCCCAACCACACTGATCTATCCAAGGAACTGAATCTGCACGAAGTTAGAAGTTATGTTCTGTATTTCATCCATATCTCAAGATGTAGACATCAAAATTATTTCAATTTTTTTGGTGCTATACTATAGTCTTGAAAAAAAATTAGTTTTTTTAAAAGTGATATAAGACTATATGTCCTGCAAAAGATACGGTCCAATTGGTTTCTATAAATCTGGGTGCCCAAAACCACCTTCCACTTTGCCTGTAAATTGGATCCTTTGGAAACCCATTTCGAAGTTAGACCAAGGAGTGAAATAATACCGTTTTGGTGTTCTATATAAGTCTTATCCTCATATTATAAGTTTTTTTGGGCCCTTATCCTCATAGGGGGGTCAAGGATGAAGAAGTAGATCCACCTTATCTTCATCCACCTCTTGATGTCGGGATAAGTGGTAGGCGTTAATTATGAGGGAGCTACACACATGTCAAAAAAGTTTCGGTGAATATATTAGCTACTAGTTTGGAGTAATTTTGGTGTTAAAATATTTCATTCCATGTATCTTACATTATTTCATATTTTAATGCCTCTTTTAATGCATGTGATTGATATACTCTTAATTTCTAACCAATCGATGTGAGGTTTTGAGTGCACGACTTGAGTTTCTCCAATTGGAAAACACAATAATTATTTTCTTACCCATTTTCCTGAGATTTAAATCTTATTTGGAAGTTATTATTCCACACATAAGATCTGGACCTTAGCAATACGATTTTTATTTCATGGTTTGGTTCTTCAAGCATTGGTATAAAAGCTTAACAATTAATCAGGATTCCAATTAATTTCAAGAAAAGAATTACTTCAAACATGAATGAATATCTGAGAAAAATGAACATAAAATGTGTGTAGTGAAATTAAAATTATTACATTTGATTTATCCACTTTGATACCATCCCCAAAAATTACATTCCAAAGTATTATACCTTGTCCCACCATGAAATGGAATTTCTCATAATTTAATACAAAATTATTTTCAATATAAAAATGTAGGACATAAACAAGACTACTAAAAAATTAATAAAAAATAGGAAACATAAACAGTGAAATAATCTATGTATACTTCCTTGCAATTATACAGGTAATCCAAAATTAATACTAACCATACCTCACTGGAAATTACCCAGAGCATTACACAGACCAAATGGAATCCTCTTATATGCAAATGTGCCAAAGGGGAAATTGAAGGTTGTCTTTTCCTGATCTGTAGGGGAAATATGGATATGAAAGTATCCAGAATACCCATCAAGGAAATAGTAGTGGAAATTCACCACTAGCCTCTCTAGCATCTATCCAATTAACGACATTGGTAATTGGTCTTTCATAGTGTGTTGGTTTATTAAATGATATTCTATATAGTCACACCAACTATTATACACACAGGTTAGAACTCATTCATTGTTTTCATTCTTAATTATAGTAAGGATAGTTTTTTTGGTCACTACCTACACTGTCCTGACCCATTGGCTATCATAGATGGGGGAAATGATTCCAACATCTAATAATTTTGTTACCTCCTTTTTAACAACATCTAGGAATTTTAGGTTTCTTCGATGTTGTACCTACCTCACTGGTTTACCCTCATAATTTAACAATATATAATGTGTGAAAATTGATTGGATAAAACAAATAATTTCACCAAGTGTCTATCCCAAATATTATTTATACTCCCTCAAAATTTCAGTAAGTCTCAATTCATTCTCTATAGGGAGTGAACTATTAATGATGACAGGTACCTTGTTTCCATTCTCAATATTAGAATATTTTGAGTCATGAGGCAATTTTTTAAGTTCTAATTTAGGTGTAATTTGTATTTACTGGAGTGAATTTGTAATTGGGAGTTAAATGATCTCATCTAACTTCTCAATACTAACATACTCAGATAAAAATAAGCTTTTACAAGATTATCAGTATCATCGATGGTCATGGGATCCTCAGTACTCAAGAAATTATCAATTAATGAAGATGCATGACATTTTTAAATACCACTACAACATTCAATGCATGATTCATTACCTCGAATATATATAAAGTATGAAATTTTAGAAAGGGTATCAGGGTAATGGAAAGAAGTTTCTTCAAGGAACGCGAGTACATCAATTGAATTAATTTAAAGTGATGAATGTTCTTCAGAGGGGTGCTTCATGGCATCAAGGATGTTGAAGTGGAAAATGTCACCACCAAAATTCATAGATAATGTACCATTTTGGATATTAATTATGGTTTTATGGGTTTTTAATAAATGTATTCCTAATATAATTAGGGCATGTCCATTCATATTATCATCTTCTATTTTAAGAATATAAAAGTCAATAGGAAAGACTAAAATCTTCACCCTCCTAAAAACATACTCTAACACACTAGAGAGGTGTGTTGTACTCAAATTTTCAATTTGAACAATAATTCCATTGGGATTTAGTTCCATGACCAATGATGATGAGGAAATAGAGTCAGGAGTCATATTAATAGTGGTATATAAATAAAGCATAGCATCAGAAAATAAATACTCCTCAATCGTGCATGTATTCTAGAATGTTCCAAGATCATTTCATTTGGGGGGAAGTGATGGATCTAACAATTTTGATATTTTCCTCCCCAATATTACATTTTCATCACCATGAAGTTGCCTTCAGTTTGTTCACGTCTGCTTCAAAAACATGGTGTATCGTGCAATTTTCTTTATGACATCAATCAAGGGGATGTTAACTTTAACTTTTTTGAATGTTTCCAAATTTTCATTATGAAGTTCAGTTTCTTTTTGTTTTCATTTATGGGTGGACCTTTGTGGGAATGGAAGAGTAATAGTTTATATCAGGGGATCGTCAAGTAAAACTCTCTTTTGTTTGAAGAGATTTTCTTAGGAAAGAATTTTCCTCATTTGGAACATTTATAGTGGTCGAGACGGTACTTTACTTAGGAGTGGATGACTCTAATGGAGAGGTCATTTGACATTAAATATTTTTTTCACTACTAATGGTGATGGAACTTACATTTCCATTAGCCCTAGGGTTAAATAGTGGTTGAGAGAGTAGTTTACCCAACCCAGGACATTGGATTTACCCCACTGAAATGGATAGTTTTCTTGACTGGATTTTTAGTTCTTGTATAGATGTTTGGGTGATTTTTTGGAATTGTATATTACTGGAATCCATTTGTTTCATCGTTCCTTCTAGACTAGGATTGGGTTTTGGAGGGGGTTGCTGGAAAGGCCTTTGTGGTTGTTGAGGATTTTTGGGTGGTAGTGGTGGATGACTAATTTACCCTAGTGGGTTCCATGGTTGTTTAGGTTGGTTTTAACATCCCATGTTCAATAGGATTGGTTGGATTTATACCTAGGTTTGGATAGATAGTATGGTTATTTCTTAATGGGTTGGTTATAGGGGCGGTTTGGAAATATTTCCTCACAAATCTAAGAATTTTCTCTCAATTATGTGAATTGTTAAGAGTAGTGGGTGTCAGTAGAATAGATACCATAATGGATGTGAGGAGGATATTAGGATTTCCCCTGGGAAAGAGAAATTTTTCAGAGAATTATACTTACCTCTTCAAACTTCATGTTCACCTTATTCTCAAAGACATAACTATGCACATCATGGACACCTTGAATGGGTATATTAGACCTTAAACTAAATTTTTGAGTGTTCTACACTATGTTCTCAATGAGGTTATAGGAAGAGAATAGATTTTATCAACTAGTGAAAAACATACAGTAGCATCAACAAGGTTTCTATCAATAATAATTAAACATTCATAAAAATATTATATTAAATTTTGATAACTTATTTGGTGGGTTGAATAGAATGAACATAACCTTTTTAATCTTTCCTAGTATTCATGAAGTGTTTCCTATTGATATTTTTTTATACCAAAAATTCCTTTCCCTTTTGTTGTAGTTCAAGAGGCTAGGAAATATTTTTCAAGAAAAAGGTGTTTCATGTTGGCCCATCCTCTAATAGTAGAATTAACATAATAAAACCAATATTTTTCAATTTATTATAATGAAAAGGGGAATTCCATAATATTTACTTGTTATTTATCTAAATTGGTTTCTTACACAATATGAAATTTTTTTAAATGATTATGTGGGTCTTCTCTAGCGAGTTCATGAAATATTAGTAATAAGGGAATTAAACGGGATTCTATTTCAGAATTTTGTGCTTCTCTTTGTATTTGAATGTATGTGGGATGGATCTCTACATCATGTGAGGTTAGTTATTTTAATTAATAGTAATTTTTATCCATATTATGAACTTTTATTTCAGTATTTATGTTAGTTTTAGAAGAAGAATAAGGATCAATAAGTGCGTCTATTTTTTAAGTGTCCTCCTTTGATGAATCGTTCGGTGCTTCTTGGTGTTGATGATGTATGATACTATCCAGTTTGGGTTTTAAAGGAAGTATTTCCTCTTATAAAGATTTCATAATGCACAAGACCTATAAAATTAATATTTTATAAAATAACTAAAAAATTAATGTAATAAAAAAATCACACAAATATTTACAAAATACACAATGTTTTTAGGAAAAACACAGACTAAAAACAAAAGTGCTCCCAGGAAAGGGTGCCAAAATTGAACCACATTTTCCTGAAACCTCAAATTGATTATTTTTTTAAATTTTATTTATATCCTAGGTAATACTTTATGTCATATCTCAAGGATAATTGGAAATTTAACGTGTGTATTTTTAATAAAATGACTAAAATAGGGGGTGGTTTTGGAAAGAGTTTTAAGAAAATAACATAACTTAAAGAGTTTAATAGATGAAAAAAAAAGTTGATTTTGAAAAATATGAGAAAAAGGGTTTGTTATGAGTTTACTAAAAATATATAAATTTCATATCTCTTAGTTATTAATTCATGTTTTAAGTATGTATTCTGTTAAAATTAATTAGAATCCCGAACACTTTCTAAGCTTTTATATCAATGCATGTTGAAGCAATACTTGACATAAAAATCATATAGACAAGGTCCAAGTATTATGAATGTTATAATAACTTAAAAAAATAAAAATATAAAATATTTGGGGACGAAAATGATTCTTTTGTTGTCCAATTGGAACAACACAAGTCACACACTCAAAATATCACATCGATTGGTTAAAATTAAAGAGCTTTCCATTCAGTTTAATAAAACATTCAAACATGAATAAAAGTAATATAATTTATAAATAAATGTTTTAAAGACCAAAATTAATCAAACTAGTATTAGTACAAGTTCCATAACTCCCTTTACAATATGTGTATCTCCCTCACAACGAACTCCCACCATTTAACCACACATCGAGAGGAGAATGAAAGTTGGGTTGATCTACTTATACATTCTTGATCCCCAATTAAGATAGAGGCCTCCAAAAATTATAAGATTAGGATACGACCTCTCTAGGACTATAAAATATCTTCACCTTGACTCCTATTATAACTTGAAAATGTGGTTCCCAAGGCTCTCTTTTATAGCCACAATGGGAGGTGGTTTTGGGCACCCATATTTGAACATACAACTTCTATCTCAGTTTTGTCCTGGTAAATGTCCATATATCAACATTGAAAAAATATTATAGTTTTTTTAGTCATATTTAAAATATACATGACATATTTTTTATACTTTCTCCATATATGATGGGAGATATTATCAAAATACTGAACCAAACTTTTGAATGCATATTCAACTACCTTGATAGATCAGTTCAGATGGGCCACCATATAGAAAAATTTGGCATGGTTTTCTTGATATGGGTTATAGACCTATGAAATTTGGGTTAGAAAAAAAATATCAGCCCATTATAATCCACATATTTCATGAAATGTGAAAAATAGTGGACAAGTTTCCTTGGGATTCTATGAATTCTGGCCCATTTTCCATTCACATCATCTTCATCCCTCCAAATCACCTCCTCATATAATAAAATCATCAAAACAAGTATAATTTATATTTTTAATAGTGATAAAATTAAATAATTCAATCAAATTTGAAGTGAAATTTCTTATTATCTTTAAAATTTTCAATAAAAAGGTAATTTAACAAGTGGTGTAAGTGTAAACTTAATCATTGAATCATGGTGTGATCATCTTGTGTCTAGGATCTACCATTTTAAAAAATGAGGGTTTGGGATGTTCCCTTCCCCCATCATTTTTAAGACCCAGAGCCTCTAGTTCCCAGAAGGGAGACATGGAATGAGATCTTCCCCTCTCCCCTCGAAACTAATTTTATGGAAATCCCTTATAATTTCTTAAATGAGGTTTCATTATTGCTCCACTTCGCCTCTTGTGTCATACCCGGATGGGTAGTCTAATGTAAATATCCTAGATACTAAATGGGAGAGTTAACATACACATAAAATCCCTTTCTTCTTCTCCTGTAATCCCAACCTCTTCCACCAGTATAAGGGGGATTGTGTGGTTTTCCAAATCTTTTACTTCCCATTGTTTCTCAAATTCAAGCATGAATCATCATGACTCATGTGGTCTTTAAGGGGAGACATGATCATGAAATCCATGTGGTCATATACATGTTTTAGTAGATAATTTCCCTTCATATCTTCCTATTCACTTCTTTTAGAGGGTCTCTATAGGTGTGGGTCCTCAAGGCTGTGTACCCAACCTTAGGGCTATATAGATTGTGTGGTTACCTAGATTTACTACTCCCTCTTACTTCTCATAGTTTTCATGACTCACATGGGATTAGAAGTTGGTAGTGATCATGACATTTTCTTGATCCCAAACCCTTGGGCATCCTCCTCAAGAGTAATCCCCAACCAAACCAATCCATTGGCCTATTGCTTGGTATAATCCACAACATATCACCAGGGAATCCATTCTATGAGTACGACCCAACCAAACCATACTCATTAACTTGGGTATCCTCCTCAAGAGTAAGACACAATTTAATCCTCTCAAAGGGTCACACTCCCCTATGATAAAAACCTTAAAAGGGAATCCATAGGTGTGGGTCCTCACATCTAGACTATGTGGTCTTTTATTCCCGTCTAAATGGGATATTTAGGAATCCTCTCTAAGATTCAAACCCAACACCCCAAATCGACCATAATTCTATATGGGTCATATTCCTAGCAGAGTCTTATTCACCTTGGAAAACAATGTCCCTTCCCAGTTCTCTAAGCTCTTTTAGTATAAGTCTCACAAAAAAAATTTACTAGCCACATTCCACCTATATATCCTCGCTGCATAATGATAAATTGAATGGTTTTTTCCTTATCACATCACCTTAAAAGGTATGATGTGTCCCATTCAGTGGCACTGAACTACATGGGTTTTGATTCCTTTCACAAGAATACATAGGAATCACATCTACAGGTCTGAACCCAACATCAAAACAACTTTCATCTCCCTAGATAAAGATACACTTTAGAGCACCCCATTTTGTGGATGAAACCCAGCATCATCGTAATAATGACCAAATAAAATCTAATCAGTACATAAGATGATACCATTGATAGAGAACCTCAGATGCATATAGATATCTCCATTGATGAATAACCTTATATACATATAGATGATTCTAAATTCTATACATGCTAATAATTTATTTTCTATTCAAGGGTGACCCACGTCATACTTGAGAATTATTGAAGGATTCAAAAACATATCTTAAATCTATAAGAGAGTCTCATAGTAGGAAACAATCCCCCCCAAAGGGTGTGATGAGCCCGACCTCTCATCCCAATGACGAATTTTTGTTCTTAAGTATCGTTGGTCAAACTCCCTAATGATTTCATGCATTTGGAATGTAGGTCCCTCATGCTTATAGAACTATTGGTTATTTCAAGTTCCATGAATAAACCAATTGGAAACCATTCGGAAATAGTGAATCCAGCATGAATGACTACACAAAATTCAACCCCCTATAAACAATAATCCAGAAACACAAATTTTCCCTCAAGAAACAAGGTGGTAGTAATGTTAATATGTAGTGCTAATGGTTTTGGTTGTGGTATCATTGTATTAGGTAGTAAACCCTTAGGATGGGATTATGTGTTATTATATATCCATTTTTATTTATGATATTTCTTACATACCATCACCTAGGTAGGGTAATGTGACTGATTCCCATGTGAGGTTTTTGTTTCTGGTTGTTTTACCCTACCTATAATATGGATAAGATATGAAAAGATTATTAATCCCCTTACCTTTTTATAAATATCATAGGTTATAACGGTCTAAGTTCATATCATACGGTGATGTTTTTATGATTTGGATGTAAGGTGAAGACATACATGGTAGTAAAAGGAATTAGTTTAATGTCAATAGTGTTTTTATTCTTTTTATGATAGAGTATATTAATGTTGTAGTGTTTTAGATGTGGATATTAAATTATGGATACTGTTATATGGAAGTGATATATGTGGTTATGTGGATATAGAGGTGGTGGGAGCACAGAGATATATATCATTAGGGTTTGAGGGAGACAAGTTTAGTGGGGAAGTGGATAAAGAGAAATTTCACATATGTTTTCATATTATTATATTAATTTAAATATGTGTGGTTTTGGGTGAGTGATTCTTGGTGAAGTTGGGTTATAGTTAACTGAATATAGGTAATGAGTTTGTTTTTTTAATCCATTAAGGAATTAGTATGATTCTTTCATATTTTCATGAGAGGTTTTCAAGAGGATCTTACTGAGTATACATGTATTATCAACCATATGTATTATATCTGTTTTTTATATTTTTAGGGGGAGTTAGTGATTGATATGGAAATTAATATCCTATGATGTAGAGTTGGTTGATGTTCAGGGAATTGCTACCATATGAGTTTCTTATTTCAGTACTCATTTGAACACTTTTGTTATGAATAAAATTTCATGCATTATGGAATTGGTTTTATTTTAAATTATATAGATTTGATTGGTAGTTCTTTCTTAATTAAGTATTTTTGAGGGAAATGTCTCCCATACATGACTTTTAGATATTCATTGTTATTTATTGATTTTTTTTCTATTATAAGAAGGTTTTTTGGGTCGAATTTGGCTTCACAACCAACCTAGGAGGTATTATAGAGAGTATCCCTAATATTAATCTATATCAAAAAAGAATTAAAATAAGAGATAATATAAATCCTTTACCTCAAAAAAATAAAATGATTACGAGGCCAATAAGTAAATAAAATTATGATCAATTTCCAATGAACTCATAAGGACTTTTTATAAACTAAAACATTTATGATGCTCACATAGTCACAAAAGTAAATAATTATTGAACTCCATATAAGGGTTATCTTGGAATTATCATGGCGTTGTATAAGACCCTTATGAGAAAAGCCTCTTAATTAATTGATTAAAGGAGAACCAGTGATGTGACCAGCTAATTCACTCATCATTCGCAACTCAATGATGAAAGGTCACATGGACATAATAAATTTCCTTCATTAGTGAATCAGAGGCCATAATTTTACATGGATATAAGAAATCCTCTTCATTTTTTGACCAAAAATAGGCCACTAAAGTGGATACTTATTTCACTCATTATTCATGGATTAGGGACAAATAACACATGCATCCAGGATAAACACTCCTTGTTTATAGATTTATTATGTGGGACACATGGACTATAGTGTTTTCTTGTAATTTATCATATGTGTTACATATAAATACCTCAGTTACCATTTTATGAAAAAAGACACATGGATACATAGAGATCCATACACATGAATAAGTGTAAGTGAGAAAAGAGATATGATTACCTCTCATATTGGTGAACTCTGATGAACTATGCAGGTAAATCCATATCCAAAAATAACTCTGAATAACCTATAATATTGCAAGATGGGTTCTATAAGTCTCATTAATGGTGTTATCATGCAGTAGTGAACCCCCATGAACCAATAACATGGGTTTCCTATTTATAACATATCCTAACAGAAATAATTTGTATGATCATTACACAGTCTCAAATATCCCCACAAGAATCCAGTATGCAGGCTTCTTTCTGTGAACTCATCATGTGATGTATCTTTTGTAAGATCTTTATAAAATCATATATTAACCTCCCTACATGAGTTTCCTACTTGGACTCCCTTACCTATCTTATGCTCCCCTCACATGGATGGAATACCTTCTATAAAACCCTTACATGCACTTATCTTCTAGTTATGGATTTTGTATGATGCATTAAGAAAAGAAAGGGCATTATAGGGTGTCTGGACTTTTCCAATGTCGATGCTTTCGCATATTATATCTAATCAAAATGAGGAAACCATAGGCTTTGGGGATATCTGGTTTCATACATTCTCTTGAGTCACCAACTTGGGTCATAACAATTCGAAATGCCTCTATGGATTCCTTCCTCTAAGTTCAAAATCGTGAAAAGTGAAAAATAATACATTCTTTGAAACTACTTGATTTACATGATCAAAACATGAACACCATCATCAACCCCTTCAATTATATACTCCCTTGATACATGGAAACTTAGAAATTTTCTCCTAGATATGTAGAACCATTTAGGGGACTAAAACCATGAATTCCTTTGATAATAGGTGCCTCTATTATCAGAATACTGGATTAGTTTGTCCTAACTCTACATGCTCTTCTGAACCTGGGATTCATTTTTAGTTATAAAACCCAAGATGTTTCCCATTGATGATTTCATCACCCAGATATATAATTGAGGAAAGAAAATACATATCAGGGTAGATTTCATTTTTGTGTAATCCCTACTCATGCTCTCCCAATTTCTAAGCATCATTAAGGGCTTCCAATCTAATATAATCCCTAACTCTCTATCTATGGATTAACCTAAGTTACCAATTAAGTCATACACTTGAAACTACCCCTAGGTATAAACCCTAATCAATAATGTCCATTTTGATTATCTCATCTCAATAATTAATTAAGGGAAAATCACTAGGAAAACCCAATGTGTAATTCCCACTCAATCTTCTATTGTTGACCCTTTCTCTACATGAATGTCTTTAAGGTATGAACAAAAACTACAGGGTATGGTCCTGTCATATGACCATAAATATTGTAACTCAAACTAAATGGTCTTTGATTATTATTTCAATAGGATACATAGGATGTATCTCTGAGGTTAAAACAAAACATCCAAAACTCTTGTCTTTTCATTGGACCATATTCATGTTGAAATTAGTCCCTCACCCAGCGGTTTATATTCCCTCGGAATAATCACTATATCATTCTCATACTAGTCAGATCCCCTAGTAAACCAACCACTTTAAGACATGTTTTTAATGATTCCATATTCTACTTGGTGGGTCATATCCCTGTAAATAGAGTAAAACCAATCTTTATTGGTCTATATTACATCTAAAATCAAATGGAAGGGGTATTTTATGCAGAATCTACACACCAACTATTACTAAAAACACATTAGCTAAATGTTATTATTATATCATACTAAACTGCATGGTACAGTCCATTCATACAAACTTAAACTATATAATGTTAACTACATGGGTTCTAATTCATTTTATAGAGATATATAAGAATCCCCTTTATAGTCATAATCCCAATTCCATTTAATTTTTCACCTTAGAATATAGAGATAAACTCGAGATCACCCATTTGTGTGTCTTTAAACAATGTTTCTCTAAAACTTAGCATTGGTAATTAATAATAATGATATGGAGAACCTATGATCAATATATATGGTACCATAAATAGAGACTTTTGAGACATAATAGACATTCACATAAATGCATGGTTTTTATTAGAATGATGGAATGAGTTACCCAGTCTAAAAATGGGATTTGGTATGAATTCATGAAAAGGACTTAAATCCTTAATAAAGTCATATAGTAAGAAATAATTCCCTCTAAGATGGTGTATATGATCCAAAATCTCCCATATAATCAACCAGCATGCATTCTTGAGTGTTTTTTGGTGAATTCTTAGATAGCAACTTCATTTGGAAAGTAGGTATGTACTTACTGAAAACATTGAAAGAATGAATAATGTTATAAGTTTCTATTGCCTTCTGAAACAAAAATGGTGAACCTGAAATGAAAACTTCAATAGAAAAAAACTAAGTTACCTAAAATGTATGTACATTTTTTCACGTGTTGTATGAACAAAAATAGTGAACTCAATGTGAATAATTTAACCATATAACAATTAAATTGAATATGATCTTCATTGTGAAAACGCAATGATGGGTTTTCCATTTTTTTTGTTTTTTATTATTTACATGACATTCAAAAACCTTTAAAGATAAATTTATTATCCAAATATGGAATCTAAAAATTGTAAGACATGTGTATATATCATTACTTGGGTTGAGACTCTAGAAAATGGAAGGTAGTTGTCATCAAAAAAGTATCTGCAATAGAAATTGGTAAACGCTTTGGTCGGGGAGTACCATCTTAATGGTATGATCACTACCTAAGAGGAATATCAGGAAATAATTCAAGATTGAAAGCCTTCAATACCTTTTTGATTAATAAAAATCATGAAAATGATGGTGGTTCCCATAACCACTTCCAAACAATTTTGGATAATTTCCCTACCAAGGGAAAATATTTTCTTCCCCTATCATATGAAGATTGAGAAACCCATTAGAGGATTCACTACCACTCTGGAGATACTCAAGAAATATTCAGTATCCGACCATTTCCTTCACCAATGTTGAGCATCCCTAGCTCCTCATTGGCTTAATAAGGAAGTCATTCATGAGATATTAACCCCCGTTACTCATGTCAGGGTACCCTAGGGTGACTCGAACCTAAGGCAGTATGCCACAAAAGTCAAGGAATCAGAACATAACCTGGTACCCACCATCCAAACTCCACCAGTAGATTATAAAGGAACTTAGAGGGTAAGATTATATTCCAACCCCATGGGTTTCTATAAGAAAACATTGATGGTATTCAAGAAACAAGGTTATATTCCTTCCCCCTCACATCATGCCTACTAGAATATTTAGGTATCAAAAGAAAGCTAGGACTGGGCCCATAATCATACTTTCATTGAATAAGTCTACCAATATATTCTAGCGATAACTCAAGATAAATCACATATACCTAATCAGACTCTCTAAAACTATAAATATATCATGGTAGAAATAGAGGATATTTTTTAGTATATTATAATGACATCAAAGGGACAAGAACATATTCCTACTCCCACCACAAGAGTAGATCATCCCAATATTTTGGATACTACTCAGGATTGAGCACATATTATCACTTCAATTCAAATGGATCACTGAAATATTTCAACAAGGAGAAAAGGGAATGACTTGGAATATATTTCAATTCTAACCAAAAAAATTTGGTATATTTTGAAAATATATATATGAGAGGAACATATCCGAGTTAATTTTTTTGAGAATGAGAAAAAAAAATATTCCAATTTAAAATAAATAATGTGTATGTTCATACATTTCCACCAATTTATTACAAGTCTTCCACCAAATCCTAACCAGAGTAGAAAAAAATTATCATCATATCCTAATGATTAACCAGGGCATGAAGAAATTATTGATCCCGCCAATGAAAGATCTCATCAATGCACTTCAAAGGCCGTATAGGAGAGAGAATTTAACCATTTTTTCATTATGGAGGATCTTTAGAATATTTCAGTGAAGAATAAATATC
This sequence comes from Viscum album, assembly GCA_963277665.1. NCBI lineage: Eukaryota > Viridiplantae > Streptophyta > Magnoliopsida > Santalales > Viscaceae > Viscum > Viscum album. Next base: position 1,583,598,486 of record OY728128.1, on the reverse strand, counting down.
ATGATTAAGAATATACTCTCATTCCAATTCGGTGTTTTTAGCTTTTTCTGGAAATCACCACATATTATGCCCATATTCCAACCAATCACACAATGGCCTACCAGTATAGAATAGTAGACACTCACCAATGGGCACATATTACCATATAGATAAAAAGTTATCATCACTATATTTTGATAGTGTCCAAGGGTCAAGATCGCATCCCTTCTCGATCTCAAATATATGGTCAAAATATTCTAAAAAAATAATGGAGATTGACTATAAGGGTTCCTACCTAAGAGGGTCACTACTAGAAACATGTATCCCCGATCACCCTAAAAATAACACCTAGAAGGGGATCTCTTTATATGAAACATATAGATCAGTTTAAATCCCATAAACCTACCTTGATCAATAATATTTTCCTTGAAAATATCCTTTATCTTTGGATAGTGTTCTAAGTATATATCAATACATCATTAGAAGACCATGGTAATATTAACTAGGAAATTCCTCAACATGGTAATACGAATGTAGAAAATAAAAATACTCCCTATGACATTCCTTTTGAAAATAAATATGGAAATACTCTCCAAAACCATACTATATATCAAAAATATTGTTTTGATACAATCATAAAATGTAAAACAAATCCTTTATATATATATATATATATAATTAATGATCTTAAGTAAGCATCCAATGGAACCCCTCTATTATTTGGAAATTATGTATTCTAATAAATAGTTCATGTGGAATAAAAAAACCATCAATGAGTCCCTTGTATCATACACCACACTGTATGATCAAGAATATTTCAATTATTCATAATTTCCAAGGTGAATCAGCATGATTTTGGCCTCTATTATTTGACTAGAAATAGAAATATACCTTAAAAATGAATAGGATTCCAAGGATATATTGAGATAGTGGGCAAAAGGAAATATTAAAATTATGTTATGGACCTTTTCCAATACTCTATAAAATATTATAAAGGTATTTGTCATATAATTCATGCACATTTTTTATCTAAAATTATCGATATCCTTTTTCCATCTCAAGGTGATACCTCTATTTTATGAAAGGTATACTCAACATGCCAAAAAAATTATGATCACTACCTTCAAGTTTAATTATATACATTATTAGTTGTGTGATCTCTAAAATATAATAAGCAACATGAGAATATCCAGCCTTATTACCTCAATAGCCTAATGACTCTCAATTAAGATCACTAATGCCTTGTATATTGTGCATAACAAGGGATGGGGAGAGTATGGAGCCTTAAATTTTACCTCCACCCACATGTCAAAAAAAATTATGAAGGATTTATATAACATGATCATCTTGGGAATAGGTTTACTACTAGAAGGCTCGTATACCAGCTTTTCTATCCCAAAAATACTTATTAATCTCTAAAAACAAAATTCACACAATAAATAGGAGTGATCTATCAATATATTACTGAATCAAGATGCCAAGAATGTTGAAAAAGACTCTCTCTTGAGTAAAGTAAGACCCATAAAAATAGGTAAACCCGAAACCGTGAGAATATTACATTTGGTATATTAATTTCATCCTACTCATTCTCACACAAAATCATGGAAATTCAATAGGGACTCCATTGCTACATTAATGGTATAAATATATAAGTAGCTCTATCCAATGAGGATGAGTGAATTTTCATCATTTTTACCATTTTATGAATCCATGGGATCACTAAATCCTCAAAAATATGAGGAGGTGATGGTGTCATAATCTATTAGACCCTATCCCATGGGGATGGGGAATTATTACCCCCCTATCCTCTATGGATGTTGGTACTCTCAAGATTGGGATCAGCTAAAAAATAGGTACCATGATATTTTATTCTACTATGTTATCCATCATCACCATTGGGGACATGTTTGGTTAAGACTATTGAAGATTCCCTTTAAATCACTATGTAAAAAAACACTTCTTAAAGATAATCCTATAGGAAATAGGAAACCAAAAAGGGTCCATAAGACAAAAAATTACCATAAATAATAATATAAAGGATGAATTTGTGTCATCCCTAAATAGGTGTCAAGAGGGAAGTGAATCCCATTACAACTCTATGGTGGGTGATGATATAATCATGGATGTTTGATATTCTTTAGTAAATTTCATCAAAAATGATCTGGAAGATGTTATAAGTCAAATTCAGACTTTAGAGAACATGATGAATACTTTTTTACCCAAAACCTAACCCACACTAAGGTGCATGAGGAGGGTGTGCACACTAGTAATCAAATACAAAGTCAAAATTTGGAATATCAAAACATATAGATTATATCTACATGATTAGATTCAACTAAATATAAATTTAAAAGTAAGGATAGATCCTATGAAGTGCTTAAAAAAGTTGAATCATTAATTGTGGTGGGAAAGTTTTCCCTATATGAGGTTGAATTGGAATAAATAATACAAAATAATACTGAATTAATCCAAGTGAATATTTTTATTGAGTATAACACTTAGGTTGAGATAAATATTATCAATATAATAAACCCACTCCAATAATAAGGGATAGTCCAACCTATAAGAGAGGAAACAAACCGCTTTACTGGCCCCATTCACAAACTTCCAGTCAATATAAATCTAGTGATTGAAAATGACCCAATAGTTTTCTTCACTGCCACATTAGTTTCCCTCTTTCTAAGAAATTCAATAAGGCTCTACCCAATTATCATATCAATAGAAAATGTGTGTAGGTCATTCACACCATGATTTATCTATATAGTATCTATCTTAGACAAAAGTCCTTTTTATCTTTCTTTATTCCATCCATCATTTTTTCCCTCAAATTGAAGTAATAATGGGGTGGTAAGAACTAATGTATCCATAGGGGAATCCCCAACTTGAATGGGTGGATGTGACCCATCCTCTACTAAATTTTGGGAATCCCGCCTTATCAATCATTAATGGTTCTCGAGACCCATAGTATCGTTTGATGTTTTTTTTTCTTGTTTTATCCCTATGATGGGAACACTAGATCAATAAGAGGTGACTATTCTCAGATGTTTTGTGAAGAATCTAGAATGGGCATATTTTATCTAATAAAATAAATTTCTATTCAGATATATAGAGAACTTGGAAGAATTTAATCATCACTTTCTCTAATCAATTTATCACTACACAAAATAAAAAAATGACCCTTGGTCTCTCAAATGGAGTGCAACATGAAAATGACAAACTCTTGTAATTTATTACCACATAGAAAGGCCTCAACAACTATATTAACATAAAAATCCCATAAAATAATATACATAAGATATGTTTACATAACCTCTAGAATGAGTTTCAAACACTGATCATCCCATTAAAATATCTTTATGCGTTTAAAGAGATGGAGGTAGTTGATATGAATTTTGAGGATTCCATTCAGAACCCCAAGGAAAAACCCTATCCATTCTCGATAGATTAGGAAAAAATAACTATTAGGGAAGAAGTAGAAACTGAAATACTCAATTCAACTCCAATACTGGTTCTGGCTACCAATCCCACTCAACATTACAAGGATGTCACTCCTAAGTCATAACTACAAAAAATGTTCTCGTTGGGGAGAAAGGAAGGAAAAAGTCATATGAATTTAGATGATAGAAACAATAAGAGTTATTCATTAAAGAAAGCATATTTTATGGGGTATTTTATTACTTTGATGGAAAATAACCAATTAAAACTACTATAATTTATGGGACCAAAGAAAATTGGTCTCAATTACTACTTATATTATTATACCTATCCTTGAATGCTGAGACATAAAATTAATAGTTGTTTTTTATTTAAGTAATTGATTCAAAATATGGTTGATTTTTGGGAGTTCAAATTAGTAAAGGCCTTAAAATAGGTTAATTGTGACTCCATAATTTCACTGTATGTAGAATAAGGATGGTAGAATATCCCTTATGGGTGAATGAAAAAGTTTAATAATTGGTTGACCCAAAAAATGGTCAACCGAGCACATGCCATACTTAAGACATAACTAAATCAAGCTGTTATGACCACAATTATCCCACTAGTATTTGAACCATCTACCAAATATAGGAACAATAAATTTGAGAAGATTAATACACTAGGCTATAAATATTACCCAATTTCTAGGTTATTTTAGACTCTTTAAGATTGTATACTCCTAAAAATGGTTTAGAATCATAGTCGATATCAATATTCATGTTGTTTCCCCATGGAAGAGCGTAGGAAATCAATATAGAGAGATAGAATGGTAGTAGTGACAATCTAGCCCAAAATATTCAATAGCTCACTTCATGCTATTCATATTATAAGAACAAATATTAGAAACTTAATTTTCTGGTCGATGGAAAAAACTGAATATGTCCACACAAACCAAACAAAAGATGAGAAAGAGGTCATCTAGCTCTTAATGGGGATAGATGTCTTCCACACAGACAACCTGGTCCCCAAACCCCAAATCATGGAGCAATTACCTATAAGAAATTGAATACCCTGGGTCCATAAATATAAAAACATGATGTATCTATTCATTTTACCAGTTATGATTTTTATTGTGGATGTACTTCATCGCCCAAAAGAAATTTGGGAGGCACTAATTAATTCCATCTTATGTTTTTAGGAATTTTATGCTAACGTTGCAGTGTCTAAAGTATATTTTGTAGAAACTGGTTCCAAAAAATTCCATGTGATCATATAATACACTTACCAAGATCAATAAGTACTAATACATGGTTGCATAAGACCTTTTCACATCTATGGAAAGCTTAAAATTATTGAGTTTTTTGGGTGTCAATTGAATATGGTTCTGGGATCAATCTTATTCTGGTATGAATTATCTATAACTTGATCTATAACAAGGTTGATATATCCAAATCTATGTTTTCCATCCATGTATACAATAATTTTTATCAAATTCTCCTTGGGAGGATCAACTTTAAATCCCAATTCATGGATATTGTCTCTAACTTCAAGTTTATAATAGTTTGACAAGAAACAACATTCAACATTTTTTAGGAAGGTCTTGGATTCATATGCATATGGTTATACCCTAATTTTATCATCAATCTATAAATTATGTTTATTATGGGAAAGTAAGGGTATTTTATAGTGAAATAACTCATTTTGATTCTTTATTAATCCCAGAATATAAAGTTAAGTTTCTATAGATGATAAGGGAAATAAATAATGGTAGATGATTCAACTCATACCAAAGCCCTAAAAATTTTGAAAGCCCCTACCTCCAATCCATAGAGTGCACTCAGTGAGGATTTGTTACTTAAATCTCCCATATTGACATGATTAATCCATATCTAGGAGACAACCAAGCTATGATAATCCTATGAGACTCTAGTAAATTGACCCATGTGTTTGTATTATAAGTTTCATTGACCACCTAAGCCACACATTAAATATCAGAAGAGGTATAATAATTTAAGGGAGGTAATAAAACTCATGATAATCATTCTTCAAAATTATCATTTGAACCTCAGAGGCCCTACACATTCTCTACTTTTGAAGATGTCACTCTTTGAGTAAGTACTCCTACTAATATTGACCACATGACATGTAAAAAGTCTCAAAGTTCCAGTTCATCTCTTTTTGGATAATGATGTTATTCCCAATTTTCTTACTTCTGCATCTAATTAAAAGTCTCTATTAACTGACATATTTTTTACTTATAATAAAAATGACTCTCTTGTATCCCTAGAATTTCTGAAGTAAAAAATATTCCTCTATCCTCAGTAATGATAATGTTATCAGTTATCATGACTTCATTGGATTTTATGCCCCCAATAATGTATGAGAGGAGGAAGAGGTGGAGGATTTTGGATATGAGGAATACCTTAGAGATAATACACTATTATTTGAAGAAGTAATCACAAGTACCATAGACACCCTCAAATATGTGAACTATAGAATAGAAGTGGCCATAAGACCCACATGGATTAGTGTCACCATGTCCTCCAGAGAATAAAAAGAATATATTAATTTTCTAAAATATCACTATGATGTTTTCTCATGGAACTACATGGAGATTCTGAATCTAGACTCTGACATAGCCACCCATCACTTTAAACTAATGGAAAACTTCTAGGGTTATAAATAAGTGGAAAGAAGAATTCATATGACCCTTTTTTCTAAGGAGGAATCTAAAATTGACAAGCTCATCAAAGAAAACTTCCTTCATGAAGTCTAGTATCCAAAGTGGAATTCCAAATTTATCCTCTCTATGAAAAAAAGGGTAATTTTAGGATTTCTATCGATAATAGAGATCTTAACCGATATTTCTCAAAGGATGATTTTTTTGTTCCAATTATGAAACTATTAATAGATACAACTGTGGGCTTCCAATATATATTATTTATTGATGGATACTTGTTGTATAACTTGATAAAATATCCCCATTAGGATGAAAAATCCACTACTTTCTGGGAATTCCAATAGGTATTTTTCTATCTTTTTTTGACCATCAGTTTAGAAAATTCAATGTTCCATATATCAATACACCAGGAACAATATCTTCAATCACCTTCTAAACAAGATTCTGAAATTTTATGTAGATTAATTGGTGGTCAAATCATAGAAATTTTTTGATCATATCACATATATATAGATATTTTTCAAAAATCTATTGCAACATGACTTGAAGATGAACCGCTTAAAATGAAATTTTGGGGTGACATTGGAGAATTTTATCAGCCTTACGGTACACCATCAGGGTATTGGGGTCAATCGAGAGAAGTATAAGGAAATACTTGAAATGCCCCCTCCTCAAAACCACAATGATATTAAAGGTATTTAGGGATGTATTGATTACATATATTGGTTTATTTTCAACCTATATGATAAATTTTTACCCTTTACAAGATTAATAAATACAGAAATATCATATTAGAGGGATGAGAATTATCAAAAAAAATTGATGAACATAACCATTATCTCCTTCACTCACCAGTTTTGATGCTACGAGTTAAAGTAAAAGCATTAATTTTGTATGTAGAGACCTTGGAGTGATCATTTGGCCTCTACATTCATTGAAAAATGATGTTGGTCAATAAAAAAACCTCTATTATCTAACCAAAACCATGATTGATGTGGAAATTCGATATTTTGATGTTGAAATGGACTACCTTGCATTTTTCTTTATAGTAAAAATGATGATATAATATATTTAACATCATTAAGTATATTTTATCTCTCTTATAGACTTCATAATTTTTATTCTCAATCATCCTATATTGATAGGATTTTTAGCATAATGGTTAGTCATTCTATAGAATTTATACATCTAGTTTTTTATAAAAATTTATAAAAGGAAAATTGTTGGAATATTTTATAGCAATAGACCCTACCCTAGAGAGTGTTCAAGGGAATTTATAGCACCCTACTGAGGAGGTTATATCTATTCATAACACACAATATATATTAGATATTCTTTTTATGGTGCCTCTCAAATCATGACTAGGAAAATAATGGAGAACCAAAAGAACAAAAATTATATATTGGGAATCATGTTTATCTCCTTAATGAAGGTAGTTTTTTCTTTATTCTTTTGTTACTATCAGTGGGATACATAAATAATGAAGTGGATTTATAGGTCCACACTATAAACTTTGAATTATATATATAGATACAAGTGGCATATTTTAATATCAAAGGTGATTATGAATTGGTAATCAAGAAAATTAACAGTGAATATTCCATTAATAAGGATGAATTAATCCCTTTTCTTGATTACATATAGGATTTTAAGGATTATTTATCCTCAAAACCAATATTTTTTCACATCTCAGGTTTTCAAAACACTCACAACAATGTGTTGGTTAATATAGCTATATCTCTAGAAGATCCAAACCAAGATGAGATAGTCATGTGCATTACATATTTAAGGGTAGTATCCCCATTTTTTGGCTACGTTATGTGTGATATCAAGGAAATTGGTGCCTCTAAGAAATAATTTGAACTAATATACTAATATTTAAGATCTATAACTATATAAATGTCAACCATTGTAAAATATCACCAAAATGAAATTCTTCAAAATAATCTAGCTTAAAATTTGAAGATATGGTGATGAACAATAAAATTGATCATCTACGATGTCCCAAATTCACAGAAAATCCTCCATAAATGGGGATTTGATGTAATAATCATTATATAAATTAATGGAGGATAAACCCTTTCTATTATGTTGGAAATACAAGTAGGTGATTGTAGGGCTCATCAAATAGGAACCAATCTTTCTTATAAAATCAATAAGTTTTAGTATTATTGACCATTAATGATGCAGGTCTGCATTGAGTTTACTAGAATGTTCCATGACTACCAAATATGTTCTAGTTTCATTCATCAACCCCTAGATTTATTATATACTACTAGATATTCTTTCTCAGTCTCTTTCTAGGGAATATATGTCATTATTCCATATCCATTAACCCTAGCTTGGTAGTTTAAGTATAGCCTTACTACCACTGAATTCTTCTATAAATGGTATAATTTTATACCCCTAAATTAAATTAAAATAAAGGAAATTATCAACCTTTCGAAGTTGAATATGATCACTATATATAATGTCTCTCGCAATATATTAATATAAAATGGCACCAATTCATGTTCTTGCAATATGAAAGGGATGTATAAAGATAACAATATATGGTATAACTACTCATCTTGATATCATACAATAGAAAATGGGTAAATAGAGGATTTAAACAAGACTTTGTAGAATATCCTCCATAAGATGGTTCATAAGGATAAGAAATCATGGCTGAACAAACTTCTTCATGATTTTTGGGCCAACAACACCACAACCCATGCTACTATATAAGTGACCCCACATTCACTTATCCATAGGATAAAGGTAGTCCTGACCATTAAGGTTCAATTACCTTCATGGAGGTCATCATATGAAATCAGTTTTCTTAAGATGAGCAGTCACAAAAGTGACTCAATGAGTCGGGACAAATTGATGAGAAAAGGTTTCACACAACGCACAATATATAAGTTTATCAAAATTGAGTCTCACTTTACTTCAATAATAGATTTACTCTCTTCTCATTCCTTCAAGGAGAGATATTATTGGATGTCCAAACCCCCACAATCCTATAGAATAATCATCTAAAAATAAAACCAAAATGGGAGGTAAATTATCCCAAACACAATGTATACTCCAATGTTGCTTACTCCTTAGCTTCCATGGATGGGGAGTGCATCACAACTCCCACCAATGTCATGTTTCTGAAAAAATACATTCCATAGTTTTCACAAAAATTCAAAAAAATTGAGTTGTATGAATTTAAACTATATAGTACTATTTAATTCCCCAAGTATTTAATCTAATTGAGACTTGTCCTTACTATATAGTTCATATCTTTTTAATATGAAATTAAACTATATAGTGAATTTTCACATTGAAAGACATTAAACTATATCATAAATTTGTATAAACATCATGAACTTAAAATGTGTGTCCCATGAGTCCATTCTCAATGAATTTAAAATACTTATATTTATTCCTTTTCACATTACATTACACTACATTATGTTTAGTCTACCCTACAAAACAATAAACTGCTTTAGATGGCCCATTTTTATGACCTTTTCCCTACAAGAGTTACAGATCTATGTGGGAGCCTTGATGCATATTTTACCCCAATACACTAACTAGAATCAATGAAAAAATGACCCATTTCATCCTAGTTTCATAATGTTAACCAATATGACCCAGAATCTAATTAAAATTCCTTAAACTTCTTAGATTGTCCTACCTTCTATAGCTTATTTTCCTTACATGACATCCAGATCCCTGAAAGGATCCTTGGTGTATGTATTTAGCCTACCCTAAGGTAAACAATCACCCATATATATAATAACTACCACTCATATTATAATGATTAAGATGTGATGTACTAAAATGTGGGGAAGTCATTCATAGTCACATGATATTAAATAAAAAAATATAAAATCCAACATACATGAATTTTCAAACCATTTTAGGGGGGTTTCAGTGACATCCATTTCCCATACATGAGTGTTAGATTCATGTAAGAGATCCTGGTGTATTGTTCTACATTAAAATAAAATTCCTCCAATCCATAACTATGTATATCTTGATTCCTATTATTAGAAGATGTGTATTAATTCCTGGATCTCTAATCCTATGCCGAGTCACAAATCATACCAAATAAGAATACCACTTTTCACCTTAATATTGTGTTCTACCCATCTACATTGATCTTTTCTAATGACCCTATGTTAATGTAAAACCCAACTCTCCCCCACCCCAGTATTTGAGTTTGATATGTGGAGGAGAGAAATTTTGAGAAACACATGTGTATTTATTATTATTATTATTATTATAGAATATCAATTAACACCTTTAACTATTATCTTATCCCTAGTCATAAACCCCATTGGTCTTGATCCTTATAATAAGCTATTTCCTCATTCACATTGTGTCTCTGATAATCACCTAACATTGGGGTAACACCATCTAACCCTCCTTCACTGTGAATGATCCAGATCTATATAAAGGATCTATAAGAACTTTGTGTGGATTAATTATTATTTATTAAACATACATAATCAAATATAGATTATATATATTTTTACCCAACTACATACCATCACCCCCTTTCACTTTTCCAAAAAGAATTGTAATATCTTATACATGGTAAGTTTTGGTTTAAAATTATTTCACCAATTTTATGAGTGTCCCTATACTATAAACCACACTCCACTTCTTGAGTGTCTCATATTGACTTAACCATTCATGGATATTGTTAATGACTGTTTTGGACTCCAAGGGACAACTCTATTTGGATATGCATAGATGCCTTAATTTGGATCTATATATGTGCCTTAATATGTCCTAAAAATCATAGTCTTGTCGTGTATTAAGGATAACATCCATTAATCTTTTCATATCCTCATAGAATTATAGTTTAAATCATCATTCATGAAATTTTCATAGTCATACTTTATATACATATCCCATATCACCACTCCAAATCTGAAAACTATGTGTTATAATTTACGACACTATCACTCCCTATTCAAAAGGTGTTGGGAAATTCTCATGTTTTGGGCACAATTTGAATTGTTATTCTATCCCAACGCAACACATAATGGTCCAATCATCATGACATTGATTGTTCTCACACACATCTCATTGAGATAGATTATGCCTTCATTCACATCAGTTTAATTATTTATTTATCACTATATATATGGTCTCAATATATATTGGTTAGTGTTATTCGACCTTGAACTCAACACTTATTGACCAAAGATATATTAACATAAAAATAAAACATCTGGGTAAAATATATATGAAATTAAATTCAAGTCTTGAGTGGTACTACTATTAAGACCATAATATCAAGGGAACGAGATATAAAACTTTTATGGCTGAAACCTAGTAAAAAAAGCCTGATCAAAATTCAAGTCTCTACACATTGAGCTTCCAACTTTCAAGGATTAGAAAAAATATTGATCATAAATAAAGAAGGCATAAATCTGATGGGTCCCATTGTATGGCCCTAGAAATTACTAATTTATTCTTGGTGTACCTATTGGTTTATAAAAAATTATATTAATGTCATGTAATATTTTTTTTCCTTGATAATGTGTTTGATACATGGTAGTGTAACCTTTAGGGTGATTGAACCCTTATTTAATATCCTCTCTCTAGAAACCTAATTTATTTACAAAATGTTTGAGTCCCCAAAAACCAATCATATATATCATTAATGAGTGTATTCCTTTATTGGGATCTTTATATTCACTTTAATATGGCCTATAAACTAGATACATCTTTTGTCTTAAGGGGAACTTCCTCCAATCCATGTATTCCTTGACACCATTACATCAGAACCTATCATTAAAATATAGACAATGATCATCCTTATAATATGTGACCCATATCATCTTCACTAATTCAAAATCCTTGATTTTTGATTTACACAATAAGTAATGTAGTTATTCAAGGGGATTTAATACACTTGATGTTACACCTTTGTGAACCATGATCTTCTTCAAAGTAATGTTATGACATCTCATTTTTGAATCTTGATCAGTATTCATAACAGGATCCTAAACTACATGAAACAATAAATACAAGATTTATAACTATAAACAAAATTTCCCTCTTCACAAGGTAGTCTATACTAGTAATGGGCTCTTCATTTACATCAAGTTTTACATTTCCCATACCATGAATATTATCTTACTCTCACCTTTTTTTTCAAAACTATATGACCTTTAACTAAAGTGATATGTGGTCAAATCTATTTGAAAAAAAATAGCAAGAATCTCTAGTCTAAACACTAACACCATAATTTTTTACACCTAAATATATCTATGATGGAACAAGGCCCTCATTCAAATCGGGTTTTCTTTACTCGTGTTTCTATATAGATTTCTCCATCATTCGATCAAATTTATCTCACCCTAAACATCAACTACTATAACACCCCCACTCAAATAACCTATATTCATTGATTATTTTACTAAATTTTTATAAGATTCAGGGTAATTCATCCTGAAGGATCAAATAGTTTAGTAGTCTTAGTATAATAGAAACATACATGATTCCAACATTACATCTAAAAACAAGAAGTATAACTTAAAAATTCTGGTGATAAATTTATTATTTCTTCTAAAAAATATCTAAAATCATTTATATACATTTCTTGGTATCATAAGGAATGTAAAACAAAAAAACAGTGAGATCAGATGCTTAGTAAGTAAAAGTGTACAACATAATCTATCATAGGATAAGTAAAGCATGAATAATATGAAATAGATTAATAATAATCAAATATTACGTATAAATAATATCATAAAAGGGGAATATATCCATGTATGAAATAACAGTATAAATAATCACATTGATAATAATAACTTATTTTATAATGATAAAATGCATAATGATGAATATCGTAATCCTAAGATCAAGGCTTTCTTCCAATACATCACACATAAATAGGTAAGGCATACACCAAATACACAAACTAGTTTGTCTCATGAGACCTACCAATAAATTTAGGGGATATAATAGACCTATCTCATCACTTAATAAGTCCAATACATTTATAATATAAAATAACTTAATAATAATTAAATACATAATAAACATAAACATCATATTGGAAAAATATCTTTAAATTTTATAATATTTTACCTATTTAATAAATATAACAACTTGATTACAATCCATCCAGAGAAATATAGTTGATGGTATCATTAGAATATATCCTCAGTAAATCATAATATTTATCAAAGGGTGTTTATATTTAAGAAAATTATTTAAAAGTATAACTAAAATATTTCTTGAAGAAAATTATCTTTTTATTTTAAAATCACTTACATGAAAATAAAAAAATCCAAAGTATTAGGAAAAAAATTTATTTGAGAAGAACCATTGGAAATTTTAAATTAATATTCATTTAAGATGATATTCATTCTGGTTTAAAAAAAATTTACAATAAGAGTTAAAACAAATATTTCGTTTACAAATTTGGTAAAAAGTTCCTCAGAAAAGAACAACAAGATTCCCCAAAAAAATATATATAAATTAAAACATGGGTAAAAATGACTTTAACAAATCATTTTATATTTATAAAAATATTCTTCAAAACATTTAAAATTAAATATAGAAATGGTATAAAATGATTACTGACCAAAAATAAAAACAAAGGAAATTTTCCCTAAAAACATTCTTTAGGACTTTTGAGTACTTGGAGAGAGGAAAATGAATTGAAGACACGTAATTTCTACAAATTAATAGAGGATAATAAAATATAAGGTTTAAAGATATAAATATTTTATAATTCTCTGAATGGAAACTTAAACATAAACAATCTAGAATTAAGATGAGATTGTAAATAAACCCTTACCTCAGGTCTGACATTCTTCATAAGTGGTTTTAACCACCTGGATAACAAATTTAAATTTATTATAATTATATAGAAAACACATATATATTATTATAATATAATATATGATTTACTTATAACATTTTATCTCCCATTAATCAATAAAAATGTCATTTCTGAGAGTTAATTATTTTGTTTTTCATTTAATTTTCAATTCGATAGTTTCATCCTTCCATATTTTTCATGATTACAGAATCTAAAAAATATTAATCATGATATAAATATCATATTTATTCATTATTTACATATTTATAATCATCCATGAATGATTTAAATGAAAATTTATTACCATTTCTTTGTTGTGGTGGTGGTCCAAACATACGCACGAGCGATGTTATCATTTTTTAATAAGAAAAATTATAAGAATTAAGGTAATATATTATATTTATAGAATCTTAATTATTTAAAAATATCATATAAATTTATTATTTATATATTTATATCCATCCAATTAATTTTTTTAATAAAATAAATTACACCGCTACGTTGAGACGATAGGTTATACGCATGCATGAGCAATGATTTTGTTTCCTATATGATAAAAATAAGATGGATAAGGGTTTTTCCAACAGAATATTAAATTTTCAGTAAATTTAAGGTACTTATTTTATTATATAATAATGTTTATATAATATTAAAATGTGTTAGAAGAGGAAATAAAATAAAAACACTTTGTTAAGAGTTATACATATTCTTTAGAAAAAAAACTTTGGCTTGCATCTTTAGCCTTATAAGTTGGTAATTTGATAATACTAGAGCCTATAGATCAATGGAATAAAGTTTATTAAGTGATTTTGATAATTCTTGGTCGATATAAGAGTCTCAATTGGTGTTAATAAGAGATTATAAGTGGTTCCAATTTATAAGTGAGGGAAAGGACACACTTAGAATTACTTATAAGATTTTAATAATATAGTCATTTTCATGTGAAAGTGGATCAAAAGTGTCATATATTATAATATTATTAGTTTAAGGTCTAAATAAAACCAACCAATGAGTTTTATGAAATTTTATGTATAATTTTTCCCTTTTCTCATAGTCTAACCCCTCGTAAACCTACTTTAACCCCTACCATGGTAACAAATTTTTTATTGTTTTTATTGTTCATTATGATCAAAAATTAAGTTGAAATTATTAAATAATATTAATTATGATAATTAAAATTATTCAACTCATTTTAAAATATTAAACCTATATAAGTGTAATAAACTAATTTTAATATTAGTGTGTAACACGCAACAAAAACTATTTTTTAAAAAAAGTATATTATAAGGATAAAAATGATTTTAAAGAAAAATAAAGTATAATATTTATTAAAATGTAATTTATTGGATTATTTAAAATAAAACAACTAATTTTTATTTAAAACCAAACTGGAACTGAAATTATCCTTGTATATACTTGATTAAAAGAAAATAACTAAAAAATGTATTTGAACAAAAACATTACATTAATTTCAAAAAGGTTAAGCATCTGTTTTTAAGATTAACATTATATTTTGATATGAATTATATTTATTTCTAAATATATGTTTTTATATATAAATAAGGTTTCATAAACTTTATATTTATCTTTATACCATTATAATTTCATAAAAGTGGCAGTTTTTGTAAATTTAGTATTTTTTCACAATTCACCTAAAAATCAGCCATTTATACAAAATCTCAAAAATCAACTCTAAGATAATTTTTATATGATTAAATAAAAAAAATTCATCACGTATTATTAAATTTATAAAAAAATAAATTTATTTTTTTATCACATTCTTGAATAAATCTATGTACATTGTGTTACTATTTCTCTAGAAAGAAAATCTAAATATAATTAAAGATTTGGTGTTACAATCATCCCTCCTTCAAAAATTTCATTCTTAAAATTTATATAATTTAACCTCATGAAAGATTTTGGGTATTTATTCATCATAACTTCTTCAATTTCTCACATCTCTTCTTTATCTTATGATTTCTCCAATGTACTGTTACCAGAAAAGTCATCCGATTTCTAAACCCTTATTCTCTAATATCAAGAATCTAGATAAACTCTTCGGAGTATGATATATGAGGTTCTTATTTTATTTCCACAAAGGTGAGAAAATGTGTTGGTTCTAGAATTTACTTCTTCAATAAAGAGATATGGAATGCAACTAAAAATTTAGTGGGGCTTAGTGGAGTTTCCAAATCGTAGGTAATGAATCCTATTCTTTTAAGAATTTATAAAGGATTTATGTACATAGGGCTTAGTTTCCATTCCTTTTTAAACCTTATAACATCTTTCCATATATGGATACCTTAAATAAAACCAAATATCTCACTTGAAATTATAAATAATTCCTTTAGTTATTTTCATACCTTCTTTATATACTTTTAGTTATAAAAATATTATTCTGAATAGTCTTTACATTCACCATTGTATCCTCAACAATATATGGTCTTAAAAGCCCCATTTCACCAAATTCATCCAAAAAAGGTGGAGTATAAAACCAATTTCAATACAGTTCATCATATGGTTCCATTTAAATTCTTTAATGGAAACTATTATTATATAAAAATTTCAATAAAGTTAAATATTGATACCACATACCTTAAAATTAAATTGAGCATTACCTTAACATGTCTTATAATGTTTGAATGGTTATTTTTGACTACCCATAACTTTGAAGTTTATATGTGGTTATCAAACATATCTTGGTTTCGATATCCTCTTAAAGACTCTTCCAAGAATTTTATGTAAATTGTGGATCATGATACGATAAAATTGAAAGAGGTGCATGATCAAAACTCACAAATTAATTCATATAGAGTTGTATAAGGTAGACAAGAGGTGGATATTACCTTATAGTGAGAAAATGTGTGGACTTGGTATGGTGATATTCAATTACACATATGGTATCATTCATTCTTGGAGTCTTTGGTAATCTAGTGACTAAGCCCATAGTAATATCATCCAATTTCCACATATGAATAGGTAAATGTTTCATGATTCCTTTATGATGTTGTATTTCATCCATTAACTATTGAAAGCCCAATAATCTTCATATGTATTCTATAATTTCCATTTTCATATTATCCCACCAAAAAGGTTATTTTAAATCATAATGAATTTTGTTGGAACTGAGGTGTATAGAGAAATTTGAGCTATAACCTTAATCTAATAATTCTATTTTCATCTAAGGCATAGATGGAACACAAATCCCCTTTCAAAATTTTAAAATGACATCTTCATATATGAAATATATTAACTTTAAAAAAATCATAGCTTCTATTTTCTTTTGGATATTTGTATCATCAAGTTGGTAAATTTTTATTTTCTTCAATAAGGATGGTTCAGCAATCATTTGGAATAAAGGTGATGTTTACCCTTTCATAATGATTCTCATATATAGATTTACTAAATTTAGGAATATAAAATATTTAACAATCCTCATTTTAGTCAAAACTCTCTGATCTTTCATACTCAATACATTATCCACATTATTTTCCGTCCAAGGTAGGTAGTGTATTGGGAAATTATAATCCTTGAGTAGTTATAATCAACACATTTTCCTCTGTTAATCTCTTTCTATGCGAAGATATATTTCAAAAAAAATTGATTCATATAAATTTCAAACCTTTCACCATAAAGTTAATGCATCTATATCTTCAATGAAAATATTACAGCTTCCAACTCAATATCATGGGTTGTATAATTCTATTCATGAATCATTAACTGCCTTGATGCATAGAAAAAAAACACTATCATTCTGTATAAAGATACATCTAAGTCCTTTCATTGATGTGTTACTAAATATCAAAAATTTATCCCTTACCTAGGGAAAATTCAATTTTGGTGCATTAAACACTCTCCTCATTAATTATTTTAACCATTCTTTACATTATTCTAACCATATAAACATCACAAATTTATGTGAAACTTGGTTAACATGTTAGCTAACTGATTAACATTTTAAATGAATCACTAATGGTAACCTAAAAATATGAGCAAAATTTGCGACTTGGTTATATCCATTGGTGTTGACCATTTCATCACTTCATTTTTCTTTGAAGGGTCAACTGATATTCTTTCCTTAGAGACAATATGTTTAAGAAAAAAACTTTTTGAATCCAAAATTCATATTTGAAATTTTTTTCATATAACACCTTTTCACACAGTGTATAAAGAATCATTCACAGATAAATCTTATGCTTATAATAGAATTTAGAGTACATTAAGATATCATTAATAAATTACACAATGAGATTATCAATATAATACTTTAATACATTATCTATCTTATGCATAAAAATATATGGTTAATTATTAAATCCAAATGGAATTACTACAAATTCATAATTTCCATAACTCTTATGAAATATTATCTTTGTAATATCTTCCTTATTTACTTGTAGTTAATGATACCGAGAACATGAATCAATATTTTAAAAATATTCAACTCCCTAAATTTATTTAAATAATTCATCAATGTGGTAAATATGATAAATATTATATATATTAATTGCATTCATTTTTCTACAATCAATGCACAACCTCGTAGACCTATCATTCTTCTTAAAAACTAGAATATTGTCTCCCCATGGTGAAACACTAGGGCATATAAACACATTATCACACCACTATTGTAGTTGACTCTTTAGTTCCACTAGTTCCACTATAGATATCTTATTGGGAGTCTGAGAAATAGTTTTTTAATTAGGGGTGAGATTAATGGAATACCCAACTTTATCCTCAGGTGTGTGTCTAGGACGTTCTTCAAGACACACATTAATTTATTCCTACACAACATGTACATCCTATATACTAAGGATAAATTTCCCATTAATAGGTTGTATCTTCTATTGTTATATAAAAATTTCACTAATAATAGATAATGTGCATTGATTCATACATGATTCTAAATATATAGTCGCCTATAAATATAAGGTATTCTATATCTCCATCACAAATCAAAATATCCTTCTCTCAAAAATAATTTTTTTTATTATAATTTGAAATAAAATTCATAGAAAGGATTATATAAAATTCACTTAAAGGTATAATAATAAATTTTTTAAATAGGGTATGATTATGTGTCATAATGTGGACTGGTTGATATATCCTTATTTTTGTTAAATTAATACTATGACACTTGATTGAAAACTCCATTTTTATGGTGCTGGGTAAATATCTAATTTTATTGGAAAACATGGGAGATATAAAAGAGTGTGAGTATCCCTAATCAAATAAATAATTAGCTAAATATAAGATTATGATCAGAATAACTACCACTATATCTTTAGGAACATCATCCTCAGCTATTGTAATCACATATCAGGGCCTTCCTCCCTTAGTTATTTCTAAGGAAAAATTTCTTAACTCCAAGAGCATTCATTTGAATAGAACCTTGTCTCCATATATTTAAATCATTGAATATTGAAATTATAGATATGCAGGCTTAACATACAAGTATATTACATCATTTTAGATGAATATTCTATACATTACAAAAATACATGCTTGAGGACCATAATAGTTTTGTGTATTTGGAAACATGGGACACATTCTTATAATTTGGTGAAAGATCTTCAAAATCTCCCTTAAATATCTTTTCCATTAGTAATCCTAGTTAAAAAAATTCATAACCTATGTAAAGGAAACATAAGAAATAGTTGAGCTTGAATGATCAGTAAGGGTAAATAAAGAAAATTTGTAAGCATAATATTAACAAAAGCATATGAGAACATGAGAATAAAATTTTAAGATCATACCACATATAAAAATATCATAATCATGATACATAGAATAAATTTTGGTTGTTTATAATATATGAATCATAAGATAATCAATAACATGAACCATCTAAGAATATCAAAGTCAAAAGACATAGAATTTGTGGCAGACAGATAAATATGTAACATCATTCCCATTAATTCAAGGTGTATTGAAAAAACTTAATGGGGAACTTCATGGGTACTACACATACTGGTTAGGACACACCACCATCCCCAGTCAAAGTAATTTCCTTATAAGGGGTTGATTTTCCCCATATTCTCATAGTAGATTGGGTTTCCCCATATTCCCGTCTTTATGGTGACTACACCTACTGGGTGGGACACACCACCATCCCCAGTTGAATCATTTCCTTGTAAGGTATTAGGTTTCCCCATATTCCCATAGTAGATTGAGTTTCCCTATCTTCATGTCTTCATGGTGACTACACCTACTAGGTGGGACACACCACCATCCCCAATCATAGTCCTTTTCTTCTAAAGGGTCATGTTTCTCCATCTTACCATACTAGATGAAGACCGTTGACTTGATTCCATCATTATCTCATGAGATATAAATCTTTACGCAATGCATTTGAGGAAGATATAAGTCTCACCTGTCACATAAAAAATCATTCATACATGTGCCACAAGATAATGAAACTTTAATCATATCATGACTAATAAAAATAGATGGGTTTCATAAACATCATTTCATAACCCATGAATTGAAATGGGTATCATAAAATTTTCATGACATCATAACCTATGGAAAAGTGATAGATTTCATAATCATTCAATCAAAGCATAACCTATAAAAATAAGTGGGTTTCAAAATCATATAATCCATGGTAGAGAAATGGGTGTCATAAAAATCATTCTATAAAAACATAAACCATTCAATAAATGATATGAATGTTAATCTTTAATAATGTCTCCAATAAAGCTTAAACTATAAAAAAATTATTACATCTTAAATGGATAAGGATATTTAAAGTTCACTTGAAACATTTTTTAAGGAAAACAACTTTATTTGAAAATCCTTTTCATAAAACCATTTCAAAAATAATTTTATTAAAATTAAGCTTTATAATTTAATTTAAAACTTCTCTTTAAGAAAATATATTTTATTCTTTAAAAACCCATTATTAAAACATAAATCATTTTGAAAACCTTTTTCTTTTAAAATGTCTTTAAAAACTTATAAAGAATGCTTTAAAATATTTGGAAAACCATTTTCCTTGAAAATTTATAAAATAATTTTAAAACCATTTTGAAACCATTTTTCTTTTAAAATACTTTAAAAACTTACAAAATAATCATTGAGATCATTTAAATCATTTTCTTTGAAAATAACCTCTTGAAATCATATATATGAAGCTTTGAAAATCATTTAAAATGATTTTTAAACATAAAACAAATTACAAAAAAACTTTTTATTTAAAACCCATTTTAAATCAAAAAATACCATAATATTAGGGTTAAAACATTTAAAAGAAAAATACCTTAAAAAAATACAAATTAATAATCAAGTAAATGATGGTCATGATGATGTCTAAGTCCGTACATGTTAAACATTCCTTTTGTACCTTAAAAGATTAGAAGAATGCATTGACTAGAAAATGATAATAAGATTCCTTTTAAAACCATTTTATAAAAAGTTAATAAATTTTTAAAAATTTCCTTTAAACATAATATGATAATAGTAAAATATTTTTGAAAAACTTTCTTATAAAACACAGTTTTTAAAGAACACGGATTTCGAACCAAAAGGAGAAATAAAGTCCGAATTTTATAAAAACATTTTCTTAATAATATTAAGTAAAAAAGAGTGGGAAAATAGTACCATTACATGGATATCAAATTCACATCCAAAGGAAAAATAATTCATTAGATTTATTGAGATATAGATCATAATATTTCATTAATGGAAGTATCATCATAAACAATCTCGATAAATGTTGAGATTTAATCCATAAAACTTTACTACTTTGGTAACTTTAAATCATAATAAAATGGAAATAATAAAATTACATAAATCATAACCTATAATTAAAATAATTATATTCACGGTATAACATTCCAAAATTCAGTATATACCTCATAGAAAAATATAGGTGCATAACATGGCATGTTTCTCAAAGAAAGAAAATTGAGACAAAATTACTTTACAGATTTAGTAACTTTTGAAACATAACCCCCATTAAATAAATATCATTAAATAGATATATAAATAACCATAAATTTAATTATCAAAATAATAGAACAAATTCATCGGTAATCTATACATCACACAAATGAAATGAGTGGTAAATAAAGAATATATATCACAAAAATGAAAAGTGAGATGAAATTCCTTTACCATAAGTCTTAACTCTCATTATACTCATTAAAACATAAAATATAATAAATATAAGTTTATTATAAACCTACTAAATAATATTATTATTATATATAATACCATATATTATTTTCCTATGACATTTTATTATCCTCTTATTAACAACTCCATGTAAATGTTACATTTCGGGTAATATCCATGTTGTTTTTCGTATATGTTTTGAATTGATATTAATGATAATCATAACTAGATCATGATTTAATTTTTAATATAATGTAAATAATTATATAAATATAATATATATTCAGTATATAAATATTTATAATAATTTAAAATATATAATCATTAAATGGAATAAACCATTCTTAGAGATGGTAGGTTATACGTAAACATGAACGTTGTTTCTGTTTTATTGTCGTATTGAATGAAAGAAAGTAAATTAAATATATGTGTATATATAAATAATATTTACAATATAATTTTTATGTCATGTATATCATATCAGTTTGCTAAAAACATCTTTAATATATTCCATGTATTGTGTGAATGAATCACGTCGCTTTGAGGAAACGGTAGTCCACACTTCCACAAACGAAGTTATCGTGTTTACACAAAATAAAAATCATGAATGCATATGATATATAATAATTATAAATAATAAATAAATCATATATATCATATATGTCAAATAAAATATATTTTCTATCATAACTACTAACCATGATAGGTGGTAAATAAAAAAATGAACAACATCATTTCGTGAGGTGGTAGTTCACCGTACACAAGAACAGTAAGTTCATTTCCCATTTGATGTAAATGTGTGTAAGGGTAGATAGAAACATTAAAATAATAATATCACAGTATATTTAGGATATTGAGACTATTATGTTTTCATGGAATAATAATAACTGAGTTGGTGGAGAAAGAGAATAAAAGAAAGGGTCTTGAAGAAGGATGTTACCTCTTCTTTGGGTAACCCCTTTTAGTTTCACCAAAGGGCTTCCTTGGATCAATTTTTTAAAAAAGTGAGGATTTATGGAGTAAGGGAAGGATTTGAGAGGATATATGAGTAAATTTAAGTTGGGATAAATGGATTGAGAGGTGTGAGAAATAGGGAGGGATGATTGTCCTTTTATAAGGGAGGAGGAGTGGCATTCTTCTAATTGTATGAAGGTGAACACTATTGAGAGGTCTCCCTTACATCATGGCAATCCAATAATTGATAAAATTCCATAAAATATAGAAATTAGTAGAAATTTTTTCAAATAATGAATTTTTTACATGTGTTTAGGTCATTTAGACTCATAAGGTGTAATTTTAACCATTAATTAATCTTGTTTTTACCTTAATCATTGTAATTAATTTTAATTACATTCACTAATACTTTTGGTAAAAAAACTATGTTAAAATTTTTAGAGATTATAAATGTTTCTGATTCCAAATATGGAATCTATTTTTCTAAATTCTAAATATAAAATTTTCAAAAGTTAATTTAAAAAAATAATCCTACATACATGTCCTGATAGCAGGTTTTTTAGGGAAAATGTTTAAAAGTTTGAAATGATTTTATATCCAAATTTAATTTGAAATTGGTTTAAATGACCTAATTTTTATTATTTGACTTATAATTTATATAATTATAATTTAAAACCAAATTAAAATTAAATTCAACGATATAAATAAATTATATGAAAAATTCGTTTTGAATTAAAATTTAGTTTTATCATTATTCATCTAAAATGTAACTTCTCATAAAATGAAAAAAAATACCCAAAGTAAGTTTTTATATCTTAACTTCAAAATTGAATTTTATTTTGTATAATAAAATTTATAAAAGTTTTAAAATTATATTTAAAATAGTTTTTCCATTAAAATGCAGTAGAATTTCCTTTTAGAAAAATATTAATCTTTATGAGCAAAGTTGATTTTATTATTATCTATTTTCTAGAAAATACATAATAAGAATGACAAGTAGTTTATTGAATATAATATCTATATATTTCATATAAATGATTTATTAAAATTGGTTTAATTAATTTCTTATGGTTTTATTTCATAAATATATTTTTTCACTAAAAGATTTCCTATATTTTCCAAAGGGTTTAATTATAATTTCTATTTAATAGATCACCAAAATAATTATTATTATATGAATGTGTAAACCATACATTAAAAATTTAATTAATATTATTGATAACCACCATTCCAATGGTTTTGTGACAATAATAATAATATTTATAGTATATTATAGTTTGGTAAAACTAGGTCTTGAATGTCACAAAAGTTATCAAAAGAACTTGGCATTGTGTGTAATACAAAAAAAACAGAGAGTTGTGTGTGTTAAAAGATAATCTCAATATTTCATGAAATATTATATTAAAATGGTGGTGTATATAACATAAGATAAAATTAGTGTTTTCAATTAAAAAATCTATATTCAGTGTTATGTGAAATTCAAAATATCAAAAAGATTAAATTAATTCAAAAAATATATATTTCCAAAAATATGGGGGTGTTACATTATACCCCGCTTAAAATGATTTTCTCCATTAAAATTCATCTTGGTTATAAAAGGTTTAATACTTGAAATTTTATTTCCTAGAAACCCAAATCGTAAAAATTAATACTAAAACTTCCTTTTAAAAGTGAAAGTTGGAACCTTAATGGTTACCCAAAGTAACTCATAACTAGCTTCCCACATATGAAAACATATGTGGGAAGTGAAAACTTGTACATGGAAGAGAAATCTAACCCTTAATCTTTTATGGATATTGATAAAGAACATGGTTAGGATAAAGTTAACAATCAAATCCATAACATAAAGAGGCTTAAAAAGGGTCATTGATATCATCAAAAATGATGATAACATGAAAACCCTTTATTTCAAGATCCTTTCCTAGAGTTTAATAATTTTCATAAGGAGATAAACATACTTGATTTTAGTATAATCTCATTATTTTTTTTCCTTGATAAATTTCCTCGTCGTCTCTTATTCCAAGAAATGAAGGTGTCTTCTCATTCCTAAAGCACTAATAGATCAAGGGATCCATAAATATAATGATAGGTCATTCCATCTATATTTATTTAAAAAAACAAAAGAAAATAGACCATGTTATCCAATATGAATAAATCCACATATGGTGAGACAATACTATAATATATAAAACCTCATCGGGAGTTTAACATAAACCATTCCGTGAAAGGTTAACCTTATAACCCTTTTAAAAGATAAAATTTCAAAACATTAGAAGTAAGGACACTAAATTTATCAAAATTAGAGTAATAGTGATCCCCCATATATCATAATGTAATTCTTATCTATCACATAACAAACTTGTTAATTCATTCATCATGTATTCATTTGTAACATGATAATAACCTAAATTACTGTAAATCCTTATTTAAAACTTGAATATTTCATTATTCCAAATTTTATTTGATATATTCCATAAATACAAAAAAAAAATAAACTCCATCCATGATATTCCAACTACTTGTTGATAAATCCATTATTAGTTTTAAGAACAATTTACTTATTCATATCCAACACATCTTTATCCAAACATCATTATCTCAACATCAAAAACATATTAAGGGTTACCTTCCCTTAATCTAAATATCACATTTCCATGAAATCACTTTTCTACCTCACCAGCACCATTCAACATATATTTTCAAATACTTTATGAAAAACATATATTGAAAATACTTATATATTTTTCAGTATTCATATAACATATTCTTTTAATCCCAAAACATTAATACTTTGTTCATCTAAATTTATTCTCAAAAAATTTTCTAAGCTTCAACGTCTTGTTCCTTAATACTCCTTTCATGAAATATGAAATAAAAATCTTGTCTTAACATTTATCAAAATCAATTTAATCTTTCTTGTAATGCCCTATAAATTCTGTATAATTTTATTTTAAATTATATGGAATTATTTTGAGACCTCTAAATCTGACGACGTGGGATTCCGAGGCCCATAGTGCCCGGAATGATCTCTCGAAGTTTGGTTGAATTTTAATTAGAGTGTGTATGCAGTTTTCTGGAAAAAGAGAAATAACTCTTAAATGGTAACTTGTATCAGAACTCTGAGGTTACTGTTGCATTCAGGATGGTGGTTTTACCCTATGCGTGATTAAAGTTTAGTCGGTGCGGGCCTCGTGTGAGCAAACCCAAAAAATGGCATAACCGTAAATAAAATAATTAAATAAATTATTTTATTTTTCTAATGTTTATAACTCACAAACGGTAGCTCAGATCAAAAATATGAGGCCACCACTGTACTCGTGAGGAAATTATTTATTTAAGAAGATATTAACTTTGACCGGTGTGGGCCACCAGTGAAAGTTAGTTTTTGGACGTAAATAAAATAATTAAGTGATAATTGTTTTATTGTAAAATCCATAATTTTTTAATGGAAACTCGGATTTGAAATCCGAGAGTACCATTGGGTTTGTTGGGGATTTTTTCACTTAGGAAGAGCCTAACCTCGATCAGCGCAGGTCAAGGGTGACTGATAATAATTTTCTAAACTTTCTTTTAGTTACGTTCAGTAAACGTGTGAGCGGTGTTTTCTAACTTTTGAACCGGTGCTCAGAATTGAAATCCTAGGGCACCGTTGAAATCATAGCACTGATATTCGCTTAAATAGGCCTTCACCTTGACCACAGTAGGTCGAGGGTGAAGGTTTGTTTTTGTGAATTTCGTGGGAGAGTTAAAAGAATAAAAATAAAATAAAGATCAAATTTTATTTTATATTTAAAACCTCCCACTTGATGTTTAGTGGTAGGGACCACCCGAACTAAAAACCCCCAATTTAAATTCAATGGTTGGGACCACCCGACCCTTGAACTCCCCCCTTTAATGGGAGATAAATCTTGGTTTTCCTCCCATTTTTGTTCCAACTCAGTTAGTTTATTTAATAAACTTATTTGGCACTTCACCATTGGGTTGGAGGATTGTTTGAAAAAGGGATAGCTCTGGAGAACGTGGAAGGAGATTCTTCAATGGAGAACATCCACTACAACGAATAGTATCCTTCGGAATCAGAGAACAAGGATGACGCACGAGCTTGGATCGGGAGCATGGTGCGGGAGCAACGAACATAGATGTCTTCATCTCCTTCCTTGCGACATCTCCAACGAACATCAAGGTAGGGAGTTTTAATTTGAAGTATGATAAATATCTATTTTTTAATTCCTCTTGTTCGTGATTCTCAATGATGATGGCCAAAAAAACATGGTCATCGATCCAGACATAGACCATAATCATTTCTATTTCGTTCTTCACGCGTTCTTCATCGCCAAATAATTAAGCATGCTAAAAACATAATGTTTTATTTAGTGTGACATACAGACATGGAGATCTCGACCCGAGGATCACATATCTTCGATCATTACAATTTTTGGACATAGAATGAAGCTACAATGTCATGTGGAAGGGGTGACACGGTGGGGGTTCGACGCGGTTGTGGTAAGCATCCGGTGAGGTGGTTCAGATAAATGAAATCTAAGGTGGCTCGTGGCAGCACAAGCAGGAGGTCGGGATGGTGGCAAGCTGAAGGGGAGTGGCTCCTTAATAGCGTGGTGTCCAGGCGGACAGCGGGTGCTGGCCCTGTGAAGCAGCTGTGTGAGGCAGCAAGTGCATCCGGCGGAAGGCGGTGGCATCATCCAGGTGGTGCAGGGCAGCGTTCTTTTTTTTTCGGGATTCCGTTAGGAAGTCAGATGTGCAGCGGCTGGAAATTTGGGTTTGAGGAGGTGCTAATTGGGAGAAGAAAACGTGAAATAAATATTAGATTGGAGAGAGAAATAAATAGGAAGGGAATAAAATTTAAGGAGAAATAAATGATAAAGGATGATTGATTTGGGGGGTTGTGTGCAGTGCATGGGATATTAAAGGTTTTGTTTGTGGAATGAGCTTTGGATTTGAAGGAAAAATAAAATGGTTAAATTAAATATTATAATACTATAATAATTTTATTATTATTTTCGTTGGGAAAACCGTATTTTGACTGTATCTTCTTCATTCGAACTCGGTTTCACGAACCATCAGCTAAAGTATGACCCTGACTTCGAGATGGAAATTATGAGTCCAATATTGGACGTCTTTTTTGGGTTTTTGGATTGGGTACCTGAAATCCTCAAATATTAATAATATATTATTATTATAAAATCTTCAACCCTCTATAACTCTTGCGTGCGATTTCCGATTGGCTTACCGTCAGTAGAGATGTGATCCTATCATTAAAACGGTTGATTTAAGTCTACTTTTGAATATTAAATTCCGATTCGTGGCTCGGGTCCACGAAACACGCAATAATATTATTAATTTTATTATTGTGGGTTCTTGTATTCGACATATCTCCCTCATACGGTGTCGAAATGACGAATAGTGTGCAGCGCTGAAATCCTTGGGGTGAGGTGGTTCTTTAGAGATAATCCACGTCACTTTCAAACAAAGTTGGAGTTTTGATAGGTTGGATCGTACTTGAATCCAACCGGGCCCTCGACACTAAAATGTCTATAGCTTACAGACCGGGTGTCCGGTTGACGCACTGTCTCTTGCGTTGAGACCCCTATTATATGGCGGTCCTTTGGGATACTTCTTCATGGGACTTCATGGAAGTTGGTGTATCGACCAGTGGCTTGAGAAGTGGACACTCCCGAAGATGAGCAAGCTTAGTGTGGGAACCCATTAGCTGGCTGTGATGTGAATAATGAATAGCAATCCTATGTGGGTTAGCACCGAGCGATCCAGGGTGGGTCAGCACCGAGCGATCCTGCGTGGGTCACCACTGAGCGATCCTATGTTGGTCTACACCTAGCAATCCTATGTGTGTCACTAATGAGTGATCTTGTATGGGTCATCATCGAGCAATCATGTGTGGGTCAGCATCGAGTGATCATGTGTGGTTCAGCACCGAGCGATCCTGTGTGGGTCATCACCGAGCGATCATGTGTTGGTCAGCACCTAGAGATCCTATGTGGGTCTGATGATGTACTGACGAGGTACTAGGATCCTGTGTGGGTTTGATGATGTACTATGATCCTTCATGGGTCTGATGATGATTAGGGATCCTTCATGGGTCTGCCTCTTAAGAGATTAAGATGATTCAATAGTTACATCTAATCATTTCTACTACTGTACCTAAGAAATACCTTGTGTGAGCTGATTTTGTACCTGTGTGGTACTTTCCTTTGTGGTAATACCTTGGTGGTATTCTTCTATGTGGTGTACCTGTGTGGTATTTACCTTAGTGGTATTTCTTCCTTTGTGGAACAGTTGATCTTTGGGATTTTGAGTTGGACCATGTGTTTCCTCGTGATTGAGATGGGTATACTTGATAACTTAGGTATATGTATGGGCATATACCTAAGTGGGATTTTAATTTGTTTTCATGCTTTGTGGTTTATCCGTTGTGGATTTTGAGAGACCTTAAGGGTATCGGGGTCCTTACTAAGTATCATCATACTCACCCCTGCACGGGCTATGCCTGAACCTTGTTGTGTTGGTTGCAGATGATAAATAGCGCTGACTGAGGATGAGGGTACCAGGACTGAAGGTAGCTTGGAGGTGGACCCTAGATGAGGCGTACTACAGAGATGACCATTCGAGAGCTGTAGCTACCCTTTAGGTAGGATCTTTGGTAGGTGTTCACAAGAGTTGTTTCAGTTTACTTGTACCTTTAAGTTTCTTGTACTTTTCAGTTGGGCTTGTATTTTTTCCCCTTTTTTTTACTGTACACGCTCTTTTTACCATACAGTTTACTTGTGTTTTTATCT
Organism: Viscum album; assembly: GCA_963277665.1. Classification (NCBI taxonomy): domain Eukaryota; kingdom Viridiplantae; phylum Streptophyta; class Magnoliopsida; order Santalales; family Viscaceae; genus Viscum; species Viscum album. The sequence continues at coordinate 1,583,568,704 of OY728128.1, read as the reverse complement.
TGTTGTGTTCTTGGTTGCGTGTGTTTAAAAGTTATAAAGGAAATTCCTTCCTGGTTTTAGGGAATACGCCTTTCGGTGCTAGTCGTCAGCCCCTGACCTATGGAAGGCGGGCTTGGGGTAGTCACGGCATGGCCTCGGGGGATGGGTCGTGAAATTTAGTATTAGAAGAGTCAATTCTACCATGGAACATTGGACTCTGATCTTTTTAACGGAAATAGTGTTAAGTGTAGAGAGTTTAGTTATCAGTTTTGAGAATCTAGTGTTGGTACGGCGGTCGGCGTATCCCTACACTAGGACCCTAACTTCTGATTTCCGACTTGATGTACGAAAACACTGATTGCATGCGTGTCTTCAAGAGTCTTATTTGTGAACTCTTTGTGTCAGCTCACCAGGTATAACTTATTGACCATGGTACACCTATTTCTTTTCATTATTCCTCCATGTATACAGCCAGCTAGGGTTCTGGATATAATATGCACTGATAGCCCACCGAGCGACAAGGCTCTGGTGCAGGGCCCTCTTACTATGTTGGCACCTTCAGGTGGTGTACCAGCACCACCACCACTCATTGGGTAGTATTTACCACCAACCGCACTAGCGGACAGTGCACACCTACTGAGCGCTTTGCACGAGTTCCAAAAGCAGTGGCCTTTGACGTTTCGAGGCAAGACAGATTCCCACGCGGCTAAGGGCTATCTGGAGGCAGTTGCTAGAGTTTTCCGCCTAGTTGAGACACCAGTAGAGGATATGGTGATCTTAGCTACTATTTTTTCATTGAGTGACCATGAAGATGGTCTGCATAGTGATGAGGCTTCGGTACATGTACCATTACCCGAGATGGTACCTTTGGGTAGTGTGTCAGCTATATCACTGGTTGTTGGTCAACAGTTACAACTGGCAGTACCAGTAGAGGACACATATAGGCTTATCGCCTTACACGTGATTCATCATCAGATACCCCTTAGGTCCCAAGGCGACCCCGACTCATAGGCAGCTGAGGACTGGCTTGAGGAGGTAGCTGAGAGTTCTCTAGAGCATCTATAGATTTGGCAGGATGACATATCAGTAGATGAGTATTCATCGAGGTGTTCCAATCATTCCTAGTACTTGATGAATATGATACGATCAGTGCTTCAGATCTCAGACATCTAAGATAGGTGTTTTTAGGGACAACCGAGCTATCATTATTCCTCTATACATTCCTACTTATGTTAGGGTGCTAGAGAGAACCTTTGTGGTTGAATATTCTTTGGCTGAGCAGATGCAGCCGATGAATGTTATCAGTGGGAAAGCAGGAAACTGGCACCAGTCTTAGAGACTTGGGTATGTAAAAATGTTTCGAGAAGAAGAATTGTTAGGGATAGATGAATCTGTAGGGCTGCAGATGTGGAAGTAGAGCTAGGCTAGTAGCAAGAGGTGGTGTATATTACGACATGTTACAACCACCCCCCATTGTGGTCCCCACCAGGATCAGGGATCTGGAGGACGGGGGAATAGAGAAGTTGCATCGTCAAGGAGTGAGACATAAGGGCTCTATGAAAGATTCGAGGTATGGTCTATGACTACTACTAGCTACAGTATCAATAGTCATAGGTACCAATCATTCCTTCCTTCCAAGAATCTTGTCCAAGACCTAGAGTTTCTAGTTAAACTGTTGACTTGACCCTCACATCTGGAGATACCTTTGGGAGGAGACTCAATAATCACACTTACGCCGATGGTGTGATCTGCCCCTTGAGGTGAGAGTTTTAGTTGGAACCTCTTGGTGGCAGCATCGAGGCCTTACGATGTTAGTTTGGGTATGAATGGACATCCACAATTCATACTCAGATTGACTATATTAGGAAAAAAGTTTGTGGTTTATCTACAATGTTGGGATGAGGTTTACCTTAGTCAGTGAAAAAGGAAACCTAGGTTGCACAAGATAAACTCCTACATAGGAATTTGCAGCTTCTCACTCGTGAGTCGGCCAGCTTTACCCTTGTGGCAGCAGAAGTATTGAGTTTTAAGTTCCCAATGGGAGTGGCTAGAGTTCCTCCTGGACTATGACTTTAAGATTGTCTATACTTATGGGAATTAGAACATGGTAGCAGACGCACTCAGCAGGAGGTCTGGTCTATAGCTACTAAGTGAGGCATCAGAGTAACTAGTCACACTGCAGATATCCTTCATGGATAGAGATGAAGCTTCTTACCTCCAGTCTATGACTGTCACTCCCCACTCTTTTAGCAAGTCGGGGGGGCATAGCTTGGGGTAATTGACTATGAGTCTCGACATGATCAAATATCCTCAGGGAAGGCACCTAATAGATTTTCTAAAGGTGGGGACCATGTCACCCTCTTCAGAGGACATACCATGGTATCGGTGGAACTTTGGGAGGAGGTGTTAGGGGAGTTCCATACGTCCCCTCTGGCGGTACATCCTGGTGTGGTGAAGATGTACCAAGACCTTTGGAGTTAGTACTAGTGGATATAGATGAACAATGTAGTAGTAGAGTTTGTATCACGAAGTCTCACTTATCAACAAGTGAAGACTGCACAGAGTTGGCAGAAGTCTTAGGCCGACAAGATACAGAAACCCTTGGTGTTCTAGGAGGGGAACCACGTATTCTTGTGAGTCTCTCCTTGACAGTGACTACGAATATTTGGACGACGCAACAAGTTATCACCAAGGTTTATCGGTCCTTTTCTAATACTTCATAGGATTGGTGAGGTAGCATACCGCTTGGCTCTTCCACCACTATTGGAGAGGGTTCATGACGTCTTCCACATATCCCAGCTGAGGAGATACATGAATAACCCATCTCACATCATCAACCACATTGAGCTGGACTTCAATGATGGGGTGAAGATTACGGAGGTTCGACTGGAGATTGAGGATCGACAAGATCAGGTCCTTCATGGGTGGTCTATACCTTTGGTGCACATATGCTGGCAGCACATGAACCTCCAGGAGATCACATGGGAGCGAGAGGATCAGATTCATTCTTAGTACCCTCTTTTGGTTGTTTTTCATTTGTTTTCAATTTCGAGGATGTAAACCCCTATGGTGGGGAGAATTTAATGTCCCTGAAATTCTATATAAATTTTTTTTAATTATATGGAATTATTTCGAGATCGTGAAATCTGACGGCGTGCGATTTCGAGGCCCGGAGTGCCTGGAATGATCTGTTGAAGTTTGGTTGAGTTTTAATTAGCTTGTGTAAGAATTTTTCCTAAAAAAGTGTAATAACTATTAAACGGTAACTCAGATCAGAAATCGTAGGGCACCGTTGCATTCAGGATGGTGGGTTTACACTAGGCGCGACTTAAGTTTAATCGGCGCGGGCCTCCTGTGAGAAAACCCAAAAAATGGCATAACCGTAAATAAAATAATTAAATAAATTATTTTATTTTTTAAATGCTTATAACTCACAAACAGTAGCTCAAATTGAAAATATAATACCACCACTGTACTCATGAGGGTATTTTTTATTTAAGCAAATACTAACTTTGGCAGGTGTGGGCCACCAGTGAAAATTAGTTTTTGGATGTAAATAAAATAATTAAGTGACAATTGTTTTATTGTAAAATCTATAACTATTAAACGGTAACTCTAATTTGAAATCTGAGAGTGTCGTTGGGTTCGTTGTGGCGTTTTTCACTTAGGCAGAGCCTAAACTCAACCGGTGCAGGTCAAGGGTGACTGATAATAATTTTCCAAACTTTTTTTTAGGTACGTTCAGTAAACGCGTGAGCGGTGTTTTCTAACTTTTCAACCGATACTCGGAATTGAAACATGAGGCATCTTTGAACTCGCAATGATGATATTCGCTTAAGGAGACCTTCACCTTGACTGTAGTATGTCGAGGGAGAAAGTTAGTTTTTGTGAATTTTTTGGGAGAGTTAAAAGAATAAAAATAAAATAAAGGACAACTTTTATTTTATTTTTAAACCCTCCCATTTGATGTTTAGTGGTGGGGAACACCCAAACTAAAAACCCTCAATTTAAATTCAAAGGTGGGGACCACCTGACCCTTGAACTACCCCTTTAATGGGAGATAACTCTTGGTTTTCCTCCCATTGATTTTCCAACTCAATTAGTTTATTTAATAAACTTAATTGACACTTCACCATTGTGTTGGAGGATTGTTGGAAAAAGGGAGAGCTCTGGAGAACATGGAAGTATATTCTTTAATGAAGAACATCCACTAAAACGAATAGCATCCTCTGGAATCAAAGAATGAGGACGACGCATGAGCTTGGATCGGGAGCCTGGTGTAGGAGCAATGAACGTCGACGTCTTCATCTCCTTCCTTGCGACATCTCCAACGAACATCAAGGTAGGGAGTTTTAAGTTGAAGTTTGAAAAATATATATTTTTTAATTCCTCTTATTCGTGATTCTCAATGACGATATCCAAAAAACATGGCCATCGATCCACACATAGACCATGATCATTTCTATTTGGTTCTTTACGCGTTCTTCGTCGCCAAATAATTAAGCGTACTAAAAACTTAATGTCTCATTGAGCGTGACATACGGACGCAGAGATCTTGACCCAAGGATTATAGATCTACGATCGTTACCGTTTTTGGGTATAGAATGAAGCTGAAATGTCCTGTGGAATGGGCGACACGACGGTAGTTCGGCGTGGTTGCGGCAGGAATCCAGTGAGGCGGTTCGGATAAGCGACAGCTGAGGTGGCTCATGAAGGTGCGAGTGGGAGGCCAGGATGGCAGTAGGCCAAAGGGGAGCGGCTCCCTAGCGGCACGGTGGCTAGGCGGACAGCGGGTGCAGGTCGTACGAAGCAGCCGCGTGAGGCAGCAGTTGCGGCCGGTGGAAGGCGGCGGTGGCGTCCAAGCGGTGTAGGGCAGGGTACTTTTTCCCGACACGCCGTTAGGAAGTCAGATGTGCGGCGGTTGGAAATTTGGGTTTGAGGATGCACTAATTGGGAGAATAAAATGTGAAATAAAGATTAAATTGGAGAGAGAAATAAATAGGAAGGGAATAAAATTTAAGGAGAAATAAATGATAAAGGATGATTGATTTGGGGGGTTGTGTGCAGCGCATGGGAGATTGAAGTTTTTGTGTGTGTAATGAGCTTTAGAGTTGAAGGAAAAATATAATGGTTAAATTAAAAATAATAATAATATGATAATGCTATTATTATTTTCGTTGGGAAAACCGTATTTTGACTGTATCTTCTTTGTGCGACCTCAGTTTCACGAACCGTCAGCGGAAGTACGACCCTGACTTTGAGATGAAAATTATGAGTCTAATAATGGAAGTATTTTTCGGGTTTTTGGATTGGGTACCTGAAACGCTCAAATAATAATAATATATTATTATTATTAAATCTTAGACCCTCTATAACTCATGCGAGCAGCATCCGATTGACTTACCATCAATGGCGATGTCATCCTATCATTAATATGGTCGATTTAAGTCTAATGTTGAATATTAAATTCTTTTTCGTGCCTCGAGTCCACGAAATACCCAATAATATTATTAATATTATTATTGTCGAATCTTGTATTCAACATATCTCTCTCGTACGGTGTCGAAATGACGAACCATCTATGGCGCTTAAATCCTTGAGGTGAGGAGGTTCATTAGAGATAATCCAAGTGACTTTCGGAGAAAGTTAGAGTTTTGTTGGGTTGGATCGTACTCAAATCCAACCAGGCCCTCGGCACTAAAATTCCTATAGCTTGCAGACCGGGTGTCCGGTTGATGCACTATGTGTTGCATTGAGACCCATATTACATGGTGGTCCTTTGGGATAATTATTCATGGGATTTAGTGACATTTGGAGTATCGACTAGTGGATTGAAGAGAATACCCCCCCCCCCAAAAGAAAAGAAAGTTTAGTGAGGGAACCCAGTAGATGGCTGTGACGTGACGAATGAATAGCGATCATGTGTGGGTCAGTACCGAGCAATCCTGTGTGGGTCAGCACCGAGCGATCCTGTGTGGGTCAACACCGAGCGATCCTGTGTGGGTCAGAACCTAGCGATACGATGTGGGTCAGCACTGAGGGATCCTGTGTGGGTCATCACCAAGCAATCCTGTGTGGGTGAGCATCGAGCGATCCTGTGTGGGTCCGCACCGAGTGATTTTGTGTGGGTCAGCACCTAGAGATCCTATGTGGGTCTGACGATGTACTGACAAGGTACTAGGATCCTATGTGGGTTTGACAATGTACTATGATCCTCTGTGGGTATGATGATGATTAGGGATCCTTCGTGGGTCTGCCTCTTAACAGAGTAAGATGATTCAGTACTTATATCTAATCATCTCTACTACTGTACCTAAGAAATACCTTGTGTGAGCTGAGTTTGTACCTGTGTGGTATTTTCCATTATGGTAATACCTTGGTGGTATTCTTCAATGTGTCATACCTGTGTGGTACTTACCTTAGTGTTATTCCTTCCTTTGTGGAACAGTTGAGCTTTGGGATTTTGAGTTGGACCCTGTGTTTCCTCATGATTGAGATGGCTATACTTGATAAATTAGGTATATGTATGGGCATATACCTAACTGGTATTGTTAGTTGTTTTCATGATTTTTGGTTTAGGATTTTTTGAGACCTTAAGGGTCTCGGGGTCCCTACTAAGTATCCTCATACTCACCCCTGCACGGGCTATGCCCGCACCATGTTTTGTTGGTTATAGATGAAGGACAACGCTGACTAAGGATGAGAGTTCCAGGACTGGAGGTAGTTCAAATGTGGACCCTATATGAGTTGTACCGTAGAGATGGTCGTTCAAGAGTTGTACCTACCCTTCAGGTAGGATCCTTGGAGGGTGTTCACAGGAGCTATTTCAGTTTACTTGTACCTTTCAGTTTCTTTTACTTTCCAATTGGGCTTTTATTCTGGCCTCTTTTTCTTACTGTATAAACTTTTTTTACTATACAGTTTACTTGTGTTCGTATCTCGTTGTGTTCTTGGTTTTGTGTGTTTACAAGTTATAAAGTCAATGCCTTCCCAGTTTTAGAGAATACGTCTTTCGGTGCTAGTCGCCAGCCCCTGACCTATGGAATGCGGGCTTGGGGTAGTCATAACACAGGCCTCGGGGGACAGGTTGTGAAAATTATTATAAACAATAATAGAATAACAATGTATACCATTTAAATGTCATTTTTGGCCCCTTTATCATCAGTATAAAAACCATTATTTGAACAACCTTGTTGATTGTCTTCATGAGACTTCCACTTAAGAAGTCAATTTTCATAATGCCCATATTTTCCACACTTAAATTAGTCATCAATTGATAATACCATAGGGAGGCCAATATTCTCATCCATAGTGTTAACTGAGCTTTTCATTTTCCCTTTGTAGTTACCTGCTATGTGTCCTTCTTTTCGACAGTCAAAACATTTTCTTGTTCCTCTAATACATTCACTTGGGTGTTTCTTCCCACATTCTTGAAACAAAAGAAACTAAATATTCTTTCCTCCATGGTCTATTTTACCTAAAATCTCATTTAACTCCTTCTTTCTCTTCTTTAGTAAGTTCTAGAGTTGGTTAAGGTACATGTTGTTAATCATGTTCTGTGAAAACTTCTTAGGCTTGATCACAGCATTCTTAACTCTAGTGATCATCCCATTTGACTTCTCCTTGGAAAATTTTCCCTCGCATTCAATGTTAACCCAGTTCCTTCAGGTTCCTTCCGTTGACTAAAATCAAAAATCATTGAGTGATTAACAATTATCATGGTGCAAAACAACATAATCATAAAAAAGCATGTATAAGATGTATAAATAATGACACATTCCTTAATCTATAACAACTTAGGTTTGTCCTAGTTTATTCATAACCACCTTCCATTTAAATATTTCATGATGGTTTGTAAAGATTTTGTTAATTTCTAAAGAATATCCCCCAAGAGTGTAAAAATAGGTGTGCAGCAAGGCCTATTTTCATGTACAAGGTTGCATTTGATTCGGGAATAGGGCACCTTGTCAGAGTTGTTACCCTTAGGTACATCTATTCTAGAGAAACATACACGTTTAGTATCTAGATAGAAATTTAATGCTAGGAACCCACTCACTCTATCCTTTAAAAAAATTTCCAGTATATTTTTCCAAACATTAAGTTGTCCATAGACCTATCGTTAGAGATACCCTGAGATATATCTTTAGAAATATCCATAGGGGTCTCCTGAAAGTTTTCTCATCCTAATTTATAAAGGTTGACTAAAACATTACTTTTAAAAACTATAGTAACTTAGGGTTAACATACATGGATATTACATAATTTTAGATGAATATTCAGTTCATTTAAAAATTACATGCCCGAGGACCATAATAGTTTAGTGCATTTAGAAACACGGGTCACATTATTATTGTTTGGTAAAATATCTTAAACATATCCCTTAAAGATCTTCCCCTTCAGTACTCCAACTAAAAAAGATTTTCATAACTGATAAAACACTATTTTATTGAATATTTCATTGATAATAAATGATATAATTTCCTCACATTGCGTTAAATATGTTTAATTAGAAAGTATTTGGGATTAGATCATTCATTTGAATATTTGATGAAAATTCCAGTTTTACCCTTTATAGTTCACTGTAGTATTTCGAAGATAAATATTTTTATATTTATTATTTGAATTTGAAATATTGTAAAAATGTTTCTAACTTAATTATATACAACTTTTATTCAGGACACTATAGATAAAGAGTTCATTTGGTTGTTGAAAATGGGCCATGAAGTCAAAGTTGGGCTGGGCTCGCCAGAATGGAGAAGATTATGTATTTCGGTCATAACTCCTTAATATGGGCCTGTATTGAGCCCCAATTTGTAGAGGAGATAGAGGACACATATCCTCACATTTGATCCTTCTGGAAGGATGGCCAATTCACGCGTTTTGGTGGTCAAATAGGCGGTGCAAGTTGGAATAAAATATTTGGCCGAATTTCCACATTCACACTTGAAACCACTTGTAACCTCTCCTCCCCTCCCCTCTATAAATTGGAGTTTTTCTCATTTGAAGGGGTGGGGGACATGAATTAGGATATTGGAGGCAGAGGAGAATTTGTTTCACCCAAATTCTCCAACCATTGTAAGAGGGGTATCTCTTGAAGCAAGGATCCCCTCATCGAAGCCTCCTTCTCTTCTTCATTTTGTAATGTTTTCATTTGTGTAATAAACTTCTTTGTTCTTATTTTATTTCTTCTCTTTTCTTCTATTTTGTTTAAATTTATTCTTCTCTTAATATTCCTCTTTGGGCTGGAATTCTTGAGAAGAAGCGTTATTGGGTTATACCCATTATAAACCATTGCACTTGCAGAACGCTTCTACGATGATTACGCCACCCATAGAAGAGTAGTTTTTAGTAATCGATCTATCTTCTACCATCTTGATTTAATTATTTTGAATCATTGATATACTGTAATTCACTTAATATGATCAATGAATTGTGTTTTTAAATTGTAAGAAACTAAGCAAGCAATTGAACAATTAACACAAAAACACGCGAGGTTGGGATTTTGTGTAAATTGTGAGAGCGCGATCTTAATCGGTAATATAAGACCACAAAGGATAAATTTTTAGAGTTCAAATATAATCCCTAAAAAAAATTCATCCTCATTTCCAGAATGGATATGTGCCTTAATTTACCACTGACCATAAGCTAATCTTAGAACATCAATCAAAGCAGGGTGCTGCGATTGCATGTTCCGAAGTTATCCTAGGGTTAAATTCACATCATCTTCGTGGTAAAGTTAATTCTCGTAGGGTTCGAGATTTAACAAATTAAGGGATCATAATTAAGTGAATTTTAATTTAAATGATAATGATTAATAATAAAGTAAAGAGGTAGAGTTAGATCGATTACGCCTTTTAAATAGATTTCTACAAAAACATTTTCTTGTTGTGTCATTTTAATCGAAATTCATTTCAAAACTAAAAACAAAAAAAATATACAATCTTCTTCTAGAAAACTTCTTCTAGATTCATAAACTACAACAAACCCCAATCCTTTAAATTAGTGTTTTTATTCTATTCTATTTTTTTTTAGAATACCTCTAATAAGTTGTTAAATTCACTTCCTCCTTTGAGAGACGACCTTGGTCAGCAACTCTGCTGCACCTAAGTACCCCAAATCACACCAATCATTTGAGGGCGCCCACGACAGCGCTCTATCAAATTGGCGCCGTTGCCGGGGAGGCAAGTAATTTATTCAACCATTTAGAGGTATTTATTTTATTTTTCATTTTATTATTTTCTTCACCTCTCTCTTTCATCTTTCCCCTTTCTCAAGTTTTCATTTTTTTTCATCCTCATCTTTTCTTTTTGGACCATCAACTCAACTTCTCATTATTATTTTACTATGGTCCACTCACTTTCTTTTAATTTTTATTTGATTTATGACATGAACTAATCCCGAAGATCTCTTAGATCTTGACCCTGATATTGAACGTAGCCTTAGGGCTCGAATCAGACATTCTCAGTCTACGGGAAATTTCAATATTCAACCAGTTGGTGAATTCCTCTCTTCTGGAAACATTGAAATTGGAAGCAATTCAAATTCAAACATAAAAGAGGAACCAATGGCTGGAAATAATGGAAATGAACTTAATAGAACCATTCGAGAATTGGCTGCACCGGATATTAACTATCAACCAAATTGTATTGCATACCCAAATCTCGAATCGGACTTTGAACTGAAATCTGGGTTAATTCACTTACTTCCAAAGTTTCATGGCCTCTCTGGTGAGGATCCCAATAAACATTTGAAAGAATTTAATGTGGTTTTCTCAACCCTTAAACCAAGAAATGTTTCTGAAGATCAAATCAAATTAAGAGCATTCCCATTCTCACTTGATGGAGCTGCAAAAGACTGGATGTATTATTTACAACCTGAAGATGTAACTTGTTGGAATGATTTGAAACGTCTTATCTTGCAGAGATTTTTTCCAGCATCAAGGACCACTTCCATTCGTAAGGAGATCTCGGGTATCAAGCAAGCACAAGGGGAGTCAATGTATGAGTATTGGGAGAGATTCAAGAAGTTGTGCGCAAGCTGTCCGCATCACCAAATCAGTGACCAACTCCTCATCCAATACTTCTACGAAGGACTCACACCCATGGAGAGGAGCATGGTGGATGCTGCAGCTGGAGGAGCATTGGTGGACAAGACACCAGTAGCCGCACGTGCATTGATCAACAAGATGGCCCAAAACTCCCAACAATTTGGTGATCGAGGTACACCACATATCAGGGGAGTACATCAGGTAAGTCCTTCTTCTCTTGAGAGTCATTTGATTGATACCAAGTTAGAAGAATTGACAACTATGGTGAGGCAAATTGATTTGGCACAAAAGACATCTCTACCCCCTCCTTCAAGGCCTTGTGGCATTTGCACTGAGGCAAGCCACCCAACTGACTGTTGCCCACAACTACAAGAGACAGAGGATTGCGCAGCAGTATTCCCAGGGAGACCATTTCAGCAGCAACAACAACCATATCCCCAAAATAAGTTTGATTCATTTGCTCCAACATACAACCAAGGGTGGAAAGATCAACCGGACATGAGGTATGGCTCTGGACAATAACAAAGGCCCCCTTTTCAACCAAACTTCTAGCAGCCTCCGCCTTACCAGTAGGGTTTCCAACAACCCCAAAGGAGATTTGAAGCCCAAGCATCAGCAAGTCAGCAATAAGGGAATCCCCCACCCAAGGTAGATTCTAACACTGATGACCTTTTGAAGCAAATTGTTCTTAATCAACAGAATGAGCTGAAGAGTCAAATTTCGGAGCTGAGGGAGTTAAAGACTCAAATGAGTCAGATTGCCACCGCCCTCCATGAACTTGTAAGTAAGAATTCCGGAAATCTACCTTCCCAACCCACTCCAAATCCAAAGGGGAATGTTAGTGCCATCACATTGAGAAGTGGGAAGCAAATTAACGATACATCTGGACCTACCATTCCACCGGGATTCACCTCAACTCCAAGGAAGCCGCATTCCATACCAACTAATGAGCAATCCACGGAGAAAGATAAAGGTAAGAAAAAGATTGATGATGTTCCTCCTAAATCCCTTCCTTTTCCAAACAGGGTTGTTCAAACCAAGAATATGGCTGAAGAAGCAATGCAAAAGGAGGTTTTGGACACATTCAAGCGTGTGGAGATCAAAATTCCTCTACTTGAAGCCATTAATAAAATCCCAAGGTATGCCAAATTCTTAAAAGAACTCTGCACCAATCGAAGAGGGCTCAAGGGAAATGAGAGAATTAACCTTGGAAGGAATGTTTCGGCACTCATTACAACAACTCTAGAAATTCCAACAAAGTGCAAGGATCCCGGGAAATTCACCATCCCATGTACCATAGGGGAGTTACACTTCTCTGATGCTCTTTGTGATTTAGGAGCTTCAATAAATGTGATTCCTCACTCTGTATTCTCTTCATTGCAGGTTGGTGAGTTGAAGCCAACAAGAGTAGTGGTGCAATTGGCGAATAGAGCTACGGCATATCCAGCGGGAGTCCTTGAGGATGTACTTGTCCGGGTAAGAGACATGATCTTTCCATCAGACTTCTATGTGCTTAACATGGAGGATGATCAGGTAAGTTCTCATGCCCCCATTATCTTAGGTAGACCCTTCCTCAAAACTGCAAAAACTATCATAAATGTCAATGAGGGTACACTATCCATGGAATTTGGATATGAAGTTGTGATATTTAATGTTATGGATTCAATGAAGTACCCCTCAGAGGATCATTCTGCATTTGTTATCTCCCATTTTGAACCACCAAGTAAAAACACCATGGAATTGGATTGTCCTATGCTTAGAGAGATTATGAGTATTGGTTCTAGTTTGATGTCTAAAAGTACTTCCACACCTATTTCTAAGGAACAATACTCTCTTGGATTTGATTTTGATGTGGATTCATATTCATATTTTTATCATGTGAACTCTAATTATGACATGGTTGTTGAGTATGCTGATGGATTTGATGCTTTATTATCTGATTATGATGCTGTATATTCTGATACTGATTCTCTTTGTGCACATATTTTAGTTCCTTCTATGACCCCATCCATACACCACCCCCCTACACTAGAACTCAAGCCATTGCCACCAAATCTGAAATACTCATACTTGTTGAGTGGTGAGAGATTACCTGTTATCTTTGCTAACAATCTCCCTTTTGAACATGAAGAAAAGCTTTTGATTATTTTGAGGGAGAACATCAGGGCGATTGGGTGGACCTTGGATGACATATCAGGTATTAGCCCCTCCATTTTCATGCGTAGGATTCTCTTGGAGGATGGGGCTAAACCGGTGAGACAGCCACAAAGGAGACTCAATCCCACCCTCCTGGAAGTTGTTAAAAAAGAAGTTGAGAAATTTCTCGAGGCAGGTATAATCTTTCCCAATTCAGATTCTCAGTGGGTAAGTCCTATTCAGGTTGTGCCTAAGAAGAGTGGTGTTACAGTTGTTAAAAATGAGAAAGATGAGTTAGTTCCAATGAGGGTGCAAAACAGTTCGTGTGTGTGTATTGATTATAGGAAACTAAATCAGTCCACTCGCAAGGACCATTTCCCCCTCCCATTTATTGATCAAATGCTTGAGAGACTAGCTGGGAAAACACACTATTGTTTCTTGGATGGATTTTCTGGATATTTTCAGGTTCCTATAGCTCCAGAGGATCAGGAGAAGACTACATTCAACTGTCCCTTTGGCACATTTTCCTACCGGAGGATACCATTTGGACTTTTCAATGCCCCAGGGTATCATTTGATGAGCTAAAGAAGTTTCTGACCACTCCACCAATCAAACATCCCCCGCGGTGGGACCTTCCATTTGAGCTTATGTGTGACGCCTCCAACTTCGCGGTTGGAGCTGTCTTATCTCAGAGAGTGGAGGGACGTTTACATGTGATCGCCTATGCATCGAGGACACTAGATTCAGCCCAATCAAATAACACAACTACGGAAAAGGAGTTTCTTGCTGTCATATTTGCTTTAGATAAATTCCATTCATATTTATTGGGCTCTAAAGTAGTTGTTTTTTCTGACCATGCAGCTTTGAGGTACCTCCTGAAGAAGCCAGATGCAAAGCCACGACTTATCCGTTGGATACTCCTTCTTCAAGATTTTGACATCGAGATAAAGGACAAGAAGGGATCAGAGAATTTGGTATCAGACCACATGAGTAGGCTTACTCACACACTAGAGGATGACACCTTGGACCAGGTACCACTTCGGGACACTTTCCCCGATGAGCATTCCTATACCATCTCAGGTACGCATCCTTGGTATGCTGATTTAGTTAATTACATTGTTTCCTCTGAAATCCCTACAAACTTAAAGAAACATCAAGTCCAAAAATTAAAAAGTGAGTCTAGGTATTATGTTTGGGATGATCCTTACCTCTGGCGCATGTGTAGTGACCAAGTCATTAGGAGGTGTGTTCCCGATCATGAGTTTGAGTTTGTTTTTCATTTCTGTCATACACTTGCTTTTGGTGGACACTTTGGACCCCAAAGGATAGCTAGGAAGGTTTTGGACTCTGGATTATATTGTCCTAGCTTGTTCCATGATGCCCATGTGTTTTTTAAGTCATGCTCTCATTGCCAACACACTGGGAATATTTCTGGGAGACATGAGATGCCCCAATAACCCATACTATTCTGTGAGATTTTTGATGTATGGGGCATTGATTTTATGGGTCCTTTTCCTAGTTCATTTGGATTTTTGTATATTTTGGTTACTGTTGATTATGTGAGTAAATGGGTGGAGGCCAAGGCCACCAAGACTGACGACTCTCATGTTGTTGTGGACTTTGTCAAAGCACAGATTTTTTGTAGGTTTGGAGTACCAAAGGCCATCATCAGTGACCAAGGGACACACTTTTGTAATAGGAATTTTGCTTCCCTCCTTTGAAAGTATGGGGTAACACACAAAACATCAACACCATACCACCCCCAAACAAATGTCCAGGCTGAGGTTTCAAATCGTGAGTTGAAACAAATATTGGAGAAAATCGTGCAGCCAAATAGAAAGGATTGGAGCAAGCGCTTGGATGATGCATTGTGGGCTTATAGGACAGCATACAAGACACCCATTGGTATGTCCCCGTTTAGGATTGTTTTTGGGAAAGCATGTCATCTCCCTGTGGAAGTCGAGCATCGGGCATATTGGGCTATTAAGAAATGCAACATGGAATTGGCCCAAGCTGGAATTCAAAGAAAGTTTCAAATTCAAGAGCTTGAGGAGATTCGATTGTCATCATATGAGAACTCAAGGCTCTATAAGGAAAGATCAAAAGAAGCTCATGACAAAATGATCAAACAAAGGGAGTTTCATGTTAGAGAGAAAGTCCTTCTCTACAGTTCACGACTGAAGCTGATGCCTGGTAATTTGCGTTCCAGATGGTTAGGTCCTTATATTGTATCTAATGTTTTTCCTTATGGTGCAGTGGAGATCACACAAGAGGACACTGGAAGGAGCTTTACAGTCAATGGGAAACGTTTGAAGAGATACATTGAGGGACTTCCTACTGATGTAGTGGATTTTATCACACTGCATGACCCCATCATCGCTTGATCACATCAGGCTGTTCCTAACCATTTCACTTTAATATTATTTGTCCTATTTAAAAATTTTGCATTTCATGTGCATATATCATCTCATGGGTTCACATTGAGGACAATACAATATTTTATGTGTGGGGGATGGAACCTTTTAGTTTAGTAATTTCAATTGTTTTCCTGATTTAAAAAAACAAAAAAATTGTGTGTTTTTTCAAATTTTGTGTGTTTATTTTTCAATTTTATTTGTGTTTTTGAAATTTTTAAGCTGAAATGATTCTCATCACAATTTTGAAATGCATATCAATGAGTGAAACAATTTATCCCTTGAAACTAAGCTTAAATGAATGCTGAAATGACTTTGTTTCAAGTTCAAATATTTAGTAATTTTATGAAAAGTACGCTGAATTTTGAATCCCATGCCACATCTCACTGTCTTTATATTTGAAATCACTTTCTTGTGAGGCTTATGAACCATTATTTTCATATTATTTACATTCACCTCACTTCTTGAGAGAACCAAACCATGCTTGATTTAACCAGAATTTGATCTATTCCTGTCAAAACTTGAGGGTTTGAGGTACATATGTTTAAATGATTGAGGCATTTGTTTGGTATTAAAGCCCCTATTTCAAAGAATCCTTTTTTATAATGGCCTACCTTGAATATTTAATCCTTGTATCCCTTAGAATCCATGCACATCGTGTTAGGTTAGCCACATTACAAGCCAATTTTCCCTATCCAACCAACTCTTGAAGTAAAATTGCATAATCTAGTTGAGCTTAAGTGTGGGGGAAGCTGTCTTGTGTTGTGCCACCACATTCTGTGATACTTTGGGTGGAAAATTAAATTCTGAATAGATGTGTTTTCTACTGAAAAAATCCGTTATATTGAAAGTTGTGCCTTTTCTGGAGCTTTCATGACAAGTGAAGCTGTGCCTTTTCTGGAGCTTCTAATTGAGGTGGAAAGTTGTGCCTATCTGGAGCTTTCAAGAAAATCATGTTTGAGAAGATTGACAATTTTTTATGCTGAAATGAAGAATGGTGTAAACTTTTCATGACTTTTCATGATGATGGAGTTGAATTGATACTATGGGGATTGAGGAGAAGACCATATTTAAGTGAAAATTAGATTAATGCAATTTTGTTTCAAAAAGAGTCAAGCCCTCCTCATTCAGCCTCAGAGTTTTTCACATCTTAATCCTACCAACCGAAATCCACAGAACAACCCTGAAAAGTCCTCATGATAAACATATGTCCTTGACTCACATCGGGTAGCGATGTAGGAATCTATCAAGCCTATGGTGACCCTTGTATGAGTTTGGATGAGAAAGACATTGCAAAAAAATTGATATTTGAGTGATGAGAGAAAATTCAAGCGAGGTAAGTGTTTTGTGCATGGGAGGATAAATAAAGTGGAAATATATTGAATGATATAAATGAAGATCTTGAAATAATGGTTTTTTATGAGGCATGATATCTTTTGTTTCTTGGGGTGTAATTGTTTGATCTCAAGGATATGTGTTTTAAAATTGGTTTTGATTTGATATTAATGTTTACTTGATATGAGGTTTTTGCCTAGGAGTGCAAAAGGGTAAGTGTGGGGGAGTTGATAAAACACTATTTTATTTAATATTTCATTGATAATAAATGATATTATTTCCTCACATTGCGTTAAATATGTTTAATTAGAAAGTATTTGGGATTAGATCATTCATTTGAATATTTGATGAAAATTCCAGTTTTACCCTTTATAGTTCACTGTAGTATGTCGAAGATAAATATTTTTATATTTATTATTTGAATTTGAAATTTTTTAACAGTGTTCCTAACTTAATTATCTACAACTTTTATTCAGGACACTATAGATAAAAAGTTCATTCGGTTATTGAAAATGGGCCATGAAGTCAAAGTTGGGCTGGGCTCTCCAGAATGGAGAATCTTCTGTATTTCGGCCATAACTCGTTCATATTGGCCTGTATTGAGCCCAAATTTGGAGAGAAGATAGAGGACTCATATCCGCACATTTGATCCTTCTGGAAGGCCGGCCAATGCACGCGTTGTGGTGGTCAAATGGGCGGTGCAAGTTGGCATAAAATATTTCGCCGAATTTCCACATTCACACTTGAAACCACTTGTAACCTCTCCTCCCCTCCCCTCTATAAATTGGAGTTTTTCTCATTTGGAGGGGTGGGGGACGTGAATTAGGAGATTGGAGGCAGAGGAGAATTTGTTTCACCAAAATTCGCCGACCATTGTAAGAGGGGTAGCTCTTGAAGCAAGGATCCCCTCATCAAAGCCTCCTTCTCTTCTTCATTTTGTAATGTTTTCATTTGTGTAATAAAATTATTTGTTCTTATTTTATTTCTTCTCTTTTCTTCTGTTTTGTTTAAATTTCTTCTTCTCTTAATCTTCCTCTTTGGGCTGGAATTCTTTAGAAGAAGCGTTATTGGGTTATACCCATTATAAACCTTTGCACATGCAAAACGCTTCTACGATGATTACGCCACCCATGGAAGAGTAGTATTTTAGTAATCGATCTATCTTCTACCCTCTTCATTTAATTATTTTGAATCATTGAGCTACTGTAATTCACTTAATATGATCCATGAATTGTGTTTTTAAATTTTAAGAAACTACGCAAACTATTGAACAATTAACACAAAAACACGCAAGGTCGGGATTTTGTGTAAATTGTGAGAGCGCGATCTTAATCGGTAATACAAGACCACACAGGATAAATTTGTAGAGTTCAAATATAATCCCTAAAAAAAATTCATCCTCATTTCCAGAATGGATATGTGCCTTAATTTACCACTGACCATAAGCTAATCTTAGAACATCAATCAAAGCAGGGTGTTGTGATTGCATGTTCCGAAGTTAGCCTAGGGTTAAATTCACATCATCTTCGTGGTAAAGTTAATTCTCGTAGGGTTCGGGATTTTACAAATTAAGGGATCTTAATTAAGTGAATGTTAATTTAAATGATAATGATTAATAATAAAGTAAAGAGGTAGAGTTAGATCGATTACGCCTTTTAAATAGATTTCTACAAAAACATTTTCTTGTTGTGTCATTTTAATCGAAATTCATTTCAAAACTAAAAACAAAAAAAATTATACAGTCTTCTTCCAGCAAACTTGTTCTAGATTCATAAACTACAACAAACCCCAATCCTTTAAAGTAGTGTTTTTATTCTATTCTATTTTTTTAGAATACCTCTAATAAGTTGTTAAATTCACTTCCTCCTTTGAGAGACGACCTTGGTCAGCCACTCTGCTGCACCTAAGTACCCCAAATCACACCAATCATTTGAGGGCGCCCACGACAGTGCTCTATCAAATTGGCGCCGTTTCCGGGGAGGCAAGTAATTTATTCAACCCTTTAGAGGTATTTATTTTATTTTTCATTCTATTATTTTCTTCACCTCTCTCTTTCATCTTTCCCCTTTCTCAAGTTTTCATTTTTTTTTTCATCCTCATATTTTCTTTTTGGACCATCAACTGAACTTCTCATTTTTATTTTAGTATGGTCCACTCACTTTCTTTTCATTTTTATTTTATTTATGACACGAACTAATCTCGAAGATCTCTTAGATCTTGACACTAAGATTGAATGTAGCCTTAGGGCTCAAATCAGACATTCTCAGTCTACGGGAAGTTTTAATATTCAACCAGTTGGTGAATTCCTCTCTTCTGGAAACATTGAAATTGGAAGCAATTCAAATTCAAACATAAAACAGGAACCAATGGCTAGAAATAATGGAAATGAACTTAATAGAACCATTTGAGAATTGGTTGCACCGGATATTAACTATCAACCAAATTGTATTGCATACCCAAATCTTGAATCGGACTTTGAACTGAAATTTGGGTTAATTCACTTACTTCCAAAGTTCCATGGCCTCTCTGGTGAGGATCCCAATAAACATTTGAAAGAATTTAATGTGGTTTTCTCAACCCTTAAACCAAGAAATGTTTCTGAAGATCAAATCAAATTAAGAGCATTCTCATTCTCACTTGATGGAGCTACAAAAGACTGGATGTATTATTTACAACCCGAAGATGTAACTTGTTGGAACGATTTGAAACGTCTTTTCTTGCAGAGATT
Source organism: Viscum album (assembly GCA_963277665.1). Lineage (NCBI taxonomy): Eukaryota > Viridiplantae > Streptophyta > Magnoliopsida > Santalales > Viscaceae > Viscum > Viscum album. The sequence goes on along the minus strand of OY728128.1, from coordinate 1,583,549,065 downwards.
TTTTCCAGCATCAAGGACCACTTCCATTCGTAAGAAGATCTCGGGGATCAAGCAAGCACAAGAGGAGTCAATGTATAAGTATTGGGAGATATTCAAGAAGTTGTGCGCAAGCTGTCCGCATCACCAAATCAGTGAACAACTCCTCATCCAATACTTCTATGAAGGACTCACACCCATGGAGAGGAGCATGGTGGATGCTGCAGCTGGAGGAGCATTGGTGGACCAGACACCAGTAGCCGCACGTGCATTGATCGACAAGATGTCCCAAAACTCCCACCAATTTGGTGATCGAGGTACACCACATATCAGGGGAGTACATCAGGTAAGTCCTTCTTCTCTTGAGAGTCATTTGATTGATACCAAGTTAGAATAATTGACAACTATGGTGAGGAAAATTGCTTTGGCACAAAAGACATCTCTACCCCCTCCTTCAAGGCCTTGTGGCATTTTCACTGAGGCAAGCCACCCAACTGACTGTTGCCCACAACTACAAGAGACAGAGGATTTTGCAGCAGTATTCCCAGGGAGACCATTTCAGCAGAAACAACAACCATATCCCCAAAAAAAGTTTGATTCATTTTCTCCAACATACAACCAAGGGTGGAAAGATCAACCGGACATGAGGTATGGCTCTGGACAACAACAAAGGCCCCCTTTTCAACCAAACTTCCAGCAGCCTCCACCTTACCAGCAGGGTTTCCAACAACCCCAAAGGAGATTTGAATCCCAAGCATCAGCAAGTCAGCAACAAGGGAATCCCCCACCCAAGGTAGATTCTAACACTGATGACCTTTTGAAGAAATTTTTTCTTAATCAACAGAATGAGCTGAAGAGTCAAAGTTCGAAGTTGAGGGAGTTAAAGACTCAAATGAGCCAGATTGCCACCGCCCTCCATGAACCTGTAAGTAAGAATTCCAGAAATCTACCTTCCCAACCCACTCCAAATCCAAAGGGGAATGTTAGTGCCATCACATTGAGAAGTGGGAAGCAAATGAACGATAAATCTGGACCTACCATTCCCCTGGGATTCACCTCAACTCCAGAGAAGCCGCATTCCATACCAACTGATGAGCAATCGAAGGAGAAAGATAAATGTAAGAAAAAGATTGATGATGTTCCTCCTAAACCCCTTCCTTTTCCAAACAGGGTTGTTCAAACCAAGAAGATGGCTGAAGAAGCAATGCAAAAGGAGGTTTTGGAAACATTCAAGCGTGTGGAGATCAACATTCCTCTACTTGAAGCCATTAAGTAAATCCCAAGGTATGCCAAATTCTTAAAAGAACTATGCACCAATCGAAGAGGGCTCAAGGGAAATGAGAGGATCAACCTTGTAAGGAATGTCTCGGCACTCATTACACCAACTCTAGCAATGCCAAAAAAGTGCAAGGATCCCGGGACATTCACCATCCCATGTACCATAGGGGAGTTGCACTTCTATGATGCTCTTTGTGATTTAGGAGCTTCAATAAATGTGATGCCTCACTCTGTATTCTCTTCATTGCAGGTTGGTGAGTTGAAGCCAACAAGAGTAGTGGTGCAATTGGCGAATAGAGCTACGACATATCCAGCGGGAGTCCTTGAGGATGTACTTGTCCGGGTAAGAGACATGATCTTTCCAGCAGACTTCTATGTGCTTAACATGGAGGATGATCAGGTAAGTTCTCATGCCCCCATTATCTTAGGTAGACCCTTCCTCAAAACTGCAAAAACTATCATAAATGTCAATGAGGGTACACTTTCCAGGGAATTTGGAGATGAAGTTGTGATATTTAATGTTATGGATTCCATGAAGTACCCCTCAGAGGATCATTCTGCATTTGTTATCTCCCATTTTGAACCACCAAGTAAAAACACCATGGAATTTGATTGTCCTATGCTTAGGGAGATTATGAGTATTGGTTCTAGTTTGACGTCTAAAAGTACTTCCACACCCGTTTCTAAGGAACAAGACTCTCTTGGATTTGATTTTGATGTGGATTCATATTCAGATTTTGATCATGTGAACTCTAATTATGACATGGTTGTTGAGTATGCTGATGGATTTGATGCTTTATTCTCTGATTATGATGATGTAAATTCTGATACTGATTCTCTTTGTGCACATATTTTAGTTCCTTCTATGACCTCATCCATACACCACCCCCCCTACACTAGAACTCAATCCATTGCCACCAAATCTGAAATACTCATACTTGTTGAGTGGTGAGAGATTACCTATTATCATTGCTAACAATCTCCCTTTTGAACATGAAGAAAAGGTTTTGAATATTTTGAGGGAGAACATCAGGGCGATTGGGTGGACCTTGGCTGACATATCAGGTATTAGCCCCTCCATTTGCATGCATAGGATTCTCTTGGAGGATGGGGATAAACTGGTGAGACAGCCACAAAGGAGACTCAATCCCACCCTCCTGGAAGTTGTTAAAAAAGAAGTTGAGAAATTTCTCGAGGCAGGTATAATCTTTCCCATTTCAGATTCTCAGTGGGTAAGTCCTATTCAGGTTGTGCCTAAGAAGAGTGGTGTTACAGTTGTTAAAAATGAGAAAGATGAGTTAGTTCCAATGAGGGTGCCAAACAGTTGGCGTGTGTGTATTGATTATAGGAAACTAAATCAGTCCACTCGCAAGGACCATTTCCCCCTCCAATTTATTGATCAAATGCTTGAGAGACTAGCTGGGAAAACACACTATTGTTTCTTGGATGGATTTTCTGGATATTTTCAGGTTCCTATAGCTCCAGAGGATCAGGAGAAGACTACATTCACCTGTCCCTTTGGCACATTTGCCTACCGGAGGATGCCATTTGGACTTTGCAATGCCCCAGGGTATCATTTGATGAGCTAAAGAAGTGTCTGACCACTCCACCAATCATACAGCCCCCGCGGTGGGACCTTCCATTTGAGCTTATGTGTGACGCCTCCAACTTCGCGGTTGGAGCTGTCTTATCTCAGAGGGTGGAGGGACGTTCACATGTGATCTCCTATGCATCGAGGACACTATATTCAGCCCAATCAAATTACACAACTACGGAAAAAGAGTTTCTTGCTGTCATATTTGCTTTAGATAAATTTTGTTCATATTTATTGGGCTCTAAAGTAGTTGTTTTTTCTGACCATGCAGCTTTGAGGTACCTCCTGAAGAAGCCAGATGCAAAGCCACGACTTATCCGTTGGATGCTCCTTCTTCAAGAGTTTGACATCGAGATAAAGGAAAAGAAGGGATCAGAGAATTTGGTAGCAGACCACATGAGTATGCTTACTCACACACTAGAGGATGACACCTTGGACCAGGTACCACTTCGGGACACTTTCCCCGATGAGCATCTCTATACCATCTCAGGTACGCATCCTTGGTATGCTGATTTAGTTAATTACATTTTTTCCTCTGAAATCTCTACAAACTTAAAGAAACATCAAGTCCAAAAATTAAAAAGTGAGTCTAGGTATTATGTTTGGGATGATCCTTACCTCTAGCGCATGTGTAGTGACCAAGTCATTAGGAGGTGTGTTCCCGATCATGAGTTTGAGTCTGTTTTTCATTTATGTCATACACTTGCTTGTGGTGGACACTTTGGACCCCAAAGGATAGCTAGGAAGGTTTTGGACTCTGGATTATATTGGCCTAGCTTGTTCCATGATGCCCATGTGTTTTGTAAGTCATGCTCTCATTGCCAACACACTGGAATATTTCTAGGAGACATGAGATGCCCCAACAACCCATACTATTCTGTGAGATTTTTGATGTATGGGGCATTGATTTTATGGGTCCTTTTCCAAGTTCATTTGGATTTTTGTATATTTTGGTTTCTGTTGATTATGTGAGTAAATGGGTGGACGCCAAGGCCACCAGGACTGATGATTCTCATGTTGTTGTGGACTTTGTCAAAGCAGAGATTTTTTGTAGGTTTGGAGTACCAAAGGCCATCATCAGTGACCAAGGGACACACTTTTGCAATTGGAATTTTGATTCTCTCCTTCGAAAGTATGGGGTGACACACAAAACATCAACACCATACCACCCCCAAACAAATGGTCAGGCTGAGGTTTCAAATCGTGAGTTGAAACAAATATTGGAGAAAACCGTGCAACCAAATCAGAAGGATTGGAGAAAGCACTTGGATGATGCATTGTGGGCTTATAGGACAGCATACAAGACACCCATTTTTATGTCCCAATTTAGGATTGTTTTTGGGAAAGCGTTTCATCTCCCCGTGGAAGTAGAGCATCGGGCGTATTGGGCTATAAAGAAATGAAACATGGAATTGCCCCAAGCTGGAATTCAAAGAAAGTTGCAAATTCAAGAGCTTGAGGAGATTCGACTGTCATCATATGAGAACTCAAGGCTCTAAAAGGAAAGATCAAAAGCAGCTCATGACAAAATGATCCAAAAAAGGGAGTTTCATGTTGGAGAGAAAGTCCTTCTCTACAGTTCACGACTGAAGCTGATGCCTGGTAAGTTGCGTTCCAGATGGTTAGGTCCTTATATTGTATCTAATGTTTTTCCTTATGGTGTAGTGGAGATCACACAAGAGGACACTGGAAGGAGCTTTACAGTCAATGGGAAACGTTTGAAGAGATACATTGAGGGACTTCCTACTGATGCAGTGGATTTTATCACACTGCATGACCCCATCATCGCTTGATCACATCAGGTTGTTCCTAACCCTTTCACTTTTATATTATTTATACTATTTAAAAATTCTTCATTTCATGTGCATATATCATCTCATGGGTTCACATTGAGTACAATGCAATATTTTAAGTGTGGGGGAGGGAACCTTTTAGTTTAGTAATTTCAATTGTTTTCCTGATTTAAAAAAAAATTGTGTGTTTTTTCAAATTTTGTGTGTTTATTTTTCAATTTTCATTGTGTTTTTGAAATTTTTAAGCTGAAATGATTCTCATCACAATTTTGAAATTCACATCAATGAGTGAAACAATTTACCCCTTGAAACTAATCTTAAATTAATGCTGAAATGACTTTGTTTCAAGTTCAAATATTTAGTAATTTCATGAAAAGTACGCTGAATTTTGAATCTCATGCCACATCTCACTGTCTTTATATTTGAAATCACTTTCTTGTGAGGCTTCTGAACCATTATTTTCATATTCTTTACATTCACCTCACTTCTTGAGAGAACCAAACCATGGTTGATTTAACCAGAATTTGATCTATTCTTGTCAAAACTTGAGGGTTTGAGGTACATATGTTTAAATGATTGAGGCATTTGTTTAGTATTAAAGCCCATATTTCAAAGAATCCTTTTTTATATTGGCCTACCTTGAATATTTAATCCTTTTAGCCCTTATAATCCATGCACAGCCTGTTAGGTTAGCCACATTACAAGACAATTTTCCCTATCCAACCAACTCTTGAAATAAAATTGCATAATCTAGTTGAGCTTAAGTGTGGGGGAAGCTATCTTGTGTTGTGCCACCACATTCTGTGATACTTTGGGTGGAAAATTAAATTCTAAAGAGATTTTTTTTCTATTGAAGAAAGCAATTATATTTAAAGTTGTGTGTTTTCTGGAGCTTTCATGACAAGTGAATTTGTGCCTTTTCTGGAGCTTCTAATTGAGGTTGAAAGTTGTGCCTATCTAGAGCTTTCAAGAAAATCATGTTTGAGAAGATTGACAATTTTTTATTCTGAAATGAAGAATAGTGTAATCTTTTCAGGACTTTTCATGATGATGGAGCTGAATTTATACTATGGGGATTGCAGATAATACCATATTTAAGTGAAAATTAGATTAATGCAATTTTTCTTGAAAAAGAGTCAAGCCCTCCTCATTCAGCCTTAGAGTTTTTCACATCTTAATCCTACCAACTGAAAGCCACAGAACAACCCTGAAAAGTCCTCATGATAAACATATGTCCTTGACTCACATCGGGTAGCGATGTAGGAATCTATCAAGCCTATGGTGACCCTTGTATGAGTTTGGATGAGAAAGACATTGCAAAAAAATTGATATTTGAGTGATGAGAGAAAATTCAAGCGAGGTAAGTGTTTTGTGCATGGGAGGATAAATAAAGTGGAAATATATTGAATGATATAAATGAAGAACTTGAAATAATGGTTTTTTATGAGGCATGATATCTTTGGTTTCTTGGGGTGTAATTTTTTGATCTCAAGGATATGTGTTTTAAAATTGGTTTTGATTTGATATTAATGTTTACTTGATATGAGGTTTTTTCCCAGGAGTGCAAAAGGGTAAGTGTGGGGGAGTTGATAAAACACTATTTTATTGAATATTTCATTGATAATAAATGATATAATTTCCTCACATTGCGTTAAATATGTTTAATTAGAAAGTATTTGGGATTAGATCATTCATTTCAATATTTGATGAAAATTCCAGTTTTACCCTTTATAGTTCACTGTAGTATTTCGAAGATAAATATTGTTATATTTATTATTTGAATTTGATATTTTGTAACAGTGTTCCTAACTTAATTATATACAACCTTTATTCAGGACACTAGAGCTAAAGAGTTCATTAGGTTGTTTAAAATGGGTCATGAAGTCAAAGTTGGGCTGGGCTCGCCAGAATGGAGAAGCTTCTGTATTGCGGCCATAACTCCTTCATATGGGCCTTTATTGAGCCCAACTTTGGAGAGAAGATAGAGGACCCATATCCTCACATTTGATACTTTTGGAAGGCCGGCCCATTCACGCGTTTTGGTGGTAAAATGGGCGGTACAAGTTGGCATAAAATATTTGGACGAATTTCCACATTCACACTTGAAACCACTTGTAACCTCTCCTCCCATCCCCTCTATAAATTGGAGTTTTTCTCATTTGGAGGGGTGGGGGAAGTGAATTAGGAGATTGGAGGTAGAGGAGAATTTGTTTCACACAAATTCTCCAACCATTGTAAGAGGGGTAGCTCTTGAAGCAAGGATCCCCTCATCGAAGCCTCATTCTCTTCTTCATTTTGTAATGTTTTCATTTGTGTAATAAACTTCTTTGTTCTTCTTTTATTTCTTCTCTTTTCTTATTTTTTGTTTAAATTTATTCTTCTCTTAATCTTCATCTTTGGGCTGGAATTCTTGAGAAGATGCGTTATTGGGTTATACCCATTATAAACCTTTGCACATGCAAAACGCTTCTACGATGATTACGCAACCCATGGAAGAGTAGTCTTTTATTAATCGATCTATCTTCTACCCTCTTCATTTAATTATTTTGAATCATTGAGATACTGTAATTCACTTAATATGATCCATGAATTGTGTTTTTAAATTGTAAGAAACTAAGCAAGCAATTGAACAATTAACACAAAAACATGCGAGGTCGGGATTTTGTGTAAATTGTGAGAGCGCAATCTTAATCGGTAATACAAGACCACACAGGATAAATTTGTAGAGTTCAAATATAATCCCGAAACAAAATTCATCCTCATTTCCAGAATGTATATGTGCCTTAATTTACCACTGACCATAATCTAATCTTAGAACATCAATCAAAGCAGGGTGCTGCGATTGCATGTTCTGAAGTTAGCCTAGGGTTAAATTCACATCATCTTCGTGGTAAAGTTAATTCTCGTAGGGTTCGGGATTTAAAAAATTAAGGGATCATAATTAAGTGAATGTTAATTTAAATGATAATGATTAATAATAAAGTGAAGAGTTAGAGTTATATCGATTACGCCTTTTAAATAGATTTCTAAAAAAACATCTTCTTGTTGTGTCATTTTAATTGAAATTCATTTCAAAACTAAAAACAAAAAAATTATACAATCTTCTTCCAGAAAACTTCTTCTAGATTCATAAACTACAACAAACCCCAATCCTTTAAAGTAGTGTTTTTATTCTATTCTATTTTATTTTATTTTTTTTAGAATACCTCTAATAAGTTGTTAAATTCACTTCCTCCTTTGAGAGACGACCTTGGTCAGCCACTCTGCTGCACCTAAGTACCCCAAATCACACTAATCATTTGAGGGCGCCCACGACAGCGCTCTATCAATAACCTAGGGATAGGAAACATAACAAAGGGGTGAGCTCAAATGATCAGTATGGGTAAATAAAGGAATTTTGTAGTCATAATAATAACATAAGGGTATGAGAACATGAGCGTAAAATTTTAAGATCATAATTATGAGACATGTAATAAATATTATTAGTTAATAAGACATGAATCATAATATAATCAATAACATGAAACATGTGATCATATCAAAGGCATAATATATAAAATTTTTGGTAGACACATAAGCATGTAACATCATTACCTATAAGTCAAGGCCCATTACCAAAACTTAACAGTGGAATTCACGGAGACTACACCTACTAGGTGGGACACAACACCATACCCAGTCATATTCCTTTCCTTGTAATGAATCATATTTTTTCATATTCCCGTAGTGGATTAAGTTTCGCCATCTTCTTATCTTTCTGGTGACTACACTTTCTAGGCGAGACACACCATCATCCTCAGTTGTTATCCTTTCCTTGTAAGGGATTGTTTCCCCATATTCTCAAAGTGTATCGGGTTTCTCCATCTTTCCATCTTCATGGATAATACACCAACTGATCGTGACACACAACTATCCCTCATCGCATTCCTTTTCTTGTAAGGGATCAGGTTTCCCCATCTTCCCATAGTATATCAAGATCATCTACTTGATTCTGATCATTATATCAGGAGATATAAATCATTAACCAATGCATTATAGGGATATTTAATTTACACATATCATATAATAAAATAATTCATACATGTACCAAAAGATAATAAAACTTTCATCATATCATGACCCATAAAAATAGATGGGTTTCATAAACAACATATCATAAACCATGATTTGAAATGGGTATCATAACCATTTCATCACATTATAACCTATAGAAAATAAATATATTTCATAATCATTTAATCAAAGCATAACCCATGAAAAAAAGCTGGTTTCAAAAGAATATAACATGTGGAAGAGAAACAGGTTTCATAAACATCATTATGTGAAAACATAAAGCACTCAAGAAATAATATTAATGGTACACTTAAATCATATCACCAATAAATATTAAACTATAACAAAGGATAAAATCTTGTATGGAGACAAATTTGGAAATTTCACTTGAAACATTTCATTAAAAGACAACTTTCTATGAAAATAATTTTCATAAAACCATTTTTAAAATCCATTTATTAAAAAGAATGCTTTAAATTTTCATTTAAAATATTTATTAAGGAAAATATATTTTTTTATTTAAAAAATCTCTTTTTAAAACATAAATCATTTTGAAAACAGTTTTCTTTTAAAATAGATTTAAAAACTTATAAAGGTATCTTGAAAATATTTTGAAAAAAAATTCCATGGAAACATATAAAAGAATTTTAAAACCATTTTTCTTTAAAAATAGTTTTAAAACTTATAAAATAATCTTTTGAATCATTAAAATCATTTTCATTGGAAAAACCCTTTTGAAAAACATATAAAGGAATTTTTAAAAATCATTTAAAACACTTTTTAAACATAAAATAATTTTTAAAACCCCTTTTTTCTTTTAAGACTATTTGAAATTAAAAAAATTATCAAAATAGTAGAAAAATGTTTTCTTTAAATTAAAATAACCTTTTAAACCTAAAAAGTAAGTGTCAAGGAAATTACATTCATGGCGGTGGGTAATTCTGTACATTTTGAACATTCCTTTTGTACCATAAAATATTAGAAGAATGCCTTGATCGGAAAATAACAAGAATATTCATATAGAAAACATTTTTTAAAAAGGTAATAAATGGATAAAAATTTCTTTTAAACATCATAGAATGATAGTAAAACTTTTTTGAAAAACTTTTTTAGATAACACAGTTTTGAAAGAACGCATATTTCTAACCGAAAGGTAATATAAATTCATATTTTTACAAAAACATTTTCTTATTTATCTTGAGTAAAAGAGAGTGGGAAAATGGTACCACCACTTGGATATAACATTAATATCAATATTTTAATAAAATTAATGATATTTATTGAGATATGGATTATATTATTTCATCAATGGAAGCATTCTCATAAACAATCTCGATAAATGATGAGATTGAATCTATAAACATTCACCACTTTGGTAACATTAAATCATAATAAAATTGAAATAATAACATTATATAAATATTAAAATGCATTTAAAATATTTAGATTCATGATATAACATTTCAAAAGTTTTTTTATACCTCATATAAAAATATAGGTGCATAACATGGCATGTGTCTTAACGAAATAACAATTGGGTCAAATTTTCATTACCGATTTGGTAGCTTTTGATGCATAACCCCCATGAAATAAAGATCTTAAAACGTATATTTAAATACCCTTATATTTAATTATAATAATCATATAATATATACATGTTTAGTATACACACCGCACAAATGAAATGAGTGGTGAATAAGTTATGTATATCATGGAAATGAAAAGTGAGATGAAATTCCTTTACCTTAAGTATTAACTCTTGTTGTACTCAATCAAACCTCCTATATAATAAATATAATTTTATTATAAATATATTAAAGGACTATATTATTATATATAATACCATATATTATTTTATTATGACCTTTTATTACCCTCTTATTAATAACTACAAGTTAATGTTACATTTCAAGTAATATCCTCGTTGTTTTTTGTATATGTTTTGACTTATTATTATTGATACTATTACTTAGATCGTGATTTATTTTTTAAAAGAATTTAAAACATTATATAAATTTTATATATATCCATTATATAAATATTTATAATAATCTAAAAAATATAGAATCCTGAAATGGAATACACTATTCATGGAGACGGTTGGTTGTACGTATGCATGAACGTTGTTTCCGTTTTATTATCATATTGAAAGAAATAAATTAAATAAAAAATATGTGTGTGTATATATATATACATAACATCATTAAAATATAATTATTATTTCATATATATCATATAATTTCACTCAACTCATCCTCAATACATTCCATGGTAAGCGTGAGTGAATCACAATGCTTTGAAGAGGCGGTAGACCACACTTCCAAAAACGAAGTTATTGTATTTACAAAAAATGGAAATCATGAAGGTATATGTAATATAATAAATATAGAATAATAAATAAATAATATATATGTTATATATATTCTAAAAATAAATTTTTCATCACAATGTCCAACTATAAAATTTGTTAATGGAAAAAACGAACAATATTGTTTCAGGAGGCCATAGTTTTTCATACACAAGAACTGTAAGATCATTACCCATTTGATAGAAGTGTTTGTAATTTTAGTTAAAATAATTAACTTAAAAACATTTCTGTAAATACCTGTAAAAATTCAAGGGAAATTTTTTCTAAATTTCCTTTGAGATTTTACAAGAACACAGTTTCTGACGGCTCCTGATTCCGAGGCCCGGTGTGCCCGGAATTAATTTCTGAAGTTTAGATCGGGTACATTCAGTGAACGAATGATCGGGTTTTCCTAACTTTTGAACCGGTTCTCGGAATTGAAATACGAGGGAACCGATGAAACCGCAGCGCCGGTAATTGCTTAGGAGCACCTTTTCCGAAGGTGCGTTTACTCGGGAGGAGTTGTTAAAAATGTGAGGAATAAAAATAATTGTTTTACAATTTTATTTTATTTCTTTACTAAGAGGTTTAGGTGTTAGGTGATATAAAGTTGTGTCACAACTTTATTTCTCTCTTCTAAGTGGTTTAACTTCCATGTGAGGGAGTTGGGGTGGGACCCACTAAATCCTAACTTCTCTTGTTAGGATATTTGTGAGGTGGGGCCCACACGAGCCCCACCCCTTCAAATTCTTAAAACTCCCTCTTAAGTGTGTAACCCTTAAAAACTCACCATTGATTAGGGTGACTTTCCCTCTCCCCACTTTAATTCAAAGCCAGCACATTAACTTAATTAAGTGAGTTATGTGTTTTGAATTTTGAGTTTTTGAAAATGTTTGCATAAGTACATAAAATAAGGAAAAGCCTTATTTTATTTCAGTTTGGTTTTTGCTGTGGAGAATTGTGAGATGGAGAGTTCTATACTTTGAAGAACTTCATCTTCCACGTTAAATAACGTGAAGAACTGTTCTTCTCCCACGAAGAACATTGACCCTTCGACTTAGAAGACTCGGTGACCTGGATTCTTCTGTCTTCATCTTCCTCCACGACAAGGGAGAAGTCGCTGACCGCGGTGATCATCGCCAACGACAACGTACCTTCCTTATTTATCATTGAAACAAGTGAGGAGACGTCGTTTCCTCCTCGGACACACCCCGATGTCCACAGAATCTACGTCTGACCCCGCGACGCCGTTCTCCGCGACACCCGACGTGCGACGTCAAATATCCAAGTAGGGAATTATGTTTGAGAATGATTTTATTCCCTTGATTTCTTTCATTCTAAAGAAAACAAAGAACATGGATCAACTTATTATCTAGTTGATTCGCGAACGTTTTCCTTGCGGTTGGAAATATTTTGTTGCGGGAAATTGTGGGGGCTTATTATTTTATTATTGATCGTGATCTCATCTGCCGCCTTTCTTGGTTTCATTTTGGGCCGCCTATTATCATAATAACGGGGGGAGGTCGGACCGCACGAACACAGCCGACCCTCCTTCCGCCCTTGTTGTTTGAGTTTGTTGCGGCACGTGAAAGGTAGCGTGGTGTCTTTGCACCGCGCGGAAACGAGAAGAAAGAACGCGGCGAAGAAGCGTGGCGCCGTCGCGCCGCACCGTTGGGGCCGAATGAAACCGCGGGCGGAGTCGGGGTCGAGGATGCGATTTGAAGACCCCGCGTTTTGTTGTCGAAGTGCGGATCAACGGACGATGGTGATGCGGGCCGCGAAGGCGTTTTGAATGCTTTCCAGCGAAGGTCGGGTCTTGGGATGATCTCTGGCGAAGACCGCAGGCGAATCGGACCACCGGAACGCATCCGGTGGTCCGCGGAAGCCCCCGCCGAAGCGCCACGCCGGCGTGGCCGCGCCGGCGGTCGGGGGCGGCGGCGCCCGGTGCGCCGCCGGAAGAATCCTCCGCGGCTGAAGCCACGGCAGCGAGCGCCGGTCCCGCGGCCGCGCGGGACCGCGGGGAAGGGACGCGGCCTTGCGCCGCGTCCGGTGACACGGAGCAGCCCCCGCGCGCGGGGGGGGGGGGGGGGGGGGGTGGGGGGGTTCTTTTGGCGCGGTCTCTCGGCCAGCGCCGAGCCACCCAGGCCGGCCGGGCCACGCCCAGTCGGGTCGACCAGGTTCGGGCCGACCCGGGGGGGTTGGGTCGGGTCGGTCCGGGCCCAGACCCCCCGTTTTCGGACCCCTCACGGTTTTTCACTCATATCATGAGCTGTAGACCTCCGATTGACGCACTATCAGCGGCGATGAGACCCTTGGATCGAGATGGTCGTTTCGGTATATTACACTCAAGGTTTCAGAATACTTTGGGTTCGGCCGGGTTGGTTCGGATACGAAACCAACCGGGCCCTCAGAGCAGAAATGCTTATATCCTGAGTTTCGGACGTCTGATTGACATGTCGTCGACTTTGTTGGTTTCCTCTTGATGAGACGGAACTTTTGGCTTACTCCGCTCGAGGTTTGGATGTCGTCGGAGTGCGGTCGGGTTATTTCGCCCACGAAACCAACCGGGCCCCTAGAACGAAAAACCCAATAACTCACAGACCGGGCGTCCGATTGACGCGTCGTTTGTCTCATTGATTTTCCTCTTGATGAGACGGAACTTTTGGCTTACTTTGCCCGAGTTTTGGTTGTTGTTGGATAGTGGCCGGGTTGGATTGCACCCGAAATCCAACCAGGCGCCTGGAACGGAAAAGCTAATATCTTTCAGACCGGACGTTCGTTTGACGAACCGTCAGCGGAGTTGGTGATCACGTTGAGAAACGGTCCCTATGAGTATACCCTATGAGGGTTCGGGGTACAATTGAGATACGGCCGGGTTGGTTCGCTTACGAAACCAACCGGGCCCCTGGGACGAAAAGGCTAATAACTCACAGACCGGGCGTCCGATTGACGCACCGTCTGTTGCGTTGAGACCCCTATGACGAGGCGGTACTTTGAGATACTTCTTCGTGGGACTTTGAGATACTTGGAGTATGGACCTGTAGCTCGTGGAGCGGACCCTCCAGGAGACGAGCGTACGGAGTACGGAGACCGTGTAGCCGGCTGAGACTTGACGACTGCTTGAGCGACTCGACTTGGGGTGAGTCGACTAGCCCAGTGGACGGAGCACTACTTTGTTTGGGTGTAGACCCATGGCGGATGGAGCACTACCTGTGTGATAGTGCAGACCCGCGGTACTCGTCCGGAGAGTACCTCAGCAGGCTACTAGGGGGTGTGCACTACTATGTTTGGGTGGCATACCCCGGCGGGAAGCACTACTGTGTTTGGGTGGCTGACCCACGGTAATCGACAGGAGGAGTACCTCAGCAGTCTTAGGTTAGTGAGAATTACCTCGGAGTCGTGACAGGACCACTGTACACTCCAGAGATGGGACTCTTCCGCAGTTACGGTTTCGATAATGAAAATCCTGGTTTGATCTGAGTCTATGACCTTTGTGTTTACCTCTTGATTGAGATGGGTCACTTGATAAATTAGGTATATGTATGGGCATATACCTGGGTAGTGGTTATCCGTTGATTTCATAATCTTTGTGTTTCCTCATGATTGAGATGAGTTACTTGATAACTTAGGTATATGTATGGGCATATACCTAATTAGAGGTTATCTGTTGAGATCTTCTTTGTGGTTATCCTTGTTGGTTTTATTGAGACCTTTAGGGTCTCGGGGTCCCTACTGAGTATCGTTATACTCACCCCTGCACGGGCTATGCCCGCACCTCGTTGTGTTGGTTGCAGACGACAGGCAGTGCTGACGGAGGCCGAGTGTTCGAGGACTGGACGGTACCCGGAGGTGGACTACACGACGAGTCAGTAACGGAGGTGGACTTCATGGTGTGACGACACTCGGAGGAGGTTGTTGGGAAACAGCATTTTGGAGGCTATCTGTACCTACCCTTAAGGTAGGATCCGTGGTGGATGATCCAGGAGCAATGTCATCTGTACCTACCCTTCAGGTAGGATCCGAGGAGGACGACCCAGGAGCCGCTTCCTTTATTCCAGCTGTTGTCTTTTTCTGTTGTAATTTGTTCAGTTGTAGTTGTACTTTCATTTGGGTTTGTATTTTGGCCCTTTTACCTTTCAGCACTTCTCTTTGCACTTAGTGTTTTACTTCTGCTTGTACTCTGTGGTGTTTTGTTTACTTTTATAAAGGCAATGACTTCCCAGTTATCGGGATTTATGCCTTTGGTGCTAGTCGCCAGCCCCTGGCCTATGGAAGGCGGGCTTGGGGTAGTCACAGCACGGGCCCCGAGGACGGGTCGTGACAAATTGGTATCAGAGGAGTCGGTTCTACCGCAGAACTTATAACTCTGATATTTTTCTTTCTAGCAATAGTGTTAAGGGTACCGATTGTGGTTTTCAGTTCAGGGGTCCAGTGTTGGTGAGGGCGGCCGACGTATCCATACACCAGGACCCTGACAACTGATTTCTGACTTTGTGCACGAAAACACTGATTGCGTGTGTGTTTTCAAAGGATTTCTTTTAAAACAGATCAAACCAGGTCAGCTCACCAGGTATAATCGTTGATCGTGTCACATTTTTTCTTTCAGGATGCCTTTTCTCGGACGACCAGCTAGAGCCCAGAGGGATGTGCGTACTGAAATCCTGTCGAGCGACGAGGCTTCGGTACAGGGCCCTCTTACAATTGAGGCACCAGCGGAGGCACCAGCGGTACTACCATACGTTGGGCCACCGATGCCACCAGCCCCAATAGTAGGCGATGCACGCCACTTGAGCGCGCTGCACGAGTTCCAGCCCCAGAGGCCACCCAGGTTCTGGGGAGATACGGACCCACAGGTGGCTGAGGATTGGCTGGAGGCTGTGGTGAGAGTCTTCAGGCTAGTGAGGATGCCGGCAGACTTCATGGTGATCATTGCTTCTAGCCTTCTTCAGGCAGCAGCAGGCAGGTGGTGGAGCCACTTGTTCCAGTTTTGCGACAGAATGGCCTTCACATGGGAAGAATTCAAGACCTTCTTCAGGGTTGAGTTTGTGCTAGTAGCTCTACTCCCCGAGCGTGTTCAGGAGCTGCTACCTTTGCCGCGTGTTTTTCGATCAGTATCCGAGTCATCTATGTTCAGTAGATAGATGATGCAGAGGTCCAGGAGGACCAGACCAGCAGTTGGGCAATCTAGGGTTTTAGGACCGGTGGTGCGGGGCACCCGGGGTGGGGTCAGAGCCAGCCATACGAGGATAAGGAAGTGTTATGAATGCAGCAGGAAGGGTCACCTGGCACGTGACTGTCCGACCCCCCCACACTGTCGATCTGCAGGCTTTGGAGGAGCCACTGTGGTAGAAGTAGCGACGAGTGCTTGAGCAATAGCCGAGCAGTGGACAAGACAGTAGAGCTTCGGGAGAAGGTTGACAGGAGCGGAACTAGTGGATACGTCCCTTGTACTTCTAGTTCCATATTGTTGTGGTATTCGTGTCTTTGTACTATGAGCTGCAATAATAAAAAGACACTTATCTTTGAGATGTTTGCTTTCCTGTCCTTTTGTTTGGTTGATATTGAGTGGTTCCGGTTATAACTGTTGACTTGACCCTCACTTTCGAGATTTCTACTAGAGGAGACCTAGTGACCTCACATTGATGCTGACAGTGTGACTCGACCCTTGGAGGTGAGAGTGACAGTTGGATCTCTTGGTAGTTACGTCGAGGCCTTACGACATCATCCATGGCATGAATTCATCATTCATGCCAGGATTGACTATATTAGGCAATGGGTGTGGTTCATCCAGGGGATGAGACAGAGTTTCTCTTTTCGGCAAAGGAGAAATTTTAGAAGCTCTTCCAGATCATAGGAAAAGAAGGTGCAGATCATCCAGGAGCGGATGAAGACTGCACAGTGCAATAAGAAATAGGAAACTGGCAGCAGTCATAGAGACTCGGGCGTGTTAAATGTTTCAAGAAGAGGAAGCTTTAAGGAGAGATGAGTCTGCGAAGCAGCAGACGTGGAGGCAGAGCTAGGAGAGCAGCATGAGGTGGTGTACATCTTAACATGCTACAACCACCCGCCTTAGTTATTACCGCCAGGCTCAGGGAGCTGGAGGGTGATGGAAGAGTGTGGCTGCATGCGGTTAAGGAGTGTGACCCAATGGCTCTAAAAATGATTCAAGGGATAGTCTGTATCCACTACTAGCTGCTGTAGTAACAGACGTCGATATGAATCATTCCTTACTTTCACGAATCTTGTTCCAAACCTAGAGTTTCCGGTAATCCGTGGACTTGACCCTCACGTCTGGAGATACCTTGGGAGGAGACTCGATAATCACACTTACGCCGACGGTGTGGTCAGGCCCTCGAGGCGAGAGTTTCGGTTGGAATCCCTTGGTGGCATCATCGAGGCCTAACGACGTTGGTTTGAGTATGGACTGGGCAATCACAGTTCATACACAAATTGATGGTATTAGGAAAAAAGGTTGTGGTTTAACTACGACGTCGGAATGGGTTTTTCTTGGTCGGTGAAAAAGGAAACCCCAGGCAGCACAGGGTAACTCATGCACAGGAGGGTGCGACCGATCACTATTGAGTCAGTCAACCTTAACCTCGTGGCAGCAGTCGTTTTGAGTTCCAGTTCTAACAGGAATTGGAGACCTCTGGAGTTTGAGGATGACGATCACGTCCTTATACGGGTCTCACCTCGACGAGGTTTACGGAGATGTGGCCAAGGCGGCAAGTTATCTCTGAGGTTCAGCGGACCTTCTTAGGTCCTCAGCTGGGTAGGCGGGGTGGTTTACCGCTTGACCCATCCACCTCAGTTGCACCAGGTTCATGACGACTTCCACATATCTCAAATGAGGAGATACATGCTCGACCCTTCGCATATCATCGACCATGAGCAGGACGATGGCGATGGGGTTACTTCCACGGAGGTTCCAGTGGGGATCGAGGATCGACAAGGGAAAATCCTACGAGAACGGTATATTCCTAGGGTGCGCTTTCACTGGCAGTACAGGAACCTCCAGGTGAGCACATGAGAGCGGGAGGCTCAGATGCGTGCTCAGTACTGCTTTTGTATCCCTAGTTTGTGTTTAAGCTTTACGAGGACATAAAGCCCTGAGGTGGGAGTAATGTAAAGACCCGTAAAAATTCAGGGGAAATTTTTTCTAAATTTTCTTTGGGATTTTACAAGAACACAGTTTCTGACGGCGCCTGATTCCGAGGCCCGGTGTGCCCGCAATTAATTTATGAAGTTTAGCTCAGGTACATTCAGTGAACGAACGAGCGGGTTTTCCTAACTTTTGTACTGGAGCTTGGAATTGAAATTTGAGGGCACCGATAAAACCACAGCACCGGTAATTTCTTAGGAGCACCTTTTCCGAAGGTGCGTTTACTCAGGAGGAGTTATTAAAAATGTGAGGAATAAAAATAATTGTTTTACAATTTTATTTTATTTCTTTACTAAGATGTTTAAGTGTTAAGTGAAATAAAGTTGTGTCACAACTTTATTTCTCTCTCTAAGTGGTTTAACTTCCATGTGAGGGAGTTGGGGTGGGACCCACTAAATCCTAACTTCTCTTGTTAGGATATTTGTGAGGTGGGGCCCACATGAGCCCCACCCCTTCAAATTCTTAAAACTCCCTCTTAAGTGTGTAACCCTTAAAAACTCACCATTGATTAGGGTGACTTTCCCTCTCCCCACTTTAATTCAAAGCCAACACATTAAATTAATTATGTGAGTTATGTGTTTTGAATTTTGAGTTTTTGAAAATGTTTTCATAAGTAAATAAAATAAGGCAAAGCCTTATTTTATTTCAGTTTGGTTTTTTCTGTGGAGAATTGTGAGAGGGAGAGTTCTATACTTTGAAGAACTTCATCTTCCATATTGAAGAACGTGAAGAAAGGTTCTTCTCCGATGAAGAACATCGACCCTTCGACTTAGAAAACTCGGCGACCCGGATTCTTCCGTCTTCATCTTCCTCCATGACAAGGGAGAAGTCGCCGACCACGGTGATCATCACCAACAACAATGTACCTTCCTTCTTTATCATAGAAACAAGTGAGGAGACGTCGTTTCCTCCTCGGACGCACCCCGACGTCCATGGAATCTACGTCCGACCCCGCGACGCCGTTCTCCGCGACACCCGATGTGCGACGTCAAATATCCAAGTGGGGAATTATGTTTGATAATGATTTTATTCCCTTGATTTCTTTCATTCTAAAGAAAAAAAAGAACACGGATCAACTTATTATCTAGTTGATCCGTGAATGTTTTCCTTGCGGTTGGGAATATTTTGTTGTGGGAAATTGTGGGGGCTTATTATTTCATTATTGATCGTGATCTCATCTGTCGACTTTCTTGGTTTCATTTTGGGCCGCCTGTTATCATACTAACGGGGGGAGGTCGGACCGCACGAACACGGCCGACCCTCCTTCCCCCCTTGTTGTTTGAGTTTGTTGCGGCACGTGAAAGGCAGTGTGGTGCTATTGCACCGCGCGGAAACGAGAAGAAAGAACGCGGCGAAGAAGCGTGGCATCGTCGCGCCGCACCGTTGGGGCCGAACGAAACCGCGGGCAGAGTCGGGGCCGAGGAGGCGATTTGAAGACCCCGCATTTTGTTGTCGAAGTTCGGATCGACGAACGATGGTGAGGCGGGCCGCGAAGGCGTTTTCAAGGCTTTACAGCGAAGGTCGGGTCCCGGGATGATCTCTGGCGAAGACCGCAGGCGAATCGGACAACCGGAGCGCGTCCGGTGGTCCGCAGAAGCCCCCGCCGGAAGAATCCGCCGCGGATGAAGCGGCGGCGGTGAGCGCCGGTCCAACGGCTGCGCGGGACTGCGGGGAAGGGACGCGGCCTTGCGCCGCGTCCGGTGACATGGAGCAGCCCCCGCGCGCGCGGGGGGTGGGGGGGCAGCTTCTTCGGCGCAGCCGCTCGACCAGCGTCGAGCCGCCCAAGCCAGCCGGGCCGCGCCCAGTCGGGTCGACCCTGTTCGGGCCGACCCGGGGGGGGTTTGGTCGGGTCGGTCCGGGCCCATACCCCCCGTTTTCGGACCCCTCACGGTTTTTCGCTCATATCATGAGTTGTAGACCTCCGATCGACGCACCGTCAGCGGCGATGCGACCCTTGGATCGATCCGGTTGTCTCGGTATATTACACTCAAGGTTTCGGAATACTTTGGGTTCGGCCGAGTTGGTTCGGATACAAAACCAACCGGGCCCTCGGAGCAGAAACGCTTATATCCTGAGTTCTGGATGTCTGATTGATGTGTCGTCGACTTTGTTGGTTTCCTCTTGATGAGACGGAACTTTTGGCTTACTCCGCTCGAGGTTTGGACGTCGTCAGAGTGCGTTCGGGTTGGTTCGCTCATGAATCCAACCGGGCCCATGGAACGAAAAATCCAATAACTCATAGACCGGGCGTCCGATTGACGTGCCATCTGTCTCGTTGATTTCCCTTTTGATGAGACGGAACTTTTGGCTTACTTCGCCTGAGTTTTGGCTGCTGTTGGATCGTGGTCGGGTTGGATTTCACCCCAAATCCAACCGGGCCCCTGGAACGGAAAAGCCGATATCATTCAGACCGGACGTTCGTTTCACGAACCGTCTGCGGAGTTGGTGATCACGTTGAGAAACGGTCCCTATGAGTATAACCTATGAGAGTTTGGGGTAAAGTTGAGATACGGCCGGGTTGGTTCGCTCACGAAACCAACCGGGCCCCTAGGACAAAAAGGCTAATAACTCCCAGACTGGGCGTCCGATTGACGCACCGTCTGTTGCGTTGAGACCCCTATGATGAGGCGGTCCTTTGAGATACTTCTTCGTGGGACTTTGAGATACTTGGAGTATCGAACTGTAGCTCGTGGAGCGGACCCTCCCGGAGACGAGCGTACGGAGTACGAAGACCGTGTAGCTGGCTGAGACCTGACGACTGCTTGACCGACTCGACTTGGGGTGAGTCGACTAGCCCAGTGGATGGAGCACTACTTTGTTTGGGTGCAGACCCATGGTGGACGGAGCACTACCTGTGTGACAGTGCAGACCCATGGTACTCTTCCGGAGAGTACCTCAGCAGGCTACTAGGGGGTGTGCACTACTGTGTTTCGGTGGCATACCCCGGTGGGAAGCACTACTGTGTTTGGGTGGCTGACCCGTGGTACTCGACAGGAGGAGTACCTCAGCAGTCTTAGGATAGTGAGAAGTACCTCGGAGTCGTTACAGGACCACTGTATACTCCATAGATGGGACTCTTTAGCAGTTATGGTTTCGATAATGAAAATCTTGGTTTGAGCTGAGTCTATGACCTTTTTGTTTACCTCTTGATTGAGATGGGTCACTTGATTACTTAGGTATATGTATGGGCATATACCTGGGTAGTGGTTATCCGTTGATTTCATAATCTTTGTGTTTCCTCATGATTGAGATGAGTTACTTGATAACATAGATATATGTATGGGCATATACCTAAGTAGAGGTTATCTGTTGAGATCTTCTTTGTGGTTATCCTTGTTGGTTTTAGTGAGACATTGAGGGTCTCGGGGTCCCTACTGAGTATCGTTATACTCACCCCTGCACGGGCTATGCCCGCACCTCGTTGTGTTGGTTGCAGACGATGGCCAGTGCTGACGAAGGCCGAGTGTTCGAGGACTGGACGGTACCCGGAGGTGGACTACATGACGAGTCAGTAACGGAGGTGGACTTCACGGCGTGACGACACTCAGAGGAGGTTGACGGGCGAGAGTGTTGTGGAGGCTATCTGTACCTACCCTTAAGGTAGGATTTGTGGTGGACGATCCAGGAGTTGTGCCATCTGTACCTACCCTTCAGGTAGGATCCGAGGAGGACGACCCAGGATCCGCTTCTGTTCTTCCAGCTGTTGTCATTTTCTGTTGTACTTTTTTCAGTTGTAGTTGTATTTTCATTTGGGTTTGTATTCTGGCCCTTTTACCTTTCAGCACTTCTCTTTGTACTTAGTGTTTTACTTCTGCTTGTACTCTATGGTGTTTTGTTTACTTTTATAAAGGCAATGCCTTCCCAGTTATCGGGATTTACGCCTTTGGTGCTAGTCGCCAGCCCCTGGCCTATGGAAGGCGGTCTTGGGGTAGTCACGACACAGGCCCCGAGGACGGGTCGTGACAAATTGTTATCAGAGGAGTCGGTTCTACTGCAGAACTTATAACTCTGATATTTTTCTTTCTAGCAATAGTGTTAAGGGTAACGAGTGTGGTTTTCAATTCAGGGAGTCCAGTGTTGGTGCGGGCGGCCGTCGTATCTATACACCAGGACCCTGATAACTGATTTCCGACTTTGTGCACGAAAACACTGATTGTGTGTGTGTTTTCAAAGATTTTCCCTAAAAACATCTCAAACTAAGTCAGCTTACCAGGTATAATCGTTGATCGTGTCAGGTTGTTTCTTTTAGGATGCCTTTTCTCGGATGACTAGCTAGATCCCTGAGAGATGTGTGTACTGACAGCCTGTCGAGCGACGAGGCTTCGGTATAGGGCCCTCTTGCAGTTGAGGCACCAGCGGAGGCACCAGCGGTACTACCATACGTTGGGCCACCGATGCCACCAGCCCCAGCAGTAGGTGATGCACGCCACTTGAGTGTGCTGCACGAGTTCCAGCGCCAGAGGCCACCTAGGTTCCGGGGAGAGACGGACCCGCAGGCGGCTGAGGATTGGCTGGAGGTTGTGGTGAGAGTCTTCAGGCTAGTGGGGACACCGGCAAACTTCATGGTGATCTTTGCTTCCAGCCTTCTTCAGGCAGCAGCAGGCAGGTGGTGGAGCCACTTATTCCAGTTTTGCAATGGAATGGCCTTCACATGGGAAGAATTTGAGACCTTCTTCACGGTTGAGTTTGTGCCAGTAGCTCTACACCCCGAGCGTGTTCAGGAACTGATGCCTTTGCCGCATGTTTTTTGATCAGTATCTGAGTCATCTGTGGGTAGTAGACAGATGATTCAGAGGTCCAGGAGGACCAGACTAGCAGTTGGGCGATCTCGGGTTTTAGGACCGGTGGTGCGGGGCACCTGGGGTGGTTTCAGAGCCAGCCGTACGAGGATCAAGAATTGTTATGAATGCAATAGGAAGGGTCACCTGGCACGTGACTGTCCGACCCCCTCGCACTGTCGATCCGCAAGCTTTGGAGGAGCCACCGAGGCAGAAGCAGCGATGAGTGCTTGAGCAACAGCCGAGCAGTGGACAAGGCAGTAGAGCTCCGGGAGCAGGTGGACAGGAGTGGAACTAGTGGATACGTCCCTTGTACTTCTAGTTCCATATTGCTGTTGTATTCGTGTCTTTGTACTATGAGCTGCAATAATAAAAGGACACTTATATTTGAGATGTTTGCTTTCCTGTCCTTTTTTTGCTTGATATTGAGTGGTTCCGGTTATAACTGTTGACTTGACCCTCACTTTCGAGATTTCTAATGGAGGAGACCCAGTGACCTCACACTGATGCCGACAGTGTGACTCGACCCTTGGAGGCGAGAGTGACAGTTGGATCTCTTGGTAGTTACGTCGAGGCCTTACGACGTCATCCATGGCATGAATTCATCATTCATGTCAGGATTGAATGTATAAGGCAATGGGTGTGGCTCATCCAGGGGATGAGACCGAGTTTCTCTTTTCGGAAAAGGAGAAATTTTAGCAGCTCTTCCAGATCATAGGCAAAGAAGGTGCAGATCATCCAGGAGCGGATGAAGACTGCACAGTGCAGTAAGAAACAGGAAACTGGAACCAGTCATAGAGACTCGGGCATGTTAAATATTTCAAGAAGAGGAAGATTTAAGGAGAGATGAGTCTGCGAAGCAGTAGACATGGAGGCAGAGCTAGGAGAGCAGCATGAGGTGGTGTACATCTTAACATGCTATAACCACCCGCCTTAGTTATTCCCGCCAGGCTCAGGGAGCTGGAGGGCGGAGGAAGAGTGCGGCTGCATGAGGTTAAGGAGTGTGACCCAATGGCTCTAAAAATGATTCAAGGGACAGCCTATATCCACTACTAGCTGCCATAGTAACAGACGTCGATATGAATCATTCCTTGCTTTCATGAATCTTGTTACAGACCTAGAGTTTCCGGTAAGCCGTGGACTTGACCCTCACGTCTGGAGATACCTTGGGAGGCGACTCGATAATCACACTTATGCCGACGGTGTGGTCAGACCCTCGAGGCGAGAGTTTCGGTTGGAATATCTTGGTGGGAGCGTCGAGGCCTTACGACGTTGGTTTGAGTATGGACTGGGCAATCACAGTTCATACACAAATTGACGGTATTAGGCAAAAAGGTTGTGGTTTAACTACGATGTCGGAATGGGTTTTTCTTGGTCGGCGAAAAAGTAAACCCCAGGCATCACATGGTAACTCATGCATAGGAGGGTGCGACTGATCACTCTTGAGTCGGTCAACCTTACCCTCGTGGCAGCAGTCGTTTTGAGTTCTAGTTCTAACAAGAATTGGAGACCTCTGGAGTTTGAGGATGACGATCACGTCCTTATACGGGTCTCACCTCGACGAGGTTTACGGAGATGTGTCCAAGGTGGCAAGTTATCTCCGAGGTTCAGCGGACCTTCTTAGGTCCTCAGCTGGGTAGGCGGGGTGGTTTACCGCTTGACCCATCCACCTCAGTTGCACCAGGTGCACGACGACTTCCACGTATCTCAACTGAGGAGATACATGATCTACCCTTCGCATATCATCACCATGAGCAGGATGATGGCGATGGGTTTACTTCCACAGAGGTTCCAGTGGGGATCGAGGATCGACAGGGGAAGATCCTACGAGAACGGTCTATTCCTCGGGTGCGCTTTCACTGGCAGTACAGGAACCTCCAGGTGAGCACATGAGAGTGGGAGGCTCAGATGTGTGCTCAGTACTGCTTTTGTATCCCTAGTTTGTGTTTAAACTTTACGAGGACGTAAAGCCCTGAGGTGGGAGTAATGTAAAGACCCGTAAAAATTCAAGGGAAATTTTTTTTAAATTTTCTTTGTGATTTTACAAGAACGCAGTTTTTGACAGCGCCTGATTCCGAGTCCCGGTGTGCCCGAAATTGATTTCTGAAGTTTAGCTCGGGTATGTTCAGTGAACGAACGAGCAGGTTTTCCTAACTTTTGAACCGGTGCTTGGAATTGAAATCGGAGGGCACCGATGAAACCGCAGTGCCGGTAATTTCTTAGGAGCACCTTTTCCGAAGGTGAGTTTACTCGGGAGGAGTTGTTAAAAATGTGAGGAATAAAAATAATTGTTTTAAAATTTTATTTTATTTCTTTACTAAGAGGTTTAAGTGTTAAGTGAAATAAAGTTGTGTCACAACTTTATTTCTCTCTTCTAAGTGGTTTAACTTCCATGTGAGGGAGTTGGGGTGGGACCCACTAAATCCTAACTTCTCTTGTTAGGATATTTGTGAGGTGGGGCCCACACAAGCCCCATCCCTTCAAATTCTTAAAACTCCCTCTTAAGTGTGTAACCCTTAAAAACTCACCATTGATTAGGGTGACTTTCCCTCTCCCCACTTTAATTCAAAGCCATCACATTAACTTAATTAAGTGAGTTATGTGTTTTGAATTTTGAGTTTTTGAAAATGTTTGCATAAGTACATAAAATAAGGAAAAGCGTTATTTTATTTCAGTTTGGTTTTTTCTGTGGAGAATTGTGAGAGGGAGAGTTCTATACTTTGAAGAAATTCATCTTCCATGTTGAAGAACATGAAAAACGGTTCTTCTTTGAGTAAGAACATCGACCCTTCGACTTAGAATACTCGGCGACCCAGATTCTGCCGTCTTCATCTTCCTCCACGACAATGGAGAAGTCGCCGACCGTGGTGATCATTGCCAACGACAACGTACCTTCCTTCTTTATCATAGCAGCAAGTGAGGAGACGTTGTTTCCTCCTCGGACGCACCCCGACATCCACGGAATCTACATCCGACCCCGTGACACTGTTCTCCGCGACACCCGATGTGCGACGTCAAATATCCAAGTAGGGAATTATGTTTGAGAATGATTTTACTCCCTTGATTTCTTTCATTCTAAAGAAAACAAAGAACACGGATCAACTTTTATCTAATTGATCCGCGAATGTTTTCCTTGCAGTTGGGAATATTTTGTTGCGGGAAATTGTTGGGGCTTATTATTTTATTATTGATCGTGATCTCATCTGTCGCCTTTCTTGGTTTCATTTTGGGCCGCCTGTTATCATACTAACGGGGGGAGGTCGGACCGCACGAACATGGCTGACCCTCCTTTCCCCCTTGTTGTTTGAGTTTGTTGCCGCACGTGAAAGGCTGCGCGGTGCCGTTGCACCACGCGGAAACGAGAATAAATAATGCGGCGAAGAAGCGCGGAGCCGTCGCGCCGCGCCGTTGGGGCCGAACAAAACCGCGGGCGGAGTCGGGGCCGAGGAGGCGATTTGAAGACCCCATGTTTTGTTGTCGAAGTGTGGATCGACGGACGATGGTGAGGTAGTCCGCGAAGGCGTTTTGAAGGCTTTACAGCAAAGGTTGGGTCCCGGGATGATCTCTGGCGAAGACCGCAGGCGAATCGGACCACCGGAGCGCGTCCGATGGTCCGCGGAAGCCCCCGCCGGCGCGCCACGCCGGCGCGGCGGCGCCGGCGGTCGGGGGTGGCGGCGCCCAGCGCACCTCCAAAAGAATCCGCCGCGGCTGAAGCCGCGGCCGCGCGGGACCGCGGGGAAGGGACGCGGCCTTGCGCAGCGTCCGGGGACACGGAGCAGCCCCCGCGCGGGGGGGGGGGGGGGGGGGCTTTTTTGGCGCAGCCGCTCGGCCAGCGCGGAGCCGCCCAGGCCGGGCTGGGCCGCCCAGGCCGGGCCGAGCCTCCCATGCCAGGCTGGGCCGCGCCCAGTCGGGTCGACCCAGTTCAGGCCGACCTGGGGGGGGGGGGGTTGGGTCGGGTCGGTCCGGGCCCAGACCCCCAGTTTTTGGACCCCTCACGGTTTTTCGCTCATATCTTGAGTTGTAGAACTCCGATCGACGCACCGTCAGCGGCGATGCGACCCTTGGAACGAGACTGTCGTTTCGTTATATTACACTCAAGGTTTCGGAATACTTTGGGTTCAGCCGGGTTGGTTCGGATACGAAACCAACCAGGCCCTCGGAACAGAAACGCTTATATCTTGAGTTTTGGACGTCTGATTGACGTGTCGTCGACTTTGTTGGTTTCCTCTTGATGATACAGAACTTTTGGCTTAATCTGCTCGAGGTTTGAATGCCGTCGGAGTGCGGTCGGGTTGGTTCGCTCACGAAACCAACCGGGCCCCTGGAACGAAAAAGCCAATAACTCACAGATCGGGCGTCTGATTGACGCGCCGTCTGTCTCATTGATTTTCCTCTTGATGAGATGGAACTTTTGGCTTACTTAGCCCGAGTTTTGGTTGATTTTGGATAGTGGCCGGGTTGGATTGCACCCAAAATCCAACCGGGCCCCTGGAACGGAAAAGCTGATAACTTTTAGACCGGACGTTCGTTTGACGAACCGTCAGCGGAGTTGGTGATCACATTGAGAAACGGTCCCTATGAGTATACACTATGAGATTTTGGGGTAGAGTTGAGATATGTCCGGGTTGGTTTGCTCACGAAACCAACCGGGCCCCTGGGACGAAAATGCTAATAACTCACAGTCCGGGCGTCCAATTGACGCACCGTCTGTTGCGTTGAGACCCCTATGACGAGGCGGTCCTTTGAGATACTTCTTCGTGGGACTTTGAGATACTTGGAGTATCGACCTGTAGCTCGTGGAGTGGACCCTCCCGGAGAAGAGCGTACGGAGTACGGAGACCGTGTAGCCGGCTGAGACCTGACGACTGCTTGACCGACTCGACTTGGGGTGAGTCGACTAGCCTAGTGGATAGAGCACTACTTTGTTTGGGTGCAGACCCATGGAGGACGAAGCACTACCTGTGTGAAAGTGAAGACCCGCGGTACTCGTCCGGAGAGTACCTCAGGAGGCTACTAGGGGGTGTGCACTACTGTGTTTGGGTGGCATATCCCGGCGGGAAGCACTACTGTGTTTGGGTGGATGACCCGCGGTACTCGACAGGAGGAGTACCTCAGCAGTCTTAGGTTAGTGAGCAGTACCTCGTAGTCGTGACAGGACCACTGTACACTCCAGAGACGGGACTCTTCAGCAGTTACGGTTTCAATAATGAAAATCCTGGTTTGAGCAGAGTCTATGACCTTTGTGTTTACCTCTTGATTGAGATGGGTCACTTGATAACTTAGGTATATGTATGGGCATATACCTAGGTAGTGGTTATCCGTTGATTTCATAATCTTTGTGTTTCCTCATGATTGAGATGATTTACTTGATAACTTAGGTATATGTATGGGCATATACCTAAATAGAGGTTATCTGTTGAGATATTCTTTGTGGTTATCCTTGTTGGTTTTAGTGAGACCTTGAGGGTATCAAGGTCCCTACTGAGTATCATTATACTCACCCCTGCACGGGCTATGCTCGCACCTCGTTGTGTTGGTTGCAGATGACGGGCAGTGCTGACGGAGGCCGAGTGTTCGAGGACTGAATGGTACCCGGAGGTGGACTACACGACGAGTCAGTAACGGAGGTGGACTTCATAGCGAGACGACACTTGGAGGAGGTTGACGGGTGAGAGTGTTGTGGAGGCTATCTGTACCTACCCTTAAGGTTGGATCCGTGGTGGACGATCCAGGAGTTGTGCCATCTGTACCTACCCTTCAGGTAGGATCCGAGGAGGACGACTCAGGAGCCGCTTCCGTTCTTCCAACTGTTGTCTTTTTCTGTTGTACTTTGTTCAGTTGTAGTTGTACTTTCATTTGGGTTTGTATTCTGGACCTTTTACCTTTCAATACTTCTCTTTGTACTTAGTGTTTTACTTCTGCTTGTACTCTGTGGTGTTTTGTTTACTTTTATAAAGTCAATGCCTTCTCGGTTATCGGGATTTACGCCTTTGGTGCTAGTCGCCAGGGCCTATGGAAGGCGGCCTTGGGGTAGTCACAGCACGGGCCCCGAGGACGGGTCGTGACAATTTCAATATATTTTGTATATTTATTCTTTTATGCATGCCTTTAATAAGAATAATTGAGGTGGTGGAGAAAGAGAATAAAATAAATGAGCTTGATGAAGGATGTCGCCTCATCTTTTGGTAACTTGTTTTGGTTTTCACTAAAGCGGTTCTTTGATATATTTTAGTAAAAAGGGTGGATTGAATGAAAAATATAGATATTTTGGAAGGATATTTTATCTTATTTTCTATTATCCAAATGTCTTGAGAGGTGTGAGGAAGTGGGAGGGGTGAGTTCCCTATTATAAGGGAGGATTAGTGGCATTCTTATAATTATAAAAAGGTATACACTATTGAGATGTCTCCCTTACATCATGGGAATCCAATAATTTATAAGATTAGATACAAGAGGGTACTTGGTCTAAATATTTCCATATAATGGCTTCTAAAAATGTGTCTAGGTCATTTTACCTCTTAAGATTAAAGTTTAACCATTAAGTAATCTTGTTTTTACCTTAATCGTTATAAGTAATTTTAATTACTTTTACTAATATTTTTGGTGAAAAACTAAGTTGAAATTATTATAAATTATAAATTATTATAATTCAAAATATTTAATAAATGTTTCCAAATTCCAAACATATAAGTGGTGGAAATTAATTCAAAAAAATATACCCGCAGACATGTTGCGACATCAGTTTTTTAACGTAAATGTTTAAAAGTTAAAAATGGTTTTATATCCAATTTTAATGTAAAATTGGTTTATATGACATAAATTGGATTATTTGATGTAAAATTTATCTAATTATAATTTAAAACCAAATTAAAATATAATTTAACTATAAATATAAATTAGATGAAAAAATAGTTTTGAATTAAAATTCAGTTTTTTCACAATTGATCTAAAATGTAACTTCTCATTAAATTAAAAAATATATACCCAAAGTAAATTTTTATATCCTAATTTCAAAAATGAAGTTTATTTTGTAAAATAAAAATTATAAAAGTGTAAAAATTATACTTAAAATGGGTTTTCCATTAAATGGTTGTAAAATTACCTTTTAGAAAAATATAAATATATAAGAGTAAAGTTGGTTTCATTCTTATATCTTGTCTAGAAAATACATAATATGAATTATAAATAGTTTATTTAATATAATATATTTATATTTCATATAAATAATTTTTCAAAAGTTTTTTAATTAATTTATTTTGGTTTTATTTTATAAATACAGTTTTTCACCAAAAGATTTTCTATATTTTCAAAAAGGGTTTTATTTTCATTTCTAGTTAATTGGCCACCAAAATAATTCTTCTTATATGTATGATTAAACCATATTTTCATAATTAAATTAATATTATTGATAACCACCATTCCAATGGTTATGTGAAAACTATAATATTATTTAATAATAATATTTATAGTACGTTGTAGTTTGGTAAAACTAGATCTTGTGTGTCACACAAGTTATCAAAGGAAGTCGACATTGTGTGTAACAAAAGCTAAACACAGCTCTGCATGTACCAAAATATAATCTATGTATTTAATATAATGTACTGTTAACTTTGTGTTTCAGATAAAGAAATCCCAACTTAGTTCTTTTGTATAACAAAATCTATATTCATTTTTATGTGAAATTCAAAATATCAAAAATATTAAATTAATTAAAAAGGGAAAAAATATTTCAAAAAATCTCAGGGTGATAAAGGAAGCTTCATTATAGTCCTTTAAATCACAATATTGTCATAATTTCTCACCAAACATAAATAAAACTTATATTCCCATAAACCATATTATATAGTGTTACTTTCCACAATTATAATAACTTTGAAATTACAACTTTCCCTTCTACTATTTTTCTATATTTCCTTTTCCAAAGTGCTCAATATCCCACTTATTTTCTTTTTTTATTTGTAAAACATATATCTTGGAGAATCCCTTATCTATCATGATGTCAATTTATACTATATCCTAATATATGGAAATTTTATGAGATTGTAATTCTTTTCTAAGGCTAGGATTTATCCCATAGAAGAAATGATCAATCATATTGTTTGGATTATTTACATAATTTTTTGCATGAGTTGTTAAACTTGTATGGTTAGCTTCATATTCAATTACTTTTTCTCCTTAATTTATCTTTTAATTGAGTAATTTCATCTCCATATATGCTCATTGCTCATAAAAAATTATTTTTTAAATAATATCTCCTTGAAATTATTTTAAAACTTAATATTAATTTCTTATAACACCTTAGTGTTATGGATCAATGACCACCATTGATTAAGATATCATTTAAAATAATAAACTAAAATGATAACTAAATTTATTTCACTACTTCCCAAAGAAAAAAATATCTTCTTTCGTGACTTTATCCATTTATTAGCTACTAAAGGATTAGTAGTCCCAATTAATTATATTGGTTATTATCACATAAATTGGTCCAAAATTAATTCACCATGTTGGGGTTTAGTAGGATGATCCATACAATAAAGGTTATTATCATAACCTGAGTTATTTTCCCTGATATAATTTTAATTATTTCAGATCTAGCTCCAACTTCATTATAATTCCCAGGAGGGAAATCTCTAAATGGATTTTCTTCATTGATACAGTTTCCATTTCTTTATTTATACCATATTTCTAAAAAATAGCATATACTTAATTATCTCAAAACATTATGAATTTGAAATCAAAATATATAATTCTAAATCTAGTGTAACACTTAAAACAAATTGAAAATGTATGTATATATTATCTAAAAATAATAAACTAAGTATCCATGGGAATATCAAAAAATTATAAATAAAAAAACATTAAATAATTCATAATGTTTCATAAGAGAATGTGAATAGACCAAAGAAAATACATCGAGTGTTTCTATCTAGGTGTGCAGTGTTAAGACCACTTATCATGAATTGGTGCTGATTGAATTAATACTCAATCCTCCCCTTTTATATTTTATACCCCTAGGTGAATTTATACCATATCCACATCCAATTTTTAGCATCAATATAGGGATTTATTTTCTAGGAAAACCACACAATATCTACTCTAAAAAAACATTATAATATTACCCTATATATATACTTATCCTTAGAGTCTATCATAGGGTTATGTTCTCTAATACATGTTTTCATAAATCTAGTTCCTAAAGTTTATACTAAACTTCCTTTTATTATAATTATAACACTCTTACTCTAGTAACCTAGATCCCATGGTTATTTTACTACATTAGAACAAGATAAAATGGATTTCATCCCAAATGATCAAATAGTTTAGTAGTCTTGGGAGACTAGATACAAACATTATTCTCACATTAAATCTAGAAACATAAAGTATTGCTTTAAAATTATAGTGATAACATTATTATTCCATTTATTAAATCTCTATAATCATTCAGATACTCCTTATTGGTATCCTAAGGAAAGAAAAACATAATAAAGGGTGAGATCAGATGCTCAGAAAGGGAAATCATAAAATAGAATATATCATAGGACAAGTAAATCATGAATAATATGGGAGAGATAAAAAATAATAAAATATTTCATATAACTAATATCATAAAAGTGGAATATATAAATATATGATTACATAAAAAGGTTATTAATAACATGGATAATAATAATTAGTTTCATAATGATAGGATAAATAATGTAAGACATCATAATCTTATCCTCAAGGCCTTATACCAATACATCATACATAAATATGTAATACATATGTCAAATACCCAAACAAGTTTGTCTTACGAGACCTACTGATGCATCAAGGGGATATAATGGGATTCTCCCATCAGTTACTAAGTCCAATGCATTCATCATACAAAATAAATTAATAATATTTAATAAATAATAAATATAAATATTTTTATTGAAAAAATAACATAAAAAATTAATATTTTCCCCTATAAATAAATAGAAAAACATGATCATGATCAAACTAGATTAATATAGTGGATGTTATCATTAGGTTATATCCCTAGTAAATCATAAGATTCATCAATGGATGTTGATATAGATGAGAATACTCTAAATATATCAGTGTAATCAGTGTAATATTTCTTGATAAAAATACCCATTCATTTTGAAATCATTTATATTAAAATATAAAAATTTATAGAATATTATGAAAAAATATATATTTGAAAATAACCATGTAAAATTGTAAAGTAATCTTCAATTAAATGAATATTTATGATGATAGAAAAATCCATTCATGCGATAAGAGTTAAAACAAAGATTTTATTTACACCTTTGGTAAAAAGTTCCTCAAACATAAAATTACAAGAAGATTGATTTTAAATAAATTTATAGAATTTAAAACATGGGTAAAAATGACATTAATAAATCATTTTATAATATCAAAAAAATTACTGAAAATATTTTGAATAAAATATAGAGAGGAAACAAAAAAATTACCAATCGAAGAGAAAAACAAATTCATTTTTTATTAAAAAAATTATTTTAGAATTTTGAGTACTTAGTGAGATAAAAATGAAATAAAAACATTAAATTTATAAAAATATCCATTTTTGTATTAAATATATGTGTTTTAATATAGAAATATCATATAATTCCCCCATTATAAACTTAAAGATAAACAATCTGGAATGGGGATAAGAGTGTAAAATAAACCATTACCACAGTTCTGAATTACTTGATAAGTGAATTTAGCATCTTTTATAATAAATTTAAATTTATTATACTTCTATACTATAACTATATAAATACTTATAATTTTATATACAATCCACTTATAACATTTCAACACAACTTTATTAGTAAAATTTTAATTTCCGAGTGTTAATTGTTTCATTTCTCATGTAAGTTTTAATTTGGTAGTTCTAGTCCTTGAATCTTTATCATGGTTCCATTATATATATATTTTTAATAATTATATTAATATAATATATATTAATTATATTCATATTTATAACCATCCATGAAAGGCGGACATGCAAAATGAAAAACATCACTTCGTGGAGGTGGTAGTCCACACTTACACATGAGCGACATTTTCATTTTTTAACAGATGAGAGGGTAAGAAGGTATATGATATAATATATTTAAATAAAAATAATAATTTCATAATATATTAATTAGTTCCATTTTTAAATCATCCAAGTAAATTAGTGATGAAAATGAATTACACTGTTATATGGAGATGTTAGGTCGTATGTACGCATGAGCGATGCTTTCATTTACCATAGAATAAAAAGGATGTGAAAGGGTGATTTGGAACCATCATAATAACATTTCAATATGTGGAAGATAATTATGTTCTTATATTATAGTGTTTATAGAATATTTGAAGGTGGTATAAGAGGAAATAAAATGAAAACACTTGGTTAAGAGTTATACCTCTTCTTTATAAAACCAACTTTGGTTTAGACCTTAATCCTTCTAAGTTGTTCCTTTGATGATCCCAAAGACTCTAGGGAATTAATATGTTTTTTTATGGTATTTTGGTATATACTGGTCAATATAATTGGATTAATATGTGTTAATAAGATATGATAGGTGGTTCTCTTTTATAAGTGTGGGAAAGGACATGATTGGAATTACTTAAAAAAAATTTAATAATATTAAGTCATTTTATAATGAAAGCGAATCCAAAGAGGCATATGTTTGAAAATTATAAGTTTATGTTCAAAATAAAACCAACCAATGATCTTTATACATGTTTAAGTGTCATTTGTACCCTTATATCTTAGTTTGACCCTAGTAATCCCCTTTTAACCCTAAAAATGGTCACAAACATTTTATTGTTTTTACTATTTATTATGAAACAAATTAAGTTGAAATTATATCATAATATTAAATATATTGATTCAAAATATGGAATTAAATTTAAAAGATTAAAATTTTATAAGTGGTATAAATTAATTTTAAAATAATTGCGCAAAATGTAATGAAAACCATTTTCAGAAAAATAAAATTAAGCATCAAAATAATTTTGTAAAAAAATAAAGTATAACATTGACTTCAATTTAATTTATTTTATTTTATTAAATCAAAGGAGTCCTATTTTTATTTTATGTAAAACCAAAAAATATAGGAACTTTATATATAATTGATTATGAATAAAGAAATAAAAACCATTTTTTATTTGAACAAAATCATTACTTATATTTATAAAATATTAGGAATATATTTACACGTTCCAGAACTAGAATTTTATCCATTTGTGATGGTTCATTTGTGACGGACAAATGAATTTTTACAACTAGTGCAGTTTCTATTTCAATTTGCGATGAATTATTTATTCTATTGCAAATAAAGGATTATTTTGATGGAATAAATAATCTGTCGCAAATTTTTTTGGGAAGCTTTCCTACCATGCTACACAAAAAGTAATCACGACAGTCATTTTTGATAGATAACAAAATATTTCACAAATTATCTTAGTGTTGGGATTATTTGCAATGGAAATTATTGTCTGTCACAAATAATCTTGACAAAAAACTATTTGTGACGGCATTAATTTCATCGTAATAGACCATTGTAAAAAACCCTGACATTTTAACAGTCGTGTCGCCCTCCTTTCTTTCTTCCTCCTATTTATCCTCCCTCTCTTGCAGAAAACCCTACAGCTGACCGATTTTCTCCAGCTCTGTGCGGCTCCCTTCTTCTCTTTTTTTTTTGCTGATTTTAGCTCTGATCTTCAAGGTACGGACTCCTCTTACGTTCTTCGTTAAAATTTTTAGCGTATTTGGATTCAACTTTAAATATACTAGTTTGGTCCATAGGTTTAGAAATTTATCTGTTTTTTATTCTTTATTTGATATTTAGGATAGACGTAATTTTATTAATTTCTATTTTGATTTTAATCTGGTTCATTTTTTGGGCATTTTGGGTTCAATGTCAAATATATTGGTTTAGTTAAACCCTAAGTTTAGAAAATTATCTAATTTTTATTATTTATTTGATATTTACGATTGACTCAATTGTTTTAATCTTTATTTTTATTTTAATCTAGTTTGTATAATTTATTTTAATTTATTTTTAGGAATTCTGTTAATTTTTTATTTTTTGATATTTATATTTATTTTGTATTTATATTTGTGGATATGTATAAGTATGTTTTTGTACGAGGTTAATTTTGATATATTTTTGTGCATACATATTTATTAAAATATGTTTATTAAATTTTGATATTTTTATGTGTTTATATATGTATATATAAATGATTTTAAAAATATTTTTATGGTTTTTGATATATATATATATACATATATAAATGTCTATATGTATATTTGAATATATGTATTTATAAATTTGAAATGTAGATCTGTTAAAAAAATTTCCAAAATATATTTTATATATTTATATTCATTAATAAATATTGTAATATAAATACAAATAAATAATGCATTCTAATTAATTAAGAAATTTTTTATATAAATATATGTAAACAATATATTCTATGTATACATCTATAATCATTTTAAAAAAGGTGTAACATTTTTAATATATATATATATATATTGTGTAATGTTTTTAATATATATATACATACATGTATGTATATTAAAATATGAATATATATATATATACATAAGTTTTAAGAAAACATATAAAGATTATGATATATATATATATAAAGATATAAGTATAAGAACGTTTTAAAAAATGTGTAAGGTTTTAATATATATATATATATATATATATGTATGTATATATATATTTATCTGACATATATATTTGTTTAAAAAACATGTAAAAATATATTTTATTATGAAATCATGTAATATATATATATATATATATTAACATCTGAATATGTATAAATAAATATATTAAAAATACATGTAAGGTTTAATGTGTATATATATATAGATTTGATATGTATATTAATTTAAAAAAGAGTGAGAATATATTTTATGTATTTATATTAATTATGAAATCATGATATACATATATATAATAATTATTAAATATTTAATAATAATTTAAATAATTAATATTAATCATTACATAATTTATAATAATTAATAATTAATTAGTCAATATTATTAATATATATTAAATATTTATGTATGTTTATATCAATGTATATATAAATTTAATGTGTATATTGGTTTAAAGAAAATAGTTAGAATATTTTTGGTATATTTATATTAATTTAGAATAAATTTAATAAAAAAAATATAAATAATTATAAATAATTATTTACTTAATATTAATAACAAAGTAAATAATAGTGTTAATAACAAAATATTATTAATAATTTGAAAATTTGACAAAATATATGAAAATTTGTGTGTCTGTGTGTGTGTGTGTGTGTGTAGATTTGATATGTTAATTTCTTTGAAAAAACATGTAAAATTTAATTTGATGTAAATAAATTTGATTTTGTGTTATATATATATATATATATGTGAAATAAATAGAAATGATTTTTTTTAAGAATGATGATTAAATTAATTTAAAGAAAACATTTTAATTAAACGTTATTTATAAGAATTATTTATAATAAAAAATGTTAAAAAAAATTTTAATGAACAAAATAAAAATTTAAAATAAGTACTATTTATTAAAAAAAATATTTAATAATAATTAGGATAATTTTTAGTTAAACTTTTTAAAAAAATAAAACAATTATAAGACTTAATAAAAATTCATAAAAAATCTTTATTATTAAAAATATAGTATTAATTTAAATAATTTATAATATTTAACAATCAATGAGTCGTTATTATTAATAAATTTTTAATATTACCAAATATTAGAAAATCATAATAATAATTTGTAAAAAAAAAATAAAAAAAAAAAATAGCATGTCTTAAAAAATATTCTGTTTCTCATATGAGATAATGATTGAGATATATTCTATGATTTTCAAAAAATAGTGTGTGTCTTATATAATATATTTAATATTGTTATTTTATCTACGTCAAGCCACTATGGGCACCGTAATCCAGTGATAACCCAGTGTGTCACTATGGTCATATTTTATAGAATATTTCAACGTGTTAAAATATAAAAATAATTTGCAATTAGTAAAAATGATCTGTAATAATTGTTTTTATTTTTCAGTTTTTTAGATAACTATAGACTTGGGAACTAGACACCAATATCTATTATATGATCATAATTGGATAAATAATCACAAAAATACAAACAGATCTGGTTTAAATCCTATCTACATTGAATGTGTTGAATCCTTTATATCATTTGCATCATCAAATTTAGATTTTATTTCTAAAGGAAAAATTAAATTTTCATGTCAGAAATGTGGTTTTAGTACATTCAAAACATTGGACAATGTTGGAATTCATCTATTGCATTCCATTTTTTAGAATGATTATATTCTTTGGTAACAACATGGTGAAAAGTGTTCAGTAGAAAATACAAATTTTTTGGTTTTAGATCCATCATTTCAGAATTTAATACATGAGACAGTTGGTCCATCTATTCCTAAAACAACAACTCAGAATGATATACCAAATACTGAATCTGAACCCTCACAGTTTTACGATTTTTTGCAATCCACTAAAGAGGCCTTATATCTAAGAATCCATATGAGAAAACTTAGAGCTGTTATAAAATTTATGGCTATTAAATCAGATCTTGGAATTTCTAATAGTTGTTTCAATCAGATTTTATCTTTGGTTAAGTCATTGTTGCCTAACAAAAATAAATTACCTACAAGTTTCTATAAAAGTAAAAGGTTGGTTCATAATTTGGGTCTAAGTTATATAAAATATCCTTGCATGTTCAAATGATTTCAGCTTATATTATAGTGATTGTGAATCTTTGGTTTATTTTCCAACATGTTGAGAATAGAGGTATAAGGAGGCACAATAAGGAATGTCCAGAGTTCCCATGAAATAGTAGAGATATTTTCCAATTACACATCGTTTACATTGTTTATTTATGTCTCGCAGCATAGTTGGATTTATGACATGGAATAAATCAAATATTTATGTCATAAAAAGATTAAATCATCCATGTGATGGTGACTCAAAGAAACATTTTGATTAGACACGTCCTTCTTTTTCTACATAACCTCGTAACATAAGGCTGGAACTTTCTACTAATGGTTTTTGTTCATTTGGTGCTTACGGCAGTCAATATTCTTGTTGGATTGTTTTCATTACTCATTATAGATTTCTTCCTTAGATTTTGATGAAGGAACCATATATATATTTGATGTTGTTAATTATATGACATCCTAACAATAATATTGATGTTTATTTGAAACCATTAATTGATGAGTTAATTTCATTATAGAACAATAGTGTGACTAAATTTGATATAACTGCATATCAAAATTTTATATTGAAGGTTGCATTAATATGGAAAATTAGTGACTTTCCAGCATATGGTATGTTATCTGGATGAATCACACATGGTCTGAAATCATTTTTGTACTGCATGTCTGAGAACTTATCATTTATTCATTGTAATGGTTGAAAGGTTAGTTATTTTGACTTTCATTAGAGATTTCTTCCTATGGATCACCTTTTTCAAAGAAACAAAATTAATTTTACCAAAGGTCGAATTGAAGTAGACGAACCTCCAGCAGTGCTCTCTGGTAATTAAGTAAAATCTATTGTCTCTGCATTACCTCATGTTACTTTTGGACACACCATAAATGAAAAAAAAAAGATAAATGGTTTTGGGAGAGATCATAATTTCATAAAATGGAGTATTTTTTAGGACCTTCCATATTGGTCTGATTTGTTGGTTTGTCACATGTCATATATAATTCATATTGAGAAGATTTTTTTTTGATAACATGTTTTATACCATGTTGGACTCACCTGGTAAGACCAAAGTTAATGTAAAGGCATGGTTAGATCTTGTGCATATTTTCAGACATCCTGAACTTGAATTATTTGTAGATGAAATATCAGACAAATTAATAAATCCAAAATCATCTTACACAATTAATAAATAAAACCATTTATTATTCTTTCAATGGATTAAATATTTGAGGTTATCGTATGGTTATGCTCTTAATTTGTCTCATTGCATTAGAAATGGGAATACTATTAGGTTAAAAATTCATTAGTGTCATGTCATAATTGAAAGATTACTTCTTATTGGTCTTAGAGGGCTGTTAAATTCTTCAATCTAGGATTTTTTGACCAAAATATCATTTTTTATAAGATATTTTTGTGGAAACATCAGATTATAATGTGTTGAATTTCCAAGAAAAAAAATTGTTTCAATTTTATATAAATTGGATAAAATATTCCCATTGATGTTCTTTGATTTAATAGAACATTTAATATTTCATTTTTTATAGGTAGCTAAATGTGGAGGGCTGGTACAATTCCGGTGGATGTATCCTTTTGAGAGATGCATGAAAAAATTAAAGAAGAAAGTACATAAAAAAGTATCAGTTGAAGGGTTAATTTCATAATTATACTTTCAGGAGTATATTTAAAATATATAATCTTATTATTTTCAATTGTAATATCCTTAAAATCATAATCAAATGGGTCTTAATGAGACAAGTGTTGATGATGTCACAGACCATAAGTTATCAGTTCTTAATTATCCTGAGCTTGGTTTCGGTGGTTATCATGAGTGATGGATTACAGATGAAGTACTACATGGAGATCATACTTATGTTATGCTGAATTGTGAATAAATGACATAATTTTTTCAGTAAGTACAACTTTTTTATTATTTCGTTAAATATTTATAAAAAATATCTTTATTTACATTAACTTTTTTTAGACTTTATGATGACCATATCAAAAAAAAAATTCTTCAAATTATATCCATTTATCTTGAGTAACATCGGCAACAAAATGTTGCATATTGGTTTCAAAGACTAGTAAGTAAAGTTTATTTTGATGGAATAATAAATCAATATTTCAATTATATATATTATTAGTAGTTTTTATTATTTTCAGGTAACACAACATAAAAATAAAATTGAAATTTTATTATGTATGCTCAAAATCCTTCCATTGAAATTGTTAAATTTTTATAATGGGCATGTGGTTAATGGATTTCAATTCCATACATGCAAATATGGAGACTCAAAGAAATAAATTAATAGTGGTGTTCCTTTGAAAGGATTCCATCATAAGGAAATTGAAGTCTACTTTTGTGGTATTCTA
Organism: Viscum album; assembly: GCA_963277665.1. Taxonomy (NCBI): domain Eukaryota; kingdom Viridiplantae; phylum Streptophyta; class Magnoliopsida; order Santalales; family Viscaceae; genus Viscum; species Viscum album. The sequence goes on along the minus strand of OY728128.1, from coordinate 1,583,507,954 downwards.
GATGTAATAATTGAGTTATGTTATCTGGGACCAAATTTTGTTATAATGTTTAAATTTCATTAGTTTGATACTGATCAGGGGTTGTGATTTCATCAACAACATAGAGTCGTTGACATTAAATATAACAGTCTTCTTACATCAAATGAACCATTTATATTGTCACATCAACCACATAAAGTTTACAATGTAAATTACTATGATGTTTTGAAAGATTTGAAGGGATGGTGGAGTGTGATAACAATGAAATCATGTGACAATCTGTTTATTTAACATGAAAATACTTCTATGGAAGTGAAACATATTGAAAATTTTCAAGAAACAACCCAAAATATATATATCTTACCTGATGGGATATAAATATTGATAATGAAACCTCCCCAGTTAAGGGTTGATGATATAGATAATGTTGATGAAGTAATATGGGATGATGAAACTGAAAGACATATGGAAGTTGAAAATGCTGAAGAGTAGGATGAAGACATTGATGTTGATGAAAATAGTGATTAAGATGATGATTGATGTATTATATTTAGGTCTTTAGTTATTTTTAATTATCATGTTCTAATATTTATTAGTTTTTTAAATTTCGAATTTTTATTAACAATCTATTACAGGTAACATTATTTTATTCTGACATCCATATGTTTTTTATATTTCATATCTATTTTGGAAATCTCTTAATGGTGGGAATATTTTTTTTAGATGGCTGGAGATGATTTTCATGGTGATCTATTACGTTCTCTCACTAATGTCGGACATCCTAATGATGAGCGAAATTTAGCTACTCCTCCTCAGGCCATTGTGCCAACTAGGAGGTGGCACGGTCTTGATCAACTACTAATTGTAGATCTTATTTCAGAGTGACGACCATCTATTGATTTTGATCCTCGTTTATAGAGGTGTGTTTAATTGTTTGAGAAATTAATTTTATATTTACTAAGTGCATTAATTTTGATAATACTGTTATGATTATATATTTTTTCAATTTCCATAGTTTTTTACATTTAGCCATTGACCAGGCTGGTGTGATTCTGGGAAATTAGTTTTCTGAGCCATGGGTGTCATTGGACCTGGTACCCATCATTGTGCATGATCAGATGTTCGACCACTAGATTTCATGTTATTAAATAATATATACTTTTTTAAAATTTATTTAATTACTAACATATTTTTTAATTGCCTTTCAGAATTTATTTTCTCTGATTTATGATAACCAAAGAGGTCCTATCTAAAAGGCATTAGATACTTGTATTTGGAAGCGCTTTCGTCAGTTTATACATAACATCAGAAAGAAAACTATGGATAAATCTTGTGATACCATCTTAGATTATTCTTTTATCTCCCATCGTTCTAACTATATATCATCTTAGGTATGGGATGGGTTGTGCTCCTTATTTCTAGGAGAGAATTTTAGGAGGAGATCATCAGCTGGATGTCAGAGCCAGGGGAGGCAAGAGGTCACCCATACGGCTAGGAGTCACACATTTGGAATAAGTTAGTGACATATGGTAAGTGATAACTATTACATGTTTATTATATTATACAGTCCACTACTAAAAAATATATTACAGAGTTTTATGTTTTTAAGAAAATGTATTTTGATCCCCATTCAAGAGAAGTTGTAGGCGAATGACAACGTTGTATTGTGGTTAGTGATTTTTTTGAAAAATGTCATCAATGTTAATTTTATTGTTATTATAATTTTTTATTATATTTAAAACGAAACGTATGAGGTTGCGACTTTTCATTCATGGGAGATTAAATATGAGACCGATAAAGATTTCACTGCTGATTCAAGTTTCGATGATGGGGTTGGATACAGGAGACTTCGCAGGGTGTCGAGAAAGGTTGAGTGATTGGTATTTGTTCTCGACTAACACCTATGAGTTATTATGGTACTTCTATGAAGGCATCAGAAGGGAGCTCATAGAGAGTCGTCATCGACGCCACCATCCGCCGCACATTTTGAGGAGAGGTTGAGAGCTCATGATGAGATGATACAGAAAATGCAGAAGTAGAGAGAGGAGGAGCATGAGTAGCAGCATCTGATCGATAAGGAGATAATATAATATATGTAGTGACTTATGCGTACCGTTGGTATATAGTTTCCTTACCCTGTTCCTTTGAGTGATCCTCCCCCATGTGATTTTTGTTGATGATTTCTGAAGATTTTATGATTTTTTGGTAATTTGGTATGATAGACATATTATATTCGAAATAATGTATTACTTTTATATGAGTTCTAATTTTTTAAAAAAAAAATTAATGTTTTTAAATATTTTTTATTTTATTTTTTATTTATAAAACTTTTTATTATTTCTATTCTAAAAAAGGTTTGTTGAGACAGATAAATAATTCATCGCAAAATATTATTTTTGATGGATCGTCGCAACAAGTGTTTAAATAATATTTCCAGATTTTTTTGCAACGGATTGTATATATGTCACAAAAAAAGGTTTTTGTGAGGGTCCGCCACAAATAATTATATTTGCGACAACTTCTTCCATGATAGGCTATTTGTGATGGATACCCATTGCAAAAATTCATTCGTGACAGCAATCCGTCACTAATGGTCGTTTGCAATTATCAGAAATTCTTATTATGTCTGACATTATTTTTTTATATGTACTATATTACTTTTAAATATATATTTTAGTTGTAGAAAAAATGGTTTCATTAAATTTCAAGTTATTCTTATATCATTATAATGTCATAAAAGTAGAAATTTCTATAATGTTTTTATTTATTCACTATTCACCTAATAATAAACTATTTCTAAGAAATATCGAAAAATATCCCTAAGCTGATTTTGTAATTTTGAATTCAAAAACTAAATTCATTTCATCATATTCAATTTATAAAAATTAGTAATTTATGTTTTAATCACATTCTTGAAAAAAACAATGCGCATTGTGTTATTTTTTCTCTAGAAAGAAAAACATACTATAATTAAATCTCAGGAGTTACAACTATGTTTGGAAAACTTACATGGAAAAAAATACATAATAAAGGAGAAATGGAACTTTCTAGGTAGAAAGAACATAAAGGGTGATTTGGTCACTATGGTAAAATGTGTATTTAGCGGCGATTTTTTTTGTTTCGCGGCAGTTTAAACAGTATCAAAATTGTGCTTCGGGAAACTATTCACAGCAGTTTTCAAAACCATCGTAGAACGTTTCGCGGTGGTTTTTTAGCGGTGGTTTAAACCGCCGCTAAATCATTCAGTGACGGTTTTTTGAATTTTTATTATTTTATTATTTTATTTTATTATTTTATTATTTATTTTATTATTTATTTTATTTATTTATTTATTTATTTATTTTATTTATTAAATTTATTTATTTTTTTATTTTATTTAGTTTATTTAGTTTATTTATTTTATTTATTTTATTTATTTTATTTATTTTATTTATTTTATTTATTTTATTTATTTTATTTTTTTTTATTTTTTTTATTTTTTTTATTTTTTTTATTTCATATTTTATTTATTTATTTTTTATTTTATTTATTTATTTCTTATTTTATTTATTTATTTCATATTTATTTTATTTAATACATTTTTATTTTATTTTATTCATATTACTTTATTTATTTTATCCATGCATGCATGCACATGCCCGTGCAATATAAAGAAATACTGCGTTTGGTGAGATTTGAACCTCTAACATCTTGCATATTTTCTAAAGACTTTACCACTGGAGCAAGCTCGTCATGTTGTTAATAAACATAATTTAATGTACTTATATATACTAATTGAAAAAACAAATATTACATAACTAATAGATATAAACTCAATAATAATTAAACAATAAGAAATAATCAATAATTAATAACCAATAATTAATAATTAATAATTATTGATTTATTAGTTATTTATTGTGTTATTTATTATTATTTGTTTTTTATTATAATAAATAGAAAATAAATAATAATAATATTTACATAAATTATAAAATTATGAAAATAAAATAATAAAATAATAAAATTATGCAATTAAAATAATAAATAATAAATAATAAATAATAATAAATAAAAAATAAATAAAAAATAAAAAATAAATAACAATAAATAACAAACAACAAACGATAAACAATAAATAATAATAAATAATAAATAATAATAAACAAATTATAAATTATAAATTATAAATTATAAATTATAAATTATAAATTATAAATAATAAACAATAAACAATAAATAATAATAAATAAAAAATAACACATAATAAATAATAAATAATAAATATTAATATTAATAATAAATAACACATAATAAATAATTATAAATAAATAATAAATAATAATAAACTATAAATAATAATAAATAACAAATAATAAATAACAATAAATAAATAACAATAAATAAGAAATAATAATAAACAAATAATAAATATTCAATATTCAATATTCAATATTCAATAATCAATAATCAATAATCAATAATCAATAATCAATAATCAATAATAAATAATAAACAATAAATAATAGATAATAGATAATAGATAATAGATAATAAATAATAAATAATAAATAATACATAATACATAATACAAAATACATAATAAATTATAAATTATAAATTATAAATTATAAATAATAAGTAATAAATAATAAACAATAAATAATAAATAATAATAAATAATAAATAATAATAAATAATAAATAATAAATAATAATAAATAATAAACAATAAATAATAAATAATAACAAACAATAAATAATAAATAACAATTTATAATTTATAATTTATAAATTATAAATTTTAAATTTTAACTAATAATAAATAATAATAAAGAGTAAATAATAAAAAATAAATAATAATAATAAATAATAAATAATAAACAATAAATAATAAATAATAAATAATAAATGATAAATGATAAATGATAAATGATAAATAATAAATTTCAAATAATAAATAATAAATAACACATAATTAATAATTATAATTAAATAAATAATAAATAATAAATAATAAATAATAAACAATAATTAAAAATAGATAATAATAATAATTAATAAATTATAAATTATAAATTATAAATTATAAATTATAAATAATAATAAATAATAATAAAGCATAAATAATAAACAATAAATAATAATAAATAATAAATAATAAATAATAATAAATAATAAATAATAAACAACACATAATTAATAATTATAATTAAATAAATAATAAATAATCAACAATAAATAATAAACAACAATTAATAATAAATAATAATAAATAAATAATAAATAATAACTAATAAATAATAAATAATAATAATGAATAATAGATAATAGATAATAAATAATAATAATAATAATAATTAATGACACATAATTAATAAGTATAAATAATAAATAATAGATAATAGATAATAAACAATAAATAATAATAAATAAATAATAATATATAATATATGAAACACGTGAAAAAGTATGAAAAAGCGTGATAAGGGATGAAAAATCATAGAAACGCATGAAAACGGATAGAGAAGCATGAAGAAAGAAGCATTAGAAAGCATAAGAACGCATGAAAACTCGTGAAAAATCTAGAAAACCCCTTAATAATTCAACATAATCATCATAATAACACACAAAAACCATTGATAAAGATAACAAGTTATGTAAAACCAAATAAACAATAATAAATAGAGCAACTGTTAAAACCCATCATAAAGTGACAAAAACAATGGTCTCTCATTAACAGAGATAACTTATGATCCGAGAGTCTCTTCCAGATCCACGACCAGTCAAATCAAAGATCCTAAAATGATCTTTGAGCTGATTGGTGAAAGAGATCGAATGGACCGGCGGATCGGAAGATACGACCATTTAAAAAAAAATTGACGGGGAACAGGTGCTAGAAACGAGGCATCGAAAAACATAACAAACCTGATACCTACTAAAAAGACCATAACTTATGATTCAAGAGTCCATGTGGGTGCCACAACCAGTCAAACTGAAGCTCATGGAATGAACTACGATCTAGTAGGTGGAGGAGTCTAAACTGAAATGCGAGTCGAAATTTAGGTCTGTTTGAAGACAAGTTTGACGGGACACCAGTGACAGAAACGGGGTTTCGGAGGCCTTTGGAGGGTTTTTTGGCATCTAAAAACATGATAGAAGCTTTCTCCTGTTGAATTGGTGCATATCTCTCTTCGCTGGTTTCGATTTGATATGTGGTAGAGCCCAAACGGACACCCGGAGCGAAAGTTATGGTCGTTTGAAGTTGGAGAACTTTTTCAACTTTCTTATAACTCTCATATCTTCCGCACCTTATACCATCTCACAATTTTGATTATACGTACCTCTATATCACTTCATGAGATTCTATTTGACTGGTCATGGCACTCCAATAGATGCTCGGATCAAAATTTATCATCATTTTAGTGATTTCGGGGTTTCTCATGTTTTTTTGTTTTATTCCTTTCTTTTTGCGGCGGTTTTACCCAAACAACCGCTAATCCTCGAAAAAAAAATTAAAAAAAATTGACCTATTTTGCAGCGGTTTAAAACTGTCGTGAAATAGCGGCCCAAAAAACATTTAGTGATGGTTTTTAAAACCACAGCGAAAAAACCACCGCGAAATGACCGATTTCCTGTAATGGGTAAAAATTTGATCCTCTTGTCATTGGGCATACATCTTGCACGACCAGGAAAAAACTGAGCATTTGAAAAAGAAAGATTCAAAAAACTTTTGAGGTTGAAAACCCATAAATGGTGGATTGAGTAAGATTCAAGTTTATTTCAACTAAAAATTCCCAATATAAATTTTAGGACAAATTTAGGGAAATGAAAAAATAAAAGGCCTAAATCTTATGTGGTCTACTATATAATCACAGTAAAAGTCAAGTTATGCTTTCTAGGCCCCTTAAACAAGAAAAAAAAAGTTAAAGCAGCCCAACATCCCTAGAATATTATCTCATAAGATCCTTGTAGAACACATAAAAATATGACCTTAAGGAAATTTAACTCCTTTAGAAATTGGAATCCATGTACTAAATTTCCTTATGTGATCCCCATCACAATGGTTAAAATCATCCATGTCTAAATGGACTGACTTGAGTGCATAGTGACCACACCTTACCTATACCTATTTTTGAGCCATTAATAGAAATAAATCTTTCCAACTCAAGTGTTTTAGAACCATGAATAACCTTATCCATTTAAAATTAATTATTTAAACTGTTTTAGGTTATCCTGATTTTTTCTTCCAATGTTTTGCAGATGATTATGAAACAATATTTAAAATGGAGTAGGGGATAAATAATTAAGAAAATGATATATTTTCATTAATCAAAAAATGTTAGGAACATCTAAAATCTAGAGTCTCTCTCAGGAAGATGGGGATATTATTATATGTAACGCTTTATGATCTCTTGAAATTGAATCATTCCTTTCTAAGAATCCTCTATTAATTGACATATCATAACCAATTTTGAAACTTATTTTTCTATGTTAGACTAGAGTGAATTTTTCCTTGAAACAATATCTATTCCTACCTTCTCCACCTCCTTGACTAGTCTCTTCTCCTCATCAACCGATTTTTTAGCATCGATAAATTCTTAATGGATCTGATCAAGCTTTTGGAAAAGTCGATCCAACTCTTGGAGAAACTGGTCCACTAGGGATTTCTTATATATATATTAATTGAATCTCTATACTAATTCCCTGACATGTTTGGTGGATTCATTAATAATAAAATTAATGGCCTCAAAAAATGTTCTATGGATTATACAGTTACGATATTTGACTGGAGTATACTCACTTGTTCTCGAGCGTCAATAACTTCTTTCACATTATATTAAAGGGAATGGTAATTGAACCCTCCATACATAAGTATTGAGAATATAAGATTAAGCTTAGGTATCTTCACAAGTAATCATTATAGAGGATTCTAAGATATGATCTTCTATATATACCCTTATATAATTTTTTGAGAAACCCAAAAACTTTATAGAGTTTCCTAGTCATGTTCATATCTCTCTTGGATGGCAGGATGTATTTGGGAACTAGATCACCTAGTGAGGTCCTAGTATTGACACCCCTTGAATGATTCCTTCCTATATAGATTCATTTCCTTGTAACCTCTACTAATTGAGATGTCAAAATAGTTAAATATTGGATTTTTTAAGTCTATGATAGAACTAATAAAATAAACACACGTGGTATGTTAGTGGAAGGTAGGGAAAGAAATAATATGGATAGAGAGATAGGTAATTAATTCTATCCAATAAAGCATCAATATTTTAAACTATACCTACCCTATCTGAGGGTAAAATAGGTATTCACTCTCATGTAAATTCTAGTGAAAAATCCTAGGAACCCACAACCGTTGTTATGGCCACTATATTCCCCCATCAGATAAATAGACATAAAAGGTGCCTCTGACCAGGCCTTTCTGATTTGCTAACATTGAAGGGTGTGCATTGAGTTTGATAGAGGTTAGTATAGTTACAGAGTAAATATATAAATATGAAGTTCACTAACCTTCTTACATGGATTCATGCATTGTGTCATAGTTAGTGGTTTAGTATCCAATCAGATCTGATACCTCTATGTTATTACACACCAATTTTGGGTATACAGGAATGAGAACCAAAAAGTCTAGATTGATATTCAATTCCAATCATTTTTGGGCTATAATAACCTATATTCATGTGGTTGTCCACTCTATAAAAATAAGTATAGTATTCCCTTTGGAAGTTAGTACTTCTATATGTAGAACCCTTACAAGATCACTTACTATCATTGGATCGATAGGAGTGGGGGATAGAATAATTCAGTATAACCTTCATTTTTCTTCACTTATCACCACTATAATAGAGGAAACTTCTTAGGGTCTAAAAGATTTTTTGTTTCTAGAAAGATAATTTCCCAAAATTCATAGCATTTATGGTGGAACATGCTAACTTTGGATTCATAGGGACAATGATTTATGCAGTCGGGTACCTAGTTGAACCTAACCTCCCTTGATCTTCTCCCATTGTACCATCTATATATTCCCTTTTAGTAAGATTAAAGGAATATAAAATTACCACATAGTAGTTCAAGTTCTCACATGTGAATTAGGTGTCCCTTATCAGTATATTTATAGAGGTGGACTTCTAACATGCTGTAAAGATTTCACATGGGCTTTTGATTTCTCAGAAATGGGTACTTTTCATGAAGCTCAAACCCAATTTCCAATGAGAAATTTATTAATTCTGTATTAGTCAATAAAGTAAAAAAAATGAACACCACATAAGGTTTATCTTGGATTTATCATTGGGCCACATAAGACCCCTGAGAGAAAATCTATGGTATTTATATATCAAAAGATGACTTTTGACACGACCAATAAATTCACTCATCATTCATGGATTGGTGAGAGAAATCTCTTGTGGGAGTGAGAAACAGCCATTATTCTTGGATCAAGGGTGTAACTCTTATGTGGATATGATAAAGCCTCCTTGTTTTCATATTAGTAGTGGACCTCTGACATGAATTATTTTTTCACTCCTTTTTACAACACTATGATGGATAGCTCCCATGTCCATGAATGATACTCTTCATTCATGTATTTCTTATGTGGGACACATGGAATATAGAGGCTTCTCATTGTCTAGAACGTTTCCTGCCTATAAATACCCTAGTTTCAATTTTAGGAAGGAGGACATGAAGATGTAGATATTACCATGGGAAGGGAGAAGTGTGGAAGGAGATATGGGGCTTGAATAAATCCCATATTGTGTAACTTAGATAAACTATGCAGGTAAATCTAGAGCCAAAAATAGCTCTAAAGAACATTAAACACCACAAGATGGGATTGGGAAGTTCTATCTGTAGAAATATTACGAGGTAGAGAAACCCTACAAACTTACTACATGGGTCTCCTCTAGTAAACTCATCTTGTGATATCTCATCCATGGGGTCATTACATTGTCAAAAATCTCCCTACACTAATGCATTACATGAGCTTCTTCCCAGGAACTCAACATGTGCAGTATCATCCCTAAGATCTTCACACAATCTTCTATGAACCTACCCATGTGAGTTTCTTACATATACTATATTCCCACTCTTGTGGCCCCATCATGTGGACTAGTTTCCTTCTACAAACATCTTACACACACTTATCATGCATTTAAGGTTTCTATATGATATGTCATGTGAATAAAGTGTATTATAGTGTGTCTTTTATTTTCTCTCGGTGATGCTTCTGCAGATTGTATCTGGCTATTCTATGGTTAAATAAGGTATATGGAATCCCCAGTGTTGTACCTTTCTCATGTCACCTACTTATATCATATCAATCCAAAATACCTCTATCAATTCCTTGTTCCAAGTTTTAAACCTCAAAAGGCACAAAATAAGGCCTTCTCTAAAAACACCAAAACCAAATGATCAATACATGAACACCAGTGTGAAACCCTTAGATTTTATATTCCCTTGATAAAAGGAGGGTTGAGAATTATCCTCCTAGATAGGTACAACTCTAAAAGCGATCATAATCATGGATTTCTTTGATAATGAGTGTCCCTGATTGGGGGATAATGTAGTGGTTTAGACTGGCATATCTTTCTCATGTGGACCTAGGATTCAATTTAGGTATAAATCCCAATATAGTTCCCATTGATTATTTTCTCACCTGGTGGTATCAATGAGTTTGGAACACCCACATTAAGGTATCTCCCATTCATGCATAAGACCCACTCATTCTCTCTCTACTCTCGAGAAGTATTCTGAGAATCTAATCTAGTGTAATCCCCATACCTCTATTTTCCTTTTCCTAAGTTTCCAATTACGCCAGGCACTTGGACCTCATCCCTATGTATATGGCACAATTAATCATGAATATATTTATGAATTCATCCTAGTTCTTCATTAATGAGAGATAAAAAGGTATACCCAATGTGAAATCTCTATTCAATCCTCCTTTTTTATCCATTTTCATGACATGGATATCCTTACCGCATAATGTTAAACTACACAGTATGGTCTTATCATACAAAATTAAACTATGCAACTGGAACAATGTGGGATTTGATTCCTCTTTTAATAAGATACATAAGAATAATCTCTACAATTCAAATATGACATCCAAAAATCCAATCTATTCATTGGTCTATATTCCTAATGAAATCATTCCCCCACTCATAGAGATTTATTCTCTATGGATAATCACTATATAATTATCATCTAGTCCATGTCCCTTGATAAACCATCCACTTTGGGCTATATTCCTAATGATTCCAAATCCTACTCAGTTAGTTATATCCCTATATAGCTAATCAAAAACATCTTCATTGGCTCATATTTAATATGAAATTGACCAAAAAGGGATACTCATGTGTAAGTCCCACAAAAATTTTTGTTAGGCACCCTTTAATTAAATATCATTACCACATAATTTTAAACTACATGGTATGATCCTATCATATGACCTTAAATTGTGGAACTCAAACTACAGGGGTTGTAATTCCTTCTATATGGATATATAGAATCCCCTTTCATTGGATTAATTCTAATTCCATGACATTTACAACCTTCCTAGATAGATATAAACTCCAGGGTTCCTAGTTGTGCAGATTTAAACTATTGTTCCCTAAAACTAATAATCATGAATTAACATGAATGAGATGGAGAACCTCTTATACATGAAAACGGTACCATATTTGGAGTCCTATAATGTGTAATATATGTTTACATTGACACATGGTTTTGATTAAGTTATTATCTTGAGGTGACTAGTCATGCATTGGGATTCGGGAAGGATTCATGTACATAACATAAATATATAAGAGAATCATATTGTAAGAAACGATCCCATATCAAAGATACATATGAGCTTAACTCCCATTATATCGACCAATGTGAATTCCCAAGTGTCATTGGTAATGTCACAACAACCACCTACCTTTGGAAAATAATTATGCATCGATTGAAAACATTACATGCCAAAAGCATGTTGGAAGTTTATATTTCCATTGAAAACAAACACATGAGGACTATATAAATCCATTGACTAAACCACCATAAAAACCAAAAAAAAACTCCTCCCCAACCTTCTTGAAGAGGAATAAATTAAAAGAAGAAATAATCACCATATATTATGAGAACTTGATCATATGATGTCGATAACTCAAGTGACCACCAAAAGAATCTAAAACCACCAAAACTAAGCTCTGAGAGTCTCATGGTTTAAAGAAGGTTGAACGAATAAAAAAATTGAGAAAAATGATGAATTTATTACTATAAAATGACTAAAAACCATTATGTAATGCCTTGGAGTTATGATTTAACTATAATTAGTCAATTAGACCTTCAAAAATGATTATATAAAGTCCATATTATCTCTCCCCAATAACTCATCTAATGAATATTTAAATTAGATGATAGAATATATCATTATGGTGTAATGACCTATATTATACCACAATGCCTCGGTGTTAGAAATTTATGGCACAAAACTCACCATGTTCTCATATCACAACCAACTTTCTATATAAAATGAGTGATTTAGTGACTAGGATTGACATTGCTAGATTGTGATGTTGAGTTTGTTTCTTTTCATGGAATCATTGTCATTAGAGTCACTTATTTTGGGTACACATTTAAAGAAATTGTTTTATGTATGAAATTTAATTAATTATATGATTAGATTTATTTTATATTATAAAGAGTTTATTTGTGATTTTTTTCAAATGTTCCTTGAATCTATAAGGGTAATTCCTCATAATCATGTGTTACATACCTTCAGTCACTAACCCATGGTCAATTAGTGATAGGTTTTAAAGGTCACACTTGGATTTTCCACTGACCCAAAAGGAATTCTATATGAGAGAGAATTGATATTTCTTTAGGCGTGAAGCACCTCATTTAAATTATTTAAAGAAAAAACTACCTCTTTTATATATGTAGAGGAGAGATCCCATTACATCACTAACAAGGTCCAGTGGGCCGTAGAGGACCAAGATACATAATCCATAGTCCCAAGAGGGATTTGATATTATTATATATCAAAATAGAAATAAAATAAGAGATAATTTTAATCCTCTAACTCAAAACAAAGCTTAAATGATCACAAGGCCATGAAATAAAAGGAAACTATGATCAAACTCTAATGAACTTACAAGGATTTTTCAATAATCTAGCGCACATCATCCCTATACCAATAATTCAACCCCCCCCCCCCCACAAAAAAATTAAATATGGATAATAACCACTACCACATCCTCCTTGAGAAGGAATGTATATGAAGGCATAATAAAATAGAATAGTTGACCACCTTAGATTATGACAACTTGATTGCATGAATCCAAGTACTCAAGAGACCACCAATGGAATCCACAACCTCCAAAATTATGATCCCAATAATCCTATGAATTAAATTAGGTTAAAGGAATCATAAAATTTTAGAATCTTTCTGAATTTATAACAAAAAAATGACTACAAAATCTTAACATAATGCCTGGGTGTTATAGTGGAATTCAGATTAGTTAACCAGGCCTTTAAAAACTATTACATAAAACTCATCTTATTTTTCCATTATAACTCAATAAATGAATATTTAAATTCAATAATACCAAGGCACATTGTGGCGTAATGACCTAAATGTTGAAAAATATGTTTCTTTATTCTAAGGGGGTGTATGATATTGAAAATATTTGAATTGGGTTATATTAATTATTTTTTTAAAGGTAGTCTGTTTATTTATTTTTTCTTTTTATAAAATATTTTTCATGAATTATAATAAGGGGATTTTTATAATTAATGTTGGGTTTTGTAATTTCAAGAAGGCGGGGATTTTTATACTGACTCATTACCTCTAATTATGTTCCAATAATTAAAAATATCCACACTTTTTATAATTCTTTATTAATCTGGTTTATATATTTTTAATTATTGTTAACTATTTTAATTTTAGATTCTCTACTTATTATATATTTTAATAATTTTTATATTTTTTTTCTTATTTTAAATTATTATATTGGATTTTTTACTCTTCAGTAGTTTACTCATATAAATATGTATAAATGACTCTTAAAAACTTTCGAAAATGATACATATATAGAAAAACTACTCTTACACATTTTATTTCATACTTAGTTCTGTTTCTTATGAAAATGCTTCTAATGAAAGATGCTCAATTTTAGATGTTTACAGGATAGTACATGTAGAAGGTGTTTTGTAGAGAAGCTTTCAAATGAAGGATCGTTACACCTCATTGACTCGGCCTTCTTAGAGGATTTTCTATAGTATCACATATAACTTGTAGGATTTTCTTATGTTATTTGATTTACAAATCATCATGTGATTTGGTCTAGTGAAAGGAAATATATGTTTTACTCAATTCACCCTAATGTCGTTGTTTTCAAAATCACATCATTATGGTTTGTGAGTTACAAAAGTAATGTTCCATTTTATAAATGGGGTTTTTTATTATTATTTTTAAATAAAAGGGTTAAACTTTTATAAAATTTGGAAGCTAGGACAGTTGAACGTCAATGGAATTGATGCTCGGTCATGTGTATTAATTATTTTGATGCTTAAATAAATATATATAAACATATATATTAAATAGAATTTTAAATAATATTTTTTTATTCACAATTATCATCATTAATGAAATCCCAAAATATAACTAAAAACATTGCCCAAGACTCTCTTTTATAGAGTAGGGGCCTTAACATACCTTATGAATTTTCTAGGTGGGATTCAGTTTTACTTTTCCAATATTAAAATAATAATATATTAATTATAATAAAACAAATATAATAATATATAATCAAAAATATAGTTATTTAAAATAAGATTTCATTAATACAAATGACAATTAATATTATAAATAATAAAATTTAATAATATAAATAATGTAATTAATAAACAATATGATAAATATAACTAATAATTAGGAATATAATTAAAAAATTAATAAAATCAAAAAATGATAAAAAGTAATAATTAATTATATTATTATTTTTTATTTATATTATTCATTAATAATATTAATCGTAAATAAATTTTCAATTTTTTTTATTTTATTACCTAGATATATATATACAAAAATTTTAAACAATCACTACTAAAAAATAGACATTTAATAACATTGGATTTTATTAGTGCTAGCATAAAGCACTAATAAAGGGAACCTTTATAAGTGCTAAAAAAAGCAATGATAAAAGGTACCCTTTATGAGTGCTTTTTTGTAGCGCTCATTAAGGGTACCCTTTATCGCTTCTTTATTTTTAGAACTAATAATGGGTACCCTTTATTAGCACATTTTTTTAATGTTGATAAAGGTCTAAAATAAAATGAAAGAATTAAACAAATAAAAATTAAAAATGTGTAAATAAAAATAATATTAGTAATTTTCTTAATTAAATAATTATTGATAAAAATGAATAAGTTTATTATATGTGAATATAAATTATAAATATTAATAAATAATAAATATTAAATATATATATATAATGGTTAAAATAAAATAATTAAACAAATAAAAATTAAATATAGAAAATGAATAAAATGTAATAATTAAAAAAATATTAATGTCTTGTAAAATTTTTAATGTTTTTTATAAAAAATTATTCATTAATACATTTAATATAGAAATATATTAATATATATTTCTGTATATATATATGAATATATAATATTTCCAAAAATATGATTTAATATAATAAAAAATATTTAGGCTTACAGATTAAATAAGGCATATTTTTAATGAAGAATATTTCATAATTAAAAATTAATATTAACTAAAAATAATGGTTGATTGCATCACGAAATAGACATTGTTGAATGTCATTTTATTTTTCAATTAAACATTTATCAAATGTGTTTTACATTGATTTCACATACATATACGTAATGCATTTTTATATAAAATGCACACAAATAAATATTTATGTAATTAATGAAATCTTATATGTATAGCAATACATGCACCAAATATTTATGTAATTTATTAAAATTTTAGTATTCATTTTTGAATTAAATTAAAACATGATATATTTAATATATTATGTTTTTAATCGATCAATTTTATTTATTTATTTTTAATATTATTACTATTAGGTATTAGTTCATTTTTAATATTTTTTATTTTTTATCTTTTTGGGAATTTAATCATTTTCTTTTATTTATCTATATTTATTTATTTACTATATTTTAATATTTTCAAAATGAATTCATCTTTATTTCAATATATATATATATTTTTTAATAATTTATATATAATTAATTAAACATATCCATTTATTATATATTTTTAAACTGTACTCATTTTTAATTATTTAATTTCACCAATTTTTAACATACATTCATTTAAGATTATATATTCATTAATAATGTTAAAAATATATTTGTAAATATATATATTTATAAATGTATATTTACTATATTTATAAATTTATATATAAATTTTGCGCACTGGAGAGAAGACTCAATGAGAACTGAGGTGAAAGACGGGGGGATTCTGAAGGATGGTGCGGCCTTCGTAGGTTTTCCAGTCGGTTCTTTTACTACTCTTAATGAACGGACCTCATAGCATATAGTCAAAAAAGGCACAACAACCCATGTCTTAGCTTCCAACAGTGCTATAGCAGAAAGAATAGATCTCTATAAGTTCTCTGTCATAGATCAAATAAACCTGTCAAAAGAGATGAAACTGTGGAAATTAGTGGATCTTGTTGACCGGATTGCAAACATTTTGGCCGTGGGTTTTTTCACATATGGTTTCCCTCTGCATATTTGAAAGGAAAATCTTGGAGCACCAAGTCGATTAATTTAAGGCCCAAAATTTTGAGGTTACATAATTGGAATCTGAACTCCAATCTGACTGATTTCAAGGAGTTTTATGTTGCGGAATCACCGGGAGACAGAACGACAGAAAAACGAGAAAACGAAAGAAAGAAAAGCAACAAAGAACACGACGATTTACGTGGTTCGGGAAAAATCCCTACGTCCACGGGAGAGGCAGATTTTCACTATGATTCGGGAGCACAGAAATTACAGAGGATTTCCAACATTACAAACCCTAGCCCGAAATGGGCTACATATGAAGAAGACGGTCTACAGTTCTGAATAGTAGTCCGCGTTGCTACAGTGATCGGCGGCTCACTTTGTCAAAAGTGCTACAGTGTCTGCCGGCTGGAAGTCAAAAGCGCTACAGTACTGTTGACCCCGAAGTCCGCACCGCTACAGTGCTGTTGACCCCGAAGTCCGCACCGCTACCCGCGATAGTTGCGGGCCACAAGCATTCGGCCCAACCGGATCGGGCAACACCAATCCAACAATCTCCCACTTGTAGCCTGATCCGCTGCACTGCTATGCTTCGATGCAACTGATGAAGACAACTTACTTAATCTAAGTTCTTCCTCTTCTTCACTCACCAGTGGCGTGCTTTCACAGATTCATGAAATACAAACTGTTTTCCTCTTCTGCTCCCATCAAGTCCTCCATCATTCTGCCTCTCATCCTCTGTTCATCAGTGGAGACCAACAGAGGCACAGCAGTGCCTCAACTTCTGTATCACCATAGGCTTTGTCAACATGTCTGCCGGATTGTTGGTTCCACATATCTTCTGCAAAGTCAGCAACCCATCCTGTATCAAACCTATGATGAAATGGTACTTCAACTGAATGTGCTTCGTCCGGGCATGAAACACTGGGTTCTTGGCAAGATGTATGGCACTCTGACTATCACAGTGCAATACATTCTCCTCTCGCTTTCTTCCCAATTCATCCAAGAAGTTCTTCAGCCAAACCATCTCTTTCCCAGCTTCTGTTACAGCAATGTATTCTGCCTCTGTGGTGGATAAAGCCACCACCTTCTGCAATTGTGATATCCAACTTACCGCAGTCCCTCCACAGGTAAAAACATAACCCGTGGTACTCCTCCTGCTGTCGACATCGCCTCCAAGGTCAGCATCCACATACCCCTGCAATGAAGTTCCTTTCCCAAAGCACAGAGATACCTCCTTGCTGCCCTTCAAATACCTCAGTATCCACTTCACAGCTTCCCAATGTTGTTTTCCAGGGTTAGACATATACCTGCTCACAACTCCCACTGCATGAGCAATGTCAGGTCGAGTACAGACCATGGCATACATCAGGCTTCCCACAGCTGATGCGTATGGAACTTTTGCCATGTACTCCACCTCTTCTGCCATCTTCGGTGATTGCTCCTTTGATAGTTTGAAGTGGCTCGCCAGGGGAATAGAGACTGCCTTTGCTTCCAGCATGCTGAATCTTCTCAGAACCTTCCCAATGTAATCAGCCTGTGACAACATTAAAGTTCCAGCTGTGCGGTCTCTCTTGATCTTCATTCCCAGAATCTTGCCAGCTTCTCCAAGATCCTTCATTTCAAACTCCTCAGCCAATTGCCCTTTCAGCTCATTAATCCTCTGCATACATGATCCTGCAATGAGCATGTCATCCACATACAGAAGCAATATAATATATTCATCACCGAAGGACTTGATGTAGCAACACTGATCCATGCCACATCGTTTATATTCATTTTTAGACATAAATGAATCAAACTTCTTGTTCCACTGTCTCGGTGCCTGCTTCAGTCCATATAAGCTCTTCTGGAGTTTGCACACCAAGTCTTCCTTTCCAGACTCTACATATCCCTCTGGCTGCTGCATGTAGATATCTTCCTCCAAATCTCCATGAAGAAAAGCAGTCTTGACATCAAGCTGCTCAAGGTGCAAATCCTCTGACGCCACAATGCTGAGAACCACCCGGATGGTGGTAAGCTTTACTACTGGTGAGAAGATTTCAGTGAAATCTACTCCCTCCTTCTGTTGAAAGCCTTTCACCACCAGCCTTGCCTTGAACCTCCTCTTTCCATCATGTTCTTCCTTGACCCGGTAGACCCACTTATTCTGCAATGCTTTCTTTCCTCTTGGCAGAGGTGTCAGCTCCCAAGTGTTGTTCTCATGCAATGAGGAAATCTCCTCCTTCATAGCCAGCTCCCACTTGCTCGACTCCTTCAGCTGCATTGCTTCTTCAAAGCATTCTGGTTCTCCACCGTCAGTCAATAAAAGGTAATGCAATGATGGTGAATACCTCTGCACGGGCCTTCTCACCCTTGATGATCTCCTCAACTCCACTGGAGTAGTAGGTTCCACTGGTACGGACTTCTCAAGCTCAGACACACCTTCAAGCTCCACTTGCTTTTTGCATTCTGATTCAATGTTCCCATTTTCATCTTCAACTGCATGGCGATCTTTGTACATGACACCTTCATTGAATACCACATTTTGGCTCCTGATGATCATCCTGTTGACATCATCCCAAAAGCGATACCCAAACTCCTCACCACCATAGTCAATAAGGAAACATTTTTTGGACTTTGCATCAAGCTTGTCCCTTGCATTAGCATCAACATGAACATATGCTAAACTGCCAAAGACTCGTAGATGTGAGAGTTTTACCTCCTTACCAGACCAGAGTTCCTCGGGTAGACATTCCCCCATTGGCACAGAGGGACTCCTGTTTATGAGATATGCTGCCATATTCACTGCATCAGCCCAAAAAGTCTTGGGTAACCCGGAATGCAGCCTCATGCTCCTGGCACGTTCATTCAGTGTTCTATTCATCCTTTCTGCCACACCGTTCTGTTGTGGTGTTCCTGGGATTGTCTTCTCCCACCGAATTCCATTTTCAGAACAGAATTCCCTGAACTCTTGACTGCCATATTCTCCACCATTGTCAGACCTCAAGCATTTCAGCTTTACTCCTGACTCGTTCTCCACCATGACTTTCCACTTCTGAAATATCTTAAACACATCAGATTTGTTCTTCAGAAAGTAAACCCATACCTTCCTCGTTGAGTCATCGATGAATGTCACATAATATTGTGACCCTCCGAGAGATGGTACTGGTGCAGGCCCCCAAACATCTGTATGCACCAGGTCCAGCTTTCCGGCCTTCGGTGTTCTGCCTCCTTTTGCAAAGGACACCTTCTTCTGCTTTCCAAAGATGCAATCCTCACAAAAGCCTACTTCCACCGATTTCAGCTCTGGTAGCAATCCTTTTGTTGCCAGCACCTTCATCCCCTTTTCACTCATGTGGCCGAGTCTGTAGTGCCACAGTTGAGAACCTCCGACAGCTTCGAGTGATGCAGCCATGTCCATGCACGTTTCTGTCATGTTGTACAGGGTGCCATTCTTTTCTCCCCGAGCTATGACCATAGCTCCTTTGGTGATCTTCCATGCACCACCAGTGAATGTGGTACTCAACCCTGCATCATCAAGCTGTCCCACAGAAATGAGATTTCTTCTTAAACCAGGGATGTACCTCACGTTTTCCAGAACCAGCAAACTCCCACTGTTGGTCTTGATCCGTGCATCTCCTTTCCCCACAATCTGCAAGGGCTCGTCATCAGCAAGATGTACCTTGCCAAAATTTCCTGAAACAAAATTGTTCAGGAAACCCTTTTCCGATGTAGAATGGAAAGACGCCCCAGAGTCTAAAATCCAAGACTCCATCGGGCTGTCTACGCTCAGCAGTAGCACGTCGTCAGTTCCTTCAGCTACTGCGTTTGCTCCACTGGTTTCAGGTCCCTTCCGGTTTTCTCTGCACTCCTTCTTGACATGTCCTTTCTTCCCGCATGTCCAGCAGGTAGGACCAGGCCCCTTTGCCTTGTCTCTGCTCTTTCCTCTCGACTTCGATCGTCCTCTGCGATTGTCCCGCTGTGGGT
This sequence comes from Viscum album, assembly GCA_963277665.1. Taxonomy (NCBI): domain Eukaryota; kingdom Viridiplantae; phylum Streptophyta; class Magnoliopsida; order Santalales; family Viscaceae; genus Viscum; species Viscum album. Next base: position 1,583,487,264 of record OY728128.1, on the reverse strand, counting down.
ACCTTCCTCTTCCTTCAATGTTCAAAGCAGAACCAGAGAATCTGCCTGATTCTCTTCTTCGAACATCCTCACTAAGGATTAGGTCCCTTATATCCTTTAGAGCCATCTTCGTATTCCCCGAAGTGCTGCTCACAGCTGTTACAGTTGCTTCCCAACTTTCAGGTAACGAAGATAATAAAACCAGAGCACATACCTCATCACCAAGGTCAATGTCCACCGATGACAACTGACTTATGATGGTATTGAACTCGTTGATATGATCTGCAACAGCTCTCCCTTCAACCATTTTCAGGTTGAACAATCGTCGTATTAAATGCACCTTGTTAGCCGCAGAAGGCTTCTCGTACATATTTGTGAGGGCTTTCATCAGGTCCACCGTCGTCTTCTCTTCTCTGATGTTGAACGCCACGTTTTTGGCCAACGTCAGGCGCACAACACCCAGAACCTGTCGATCCAGCAGCTCCCATTCTGACTTCTCCATTTCCGCTGGCTTCACACCCAGAAGCGGCAAGTGCATCTTTTTCTGATAAAGATAATCCTCGATCTGCATCCTCCAGAAACTGAAATCAGTTCCATCGAAGCGATCGATCTTCACTTTTCCTTCATCCAGAGCCATCGTTGGAGAATTCCGAACCTCCTTTGATACCAGTTGTTGCGGAATCACCGGGAGACAGAACGACAGAAAAACGAGAAAACGAAAGAAAGAAAAGCAACAAAGAACACGACGATTTACGTGGTTCGGGAAAAATCCCTACGTCCACGGGAGAGGCAGATTTTCACTATGATTCGGGAGCACAGAAATTACAGAGGATTTCCAACATTACAAACCCTAGCCCGAAATGGGCTACATATGAAGAAGACGGTCTACTGTTCTGAATAGTAGTCCGCGTTGCTACAGTGATCGGCGGCTCACTTTGTCAAAAGTGCTACAGTGTCTGCCGGCTGGAAGTCAAAAGCGCTACAGTACTGTTGACCCCGAAGTCCGCACCGCTACAGTGCTGTTGACCCCGAAGTCCGCACCGCTACCCGCGATAGTTGCGGGCCACAAGCATTCGGCCCAACCGGATCGGGCAACACCAATCCAACATTTTATTCTCATGTTTGGGTAAAAATTCATGGATTAAATAGGATCCTATGGAATTCAAAAATCTTATTTGATATTTCCACTATAATAGGAGTCCCCATAAGGATACACAACACAACATAAATGGTGACTTTTGGAAATTTTTCTCGGATGTTAGTCAAGGTTGATCAAAGTGTTCCATTGATTGATAAAGTTATGCTTTCTACTTCACAAGATGATATTGATCTTAGAGTTGAATATGAAAAAAATGCCTCTTTTTTGTGAATAATGTCATATTATTGGTCATTCTATCTTGGACTGTTGGATAAAAATTATTTGTCCTAAATTTCATTTGAAGGGACATAACTTAGATCATTGCTAAATAAGGGACAATAATCCTACACTTCTTAAAGAGGTAGGGGGAGATATAGGAGATGTTGTTGGAGTTGAACCCCTCCTGGTATAACTCCCTCATTGGGACAGCCAATTGATAATGATTCTACCTCATTACATGAGAAGGGGGCCCTGTTTTAGATTGCACTAGGCTGGAAAATGAAAACATAGTGGGTGCCCAGTTCAGGAATGCTACTCCAATTTGAGATAGTACATGGTGTATTATTACTAACTTTTCCAATCAAGATAAACCCTCAATTTCTAATGCTAATTTGGGAGAAAGTGAACATATGAATGAGTTGTTTCTTTCAAGGTCATGCTAACTGGAGGTCTCTCTGATGACCAAGCTGCTAAAGATTCAGATGACAGTTAAGTTTCCATGGAATGTTTTTCTCAGGTGGTAGTGGACCTCAACATATTTTAAGAAAAAAAGATGATATATGATAAAAACTGCAATGGGAAGGCTAAGTTAGATGCAGTTTATTTTCTAAAGGCTAAATCAAGAGGAGAATTTCTAACCAAAATAGCCCATATCCAAAGAAAAGTGATAGTTGAATCTCCTCTTACACATGTTTCCTCGACTTATTTTCATGATCCAGATGGTTCGGTTCCTCGTGGAAAATGGTCATCTTCATTCTATTTTCCAACCTCCTAATCGGATGTTGTTATGGATGAAAACATTCCTTTCTTGGAAGCTGGTCATCCCCCTTCTAGGAAAGATGCAAGGAAAATGATTGGGAATTCTAAACAACCCATGGATCTAGTACATGCCTTTGACAGAGAAGGGAATGAAGCATCTAGAATCCATTCTCCTACTCATGTTATTACAGAAATAGAAAAAATGAAGTTAAGCACTCATAACACCTTTGAACTGCTGAATTCTGAGAGCAGTGAAGATGATGGAATAAGTGCTGGTGCACCTACTATGAACAAGATGAGGAATGATGGTGATGTCGTACTCTCTGATGATAGAGATGGAACATGGATTCAAGTAAAGACTTGGATAAGGGTTACTCACCCTCATGGTAGGGGCGGAAGATCCCCTTGTCACAGTATGCACACTCACTCTCGTGTTAGCTAAGATTCATTTTGCTACTTGTTCTGTAGTTGTCAGCTTGTTTCCTCCACGTATTTGTATCTTTTCTTGTTATTAATTTAAGGGGCCTTGAGCCTCAACCTTTTATAAAAAATATGTATATTTATGTTTATATTTATGTTTATGTTTATGTTTATGTTTATGTTTATGTTTATGTTTATGTTTATGTTTATGTTTATGTTTATGTTTATGTTTATGTTTATGTTTATGTTTATGTTTATGTTTATGTTTATGTTTATGTTTATGTTTATGTTTATGTTTATGTTTATGTTTATGTTTATGTTTATGTTTATGTTTATGTTTATGTTTATGTTTATGTTTATGTTTATGTTTATGTTTATGTTTATGTTTATGTTTATGTTTATGTTTACGTTTATGTTTATGTTTATGTTTATGTTTATGTTTATGTTTATGTTTATGTTTATGTTTATTTTAATGTTTATGTTTATGTTTATGTTTATGTTTATGTTTATGTTTATGTTTATGTTTATGTTTATGTTTATGTTTATGTTTATGTTTATGTTTATGTTTATGTTTATGTTTATGTTTATGTTTATGTTTATGTTTATGTTTATGTTTATGTTTATGTTTATGTTTATGTTTATGTTTATGTTTATGTTTATGTTTATGTTTATGTTTATGTTTATGTTTATGTTTATGTTTATGTTTATGCTTATGTTTATGCTTATGTTTATGCTTATGTTTATGTTTATGCTTATGTTTATGTTTATGTTTATGTTTATGTTTATGTTTATGTTTATGTTTATGTTTATGTTTATGTTTATGTTTATGTTTATGTTTATGTTTATGTTTATGTTTATGTTTATGTTTATGTTTATGTTTATGTTTATGTTTATGTTTATGTTTATGTTTATGTTTATGTTTATGTTTATGTTTATGTTTATGTTTATGTTTATGTTTATGTTTATGTTTATGTTTATGTTTATGTTTATGTTTATGTTTATGTTTATGTTTATGTTTATGTTTATGTTTATGTTTATGTTTATTTTTATGTTTATGTATATTTTTATGTTTATGTTTATGTTTATGTTTATGTTTATGTTTATGTTTATGTTTATGTTTATGTTTATGTTTATGTTTATGTTTATGTTTATGTTTATGTTTATGTTTATGTTTATGTTTATGTTTATGTTTATGTTTATGTTTATGTTTATGTTTATGTTTATCTTTATGTTTATGTTTATGTTTATGTTTATGTTTATGTTTATGTTTATGTTTATGTTTATGTTTATGTTTATGTTTATGTTTATGTTTATGTTTATGTTTATGTTTATGTTTATGTTTATGTTTATGTTTATGTTTATGTTTATGTTTATGTTTATGTTTATGTTTATGTTTATGTTTATGTTTATGTTTATGTTTATGTTTATGTTTATGTTTATGTTTATGTTTATGTTTATGTTTATTTTTATGTTTATTTTTATGTTTATTTTTATGTTTATGTTTATGTTTATGTTTATGTTTATGTTTATGTTTATGTTTATGTTTATGTTTATGTTTATGTTTATGTTTATGTTTATGTTTATGTTTATGTTTATGTTTATGTTTATGTTTATGTTTATGTTTATGTTTATGTTTATGTTTATGTTTATGTTTATGTTTATGTTTATGTTTATGTTTATGTTTATGTTTATGTTTATGTTTATGTTTATGTTTATGTTTATGTTTATGTTTATGTTTATGTTTATGTTTATGTTTATGTTTATGTTTATGTTTATGTTTATGTTTATGTTTATGTTTATGTTTATGTTTATGTTTATGTTTATGTTTATGTTTATGTTTATGTTTATGTTTATGTTTATGTTTATGTTTATGTTTATGTTTATGTTTATGTTTATGTTTATGTTTATGTTTATGTTTATGTTTATGTCTATGTCTATGTCTATGTCTATGTCTATGTCTATGTCTATGTTTATGTTTATGTTTATGTTTATGTTTATGTTTATGTTTATGTTTATGTTTATGTTTATGTTTATGTTTATGTTTATGTTTATGTTTATGTTTATGTTTATGTTTATGTTTATGTTTATGTTTATGTTTATGTTTATGTTTATGTTTATGTTTATGTTTATGTTTATGTTTATGTTTATGTTTATGTTTATGTTTATGTTTATGTTTATGTTTATGTTTATGTTTATGTTTATGTTTATGTTTATGTTTATGTTTATGTTTATGTTTATGTTTATGTTTATGTTAATGTTTATGTTTATGTTTATGTTTATGTTTATGTTTATGTTTATGTTTATGTTTATGTTTATGTTTATGTTTATGTTTATGTTTATGTTTATGTTTATGTTTATGTCTATCTTTATGTTTATGTTTATGTTTATCTTTATCTTTATCTTTATGTTTATCCTTGTATTTATCTTTATCTTTATGTTTATGTTTATCTTTATGTTTATCTTTATGTTTATCTTTATCTTTATGTTTATATTCATATTTATATTCATATTTATATTCATATTTATATTCATATTTAAATTCATATTTATATTCATATTTATATTCATATTTATATTCATATTTATATTAATATTTATATTCATATTTATATTAATATTTATATTCATATTTATATTCATATTTATATTCATATTTATATTCATATTTATATCCATATTTATATCCATATTTATATCCATATTTATATCCATATTTATATCCATATTTATATCCATATTTATATCCATATTTATATCCATATTTATATCCATATTTATATCCATATTTATATCCATATTTATATCCATATTTATATCCATATTTATATTCATATTTATATTCATATTTATATTCATATTTATATTCATATTTATATTCATATTTATATTCATATTTATATTCATATTTATATTCATATTTATATTCATATTTATATTCATATTTATATGCATATTTATATGCATATTTATATGCATAGTTATATTCATATTTATATTCATATTTATATTCATATTTATATTCATATTCATATTCATATTTATATTCATATTTACATTCATATTTATATTCATATTTATATTCATATTTATAATTATATTTAAACTTATATTTAAAGTAATTTTATTTTTATTTTTTTATTTATATTTGTATTTGTATTTCTATTTATATTTATATTTATATTTATATTTATATTTATGTTTATATTTATATATATATTCATATTTATATTTATATTTATATTTATATTTATATTTATATTTATAATCATATATATTTAGTATATAAATAAATATAAAATTATATATATTATTATTATTTTAAAGTATTTATATAATTATAAATAAATAATTATATATTTAAATAATTATAAAATTATAATAAATATATTAAAATAATGAATATATTTACTTTGTTTATATTTATATTTATATATGTTTATATATATATATATAATTGAAAGGATTTAGGTTCAAAGGATCCTTTTATTAAGTGAAAAGGAAAAAGGAGGAGGAACATACAACACATAAAATTTCCACACACAAAAACAGAACAAAAAAAGGGTTGGTGGAGATCATGTAGGTCTATATCTATTACTCATTCTATGATGAAAAACACATCCACCCCAGCCACAAGGGTGTCATCCTCTTTTCCAGGTTTTGACCACTATCCACGGTTTGCCTCCATCATTTGAGAGTTCATCATCATTAATCACCATCTTCTCTTTGACATCAAAAACACAGTCAGTACCTACTGCCTCCTATTCACTACTTTCAGAGGCAAGTAGATCAAATTCATTTTTTATGCTTACTTTTGCAGTAGGCTTTACACGAGCAGATTTGCTTAAAGATAAACTAGCACACTTTCCAGTGTCTCTTTGCTTTTTTCACTTGAAACCAAAGTTATTAAATCATATTCTCTAGGCTTAAAAACATTAATTTGGTCAGAAATCACTTTAGGGGCCCGTTCTCCATCGATGGATTCAAAACAAACCTCATTAGTTTCATCAGGTGAATGGAAAGATTCAACTACAATATCCCATTATCTTTATGCACATGTAACCAGAGGAACATCATCTAGAGATCTAAAAACCATAATTTGGTTAGGTTTAGGGATCACATCTGGCATCCACTTTCCAAAATTGTATTTAATACATGTCACAACAATGTCACTAGCCAAATGAGCATACACAATAGCATATTGCACTTCACCAGGTATTGGAGTCAGTTCAGTTGATAGCTAACTAGGATTCCTGTAGATCATGTTATTGACATCCTGAATTGATCTATTAAACTTGTTTACATCTTTCATTCTAGAGACCATGGGTAAAGAAATAGAGTTAAATTCCATAATATCATTGACTCCCTTTGAAATAGAAATTTTATTCCCATCCCTTCCACTACTATTTGTATCCAGTAAAACTTTATCATGAGGTGGAGAAATATGTGATTTATCCTTACCATGTGACTCAAAAACCACTAATTTCACATGTTTTCTACTATCAAAAATGGGATTTGAATGCATAATTAGAGAATAATCCCCATTATTCCTAGCTTTCATTGAAGTGTAAGCTTCCACTTTTTACTTAACTTCTCTATTTTTGGAAGAAGTCAACTTCCCCTACTACCACAAATTAAAATCCAACTTGTCCTAAACTAAGATTTTATTTTCATACTGGATATTAACAAAACCATAATGAGCATTACCATCAATTATTCCCTTGTACGTGGCATATTTAAAATAGGCTACTACAATAGACACATGTTTCTCTTCAATGGCATCAACCCAAACAAATCTTGAGTTAGAATATTTCATCAAACTTGAGAAAAAATGAGGTAGGAGAAAATTTTGGAAATATCTTGAATTTCACACCCCTACCTTATGAGAGTAGAATCAATATGGACCAACTGTGACTTCTCTTGTAGGGGGGGTCCAAACTATTGGATTTGGTTCCCTTAAACCAACTTCTGTGTACTTTATGATAACTTATATTTATGGTTTCTAAATTCTAATAAACTCCTTATCACATCATGGTTATTATTTTACATAACATAGTATATGATAATTTCCTAATTGTAGTTGTCACACTAAAATGTCATAGTAGTTCCCTACTATGATGAGAACCCAAACGTGTTATAACACTATTCTTGAAATAAATATTCTGTAGTTAGATGATATCATTTAAGGGACACAAATGATACAGGATATCAGGGTTGGAGACACATAGGACTTTGAGGCACCTTCCCATGTAGTATGCCCTTGGTAATATCCAGTAGGATATTATAAGAACGAAACCCTCTAGTATAAAATCGACATTTATATGTGTCATTGGATTTTCCTTTTTACCGATGTGTGTAATGGTCCTTAGAATTTAATATTACTATTATTGAGTACTACGAGTCACGTACTTTGATGTATTAATAAAAACAATGACAAAATATGTTCTTGGTGCGGTAGGATATATTCGGTGTGTCATAATTAATATTACATTAATGAATAATGCAATAAAGGATTTATCCCTTTTGTTCTTTAAAAGAATTTGATATCTCATACCATTTAATGGAAATGATAAATCCTAAATAAATAAACGTTCATGGTGTTCTATAGGAAAGTTCAATTTCCAGGAAGTCAAAGAAAGAGATATAGAGCACATAGTTTGATGGCACCAGTATGCAACCTTCTTGATTTGAGATATCATTATAAAGTGATTATATTTCACAGAAAGAGTCTCTATGAGATAGCATGTCGTTGCGACATTAACTTCTTTCTCTATGGGTGCCTTGGCATGTTTTTGGATACTAACATTGGACTTTTGGCTGCTTCTCCAAATTCCACTGAGAAAGAGGCCTAGATGGTCACACACTAAGTGTATCCAGAATCTCAGTTAAATAATATATTATTATTAATTATTTAACAAGTTGAATAAATATTATTTCCGAACGTGGTTTAATAATTATTCATGTATACATGATATAATTTATTCTGTCACCAGTTATTCGAGTGAATATAATGTGATAGGAATATTTAATAAATATGTATTTTCTATTTAGTGAATATAATATATTTTTTTATTGGTGAATAATACAGTTGTATTTATTTGATAAATAAATAGTTGTTATTCAAGACTCTATAAATATGTAGGAATAGTGGACCAGGTTTTTAAGTCATATGATAAATAATAAATAATAAATATTATTTAATTTAATAATATTTAATTTAATTCTCAAGTTAAGCACAAGTTGATAAATAATAATATTTTTTTATTTAACATGGGGTTCTGTAGGGATTAAATAAATAATTAAGGAAACTTATGAAATTATATTATTTTAACCCTAGTGATATATAAACCCAATTGTATTATTTTCTCAAAGAACCAATTCATTTTTGTCGGTTGTGCATAATAGATTTGGAGAATCCTCTCAAGTCCTGGAGATCTCTCTTCTCCAAGAATGCTCCCAAGAACAGAGAGTAATATTACTCCACCAGATCAAGGAGAATGCTTTAGAAGTGATTCTCATATCTATCAAAGGAGGATGATGAAAACATGAGGATATTTCTTTCTAGCACCCTAAGATTCCTTCAGTGACATCTGGAGATTCTCAGAACATGTGTGGATCACCAATAGATGGAATCTTCACTTGATTCATACAACGCAATGACGATGTAGTGTAGATATGTCACAAGATTCATCAATGAAGAAAGAATTCCAAAAAAGGAAATTATTTAATTAACTAAATTAATTATAAATAATATGTGATGATCCTCAGTCTAGTTCCAGTGTTTTATTATTGTCTGGTTCTTTCATTTAATTTTGGTTATCACTACATTCTATGTTGTGTAAAATCTTAGATTAATCATTCATCATGGAAAAAACAAAGTTGGGTACCACCGATCACATGCTTCTATTGCACCCATAACCTACACAAACTAAGGTTGGTCTTGTTAAATTGTGGGGAAAAAAATATTTACTTTGATTAATAGAACACTAAGTAGAGGTATCCTTTTTATTTGTGCAACAGTGAAGAGATTCATGGTCTCTCATATGGATGTTTGAACATATAATTTTATTTCTACAAATAGATTTCATATGTCCAATAATGCCACAAACATCACGGAATAGTGGAATCCTTCATATTAAAAATTCATATAGAATTTATCTTGTGGTGTAGAGAGCACTAATTTTTCAATTAATAAAGATATCAATCAATATCTACTAGAATCCTAGAAAAATTCCCATAACAGAACATTTATATAGCTGTATCCATCCAAACTAGAACTCCAACAGTATAGGCAATGTCATACAATATATTTACTATATTTATATTTATATATAATTATATAAATATTTTTATAATTATAAACAAATAGTTATAAATATATTTATAAATGTATATTTACTATATTTATAAAATTATATATTTATAACTATAAATAAAAAATATATTTTTTTGAAAAATTATTTATATAACTATAAATATACAATTATATATTTAAATAATTATAAAATTATAATAAATATATATATAATTATATAAATATAATTACTATTTTTTTAATTATAATTTTAATTATAAATCCTTTATCAGTGCTAAAGTTTTAGCATTGAAACAGAAAGGTTTTATTTCTGATTCTTTAGCACTGATAAATACAGATCTTTATCAGAGCTAAAAAAGAACTGATAAATTTATTTCGATCTATTTAAAGAACCTTAAATGTGATAGTTTTAGTCAACATATATAATATTTCTGTAGAAGATACTTATCAATGGTGCTCCTCCTCCTCGAATACAAGCTCGAATAAAGGCTCAAATTAAATCTTGAATCCATCTGAGGCTCAAATACAAGGCTCGAACGAATCGAGTCTTGAACGAATCTAGTATTTCACACACAATATTTCTAATTTCTCTCAGATGAATCAAATATTGAATCCATGGTATGTTATTTTTTCCTCCTCCTCACTCATTGATTTCTTTATTGGGTTCCTTGTAAGATTTTTTTGACTTAGGTGGTGGTTTTTTTATGAGTGGGCCTGGGATTTTGGGGCATATCAAAGTTGTGTTGATTTCACTGAATGGTTGTGGGTATTTTACCTTTATGAGGAAGTATTTATCTTCTAGTTTGTGATTTACTAACCATTTAATATTCTCATAGATATGTTTATATCTTCTTATTTATAAATAAACACCTTCATTTTAGCACATAGAGAGTTAGAGATCAGATCTTATGATATTTATAAACTGGGTAAAATCCCAATGACTGGAAAGATGTATAATGGATTTATTCCATTATCTAATGGTATGGAATATATAAGAAAACCCCTCCCATAGTTAGATGCCTATTATTCAAAGTAGAGATAATATTAGAAAGGCATCTCTATATGAATTCAGTTATTCCATTTGGGGAATTGGTAAATGTCTTGGTGAGTTATTCTTAGAATATTTTCCTTTTTTCTTTAAATTGAAAATAATTTATGTTTTTACTGATGGTGTTTTTATCATAATATTATTGATAGCATGACTTGTTTCATTACCATGATGTTGGTTGTGGTTCTAACATTGTGGCACACCCTAGTGGGCTTTCTTAAGTTCATCCTAGGTAAATTAATTATTTAAATTAATTATAATTATTTTATAATTATGTATTTTACTATTTTATTGATGATATATGTGATCATGTGATTGAGGATCTATGTATAAGTCTTACATGGAATGAGAAAAGTGATGCCCACATGGTTAACTTTATAAAAGAGGTGGATGGTGCCAAAATTATCAATGAATTTTTTATATGTGTTTTAGTGTGAAATGTGATATGTATGAATAGGTAATAAAGTAAAGGAGGCCATAGTGAGTTCTTGATATGGGTTTACGATAATGATCTATAATAGGAAACAATGATTTGGATAAAAATAGTAATTCTATATTATGTGTGATGATTATAGTCTCACTCAGTGGTTTCATCACATTATGATCCTCATGTTGGTTGGGAAAATCCTAAGGGATATTAAAATATAAAATGAAGGGGGTGAACCTAGGATATTATTGTATTATTGTGTGAGGGGTAACTTTGAGATTGGATTGTGTGATTAATGGTTTTAAATAGTTTCATTATGGTACATGTTTTATGAATAAAGTGAGACAGAGACTTAGGACATAGGTTATCACTATGGAGGATAATGTCTAGTAGTATAAAGGTTAGATTATGAGAGGATTGGTGAGGAAAATCATGGATAATGGAGGTGTCCCATAAGGTATAACAATGTGTGAATTTCTCTATGAATGTTTTCATAAGGTAGTGAGATGCTACGGGTGGTTATATTATCACCTTAATAGTGATTAGATATGTGGTATAAAATCGATTATAGTCCCTTAAAACCTATTGGGATAACCTATAAAGGGTAGGATGGAGTAGTTGATAGTATATCTTACTTTGTCTTGATATTTGAGGTGTGTGAGTAACAAATTATAGCCTACGGACTATGAGATTATCTAGCGAGTGACCATTGAGAAAGATGATAAATGCCAAATACAGTTGATCTTTGAGTATCATATCTTATAATATGATGGGTATTATGTGAGGTATAGGTGTGTTATGTTAGAATGTGAGTTACTATAGACATGTTAGTGATTCATCAAGATCAAGGGTGGGGGTGATGTGATATTTGTGTTTTGTTTTTTATTCTTTATGGTTTTTCAGAATTTAGGTTTAAATAATGTATTGTGGCACCTGTTGTGTGGTTCTTTCCAAAAGAACCAATTATTTTTATACTTCCCCATATTTTAAATTCACTTACTAATAAAAAAGTTTATGTTATACCCATTTCATGATTTGGACACAATAAGTACATGTGAGGGTTATCCTTGATGGGTAGTCTTGGATGATAGGAGTCTGAGGTTGAATTTCATGTTACCTATGATGTAGTTATTTCTAGATGGATATATATAATTTTTTCTCATCCAATGATTTAAATGTTAACATATTATTAGTTAAATGATTTTAATTTCAAGGAAAACCCATGATATAAACTTATGTTATGATTAGTATAACTCACTGGTATGAAATGAAGTAGGTACATTTTATTATCATGGTGTCCTAGTTAGTACAAAATGACTTGACTTACTTGTGTAATTTTAGTGTTATTACTTTGAACATATACTCAAATATATGAATTTTTGTATGTTTTAGGGAACCTGTTATTATTTACTTATTTATTTTTATACTCAATCCCTACACATGAACCTCAGTGGACATAGAGCAATTATATTTGAGATACGTGTGAGGGAAAATGACTAGTAACATATATTAGAGTTAGTTCAGATTAGTGCGGATGAGTTGATGTTATCATGGTAGTTTTAGGTACATTTTAGCATTTTGAGATGAGATTTGAAATTTTAAATTAAGATATGGTAATTTAAAAAGTTTTAAAGAGACAACGGCCATCCTCATCATCTTCATCTCCCCAAAAGTTATTATTACATTTTATTGCTTCAGACTCATTACCAATATCTTATATGTTTCTTGAACTACTCTGAGCTATATTCATCTAAAATCATCACCAGTACCTGGTATGGGATGACTACTTCTCAGAGTATTTGAAGAAACATAGGTTCATGTCTAGAAGATATGGTGGATATGTCTCAATCAAAAAAATTCAATAATAACTGTTTGGGAGATGAAGTTGATGAGGATAAATTTTTTTTATAACTTTCACCTTTGAATGAATTCAGAGGATAAAACCTACCATAGTGGAGTAATTATTTTGTTTAATTAAATTATCGATTTCTTTCAAAATGGATGCATGTTAATCATTTGACAAAATAGTATAAATATGGAGCTAAAGAGTTTATCAAGTTTTTAATATAGAATACATTAGACCCTTCTCAAATCCTTTGTCCATGTTTACATTGTTGTTATTTAAGACAAATTCAATGTTTCACTACTCATGCAGACAATATATTCAAACCATGATGACATTACGAATCCCAAGTAAGATCGTATTTTTGGTGCTAAAACTACAAAATTGTTAGGGGACCAATAGAATGTGGATGAAAAAACAAGAACGATGAAGGGTAACAGTGTTGAATAAAATTATCAATTCAATAAATAAGGGTAAAAAATGTGAGGTTGATTGGAATCAGTGTAGCCAACCTATTACCCTCAATAAAATAATACTAATTATTTATGTTGGGGTCAAAACTAGGATGAATGTACCGATTGATATTGATTTATGGCACAACATCTATCCTATAATGAATAAAACCCTTTGGAAAGATATAACAATAATGTTAAGATATATTTTTCTATTTTACAAAAAAATTATATAATGAAACATTGATTTAATTTTCATTATTCATTATAGTGTTAATTTGTTTTATAATATTTCTATAATAAATTTTTCTTAATGGACGCTAGAAAGTCCGACAGAGGAATCCAGACTCTTCTTACCAGGTTTCATCTTAGGGATGCTGAGGGGAAAGTAAATCCCCACCCACCAGTTAGTTATACACACATTATAAATCATGAAACCTGGAATTATTTCATCATTATTCGTAATGAGAAATCATTTCAAGTGAATTATAGTCAATAATATATTATTTAAAATTATTTATTTTAGCCAATTTTATTCAAGATTGTTAATTTATGAAACAGAAAAAGGGTGCTACAAATAAATACCATGCATCAAAACCAATTTACCCCAATCGTAAAGCAAGGATGGGGTACACTTCATTAGATAATAAATTATTATGTACTTTAAATCAATAATAAATGTTTTTTGGGAAATGAAACCACAAATGTTCATTTATTTTTATGTATATTGATGAATCAAAATATGAAGCCACTTCCAACATAATGTGCTATGGAAGGAGACTAGTATAGATAATGAGGGTAAACTAGTAGATGAAAATACAAAATCAATATGGGAAACACGTGTAAGTATAACATAATAGTAATTATTTATGCTTTATAATAGTATTATATAAAAATATCTATATATATTCATATTTTTTATATGGTTTAGACTTTTGAATTGGTAGCGATCATACCAGAAAAAAAAAGATACTTTTAGTAGCTTTAAAGTGTTTGAAACAATATGGTTGAGTTGGAGGAGTTGCTTTTTTAGAGTATTCTAGAACATATTTTTAGAAGATAAAACCACATGAAGGTTCATATAATAAGGTGAAATAATTGCAATCACAAATATATGATTTGTAAGATATTATTGTTTGGTCTGGTTTGGAAGTCCAATATATGAGAAAGGATCAAAGCAAACTGGAGGTGGAACAAAGATCTGCACATGAAGAACCAAATGACCCCACTAGATTTGAGGTTAGTTATTACCCTTAACCAAATACCTTACATATGGTAATAAATTTTGTAATTAATCTTTCTCCTGAATGTGAATCAAATAACTTTCGAAAACTTTATATTAAAAAAATTATTTAGGGTACATTTATATGTGATTTATATCTGTCAACATACTTACTGCCTTATTTCAATGGGTATAGTGTATAATATACAAGGAGAAAATCTACACCAGAAATAACTCACAAAAGATCACATAATAGTGGGGATTGAAGTAGCTCATGATCCGACTCTTGAGTTTCCTATTCTACTTTATGATCTAGATATCATAATGGTCAATGATGCTATTGGAAATTTCATATCATGGTAGTCTAATCTTATAAAGATACATGAGGTATGTCTTTAGAAAATGTTTTCATATGAAAAAACTATAATAGTTGATGAACAATTGTCTGAAGTGAGGCATGATATTACATATTTAAAAATAAATGGGGAAACGTAATGTCAAATTAATACAATCTAGTGAATCAAAAAATAAATCAAAAGGACTTTCCAAGAGTACCTTCTCCCTTCCAGTTATAGAGAAAATTTTATTATCATTACAACTTCATGCAGAGTACACATTTAAAGATGCAAATATTTCTTACATGCCATATGAAGAAGAAATATATGAAACTTCCAGGACATATGTAGTTGGTCTTGAGAGTATAAATGAGATTCTCAAGCATGAATGGTTGGGAGCCTTTGTGGTGAATACATACATAAGGTACTTTTTATAATGTAGTCTAAATAGTGAGATAATATGTTTATTAAAGTTAACAATTATTCATACATTCTACATGAATTTATATTACTACTATATAAATGGAAAATCATTCGAAGCATGGTTTGATTCATAAGTCATTCTATCTTTTATATGGAAAACCTTACCTTGGATAAATAAAAAATTGATAATAAAACGGATGAGATACTCGATTAATTTGAGAAAAAAATAACAATTGATAAACTTTTTTTGATTTCTATAATGCATAAATCTACAATCTAATCAAATAAAATATATTTTTATTTCTTTATTATATATTTGTTTTTATTTTTTTAGGCAGAACTGTATGTTGAACTTAGTCAATCTGGATACCCCAAATATTTATTTTTTGGATCCAATTCATGGATATCCAAAAACTAATCACACGTGATGTGTATTGTGAATTTTTAATACACTAAAATCAGAATTTTATAGATAAAAGTTAAATAATGTGTTTTTTTTATGTTTTAAAAATAATTTTTTATGATAGGGTGGTCGCTAAATATAGGGTAAATAATGATATTAGGTTACTGTGTGAAAATAAAAAGTATATGAATTACTAAAAATGGAAATAGATTAAGGTATATATATAAATAATTAATAATCAAAACATATTTCAAAATAATTTAATTATTTTTTTCAATGTTTCTATAGTTTCTAAAGAAAGATAATGACATTGATTTTGGATATAATTTTTTTTAAATTTATGAGAGAGATCCTAAACCATAAAATCACCAGCATCCTTGAATAGGTAATTTCAAAAGATAATTAAAATTTCATTAAAAATATTTCTTAATTATTTTTTGGTCTACATTTTCTCAGTATAAGAAAGATTTACAATAGCCTTCATACTTAAAAGAATAAGTAAATTTTTTTAGAGATGAGTATACAACGTACATGGTGTCAAAATGTATGCTGATAACAAATTTAGGTTATTATGTACTATGTTTGTGATATATTATGGGATATGGCCTTATAAATATATTTTGGGTGTGAAGCATTAGTTTCATATTGCTTATATATTATTTTTGATTTGTTTCTCAAGGAGAAGTATAATTCCAAAAATTAATTTGTTTCGTATCATTTTCCTACAAAAAATAAAATTATTAAGCAATGGCAGAGGTGGAGGTGGATGGGGAGGTGGAGGCATAGTCTGAGTTGGAGACCAAGGCAGGGGAGGAGGTAGAGGTGGAGACCAAGGTCTAGGGGGGACAAAGCGTTGGCCTAAAAACATTAAAATTGTTGGGAAATAGAGTAGAATGGGGATCAACAAAGGTTGTATTTGAAAAAAAAATTAGAAAAGTGAACACAACACTTTTTACTTAAGATAAGAGCCATTCTGCATGTGTTTTAGGTTTCTTATCGAAAAAATGTTTTTCACCACTTGTTTAAGTGATTTTTTACATGAATTTAAGCAGAGAAATTTTTTCAGAAACAAAATAAACACCACTTATTTATTCAAACTGATTATAATAGGCTATAGTTTCTATTATCACATTCCAAGTACTATAAAATATTACTGAAGTGTGAAAAAAAATCCTCACAAATAACAAACTGAATGAAAAAAAAACAGACATTGTTTCTTGCCTATAGCTTCTCAATAATACAAAAAAGGGTCTTAGTATTGGATCCAGTAGTCACTTGAGAGTCATAGATCACAAATCCAATCATAAAATATGTATATAATCCAGCACAAATTTTTGAATAAATATGTGGGTAATAAAACACAAAATCTAAAAGGTGTATTAAAGATCAATTGTAGAATAACCAGGATTGAGAGATCATGGTCATCAAGGATAGATGGTGTCAAAGGAAACATGGAATCAAATAAAAATAAAATTCTTTATTAATTAATCCATAAAAATTAAAAACTCAATTCAAATGAAATTGTGAAACACCAAAAATCCAAATGAATATCCATTTTGAAAAATAATCTATTAGCTTGATCCAAAACCTCTAAAATATAAATAGATAAAACATTTCATCAATTGAATCATGACTTTTTATAAAAATAACAATATAGTGCTTTCACTTTGGTGGGTGGTGGGATTATTTGGTTTGTTTGATAATCAATTAGTATCATGATATAATATCACAAATTCATATGAAATCCATACAAGTAAAATTCATTATGAATGTTCACATTCATTAAGTAAAATGGTCCATGTTTACAAGCTCATTAATGAAAAAATCATCATCATTACCAATAAAAAATATATTAGAATTGGGTTATTCCCATTTTTATGAACAACTAATGATGATGTTATGTTAGAGCTTAAAATCACCCAGAATATTGAAAAGGACATACTAATCTATAGCACAATCCAATAATACTTAATGGATGCGTTATATTTTAGTTTCATTTGGATGCTATAAAGGGATAAACATATGTTTAATACTTTCAAAATGGGGTGAAAATTTTATAATAGAGTTTAGTGTCTTTTGAAAAAACCAAATGGGTCACCTTAAAGTATTTCTATAAAATAAGGTAAATGATTTATCATGGACTTTTTACTCTCTATGATTGTGAAAGGAAAGGATATATTTTATTATGTTCCATAAAAACTCATATGTAAATATTTATTTTAGTTAAATCAATAAATGATTATAGGTTTACCCTAATGGTAAATGTTTTCTAGGAATAAATAACTTTCTCAACAAGGATGATTCACTCAAGTACTATGATCATGCTCTTAACAAGGATGATTCACTCATGATGATGCAATTTTCTTTTTATTCTCCAATGCATTCAATATTTTGGGCTATCAAACTAAAGTATTGTTAGATGACCTAGAGTGTTGAATGCAATGTAGGATAAAAATACACTATATAGTCAACCATGCCACAATGCAATACATGGTGTACTGGAAATGACTCAAATTGTGTGGTTTCAATTTAAAATTGACATTTTATTAATGTATTGTTTCATATTTATGTTTAATTTATTTATTTACATTATTAATAACATGAGAATTTTTTTCTTATACTATTGTATTATTTTTCTTGAGTTTAGGTGGTTTGTTTGAAACTTCTCATGCTCATGAGATATTGGGCTTCGATGCTGCAACTGAGATAACAATAATAAGAAAATGGGTCAAGAGTGCATACAATCGTCATGAAAATGTGAATTCCTACTTCTTATTTAGTTAATTTTGTTACTATTTTATATTCTATTTTTAAGTTAATTTCCTTTTCATTTCTATCTAATTAATATTATTATTATTTTCATAGATCATTTGGGAATTCATTTTTTTCTTCAATAGCCTGTAAAAAGATGGAAAAGTGAGAACATGTTGCTTTTGGATGAGGTATTTTAGGAAGCATGGGGTTTCTTCATCCATACAAATGAATAATTTATTTCTTTTCTGGATTGGTATAAATAGTTTATAGAAAAACACACATCACATACTCAATCAGATGCACCTCAATCCGACACATGGTGTGACAGGTATGAGTCAAACTATTTTTTTTAGTTTATAATTTGCATTTTAGTTCAAAACACACATCACATACTCAAAACCAAGAAAAAGAATTAATATTGTCTTGATACTTATGTAAAATAATTCATAAGTCACTTTTTATGTGTAGAAATCATCTATACCTCAATCTGATGCACGACTTTCCAGGTATGTCTCAAAGTGTCTCTTATCAGTTTAAAATTGACATTTTAGTTCAAAAAGTGTCACTCACTAAAAACCAAAAAACACACTGTTATTATCTTTTTAATTTAGTAAAATTATTCATAAGTCATTTGTGACATGTAGGAATTATTCTCACATTAAACTGACACACGATGTGATCGGTGGGACTCAAAGTGCATGTTTCTAGTTTAAAATGACATTTTAGTAAAAAAAACACATGTAAAAAAACTCAAAACCTATAAAACACATTTAAATTGTTTTGATACATTATTAAAATTATCTATAAGTCATTTAGTATATGCATTAATCATTTGAACCTCAATCTGATCCACGGTGTGACTGGTATGACTCTGAGAGTGTTTTTTATTTAAAATAGACATTAATTTTAGTAAAAAGACAACTGACATACTCAAAACCAAGAAAACACATTCTTATTGATTTGATAATTTATTAAAATGACCTATAAGTCATTTATGATGTGTATTAATTATTATAACCTCAATCTGTTACACGATGTGGCTAGTATGGCTCAAAGTGTCTATTATCAGTTTAAAATTTACATTTTTTGTTCAAAAAGTGCCAATCACTAAAAGCTAAGAAAACATGCTTGAATTTTCTTAATAATTTAGTAAAATTATTCATATTTCATTTATGATGCTTAGGAATAAGTATCATGTAAAAATTACACACGATTTGACAGGTATGACTCAAAGATTGTGTTTCCAATTTAATTGACCTTTTAGTAAAAAAACACACATGACATACTCAAAATTGAGAAAATTCATTAGTATTATTTTTATAATTAATTAAATTGGTACATAAATCATTTGTAATAAGTAGGAATCATCCTCACCTAAATCTGACACATGGTGTGACCAGTATGGCTCAAACTAAGTCTTATTATTTAAAATTGATATCAAATTTTTGTAAAAAAAGACAACTCACATACTCAGAGCTGAAAAAATTCATTTGGCTTGTTTTGATACTTTAAAATAATGATACATATTTAATTTGTGACATTTAAGAATCATCCACACATCAATCATATATACAATGTTTCTGGTATAAAACAAATTTTCCGTTACCAATTTAAAATTGACATTTTAGTTCAAAAAGTGTCACTCAATAAAAATTAAGAAAACACACTCGAATTATCTTTAAAATTTTGAAAAATTATTAATAATTCACTTTTTTCTTATAGGGATTAGTCTCAAATCAAATAGACACATGATGTGACTAGTATGAATCAAACTATGTGTTTTTATTTTAAAAAGCCATTTTAGTAAAAAAAACACAAGTGACGTACTAAAAATAGATAAAATGTATTTTTATTATTTTGATACTTTATTAAAATGATCCATAAGTTGTCTTTAACATTTATCAATCATTTATACATCAATATGATGCATGGTGTGACCGTTATGACTCCAAGTGTGTCTTTTTATTTAAAATTGACATTAATTTTAGTAAAGAAGACAATGAACAATCTCAAAAATGAGAAAACTCATTAGTATTGTTTTGATACTTTAGTAAAATGATTCATAAGTCATTATTGGGGTGTAGGAATCATCATAACCTCAATATGATAAACAATGATCCCAATATGACTCAAACTGTTCATTATCAGGTTAAAATTATCATTTTAGTTCAAGAAATTTCACTCACTAAAAAAGGAGAAAACATGCTCATATTGTCTTGATAATTTAGTAAAATGATTCATAAGTCATTTTTGATGTTTATGAATCAGTCTCACATTAAACTGACACACTATGTGACCGATATGACTCAAATTACATGTTTCCTATTTAAAACATGCATCCCAACACCAAAATAGAGAAAATGAACCTAGATTGTTTTCTAATCATTCTTTTTACTATTAATTAATTTATATATAATTTTTATATTATAATTATTAATTTAATTTTCACAAGGATAATTCTTGAAGATGAACAATAAATGATGTGAGGTGTAAGAATCAACCACAACTCAATTTGATACACAGTGTTCCTGGTATAACTCAAAGTTTAGTTTAAAATTAACACTTTATATATAATTTATTTCTTTATATTATTAATAACATAAGAATTTTTTTTCTTATACATGTTTTTTCTTTTGCTCTAGTAGTGGTGTTTTTTTATTTTATACTTGTTTGTTCTTTTTGTCTATAATATAGTTTTTTCTTGTATTTGTTTTATAAATTTTATTTCATTTAAATTATGCCTTTGAACCTGTTTTTTTTAATTTTTGGTGTAGTTTATGGTGATTCAGTGTGTTGTTACATTACACTATAATATGTCATGATTGAGTGTGCTTTTACATCACACTGTAATATGTTGTGTTTCTAGTGTTGTAGTTTCCTATTATAGAACACTATAGTATTCCCCTTTATTAGTGCTACTAAATGCACTAATAAAGACATCCATTATCAGTGCTAAATAAAAGTGTTGATAGATGGGGTAATTTAGCAGTGCTTGTAAAAGTGATGATAAAGGTCTTATGCTTTTAATCATACTATGATGTAGTCTCACAATATACATTATATGTGGTACTAGGTTCACCATGTAACATCCCAAGAATTATAATATAAAATTATATTCTATTACATAATATATTTAATTTTTTGTTATAAATTATGTTAAAATATTCAAATTATAAAAAATTTACTTTTGTTTTATTTTTGAAGAAATGCTATTTTTATTAAAAAATATAAATTCAATATTAAAATATTAATTTTTTAATATATTTATGTCCTGTAAATAAATATTACAATTAAAAGAAGATGAAAAAAATTCACTCATTATTTTAAAATAGGTTTACTCTAAATATAGTTTTAAATAAAAATATTTAATGTGTACATAAAATAATAAAAAAATCTGAAAATAATATATTAAGTAAAATTTATTTAGTATTGTTTTTCTTTTTAAGTAAAATTAATTTAGAACTTAGTTAAAAGAACAGTAGATAATGTGTTGTGAGTTTAATAAACGACAGGGACAGTGCATGTCAACATGACATTTCGGTGATGGAAGCGGTTAACTTATAAGGATGCGCTCGAATTGGAGATTTTTAGATGTGGGTCATGGGATGCAGACAATGTTCACCCATATTAAACTTTTATGTTTATATCATTTCCATTCGATTAGATCAATATTTCCCATATGATCTTCTTGTGGCTTCATCAATAGCCATACTCCAAATTTAAACCCTCGTCCATTTTATTCTTCTTCTCCTTAAAATGCAGGTTCATCCTCAACCACATGTGCATGACCCATCTCAATATTGTGCCTCCATTTTCATCTTATTTAATTGACAAAACCAAAGTCCTAGAATTTCAAAACCATAAAACTCTACAGCCTATAATATCCATCAAAGACTCTTTCCATTGGTCTACTATGACAAAACCCATACACTATTCACATCAACATCACAGCATTCAATACATAATCCTTTCAAGACACCAAAAATCAAATTCACAGTATTTTCATCACTCGATAGAACCATTTGGAAGGAGTTATATATATATATGAACATATATATATATAACTGAATGTAACAATTATATTTAAATAGAATATCATCTACAATTTTTATGAAATCTCCCAGCTTCGTCGATTCTTCCTCTAATTATACCAGTGGTGGTGATGAGGTAGATATAAATATATATTCACCATCGATCATGAATAAGAAAAACCTTCACAAATATCTTCTGTAACTCAGTTGGATTTTTCATTTTCATCATCAACTTCTTTGAGTTACACCAGTTACGTGATGGAATATATAAATATATATTCTTCATCACTTTTTTGGACCAAATAGATCACTTTCACCTTAGTTTAGATTCTAGTTTAGTTGATTTTCATGCGTTGATATATATACAAATGTATATATATTTCAAATCATATATTATTTGGAAGGAAATTGAATCTATTATTTATACACTACTACAAAAACGGGCAAGGTAAGCACCGCCTTTTATCAGTGCTAAGAAAAAGGCACTGATAAAGTCAATTATTTATCATCTCTAATTAAAAGCACTGATAAAGGGATACTTTATGAGCGCTAAAATTTTAGCACTAATAAAACCATAGTCCCATTTTATAAAATGGGTTGCATAGTTCCCTTTTTTATCACACCCTCAAGCTCTCGTGGTACTGTACCCATGCGACAACTCCCCCCCCCCCTGATATTCTCTTAATCGGACCTCTGCTGCTAGCCCTACTCTGTCGCTAGCCCAACTCCACCACAAACCCTACTCTTTATCCTCCCCCTCGAACCACTTACGTGGATCCTCCTCCCCACAAACCATATTTCTCCTCTTCCCCACTGAAACCTACTCCCCGTGAACCCTACTTCAAGTGTTTGAGATTCCTTTCGACGAGGTTTGATTCTTGGCTTCCAATCTTTGATCTTTGGTGATTTCTCTACTAATCCTCATATGTTTCCTTTTATTCTTATTCTAATACTCACTATGGTGGTTTAGTTTGGTTTGGGTTGTGTTGTGTGTTTGGGCTACATTTTGATGATTGTTTGGTTCAGTTGGTTGATTAGTGGTTTCTCATGGTGTGGTTGTGGTTGGAGGACATTTCTTCTTCACCTTACGGTGTGCAATGAGTTGTAAAGCTTCATTGAGGTGTGGAATCCATCATTTATCATTATTGTTTATCATTCAGGAGGGGTTTCTTCTCATGTTAATCTATAAAAGATGGTTGTGATGGATTAATAAAAGATAAGGATTTTACAAATTTAAATTAAAGGGTAAAGGGGTTTTATTTTCAAGTTTTCACACCCTTATTATTATTTATGATATTATGATTTCACAAGATAAATTCTACACTGAAAATTATGCCCATTGGGGGCTATATTTACACTCAATGATATGATATGTGATTGCTGATTTTGTTGTGATTATTGTGATATCACCCTAATATGGAAATTATCTAACCACTTACACTTGGATAATAAAATGTTTTCCCATGGATTATGGTTTTTTGATAATGACCTTAAAAAATATAGTGGAATGTGATCAAAGATAGTTTTTATATCTGTAAAATGATATTGATTTGTTGTGATGTGTGGTCATGCTTGTGGGGTGGTAATGTGTGGTTGGGAAATGTGTGGATGATGGTTGTTGGCTATGATTTTGGGGCAGCGAGGTGGTTTGTTGGTGTGCTTTTTGGGTAGTGAGGTGGTTTGTTTGGCCATGCTTTTTGAGGAGGTGAGTTGATGGTTTATTTGTGATAAATTATTGGGTAGTGATGGAATTAATAACTTTTAATAATGATTCAAATGGAATGGGTTGTTTTGGTTAATGGGGTGGAATCAACTGATAATTAATTAAATGGTGGGTTGTGTGGTTAAATGTGGTTGATGATAAATAATGAAATGAATTGGTTGGATAATATGATTTTTTTGGAAATGTGAAATGAGGATTGTGGATTATTTTTTAGTGTTATGCATTTAGAGGTGGAAACAATAGTGGAAATGTTGTGAGTTGGTTAGTGTTTGGTTGTAAACCCGTAGGTTGGGCTTGTGTTTATGGTTATATGTATATAATTGTATATTATTCATGATTTATATATGCACCCTACCCATGTCAAGCACTACATTTTGAAACCCAAATAGTCATGTGATCGGTGTTTTTTGTAACATCTAGTGAGGAGGAAAGATGTTTGGGTACCTGGTCTTTCTTCTTTCTCTTCCAGGCGAGGTAGGTATTTCACAGGATGTGATGGCTGAAGGTTTTTTAGTTCATTAGATGGTGGTTATTGTAGCCCATGTTTTTTAAGGGGACATGTGACCATGATTTTGGGGGGGTGGCCCATGTGTTTTTCAGTGAGATGTGACCATGCTTGTGGGGCAGTGGCCTAGGTGTTTTTGGGCAAGGTGTGATATGATCATTCTTATGGGGAGGCTTTAGGTGGGGTATTCCATGGTAGGAGGAGGGAAAAAATTATATGTCATACATGTTCACAATACCCTACTACTTTGGTTATGATAGCGATTATGAATTGATGGCCCTGGTGTCTATGGGTGAGATGTGATGTTACCATGCTTGTGGGTCGATGTGGTATATGAAAGAGATGAGAGCACCAGGATGTTTGACATTTGTGTGTGAGTGTCATACCAACAGGAAAGTGGTGTCAGGTACCCTTTATCGATATTCTTCTATTCATATTATATTACTTGGTATTCATTATTTTGTGAATGTAACTTGGTGAGTTTTGGGGTGGGTAGTAAACCTATTTAGGTGTTGTTGTTTCTATTATTTTGCATGCCTATGTGTTTAAAATGAATTTTAATAAAGGAAATGGTTATGTTTTATATTTTTTGTAATTTAATACTTCTTTTAAATGGTATTATGGGTTCTTTGAAAGGTTTGAAATATGTTTTCAAATTCACTAGAGGTGTGAATAGGTATGGGTGTAGTTTTTAAAAAGGAAACACAATAATTTAGCATGTTTGGCTTGTTGTGAATTTTTAAATTTTGAGTTGTAAGTTTCTCAAATTATGAATGGCATGTTTTAAAATTATTCTTGGTTTATGTTTGATTTTTCTAAGGGGGATCGACCCATGAAGTTTGTTTATTAACTGTATGCTCTTCTTTTGTTTCATAAAAATGAAATTTTTCAAATGTGTGGGTAATGGAAAATGTATTTGAAAGGGGTTTTGGTTTGAATAAAAATAGAAAATGGTTTGTTTTATAGAAAATGAATATTTCCTTGAAATTATAGGCATTGATTTATGGATGATTAGGGTTCATGAATCCTTCTTTGGATTGTTTCATATTTCAATGAGAAAGGAAAATTATTTAAATGATGTCTTGGAGATGTTTTTATTGGAAATGGTTAGGCTCTATTAATCTCTATTTTTATAAGGAAGTGGTTCTCTTCTAAGATATTTTGAAGTATTTTTTTGTGTATTTGAATCATAAATAATAATATTTGAGATTAAAATTGTATGGATATGAATAAATATTGGATGGATACTAATCGTTTGATAATAGAGTATGAGAATAGAGTGAAAGAGTTCATAAAGTTTACAAAGGATCAAGAAAATGATCCTTCTCAAATACTTTTTCTATGTTTACATTGTTTTTATTCTAGTCTAATTACTCTATAGGAGATGGAAGAACATTTGATATGTCACGAAGTAGATCGGAGTTATAAATGTTGGAATAAACACAAAGAAAAGGCGAATGTAGCTACTGGCTGGGATAAAACTGCATTTTATGAATCATCAGATATGATTACAAATTTGGATAATGAATAAGACCATATGTAGGATGTGATTAAATTTTTCAATGATGATGAAGATCGTATTGAGGAAATGACAAGGAAAGTTGAAGATGGACTCCATGATTGCCCAAAATTGTTTGAGAAGTTAAAGAGTTGTGCAAAGACGCCATTGTATGATAGTAGCACTAAATATACAGCATTTTCAGTTGTACTGAAGTTTTATAAATTGAAATCAGGATATGGATAGAGTGATTTCAGTTTTATGGAACTACTTGCTCTATTGAATGACATTCTCCCAGAAGATAATGATCTCCCAAGTCGGACATATGAATCTAAACGAATGTTACGCTCGATGGGTATGATTTCTAAAAGAATACATGCCTTCTCGAAAGATTTTATATTGTTTCGCAAGGAGAACAAATCACTTATATATTGCCCAAAGATTTGTTCTTCTCGATATAATAAAGATGAATCCATCCCAATGAAAATTTTATGGTACTTTCCAATCATTACAAGGTTTAGGCGTCTATATGTAAGTGAAGAAATTGCAAGACAATTGTCATGGAATGCTGATAAAAGAAATAACTATGGGAAATTATGTCACCTGGCCGACTCTCCTTAATGGAAGAGAATTGATCATGAGTATCCTGAATTTGGAAATGATCCAAGAAACCTTCGTCTTGCGTTATCTATAGATGGAGTGAATCCTCTTGGTTTTCAAACCAACACTCACAGTACAAGGCATGTTATATTGGTAAATTATAACTTTCCACCCTGGTTATGCATGAAATGGAAATTCATCATGTTATCTATGCTTATATCAGGACCAAAATAACCAGGTAATGATATTGATGTTTATTTGGCTCTTTTGATCAAGGATTTTAAGTTATTCTAGGATTCTGGTGTTATGTTGTAAGATGCTTATAAAAGTGAATACTTCATGTTGAAAGCAATGTTATATGGGATGCTAAATTATTTCCCTGCTTATGAAAATTTTTCAGGATATATCATTAAATAACCTCAAGGGTTTCTAGTGTGAGAAAAATATATGGAATCAATTAGGTTGAAACATTAGTTGAAATCTGTGTTTCTAGGACATCGTAGATTTTTACCCCCTCAGCATAAGTACCAATCTTAGACTGCATAATTCAATAGAAGTTCAGAACAACGCACAACACCATCTCCACTAATAGGTGATCAGCTATTTGAGAATTTAAAATATGTGAACACTATTTTTGGTAAACCATTTTTGAAAAAACCTTATGAGAATTGGTTAGAAAAATATATTACTTTTTTTTAATTACCATACTGGAATTGTTTGTACATCAAACATTTTCTTGATGTGATGCATATCGAAAAAAATGTATGTGACAGTGTTATCGGAACGTTGATAAATTCCCCTAAAAAAGTATGTAATTAAGATAAGGTTATATATGGTTGACATGGGATTACGAGAAGAGTTGGATCCCTTGAAGGGATAAAATTGAATGTTTCTTCCTCCAGCTGCTTACACTCTTTCCAGGGAGGAGAGTTATCAGTTTTTCAACTTCTTTAATGATGTAAAGGTTCCAGAGGGGTATTCATCAAATATCAAGAACATTGTCTCAATGAATGATTTAAAGTTAAAAGGTTTTAAATCACATAACTTCCATGTTTTTATGAAAGATTTAATTCTGGTAGCTTTACGTTGCAATTTGCCCAAGAATGTTCGCCATTTGTTAACCAAACTTTGTTTCTTTTTCAAAGCTATATGCAGCAAAATTTTAGACCCATTGAAATTGCCAACTATGGAAAGAGAAATTGTCATTATATTATTTGAATTAGATATGTTCTTCCTTCCATCATTCTTTGATATGATGGTTCATTTGAGGGTTCACTTGGTGAGAGAGATTCAACTTTGTGGTCATGTGCACTATAGATGGATGTACCCCGTTGAACGGTATATGAAGATTTTGAAAGGGAATGTCAAAAATAAAATTCATCAAGAGGGTTGTATTGTGGAGAGATATATGGTTGAGGAAGCTCAACTCAATCTGAAGCACGGTGTGACCGGTATCACTCAAAGTGTCTCTTTTTTGTTTAAAATAGACAGAATTTTAAGTGAAAACAACAACTGACATACGAAAAACTGACCAAACGCATTCAGATTGTGTTGATACTTTAGGATAAAGATCTATGGGTAATTTATGACATGTATGAGTCAACCCCACCTTAATCCAAGGCACGTTGTGACTGGTATCACTCAAAGTATCTCTCTTTTGTTTAAAATGGATAGAATATTAACGGAAAACAACAACTGACATATGGAAAACCAACCAAACGCAATCGTATTGTGTTCATACTTTAGTAGAATGATCCATGGGTCATTTTTTATGTGTAAAAGTCAACCCCACCTCAATATGATGCATGATGTGACTGGTATCCCTCAAAGTGTCTCTCTTTTGTTTAAAATGAACATAATTTTAAGTGAAAACAACAACTAACATACGGAAAACTGACCAAATTTTTTTTGATTGTGTTGATACTTTAGGAAAATGATCCATGGGTTATTTATGAAATGTACGAGTCAACCCCACCTCAATCTGAGTCATGGTGTGGCCGATATCACTCAAAGTGTCTCCCTTTTGTTTAAAATGGATAGAATTTTATGTGAAAACAACAACTGACTTACAGAAAAAAGAAAAAACACATTTTTATTGTATTAATACTTTAGGAGAACAATACATGGGTCATTTTTGATTTGTATGAGTCAACTCTTTCTCAATCTGAAGTATGATGTGGCCGGTATCACTCAAAGTGTCTCTCATTTGTTTAAAATGGATAGAATTTTAAGTGAAAACAACAACTGACATACAGAAAACCAACCAAACGCATTAATATTTTTTTATAACTTTAGGAGAATGATCCATGGGTCATTTTTGTTGTGTAAAAGTCAACCCCACCTCAATCCAAGGCACGGTGTGACCGGTATCACTCAAAGTGTCTCTCTTTTGTTTAAAATGGATAGAATTTTAAGTGAAAACAACAACTGACGTACGTAAAACCGACCAAACACATTATTATTATATTGAAACATTAAAATAAAATGATTCATGGGTCATTTTTTATGTTTACGAGTCAACCCTGCCTCAATACTAGGCACGGTGTGGCCAATATCACTCAAAGTGTCTCTCTTTTGTTTAAAATGAACAGAATTTTAAGTGAAAACAACAGCTGACTTGCAGAAAACCAACCAAACGCATTTTTATTATGTTGATACATTAGGAGAACAATACATGGGGAATTTGTGACGTGTATAAGTCAACCTTTCCTCAATATGAGTCATGGTTTGGATGGTATCACTCAAAGTGTATCTCTTTTGTTTAAAATGGATAGAATTTAAGTGAAAACAACAACTGACGTGCGGAAAACAATACAAAAGTCATTACCTATGACATAAGACACTTAGAAAAGACTTATAGAGTCCTAATTAGTCCTTAGACAATAAACCACCATCAATAATTCATCACACACCCTAGATATAAACCTTTAACCCTAGAGTTCATGGCGAGGGATAAAAACAAAGAGGAAAGGGAGAGGGAGAAGAATGAAAGGGAAAGAAAAAAGAATAGAGGATTTAAATTGGATAAATGTTCAAGATAAAGGTAACTTATACCAAGTTTCAGGAAGTGGATGGGAGTAAATAGGTTGAAATCCCTTAAATTATGCCATATCATCGGCAACTTTCATAGTCTGGTTGGGATGTTTTCCAAACTGTTCACCAACTTTTTGGGAGCCATTGGATAAGAAACCCTCTTCTGCATAGTTTGGAAAAACAGTTAACGAACCATGTTCTAATATTTCAAAATGGGTTAGTTAAAATATAGATCCATACCACATGGTTTCTTCTAATCGTGAACAACCCATTCTCCTAACAAATCCCTCAAAAAGGTAAGTTGCATGGTTTTTACTTGGATTCATACAACCCATCCTTTTCCTATGAATGTAAAGCAGTAAAAGGTCAAAATGAATAGAAAACTTCCTCCTGAATGTGTATCCACATGGGTTCTTATAAATTGTGTCCCCCATTAAAAGCACTACATGACTACTAATCAAGAGTCTAAGATGGACAAAGAATAAGCATATATCTCCCCACCATATATAAATTCTATAAATGGCTTTAAAAGAAGACAACACACCATAAAATAAAGGCATCGACTACAAGAAAACATTTCATTAAGTGTCCCAAGAATCACCCAAATCCATCTACCATGAAAATATATAGGGGAAACTCTCTAAGTCCTAAGGAAACATATCCAAAAAGGAACTCAAAATCTGTAAAAAAAAATTCCATATCCAAGATTGACATGAATCTTAACCACAAAAAACATGAAGAATAACTCGTATTCATGCCTTAATCAAATTTTTCATAAGGTTCTGACATTGAACACTCTCTATATATTTTATCTAAGGAAATGTAAGATATCATTTTGAGGAGATAGTATTTAATGGTACCTTTTGATGATCATAATGAATAATTAGTACATCACATTAGGTATAGATTTTTTCCCATCGTTTGATCCCAAATTGACTACCACTTCATATTTTATCTGTGAACTTCTTGTTCGATATTATGATTTCTTTGCAGGTCTTGTTTGGGTGTACTGCTGTAGAATTTAATGTTACAGTAGGTAGGGAATTTATCAGTGCTACAAACATGCTGATAATGGATCCCTTTATCAGTTTGTTTTTAGCGCTGATAAAGGTGATATTTATCAGTGATTTTTTAGCATTGATAAAGGAACCTTTATCATCACTTTTTCAGTATTGATAAAGGTAACCCCCCCTATCTGTGCTGAGCTTTACAGCACTTTTCTAGCGCTGTTAAAGCCCATTTTGAGAGCTGATAGAGCTTGTTTTTTTATTAGTGATATCAGATCTATATCATACCAATATGTTTATATAACATCTAAATCACATACAGATAAAACACCCACATATGATGGAAAATGAGGATATATAGATAAATAACAATTAAATATTGGGATCTATTTCAAAGTCTTCCAATTAAATCTTTCCAGACCACCCTATATAAATGAATCACTCACTAGCATGTATTATTCAAGACCTACTTATCACACTGCAAAAATTATGAAGTCCTATAATTTCAGTCTCGGTTGTCCAGTAAAATATAAGGGAATGTTATTTTTTTAAAATTCTATATTTTATGGTGAAGGAATTAATTTTCAAGCTTCTATTTCTTTATCAAAACCCTCTTGTAAGTGATATTTATTTTTAAAACTCATTTTACATGAATTTCAAAATCCTTTTACAAAAAATTTTAATTATGCGGAAAAAAATTTCTCAATCATCTTATTATTTTTCATAAACCCAATTTTTCAGGAGAAAAATATTTATTCTATTTTCAAAACCTTTTCAAAATGAGTTTATTTTAATAATTATTTTTACAAAATTTCAGTGGGTTTTAAAGAAATAATTTTATACATAAAATGTTCTTTAAAATTTATGGATGTTATTAATGATTATAAAAATTTCCATGCACTATATTTGTGATTAAAATTTCAGGAATGTTTATAAAAGAATTTATTGAAGTTATATTTTCAATAAGTGTTTTTAAATGTTTCCTTTGAATGTATGAATTTCATAGAAAAGTGACTATTTTTTCTTAAAGTCAACTTATAATTATGGTTAATGATTTTATTTTTGAAAATAAATTAGATGAGGTTTTTTTTAAAAGGTAGTTATAATGGAATTATAACGAGAAAGGTGATCTTTGTCAAAAATGTTTTATTTAAAAAAATAGGCACTTGGGTATCGAATGTGATGATGGGGAATGGGGACTGAATACATGACCTCAATGAGACATTGTCTCAAAAGTGAAACTATTAGTGGCATTATGGATTTCTTAAAATTTTCCAAGTATCAACATATTCCATAAAAAATTATTATTTTCAAAGTAAAGTTTTAAATATTATAAGGAGAAATCCAAGTTTATTTTAAAGGTTGTTATATCAAATGGGTTTTAAAAGTGATATGTCTTTTAGATGTTTTGAATTGTATTTCTTACATATTTTCTTGAAACTCCAAGAGTTATATTTTTTACAATTATTTATTATATCAAATGTTTTGTATTTTATTTATAATGAAAATTCTTCAAAAATTATTTTATGGTATTTATGAAAATATAGGTTTTTACCCTAGTTTTAAAACCCCTTACTGGGAAATTTAATACGCGTCCTATGTTTTTAAATGATTTTCACAGGATTAATAGAAGTCTTGATGTTTTTTTTCAATAGGGATCTTTCTCATCTAAAACTGAATAGTTTATTATAATTTTTTTGTAAAACTGTGATATGTGGTTAGGTTATTCCTAATCCTCTGAAATCAAGAATTAAAATATCCTTGGGTATATAAAGGAATGTATATTTTTAGTAAAATATTTTTATATAAAAAAATATATCATGGTTTAGTACCGGATCAGGGAATGTGGGTTTCAGCATATCTTATTTGGTATCCAAGAAATGGTTTAGAC